>CM054122.1:56621072-58009085 GCA_028751855.1 Ambrosia trifida | reverse complement strand
AATCTCCCACCACCCTCCTATATAACGTCCTGCCCACATACGAACATCTACGTATGTTCGGGTGTCTCTGATATCCATCCCCCCCTCCACCACTATACATAAACTTGAGAACCCCTCTCAACCATGCGTATTCCTTGGTTATCCTTCAAACCATCGTGGATACAAATGTTTTGATCTTACCACCAAACAAACCTTTATCACCTGACACGCCTACTTTGAGGAATCTATTTTCCCATACTCTATACAACACCCCACCACACTTCCTACCTATGACTTTCTTTCCCATCCCATCTCTCCCCATCTTTGGGAACATATACAACACCTTCCCAACACCACCGGCCCCACAGTTGCTCCTACACCCACTTCTTCACACCCAGATACCTCTAACCCCGGCCCATCGTCTACTAGCCCAACTACCCCACCTAATCCTCCCTCACCCACCTCCCCTTCCAATCCATAACATTTTCCTACATCCGGCCCAACCCACACACACATACCCGAGCCTTCTGACCCTCGGCCCAGTATACCAAACCTCACACCCATAACCTACTCGAGACGCAACCGCACCCATTCCACAAACGCTCCCGTAACCCCAATACCCACCCAACCTACTTCTACCACGACTGCCACACCACCCATTCCCAAACGTACCATGCGCACACGCGCAATGGATGGTATCACCAAACCAAAATAATTCTTTAACCTTCATTCCACATCCATTGTACCTATTCCAAAAAGCCCACAGGTTGCCTTGTCCACACCCGAATGGTTCAATGCGATGAACGTCGAGTTTAGTGCACTTATTAAAAACAAGACATGGGAGTTAGTACCCCGTCGTCCTGACATGAATATTATTCGCAGTATGTGGTTGTTTAAACACAAGTTCTGGTCGGACGGAACTTTGAAACGATATAAAGCTCGTTTAGTTTGTGATGGTCTTAGTCAACAAGTTGGTATTAATTGCGGAGAGACTTTCAGTCCCGTGGTCAAACCCACTACGATCCGGACAGTTCTATCTTTGGCCCTAACTTATTCTTGGCCGATACATCAATTGGACGTCACAAATGCCTTTTTACATGGCCACCTAAACGAAACAGTTTACATGCATCAACCAATGGGATTCCGCCACAGGGATTATCCAGACCACGTGTGCCGCCTCAAGCGGTCTCTCTACAGCTTTAAACAGGCACCTAGAGCTTGGTACCAACGTTTTACAGATTTCGTACTTCAGCAGGGGTTTTCTCAATGTAAATCAGACAATTCCTTATTTATCTACCATCATAGCCACGAGATTGCATATCTCTTAATATATGTGGATGACATTATTCTTACCACCTCCACAGATGCCTTAAGAAAGCGTCTTATGTCCACTCTAGCCGGTGAATTTTCGATGAAAGACCTTGGCCCTCTAACCTACTTCTTGGGCATCTTAGTTACTCGCACGGGTGACACTCTCTTCTTGTTTCAACAATCTTATACAAAAGACATCATTCATCGTGCAGGTATGGATTCGTGTAAACCCTCAGCAACACCAGTCAAACATTTGAGGATCCTACTTTACTTCGAAGCGTTGTTGGTGCTCTTCAATACCTAACCTTCACTAGGCCGGGCATTACATATGCAGTTCAATACTTTGCATGCATATGCACGCACCATCCCTTGCCCAGTGGAATGCTCTCAAACGCATTATACGATACCTGCAAGGCAGCTCTGAATATGGCCTTCATCTGACATCCTCATCTACACTCTCTTTTCGGGCTTACACAGATGCTGACTGGGCAGGCTGCCCGGATACACGCCGGTCTACTTCAGGGTATTGTGTACATCTCGGCAACAACCTCATCTCGTGGTCCTCAAAACGCCAATCAACAATTTTTTGGTTAAAATTTTTTGGTTACTCCTCATTGAGCTACACCGTCCTTTATCTCATGTTACACTGGTATATTGTGATAACGTGAGCGCCATCTACTTGTCAGGTAATCCCGTTCAGCATCAGCGCACAAAGCACATTGAACTAGACATTCACTTTGTACGCAAGCATGTTCAGAAATGACTGGTTCGGGTTTTACATGTCCCCCTCGTTACCAGATAGCCGACATTTTTACCAAAGGACTGCCACATATTCTCTTTGAAGACTTTCGTTTCAGTCTAAGCATTCGTTCTCCCCCCGCTTCGACTGCAGGGGTGTAATAGATACTACATAATGATCGTCTCCATTCTTTGAACTTTGAATTGTATAGTCAAAGTCAGCAGTCAAACATATTCATTGTATAGTCAAAGTCAGCAGCAAAACATATTCATTGTAATCATTGTATCTCCTAATATAGGACTTGTATTGTAACTATATAAGAGACTGAAATGTAAATGAGAAGGAGAAGTTGACATTCATACATTTCTATATATACAATTAACTTAGAAAATAAATGCTTACATAAACACTAAAAAAGAGGTTTATAGAGTGGTCAATCAAAGCATTGTTCATATACATAAGGATTAATTTAACTTTTGCTACAAAAATGCTATGTAATTAAAGTTTGATTTTAAGAATTAAACTCAAGTAACATATGTAAAACTTTATATTTCAGGAATTCCTATAAAAGATCAGACAATTCAACTGTCACCAACCATGTCACCTATAAAACCTAAAAATCTCCCATGGTCCTTTGTCGGTGACATTGAAACCACAAAATCAGTTTTTAAAATATCAGTAGATGTAGCAGAAGCTGCAACAATGACAGAATGGATTACATGCAACTCTGCTAATGATCTGGAACCTGCAGCGTTTAGCATCTATCCAAAGATTTTGCCAATAGGGCCACTACTGGCAAGCAACCGACTTGCAGACCAAGCGGGTCACTTCTGGAAAGAAGACGTATCCTGCTTAAAATGGCTTGATCAAAATCCTGTATGCTCAGTAATCTATATAGCATTTGGGAGTTTCACTATTTTTGACCAGAAGCAGTTTGAAGAGTTGGCGTTAGGTATCGAACTTAGCAACATACCATTCTTGTGGGTTGTGAGGCCGGGTATGACCAAAGAGACTACAGTTTCCTACCCAGATGGATTTATTAAAAGAACACATGCTCGTGGGAGAATTGTGAGTTGGGCGCCTCAACAGAAGGTGTTGGCCCACCCTTCTATAGCTTGCTTCTTAAGTCACTGTGGTTGGAACTCTACTTTGGAAGGTGTGATAAACGGAGTCCCTTTCTTGTGTTGGCCATACATTTCTGACCAATTTAGTAACCGAACTTATATTTGTGATATATGGAAGAATGGACTGGGGTTTAATAGAGACGAGGCAGGATATATCACACGGGAAGAGATCAAAAGAAAACTAGAACACGTGCTTTGTGACGAAGCATTCAAAGCAAAAGCCATGGATTTAAAGGAAAAGACTAGTAGCAATGTGGAGGAAGGTGGGAGCTCACACAAAAATCTCAGCATGTTCATTGACTGGATACAAGAGAATGATACAAATCGCTAGAATTATACTGGCTTTGTGTACCAATATTATTGTGAAACATGATGATAATAGTTGGGTTGTGCAAGTGTATATGGTATAATGGCACATTGATGTTAAATTTTATACTTTTACTATGTGTTATGTTTTTGACTTTCGATTAGTAATGTAATTGATTAATAATGTGCATGCAAGCTTCAAGAGACTATTTATTAACATGTTCTAGGTTACATATCGTCCTCAAATTAACTTTGGAGTTTTCGTAAAAAAAAAAATGTTTAGATGCCTATGCACAGGGCCTTCCCCACGAACCTTAAACAATTTTTGGTCCTTGTGCGAGATAAAAAGCTGGACCAAAATTTTGGATGGACACAAAGATTAGGTTTCATGCATATGATTGTGTAGAGAATCGTGTAAAGAAGAATAAAAACAAAAACTCACACACAACACACACTAGTATTATTATTTTTGTTATAATGGCTAGTGTACAAGCCATTATAACATTATAAAAAGAACAATAATATAATATTAGTGGAGTATATATATCCATTGGATTGACATTTATATGGCGGGGAATCAACTACCCTTTTGACCCATGTTAATACCATATTGACTCGATCTAATACATACAAGGTTGACCTTTTAATTTGAATTAGATATAAACATAAATAATACCACTAATAAAAATTTAGGATTACTTGATTAATCTTTCCAACAAGTCATAGCGAACCAAACTATGTCCAGTGCTCAAAATTGGGTGTTTGAAATGAAAATGATGTGAAAATAAGAAAGAAAGAACTTTTGGAGTGGTATATAAATGCGGGGGGCCTTTTAAGGATAATGTTTACTTAGATGTATATAATGTTTCCTTAGTGGTATATAATGTTCAAGTGAGGACCCATGCAACATGGCCATGGGCGTAACGATGATCAATTGTGTCACACCCTCAAATTTTCATTGCGGGGTTTTACGGCAAATCGCGTGACATATTAGGATCTAGTCAACGGTCGAATGAACGACCTTTATATGCTTTCAAAATCATACGTGAATAAACCAGACAGTTCGAGTTTTAAAAGTTTAGCGGAAGCAAAATATAAAACATCTCACAATACAGTCAGGAGTTTACCAAAACCAATATAACAATTGAAAGGTTTGAAAACCAGTTGATGGTGTCTGTATGCATGCAAGCGTGACTCCACGTGCATCCTAGCTGCTGCTATCTTAGATACCTGAGAAAACATGCTAAAATGTGTCAACAATTAAGTTGGTGATTCACAGGTTTTAATGTAAGTAAATCCGTATGTCTGTTTGTCTGTATAGAATCACATCCTTTTTCTAATTATATTCAAATACTAGCTAGACATTAACAAGTTACTAAGCGTACATAAACCATTTCTGATTGTTGGTAGTTTTTGGCCTCCCACCACCGCCCATTACACAGTGACGAATGTCTAGGACAATATGCACCTGCTCAACCTCCAGTTGACACACGTGGGGCTTGTCAGACCCAATAGATCTATTCACATCTAGCTCCTCGCTATGCTTTACATACTATGGTTTATAATGTAAGGACTTAAGAATGGGAGTTACGCTACAGTAAACAAGTGATATAATAGCACATGTGATCTACAATGTTCGTGCGGTTGTATAGCATGTTTCTCCCCCAATAGGAAAACCAGTAAAAAGGGGCCGTGAAACTCACCTTAGCTTTGCGTGCTAAAGTAAAACCAAGCGTTTTGTAAAATAGAGATCCCACTACCGGAAACCTTTCATACAACAACCTATAAGTGTTTTTCCAATGTTTGTGTTTTTTCAGTTAACCCATTGAATCCGATCAACGCCTTAGTTTGTGTTTTACAAAAGTGTTTGACTATGTTTGACCAAGTTTGACCCGCCGACCTGTTGGTGACCCATTAAAGTGTTCATCTTTGATTAATCCAAATAGACCTAGAATTATATTACATACACAACTCATGCAATTCCTAGCATCTATCATGTCATGTTGTCACATAATATATCACATATCACATATGCTCGCAAGTTCAAGTTCGTGCATACATCCAACTCCTAACATGTCCTGAATCACAACAAGTCATACAACACAGTCTATGCACCCTACAACTTGCATCTCATGTAAGTGGTGTCGACACAAGTAAACCATGTATGACCCGTTTAACCGTTGGTGATTAATTCATAGTGTAACATATTAAGACTTTTTAACATAACAAGTTCATATTGCACATGATATACAATTAACCTATCATGCCAACTACATCACATAACATATATATCATATACACAAGTTCACATATGCAATTTCACAACTTATAACTCAAGAACACATTCAAATCACACATAATCAATATTTCTCAAACCTGCGTTTTCTGGACAGATTTTAGGTTACCAAAACTATTTTATATAAAATATCAAACCACCTTTTTAAGCTCCCAATTTTTTTACAGGAACTCCCCATAAGTTTACTTGTCACTCTACTATTTTTATTTCATGGCAAAAAACCGCTAAGATTTTATAAAAATCATTTAGTTCAGCTCTTTCATAAAAACGAGCTTTTGACAACCGTTTACAAGAAAAATTATTAAAAATAATAGATTCATCCAAACGAGATGAATCCACTTGGAAAAGCTAGGAATCTCATGTATGTAGCTATTGTCCAAATTTCGTGGCAAACAGACTTGTAAAACTCAAGTTATGCCCTTTTAAAGTCGAACCAATTTTTACATCCGAAAATCAGGTTTGATATTTATTCTTATAAAATCACAAAGAAGTATCAAAACAGGTCAAAAATATACAAACTTGGACTTTTTGAAAACCTAACATCTAGTGGGGGACCCAGAAATTTTTTTCATGGGGTGCGGAATCTCTAAGCCTGTTGGTCGTTAATCCATCAGGTGGCTCGGGTTGACTCGTATACCAAAAATAATTATACTAAAATTATATAACCAACAAAAGGAAACCAAAAGCGAAAAGTATTTAAGCGTCGTTACATATGCATAACAAAATTCTAAAATCTAAAGTTGTGGATACATCTCGAATAATCGTAGTAGTTTTGGAACATCAAACGCACCAAAATGATCACAATGACTCAAGTCATTAATACAAACAAGTAACTCAGTTGTTACATCGTTAAAATGGTTTTCAAATTCTTGGATTTACATATCTAGAATCGAACTGAATAGTTAGATTCATTTGAATTATATATACTAGACTATAGCCTCACTCATTATAATTGATATTATCTATATGGAATCTTATTAAACCTTATATAAAATAATAGACAATAAACTAAATAAAAAGACAAGTAGAATAAAGTAAAAAGAAATTAATTAAAAAGAAAAGTATATTAAAAGTTAACGTGACTTTGTCTGTCACCATACTTTTAGATATTTTACCTTCTTTGCACTTAAAAAAACAAATAACTCATCTTCTTCACATCAAATTTAGAGAGACCTATAACCTTTCTAACAAGTCCTTGCTCGACGAAAAGAAAAATAAACAGGGAAAAATATATACACACTAAGGGGCTGTTTGGTAGCCTCTTAATGAGGCTCTTAACCATTTAGCACTGAATGATTCAGCATTCTGTGTATTTGTTTCAGCTTCTGAATGGAATGGTTAAGTCTGAATCATTAAGATTTGGGATATTGCTGAACCATTAAGCACTGAACTTGGCTGAACCTTAATGAGGCTCCCCTACCAACGTGGAACAAGAAAACTAACCATTAAGAGGTCCAACTTAATGATTCAGCGTTTAACCATTCAGACCTCTTAACCATTCAGACCTCTTAATGATTCAGCACTTAATCAACCAAACAGCCCCTAACCTTTCTACCAAGCGTATGGTCTATGGATCATAAATTTAGCTTCAAGGCTTATAAAGGGGGAGAAGAAGGCTTGTTTCCTTGCTTTTCTTCGGTTTCAAAAATCCAAGGGGTGCGATTGAATTTTTTATGGGGTGCGAACAGGATAAACACTTATATATAAACACTATTTTTTTTTTCAAGGTAGGCGCCCGCACCCCTTGGCATAGGTGTGAGTCCACCCTTGCTAACATCATAAACAATGTTTTAGCTTCAATCAATAATCAAATTAAATAATTTAAGATCAAGATAATAGCCCTACAAATCACAACAATTCTGTCAAAAATAAAATCTTGCAAAACAAGTTATCTACAATTCATTAGTTATTGATAAAAACAACTTTATATCAGAGCTATACTTTATATTTAACTAGTTTTTATCCCGGGAGCGTCTCGGGTTGAAATATCTAATATGACATAATAAAATATATTATTATTGTTATTATTATTATTTTAAACAAATCTCTACCATAAGTTATCATATTCAAATATAAAAAAAAACGAATCTCTGCGACCGGGGTATAAATCTAGTGCCATTACAAATGAATTCAGAAGTTTGTAATCGATCATTCTAAAAAGAACTAACATGAAATAAGAAAAAAAAGTTAATTATTGAAATATCGAACGCATTAGTCTAAGGGTTATGTGATGCGTTAAAAAGATTCATGGGTATATGATCGGGTATATAGTTCGGGTATTTGGGTATCTTGTTTCGGGTAATCGGGCCGGGTATCACCTAATCCCAGACCCGACCCAAACCCACAATTTTTTTTAAGCTAATCCCAAACCCGACACAATACCTGTCTGGTTACAAAAAATAGTCATTTTTTTTCTCCGTTTTTTATATAGCACTATGGTACTCGTTGGAAAGATAATAAAACGCTCGTTAATTTGGTGTAATTTTTTTCTTTAAAAAATATCGTATATAAAAAATATTAACATTTAAAAATTATGGGAGGAAATATGAGATAAAAAATAATAAAATTTTAATATTTGGATTTAGTAGATTACGTATTTAATAGATTATGTTAAAGATTATAATAGATTAGTTAAATCATATTTATTCCTTTTTTTTAATTGGTTTACACTTGCCACATCACATATATGTGGCATCTCTCAAAGAAGAGATTGCATAAGAGTATGACATGTATGATTAATCCCTTTGCAATATATATATATATAGATAGATAGATAGATAAAAACATGATTAAACATAATCAAAAGGATTGAAACAAGTAAATGATTGATAATAGATCTCAAGCTCTTCGTTCGGGTAATTAAAACACATCTAAAGCTCCAAGAATTGATTGATTATGTTTATAACAGAGGTTATGAGTGATACTTTTAGTATGGATCGGTACATACTTTAGCGAACCACAAACAAATGACAAAACAACAAAGAACATAGATAAATACGTCAGAAAGGTAGTTTTAGACATGTAAAAAAAAAAAAAAAACTCGGTGTAATGAGAATAAATAATAAAATCTTGTTGGAATATAAAAAAAATAGACACCACAAGTACTGAACTTTGATTAATCACTTATACACATGACGGACGCTAGACTATCTTGCTCGACACACTATTGAAATATCATGAAGCCGCGTTATCTTTGAGGGGACACTAGTCCCTCTAATCGACAACACCTTAATTTGGCAGTTTCTATTGTTGGAGTTTATGTGCCAAGCCTGCAATTAAGAAATCAAATCAAAATAGATATATACATGGCTGTAGTTGCTAGCTGTCTTTAGTCACAAGTTGCCACTTAATATTTCTAGATATGTACGACCAATCTATATAACTCAAGATATACAACAAACTTAATCTGAATGGAACAAATAAAACCATACAAATTTTTGTCACACATATAGGGCTCTTATATACACCACAATTAACAAACTCAAGGTCTACCATACCATATTTTCAATTAACAAACAAAAGCTGAATATTTTGAGGCCAGACTAATTCCAACAACAAGGACAACATGAGAAAAAATAAATAAATAATAAATGAACTATTCAAGGCCATTTGACTCTATAAAAGCAGGCTGACAAATAAGTATAGAAACACCAACACTTTGTAGCAACTCCCTTGAAACTGCACCTAGAAATCATGGGAAAACCTCATGTTCTAGTAATACCTTATCCGGCACAAGGCCATGTAATTCCTATAATGGAGCTTTCTCAACGGTTAGTCGAGCAAGGAATCAAAGTTACATTTGTTAACACAGATTTTAACCACAAGCTTGTGGCAAGCAATTGGTCAGACAAAGAGAGTTTTGGGGATATGATGCGGATGGTTTCGATCCCAGATGGGTTGGAACAGTGGGAGGACAGGAGTGACATTTGTAAGTTGACCTTGTCAATAATGCAAACCATGCCCCAGAAACTTGAAGAACTAATAGAGACGATTAACAAAGAAGACGGCAGTAAAGTTACATGTGTTATTGCTGATGATTGCATGGGATGGGCCATAAAAGTTGCAAAGAAGATGGGAATTAGAAGTGCAGCCTTCTGGCCTGCCTCGGTTGGTACATTGGCCTCCATATTGTCATTTCAGAAACTGATTGATGATGGGATTATAAACGACAAAGGTGAGACATGTATAATTAATCATATGCTTGTAAATGATTTGATTTGCGGTTGTGTTTATATTAACTAACCGAATAAATTTTGTATCTAAAAGGGAAACAAGTTGAATGGGTCGAAAGTCATCCAAAGTTTATTTTAAATAAACACAAGCTCCTAAACCGTATATTTTATTCAAAGGTTAATAATCGATCTTGTTTGAACAGTATAGTGTTTGTAGTCATAATTAACACACATTATTACCAAATATAGAAAAGAATGGAAAGAGTTAGCGGTTTAGGAAAGCCTAGACGTTATGTTTCATTTCAGCCTATGCTTAAAATGGCCCATTTCAAGGGGAACCTATTGTCCAACTCATCGGACATGTGTCTTGCCGCTTTTAATATGTTTAATCAAATAAGACTAATGTTAATTTAATATTTTTAATCATTTATGTAGGTGTACCTCTAAAGAACCAGACAATTCAGCTGTCAAAAACCATGCCGCCAATAAAATCTGAGAATCTCGGATGGGTGTGTTTTAAGGACATGGCTACCATAGAAGCCTCCTTCCAACTTCTAAAAGAATCTGAAGAGGCTTCTAGATTGACAGAATGGTTTATATGCAACTCAACTAAAGAGTTAGAGGCTGCGGCATTTAGCCTGTACCCGCAGTTGTTGCCAATAGGCCCTCTGATGGCAAGCAATCGACTTGCTGACCAAGCAGGTCACTTTTGGCGAGATGACCCCACGTGCTTAACATGGCTCGATCAACAAAAACCATGTTCAGTCGTTTATATTGCATTTGGGAGCTTTACTATTTTCAATCAAACTCAATTCGAAGAATTAGCATATGGTCTTGAACTTAGCAATAGACCATTCTTGTGGGTGGTGCGACCAGGTATGACCCAGGAGACTACAGCTGATTACCCGGATGGATATATGGAAAGAGTAGGCTCTCGTGGAAGAATCGTGAGTTGGGCACCACAACAGAAGGTACTATCTCACCCTTCTGTAGCATGTTTTGTGAGTCACTGTGGTTGGAACTCTACTTTAGAAGGTGTCACAAACGGGCTCCCATTTTTGTGTTGGCCATACTTTGCTGATCAATTTCACAATGAGAGTTACATTTGTGACATTTGGAAGACTGGTTTGCGGTTGGAAAAAGATGATGTTGGTATCATTACACGAGGAGAAATAAGAAGTAAAGTGAAGGAGCTGCTCAATGACAAAACATACAAAGTTAAGGCGTTGGATATCAAAGAAAAGGTTACAAATAGCGTTAACGAAGGGGGTTGCTCAAACAAAAACCTTTGCAATTTTATTGAATGGATAAAGGAGAGATGAAGACAATTGTCATATGTTATGTTATGAGACCAAATTACATCAAACCATAAAACTCTCTATGGTCTTGTTAAGTGCAAAATGTATTATGTATCTATAAGGCGCTATGCTACTATTAGAGCATCATGTATGCACGTTGGTACTGATGATGTATTGTTTTTTTTCTTTTTCTGATGTTGTTTCTGTTTGGTTAAATGAATTCTTGTTGGCCGATAAGAAAGTGTATATGTATGGTGTCTTGGTAATTTAATATTATAAACTTTTGATCAATAATCTTTGTAATTCATTTTGGGACTTTAATCTCCAATGTAGCACTAGTCCTTTATTTTATTTCTCTGTTGACAACAAATTTGTCAACAAATTAGTATCAGTAGCAGGGTGAGAAATATTGGAATCAAGCCTTTCAATTCAAGCTAATATATTTGCAAACAATATGTTTTCTTTGTGTGTGGTATGAACAATATAGATTAACAGAAAGATTGTTTTGTTGAAGGAAAAGCACACATTTTTTATTCAGAATATCATGGCTATATAAAGCCATAAATTACAACGTTAACCAGAAAACGAGTTCTACCTCCTAAGACCCGTTCACAAACTCAACAAACTTTGACTCAACCTAAATCCTAACGGCTGGAAATCTGGAAACGATAACCATGTGGGCAAAGCCCATTATTGAACCTAAATAAAACACAAAGACCCAAACAAACTAAATAAAGCCCAAGTCAAGATTAACCCAACATTCACACCTTTAATCTTAACCAATGGACCCGTTTCTTCAAAGTAGTGTCGGCTCATCATCATCATCTCGAATCAAATTAGCTTCTTCTTCTTTTGATTCCTTTTTAGAACACTCCGCCGCATAATGTCCGTATTCTTGACAATTATAACATTTGATATTTCTTTTGTCTCGATAAGAACCTTGATCCCTTCGATCTTCATTGGTTTGGAATCGACCACCTCGCCCTCTACCATAACCGCGGCCTCTTCGTTGACCACGACCGCGTCCACATCCATATTGACCTTGACCAAATTCACCACGTTTTGTTCTCTCTTCCCAATCCTCTTTGGTAAGCAACAACTTCCCTTGATCATTTTCTTCCTCGTCATCAAGTTTAATTCTTTCTTCATACGCCTTCAACCTCCCAACGGCTTCTTCGAATGGCATCGATCGTATCAATATCCGAATATTGCTTGTTAGAAGTAATCTTGATTCAGAATATATACATATGTTAATTAAGTTCTGTACATATGTCAGATAATGTTATTATGTTAGATATCATAAGTTTAGATGTATTATGTGTTGATCGATGTGTCACACATCTTGACCGACGGTTATTGTAGTTATAAGGGGACATGTCGGTTCAGTCACACCCCTTTAGAATATACGTATATATAGGGCCAAACATTGTAAGTTTACTTGTGTGGAAAACTTTTAGTTTCTTATAACTACTTTTCAAGTTTCCCATCAAACTCTCTCCCTCTAAATTCGTTTCAAACATTATTCGTATATTATCATCCAGAATTCAACATGGCATCAGAGCCTAAAGAACCAAAGATTCGTGGTTTGTTCTATATTAACAAAGAAGAAGAAGATCGTGTGGGAACAAAGGGCGGTTATGGACTAGGACCGCTAATTCCCAATATCGTGTATGATCGCGTGGATCATAAATGGAAGGCCAAGAAGGCAGAACCCAAGAGTAGTGGAGACTCTCTTAATTTCAAGATTTCATCGTTTAATATCGGAACTAGTAGTGTGTCAGTGAGGGATCACGAAGAGAAAAGAAAGAAAGCACAAAAGGAATTCAATCGACAAGTGAAGTTCGATCAAGAAGTTCTCGAATATCCTTCTACTATGTGTTGTAGTAAGTGCAAAGAACCCTTTCATTATAGGCGTAATTGTCCTAAGAAAATAGGAAACACCGAATTTATGGTTAAGGGAAGTGACAAAAAGGGTTGGAATGATATATGGTATGCGAGTTTGACTCGAAAGGAACACGGATGTGGCAACAAACAATTGTTCATAGTGTTAAACAATTCATTTGGAATAGAAGGCTGCCCTAGTGGTTATAGACAAGAGTATTTCCGTGGTAAAGGATCGGTGGCGATCACAAGTGGTGGGCAATTACATAAGATTCAAAATGTTTTTTTACATATCCACACTTAGAAGAAATATGTTAAGTACTGAGAAGTTAACACAAGAGGGTTTAGAGATTGAGTTTGATGGTGATGTTTGTAACATCAAGAAGCCGATTATACAAGAAGTCCAAAGGGTTATTACTTGTTGTGTGTGTGAAGGGGACGACCACTTCACTTTTAAATGCCCCGCGTTTGATCAAGGCCGAAAAGAGAAGAAGGAACAAGGCCGAAGCATGAGTATTGATCAAAGCCGAACCACTTCAGAACATTATGATGGTTTCAAGGACAAAGGGAAAAGAATTAGATATGAAGGTAACAATACGGAGGGAATAACCAACGAGGACAAAGAAAGAGCGTCCATTTTCAAGCACTTTGATGACTTTTCCATTAACAAAGATCAATACGAAGGTGTTATCGAAAGAGGTCCGGTGATGTATCCAACCGAAGGTACACAATTACAAGATTGTATCGTCTTTATGGATTTGATCCATATTTCTACCATGGTTGAAAGATACAAGAGAAGGTTCAAGTTAGAGTTTGAAAGAACCGTTGATTGGTTTATGAAAGAATTCTTAAAGATAAGAATTAGAGCACCAATCCCACCAAGAGACGAAAGGGGTTATCAAATTAGTTTATTGGATCTGTACAAGACGGTACAAATATTTGGTGGCTATGACAAAGTGACAAAGAACGAGAATTGGACGGTAGTGGCCATGTCAATGGGATATGGAAGAGGATTACCAAGCCTAGTGTTAAAGAGAGACATCACAAGAAACCTAAGGCAAGCATACATCCGTTATCTAGAGATGATTGAGTGGTATCATCTAAAATACAAAGGAAGAGAACTAGTGGTCGAAGTTAACAATGAAGCAAGCAATGATCACAAGTCAAAAGAAGCCGAGTGGAATGATTCGGATCTGCCCCCAAAGAAAAGATCAAGATCTTCATCAAGTGAGGACTAAAGAAGAAGTGCATGGAATCAAGATTAGGGGGGGAATGTTAGAAGTAATCTTGATTCAAAATATATACATATGTTAATTAAGTTCTATACATATGTTAGATAATGTTTTTATGTTAGATACCATAAGTTTAGATGTATTATGTGTTGACTGATGTGTCACACATCTTGACCAACGATTATTGTAGTTATAAGAGGACATGTCGGTTCAATCACACCCTTTAGAATGTATATATAGGGTCAAACATTGTAAGTTTATTTGTGTGGAAAAGTTTTAGTTTCTTATAACTACTTTTCAAGTTTCCCTCCAAACGCTCTCCCTCTAAATTCGTTTCAAACATTATTCGCATATTATCATCCAGAATTCAATATTGCTCAATAGATGTCACAATTTGCCTATATTTCTTAGGAGCAAAATTTAATAACTTTCTTACCAATAACTCATCTTCTATGCTTGACCCGAGACTCTTGAACTTTGTAGCAATTCCACTAAGTTTGCCTGCAAAATCATCAATCGTTTCATTCTTTTTCATCTTTAACATCTCTAGCTCGGTTCTAAGTGTTTGAAGTCTCGCCTTTTGAACTCTTTCGGCTCCTAGGTACCGCACACGAAGCGTTTCCCACATGTCT
Organism: Ambrosia trifida; assembly: GCA_028751855.1. Lineage (NCBI taxonomy): Eukaryota > Viridiplantae > Streptophyta > Magnoliopsida > Asterales > Asteraceae > Ambrosia > Ambrosia trifida. Next base: position 57,994,115 of record CM054122.1, on the reverse strand, counting down.
TTTGCATCTTTATACTTAGCCACTTGAAGCAATAGGTCTTCGGGTAAGGTTTGAAACACGAATGCTCTTGTCATCGAATTCTTCTTCGCATCTACTGTACCTCCCATTACCGGATCAATGGCTTCCCACAAACTGTATGCTTGTAGAATTGACTCCACCATAATTGACCAACTTGTGTAATTTGTAGCCGTTTACTTAGGACATTGCAATGGTATAATACTACCTTGGCTACTAACAGGTACAACCGAACCTGCTCCACTCGAATTTGTTCCGGACATCTTCTTGTTTATTCTTACTGCCAAAAAATCAAAACTCCAAAAACAAGTTTCCCTTCCTTTATTTTTTTCTCGTACAGTAGCAAAGAACCACAAAAGTTATCAATTTGACTTTTTTTTCTTTTTCGTACGATAGTTCACACCTACCTCACTTTGAATAATAACTTTTGTGTTTTGACTTTTTCAACCACAATCTTAACACTCTTCAAATTGCTTACCTTTTACTCTCTTTCTTTTAGATTCACACAGATGACCAAAGTTTGCTTCACATAGATGCCTCCTCCTTGATTTCTACACAGATCATTTTCTTCTCTTCAACTCGTTAATCACACAGGTTATCTCTTACTTGGTCTCTTCTCACACAGAATTTCTTCCTTTGGATCACACAGATTTGTACCCCTTATCGATTCACCCAAAACCTTTTTTTCTTGCTTCGATAAATAAACAACCCACACACAGCAGGTATCTTTCGATCACACAGATCTCTGATGTTTTCTACTCAACCGGATCACACAGATCTCTGATGTTCTTCTTCTTCACATGAACTCGGCTCACATGGAGCACTCTTCGAATCTTACAAAAACTAATACGGTTCACAAAGAACCATTCACGATCCCTGGTACTAGCTGAAGCTCTGATACCAAATGTTGGAATCAGGCCCTTCAATTCAAGCTACTATATTTTCAAACAATATATTTTCTTTGTGTGTGGTATGAACAATATAGATTAACAGAAAGATTGTTTTGTTAAAGGAAAAACACACATTGTTTATTCAGAATATCATGGCCATATAAAACCATAAATTACAACATTAACCAGAAAACTAGTTCGACCTCCTAAGACCCGTTCACAAACTCAACAAACTTTGACTCAACCTAAATCCTAATGGATGGAAATCTGGAAACAATAACCATGTGGGCAAAGCCCATTATTGAACCTAAATAAAACACAAAGACCCAAACAAACTAAATAAAGCCCAAGTCAAGATTAACCCAACAAGAAAGAGCCAAGATTAGAGCCAATTGATGAGAAGAAGTGATTAAGCCAAGTTAGAAGATCCACGAACAAAGAAGATGCATGTGTTGTTAAACAGGATCCGAGTTAGGTCTTGTTGTAGGGTTAGTCTGCATCTAGCATTCCCCAAACTTATTGAGCTTAGATCCAAGCTACAACAAATAAATAATTAGTTAGAAGGTCATTCAAGACCAAAACCCAAGGGAAATGTGGATAATGTATATACAAAAGTATTGAGATATTTGTAAAATTCATACTAGTACTCAAAAGGTTTTTACAAGTAATGCCGCCTATAAAAAAAAATTTCAAAACACGTGCCATTTCCAATAGTAATGGTGATAGGGAGGACTGTGTAGGCTTGTCAGATTTGGAATAAGTGTAGAAGGGAATGTGTCACTAGGAGGTTTGAGAAGAGTTTTGAAAATGGTACACTTGCCATCACTAGTCGCAATTTTTGCCAAGAAATGTATAATTGTCATTCTTAACGGCGACTTTGTTACAACTGCTATTCCTAAAATATTTCCGGCCCTTAGAGACCAGGCTCCAATCCGTCGCCCACCCCCTCCTTTGGGCTGCACCCGTAACATAGATAGGTGTTCTACATAGATTTAATTGCAAATCAAAAACTTGATATTATCTCACTCATCCTATGCTGCCAATGTTATTTTCAAGGGGTCTGGTTGTCCTCTAACGTTCTCAGCAATATTTTCAAGATGCTTTATCTTGACATCGGGTCTCAAGGTAAATTTATGAAAAAGCAAAGTGCATATTTGGTTTGGGCATGGATTTGGATCAAATAGCTGAAGAATTCCAATCTTGTTTAATTTAGAAAATAGCATGATCAGTGTTAATCTCGTTAGATGCCCATTTTGTAATGAATGTTTGGAACAGGCCGGGGAACTTCTTTTTCCTCTTCCTCAGTCGATAAACATTTATGGATTTCTTTCCGCTCATGGTGGATGATCTACTACAACAACGTTTCACACTTGAAATCGATACTTAATCTTCCCATATTGTTGTAGTTAAGTCCAAAGTTGTGGACATGTTGGTTCAATTTGTTTACTTAAGAGTGTATGTACCTAGGTTTGCTAATGAAGTTACCTTTTGTTAACAACACCTATGATATATACCATTATACCTATATGATGTACATGTTTTTTTATCGTTTCCTCGCCCATAAGAATCCATTTAACAAAAATCCTTGTTTACTTTCAGTACCCATACATGAAAGGATGATCCTATTAGAGATAAACTTGAAAAGGGATGTAAATGTTGTTTACTTTATGTTATTGGTATCTCAAATTTTATTCCTAGTTAGTTTGTTAAAGAGTTAGTTACATGTGTTTGTTTTAGACTAGATCATGATGTATATCCTTTATTCCTTTTTATCATCATAAGGCTATGGTGTGTGGTTCCTCCTTCTCCTTGTCTACATCAGCTTCACATCATTTCCCGCTTCCACTCCTTCTTTTGAGGGAAATGGTTCCCTTTCCCCCCTTCCTTTTTTTTATTTTACTATTGGGTTTACCTGCGCGTTGCAGCGGGATTCACAAATATATTGCAATACGGCATTATGATACTTAGGTTTTTCGCTGCAAGTTACGCAAAAAGAATAGAAATGTGCAAACTTTGTTTTAACAAGTATTCGTAGAAAGAGAACATGGAATTTCTCCTACCAAAGCAGATCAATAAAAGACTACACCAACCTTAAATTTTCTAAACAAACAGGCAATCCTTTAACCAATACCTAATGAATGACACGTATATCATATTATCAGTCTATCATAAAACGCCTAAAAATTAATCAACTAATAAAAGATATGGAGCCTAATTTTACGTAATTATCATGATTAAAATTGAAAACAAAAATGATTGCGTTGAATGATGTAAAAAAATGTGTTTAGGTTAGCTTGACTTTAACTCTAGGAAGACTTCGGTCACTATATTTTAAAGTATTAAAACGCATACAAGTTTAGTTGAGATAAGATTATTCATTGTGGTAACATAAATTATTATCTTTCATCGCCATTATATGAAATTTGTTCAAAAATATTGTTATCCCGTGTGTTTATTTAGTTTGGGTAAGTTCCATTTTCATATAAAAGTTGATTATCTTCTAGGGGCATTTAAGGAAGAAAAGTGATAAAATTTAGAAAATTATAAAGAAACATTTGGTATGTTATCTTAACTTTGGACTATTTGGACATATTTGCCCATACCTCCTTTATAATGTAGTAAGTATAGATTATTTTCCATCATCATCATCATCATCATCAACAATCATCATCATCAACGGTCACTTTTGCTTTGAGGAGGAGGGGGATTTCCCCTATTAGCACCAAAATGAGGTCAGGGTGGGGGCGGTGTTTTCGACGAGGAAGTGCCAACTTGGCACCCACCGATCCCCTCCCCATCCTCCACACCCCAGGTCTAACTACTTACCATTACATGTGTTAGTTTCTACTAACAAAACTTCTGATGGACATCTCTACTAAAAGCCTTACGCATTCTTTGTTTGTGAACTTCCATGCTAAACTTCTTGTTTTATCTATTTTATTATTGATGTTTATCCTATATATTCTACTTTGTTATAATATAATATCATTCATTACAAAAAAAAAAAAAATAAAAAAAAATAAATCAGACTCTTTTTATGACTTTATTTTGCGTACGAAGAGTAAAAGTCTAGTTTGATATGCCACAATATCAAATAATAAACGTTTATTTGCGTATGAAGAGCAATATTTTGCAGAAAAAAGAACCTATAATTGATTAGTTTTATTTTTGAAATAACAGTAATATTTTTTTGAAAGCTAAACTTCATTCAACACACCGAGCAAGACCTCAAATTAAGGTCCGCTCAAAAAACTAATTACAACATGTACAACGGGTATTTCACCCTATCATTCCATGCAATCCAAGCGCAGTTCGATCTATATTTAAACCAAAGGTAAGACATTGATTTAACTAACGCCACTACCTCTATCATCTTAGGATCCGAATTCTGGAAGACAACCTTGTTTCGCTCTTTCCATATCGCCCAACATGTGACCATAATAATACCTCGGAGAATCCTCTTGCCCTTGCCAGTGACTGAGACCCCATTTTGCCAGCCCAAAATATCTTCAATCGACCTAAAAGAAGCTTGAAATAAAAGACACCATCTCCAAACTTTGCTCCAAACGCTAAATGTAAAACCACACGAGACGAATAACAGTTATATGGTTCACTTAATTTTAGAATTCGTTACTTTCTATATGCAAAAATGTAATAGTAATAGTAATAGTAATAATAATAATAATAATAATAATAATAATAATAATAATCTATATATATAATAAACCAAAGCCATTTTAATGACATAACACTCAAAGAGGCATTCTCTTTCTTGAATGTGTCATGTGTCATCCCATGTGGCATTGAGATATTTTAGGAAAAAAAAATAATTTAAAAACAAAATTGAATTTTTCACCCTCATGTTTCCTCCCATAATTTTTAAACGTTAATATCTTTAATATACGAAATTTTTTAAAGAAAAAAATTAACCAATTTAACGAGCGTTTTATTATATTTCCAACGAGTACCATAATGCTATATAAAAAACGGAGAAAAAAACGACTATTTTTGTAACCCGACATTGTGTTAGGTTTGGAATTAGTTTAAAAAAAAATTGTGGGTTTGGGTCGGGCCTGGGATTAGGTGATACCCGACCCAATTACTCTTTTTTTATATTAAAATATGATAACTTATGGCAGACATTTGTTTAAAATAATAATAATAATAATAATAATAATAATAATAATAATAATAATAATAATCATTAATCATATATTAGCATATGTCATTTTTATAGTTTAGATACTTCTAATTTTATTTACTTTACTTAGATTTCTCAACTCAAAACGCTATAAACTAGTAATAATAATATCACATGGTAGGGATATAACACGTCATCAAGTAGTTACCATAAATTTGAAGTTATATTTGTACTGTGCTCATTTTGGCCATTTGTATCCGTGGAATATCCCGAACCACTTATTTTCGTATATACCAAGCCAACTACAACCAATTATAAATGGTTAAACGCAATGTTTTAAAAACCGGTTTTTAAATCATACCGGATTTGGTCTAAAAATGGTGCAACCGGTTAAACCGGCTTGTGTCGAGTGGTTCAACCGGATTGGTTTGTTAACTCTACGAATTCATAAATTACAACATGAACTCAAAATATAATCTAAAAGTGAATGATTACATATTAAAAGATAATCCAAAAGTTAGCCCACATAAAAAATCTTAAAGTATTCAATTTTTTTTTTTAACAAAGTTCTTTTAAATGAAAGTGTACGACATATTTAAGCTATTGGAATATTGAATACATCAAGTTCACAATTACTTAAAATATGAAATTCACTACCATCGGCTTTCTTAAAATCTAGAGCATAACCATTTTCATTCTACATTATTACCTAAGAAGTTTTAGTAAAAATAACAATCATAATATACTTAAATTACAAAAAATAAGTAACATATATAACAAGTAACAGTGTGTTTGAGGAACCGATTCGAGCTCTTCCTCACCAAACATGTTATCTATATCATTATTATGAAGTTCTTCTTCTTGCTTTTCGTGAACCACAAAAAAATCAATAGTTCAAAACACAAAAATTTACCTTGTGTCGGTACCGGTATAAAGGTTCAAACCGGTATACCGTATTTTACCGGCGGTACGAACTTGATACCGTTTCGGGTTATACCGGGGTGTTTTGTAACGGGCTGACCTTCAAAAAACGGTATTACCGGTATAACCGGCCGGTACGTACCGGTTTTTAAAACATTGGTTAAACGCACAAGTCATATAGGTAAATATCCTATATATTCTACTTTGTTATAATATAATATCATTCATTACAAAAAAATTAAAAAAAATAAATCAGACTCTTTTTATGACTTTATTTTGCGTACGAAGAGTAAAAGTCTAGTTTGATATGCCACAATATTAAATAATAAACGTTTATTTGCGTATGAAGAGCAATATTATGCAGAAAAAAGAACCTATAATTGATTAGTTTTATTTTTGAAATAACAGTTATATGGTTCACTTAATTTTAGAATTCGTTAATTTCTTTATGCAAAAACTAGCTGATTACCCCAAGAGGGTCTCGGGGTTGAAAAATCTAATTTTACGTGATAACCTATTGCAAATGGCTCAAGTTAACTAACCACAAAATCTCTCAATCATTGCATGTTCATAGTATTCTAATCAGTAATAACTCATATTCCCCACAAAATCTAATTTTACGTAATAACATGAACAATTTGTATGTTTTTTTCCTGTATGAACGAAACCCCACAAAAAATAGTCGATTTTTTCTCCGTTTTTTATATAGCACTATGGTACTCGTTGGAAAGATAATAAAACGCTCGTTAATTTGGTGTAATTTTTTTCTTTAAAAAATCCCGTATATAAAAGATATAAACGTTTAAAAATTATGGGAGAAAATATGAGAGGGAAAATTTTAAATTAATTTTTAAATAATTTTTTCTAAAATAACACAATTTAATTAAAAAAAGAAACAATTCAAAAACACCAAAAACTCTCTATTATGATGCCACGTGGCACTCTCAATGGAAGGTTGAGGCCTCCATTGCACGTCACGTCAGCATATACGTTTTCTTTTATATATATACTAGCTAATTACCCCGGGAGGGTTCCGGGGTTGAAAAGTCTAATTTTACGTGATAACCTATTGCAAATAGCTCAAGTTAACTAACCACAAAATCTCTCAATTATTGCATGTTCATAGTATTCTAATCAGTAATAACTCATATTCTCCACAAAATTTAATTTTACGTGATAACATGAACACTTTGTGTGTTTTTTTCCTGTATGAACGAAACCCTACAAAAATAGTCGATTTTTTCTTCGTTTTTTTATATAGCACTATGGTACTCGTTGGAAAGATAATAAAACGCTCGTTAATTTGGTGTAATTTTTTTATTTAAAAAATCCCGTATTTAAAAGATATAAACGTTTAAAAATTATGGGAGAAAATATGAGAGAGAAAATTTTAAATTTATTTTTAAATTCGTTTTTCCTAAAATAACTCAATTTAATTAAAAAGGGAAACAATTCAAAAACACCAAAAACTCTCCATTATGATGTCACGTGGCACTCTCAAGGGAAGGTTGAGGCCTCCATTGTACGTCACGTCACCATATATTTTTCTTTTATATATATAGATAGATATATATATATATATAGATATAGATAAAGATATAGATATAGATATAGATATAGATATAGATATAGATAGATGTAATAATAATAATAATAATGAGTAAAGATCAAATACAAAGTGTTTTTCGGTAAGAACTGTGAGAATCAAAAGGGGTAAAAAATTTTTATTTTTTTTAGAATTTTTTTTCCCATGTGCTTAAACATACTTTTTAGATGAATAATACAAAAAAAAATTAAAAAAATTTTTTTAGTGTAATTACTCTACACCAATTTTTTTTTTTTTTTAGTTTTCAATATTATAATAAATGTTTAACAATATGGGAAAAAATCGAAAAAAAAAAAATAAAAAAAAATATCTTTCTTTGATTCTCATAGTTCTTACAAAAAAAAAACACTTTGTACAATATTTTTCCCAAAATAATAATGATAATAATAATGATAATAATAATAATAATAATAATAATAATAATAATAATAATGATAATAATAATATCCACATGGTAGGGATATAACACGTCATCAAGTAGTTACCACAAATTTGAAGTTATATGGTAGGGATATAACACGTCATCAAGTAGTTACCACAAATTTGAAGTTATATTTGTACTGTGCTCATTTTGGCCATTTGTATCCGTGGAATATCCCGAACCACTTATTTTCGTATATACCAAGCCAAGTACAACCAATTATAAATGGTTAAACGCACAAGTCATATAGGTAAACCAATATTGGTGATAATGACTATGTTGAGGATCATTAGACAAAACAAATCTGCCTTCATTCAACAAGATGTTAAAAAAAAATCTATAATTAGACTTGTGAGTAATTATTGATTAATTTTATAATTTTATATATTTCCTCCTATGAATCCTTTTAAGTTTTCAATGGACGCTTAAAGAGAAATTCATCTACATAAAAAATTAAGCACAATATATGTAATAGAATGTTTAATTTGGAAGATCTTTCTTCACAGGATAAACAAGTGATATAATTCGTCAAACTAAGTTTATGTTTAAAAAAAAGAATAGCTATGTCGATTTAGGACCTGCGCGCTATTGCGGTAGGACCGTTAAACAGAAAAACAATAAATGTCCGTTGAACCACACACGTGCATTGCAGCGTGTTAACTCACGAAATTTAGGCCAGAAGATTCAATGAAAATTTTGTAAAAGATGTAAAGTATAGGGGATCGACCAGAGTTAAAATTGAAAAAGTGTTGGATTAAGATGAAAAATGTTTTGTGAAATATAAGCTTTCAATTAAAATAAGTTAAGATATTATACATATTAAAAATATTTAATACGAATTTATGTGATGTTGTATAATGTACTTTATCTGTTAGGTTACGGATGGTCATTTTATTAGAAGTTTCTAATCTACAGTTGTGTGATTCGTGTTGAAGCATATACTCGAGGGTGGGTACAGGGGCTAACGATTTTCAATTTAGAGTAGACTCCCATCTTTAATAGCCTAATGTTTTTATCTTACTATTATAAGCTAAAAATGAAAGAATTTGTGTTAAAATTTACCTTCAACAACTTTAGTCATCATATCAAACTTTTTTTGTCCTGTTCAACTTTAGTTTTATCAACTAAACTTTATAATTTGTCATGTAAAAAAATCGATACATTTGACACACATTTTGATAAGATAGAATTTCTTTTGGAACTAATGCGTTACAGAGAAAACTGCAAGACGATAGAAGTTTATCGAAGTTTAAGAGCTAGGGCTTGCTTTGGTCCCAAGAGTTTGTGGGGGAGGCACCTGTGCTTGATGAATAGGCGAGATACAAGGAGAGAAATATGGGTAACATATGAAGACCATTGACTCTTCTAGTCAACCTAGCAAGGATCATTAACTCTTATAATATTTTACATTTAATTTAATATTCTAATAGTGGGAACTTTAGGCTCAACTTTGTGGAATCCTGCCCTGAGCCACGTTGGCGTTGTTCAAGTGACGAGCACACCGCCCCACGGTGTGAAACCTGAGCGTCATGAGTAGGGGGTGGGGGCGCTAAGCCCTTAATGCCTTGTAAAGCATTTTGCGTGTGTCGTCTAGTTAATCACATGCAAATAAAAAAAAACATACACATCTCTTTATTTGTTTTACTTTTATTTATTAATTACTTAAACCATAAAACCTATAGTTAAATTTAGGGTGAGTTAGTTAAAACTCATTGTTTACATGACAATGACATTATAAGACACTATGTTAAACCACAACCTATGGTCTTAGTAAATGATGTAGAACTACATACAAAATCAAAAGAGTGAATTGTAGCCAATTAAATTCCTACCCGATAGGACAGATAATAATATCTAGTTTAACTATAGTGACCTATAAAAACGTAATTAGAAACAAACAATATCCTGATCATGTGGCCTAGTGGTAAAAGGGCCGGTTCTCTCTTTGGTGGAGCCGGGTTTGATTCCCAGGGGAGGCATGTGATGGATATCCCCACCCTTGTGGTGGGGTAGGTGGTTGGGAAGTGATGGAGAGACCCTTGACCCTTGTGGTCATGGGTTCGACTCCTGATCCCTCCAGGTTTTACCGGTTCACTACCGTCGTGCTTTCGGGCGGGTTTGTGGGCTGGGTTTTCCCTGGAACAGGATACGGGTGGGCCGAAGGGCTCTGTCCGTACGGACTAGAGGCCGTCTGGGGCCCCTTTCAGCCATTGGGGGCCGCGTACAGAGTACCCTGCTATACTTTAGTTGATCGTTAAAAAAAAAGAAACAAACAATTACTACGACAATCAACATGTGTCAGGACACTAGCATAAGACCTGGAAACTGGCCTTGTTCTTTTCACCTTTAGGATCAACATTCTAAACATATATAGTGTTAAAAATTCATCAGTCAGTTCAATATTCTAACTTCTTACATATAGACTTTAGCCAAAAATAAATGGACAATACCATAAAGAACAAACATAAACATACAAGTTGATAAATTAAGACTTGTCATTAGGGTTAGGCCCATTAATTAGCTTACGATTAATGTCTGTATTTTGTCTATTTATACTACTAGTAGATTGTAACAAACAACCGATCTCAATAAAACGTCTCTTTTACCTTCACAAGACGACTATCCATATATCATGGTAACCGAGGAATATCACATATATATGGTGTTTTATCCAAATAGCTTTAGATAGGTTAATATACTGAAACCTTAAAAGCTTCGAGACTTGATCTTTTTATACGTTACTATAACCAAAGACCGAACTTTTTAATATACTTGGAACCAAGATAGATTGGTAATTTTAGCTCAGAATTGTGCTAAAACACAAAATACAACGATTGCTGTAATTAATTAAAGCGTCCGAGAATGAAAATTTCTTGCTAGTTTAATGATATAATTATTATGTGATTTACCACCCATATATTTATTTCTTAGGGATATGATATTGTTTGTATCTTTCTAGAACTTGATGGCAGGATTTTGATTTATCTAGAATGCAAAAGATTGCAAGCAGAAGCACTCAATGATCACCAGCTTAAATCCAACATTGGCCGTCCATGGACCACATTGCCCTTCACGTGTTACACCCACATGCTGTTATTTATTTGTAATTGCCTGAAGTCACAACTCACAAGTACCTATCTCCATATCTTTTATGTCAGATCAATCAATCAATCAATTTCATACCCAGTGGAATTCCACGAATAGAAAACTATTGGTAGGGTCTGGAAAGGGTGAGATGTAGGCAAACCTTACCTCTATCCCTGAGAATAGAGAGGCTGCTTCCAAATAGATCCTCGACTCAAAAAAAAAAAAATAATAATTATAATAATTATAATAATAAATAAAAACAATAAAATAAAAAATAATTAAATAAAAATAAAAAATAATAATAGTGATAATAATATTTTAAACTACCAATATCACCAAGATGTTGAAAAGAATACATGGTAAAAATGGAAAAAATATACCACTATAAAAAACCTATAAAGCACAAGGCAACAATCACATGTAAAGACCAACAAAAAGTATGTGAGCAAATTTTATTTCCTATGACACATCTATCAACTCTTATGAACCTATCCTAGCCGTCTTTAACCTTAATCATATGCCTCCACAAGCTCCTATCCTGGACCATGTCCTCAGAGAGATGTAACTCTTGTAAATCTTTCCTAATCCTTTCATCCCACGTTAACCTAGGCCTACCCCTACCCCTCCTTCCCTCCACAGTGAGGTTTTCCACCACCCTAACTGGCTCCGTCATCTGTCTCCTCTTCACATGCCCAAACCACCTCAATCTCCCCTCCTTTATCTTATCGGATATCCTAGAAATTCCTAACCTTTCTCTAAGAACCTTATTTCTTATCCTGTCTAACCTTGTGTGCCCACACATCCACCTCAACATCCTCATTTCTGCTACGACGTCCATCTTATGTGCATGTGTTTTCTTGATGGCCCAACAATCTGTCCCATATAACATGGCAGGTCTAATTGCTACCCTATAAAATTTCCCCTTTAAATTTACAGGAAACCTCCTATCACACAATACCCCAGTGGCTGCTCTCCACTTACACCATCCAGCCTGGATGCGGTGTACTACATCACTATCGATCTCCCCATCCCTTTGTACAAACGATCCTAAATACTTGAACTTAGTCACCTGCGGGACCACTTGACCTTCAATGGTAATTTGGGTGTCATCATCATTCTCTACGCCACTGAAGTCACAATACAAATACTCGGTCTTAGATCGACTAGTCTTAAAACCTTTACCCTCTAGAGCTACTCGCCAGTCCATATATACAAGACAAAAATTTAAAGATAGAGATAATCGCCTCCATATATATATATATATATATATATATATATATATATATATTGGATCGGCTAAGGACATCACCTCGGTACCCCGTTTTGAATCCCCATTTCCGCATCGTCCTTGAGGGCATAAGCCCTTTCAACGTCAAGGGGTGTATTTTTGCTGGCCCTAGGATTCGATCCGTATACCACTCCCGGGCAGGAACCACCCTAAGGAGTAAACCCTCTCACCTCTCCCCAACTGAACTGGGGTCATTGGCAGTAATCGCCTCCATATGTATCAGAAAAATATTAAAGGGAAAATCACAAACATCGGAAATGAACTCAAAAATTAACAAAATAGGCATTAACTTTTATATTTGTTTAAATGCGCATTAACTTGTACATGTGTGAGCTATGGAGGTGCTTGATTATCGTAATGTGGGCTATGGAGGAGCATGACTGGCATTCGCTTTTACATTGGTTTCAAGTTGACTATGAAAAAGTCAGATTATCGGAGTGGTGGCTATGGAGGAGCCAGATTATCGGAGTGTGGGTTGTGAAGGAGCCAGATTATCATGTGTGTGTTGTGAGGAACCAAATTATCGGAGTGATGGGTGTGAAGAGCCATCTCTATCTTAGAGCATCTCCAATGGTGGGTATTCTTGAAGGTTTGCTCACCGGACGCCGACAGGACTCACCATTGGATCAGGTGAGGTGAACAAGGGATGGTTTGGTGGAGCGGACGGGTCCAGTGGAGTTTAAGCTGACCCTTTCGTTTTTTTCATGATAATTTAATTAAACCATTTTTTAAACCACTATTAAGCCAGGGGGGTCTCACCGGAAGCAGCCTCTCTATTCCCACGGGATAGAGGTAAGGTTGTCTATATCTTACCCTCCTCAGACACTACCTTAGTTTTCGCTATTGGTGGGATTAACTGAGTATGATGATGATGATAAATTAAACCATTTTTAATATTAAACTGAATTTGTTTTAATTTAAAAAACAATATTTTGTTTAAATAAACATTATATATAAATTAAAAATAATGTAAAAAAGACAAATACATAAATTGAAAAAAAAACATAATTTAAAATTTTTTATGATTAAACCTAAACAAACTACTTAATTAAACTTAACAAACTACATAATTGAACTAATTATCAGCCCCTGAACTGTCGGAGTCGGACTCCGGATGCACAACTGGATACATACGAGGATGGTTTCTTAGTAATTGCCAGAGCGAGATGTGAGTAAATATTCTATTGTTTTGCAATTGGTATGCGTGAAGGGTCTTAGAAATCGCTTTCGCCTTTGTTATGCCATCAACGCGAGCCATCACTATGTTGAGGAGTTGATTAAATATGCAAACCTTCATGAACAGAGTCCTAAACCTTGAAACAACTTGGTTTGAAGAGCGATTGGTTTCACCCACACGTTGATGGAATCCTTAAATAGGGCATCAACAAACGGTCTTGTTGCCATGTTCTCAGAGATGTGAGTCCAAGATGTGAGCAAAGCTATATCTTTATCTTCACTCCAACGTCTTCTTGCCATTTTTATGAGTGTTTCTAGTGAATTGTTAGTTGATAAGTGCAAATGTGGGTTGTAAAATGAATTAAATGTATAGATGCTCGAAAAAAAAAATAGTCGTTTGAAAGAAGTTGTTGGAAAAGTAGACGTTTGAGAAAATAGCTGTTGGAAATATTAAATATTATTTTTATTATTTAAATATTTTTTATATTTAAAATATTTTTTATATTTAATACATTTTTCAATTTTTAATTTATTATCAAAATTTAATTAAAAATAAATAAATGACAAAATGTTAAAATAAATTATAAATAGATTAATTAAATATAAAACAAATACAAATAAAAGTATGTGATGAGGTGGATAATGAGGTAAAGGTTTTGGTATAGTTTATTTGTTGATTTTCGGCGTCCACTTGCCTATTTTGGTTTAGATTGTCTATTTGCATAAACATAAGTCAATTCCTATATTTTGTTAACTAGCTGATTATCCCGGAAAGGTCCCGGGGTTGAAAAATTTAATTTTACGTGATAACCTATTGCAAATGGTTCAAGTTAACTAACCACAAAATCTCTCAATCATTGCATGTTCATAGTATTATAATCAGTAATAACTCATATTCCCACAAAATCTAATTTTACGTGATAACATGAACACTTTGTGTGTTTTTTTCCTGTATGAACGAAACCCCACAAAAAATAGTCGGTTTTTTCTCCGTTTTTTATATAGCACTATGGTACTCGTTGGAAAAATAATAAAACGCTCGTTAATTTGGTGTAATTTTTTTCTTTAAAAAATCTCGTATATAAAAGATATAAACGTTTAAAAATTATGGGAGGAAATATGAGAGAGAAAATTTTAAATTTATTTTTAAATTTTTTTTCCTAAAATAACTCAATTTAATTAAAAAAAGGAAACAATTCAAAAACACTAAAAACTCTCCATTATGATGCCACGTGGCACTCTCAAGGGAAGGTTGAGGCCTCCATTGCACGCCACGTCAGCATATACGTTTTCTTTTATATATACAGATAGATTTGGGGCGTCCACTTGCCTATTTTGGTATATCTTTTGAGGTCTATCAAACCATAAATGAGACATGTTATATGGTCCTGCAATTAAATTAGCATGGAACCAAGATTAATATCGACAACATATTGATTGCTTTGAGAACAGGTTAATATCAAGGCCACAAGAAAATGGAACTCTAATTACACGCCATATATGACAAAAAAAAAAAAAAAATCATAAAAAAATAATATCTACAAGGCCGTTTCTGTCTATAAAAATGAGCTGAAAGAAGTACAGAAACATCATCATTTCATAAACACTCCCGAACAAAAAGTTAGCTTAAAATCATGGCAAAATCTCATGTTCTAGTAATACCTTACCCGGCACAAGGCCATGTAATGCCTATAATGGAGCTTGCTCAACGTTTAGTCGAGCAAGGAATCCGAGTCACATTTATTAACACCGAGGTCAATCACAAGCTCGTGACAAGCACTTGGTTAGACAAAGAGAGTTTTGGGGATATGATGCAGATGGTCTCAATCCCTGATGGTTTAGAGCCATGGGAGGACAGGAGTAACCTTTGTAAGTTGACGTTGTCGATATTACAAACCATGCCCAGCAAGCTTGAAGAACTAATAGAGAAGATAAACAAAGAAGAGAGCAATAAAGTTAGTTGTGTTATTGCTGATGATTGCATGGGATGGGCCATACAAGTGGCTAAGAAGATTGGAATTAGAGGTGCAGCCTTCTGGCCTGCCTCAGTTGCTACATTGGCCTCTGTATTGTCCTTTCAGAAACTTATTGATGATGGGATCATAAACAAGAATGGTGAGTGCATGGCTTATATATTTTTTGTATATTAATTATTAGAGATGACAATTTGAAAACACAAAATCTACTTTTATTCAAAGATACATATTATTATTTAGATAAAACTGTTGAAATATTGTTATCAAAGACACAATTGAATAAGCCAAAACTTGCTCTTATTATTTGATGTGATTTGATTAAAGACTTACAAAAGGTCCATCTATTTATAAGTCTATAATCCTAACTTAACAAGAACTCATAACAATTATCTAAACAATAATATTTATCTAACAAGAGACCTATTTGACTTATACTAGGATTTCTATTAGGATGTAAAAACTATCTCAAAAACACCCTTTAAGTTTGCTCCTTTTTAACAAACCTACACAAGATTAAGATTACATTCACCCCCTAATCTTGTGACTCCAATGAGTCCTTTCATCTCATTGAACTTCAACCTTGGCAAAGCTTTAGTGAGTATATCTGCCCTTTGTAGATTCCCGCTTATATGTTCCACTTGAATTATCTTTAACCCAAATAAACTTTTTAGATAATCCAACTAAATCAGAATTATCCTTCATTCACCCCCTTAATTCTGATATGGACTCGCTTCACATCCACACCGTTATCGACAACTTCATTTCCAAGTTTAACATCTCCCTCTTCCAGGGTCACCAGAACTACACCGTTCTTGACCACCGATGAAAGAAAAAAAACAAGCTCCCCGCTTCTTTCGTTTTTTTCTTTCCTTGCTAGACACGACAAGATTCAAAGCACCCCGCTTTGACGAATCTTCTTCTGCCCGTCTATCCGCAAATCCCGATTAGATACATCTGCCATTAAAAATAACCTACCCTGTTTACTCTGTTTTTATCCATGGCGGGAAGGACCGGGTCTTGATCAAATCTGGATTAAATGTTGCTAATGTGTGAAGCTTATCATTACTAAATCAATGCAAACTGGTCACTTGTCACCACTACCATCCCAAACAGTTCTCCCCGTAATATCGGCTAACCTGAACCACTGTTCGCCACCACGAATATCAATAACCAACAAAAACAATAACGCCCCCGCTATTCCGTCTTTTCGGTCGCCAAACGAATTCCTTAGCTTCTCGCTCTTTTGTTTCTCCTGCGACAGGCTCGTTGGGTTTTAGAAAAAAAAACGTGTTGCTCAGTTTGCACTTGGCTATCATTCGCCACTTCTTAATTAACTACCAACAAAGACAATAACACCTCGTTATTCCGTCTTTTCGGTCGCTAAACTAATTCCGTAGCTCCTTGCTCTTTTGTTTATCCGCAACACACCCGTTAGTTTTTCTTAGTTATAGCTCCCGCTGAAACTAATCCCGAACCATCAAAGTTTACCAGTACAATTCGTCACAACCCCGCTACTAATGTGTTGCAGTCGATGACTCGAAAGAAAAAACCCATTGTTTCTTCCCTCACAAAATTCTCCCTCGCTTTCCTTCTGATTTGTCAACCCAATATTACTTGTTGGGCTATCACGGTCTTCAACCTTTGACCAAAGTATCCATCCATTCAAAATTAAATTCAATCTTGATTTTGTAATTCCAAATCATCACCGTCTGGCTTTTCCTTTTTCTTACTTCGTCTTCATTGACAATGAGTTTCATCACTGTCGCAACCCCGTAAGGGGGTGCTCCCCCTCTCGGAAGACGGCTCTCAAAACGGCTGGTACCAAGCTCTGATATCAATTGTTGGAATATTATTACCAAAGACACAATTGATTAAGCCAAAACTTGCTCTTATTATTTGATGTGATTTGATTAAAGACTTACAAAAGGTCCATCTATTTATAAGCCTATAATCCTAACTTAACAAGGACTCATAACAATTATATAAACAATAATATTTATCTAACAAGAGACCTATTTGACTTATACTATTTCTATTAGGATGTAAAAACTATCTCGAAAACACCCTTTAGGTTTGCTCCTTTTGAGCAAACCTACACAAGATTAAGATTACAAAAACTGTGTTATATTTCAATAATGAAAGCGTACTCGAAGATGTTCTTTCAATCTTTCTTGAACCTTTTATTGCAGGCATACCTCTAACTGATAAGGTAATTCAATTGTCTGAAACAATGCCACCCATAAAACCATGTAACCTCGCATGGGCGTGCTTTGAGGACCCAGCTACCATAGAAGCTTTTTTTCAAGTTGTAGTACAGGCCGTAGAAGCTTCTAGATTAACGGAATGGTTTATATGTAACTCAAGTCATGAGCTGGAGGCTGCAGCATTTAGCCTACATCCGAACCTGTCACCAATAGGCCCTCTTCTGGCAAGCAACCGGCAAGCTAACCAGGCAGGACACTTCTGGCAAGAAGACGCCGCCTGCTTAGAATGGCTTGATCAACAACCAGCATGTTCAGTCATTTATGTTGCATTTGGGAGCTTTACTCTTTTCAACCAAACTCAGTTTGAAGAACTAGCACTTGCTCTTGAACTTAGCAATAGGCCATTCTTATGGGTGGTGCGACCAGGTATGACCAAGGAGACCACAGCTAATTACCCTGATGGATATACGGAAAGAGTCGGTTCCCGTGGAAGAATCGTGAGTTGGGCACCACAACAGAAGGTACTATCCCACCCTTCGGTTGCATGTTTCATGAGTCACTGTGGTTGGAACTCTACTTTAGAAGGTGTCACAAACGGAGTGCCTTTCTTGTGTTTGCCGTATTTTTCTGATCAGTTTCACAATGAGACATACATTTGTGACATATGGAAGACTGGGCTACGGTTAGTAAAAGATGAAACGGGTATTATTACTCAAGAAGAAATAATGAGCAAGATGGATAGGCTGCTCAGTGATAAAACATTTAGAGTGAAGGCGTTGGATATTAAAGATAAGGTTTCAAAAAGCACTAGAAAAGGCGGGTGCTCACACAAAAATCTTAACAATTTTATTGAATGGATACAAAAGAACGATGCACGGACCAAGGATGAACTTTGATTCTATGTGAACATGAATTTCTAAAACATGGTTGGGTGAAAAAAATATTATAATAAGTCTCAATGATCATATTTGGGTGTAATGAATTATATTCGAATGTAATGTGTTATAGTATGTCTTAAGGAACTATTTTTTCTTGTAATAGGTTATAAGGATTTTTAATTGGCCGACAATATCTAGGTTAAGTGATTTGTATTCACTTTGTATTTGTGTGTAATTGTTATATATATATATATATATATATATATATATATATATATATATATATATATATATATTTTGACGTGCGCGCTAGTACGCATAATTTAGCGATGAAATAACACACGTTTCTGCTTTAATATTTATAAAAATGGTTTAGACCTTAATATTAAAACACACACAATAGGGTAAGTGTACCCTGTCATATATGTAGTAATGTATAGATAAGAACCAGATATCGATCCATAGACGCGCGCAGAGCAATTGTACTTAAACTTTGTCCTCAATTTACCAGTAGGAAAAGATAGTGAAAATTTTGTTTTAAACTAAATTAATTCTAAATTATCTAATTAACATATGTAAGACTCCAAATACAAAATATAACTATATAGATATCAATCCTAGCATGTCATCTACGTATCATATGAAATAAATGCGTGTGATCAACATTCCCATTTTCCGACAGTTAGTGTCTCTTTCGGGCATCCTAACATGACAACTATATGGAAAGCTAACACGAATTATACACGTTAACCACCTCAAGTCGTTTATTAGCGAGCAACTGATATGATCTCATGTGAATCTTCTAAAGATAAGTTAGTCATCCGTTAAGAGTTTTCTAACCTCACTAATCAAGGAAAGCAATACCGAATAACAATACAACCACCGAGACTAGCATAAAGTAGAGCATTTCACAACCTATTCCATTTTACCAACTTTGAAAACAAATCTACTAAGATCGCTATTTCTACCAAAATAACTAGCAAAGATCATTAACCATGTGAAAGATCAGTAACGGCACCATTAAGCTTTTAAAACCCTTTTACGTGTCGGTAAGCATTTCTAATCATTATTCGACTAACTTTAACCAAACCAATACCCGGTTACAGTTTCATGGTGTAAACTTATTAACAAGTTAACTAGTCTACTACCGAACGATTAAACGGACGGTTTTTCAACATGTATCCGCCTAACACATTCGATAATCATCAAAGTCATTCAAACATAACTACGAATCCATTAACAATGAAACAAGGTTGCACTATGATCATCAAGATTCAAACATGAAAAACGCCAAATTCATACAAAACATGATTAACTATACAAACGATTGTTTAACATACTACATACTAGGGTTCTTGCCCGTAGGCGTACGATTAACTAACTAAACATCACAATAAACATACAAAATCAGATTTGAATCCTAAATAGATTATAAGATCAAACCATAGAAATGCAAATGTGATGGATTGGATGATGATGGATGGATCGGATGGCTTCCCGAGCTCGTTCCATGCCTGTGCAGCACACCGTTAGCCCAGAAAATCGCCTCAGATCGACCCCAGAAAACCCAATATCTGATCAGTAAGTTTTGCTCTGTTTTTATACAAGTTTTGATTTGTGCACGGCCGTGCACATAAAGTGCACGGCCGTATACTTTAACTTTTGATGTGACAGGCAAGTGGGCAATTGGATCCTGAAATTATCTTGGGTTGCGCACGGCCGTGCGGGTCTGGTGGTGTCCTGGTACAAGGGGTGCACTGCCTGGTGCACTGGCAGTACACACGAGAATTCTGAGTCGCACGGGCACGTGCACGGTGGTGCTGATCAAGGTGCCCGAGAATCTGATGTGCACTAGCAGCCGCACTGCCAGTGCAGCCCTATGTGTCTGAGCCAAATCAGCCCGCACGGCCGTGCGCCTGAGGGGCACGGCCGTGCACATCTTCCAGACTTGATTGATTGTGTAGAAAATGTCCGTTTGGTCCAGATTTTGCCCGGTTTCTTCGACTTTGTCTTTGGGGCGCCGTTTAAGACCTGCAATAAACATATGAATCAGTTAAGTACCGAATTCGTGCAATTAGGTTCGAAAACGCGCAATTTGGAAGTTTAATCGGGGATTTATATATGTATATTTTAATGTATATCATATATATATATATATATATATATATATATAGAGAGAGAGAGAGAGGATTAGGTTCAATTGAAAACCCACCTTTCGTGAAAGAACCGTAAGAACACCGATGTAAAATGTGATTTTTTATGGATCTTAATGGTTTATTGTATTGTGATATTGAGTGTGGTATGTGGTGGTACTTTTTTATAACATAACATGATACTAGAGTGTAAGGATTTACATTTGGTTGTACTGCTTTATAATGGATCTTAATGGTTTATTCTTTTGCTTGTATTAATGGTCTTAATGGGCCAATGTAGGGTAAAGTAACTCATGTTTAGTTATATTTTATTTTACTAGCAGGAGCTCGCGCATTGTAGCGGGACTGCACGTTGTTTGGTTAATTAGCTCGCTGTTTGTTTTCTGCTTGATTTGAAGCGCCGTCAAAACGACGAGGAAAGTAAGGTAACAATCTATGTCGGTTGGTTAAAGCACCTAAGTAACAATATGTTACATTCGAGCCCCTACGTGTGTTTCTGGTACAAAATTTGTTTATGCGGGCAGGATATTGTATTGTGAGCTCGCACGTTGCGGTGGAGTGAATAATTTATAATTTACAGCAGCGGGTGTTGCTTATCCTCTTTTGGTGAGCGTAATATAAACGTATTCCTTACTTGTTAAACAATCAAAATCCATTAACTAATTTTCATTGTACAAATATTAAACAAAAAAAATGTGACAACCTGCACCCTTCACTTTTCATAAATGTGCATAATTGGTTTCTCAACTATTTCAAAATTTTCATTTTTAACCCTCGTATTTTAATAGGACCAAAATTCACAATTTAATAAAACTTATAATTTTTATAAGTAAAAGTATGCACGTTTTATACTCACGTCTACACCCGAGCACGTATGTTTCAGACCTTGATACTCAAAGCCCTGAATTTTCGGTCCTAAAACAACTTAGAAACAGAAGGAAACAAGTCTAGAACTTAAAATTGATTAAATTAGAAAAATTATTTTTTTTAGCCCTCGCGGTCCGCTGAGACAGTCAAATAGTCAAAGTCTCAGTCAAAATCCTAGTCAAAATCCTAGTCAAAGTCCTAGTCAAAGTCTCAGTCAAAGTCCTAGTCAAATAGTCAATTTATCTTAAAACCTTACTTTATTGTGTTGACCAATTTTAAAGCCTAATTGAATCCAAAACTAGTATAAAAACCCACCTATGACTTATTACATTTTGCACCTCTAAATCAATTGTTTCAATTCGATTAAACTCTCCCTCATACCTTTCTTCTAGAGTATATTACTTCTACATTTGAAGCTTTGATTATAAGCTCTTATAATTGGCGAATTGGAAGCTTGATATTTTTCCTATTCGGTTTCTTTTCTTCTAAATTGGACTAGTTTCGTTGTTGAATCTTTGGATTGCTCGCATTTTCACGCTCGCTTAGTCATCTAGTCATTTGGCGAAAGTGAGTATTTCCTATCCCCCTTTTGTTTTTATTCACTTTTGGGGTGTTACATGTACACTTGTACAAAATACACATACAAGTTCACATTTTTACAATACAATTTTAGTACATTGTGCATTTGCTTACATACATGCTTTATGCTTAGACATTACATGTAGAATACATTTGTACTTAGTGAAATCATTAACCATGTACACGCCGACCTTAACATTGGATAGCGCTATTGGATTGACAACCCACCTAGGTGATTCTCCCCCTTTTTCATCGGAGAATCCATGTTCATTGTTAAGTTATTATCCATTTATTGGATAAGTACACCGCCGTTCATTTTAGTACATTTATACAGTCACAGGATTGATTTCGCTCATTTGTATGATACATAGTTTACATAAATGCACTGTAGCTTGCACTTGAATCGTATAACATTTTTCCAACTTACTATATGTATTAAAACTAGGAATGCTCACCAACATTTCATATGTTAACAAAACTTATTTTGTACACGTTTCAGGTGCAGTTTGATCTTAGTTCCATAGCATTGGATTTTAGTGCTTGCGTTTAATAATTTATTTCAAATTTCATGTTTTGTTCAGACTTTTGTATTTTTCCTATTTCATCCATGTAAGACAATTTGAATTATCCAATAAAACGTTTACATTTTAGTACCATGAGCTTTTGAACAATCGTCACTACGTGACACCTCGATGATTCCGCCATCGGTTGGGGTGTTACAAAAAAATCATTCTAATTCTAATTCTATCTAATTGAAGTACGCACTCCAGCTATTTTTAGGAGGAGATAAACTGCAGTATCAAATAAGATGTAATAAAAATCACCTTATGTTTTTTAACATGGTCAAACATCCGGTCAAATCTATGGCCACTGGTTTATCAGAGTGACTCCTTATATGTTGCAAGTAATTAAGTAAATAATAAAAGCATCATCATCATCTTACATTTCATCGGAAGTTACTAATTCTTAATTTTTAACTAAGTTTGCTAATGTGTATAAGTCGAAAACATTACTCCAACCACTACTAACAAACGTAATTAAGTATTCTAAATCACAAAACATGAGAGAACTTACATTCCAAAGGAGCATAACTTGGAGCAAAAGCTCTAAAAATTCCTTTATTAGTATACAAATCAACTTCAACAGTAGGAATTCCTCTACTATTAAGAATTTGCCTAGCCTTAGCTTAGTAATCGCCGAAGGAACATCTTTACTTAGGCTATGTATCTTAATTTAAACAATTTTGTTTAGTTTTAAAAATGTTTTATGATGTGTTAAACAAAGATTTCAGATTTGATTCCTCTACCTAACCAAACTAAATTGTTAATTTCCCAATAATATAAATGGTTGCTAACATCAATAACTAACAATAACAAAACACCTGATATAAATTAACTAAGAAACTTATAATCAATATTTTGCTCCATATCTTGTCTATTACCTTTTTTTTGTTTAGAAAAAGTATATGCTATATTTTTTGTAATAAAGAAACAAACCCCTAAAAAGAGAAGATTTCATGAAAACTGAAGAATGTTTAGGTTCAATGCTTGATTA
Source organism: Ambrosia trifida (assembly GCA_028751855.1). Classification (NCBI taxonomy): domain Eukaryota; kingdom Viridiplantae; phylum Streptophyta; class Magnoliopsida; order Asterales; family Asteraceae; genus Ambrosia; species Ambrosia trifida. The sequence goes on along the minus strand of CM054122.1, from coordinate 57,970,359 downwards.
TCATTCCATTGAGATATCAATATATACAAAATTACATAGCCCTATTTTAGGGAAGAGATAACTATGACTTAAATGATAAATATTATCTACATATACAATTCAAATCTATATTCTATTACACCCCGCAGTCGAAGCAGTAGGAGGGCGAATGTTGAGACTGGAGCGGAAGTCATCAAATAGAACGAATGGCAATCCTTTAGTAAATATGTCAGCAATCTGAAGTTGTGTAGGAGTATGAAGAACCCGAATAATACCACGTTGAACATGTTCCCGTACAAAATGAATATTCAGTTCAATGTGTTTGGTTCTTTGATGCTGCACTGGATTGTGAGATAGATAAACGGCACTAATATTGTCACAATAAACCAATGTGGCCTTAGACAGAGGGCGGCGCAATTCCAACAAAAGGTTGCGAATCCAGCAAACCTCGGCAACGACATTAGCAACGGCCCGGTATTTAGCTTCAGCACTGGACCGGGAGATGGTGGTTTGCCTTTTTGAGGACCATGATAAAACATTAGAACCCATGTACACACAATAGCCCGAAGTAGAGCGACGGGTATCTGGGCATCCAGCCCAGTCAGCATCAGTATAGGCCCGAAGAGAAACATCTGCGCAAGGTGATAAGGTAAGGCCAAAGTCAGAGGTGCCCCGAATGTACCTGATGATGCGCTTGAGGGCATTCCAATGATCAATAGTGGGACTGTGCATGTGAATGCATATTTGCTGAACTGCATAAGAAATATCAGGCCTGGTAAAAGTTAAGTATTGTAGAGCTCCCGCGAGGCTGCGATATAGAGATGGATTTTCAAACGGTGCGCCGGACGTAGCACTTAACTTGGGTTTAGTGTCAACTGGGGTTGCAACCGGGTTACACGACTCCATACCTGCACGACTAACTATATCCAATGCGTACGTGCTTTGAGACAAAAACATCTGGTTACCTGTCCGAGAGACAGATATACCTAAGAAATGACTGAGAGGTCCAAGATCTTTCATGGCGAATTCAGCCGCGAGGCTGCCCATAAGTTTCTTCCTAAGGACATCTGTAGAAGTGGTGAGTATAATATCATCAACATAAATCAATAAATAAGCAATGTCACCCCCGTGATGGTAGGTGAAAAGAGAGTTATCACATCTACTCTGTAAGAAACCGATGGATGTGACAAAATCAGTGAATCGTTGGTACCACGCCCGTGGTGCCTGTTTGAGACCATAGAGAGACTTAGTCAAACGGCATACATGATCGGGAAAGTCCCGATGTCTGAACCCCATGGATTGATACATATAAACTGTCTCAGTAAGATGCCCATGTAAAAAGGCATTGGTGACATCCAACTGATGAATGGGCCAGGACTGAGAGAGAGCCAAAGTCAAAACTGTGCGAATAGTAGCCGGCTTAACAACCGGGCTAAATGTTTTCCCACAATCAACCCCAATCTCCTGATTACTACCATCACAAATAAGACGAGCCTTGTATCTCTCAAGTGTACCATCAGACCTGTATTTGTGACGAAAGAGCCACATGCTACGAATAATATGCATATCAGGATGTCTCGGGACAAGTTCCCAAGTCTTGTTTTTAATTAAAGCATTAAATTCGTTTTTCATGGCATTATGCCACTCCGGTTTTGCCAAGGCGTCTTTGGGGTTCTTGGGTATAGGAATAATGGTGGAGGTGGAAAGGTTAAATATTTGTTTGGGTTTCGAGATGCCGGACATGGCCCGGGTGTGGATGGTGCGGGTAGGTGGAGGTGGTGGTGGGTTCGGTATAGGGGTAGTGGACTGGGTACAGGGAGAGTGGGCCGGGGTTTGTGCGGGTTGAGATGGGCCGAGTGGGGCGTTGATGTTAGGCGGTAAAGGATCAGAGGGTGTGGGTGGGCTTATGGGAGTGGACTGTGGTTGTTGGGCCGAAGGAAAGTCAGGGTGGACTGGGCTGTTAGGTGTAGGAGAGGGAGGAGGGGTAGGGATGGGGTCCGTTGGTGGGTTGCGTGGGGCCGAGGTAAGTTTATAAAGTGACGGGTGGGGGGGTCATCTAGAAAGGTGTAGGTGGTGGATGTGGTTTTGTGGGTCTTGGCAAACGGGAAGATGGTTTCATCAAACAAGACATGTCGGTTGATGGTGATGTTGCGAGTTTTGAGGTCTAGGCACTTGTACCCTCTATGATTGGAGGGGTACCCCAAAAAGACACATGGGTGAGATCGGTAGGCAAGTTTGTGAATTGTGGTGTGTGGGATAAGAGGGTAACATATGCACCCGAACACACGAAGGTGTTCATAGGTGGGCAGACAATGGTAAAGTCTTTGGGTGGGGGTTTGGAAATTATGTATTTTACTTGGAATGATGTTGAGTAAATATGTGGCAGTGTCAAGGGCATGGGGCCAGTAGGTGGTGGGCATAGATGAGTGAGCCAAAATGGTGCGCATAAGGTTGTTAATGGCTCTAATTTTACGCTCAGCTTTGCCATTTTGGGAAGATGTATGGGGGCAAGAAAAACGGAAGTGCATGCCGTTAGACGTGCAAAAATTGTAAAATTGATTATTGGCATACTCACGACCGTTGTCACATTGAAGTTGTTTTATTTTGGTGTTGAATTGGGTTTGGACAAAGTTATTGAATTTGGTGAACATGGCAAAGACATCTGATTTATGGGTAATTGGGTAGGTCCACAAAAAGTTAGTAAAATCATCCAAGAACAACACATAATAACGATGGCCCCCATTAGACATAATAGGTGAGGTCCACACATCACTATGAACAAGATCAAATGGCATACGAGTACTTGTATTTGAAGCAAAAAACAGAAGTCTGGTATGTTTACCAAAAATACAAGCAGTGCAAGTTTTATTATTGGACGAAGTACAATTAATAGAACTAGAATGTTTTAAATTATTCAAAATGGCTGGGCCTGGGTGACCTAGCCGTTGATGCCATATGTCTTGAGAGATAGCTGCATAAGTTGAAGCAGTGGTGAGGTTGGTGATGTTGGACGGGCTGAGAGTGTAGAGATCCCCAGAGCTATTGCACCGTAGGATAGGTTTCCTGGTCTGGAGGTCCTTCACAGTAAAACCATATGGGTCAAATTCAACAGATAAATGGTTATCAGTTGTAAAACGACGCACAGATATAAGGTTTTTGACAAGGTTAGGGGCATAAAGGACATTGTTAAGTTTAAATGGTGGGAATGGTGGTGGTAAGGTAATATTGCCTTGGCCTAAAACCGGAATGGTTTTGCCATTCCCAACAATAATGTTGCGAATAATGCTAGAATTAAAAATAGAGGAGAACTTATCAAATTGAGGAGACATTGTACCTGTTGCCCCGGTGTCCATAGTCCAGGAGGAGTCATTGTTCTGCAGTGCCAGATTATAAAGGGCTTGAGCAATATCCGTAGGAGAGTATGAAGCCGCGTATGATTGGGCTGCTTGAGATTGATCCGGTTTAGGGCCTAGCAGGCCTGCCGTGTTAGCAGCCGTGGGCTGTTGGGCCTGACCATTATGTTTAGTTGCTGCCTTCTGTTGATGCTGGGCCACCGAAGATGAGGAGTGGGTCTGTTGGGCCTGGTAAGGTGAGGGGAAGGAAGTAAGTGGGCTGGAGGGATAAGGGCAAGGTGGGCATCCCCATGGGGCCCAAGGTGAGAACGTGTTGGGCTGTGGCGGGAGACCGAACCAGGGTGAGGGTTGCCAGGGATTTTGGGGCTGCCAAATAGGTTGTTGAAACCTGCCACGTCCGTAGCTTCCACGACCCCGACCACGGCCACGGCCGCGATTGCGTCCGCTATCGTTCGTGTCAGATTGTGTAGGGTTTTGTGTAGGGTTGGGTTGGGCCGGGTTTGATGTAAATGTGTTAAGGGCGGTTCCCGCAAATTGGGCGGAGAGGGTGGTTTGGGTGATTTTCTGGTCTTCTATTTAGCAAAGTTGAGAACGTGTATTGTAAAAGTCGGGTAAGGGTTTAGTTTGTTGAAGAATGAGTTTAATGGTTTCATATGGTTCGGTAAGGCCGGTGAGGATTTGCATGACAAGTTGGTTTTCGGTGACATTGGCTCCTAGACTAATGAGTTGGTCGTATAAGAGTTTCATGTGTTGGCAGTAGGAGGACATGTCCGAAAAACGTTCTAAGCGGGTGTTGAAAAATTTGTTTTGTAGGCCAATGGTCCTAGCGGCTTGGTTATCTAGGAAAAGGTTTTTGAGGCGGCACCAGGCATCATAGGCAGTGGTGTTGGAGATCATTATGGTATGAACTAGATCTTGGGTGATGGTGCCATATATCCATTGTAGAACTATGGCATCGATACGGTCCCAAGACTCTTGGTATGTAGATTTGGAGGAGGCTTCGGCTTCCTTGGAGGCCGCGGCTGGAGTGGGTTGAACACGAGGGAGAAGATGATCGTATACATCATACGCTTTGCAGTGTATGATGAATAGTTCAGCCCACGTGTTGTAGTGTTCAGTTTGGCTTTCAAGGATGAGAGGGATAAAGTTTTTAATGTTGGTGACGGTGACAGCGGGATGAATGGCCGACATGATCAACGAGCAGAAAAGAGGAATAAGGCTGCTGTGATTATGCCGGTTGTAGAAAAGAAAAAAAATCGAGTGTGGGTAGAATGTATGCGACGGCAGTGATTAGGAAGAAGAAAGGATTTTAGGGTTAGGCTTTGATACCATGAAGAATGTTTAGGTTCAATGCTTGATTATCATTCCATTGAGATATCAATATATACAAAATTACATAGCCCTATTTTAGGGAAGAGATAACTATGACTTAAATGATAAATATTATCTACATATACAATTCAAATCTATATTCTATTAAAAACAGTAGCTAAATCAAAGCAATTACCGCACGGTTAATGTGTTCTTATTGCACTCCAAAAATTTGGTTCATATGACCTCCAAATTCAACCACCGGCTGTGGACACATGAACATCACATGTGATTCGGCTTGTCTTCTTCTTAACTCCGTCCATATAGAAACTTATTGCGAATGGTATAAAGTAGGATTGAATTGGTAAATGGAAGGGAAAAATAAATTCCGGTTAAAACCGATTAGGGATATCGAAAGAAGCACAGTGATTGAAGACGTGATCAGTCGCACCAATGGTGGTTTAAAATGTGTGTTGATGGAAAGGAGGCGAATAGTTGTTTCTGCAATGAGGAGGCACTTGAAAGGAGGTGAACTAACGTAGATGTGTGTATATACATAGTTAATGAGCGTCTTAAAGATTAAAAGAGTAAATTATAAAAATCATCCTTTATGTTTATAGCGGGTTGGAAATCCTGTCCTTTAAAAACATAAATTACAGAAAACGTAATTTGTATTTACAAACCCTTACACGTTACGTCCTTTTACCCAAACCCAGTTATTTTTTCTCATTAAAATATAACCAAGGGGACCTCATGTGAGGGTATATTGGGGTGGGTGTGATAGTGTTGGTTGGAAAAGAGTGAGAGAAAGATTAAACTTAAGGGTGAGAAAAGAGAGAGTTGTGTGTGTATATAGTAGGGCTGTCCAAAAAGCTCGTGGATCGGAGCTCGCTCGGATTTAGCTCGAAAAAATCTCACTCGATATGGCTCGGTTTGAAACTGAGCCAAGCCAGCTCAGATCGGTTAGAAAGTGAGCCAAGCTCGGCTCGATTCGTAACGAGCCGAGCTGGATCGGTTTGGCTCGAATAATTCTAATTTTTAATATATATTTTTTATATACATATAATATACTACAAAAATGTTAAAAAAAGATGGGGAACATGTTACATATTTGATATTTGGTAATAGTAACATGAAGATTGTGTGTTTGGAATTGAAGTTACAGTGAATCAAGTTATTTAAATAAATCATAGCATAATGATAATTGTCGAAGTACTCAAGTTATCAAATTCAATATTGCTTTGATTTCAAAGAGGTTAGTATTTAGGAGTTCAATTAGACATCTATTGCATATTTAGGGGCTTAATTCGTATGTTGATAAATTTATATTGTATTCCATTGAAATTTGAGACTTATTTTTTATTTGTTTGAATTTGAATTTAGCTTGTAATGTATTAGGTTGAACTTATTTTAAATGTGTTATTTTTAACTATTGAATAATATTTTAAACTATTGAATTTTGAAAGTCATTTTTTTTTAATTCGAGCCAAACCAAGCCGAGCCGAGTTGGCTCGGTTTAAAATCAAGCCGAGCTCGAGCTTTTATTTTTAGCTCGGTTTCAAATCCGAGCCGAGCCGGCTCGGTTTATAACCAACCCGAGCATGAGCTTGACCTGGCTCGGCTCGGTTCGGCTCATGAACAGACCTAGTATATAGTTTTATGTCTTAAAAGATTATTTTTATAATAAATGGGTAAAAAGACTAATCTACCCTCACATGGAGTCCACTTGGTCATATTTAACAAAAAAAAGTTAACTGAGTTAGTGTCAAAGGACATAACGTGTAAAGATTTGTAAACACAAAGTACGTTTTCTTTTAATTTGTGTTTTTAAAGGACATGGTTTGCAATTCGTTATAAACATAAAAGACGACTTTTGTAATTTTGTCAAATTAAAAAATCAATCGTCTTAAAAAATACATCAATGATATATATCAAAAACAAAAACAAAATTAATAAAAAAAGAGATTATAAATGAACTTTTACTTGTATTAAATTTTCATATTAAATTTGTCTTGCTAACCTAATGAAATTACATTTTTCTCATATAAATAAATATGAAATGACGATGTTGCCCGTCCAGAATACACTATATAGTAGTAAGTATAGAAGATATAGATATAGATTTATTGTGATGTGTTCTAACAAGCCTTACTTTTCTTGTAGGGACTTATTTTTCTTGTAATGTGTACTATAATTAACATGTCATATTTGTAATTAGCTAGTCATATAATTTGTTAATTCATTTTATTTGTTAGCATGCCATACGATCTCCTATAAAGGCCATATGGAGTCATACAGGCCAACACCAATTAGAGACCCCATGGCCCATACTATGATACAAGCTACTTTGCTGAGCTGACTTGAAGACATCACTCAAAACCTATTGTACCAAGGATAAATCACCAATGCTGAAGGCTTCTAGTTTGTGGGTTTCTTGGATTTGTAATCATCAACATTAGAGTGATCTGAATCATTTGTTTTTAAAGTTTTATGAACTTCTAGTTAAATAACGTAGACTTAATAAACGAAATATGTTAGAATGGGCGGAAACATGAAAACGAAAAATAGAAGATGTTACTCATTCCATAAGGTAAATAAATTTGGTTTATTTCACTCCAAATTTGGACAGAGTAACGACACTGAATCTAGAAATCAAATCACAAAAAATCTGGCGGACATATTCATGTTTATATAGACCTGCACGTGCGTTTGAAACTCTCAAACGCATGTGTTACATAGGTTTCACTAACACAAACATGTATCATATACATTTGTGTTTAACATAAATAGACGCTCCTATTTTAAATCTAACTCTATCAAATCAACGAGAAACATGACCAAAACTCATTTCTCGGTTGTTGTCACACCTATGTATTTGTGGTGAGGTGACACGAATATACTCGTTTGTGTAAGTGATCAGGTTACAGTTATCTCCACTAAACCGTACGTAATAAGAGCATCCACAATGCACACAAACCGAACGGTTTGTTTTGGGCGAACGGACCATTCAAGTTTAAGCCACCATTGGAAGCAGCGTCCGGTGGTGCAGAGGTCCGCTCAAGCGGATAGTCCATTAAACCAATTGTGGGCCCCGCGTGTAGTTTTATCTTTAAATAAAAAAAATTGCGTGTAGGGTATAAATTAAATAAAATGAAAAGTAGGTGATGAGGTGGATGTTGATCAATTCTTTAATAATAATACATAAACATGAATAAGTAAATCGGATATGTACCTTATTAGCCAGTAGCCACTTAGAGGGAATACTTCATGATCTACAGGATGATCGGGTTCCCGTTTAGGGTGTACAGTTAGGATGGCTTAAGGAGATCAGAGATCTCAGTTTTAGAGAGGAGAGGAGGAACAAATTAGGGTTGTGAGTAATGGTGTTTCATTAATCTTTACCTCTCCTAATAATCTCTATATATACACCCAAGGGGAAACCCTATTTAATGGTTCATTAAGGGTAATTACGTCCATCACATAAAGACCAGTTAAACCAATAGGGGTATTTAGGTCATTGATCATTTATTATATAAATGATTATAAGGACCATTTGATTAGAATATATAAATATATTCTTACATTCTCCCACTTGGCCGAGTAATCATTTATTATGAGCATTAGATAAGCCTGATCAGGAGTTAACACTCATTTTAGTTTTAAACCCGAAAATGTAGCAGAGAAATACAGTCGTTGAGTCAGTTATTCAACTCAGGACCCCCATTAATCATACTACAGCCCAAATTTAAAACTTAACATTAGGATCATGACAAGTAAGCCCTTAACGTTAATTTGTATAATTAGTGTCTATACGTCATTAGGCATGCTTGAACGTATTTAGAGACAAACAAATATTAAACGGATGAGGAATAATTAATAATTAGCCATTCATAGTGCAATATGCAGTTGTACATGGTCATTAGTAAAACCCGTCTCAATTATAGGCCCTTATAGAGACTTATGGGTGATAGACCTTTAGTTATTGGATCCATAAGCATATCATGAATGAATTCGATACAAAGAATTAGTTTCCTCTACTTGTTCATAAAATAAGTGAACAATCAATTTTGTATCGAATTTCTAATGCAGCTCCGCTCGAACTGTTACTGTTCGAGAAAACATGGTAGCTGACTTTATCACAATAAGTCTTCAATATAGAACTTAGATGGAGTTATTAATTATGAGTCTACTGATAAAATTCCAACAACATTTAGTGACAGTTGCGTTGTGATAAGCAACAAATTATGTCATTATTATTTAGGTTGTTGTTAACAGTTCATTATGACTCCTCCATGAGATAAGTTTTGTCTGCTGAAATAAGGATATATCCCGAAGTTGACATATTGTTTTCTTTGAATACAACAAAGTTGGAATAAGAGTATTCAACTATTTTAAGTTCTCACTTCTTCTTTAAATTATAGTCTCTCGTTTCTTAGAGATATTGTAATATTTTATTAGATGCTTCACAATAATCTAGACGAGTCTAGTGTTCAGCAACATGAGCAATATCCAAACGAGTATAGACTTTAAACTTACATAAGGCTTCTAATTAATAAAGCATAAGGTAATAATCTCAATTATCCTATTAGCCTCTAAAGGAGAGCAATGTTGTATGTTACATGTGTAAGGACCCGCTTAGAGACCGAACTAATGTCTCGTTGAGTCTATCTCGGTGAATTTTGATTCCTATAACATAAGAGGTATCTCCGAGATTCATTATGTCAAAGTATGCGCGAATAATGATTTGACAAACGTAACATATACTTGTCAAAAGAATGTCATCTATATAAGGACAAGTTTGTATTAGTTGCTCCCACTCATCTTGAGGTAGGTGTATTAATCCACTTGGTACTTGATGAAAAGAATTGCATTATAATTTCATCATGTTTAAATGCTTGCATCAACCCATACATGGATTTCATTGACTTACAAACTAAGTGTTCTTGACCTTTAGTTTAGAACTTTTAGGTTATTTTATGAACATGTAGGTCAATGTTAGGGAAAGTTGTCCAATGTTTATCTAATGTAGCTCTTAAATTATTATAAGCTACTAGAACGGTAATGATCCTCAAATAAACCTTTTGTAAGACAAGTAAGAAGGTTCTTTGATAATTTATTCCCTCTTGAGTATAACCCTCAGCAATCAATCATACTTTTAATGTGATAACGTTTCCATTCAGATTCAGTTTAGTTATGAACACCTTTAGGTAATTCAACTAAATCCAAACGCTATTCTAATTCATGGAATCAAGCTTGCCAATAATAGCTTTGTCCCATTTAGAAGATTTAATTGATGCCGATGATGTAATTAGAAGAGGTAGGATCGATAAACTTTCCAAACATCCATTTCAGCTTTAGTCAGGTAAGGTGCTTAATCATCAAAGTTAGTAGGCCTTTTAGACCTCGATGACCTCCTGAGTTAACTATTGGGTTTATTAGGATACATATGCAATTTTATGAATTAGCTCTTAATTAGGTGCTTTCATTCTCAGGTAAATAAGGAGCAATATTAGTTTCTAAGTGTGTAAGAGTTGGTGCAGTATGGTGTACAAGAGGTGTAATCGGAGTTAAATTCGAAGTAGAATTTAATGAGTCTCTCCCCCCGCCTCTTGTTTTTCTTGCAAGTCATGATAAGGACTTTTACTGCTCCCACTAAACTTAGAAATTTTTAGGAACTTAGCATGCATAGGGTCTAAGATTGGAATACCAATAGATTCTAATAGAGAAACAAGACAATGATGTTTATGTTAGTTTCTCTTATTGAGGATTACTTTAGTTTTGATAAGAAATCCAATTTCTTCCCATAGTTAGGCATCAATGAGACTTTATTAGGAGTATCATTATATTTTAAGGAGACAAGTTGTGATAGAGCAGTGTCATACAAGAGGTGTAATTTGAGATAAGATCAGAATTGTCACTTCCCCCACCTCTTGTAACTTTTGCAAGTTATAATTAGGACACTTAATACTCCCACTGATCTTTTAGGTCTCTCGGAACTCCATATGATAAGTTTTAGCGATGCATGTGAATGAGAATATTTCATATATTTTAGACTTGATTTCCTTGTTGTCCAGAATTCGTAAGAAATTTTAAGGACATATTTAGAAGGAAACTATTTAAGTATATATGAATTGATTTCTTAAAACTTAGGTCCGTATGAAACAAATTAGATACAAGTCGATATTTTTCTAAGCTCCACTAATGTCAGGTAATTATACCATGTGATGGAAACCCATTTATTCCTTCTGCCATTTTAAATTTTAGGGCATTTAACACATGTTTTAAAGTCACTATGAATGAGATTTGATAACAAATCATCCTTCATTAACCTATTCATGATTGCTCATGAAATATTTTGGTTTCAATGGATGAAGTGTATAGGTCTCATTATCCTTTGTTAAATTTTCATTTTCATGATAACAAAGTTGTGAAAATGTATGTATCATCTTGTTCTATTTTATAATGTTTCTGTTCAGATAATAACACTAATAATATGAGAGTTTAAGTTAATAGTGACTTTGTTTTGGCCATAAAAACTCATAACTGCCAAAGTGTGGCTTCAGTATTGATACTAAAATTCCGAGTAATATCCAGAATATCATAAGGTATCATAAAACCTAATACAAAGATCAGTTATTAATGGTTCTTTCAACCTTAACAATAAATTCGCCACTTACTCTCATCTTAAGTATTTGTTGAAATCTGGTAAGGAAACGAATAGAACTAGACTCAACAATCATGTGTTAATTGGAATATTTATATTTGTGGAGTCAAATATCATTGATTTTTCTACTACTTAACTTAGCCAGCTGTTTCCTTAGCTTATGGATTATCTCATTGCTTGTGCCTAGTCTAATGGCATAGTTTCGCAGTGAGACATCCGCTTGGAGAAGATAGAGCTGGAAGCAGTACATGTATTTTGTTTCCGGACTTTAAAACTATCCTCTCTATTGTAAGTTATCTTCCATTTTTAAGTTTTAGTGGTAGTAAGGTGAATAACATCTGATTTTTTCAGTTTTAGGCATTTCTTTTCCTGTACGTATGTTGCTATCAACACACTCATTTTCCTTTGGTACTTCTGAGTGTTGTAGTTGATTCATAAGGCATCCAATCGTACTAATGGAAAAGTTATTTTATAACGCACTGAAAATCTTTATCGATTCCATGAATAAGCCCTTAGTTTAATAGGCCATGTTATTCAATATTATGATGTATTCACGAATGTCACCTAACATTATTATTTGACTTAGATTTATTGCATGCTTCTTTAAGAGTTCTTTTGATTCTTCCATAGAAACAAAATTAGTCTTAGGAATTTCAGAATCTTTGATGGCTCCCCTGATAGCAATTATTAATTTGAGTTCTTGATTTCCATAAGTGACATTATATTTGACTTATCCCACTTCTTAATAAAAATAAATTTTATTTTATTAGAAAATTAGCAGGATGTCATGTCTTAAGGGATAATCAAGACTTATTAAGAGCAAATCATATTAAGTTTTGGAATAAGAGTGGATTAGTTAGTTTGAGATATAACCTTTTAGAAGAAATTTAGAGTGATTTATGTTATGGGATATTCAAGTAAGGCAGACAAAAAATTAGGATCATTATATTAATGAAGGATCATTAATATGTGAGGATCATTGTTTTGATGAAGATGTGATAACATCTATTATAAACACCAAAATATAATAGATTAATTAGAGGTTCTGCTTAAAACAATAACACATCACCTTTGGGCAGAAGTGAAATCATTTAAGCATGGTGTGCAATTAAGTGTAGCACATCACCTTTGGGCAGAAGTGGGACACTCAATTTATTAGGCACAATTTAGTTTTACAGGGCACAAATGTAACACATCATCTTTGGACAGAAGTGAGACATTCATGTTAATTAGGCAAAACTAATTTGGTTTGCTTAGTTAGACTTAGATAACTATGTTAAGGTAGCACATCACCTTTGGGCAGAAGTGGGACCTTTTAAGTGTTATCAAAGTGAAGCAAAACGTTTATTGATTTAGGTTTTGAAAAACATATTAAGTAAGGTTTTACAAAACTAATAAACTAATTAATGGCAAACCCCGAGAAAATTTAGATTAAAGGTTCTCGGGAAAGTAGGTTTAGTTCCCGGGAAAAGAGGTTCTTGAAAAAAATAGTTAGTTCTCGCAAACAAGGAAGTTCTCAAGAAAATGGTTAGTTCTCGAACTTGTCATAGTTCTTAGTAAAAATTGAGTTCTCAGTAGAAATTAGGTTCTCGGAAAAACAATTAGTTCCTGGATGGCCTTAGGTTCTCGGAAATTAGTTAGGGTCTCGGTTAACATGTTAGTTCTCGAATTCCTGAGAGTTCTCAGATTCAGTAATGGTTTTCGGAATCAGTAATGGTTCTTGAATTTAGTAATAGTTCTCGGATTTAGGTTTAGGTTCTCGAATTTTAGGTTTTCGAAAACAGAAAAACCGAGAACTGTTGGTTCTAGAACTTGAATCCGGAAACCTGTATGAGAACAATCTTTCGAAAAAGTTAATCCGTAGACAATTTGTCTGAGAACTATGATACCCATAAGTGCTATAATTTAGGGATTTGAGAAAATCTGTTTCAATTAATTTCGGGATTTCAGTAAATCTCCAAAAGATTTCGAAAATTATGATAACCTTTTAATTTAAAACTTGGAGATTAAGTTACTCCCAAAATTTTAGGAAACTGATTTTAATCCTAGTTGTAACCAATTTATAGCGATTTTCATCAAAATAAGGATGAATTTTATGAACAACCCTATGATCATACAATAACCGTTCATACTAATTATTAGAACCTTCTATTAATAAAATAAAAAAATGCTTTATAATCAAGATCCTTGCAAATCATCTTGGATCTCTTCGCATCATTAATTAAATCAAGGTATTTTGACCTTTTTTTTTCTCCGTGATTTGTAATAGTGGCAGAATTCATGATGTAGACTGTCATCCTTATCTTAAATCAAAAGTGTTCGTATTCCTTGATTTGCAATTCATATGATTCGTGATATGCACAGTGGCCTTTGAAATCAATTTTTTTTTTCATCAGTTTCAATATTAGCCAACATATGCATTCGTGATTTGCACAGATTTATTATTCAACATTATTTATCAAATCATTAATTAATTTTACAAATCAAAATAGAATTGATATAATCAACATATGCTCTGATACCACATGTTGATCAATTCTTTAATAATAATACATAAACATGAATAAGTAAATCGGATATGTACCTTATTAGCCAGTAGCCACTTAGAGGGAATACTTCATGATCTACAGGATGATCGGGTTCCCGTTTAGGGTGTACAGTTAGGATGGCTTAAGGAGATCAGAGATCTCAGTTTTAGAGAGGAGAGGAGGAACAAATTAGGGTTGTGAGTAATGGTGTTTCATTAATCTTTACCTCTCCTAATAATCTCTATATATACACCCAAGGGGAAACCCTATTTAATGGTTCATTAAGGGTAATTACGTCCATCACATAAAGACCAGTTAAACCAATAGGGGTATTTAGGTCATTGATCATTTATTATATAAATGATTATAAGGGCCTTTTAATTAGGATATATAAATATATTCTTACAGTGGAGGTTTGAAATAGTTTATGGTTGGAAGAAAAAAATGGATTGTGATTTAGAATGATTTGGAATGATGTGGCATAGTGGCGTGACGGTTTAGAGTGGTTTGTTGGGTGCTGCAATGTGGATGTTCTAAATGGAAGAAAATGTAGCAAATCAGAATGAAACACATAATGTGGCATGGTGATCACGTGGCGGTTTACGAGTGGTTTCAGTTTTACATAGCTTTCCAACCCATTCTCTCACATGATGTAAGTCATCAAATTCAGCAATTATTGCTAGTTGCTTGAAACACATGAGTCCAAAGAGTAATAAATACATTGTGTACAGTATTGTCAACCAACAGAAGCTTACCACTATGAGGTCAGGACATGCATTAACTCATACTCATCCATTTCTGTAAATAAATGTGTGATCACCTCAAAAGCACAAACACTTATCTACAACTCCAAAGTAAAGCCATGGAAGAAGAAGCTCATGTTCTAGTAATACCTTATCCAGCACAAGGCCATGTAATTCCTATAATGGACCTTGCTCAACGATTAGTCAAGCAAGGGATTCGAGTTACATTTATTAACACCGAGGTCAATCACAAGCTTGTGACAAGCAATTGGTTAGACAAAGAGAGTTTTGGGGATATGATGCAGATGGTCTCGGTCCCTGATGGGTTAGAGCCATGGGAGGACAGGAGTAACCTTTGTAAGTTGACGTTGTCAATATTACAAACCATGCCCAGCAAGCTTGAAGAACTAATAGAGAAGATTAACAAAGAAGAGAGCAGTAAAGTTAGTTGTGTTATTGCTGATGATTGCATGGGATGGGCCATACAAGTGGCTAAGAAGATGGGAATTAGAAGTGCAGCCTTCTGGCCTGCCTCGGTCGCTACACTGGCCTCTATTTTGTCCTTTCAAAAACTGATTGATGATGGGATCATAAACAAGAATGGTGAGAAGCTTTTATTATTTTAATTAAGTTGTTCATGTAGTCATAGTTAACATTTGTTTTTTATTTATAGCAGATTTAAAGAAACATACATTTCTATTATATTTCACAATATTTCTTCAACCTTTATTGCAGGTATACCTCTAAGTGGTGACATGATTCGACTGTCTGAAACCATGCCACCTATAAAACCTCAGAACCTCGCATGGGCGTGCTTTGATGACTCGCCTACCGTAGAAGCTGTTTTTCAAGTTGTAGTACAGGCTGTAGAAGCTTCCAAATTGACGGAATGGTTTATATGTAACTCGTGTCCTGAGCTAGAGGCTGCAGCATTCAGCCTTTATCCGCAGTTGTTGCCAATAGGCCCTCTCCTGGCAAGAAACCGTTTAGGTGACCAGGCGGGTCACTTGTGGAAAGAAGACACCACCTGCTTAGCATGGCTCGATCAACAACCAGCATGTTCAGTCATTTATGTCGCATTTGGGAGCTTCACTATTTTCAACCAAACACAGTTTGAAGAATTGGCGCTTGGTCTTGAACTTAGCAAGAGACCGTTTTTGTGGGTGGTGCGGCCAGGTATGACAAAGGAGACTACAACTGATTACCCGGATGGATATATGGAAAGAGTCGGTTCTCGTGGAAGAATCGTGAGTTGGGCACCACAACAGAAGGTCTTGTCGCATCCTTCAGTAGCATGTTTCATGAGTCACTGTGGTTGGAACTCTACTTTAGAAGGTGTCACAAACGGAGTGCCTTTTTTGTGTTGGCCATACTTTTGTGATCAATTTCACAATGCGATTTACGTTAGTGAGATATGGAAGACTGGGATTGGGTTAGAAAAAAATGAAGCAGGTATCATCACTCGAGGAGAAATAACGAGTAAGGTAGAGAAGCTGCTCAGTGATAAAACATTCAAAGTGAAGGCGTTGGATATTAAAGAAAAGATTACAAGTAGCGTCAATAAAGAGGGGTGCTCTCACAAAAATCTCAACAATTTTATTGAATGGATACAAAAGAATGATGCACACACCAAGGCTGAACCTGAGTCTATGTGAACATGAATTTCTAAAATATGGTTTGGTGTATTTTTTTTAATAAGTGGGCTCAATGTGATGGTGACTTGATTTGGCTGTAATGTGTTATATTGCGTCGTTATGGTCCTAGTGTGCTATTCTTTTGATTGTAATGGGTCATAGCGATCATAATGATGCAATAGTGAAGTGAGGCATATTTGCTTGTAATTTGTTCTAATATGTCACATTTGTGTGTATTGGCTTCTACTGAGTTTTTTTTTTTTTTTTTTTTTTTTTTTTTTTTTTTTTTTTTTTTTGTAGTTTATTATAACAAGACTCGATCAGTAGGTCATGTTAAGGTAACGAGTGTTAGTGGGCCTTTTTTTTAATGGATCATATTGTGCTTAGACCTACCGTAGTCGAGCGCGATTTTCGGCGCCATTTGAAATTTCGCGCCCCACACACCATTACGGTGGGGCGTTATGAAACAAAATGAAGCCCGAGCGTTATTGTTTTGGCGCTGGAAACCATCGATGTCCATCCAATAAAATGTTGTCACCTACTTGAGTTCAAACGTCTAATTTTTTTAACGGTCGAATATTTATTTAAACGGTCAAATTCTTTTTTTTTTAAACTAAACAACACAAACACAACACAAATACAACACAAACCACAACACAAACCATTCAACAAAAACACACCATAATATTTTTAAAAAAATGGGTACCCCCGCGTCATCATCCGTTGCCAAGCAATATTACAAAGAATTTCTAGGCGATGAGAGTGAGTCGACATACGAAAAGTTGGAGCAAGATACGGTTACGAGTGCGTGTATGCTTGCGGCGAGATATATGGAGCATACTAGTGCATTATTTTGATTATGTAGTCATAGTTAACATGTGTTTTTTATTTATAGCAGATTTAAAGAAACATACATTTCTATTATATTTCACAATATTTCTTCAGCCTTTATTGCATGCAAGGTTGTAAAAATCCCGATTAATCGGTGATTAATCGCTAGTCCTCATTATATATACTGATTAATTTTAGGCTAATCACTCAATTAATCAGTGCGCGATTAATCGCCGATTAGTCAGACCTAAAAAACTCAAAATTAGGTAAAAAAAATGAATTCGAACGGGTCAAAATTGGAGCAAATCGATCAAATAAAACAAGTTCTTACCTCAAAATTGGATGAGTATCCATGTTTAATTAAGAAGCAAAATCGATGAAACTCCATGAACCCTAGTTGTGTCTGATGGTTCCTTACGATGAAAGAAGGAACGAGGAGGAAAAAATGGGATATGGTTAACGATGGAGGTGATTAGGGTTATTTAAGTTTAGGTATTTTAATTATTAACCCCCCCCTTCCATATTCAATAGTTTATATTTGGCCCCTAAACTTCTAAATTTATACATATATGGTATAAAATTAGCATTATATATGTATAAATTTGGAAAACTATATATAAAAATCCAATCCGATTAATCCTGATTAATCCCGATTAATCCCTAGTCGGTACCCCACCGGCCGACTAGCGCCTAACGAGTTCTACAACACTGGTTGCAGGTATACCTCTAAGTGATGAGATGATTCATCTGTCAGAAACCATGCCGCCTATAAAACCTCAGAACCTCGCATGGGCGTGCTTTGATGACTCGCCTACCGTAGAAGCTATTTTTCAAGTTGTAGTACAGGCTGTAGAAGCTTCCAAATTGACCGAATGGTTTATATGTAACTCGTGTCCTGAGCTAGAGGCTGCAGCATTCAGCCTTTATCCGCAGTTGTTGCCAATAGGCCCTCTCCTGGCAAGAAACCGCTTAGGTGACCAGGCGGGTCACTTGTGGAAAGAAGACACCACCTGCTTAGCATGGCTTGATCAACAACCAGCGTGTTCAGTCATTTATATTGCATTTGGCAGCTACACTATGTTCAACCAATTTCAGTTCGAAGAATTGGCACTTGGTCTTGAACTTAGCAACATGTCGTTTTTGTGGGTGGTGCGACTAGGCATGACCAAAGAGACTACAACTAATTATCCAGATGGATGATATATGGAAAGAGTAGGGTCTTGTGGAAGAATCGTGAATTGGGCACCACAACAGAAGGTCTTGTCGCATCCTTCAGTAGCATGTTTCATGAGTCACTGTGGTTGGAACTCTACATTAGAAGGTGTCACAAATGGAGTGCCTTTTTTGTGTTGGCCATACTTTTGTGATCAATTTCACAATGCGATTTACGTTAGTGAGATATGGAAGACTGGGATTGGGTTAGAAAAAAATGAAGCAGGTATCATCACTCGAGGAGAAATAACGAGTAAGGTAGAGAAGCTGCTCGGTGATAAAACATTCAAAGTGAAGGCGTTGGATATTAAAGAAAAGATTACAATTAGTAGCGTCAATAAAGAGGGGTGCTCTCACAAAAATCTCAACAATTTTATTGAATGGATACAAAAGGATGACGAAAACACCAAGGCTGAACCTGAGTCTATGTGAACATGAATTTCTAAAATGTGGTTGGGTGTATTTTTTTTTTAATAAGTGGGCTCAATGTGATGGTGACTTGATATGGCTGTAAGGTGTTATATTGCGTCATTACGGTCCTAGTGTGTTATTCTTTTGATTGTAACTAGGATGATTCCGCCGCGTTGCGGCGGCGTGTGATGCCGAAAACATTGCACTACAATACACGCATTGATTAAGCGGAAATGGCAACGTTACCCAACCCGGTTTACAACGTTGATTATCCCGTTACCGTTGGCTGCGGGAAGCACGCAAAACTCTTATCTCCAAACTATAACATTGCACTACAATACTCGCATACGAAACTACAATCCCCAAATTTAATCAGTCAATTATAAAGACAGCATTAACCATGAAAGAGAGGAGTATACGCATGTTGATGGAGCCAAGAGAGAGACTTCTGTTATGTCACAAAAAGTGGTTGCTTTTGTTGTTGCCGTACCACACTTTCTGAGTGTTGTGGATGGTAGTTTCTATATGTTGGTAGTGAAACCATTTGTGTTGTTGTACCCGATAGTAGTGCAAGTGCCTAGTGTTGAGGTCAAAAAAAAACATTGTTTACTGCAATTGTGAAATTAAGGTTGATTACTGACATTATCTATGGTTGGTCGATCAGAGAGAGCATCTTCTTTGGTGTTGTGAGTGGATCCTTGTACTTGTGTGTCGCTATCATTTCTTCGCAGCTGATGTTTAGCAAGCTGGTCCTCCAACAGGCATGACCAAAAAAAAAGCTAAAACCTAACCAACAAAATGAAAAAGCAATCGCACCCGCAAAATCAAAAAGAAAAAACGAAAATAACAGAGGAAAGCGAAGATACCTCGTGATAAGCACAACAACGACCTCGTAAACGAAGCATCAACAAAATCGACAAATGTAGACCAATGACCCAGCTGGAAAAAAATACCCATGATAAGCACGACGCAATCCAACATACACATTAGCTTTATGAAATGTTCACCTGTGAGAAGTTGACCAACATTAAGTTTAAAAAATTGACAGTTAAAAAATGCAAAACTTGTCAAATTACAATGGTTGCTTAAAAATAAAATAAGCGCGCCACAGGTCACTGAAACGTCTCGTTGTCAACTGTAGGATTATAGTGCTGTGAGGCTCACTATCTAAGAATAAGTTACTCACAATACCGTAATTACCAATAACAAAAGGTTGCCACTGATCATGCTGTAAGTAAGCAGCTACCATAAATTTATACAACATAATGATAACAATATGTGAATATCAGTTACCTTCGATACTTCATTAATTTATTTACCTCACAAATCCAAGAAATGAACATGAAGATCATCTACATTTATCTCTCAAACATCAATCCAAGTCAAGCTTCTGAACCAAAACAACAATAATAACAAAAATGAGAGATTGAAAAATTAGTAATTACCTAAAATCATGTAATCAAGCTATAAGCTTGTGTCATGCATTAAATAGCCTTATATACATCAATTGATCAGTTCCAAGCCCATTCTATATTTTTAATAGTAAAAATACATGTCATAGCTAATCGAAGAACTAAGAAATCCTAGAAATCAAAAGGAATATATTCCAATCAAGCAACAACTGAAGTTTTACCTGAAGAAACATGCCATTCTTCTTGTTCAACTCCTTTTGCACGTACAATATGTAATTTGCTCAGCCGCACATTTCTACAAACACACGGAGTGCAGTGTTTTCATTGAAAATTATAAGTAGGTTATCATCATAACCATCAATATTCAGACAGTAACATTACATGAAGAAAGATTAGACCTTAGAGGAAACCCTAAATCAGAAACATAGGAAAATAGGCGCATAACATAACAAACAATCCAGATTAATATCATAACTTATCATGAAATAATCAGTAGAAATTATAATTCTGAATATGAAGGAATAAAGGTTTGACATTTAAACGCATACCTTTATCTCTTGACTTTTGATGAACCTCAGCGTCCAACCCAAAAACAAACAAACAAACAAACAAACAGTTAGAACCACCACCAAACAATCACACATAAACCAAAATCAGAAAAATCAACAAACCGTCATTAGCAAGATGTGTAAAAAAATTTTAGAGACGACCGTAACACTACTCAAATTAGTCACCGTCTCCATCGTTCAAAGTCGGTATCGAAACCAGATCCCAATATAATGAAAAACTTCAATTTTCAAACTAATTGGACCCGTCTGAAGACCATTTTTTTCAGTCCAATTTCTTAAGCACACGACCAATTTTTTAATAATACCATTCCATCCGACCAATTGAAAGCAACATAACCCAAACTTCTTTTTAACTGATTTTTTTAGAAGTAACGCAGTGGTGAATTTGGAAACGTGGATCGTGCGACTGTTCATATGTGAACGATTTAGGGAAGAGCTGATCCGTGTGTAAGTTTTTGAACGCGCCGGCCATCGGCTACCACCATCTCTCTCTTGGTCAGCTCACTTTGCTGTCTGACGCTTGCCGGAGGACTCGGTGAGGCGACTTACCGTCGGCGGCGGTTACTTTTGTTGATGGCGGCAGTTTTGTGCTGGTGGTGTTAGGTGTATGTAGAGAGAGTGAGGGAGAGTGAATGAAAAGAATGAATAAAGGTAGGTTTGGAGAAAGAAGAAAGGTAAGGGAAGAAAAGAAGCGGCCAGACAGGTACTGTAATCACGCGTACAAACACCACCTACACTCCCCAATGAGAATAAAGCATGAGAGAGAGTCGGTAAGTGCAGCGAAAAAGACAGCAACGTTAGGCCTGTAAATGACATATATACCCCTGATAAAACAGTAAATCACGAAGTTGTCAAGGTACTGTAGATAAGAGGCGATGTCAAATGATATATATAATAATGGGTCATAGCGATCACAATGACGCAATAGAGAAGTGAGTCATATTTGCTTGTAATTTGTTCTAATATGTCACATTTGTGTGTATTGGCTTCTATTGGGTCTTTTTTTTTGTTGTAGTTTATTATAACAAGACTCAGTAGGTCATGTTTAGGTAACGAGTGTTAGTGGGCCTTTTTTTAATGGATCATATTGTGCTTAGACCTACCGTAGTCAAGCGCGATTCTCGGCGTCATTTGAAATTTCGCGCCCCACACACCATTATGGTGGGGCGTTATGGAACAAAGTGAAGCCCGAGCGTTATTGTTTTGGCGCTGGAAACCATCGATGCCCATCCAATAAAATGTTACCACCTACTTGAGTTCAAACGTCTAATTTTTTTAACGGCCGAATATTTATTTAAACGGTCAAAAAAAAAAAATTAAAACCAAACAACACAAACACAAGACAAATACAACACAAACACAACACAAACCACAACACAAACCATAACACAAACCATTCAACAAAAACGCACCATAATATTATTAAAAAAATGGGTTCCCCCGCATCATCAACCGTTGCCAAGCAATACTAGGGGTGTGCAAAAAGCTCGCGGCTCGAGACTCGCTCGAAAAAAAGCTCGCTCGAAAAGGCTCGTTTTGTTTTCGAGCCGAGCCGAGCCGGCTCGTTTTGTAATCGAGCCGAGCTCGAGCCAGGGGTGGTTAGCTCGTGGCTCGGCTCGTGACTCGGCTCGATAGCTCGACTCGTGGCTCAGCTCGATGGCTCGACATATGGCTCGACTCAGGCTTGTGTATGTGTAGTTAATATATAGATGAAAGTAATATATTTTGGCTCCAAACGCAATTCTAAAATTTAAATTTTGAAAGCCCCGCTCATACTACCTATCTACATCACCTCTTCATAGTCCAATAAATCCTAACTTAGAAAAATAAAAAATATACATGTATATGTGTAATTTTATTTTATTTTTGTTTTGTTTTGTTTTTTATTTTATAAATATTTATAAAAAATAATAAAAAAATAACGAGCTGGCTCGAGCCAGCTCGAGCTCGGCTCGAACATTTACGAGCCGAGCTCGAGGTCGGCTTTTCAGCTCGACCAAAAAAACGAGCCGAGCCAAGCTGGCTCGTTTAAGTTCGAACTCGAGCTTAGCCTGGCTCGGCTCGACTTGGCTCGTGTACAGCCCTAAGCAATACTACAAAGAATTTCTAGGCGATGAGGGTGAGTCGACAGACGAAGAGTTAGAGCAAGATGCGGTTACGAGTGCGTGTATGCTTGTGGCGAGATATATGGAGCACACTAGCGCATCTACATGTTCAAAAGTGTCTAGACAACATTACGAACGAGATCGTGAATCGGCAAATGCTCGTTTGATGAAGGATTAATTTGATGAAAATCCGACTTACCCCTTAAGCGTCATTTCCGGATGAGTAAACGTTTATTTCTACGTATTACCGGATACTTGGAAAACGCGTTTCCTTACTTTCAACCAAAATCAGATGCGAGGGGGGTGATGGGATTTACCCCTATTCAAAAGTGTACCTCGGCACTGCGTATACTCGCATACGGTAACACGACAGATATCAACGAAGAGTATTTAAAAATGGCTGAGAAAACAACACGCGATTCTTTGGAGTAGGGATGAGATCGGTACCGTACCCGTACCTATACCCGTACCCGTACTGAAAATACCCGTACCGAATTTGAACAAAAGTGGGTAGCGAGTACCATACCGAATATATAGGTACGGTACCCGTTTGGTACCATTTTGTTATTTTTTACTTTTTTGAGCACTCGTACGGGTACCAAGTAGGTAAACAATTACGAGTATCAATACTATACGGGTTCCAAATTGAAAATTTTGGTACGGGTACCAATATGGTATATGTACCAAATAGGTAAAATTGATACGAATACCATAAATACCATAATACGAAGTAAAACATATAATCAAATTCAATAGTATATAGAATTTGGTACTCGTACCCGTACCGATACCGAAAGTACCGAATACCGAAATCAGTAAAAGCGGGTAACTATACCTATACCGAGTACTCAAAATCGGTACGGGTACCGGTACAGGTACGGTATGGGTACAGGTATAGGTACTCGGGAAAAAATGTTCATCCCTACTTTGGAGTATTTTTGTCAAAGTACATCACATTTTTTCAAAGTAAATTCATTAACCTTTTTTATATTTAATCTAATAATATATATATATATATATATATATATATATATATATATTATATATGTGTGTGTGTGTGTGTGTATGTATATAGGCTAAGTATCTAGAAAAAACCCCCTAAAATGAAGAAACCCCCCACAAACCCATCTTGTGGCCCTCATTGTTCCACATCATCTGTATTGACCAAATCATTTTTTATTACACCAAGGGTAATTCAGTCATTTAACCACTCTTCTCTTTTCAAAACCCAATGTAGAGATATAAATTCTTCATCTCTCTCTTATTATTTCAAAAAAAAAAACCAGATCTGATTGTTCTCCATCATCTCTATGTCTCATCCCTTCTCTCTATCTCTCTTATTATTTCAAAAAAAAAAAAAAAAAAAAAAAAAAAACTAGATCTAATATGTTTTTACGATCAAGATGAAGATAAGGAGGTCAATCTTGGTAATGGTGAGGACGGAAGGCGGTGGTATGGTGGTGGTGGTTCTCGTCGGAGGCGAAGATGGTGACGGGTGACAGTGGAGATTTGGAGCAGACAAATGGGAGTTATACACAAGATCCGTTGGCTCTCTGTATTCACCATTAAAAAAGAAGATTCCATCATAGAAACTAAAGAAGATATTGGTGATGACGAAGAAGAACAGAGGGTGAAACTTTTCAAGAAGCATGGCTGGTAATTTATTTATTATTATTTAATTGTAAGTGTAATTTAGGTTTATTATTATGGGGTATCTGTTTTTCGATTTTTTTTATTGTCCCAGCCCTGTTTTTTGTGGATGTTTGTTAAAAAACGATTATAGATTCAACTGAAAACCATGGTTTTTTCATAAAGGATTTTTTCGAGGCAAACAACTTTTTGAGATTGCTCCAGCCTGTGGCATCTATGTGTTTTTTTTTAGTTTGAAAAAATTTGTTGTTTTTTTGTGTGTTTCTAGCATCCCTTTTTTTTTTTTTGTGTTGGGGGTTAGGTGGTTTAATATTTTATTTTTTTAAGTTGGAAATAATTGTTGTTTTTTTGTGTGTTACTAGCATCTCCTTTTTTGGGTGATTTATTATGTTAAACATTGAAAATGATTTTTCGTTTTGTGTTTTATGTTCGTAGTATCTTTGTGTTTAGTTAGGGTGTTTTTATCGTCTATATTTTCGTATAATCTTTGTGTTTAGTTAGGTTGTTACGTGTGTAGCATATCTGTTTTTTGCAGTCAAATTATGTTCTATGTTTTCTAGCATATCAAATTCTGTTCTATGTTTAGTGCAGACTACAATAGTTTTGTCTGTGTTTTTCCTGTTACACATGTAACACTCATGTGTTTTTACACCATGTCTGTATATTTTTTTTGTTTTCTCATGTATGAGTTTTTTTTATGTTACCTATGTCTTTTTTACAGAAAATGTCTGTTTTTGTGTTTTCTCATATAGTCTTATCTGTAACTAAAGACAGAAAATGTGTTGTTATTTGTTTTCAGAATGACTTTTTGGAATGTTGTTATTTTGTGTTTTCTCTGTGTTTAGTTAGGGTGTTTTTCTCGTCTATATGTTCGTATCATCTCTGTGATTTTACTTAGGGGTGTTTATTATGTTAAACATCGAAAATGATTTTTCGTTTTGTGTTTTGTGTTTTATGTTCGTAGTATCTTTGTGTTTAGTTAGGGTGTTTTTATCGTCTATATTTTCGTATAATCTTTGTGTTTAGTTAGGCTGTTACGTGTGTAGCATATCTGTTTTTTGCAGTCAAATTCTGTTCTATATTTTCTAGCATATCAAATTCTGTTATATGTTTACTGCAGACTACAAAAGTTTTGTCTGTGTTTTTCCTGTTACACATGTAACACTCGTGTGTTTTTGCACCATGTCTGTCTATTTTTTTTTCTCATGTATGAGTTTTTTTATGTTACCTATGTCTTTTTTAGAAAAAAAAAATGTCTGTTTTTGTGTTTTCTCATATAGTCTTATCTATAACTAAAGACAGAAAATGTGTTGTTATTTGTTTTCAGAATGACTTTTCAGAATGTTGTTATTTTGTGTTTTCTCTGTGTTTAGTTAGGGTATTTTTCTCGTCTATATGTTCGTATCATCTCTATGAATTTACTTAGGGTGTTTTTTTTTCTGTGTTAAGGTAGGGTGTTACGTGTGTAGCGTATCTTTTTTGCAGTCAAAGGTTGCTTGTAATTCAGTAAAAAATGTATGCTAGGTGCAGACTACAAAAGTTTGTCTGTGTTTCCAGAAAAAAAATCCTGTTACACATGTAACACTCGTGTTTTTTGCACCTTGTCTGCTTTTTTTGTTTTTGCATATATAAGTTTTTTTTTTTCTGTTACATATATGTTTTTAACAGAGAATATGTTTTTTCCTGTTTCATATTTAAATGTCAACATTTACTATGCTATAACATATGTTACAGGTCCTATTTTTAGTCAAAGCATGAATTCCAACCCCAACACTACCCCTTGGGAGGTTTTTGAGGCCCGTCACCATCTGATCCTAATTGTACACGAGCCACCTCAAAATGAACCGGACATTGCATTTGCACCTGAACCACCCCCACCGGTTGAATTGGATATCCCTCCTGTTGCAGCCGAACATGACCCCCCCCCCCCCCCCCCCCCGGTTGCCCCGGACATCCCGCCTTTAGAACCGGTTATACCCCTAGTGCAGGCGGACGATGGGTTTGTAAGCGACGAAGATTTCGATTGGAATGCGGCATTTGATCATTGTTTTTGTGTTAAAGACGAAGTTGATTATGAAGATTGAAGATACCCGCCGTGTTAAAGAAGAAGTTGATCATTGTTTTAAAATAATTATTTTTTGTATGAAATGTTTGATACGTTTAATGTTGATTTTAATAATTAGAGTTATATGGAAACCGTTTCTTATGTTTTTTTAATGTTGATTTGTAATGTTTTTTTTATAAATAATTAAATATGTTGTTAGTTCTTACCAGGCTGCTTACCATATCAATTCTTATTATGTATGTAATAATACTGGTAACTCTTGTTACGTATGTAACAGTACTGGTGCGGGTACAATAAAACGAAAAAAAAATCTGCTTTAATAAAAAAATTAACAAATCAGTATTTTTTAAATTAATATGAATCTGATTTGTAGAGAAAAGTTGGAGAGAGAATGAGGAGAGAGGAGATTAATGATTGATGGAGAGAGAAAGAGATTAATGATTAATGGAGAGAGAAAATGAAGTCAATTTACACATATACCCTTATTATACCCTCTCTCTTACTTTATTGTCCTTTTAACATAATATAATATTACATTCAATCTTAACCATTGAACAAGAAAATTGGATGGTGGAGATGAGGTTTACAAGGTTTCTTCAATTTGAGTGGGTTTTTATTTAATCCATCCCCTATGTATATGTATATGTATGTATTTGTTTTTAGGAATAGTATACTTGTACGGAGCCCGTTATCTTAGAAGACCCACTTGGTACGACTTACAAAAAATTTAGGAGGTGCATACGAATGAAGATGGGTTACCAAGAATGATTAGTATCGTCGATTGTCACACCACGCCAATGGCGGAAACACGTGGCGCGATGGTTCAAGTGCATAAAGTCAAGGTTAACGCAAACTATAAGTAATTAAAAGAAAAGGGATCATTTATTAAGGCGTCATAATCATGTTTTAAGTTTGCACAACCATAAACCAAATTGTTTTAATACAATAAAGGAGGTTTCCCGAATATATCCCAACACTTGGGAAATAAAAGCGAAACCCCTACAAAACAACCGCCGCCCAAGAGTGAGATCCCCTGACCCATCTAGCCATGCCATTCTTCATCATTCAATTACCTGAAAGATATGTTTAAAAATCGTCAATATATAAATATTGGTGAGTTCACAGGTTTTAGTTTCCAAAACTTTATTTCTTGGGAAATACCATGTTATGACAATTTATAGGAGTTGCAAATTCCTACAATTCTACTTGAGCCTATAACCAAACCAAGACTAATAATAATGCCCCGCTCCAAGTCGTTACTCGGTATCCTACGACTTGACTTCAGAATACGTGCACCCCAGGCATACGCCGATGCATAATCGACGCTATCGATTAGGGGTGGGCCTTGTCAGGCACCAATAGTACTATCCAAATATTCCTTCGGTTTCATTTCCCTGAATTAATGGTTATAGAAGAGAGGACTCAACCCGAGTGGCGATCACAACTCAAGGAATTATCCCGTCACACATTTTCCCTAACATATCTTTCCCCCGAAAAACGTAAAATAGTTTAAAATGGGGCCGTGAAACTCACCTGAACAAGTGATCGGCTCAAAGAGGAAATAGCAAGCTTGAGGTCACACACCTACAAACGTCCTAGACGTATAAGCCACTATACCTATAGTGCATGTGTTTCGGCAAGTTGCACACCCAACTCCCAAACCATTATTTATTCCAATTCCCCGTTTAATTAAACGTGTATCCTAGGTTCGTTGGCGATGGATTACCCTTTTCTTACAAGTTATATATATTCGCATTAATATTTCTTTAACTTGCATAATATTATTCTCGACTCGACTTCACTTAACGTATAATTATTTTCCCATTAAATAATTATACTTAAGATCGTATCGTTCGATATAATATATTCTCAACACTCGATCCGACTCACTTTACCGCATATTTATTTTCCCATTCAAATAAATATACTAAGGTCTTGTCGTTCGATAGTATATTCTTAACGCCCGACTCGACTCACCACACCGTATATTTACTTTCCCATTAAGTAAATATACTAGGATTTTGTCGGTTCGGTATACACATATACATATTATTTACTCGTCTCGGTTTTCCTTCCCGTATATCTACTTTCCCATTAAGTAGATGTACTAGAATTTCGTCGAGCCGAACATATATATATATATATATATACATGTACTTTCCTCGTTAAGTCCATACGTTCGTTTAACGTTTTAATCGTCTACGTTATGTTTTCTCCCACGAATATTTTCTCCAACACTTAGGAAAGTGTTGTATAATTTTCACCCAAGTTATATATTTTACTCCTTAAAATATATATTTACTTATTTTGCCGTAACGGTATTTTTCTCGTTTGTCCGCTTTTACGTCATCGTTCATTAACACGTCTAAGTCCGATTTCTTAACTTATATAGTTAATTTTTCCAAGTTTTTCCAATATGTGTTTTATAGGAATATTATTCCCTTTTCTAATTCTCAACACATATAACTTGGATGGTTTTAAAATACTTTTGTATTTTTAACCCAAAACTTGACAACTTATATACAAAAATGTTCCAACACTTTTATATTCCCATTTATATAAAAGTGTTCATTTTTATATAAGTTTTCCCAAGTTTTTAATTTGTTCATCATTTTATAAAAACCTTTGTTTTTATAAAAATCCTTATGTTAGTAAAAGTCCATATTTTTATAAACTTCCATTTTATAAAAATACACTTTTTATACAAAATACATAAGTAAGTTTACTAGTGTTTACCAAACCAACCTTGGAAAAATTATTATTTATACTTTTGACACCAAACTTTCCATTGTTGCATTTTTGGACCCAAGTTTCTAAAATCTCCATTTTAGTCCCTCAACTTATAAAAGTTATATTTTTCCATACTAACTTTCAAAGTTAGCATTTTTCTCCTAAATTGGTGGACTTTAAAGGATCATCTTTTTAATGTTTGATCATTTTTACATCTTACCACTTTTAATAGTCTCATATTCCATTAATAAGGCTACTAATATGTGTGATTAGTGTATTTTGTCCAATAAATCCAAATTTCATTTATCCAAGTGAGTAGTCTTTAGTAATGTGATTTTTATGATACTAGTTTTCTAGCAAAAATAACACTTAGACTAGTCTTAAATCTTTAATCCATGATGATTAAAATCATTTTTAAGTCATCCAAGTTCCATTAACAAGTGTTATCCAAATCACCATTTTTCTTTAAGTATTCATCTTTTTATTACAAACTACATGAATACTTAACATCCATCACTAAGGTTTCAATTTATTTATACTAACTAAACACCATTTTTAGTCTTTAAAATCATAGGTTTTCTTATGAAATCTTATTCAAGTTTCCCCATGTACAACTTGCTTCTAAAAACACATAACATGAATATTTAGAGAACTAAAGCAAGATTAAGAAGCTTACTACTAGCACAAGGCTAGGGAAGACAAAAACCTTTGATTTGGATGAGGTTTAGTGTATTCTTCCTAATGGTTAAGCTCCAAGCTCTTGAAACACACAATGGGGTTTTGAAGGATGGATGTTTAGGAGTAATTTGAAAGTGTTAAACTTGAAAGAAGTGTGTGTGTGGTTGCTAGAAAACCCACGACCAAGAACAAGAAAGAAGAAGGTGGATTTTGCTTTGATCTTTCAAGTATACACACATGCTCTTTAATATAATCCCTTCAATATCTCCAAAGATTGGAAGCAATCTATCATGGATTATATGTATCTAGTGAGATTTTGGATGATCTTGATTGTGTGTGGGAGGGTGTTTATTGCCGTGAACTTACAAGAGAAAAAGGAGGATTTTATGATTTTTCTAGGACATGTAATCTTGGGGTGATCTTGCTTGGATTTGCAATATTTAGGATGTACTAGTATGATCTCCATAAGATTATAAGAAGGTGTGGGAGCCGAGATTTTGCAAGGAAAAGGAGGATTTTTCCAATCTTCTAAGGACACCATATCATACCATGTAATCATATCCAAGATCACCACCATACTTAACATGATCCTTCCTTAGATTAACTAGTACAAAAAGGAGATTGCAAGCATGGGGGGGGGGGGGGGTTTGGCCGGTTTTTTTTTTTTTTTTTGGGGGGGGGGGGGGGGGGTTAGGTGGGGTCCACAACACCAAATATTTACCAATATTAAGTTAAGTTTAATCCTTTAACGTTCGGGTGTCGTTCGGGTATTTTTCGGGTTTTAACCGCGTGTTATTCGGACATTAAAAGTGCCTCTAATAACCCTTAAACATAGTCTAGTTTAAGCGTTGATTGGTTATTTAGGCTTTTGTCGGGTGAAATTATAAGTTATACGCGTACCGGGTGCGGTACGCGCACTTTATTCGTTACCGGGAGATTTGTATGGAAAGTTTTCACTTATGGTTTTGGAGTTCCAAAACCCATTATATTTTGTGAAAATACCCTTTATTTTATATCCTGGGTGTCCGGGATCCTTTTCGTTTATTTAATTTTTACCGGGTAATCGCCAACGTCCATACCGGATAAGTTTATTCGCACATGATCCTATCATGTTTTACCATTAAACGTATGCATTCCTATGCATTATATGGGAATTTACTATTCTCTAAGGCCTCAGTTAAATAATCAACACATAACTGCACTTAATTACGTTAATCACATATTAATTAATTAGTACGGAATTACCTCATTTTTGCCGGTTGTTACATCGATTGTCGTCATTGGAGGTGGTATAATTTCCCAACCGTTTGCCGAGATCAACACACACGTGGTGTCCAAAAAGGACCATCGGTTATTCTTCAAGCGGTGGCTTCAGTCGACCTTTGGGTTTGGTTGGCCTTTTTTGGTGTTTCGGGTTCATGCAACGACTTAAACGTTTTTGAGCAAATTGCCTATTATTGAGGATTTCATTTCCGGCATAGTAGCAAAGGCATCGTTTTATGCTAACGAAAACTACTACCCACACGGATACTATTTGGCTGACAGAATATATCCGAGGTATTCCATTATTGTTAAGACGTTCAGTAACCAGTACGATGAAAAAGGGCACACTTTAAGAAAGTTCAAGAGGCCGCGCGAAAGGACATAGAGAGATACTTTGGGGTTCTTCAACAGCGTTGGCATTATTTAAGAAATCCTTGTCGTGCATGGACCAAAGACAAAAATGCGAGATGCTATGTATGCATATATAATCATGCATAATATGATATTAGAAGACGAAGGTAAAGCGATATGTCAAAATTATGTACCGGAAACCGTTCAGAATCTACCGCAAGCGATAATGGAAGAAAGAATACTCAACACACATGAACTTCGTGACAATCAAATATATGGCGCGTTAGCGGCGGATATGGTCCAACATGCTTAGTCGGTTTGGTATATTCCTAACAAAGGTGAAGAAGAAGATGAAGATGAAAACGAAGATGAAGATGAAGACGAGTACGATGAAAGCGAAGATGAAAATTAATATTATTTGTGTTTTTTTCTATATTATTTGTGTGTTTTTAATATTATTTGTAACTTTTTTTAATACTATTGGTGTTTTCTTTTAATTATTTTGACTTCGTTAATTAAAAAAATACTAAAATAAACAACCAATCATAAAGAGGGGCCTTAAATCCCCCGCCCCCTACTACACCTCATTTTGAATTCAAGTCACATGCTGACTCAGCCGCCACGTGGACCAGTCAGAAAATGGGGACTTAAATTTTTCACCCTCCACTACACATGGTGTTAAATGAGACAATTTTGGGTGAAGTGTTTAAAACTTAGTTGTATTTGTTTTTAGGGGGGAGATAACTTACAAAGCTTCATTAACATAAAAAGTGTAGGAAGGATTATCAGTCATTAGATATAGACGGTGTTAAGAGCGTAATTTATAAACCTAATTAATGTCCCTTAAAACAAACCAAGGGTAGATTAGGGAATCGAACAACAAACAATTTCAATTTTTTTTCTTAAAATCGCCTAAATTCAAACTTCATTTTTTGACGGTTATATATAATTCCGTCGATCAATTATACAAAAAAAATTGATTACAAATAATCATTATTAAAACACAAAAAGCAGAGCATGGTTACCAAACGTAAATGAATAAGATGAAATGTATATTGTTATAAAAAACTTTTACGAACGCAGGTATGCTCTGTTTTTAAACGAAAAACAGAGCATGGTTACTAAACAGAGGTACAAAAAAAAGTAAAAAACGCACCCATAAAAACAAAAAACGCACCCATAAAATCATAAAACGCTCCACATAAAATCATAAAATACACCCATAAAATCATTAAACGCACCCATAAAAATCAAAAAACGCATGCTACCTTGATCGTTGGTTTTTCTGTAATCACCCATAAAATCATAAAACGCTCCTATAAAAATCATAAAACGCATGCTACCTTGATCGTTATTTTTCTGTAATCAAATATAATCAACAAAAAAACTAAATCTCCCATTATCAATTGTGAAAAACATTTAAAAAATAATTGAAAAAACATAGCATAATGACTAATACAATAGAAATACAGGATTATCGAGATCTATGCTTGAATCATCAGCAGATATGATTAAAATTCATAAACATGATCAAAACATAAGCGGGTAATCCTTCAAACCTTCAAATTGGGTTGGCTATCACTGCTCCATTTGATACTTAGTAGATGTACCTGAGTTCTTTTTTTCCCAGTGTAGCAAGCATCACTCTTCACAACATGCCGCAGCTACTAGCCTCCTGGCTCTTATTGTTATCAAATATGAGTTTTCAATAAATTTAGAGTAAAATTCACTTTTTGTTCACATGGTTTGGGTAAAAAAAAATACACCATAAAAACTAGTTTTGTGTCTTCTTTCATTTGTATACTTCATTGCTATAGTTTTTTTTTTTTTTTTTTTTTTTGCGGGTTGATCACTTGCGTGACTATCAGGTATAACTTGCGTAAGTTATAGTCATGCAAGTTATACCTAATAATCACACAAGTTATACCTTAAATCACGCAAGTTATACCTGATAATCATACAAGTTATCAACCCATCAAATTTTTTTAACTGTAGCAATAGAATATGCAAATGAAATGAGATAAAAAGTTTGTTTTATGGTGTATTTTTTTTTAAAATAATGTCGTATGAAAAAGTTATGGACGTTTAAAAAATGAGAGTGGAACTTGAAAAAAGTCAACAATCGTAGGCTACAATTCCCCACTTCTTCTTTCAAAATCTTCAGAGTATATTTCCCTCTTTCAGTCTCACCTATTGATTCTTTAGATCATATGCCCAAAATCTTTCCTACGCTTTTTATTTTAAAGATCCCTTTTATAGAAAAATTTCTCTCTATAAATAATTTCCCGAATTTTATTTTTTATACCCGATACTAATATAAAATATAAACTACTAAAAGTTTGTTTCTTTAATTCACTGCTCATTTAAAGGTTTGATTTATTATTGTATTTGAAATATAGTAGTGAAGGGATAGGGAGCCTAATCCAAGGGGAGGAGGCGCCCCTATCCCCATAAACAGGATTCCTCGCGCCAGACTCCGGCGCCAGGATCCATCTGTGCGCTGCCAACATAACATGCAGCGCAGCGCGCAAGGTTACCGGCTGATAAACAACGAACAACACCTGATAAGCGCGTGCAACCACGCGTGGTATCTTCCCTTATCACTTTTGGTACGAGGTACAGAAGATAACAAAGGGAAGATTCACAAGGATCTCTGACAGAGTACGCGCCAATGAGAGGGCGACAGGTGGCAAGGGTGGTCCAACCACCACTGACGAGGACGGCGACATGACTGTCCCCATGCTTCCACCATCATCAACAGTGACAGCAGACATCCCCTGCCGATGTCAGAGGCATGGTCAACGACTGTAGCAAGGACAGGGGCTCCGTCCGCCAATCAGAGCTCGCCACGTGTCTGCCTCAAGCAACAACCATGCTGCAGAATGACGTCGTCCACAGTAACCTGGTTTTCCCGCCATTTTTATGGGAAGCTTGGACTTGGGCTTTGACCAGGCCCAAGTAAGGATAACTTCTCATGGGCTTCTCTACTAAGCCCATGAGTTCTCCTATAAATAAAGGAAGACATCTCCTTGCAAAGGATCCGAAAAAGATTCATTGTAATCTAGCATTACTCCCTTGTAACTCTCTCTACTCGTTTATTAATAAGATTCCAGCTAGTTACAGTGGACGTAGGTCACTCTCCGACCGAACCACTTACATCTTGTGTCTTTATTTACGTAACTCTCACACACATTCACACTTCTTATTCTCACCCGGGTTTAACATAGAGGTTTGGGTAAAGGATTACTCTTGGCGAACGTAAGTATTAACCACACGGTGATTAGTGATAACCACCGTGATACTTATTGTTTCTTCATTGGCGCCATCCAACGGTTAGAACAGCTTTTTTCTTCATCTTTTAAACCCACCCATGGCTGAACCCAACCCTAACACCTCTGTCATTAACCAAGCCGGGGAGGTTGACACTCAATCCCCGGAAAACCAAACCACACCGCACACTGTCGTCAAACAACCCATTTCACGATTCGAGCAGCCAGTTCTCGAGGTCCGTGTCCTGGACTCTGATTACAACAGTGGGGCCAGTTCAGAGGAGGATCCAGACCAGTGGCTCCTCTGTCAGAATGCCAAGAGCGCTGCGATCTACCAGCGTAAACTCCTACAACAAGCTAAAAAGAAGGGCAAAGCCCTCATTTATGATACTCCGTCAAAAAAGGGGTATAGAAAGAAAGACTCGGCCACTCACGGTGATGGTCGTAGCGGGGAGATCGGCGGAGACGCCAGGGCTCGGGGCTACACAAAGTCACATGACGAACCTGATGGCTACGAGTCATCTAGCAGCGATTCTGACCACAACGGAAAGAAACGTACTCACCGTTCACATCACAACGACGAGGACGATGACTTGGTCAGGCCATTCAGGCCAAAATCCTTCGCCGAAAAGTCAAAATTCGTCGCTCGCATAGCGATGGCCAAAATCCCAAGGAAAGCTAAGCTTCCTAGCAGCATCGGTAGATACGATGGCCTGCGTGACCCTGATGACCATGTGCATGACTTTGAGTGCGCAGGTATGTCGGTGGACTGGCCCGTTCAGGTATGTTGGTGGACTGGCCCGTTCAGGTTTGGTGCCACTTGTTTGCCCTGACCTTAACAGGCGCAGCCAGGGTCTGGTTCGATAACCTCCCCGCGGGAAGCGTTAAGGACTTTGACGACCTCACCGACAAATTCGGCAGCCACTTCTCGCACTTGCGCAAGCATAAAAAAGACAAGGCGCATATTCTGTTATGCCGCCGACATGATCATGAGTCCATCGAGGATTTCATCGTTCGGTTCAACAAGGAAGCCTTGCAAATAGGCTGTGGGGAGGAACTCACACGGGCAGCGTTCATACACAATGTGCGCAGCCCAGAGCTCATGAAGTGCCTCACAGGCAAAGATGGCATCCCGGAGTCTTAGGACGAACTCGTTCACTCCGCCAAAATATATGCCTCCTCCGAGAAGTCTTTCAACCAGATGCATGGTTTCCAACCGCAACACCATAATAATAATAAAAACAAAAACAAATCTGTTTGGAGCCGCATCTCAGGCACCGCCGACGAGGGAAAGTACTCCCCCGCGGGCGATGCCCGCCAACTCATTAATACAAAACAATCGCGGGACCAATGTGGACACTCCAAGAAAAACCACGATTGGACCCCGCTGACAAAGACACCATCTCAGGTTCTGAAAACTGAGCAGGTCACGTTGAAAGAGCCCAATCCTCTGGGGAAACGAAGGAACGTGGACCGAAGCAAGTTCTGTGAGTACCACAATGACTTCGGTCACCTCACAGACAACTGTTATAGCTTGAAGATGGAGATTGAGGCCACGCTG
Source organism: Ambrosia trifida (assembly GCA_028751855.1). Taxonomy (NCBI): domain Eukaryota; kingdom Viridiplantae; phylum Streptophyta; class Magnoliopsida; order Asterales; family Asteraceae; genus Ambrosia; species Ambrosia trifida. Next base: position 57,934,040 of record CM054122.1, on the reverse strand, counting down.
AAGTCGGGTCAGCTCGGTCACTTAGTAAAGAATGTCCACCGCACTGGCAAAGGTCAAGCAGGCGAGGAAAATCAGGCAGAGGGGTCACGGAAGAAGATCCGAGACCTCAATACTCATGCCGCCACATTGATCCCTCGTCACCATTGCAATATGACAAGGAGAGGCAAAAACACGCACCACGGGAAGCGCACCCGTGCACAACCGCTCGACGATTCATGGAAAGAGACCAACGTCCTCATGCTAAAGGTTAGGGGTGGCGCTTCCTCCACTGCCCCTCTTGTCATAACTGCCGTCTTTGGACATTACCGCACGCGATACATGTTCCTGGATGGCGGCAGCAGCACAGATATCATGTATGAGCAATGTTTTCAACAATTGGATGAAGAAGACAAAGCAAAGCTTGTACCAGTCAATGAGCCAATCTCTGGTTTCATTCACGAGACCATCATGTCGCGGGGCATGCTCTCCCTGCCAGTCACGTGGTCCGATGGCACCCACGAGCGCACGGAGATATGCGACTTCATGGTCTTGCCAGCCACCTCCAATCACGGTATACTCTTGGGTCGGGAAGGCATCGCGCGCTTTAACGCCAATGCTTCAACGGCGCACGCGATGTTCGGCTTTCCAACCAAGACAGGATCGCCTTCATCAGAGCCAACAAAGACTGCCACACCACCGGAACCGCCAAACCTCCAAAAATGGTCAAGACAAACGCCCGCACTGAGCCGGAAAAATGGGTGCTCAACCCTAAATTTCCGGAGCAAACGGTGGTCATTGGCCATGAAATCTCCGAGACCATACGCAATCACCTGAAACAGCTCTTAATCAGCAATATGGATGTTTTCACGTGGCAACCGGCTGACATGGTCGGCGTCCCCCGCGAAATAGCGGAGCACAGACTTAACGTCTACCGTTCCATAGAGCCGATAGTGCAAAAGAAATGAAGTATGGGCTCGGAGAAAGCAAAGGCCATGAACGAACAAGTCACCGAGCTGCTCAACGCGGCATCCTCCGCCCTATCAGATACCAAACTTGGGTGGCTAATCCTGTCATGGTCGCCAAAGCTAATGGAGGGTGGCGTATGTGCGTCGATTACAAAGATATCAACAAGGCGTGTCCAAAAGATTGCTTTCCTTTGCCAAAAATCGATCTAAAGGTGGACTCTCTCGCCCCTTATCGGTTCAAGTGTTTCTTGGATGCATACAAGGGGTACCACCAGATCCAGATGGCTAAGGAAGACGAAGACAAGACAGCGTTCCGCACGAACGCGGGCCTTTTCTGTTACACCAAGATGCCCTTCGGCCTGAAAAACGCGGGCGCCACATACTACGCCTAATGGACACGGCCTTCATCAATGAAATCGGTGTACGACTTGAAGTGTACGTCGACGACCTTATAATCAAAAGCAAGGAAGAGAGTGACATGCTTCGGGACATCCAGCAAACATTCAATCAACTACGCAAAGTGTGCATGAAATTGAACCCGAGCAAATGTTCATTCGGGATGGAAGAGGGCAAATTTCTGGGCATCATCGTAACGCGGGATGGCTTCCACTCTAACCCAGAAAAAGTACAAGCCATCGAAATAATGCCATCACCCACTTCCGTCAAAGAGGTACAAACACTGATGGGCCGCCTTGTCGCCCTCAACCGATTCTTGTCCAATTACGCTTCAAAGTCGTTCCCGTTCGTGGACACTTTGAAGAACTGTTTAAAGAAGAGTAACTTCCGCTGGACCCCAGAGGCGGAATCGGCATTCCAGGCAATGAAACAATGCCTAATGAACCTTCTGACACTAACAGCGCCTCTTCCTAAAGAACCGCTCACGCTCTATTTATCCGTCACGGAGCGGGCAATAGGCGCGGTTCTAATGGTTGACCGCAAAGGCGTGCAAACACCAATTTACTACATCAGCCACACGCTGTTAGATGCGGAAACTTGATACACAATCATGGAAAAGCTGGTTCTCGCCCTCGTCCATGCATCCCGAAGACTGCGCAGGTACTTCCAAGGCCATCCGATAAACGTCCTCACGGACTACCGGATAAATGACATACTCGCCAAACCCGAACTATCGGGTCGCCTGGCGAAGTGGGATATCTAGCTGGGGGAACATACGATCAATTACAAACCCCGGCCCGCGATTAAAGGCCAGGTCCTCGCGGACTTCGCCACGGAGGTACCCGCAGACAAAGTCCAAGAATGCCAAGCGGAAGAATCACCCGCACCGGCACATGACCCGTCGCAAAAGTGGTCCCTATACACAGACGGGGCTTCCAATAGCGCCGGCGCAGGGTTACGCCTCATCAGTCCAGATAAACAAGAGTTCACATACGCCATCCGCCTTGACTTCAAAAGCACAAACAACGAGGCGGAATACGAAGCGTTGCTGGCAGGCCTCCGCATTGCGGAAAAAATGGTGGCCAGGCACGTGGAGGCACACGTGGACTCATTACTTGTCGCGCGACAGATCAATGGATCCTACGATGCAAAGGATGAAATCATGGCCTTATACCTGGAACAAGCCAAGCAACTCATGCGACGGTTCGACTCATGCACGGTCGAACACATCCGGCGCAGTGAAAACAAGCCAGCCGACGCGCTGAGTAAAATGACATCCACGGTCTTTGAACATATGGCCAAGGAAGTCCGAATTGAGGTCCTAGACAAACCATCTGTTCCACCGTGACAAATCAACGTCATCCAAACAGGCAACACGTCCTGGATGACCCCAATCAAGGCCTTCTTATCTTCCGGAACCCTGCCTGACGACAAGTCAGAGGCCTGGAAGATCAAACACAAGGCTTTACAATACCAACTTGTAGACGGTACCTTGTACCGCCGCTCCTACCTAGGGCCGCTGTTGTGCTGCGTAGATTCCGCAGACGCCTCCTTCCTCCTTAGAGACATACATGAAGGAACATGCGGACTGCACGCGGGCCCAAGGATGGTAGTAGCGAAGTTGATGAACGCGGGGTACTATTGGCCGGGCATGCACGTGGACGCGGTCAATGAGTTGCGCAAATGCGACAGTTGCCAGCGCCACGCTCCGAATACCTTGAGCCCCAAGAACAACCTGGTGCCGGTTACAGCGGCTTGGCCATTTCAGAAATGGGCTATCGATCTGGTAGGACCATTCCCAACGGCTCCGGGCAATGTAAAATACTTAATCGTCGCCATCGACTACTTCACCAAGTGGGTCGAGGCAAAACCTCTAGCCAAGATTGACGGCGCACACGTCAAGAAATTCATTTGGGAGTTCATTATCTGCCGATTCGGCTTGCCAATGCAACTGGTAAGCGACAACGGCACACAATTTGAAGACCAATCCCTCCAAGAATGGTTGGCTCAAATGGGTGTTCAACAAAAATTCACATCAGTCGCGCACCCGCAGGGCAATGGTCAAGTGGAAAGGGCCAACCGCACAATAGTAGAAGGCATCAAAGCACGACTCGGAACCAAAAGAACCGGGTGGGTAGACAAAATCCCTCATGTTTTATGGGCCTACCGCACCCTCACAAAAACCAGCAATGGCGAAACGCCATTCAGCCTGACATACGGTACCGAGGCGGTCATCCCCGCAGAAATAGGCTGCCCTTCTGCAAGAGTGTTAATGGCCGAAGCAAGAGACAATGACAAAGAACTCCGTTTGAACCTTGACTTATTAGAAGAGCGCCGCGATCTTGCTGCAATCAAAGAAGCCAAATACAAGACACAGTTAGAGCGCTACTACAACAAGCGCGTCAAAGAATCCGCGTTCAAGATCGGGGACTACGTTTTCCGCAATAACGAGGCTTCCAACGCCGAAAAAGCCGGAAAACTAGCTCCTACTTGGGAAGGCCCATACAAAATACAAGAAGTATTGGGCAAAGGCGCTTACGCGCTAGAAAGACTGGATGGCACACCTATCCCACGATCTTGGAACGGCGCGCAACTCCGGCGCTGTTATTTGTAACATGCTTGTAATACGGCTACACATGCCGTCCCATCTATCAATGAAAAATGGTTTCCTATATCTGTATTTCTACTTGTTTTTTCGCGCCAGGGTCTTCAAGACTTGGACAAAACCCTTGTCGGACCAACACTGCTGACTGTCAAAGCAAGGCAAGTCTTCAAGACGCGCCCAGAGCGCGTCGGACTTGCACAAACTTGCACACAGCACAACATTCTATGGTCTTCAAGACAGGTTTACTTGTCGGACCTAACTGACGCGCAAAACGTGTATACGTGGAAAACCTTTGTCTTCTAGACTTGTAAAACACGATTCGGACAAAAGGAACGCACACTGTACAAAAGCGAAGTCAATGGTCTTCTAGACAAGGCCATCACGCGCCCAACTCGGACCCTCTGGCACAAGTCGCGCCTCGCTACAATCTTGAAGGCAAAAGTATATTTACACTTAGACGCGGACTGTCTAGCCAGACGCGCGCCCTAACTTCTACTTACACACCGGGTGACGACTTGGTTAAATAAGTGCACAGAAGTTAGAGTGAGAAAGCTAACAAGATATAACAAACCACAATTTTTTCATTAAATTACGGGAATTAAAAACCCTTTCATATTTACAAATAATTACAAGTCATCAAAAATGAAGACGCCTATTCGTCGGACAAAGTAGAGGGACCCTCGCCAGAAGCCTTCTGGCGCATCTCTTCTTGACGCTTCTGCTCCGCTTCCCGAGCCAGCTCATCGGATTTTTCCATAAAATACTTAAGGGCAGCAGGAGGATCCGCATTGTTGTTGCAGTCAGCAATCACTTGAAGGATGGGGAAGTCAACTTTCTCGAATTTGACTAGCTCCGCCTCATACTCATCCTTCAAGGGCTTCCCATAATGCTCCCCATCCTCAAGCCGCCCATTGTTTTGAGCAGCCAAGAAACCATCTTCATAGCCCTCGCCATACCCATAAGCTTGGGCGGTGGCGGCTATAGCAACGACTTGGTCTGTAACATCGCGTGATTTTTAGTTTTACATATATTTTAAACCCTATATTTAACAAATTCCAAGTTCGCCTTTATTCGGTTTTTATATTACTCCTATCAATCCATGAAGAGTCGTCATTATAATTTACCCTATTCAAATTAGATGTTATAACAACGAACTCATTTTGTTAAGATCTTAATATATATTTATTTATTTATTTTTAAACATATACATTATAATAATATTTCAAATTAAAAAAAAAAACAAAATCAAAAACAAGAATTGAATTCATAAATTGAATTCATGAATGGATTCGTGAATTTAACTTTCAGTTCATTTTTTTAATTTTTAATATTATTATTATTTTTTTCTTTTAAGGATATAATTACTACTAATTAACTTCTAACCACCCTAATTAATTCATTAAATACCTAACCCCTTCACCCCAACTATAAATACAACACTCCTACCCATTCTAACACTTGCTCATTTCTAAATCCTCTCTAAACATCTAAATTCTTCAAGAAATCCTAAGTGATGGAAGCCCACTTCTAAGTGAGTTTTCTCATTTTAAACTCTCACTTCCCTTTTCTTTCTTCATTTCTCCTCTTCTTCTAACCCCTTGGGGAAACCTCTAGGACCTTGCTCTTGTTTGCTATGGCAAATAAATATGAGTAGGACACCAAAATGAGGCCCCAAAGGTGGTTCATCTTCTATTGTTTTTATGTACTAGAAGGTTAGTTGAAGTGATACCAACCAAGTTCACCAACAACTTAATGGACTTGTGCTATGGTTAATGGTTGACAAAGGAAAGCCAAGGCTCTTCCAAACTAAGTCACCATACACTACTTTAACCCTATAGTTATATTATCTAAATACTAAAATATATACTTTCAAAACTCTACTAATCTAATAACTTGGAAGGTTTGTGGATACATCCCTACCTTACCAATACTTGACTCTCTTGACCATCCGAATCACCTTTATGGTGGTTTGTGTTTTGGTTAGCCTTAAAGGCACTACTTGACTCTCATGACTATCTGGATTGCCCTAAAGGCAATTTGTGCTTGGTTTGCCTAAAAGGCTTGCTTGACTCTCTTGAATCTATAATCTAAACTCGAACCTAAGACTCTTTATTTTTTTAATTCTAGTTAACCAAGGCTAAGGAACTAATCCCCCAAGACTCATTCTTTTGGAACCTTGCTAAAACGCACCCAAAGGTGAGTTCATACTTGTCCCCTTTTATCCTTTATTCTTTGGGGCTCAACATGTATCACTATCAAAACTCAAACGATTTTAAACTCTACAATCTATTATGGTTAGTCTAAAGTCTATCATATTCTAAATTCTATCATGCGCAACCTAAAGTCTATTATATGCTTGTACGCTATGCTATGTAGAATTATTTACTCTAACATACAAATGTTCATATAGTTGACAACCCACCTTGCATGTATAGCGCTATAGGATTGGCTATCCGCCCCCTACATGGGTCATGTTAAGCAAAATTCTTCGTGGCTAGTCGCCATTTGTATGGTTCTCTTGCATATGCCTATAAGCAAAACTTTATTATACTATGTATGTATGTCAAAACTAGTATGCTCACCAATGCTTTATGTGTTGACGGATATTTTATACATGTTGCAGGAAATATTTATTGCAGGACATTCAAAAAAACTACTTAGGATTGGACATAGAAACTCACTCTAGTTCAAGTTATCGTATTCTTGTTGTTGTATTTTTCGTTATATGAACTACTTGTATTTCTATTTTTAGACAATAAATGAAATTCTATCTTTAAACTATATTGTCACAATATCTAGTGTCATGAAGTCTTTGAACAATCTACCGCTAAGTCTCACCTCGATGATTCCGCCATCGGTTGGGGTGTGACAGATTGGTATCAGAGCCATGACTATAGGGAATTAGGAAAAATTGCCATGTTTGACCTAGACTATAGTTAAGTACCTTTTTGACCATTCCTTTTATCATGCTTAATATACTTGTTCTCCCTATCTTGTTTCTACTCAATTCTTTTGGTCCTTAAAATTTACCTTCCTATTTGTGGATTACTCTACACTCGAAGACGTTCGTATAACACAAACGAAAGGAAATCACCGAAATAGGCGTGAAACCCTCACTTTGGTGATAACTTTCAATCCGCGTAAAATCTTTGTGTTTTTGAAACTACACCAAGATAGGAGTGATATCCTCACCTTGGTGGAAATTTCACAATTCTCGTCTAGTGGACACTTACCAATTGAAGGTTAGAATTAATTTTCTTACCACATTGGACAAAGTGTACAAACCACACTCAAGAAACGACCTCGCTAAGATAGGAGTGAAATCCGCAACATAGCGACTAGTTTCAATCCTTGATATTTTTTTTTTAAAATCTCGCCAAAGTCTCAAATTTACTAATGACAAGAAACATGTAGTAACTGGAAGGGTGAATACCGTTAACCGCAAGTTCGGCAAGAGTATTTCCACCTATTAGGCCAAAGCATGTTTTCAAACTCAAAGGTAAATTCGAACCACTTTGGTTAGTCTTAGTTCCGTTCCGGAACACTCCAATTGTTTGTTAAAACAAGCCTCTCATTTTATGTTAATATTACTTTCAATGTTGTTTTCATACTATGTTTTCATTATATATTCGATTTATTTCACTCGCATACAATCTCAAGACTCGCATTTACAATCTACACTCGCGATCTCTAAACAATACTAATAATCGCAACCAACATAAATCAAAACTCCTTTATGTTAACTAAGTGTACTATACTTGCTTATACATACGTGTTACGCTATTTGAAAAATGTGAAACTTGCGTCCTATACATATAACTTGAACTTGCATACTAAATCTATGAGACCAGCTTGAGTTTATGTGTTTTTTTTACTTGAAATTGGCACCAACTTTATCGATCTAATCTTACCCGCAAGTTTTTCATTGTTAACCAAAGTTCTAGTAACTTATTTCTTAAATTCAAAAGTCACCTTGTTTAAAAAAAACGCTTATGCAAATTTTCCTATGAATGATTCTCGTAGATGTCTTCCCGCCTCAACAGCATCGATCCCAACCAACTGGCGAGTCTTATTGCCCAAAAATTGATCAAGATTCTCCCTAACCTAGTGACACCAACAAACCCAACTCCAAACCCCGATGATCCAAGACAGCACAAACCATGTAGATGCTAAACCTACTACCCATACCCCTACCAAACAAACGAAAAAGGATAACCGAAAACGCAAAAACCACAAACGAAACCACACTTCGACAACCCCTGAGACTCCACTCCCCAACAAAAAGCAATACCATGGAACCCATCCGTTATGCAAGAGTTGTAAATTTCACCATCCCACTCACACACAATGCCGCATATGCGCCAACTGTGGTGCATATGGTCATTTAGCCAAAACATGTCGCCACACCACTAAACCACGACCCGAACAACCTACTAGTACTACCTCATTCACTAAATCCAATGGATGGATATGCTCCGAGTGCAACGACCCAACCCATGGGCATAACCAATGCCCAAGACTTGCCATGGTGATCTACGATGCTGGAAAACCCACTCACCACACTAAGGAAGATTGATTTTCTTTTCTTTAAAAAAAATGAAAATTTCTTTATGTAGTGTTTTCAAGAAATTGTTCAGATGTGAAAATTTTCTTTTATAAATTATGAAATACCATCGTTATCTTAGGTTACAATCATAATTCAATCCAAAACCCTTTTCTTCTCGCGCACATTTTTTTTCAAAATTTTTGAACAAAATTCTTCCTACTATTTCTAAGATGCCTATTCTTCTATAAAATCCTCACTTTCAAACCACTAACAAATGTGTGTGTCGAGCCTGTATGACAAACAAGATTCTAAATGATAAAAAGTGTTTGAAATAAATTTTCTTTTGTAAAACAAGACTTGTGAGAAAACACGCTAAATCAAATAATCTACTTCGTTTTCAATCCCAAAACCTTTTGAAATTGTATCACGAGTCGAAATATTCATCAACACCAAACTAAAATTCGTCAACAAACTATTTTTTTTCTCGCTTAATAAAATAGATTTTTCATAAATCAAACGACCATCTTCGATAAAACTTTTACACTAAATTTTCCCCACTTCAATTAAATCCATTTTTCTTTAACATCCAATGGACTAAATTCTTCTACCATCAAACTTGACCCTTAGACTTGAAAAGCTAAAATTTCTCGCGTACCCATAAAACTCAATTTGTAATAAACCCAAAATCTGTGTTGCCCACAGTCAAAACATTTTACACGTTTTCATTAGGAATGCAATTGTCCATCCTTTTGTTTGATTTTATACAACTAAACGTAACCACATATACACAAGTCTACACCATTATGTCATGAAACCATACATCTACGCCAAAAACACGCCCGGTTAACACCATCAAAAACTTACTTAATGCCTTTTCACATTATGTGCTTGCATGTCACGTTGCTTGCTATGTTTACAACATCAAAACTGTTTAATGCCTTAGCCTAATTTCTTTTCCTTTATGCATAAGTATTTTGTGTCCACTAGCGACCCACACATAACTAAGACAAATTATGTTGACCATACGACAATTGGACTAATTACGGGTGCACACGTAATTACAAAATTGGGCGTATGGAAAACATAACAAGTCCCAGTGTGTGTAACCTATCATGACTTGAATAACAACACGGATGAGGTATGATAACGGCATGGTGGATACGCCGCCGGTACATCCTATACATAAATGTCATGTCATACTACCAAAAGTAGAGTTATTCATGCCATGAGAAGTTTTGGGTGTCGAGTTAAAATTTTGACCAACACTTACATTATTTATCTTTTACGATATCATTTATGTTATAGCTTGCTAGTCTAATTAAGCTTGCGTTATTTATCTTTTATGCATATTATATAACCTTGTCTTGAACCACACTTTCTACTATACAACATTACCCTTAGCTATGAATAATCTATACTTGTAATTTCCATCAACTTCGTTTCTTCCCTTGTGCCTTTCCTTTCTTAATCATCAATCCTCCCATTATCAAGAATCTATTTCTAAATCCCATAAGCTCTGGCCTTAATCTCTAAAAGCATTTATACATGTAAAACAAGATTCGTCTCTCACTTTTATATATTTCCTAGACTAATTATATACTAGATTTCAAAACTAAATAACTATTATTTATTTCGCCAAAAATTTGTTACAACTAGTCCAATTTCTCGTTTATTTAATCGCCCTCTAAAAGTTTTTTTTTCTAATAAAATTTTCGACCTTGTGCAAACCAAATATCTTTTACTAAAACCTACTCATTCCCACATCTAGTCACTTATTATGCTCACATATTTACTATCCCACCCAATTATCCAAGGACATCTCTTTTACAAGCCAACAAATTCTACTATTTCATATATGATATACCGTATAACTACTTATTTTCCCAAAATTTCTATATGTTATGCAAATATACTTACCTACCTTCACAAGATTTTTTTTTACTATTTCATTTATGTTATACTGTATATTTACTTACTTTTCCAAAACTTTCTGCATCAACTCCATATACAAACCTATTTATACGTACCCTTTATTTCACTATTTTAAAAATGCTTTAGTCGGTCAAACTCTCAAATTTCTACGTACGACCTTGGGTTAAAATTTTAAAAGTACTTCTCTTACGAGCATAATTATCGCACAGTGACTAGATACCGTATTTGACTTAAACATAATAAACAAACAAGTTCTTGTTCTTATTAAACCCATACCAAACAACTTACCTATTTTTCAAAAGGTTGACTCTTAATTAAATTTCGAGACGAAATTTCCTAAAGTAGGGGAGACTGTAACATCGCGTGATTTTTAGTTTTACATATATTTTAAACCCTATATTTAACAAATTCCAAGTTCGCCTTTATTCGGTTTTTATATTACTCCTATCAATCCATGACGAGTCGTCATTATAATTTACCCTATTCAAATTAGACGTTATAACAACGAACTCATTTTGTTAAGATCTTAATATATATTTATTTATTTATTTTTAAACATATACATTATAATAATATTTCAAATTAAAAAAAAACAAAATCAAAAACAAGAATTGAATTCATAAATTGAATTCATGAATGGATTTGTGAATTTAACTTTCAGTTCATTTTTTTAATTTTTAATATTATTATTTTTTTTTTCTTTTAAGGATATAATTACTACTAATTAACTTCTAACCACCCTAATTAATTCATTAAATACCCAACCCCTTCACCCCAACTATAAATACAACACTCCTACCCATTCTAACACTTGCTCATTTCTAAATCCTCTCTAAACATCTAAATTCTTCAAGAAATCCTAAGTGATGGAAGCCCACTTCTAAGTGAGTTTTCTCATTTTAAACTCTCACTTCCCTTTTCTTTCTTCATTTCTCCTCTTCTTCTAACCCCTTGGGGAAACCTCTAGGACCTTGCTCTTGTTTGCTATGGCAAATAAATATGAGTAGGACACCAAAATGAGGCCCCAAAGGTGGTTCATCTTCTATTGTTTTTATGTACTAGAAGGTTAGTTGAAGTGATACCAACCAAGTTCACCAACAACTTAATGGACTTGTGCTATGGTTAATGGTTGACAAAGGAAAGCCAAGGCTCTTCCAAACTAAGTCACCATACACTAATTTAACCCTATAGTTATATTATCTAAATACTAAAATATATACTTTCAAAACTCTACTAATCTAATAACTTGGAAGGCTTGTGGATACATCCCTACCTTACCAATACTTGACTCTCTTGACCATCCGAATCACCTTTATGGTGGTTTGTGTTTTGGTTAGCCCTAAAGGCACTACTTGACTCTCATGACCATCTGGATTGCCCTAAAGGCAATTTGTGCTTGGTTTGCCTAAAAGGCTTGCTTGACTCTCTTGAATCTATAATCTAAACTCGAACCTAAGACTCTTTATTTTTTTAATTCTAGTTAACCAAGGCTAAGGAACTAATCTCCCAAGACTCATTCTTTTGGAACCTTGCTAACACGCACCCAAAGGTGAGTTCATACTTGTCCCCTTTTATCCTTTATTCTTTGGGGCTCAACATGTATCACTATCAAAACTCAAACGATTTTAAACTCTACAATCTATTATGGTTAGTCTAAAGTCTATCATATTCTAAATTCTATCATGCGCCACCTAAAGTCTATTATATGCTTGTACGCTATGCTATGTAGAATTATTTACTCTAACATACAAATGTTCATATAGTTGACAACCCACCTTGCATGTATAGCGCTATAGGATTGGCTATCCGCCCCTACATGGGTCATGTTAAGCAAAATTCTTCGTGGCTAGTCGCCATTTGTATGGTTCTCTTGCATATGCCTATAAGCAAAACTTTATTATACTATGTATGTATGTCAAAACTAGTATGCTCACCAATGCTTTATGTGTTGACGGATATTTTATACATGTTGCAGGACATTCAAGAAAACTACTTAGGATTGGACATAGAAACTCACTCTAGTTCAAGTTATCGTATTCTTGTTGTTGTATTTTTCGTTATATGAACTACTTGTATTTCTATTTTTAGACAATAAATGAAATTCTATCTTTAAACTATATTGTCACAAAATCTAGTGTCATGAAGTCTTTGAACAATCTACCGCTAAGTCTCACCTCGATGATTCCGCCATCGGTTGGGGTGTGACATGGTCGCCCAACTTGGGCTCCTGCCAGAACCTCTTAAAAGCCTGAGAGAAAACAAAACGTTAGCAAATCAATGGTAAAGATAAGATCAACAATAAGGAGAACATAAAGACTTACCCCAGTCATTCCATCAGTCATCAGCCAGCGGATGGAATTTTGCATCTGGGTCTGGGCAGCGACCGCCTCCTCCAACAATTGCTGGGCCGCCTCACACTCCTTGGCGGCCGCAACACGAGCTTGCTCCGAAGAGTCAAGGTCTTGCTCCAAATCCTCTTTGGCGTGAAGGATTTGGACCCTCTCCTGCTCCAGAAAGGAGACGCGCTCAGTAGCCTTGATGAGATCAGCATCTTTAGATTCAAGCTCTATGCGCTTCTCCACGTACTTAGCAGTCCTCTCAAAGAGGGCCTTGCTCTTCTCTTCCAACTTTCGGGTCGCCACCGGCCTTTCCTCCTGCGCTTCGGCCAGAGTCTCTCTCAAGCGCATTGTCTCTGCATTGGTTTTCTTGCAAGACTCTGACCACCTGCGCCTCTCCGCCGCCGCGTCCTCTTCAAGTTTAAGGACCTTAGCTTCGGCCTCATGGGCGCGGCGACGGTACTTGGAGATTTCAGCCTTGAAGGCATCCTCTTTTTCAGCAAGGCCTGCCTTCTCCGCCTCCAAGCGTTCAATGTCTCGCCACACCGCCGCATCTCGGCGGCGCAGCGAGTCTATCATAGATAGTTGAGTCGCCTGATTTACACATAAAGCAGAAATAAGGTCAGAACGACTCAACATATCCTGGTGAGTGCGCTCGTAGGGAGGCACCACCTCGCTTACAAACTCCTCCGCGGCCAGGGAGTTGAAGAATAATGTATTCTCCCTGACCGCCCAGCGAGGGCGCCAGATGGCGTCACCACCAGTCCAGTAGGAACCATCATAAGTCCCTGATGGTTCCCTGCTGCCAATCCTAGAAGACTCACGCCGTGTTTGGCGCGAGCCCTCCCCAGTACCAGCAGCGCCCGCCTCCAGGAGCGCCCTCTCAAACCCATCAACTTCATGGGTCATTCCTTGGGCTTCAACCTCGGAGCGCTCCTTCGCCTCCCGCTCCTTCAACTGACGGGCCTTCTCCTCCAAGAACTGTTGCTCTTGGAGACGAAGACGCTCCACCTCCGCCCGCTTTTCTGCCTCAGCCTTTTGTTTAGCTTCATTGGCAGCAGCTATCTTCTCAGCCTCAGCCCTCCGAAGGGCTTCATCGGCTTTCGCCTGCCTTCGCGCCTCCTCTTGCTCTTTCCATAGCCTCTCTTCCTCCATCCTAGCCGCCTCCGCATATGGAGACGTAAGAGGAGGAGTAGGGATGATCTTGGGCGCTACTGAAAACAGAAGGCAAAACATGTTAAAAGAAACACAAGGACAAAAGACTTAGAAAAGCAATGAAGCAATACTTACCAGGAGCATTCTTCTTGATCAGCTTCTGGAACAGAGGCTGACGAGTTGGGGCAGCGCCAATGCCCACAGAGAACACAGGCGCGACCCCCCCTTGGTCACCACCAGAAAAAGTGGCCTTCTGCTTACCAGCATCCCCAACAGTCGTCTCAGGGGCAACAACTGATTCAGGGATTTGGGTAACACCCTCACCCCCCTCCCCGCCAGTAGGCGCCGAGGACACTTCCTTTGAAGCAGCAACGCTGCTAGCAACAGCGCTGGCTGGGCGCTTCTTCTTCCTCCTCTCCAGCTTGGAAGATTCAGCCTCATCTTCATCATCGGAGGGCGGCCCGTCCCTTCTGCGACGGCGCCCCTTGACGACCTCTCCTACTGAAACGGAAGAATCCGAGTCAGAAAGAGAAACAACCTTTACTGGATACTTATGTTTCCGCGGAGCGTGTTTCCAACGTCCACTCCCCGTAGACGCCTTCACAGGCTGAACAATCTCTACTGAAGAGTCAGTAGAGTCGTCTCCAAAAAGACTAGTGAGCAAAAGGTCACAAGACTCACCAGTAGTGTAATAAGGCTTCGGCACGCTAGAAAGGTCCGGGTAGTAGAAGCGGTCAACGAATTCCTCCAAGCAGGAAACTTGACCCTCCGCCATTGGCCTCCACTTGATGCCCTTCTCCTCGCGGGCATCATAAAATTGGAACTTGCTCACACCTACAACAGCAAACAGTTAGAAAAATATTACACCAAAGTCTGAGGAAAAAAGAAATTACTTACCCTCTAGAGCAATGTAATGCTCCTTGCCCGCGCGAATCCCGAGCCGGCTCATCCCCAGAAGGAAAAAGATACCCTCCGTCAAATTTTTGAACTCCAACTTAGTAGCGTTGGAGGTGAGGGTGATGAACCAGGGCTGCTGCTTGTAATATTTGGGCACAGCCATATCCGCCACGCGCTGCCCATCCGCAATCACCTTCCAGGGCAGACTCACGGGGATAACACCCCTCTTCACGAAGAAGAACTTCTCCTTCGCCCAGTGCAAAGACTTGGGGTTATTGGTGGCCATCGGCGTCACCCTAGGGCGCGGCTTGAATGAGAACCACATCTCATCGCGCGCCAAAAAATAGAAGATGTTGAACCTCTCAACAGTGGGTTCAACATCCAGGGCGCGGCAGGAGGCCTCAAAATGTACTAACCTCAGAAGCCCGAAGGCGGTTAGTTGTGTAGGCCCAATGCCATACACCACCAGTGTATCAATCTGGAAGCGGGTGCATGGCAGGCGAAACCCACACTTAGTGCAGTGGGCTTCATACAGGGCAAGCTGACCACTCCCCGCGCAGAGGACAGTGTTCGTCGGAGACGGCAGGGTAGGCTCCCACTCCGGCAAGATATCATACATCTTGCAAAACTGGTTAAAGGACTCCTGACTCCAAACACAGTATGTGTTGGTCATCAGTTTCCTTTCCTTTATCTTCCCTTGTTCAACGGTGACCTCCTCCTCCACATCCTCCACCGCCGGTTCCTTCCTAAGACCCTCACCAGAAGGAGATCGACTCACAGACAAGTCAGACAATCTGAGTAAGAAAAAACGAAAGAAGAAAGGTTATCGGAATCTGGAAAAAGTGATCGGAAAACTTGAAGATCCACCGGAATCTTCAAGAGAAAGTTTGGAGATCAGGGAAACTTTGACAGAAAAAGGAGGAAAACTGGAATAATCACAAGAAATGGGCAAGAAAGAAGTTAAAACTTTGAAGTTTCAACAATGAATCTTCAAGATCAGTAAAATCTTTGAAGATTAAACGGAAACTTCAAGTGGTACTCGCCAGAAAATAGAGAAAAAAGGAGAGAATATGAAGACAACAATGAACGTGTAACCGTTCAATGGTATCTGCATGACCCTTATATACCCACTGCATTTATGGCAGTAGGACCCACATGGAAGAAACAACCGTCACACATTTTCAAAATGGAGAGCCAGGATGACGACACGTGTTACATGCACCATCAAACGGCTAAGATTAACATGGGGAAATGATCCAGCCTATCACTCGTCGAATGATTGACACGTGTCAGCAGATGTCATCATTTTAAAAGCAGTAAAGCGCGTGAACGCTCACGCGTCTGACAAAACACACGTGCTATACGACATGTGGCACAATCACATCCACTGAGACACCAAGTGGGGTGCGTGATGGCACACGCGCCTGACACCAGACGAAAGGTTGGTAACTACACCCCAACGATGTGACAACCAATAGTCAGCACAGCAGACGAGGACCTGACACGTCAGCAACCCTTAAGCTTCCATCAGAAGGAACTGATCATTCGACTTCTAGGCACATTAACTCCAATTTATGAGAGACTAATTGAATGCCAATGATTTCAAATTTATTACAACTTCAGGCCCGCATTAATCACCAGCAAGCATTCAATTCCATGGCGCAAATTTGACGTAAAACTGAAAAAGACGTTCCCCGCCCAACTCCTTTACAGGTCATGGCGGAACACGTCTTCCTCAGCGCAAATTTGACGTAAAACTGAAAAAGACGTTCCCCGCCCAACTCCTTCACAGGTCATGGCGGAACACGTCTTCCTAAGCGCAAATGTGACGTAAAAGCAACAAAGACATTCCCCGCCCAGTCTTTACACAAGACATGGCGGGACACATCCACACCAGCAAATTCCTAGAGCAACCAGAAGCAGATGAGCTTTTATCCACGACTCGATATTTTGAGTCTACCACTCCACCTTCTCTCCATCAGAGAGCAGGAGAAGCCCTAGACTATGGGGACTTGAAGGGATAGGGAGCCTAATCCAAGGGGAGGAGGCGCCCATATCCCCATAAACAGGATTCCTCGCGCCAGACTCCGGCGCCAGGACCCATCTGCGTGCTGCCAACATAACATGCAGCGCAGCGCGCAAGGTTACCAGCTGATAAACAACGAACAACACCTGATAAGCATGTGCAACCACGCGCGGTATCTTCCCATATCACTTTTGGTACGAGGTACAAAAGATAACAAAGGGAAGATTCAAAAGGATCTCTGACAGAGTACGCGCCAATGAGAGGGCGACACGTGGCAAGGGTGGTCCAACCACCACTGACGAGGACGGCGACATGACTGTCCCCATGCTTCCACCATCATCAACAGTGACAGCAGACATCCCCTGCCGATGTCAGAGGCATGGTCAACGACTGTAGCAAGGACAGGGGCGTCGTCCGCCAATCAGAGCTCGCCACGTATCTGCCTCGAGCAACAACCATGCTGCAGAATGACGTCGTCCACAGTAACCTAGTTTTCCCGCCATTTTTATGGGAAGCTTGGACTTGGGCTTTGACCAGGCCCAAGTAAGGATAGCTTCTCATGGGCTTCTCTACTAAGCCCATGAGTTCTCCTATAAATAAAGGAAGACATCTCCTTGCAAAGGATCCGAAAAAGATTCATTGTAATCTAGCATTACTCCCTTGTAACTCTCTCTACTCGTTTATTAATAAGATTCCGGCTAGTTACAGTGGACGTAGGTCACTCTCCGACCGAACCACTTACATCTTGTGTCTTTATTTACGTAACTCTCACACACATTCACACTTCTTATTCTCACCCGGGTTTAACCTAGAGGTTTGGGTAAAGGATTACTCTTGACGAACGTAAGTATTAACCACACGGTGATTAGTGATAACCACCGTGATACTTATTGTTTCTTCAAGTAGTCAACTTTTAAAATTGAGACTTTTTTATACATATTCGCTTCACATTTATGTAATTTGGTTATTATGTTTTTTGATTGTCACTTATTAATAAAAAGTTAAATTTTCTCACACAGCCGTGTAGCTACAACTTATGAAGGTTCTGATTTGTTGGTTTGATCTATAAATGAGCAGGGAAGCACAAGTAATTTATGTTCATATGTTTTTTATATTTTATAAACCCTAGATTTACAAAATAATAAGAAATGTTCATTGTTTTATTTTTAAAATAATTTGACTACAATTAGCTGTAATCTTAAAATATCCTTACAAAGTTTGACTACGATTATCTTTATTTTTTGAAAAAAACGAGATTTGAAATAAAAAGACAAATATTATGATTTGTTTATTGATAAAATTAGTTGTAGTATTAAAAAAATTGCCTTAAAAAAGTTTAACAATGATTTGATAAAATTATTTTAAAAAATAAAGATTTTGAAAATAAAAGGAAATTGTTAAGATTTTAAAATTTTGACTACAATTTGCTGTAGATTTATTCTAGATTAATATCTTCCTAAATTAATTTGGTTTCCAAAAAACATCAAACCAAAACATTAAAATCGTTACAAAAAAAAATCCACACCTATATAAATCCAGTATTTATGATTCAAAACTATCCTAATTATCAAACTTGCTGAATTATCGTAGAAACACATTGTGTTTTTTTCTCCCATCATATTCACTGTTTTCGTATGATTTAGTCTAATTACGGTTTTCAATATTATGTTATGCAGAAATAAGATTGTGAAACGGTTGGATAATAGGTTTTAATATTCAATATCGGTTGATTAGACATGGATAGTGTTTGCGGGTTTGGATTGGTCTGGTTTGTGATTATTGTCATTAGTTGACTTACCAAGTTTGTTGCCACATTTGGTGTAATAGATTGATTATTAAAATTTACTATATTTGAATTTTAAAAATCACGAGGTCAACTTAATTAAGTAATAGTAATAACTAATAATCAATTTTTTTGTATTTTGAATAAATGAGAATGAGAAATGAAACTGACGTAAATTAGGAACTCACTAAATTTTCTTATTACATTCAAATTACTCACTTTCTAAACTTAGTGTAATTTATATTGGTAATAAGTTAAATTTCGAATTTTGAATTTCAAAATTCAAATTAAATTTCAAAATATTTAAATTCGAATTATACAAAATTTCAAATTTTGAGTTTTGGTTAATAATGGTAAGAAATTACATATACTAATTATCCTTTTAATTACACATTTAATAAGATTCAAAGTCTCTACATAAGTAGTGTCAACTCACCAATTAATACATTAATTGATCCAATTAATTGTGATATATTATTCTAATATTAGTTTAGCTTATATTGGTAATCAATTAAATATCGAATTTTGAATTTCAAATTTCAAATTAAAGTTCGAAAGGTTTAAATTCGAATTTGACAAAATTTAAAATTTTGAATTTTGGTTAATAATCGTAACAAATTACACATACTAATTATCCTTTTACTTACACAATTAATATGATTCAAAGTCCCTACATAAGTTGTGTCAACTCTTATTAATACATCAATTGATCCTATTAATTGCCCTATATTATCCTAATATTAGTTTAGCTTATATTGGTAGGGTCAAGATCCTATACAAAGTGTGTTTTGTGTGAGAATGTGTTTTGGCCATTAGATCATTTTAATCTATGGTGTGGATTAATTGGATGGCATTTTTGTAATTAATGTTGTAATTTTATTAATGAATTAGACCATTGAGGGGTAGGATAGTAAAATACACACTCTCTTTTAATGACACTCATTAAAAACAAACCAAATATAACTGTATCCCTCATCATCTTTCATCCTTGATTATCGCTCTCCCAAAAACAAACTCATCTATTACCTGCAACTATCTCTAAAAATCATGGAATGTGAGCAACTATTTGGGATAAAAATGCAAGCGTAAAGTTCAAGCAAATTGAAAAAAACCACTAACGTGCTAGAGAGGAAGAAAAAAAGAGGATGCTTCTAGAAGAAATCTATGTGAAACTATGAAATTATCTTGCAATCCACTTTTTGGCTTTGAATATTATGGTTTATTTTCTCTGGTTCCAAGATGAGGGGTTTTATTTTTTCATCTAAGTATTGTGTTTTATATTCAAGTCATAGTGTGTTAGCATTTTGGAAGATTGTATTGCGATTTAAAGTTATGGTGTTATTTTACATCCAGAAGGATTGTATAAACGATTCATGGTGTTATGTCGTCTAATCAATCAAAATTGTTTGAATGCGAGATCTTCATGTCAGTGTGTTTTATCTTCATTACGGATGATTGTGTAACATTCATATTACTGTGTTATTTTTATTGTGGTCTTGTCAGTGTGTTTTATTTATACACCTTAAAATTGTTGGTTGATAAAACATAACACACACCATTCATATATGATAAAACACCATACGTTGTGTGAGAAAAAAAACTAACTTAAACATAAAACACCACACTTAGAATAAATACAAAAACAATGTTGTGTGCAGATCTGGATTACTAATCCTGACTCTCTCTCTCTCTTTCTTTCTTTCTCTCTCTCTACCTATTTTTATGCTCTCTCTCACTTCTCTTACCAAAAATATAATTTTAATCATTATTTAATAGTATGTAAAAATTACTAAAATGCTCAAACACCTTATGCCACATTTGGGTTTGCCTAATGACATTAGAAAATACAAATTGATACATAGTCAATTGATTCTTTTGAATCAAAAATCCTTCTCAATTTACATTATAACAAAAATGATAAGTCTATGTAAACCCCAGAACGGAAATTGTTACACAGATACAAAATTGGCTATTTAGCGTATGTTACCTATAAATAAAAAAGAAAGGGAATTTTTTGGAACAAAAAAAGGCTCGGCTGGGTATTGGCCGGGGCAGGCCAAAAGGGCACTTACCCATGTTGGTTCTCATACTTCTCACGAAAAATTGGTTTTGTACAAGAACCTAAACCTATATTGGTAATCAATTAATTAACGAATTATCAATTTCAAATTTCAAATTAAAATTTGAAATATTTAAATTCGAATTAGTCAAAATTTCAAATTTCAAATTTTGTTTAATAATGGTAAGAAATTACACATAATAATTATCCTTTTAATTACACATTTTGAATGACTTAATCTTTTAAGAAAATTAAAATTTTAAATTAAAGTTAATAATGGTAACCATTACCCCTATTTATTATCTTTAAATTATGATTTCCTAATATATTTAAAATATAACAATTAATAATTTTGGTTGTAACTTTATCAAATTAATTACAAGTAAAAATTAAAATTTTAAATAGTAGAATTTAAAATTATAGATTTCTATTAAACTTTAAAAATATTTGAATACTAAATGTTTTATTTAAATATTTAATCTCAAAAATTTGAATTTAAGATTTATGGTAACATTTAGATTTAGATTTAATTAACACATTTAAAATATTTAATTCAAATTTTTGAATGATTTGAATATTTCAAATTTTGATTACTAGAATTTGAATTGATAGATTTCAATTAAAATTTATAAATATTCAAATATTAAATGTTCTATTTAAATATATAATTTCATAATTCGATATCTATAATTTTAATTTTTAATTTTTTTTAACATTATTAAAATTTTAAATTTTGGATAATAATGGTAACAATAAGACTTAATTATAACATTTAATTCAAACGTTGAATTATTTGAATATTTTAAAAATGTTCAAACTTTGAATTTAAATTAATAATTGTAACAATTAATCCGTATGTTTCGCAATGACAATCAATAAAATCCAACGACAGTCTTTATCTAAGGTTGAATTGTATTTAAGAGACCCTGTATTCTCATATGGCCAACTTTATGTCGTATTGTCAAGAGTTAAGATCAAGGCATGGGTGAAAGTACTTATACTAGATAGTGATGTGAATGTCAAAACTAAAACAAAGAATGTGGTGTATAAGGAAATATTTAGTGATATTTGAATAACATGTGTATTATTTACTTTTAAATTTTAATAAAATATTTGTACTATATTTTTATAGGTTTTACCGCTCCAAATATTTGTTAATTGTTGAATCGCGTGTACACGCGAGCAATAACATGATACCATCTGATAACAAGATTCCAGTCAAGTTCCAAAGGCGTCAATTCCCAATAACCGTATGTTTCGCAATGACCATCAATAAAAGCCAAGGGCAGTCTCTATCGAAGGTTGGATTGTATTTAAGAGACCCTGTATTCTCGCATGGCCAACTTTATGTTACATTTTCAAGAGTTAAAAGCAGGGGAGAGGTGAAATTACTTATACTAGATGGTGATGGGAATGTCAAGACTAAAACATAAAATGTGGTGTATAAGGAAATATTTAGTGATATTTGAATAAAATGTGTATTCCTTGCTTTTAAATTTTAATAAAATATTTCTACTATATTTTGTTTATAGGTTTTACCGCTCTAAATAATTGTTAGTTGTTGAACCGCGTGTCCATGCGGGCAATAGTCTAGTATAGTAATATAAAATATAGACTACTAAAAGTGTGTTTCTTGAGATTTATGATTTTACTAGTATTAAGGCCTTGCGTTACCGTGGAGGGTGTAAAACTATACCAAGTAGCATTAATGTTACACTGTCGCCAGCAATCAATAACATTGAAAAAGTTCGTAAAATAAATGAAATAAAAAATGAAAAAAAAAACTGAGGAAAATGTAGACGTAAAACTAGCGAACCATTCACGCCCGTTGCGACGCGTTAATGGGCAAAAATTAAACTAAAACATAAAACACAATGCGACTGAAGGGGTAGGGTACCGCTTTTAGGCGCACCCTACTCTCCGCATTACTTCCAAAGGCACACCAGCGCCAAAGGCGCAAAGGCACCAGTTGGCAGCACCCGAGAACATCCCCCCTTGGAATCCAACTTGCTTCCTCCCGTCAGGTGTCAGCTGCCAAGTGGTCAGCCGCCTGACAACTGACACCCCTGCCGACCATCCACAACACGCCACGTGTGTGGAGGACAAAGCACCTCCCGGCCAACCAACCACGAGGCGACACGTGGTCCAATCGAAAGAAGCCCTCCTCAACTTGGATCACTTTATCTAACTAAGGGTTAGAATCCAACTAGGTGGGCCTGTCAACCGGCCGGCCCGGTCCTCAAAGACCGGCCCATTAATGATGGATGGGCTCGACGATCCTTAGCCCATACATCTCCTATAAAAGGAGGACTTGACCTCTTTTCTCCACATGTTGAAAACCAGCCAATAACCAACGAATACACTTGTATCTCCACTTGTATTGTTATTTACGTTATTCATCAATAAAGATCACCTTTTCCAGTGGACGTAGATCTTACAAGATCGAACCACTTATACCCTTGTCTATTGTGTATGATTGCTTGCCATTTGTGTATACAACCATAGACCAACCATCGTTGTGAGCCAAGGATTATACCCTGCTGCGAACACGAGTCGTTACCCCATATATCACCCTGTCCTATACTACCTGTTATACTCGTTGTTTCTTCATTGGCGCCATCTGTACCGGCTGAAAGACCCACAAAACTTTCAAAACCACATCCTTTACTCACAAAATGGCTGATCTAACCCCTGTCGGAAGCAAGGGAGCAACCCCCTCTACGGTCGTTCAGACCGCCAGAGCGGCAACGCTCCAAACTCCGGACAAGGACACGCAACCAGCAACCATAAGGGAACAAACACCGCCCCACGCGGTTTCGGCCTCAGAATCCTCCGAATCTGACGCACCCAACACACCAATGGACCCCGACGAGTGGCTCTTCCGAAAACAACTCAAAAACACCAAGATCTATCAAAATATGCTGGCAAAAATCCAAACCAGTAAGTCTAAAGGTATGGCTTCCCCCTCCGCCAAACATAGCCGAAAGGGGAAGGAAAAACAAGCCACACGCCCGAAGTCTCATGGTGTAGGTCGCAGTAAGAACACACGCGACCAGGACCTAGTAGACTCCGCGTCAGAATCCGACGGATACCAACCCACCAGTGATTCAGACGCAACAGCCTCAAGGGCCAAGAAGCGGAAGGTAACAAAAACTCACTCATCGACATCACACCACAAAGAGGACGACGACTTAAACAGACCGTACAGGCCTAAGTCGTTCGCCTTAAGTTCGAAATTCTGTCAACGAATAGCCACCGCACCTATAGAAAAACAAGCGAATCTCCCCAGCAGCATCGGCAGATACGATGGCCTGCGAGACCCCACAGATCATCTACATGATTTCGAGTGCGCCGGAACCACAGTCCTTTGGCCTGTACAGGTTTGGTGTCACCTATTTGCACAAACCCTTACTGGCGCAGCCAGAGTTTGGTTCGACAACCTCCCCATAGGAGGCATCTTTAGACTTTGATGACCTCATCCAAAAGTTCAAAGATCACTTCTCCCATCTCAGGCGGCATAAAAGAGACAAGGCCCACATCCTCCTGTGCCAGCGCACAGACAACGAATCAATAGACGACTACATCGTGCGCTACAACAAGGAGGCGCTGCAAATCGGTTGCGGAGAAGAACTATCCCGCGCAGGCTTTATTCACGGAGTACGCAGCGAGGATCTGATGAAGACCCTATCCGGAAAAACAGGAATCCCCGATTCTTGGGAAGAAGTCATCAAGGCTTCAAAAATATACGCATCTTCGGAGCGCTCCATCAAACAACAGCGCGGATATAACCAAACTAACAACTCTAACAGAAACAAGGGCAAGCAATCCGTTTGGTCACGCATTTCAGGACCAACGGACGAAGGCAAATACTCGCCCTCCAATAACGCCCGCCAGACAATCACAAACAAACAATCAAGGGACCACAAAGCCCAACCCAAGAAGAACACCGACTGGACGCCGCTCATAAAAACTCCGTCACAAGTACTCAAAACAGAGCAGGTCACTTTCAAAGAGCCTAAGGTGTTGGGCAAAAGAAAGAACGTCGACCACACCAAATACTGCGAATAACATAATGATTATGGTCACTTGACGGACAACTGCTACAGCCTAAAGCTGGAATTAGAGGCGGCGCTAAAAACAGGCCAGCTCGGTCACCTCGTCAAAAACGTCAACAAGGGCGGGCGCAACAACTATGACGACAAGCATGAAGAACCTGGAAAGAAACAAATCTGGAATTTACAAACAAGCTACATCAGGCATACACCACACCATCATTGTAACATGATCTCCGCCACGAGTAAACGCCAGAACAAAGGAAAACGCCCGAGAGAGACAGACGACTCTTGGAAGGAGGTAGACGTCCTCCTCCCCAGGGTACGAGGTGGACCCTCTGCCACAGCGCCATTAATCGTCACTGGCGTCTTAGGACATTACCGAACACAATCAATGTTCCTAGACGGCGGAAGCAGCACTGACATCATCTATGATCAGTGTTTTCAACAACTGGACGAGGACGACAAAGCCCGCCTCGTTCCAGTCAACGCACCAATCTCAGGCTTTATTGACGAAGTCATCATGCCGCGCGGCATAATCACCTTCCCAGTCACTCTAACAGATGGTACCCACGAACGCACAGAAATCTGTGACTTCATGGTCTTACCAGCCACATCTCGCCACGATGTCCTACTAGGGCGGGAAGGCTTGGCGAAGTTAAACGCCAACGCCTCTACCCCCCACCAAATGGTAGGCTTCCCAACCCGAACTGGCGTTGCAATAATCCGCGGCAACAAGCAATGCCACGCGATCGACGTGGCAAAACCACAAAAAACACAAACCCGATCGGAACCGGAAAACTGGGTTCTGAACCCTAAATTTCCGGACCAAACGGTCATCATCGGCCATGAAATCTCCAACACCATACGGGCGCACCTTAAGCAACTACTAGTCAAAAACATAGACATATTCGCCTGGCAACCATCTGACATGATCGGCGTTCCACGAGAAATCGCGGAACACAAACTCAACACGTACAGATCAGTGGAGCCAGTTGCTCAAAAGATGCGTAAAATGGGGCCGGAGAAAACAAAGGCGATGAACGAACAGGTCAACGAGCTACTACACGCAGGCATTATCCGCCCAATACGCTACCAAACCTGGGTAGCCAACCTAGTCATGGTAGGAAAAGCGACGGGCGGATGGCGCATGTGCGTCGACTACAAAGATCTAAACAAAGCCTATCCAAAGGATTGCTACCCTCTCCCAGAAATCGACCTAAAGGTAGACTCCCTAGCGCCATTCCGTTTCAAATGCTTCCTCGACGCCTACAGAGGCTACCACCAGATCCAAATGGCGAAGGAAGATGAAGACAAAACCGCCTTCCGCACTGACACAGGCATCTTCTGTTACACCAAAATGCCCTTCGGTCTAAAAAACGCGGGAGCTACATATCAACGTCTCATGGACAGCGCTTTCATCCACGAGATAGGGGTACGCTTGGAAGTATACGTTGATGACCTCGTCATCAAAAGCAAAGACGAAACCAACATGCTGGAAGGCATCCAAAAGACATTTAATCAACTGCGAAAGGTACGCATGAAGCTCAACCCCAGCAAATGTTCCTTCGGCATGGAAGAAGGAAAATTCCTAGGCGTTATAGTCACGCGGGACGGTTTCCGCGCAAATCCAGACAAAGTCCTCGCCATCGAAAGAATGCCTTCACCAACATCCATCAAGGAAGTCCAAACCCTAATGGGACGCCTAGTCGCCCTCAATCGCTTCCTTTCAAATTATGCTTCCAAGTCTTTTCCGTTTGTAGACACTCTAAAAAATTGTCTTAAAAAAAGTAATTTCCGCTGGACCCCTGAGGCGGAAAAAGCTTTTCAAGAAATGAAAGAATGCCTTATGAATTTACCTACTCTCACAGCACCATTACCCAAAGAGCCGCTAACGCTATACCTCTCTGTAACAGAGCGGGCAATCGGCGCAGTACTCCTAGTAGACCAGAAAACCGTTCAAACACCCATCTACTACATCAGTAGAACCCTGCTAGACGCAGAGACTAGATACTCCACAATGGAAAAGTTAGTGCTAGCTCTCATCCACGCTTCGCGCAGACTGCGCAGGTATTTTCACGGCCACCCAATAAACGTCCTAACAGACTACAGAATCAGCGTTGTTTTACGCAAGCCAGAAACCTCCGGACGCTTGGCAAAATGGGCAATCGAACTAGGTGAACACACTATCAACTACAAGCCTAGACCCGCAGTTAAGGGACAGGTACTCGCCGACTTCGCCACCGAAATACCAACAGACAAAATTGCAGAGTGCCTAGCAGAGCAAGACCCCGCACAACCAACGCCGGAAAATGAAAGCTGGAAACTTTATACCGACGGCGCATCAAACTCAGATGGCGCAGGCGCAGGTTTGCGGCTAATCAGCCCAAACAAAAAAGAATACACATACGCCATTAGATTAGATTTTGCCGCAACAAACAATGAGGCGGAATATGAAGCGCTACTAGCAGGGCTACGCATTGCGCACCAAATGGGAGCCTCCCACATCGAAGCGCATGTCGATTCTCTGCTAGTAGCCGGACACATCAATGGCACATATGACGCAAGGGACGCCACAATGGCATTATACTTGCAGCAGGCCAAACTACTCATGCGCAAATTCGCTTCTTGCACAGTCATCCACATCAACAGAAGCGAGAACAAACCCGCCGACGCGCTAAGCAAAATGGCTTCCACAGTCTTTGACCACATGGCCAAAAACGTCCGGGTTGAACTACAAGAAAGCCCATCCGTCCCTATAAGGCAAGTCAACGTCATCCAAACAGGAAACACTTCTTGGATGGCGCCACTGAAGGCATACTTCACATCCGGAACGTTACTCGACAACAAAGCGGAAGCACGAAAACTTCAGCACAAAGCCTTGCACTATCAGTTAACGGATGGAATCCTCTATCGACGATCATACCTGGGTCCACTACTGCGATGCGTCGACAAAGAGGACGCCTCTTTCCTCATCAGAGATATCCACGAGGGTACATGCGGACTACATGCAGGACCTAGAATGGTGGTGGCCAAGCTAATGAACGCAGGCTATTATTGGCCAGGCATGCACCCAGACGCAGTGGCAGAACTGCGCAAGTGCGATTCGTGCCAGCGCCACGCGCCAAACACCCTGCGCCCTAAAAACGACTTAATTCCCGTCACAGCGGCATGGCCGTTCCAGAAATGGGCAATAGACCTTGTTGGCCCATTTCCCACAGCACCAGGAAACGTCAAGTTCTTAATAGTGGCAATCGACTATTTCACAAAATGGATCGAAGCAAAGCCACTAGCAAAAATTGACGGCGCACACACCAAAAAGTTCATATGGGAATTTATCATTTGCAGGTTCGGCTTGCCATATCAAATTGTAAGCGACAATGGAACCCAATTCACTGACCAACACTTGCAACAATGGTTGGCGCAAATGGGCGTCCAACAGATCTTCACCTCAGTAGCTCACCCCCAAGGGAATGGCCAAGTCGAAAGAGCAAATCGAAGCATCATCGAAGGCATTAAAAAGCGGCTGGGGACCAAACGAACAGGATGGGTGGACGAACTTCCGCACGTCTTATGGGCAAATCGCATACTCACCAAAACCAGCAATGGCGAAACTCCCTTCAGCCTAACCTATGGCTCCGAGGCCGTCATTCCCGCCGAAATAGGATGCCCCTCCGCAAGAGTACTCATGGCGGAAAAAGGGCAAAATGACAAAGAGCTACGACTAAACCTCGACTTACTTGAAGAACGGCGGGAGCTCGCCGCCATCAAAGAGGCCGGATACAAAAATCAGCTGGAGCGCTACTACAATCAAAGAGTTAAACTACATAACTTTAACATTGGAGATTATGTTCTCAGAAACAATAGCGCTTCAAACACAGAAAAGCAAGGCAAACTTGCCCCAACATGGGAGGGGCCCTACAAAGTACAAGAAATTTTGGGCAAAGGCGCCTACGCGCTAGAAAAAATTGATGGCACGCCTGTCCCGCGCTCTTGGAACGCGGCACAATTACGTTTCTGTTACATGTAATTCTTGTAAAGACTTAGGCTACACATGCCTAAGCCACTTTTTTTGGGAATTCTAAGAAAATTCTATCGCTTAACTTAAGGTGTGCACTACTAAAACTTGGGTCTTCAAGGCATAGATACCATGTATAACTATCGCCGGACTCAATAATCAATCCAAAACAACACAAAGTTAAAACCGAAAACTACTTCATATATATATAACCCATCAAAAAGGAGGCGTTCAAGCTGCCTCAAGCTTTACAAGAAACTTGAAATAAAAAAAAAAACATAACAAACCGCCTATTCCTCCCCGGACTCATCGAAGTCCACCAACTGTTCATCCGGGTCCTCCGGACGAGTTCCAGACGGACCTTCACCACCACTCGCCGCCGACTTCCCCTTCTGCTGCGCCTCCTCACCCAAACGGTCAGATTCTTCTATAAAGTAACGGAGGGCGCCGGCTGGATCAGCATACTGATTACAGTTTGCCACTGTCTTCAGTACGGGGAACTCGACTTGCTCAAACTTGAGGAGTTCGGCTTCATACTCCTTCTCCCTGGGTTTACCATCATGTGCACCCTCAGTGATACTCCCTCCATTCAGCGCATGGTAAAACCCAGTGTCGAATCCCTCAGCCTCCCCAGCAGCACGCGCAGCAACGGCAATAGCAGCAACCTGATCGCCGAGATTGGGTTCATTCCAGAACCGTTTGAAAATCTGCACAAAAAACAAACATCAGAAGGAGAATACACAAGGACAGTAAAAAAGAGACAAAAGTACTTACCCCGGCGATACCCTCGGTCATCACCCAGCGGATGGACTCTTGGGACTTCTCCTGAGCAACATTGGCCTCATCCAAGAGAACCTTGGCATTTTCAGCCTCCGTCTGCGATACGGTCAGGGATTCCTCCAAAGAAGCCCTCTCCTCCATCAACGCCGCCCTCTCCCTCAACCACGCCTCCTTCTCACTCGCCAACTCAGAAAGCTGAGAAGAGGCGCCAACAAGTTCATCAGACTTGTTACGCAAGTCAGACCGAAGACCCGCCACCATGGAGTCCTTATCAGCCAAAACCTTGGCATGGCCTTTTGCGGTCTGCTGCAGCTTGGCATTCTCATTTTTCAGCGCTTGGATTTGATCCTTCAACCTCATCGTCTCTTGGTTAGTAACTTGACAGGCATCAATCCAGCTTTTATGAGCCAGCGCATGCTCCCTCTCCAGCTCCTTCACCCGGTCCTCAGCTTTATAGGCCCTATCACGGTACCTATCCACCTCCGACTTCAGCTTTTCCTCCCTCTGTGCTTGGCTAGCCCGCCGAGCATTAAACTCCGCGATATCCCGGACATACTTTTCATCACGCCGCTTCAAAGATTCAACGGCAGCAACTTGAAGAGCCTGCCCAACGCAGATATCAGTGATTAGCTGCGACCGGGACAAGCTGTCTTGATACTCCCTTTCCTTGGGAGGAACAACTTGGGAAACAAATTCCTCGGCTGTCAGAGGATTGGCAAAGCGGGAGTTCTCCCGGATACTCCAGTGCGGACGCCAAATTACATCGCCCGCGAAGTAACCCGGGTCACTCCGATCCACACTTGACCTCCCACCAGAAGGTCCACCACCACCACCCCCAGGAGAACCACCAGAAAGCGCCTGAACACTGGCGAGCCTGGCGGCCTCCTCCTCCGCCCTAGCCTTGGCGGCCGCCTCCTCAGCCCGCGCTCTCGCCTCCTCCTCTGCCTTCTCCTTCTCAACGCGCAGCTTCTCAGTCGCCACCCTCTCAGATTCTGCCTTCTTCTCCAACTCCACCAAACGCAGCTTCTCTGCTGCCACTCTCTCCTCCTCGGCCTTCTGGGCAGCAGCTTCATTGGCCCGCTTCTCGGCCTCGGCTGCCTCTTTGTCCGCCCGAGCTCTCGCCGCCTCCTCCTCCTCCTCCCGCTTTTTCTTAGCAGCTTCAACCTCACTCGGTTCGGGGGAGGAAGTCGGACCTCGCGGAGAGACAACTACAACAGAATAGAAAACACTTAGAAAAATGCATCAATATAACAAACGAGGAAGGAAAAAGGCAGAACACTTACTAGTAACCTTCTTCAGCGTCTTCTGGATCAGAGGACGACGCTCAGGCGGAGGACTGATCTCCAAAGAAAAAGGCGCGGGCCCGGCCCCGCCTGACTTCGAAGTCCCAGACTTCCCAACCTTGCCTATCTTCCGCTTCTTCTTCAGCGGACTCTCAGCAGCGTCATCTTCTCGGGCGGAGGAAGAAGACTCCGTACGCCTATCGCGCTGACCAAAGAGAGGCCCTTCACCACCTGCACTCAAAGGCGCAGATTTAGCTTGGGATAACACATTATGCTTATGAAAGCGCGGCACACTCTTCTTACGACCACGCGGAGGCGATGGTACCACCGTTTCTACAGAAGACCCCGTGGATTCCTCATCAGAGGAAACAACAAGACAAGGGTTTACCCCTGCATACGGAATAGAAGTTAAAGGATCAGGATTTATAGGATGCTCACGTGAAAAAAGAAGGACGGTAGGCTTGAATTCCAGGTAGGGAAAATAAAATCGATCCACCATCTCGTCAATCACGGACATCCTACCCTCCGCAGGATCTCTCCATTCCAGCGGCGCCTTGTCCCTCCGCAAGAAGGCATCAAACTTTGACATCCCTGAGTCAAAAAAGACAAATCAGTTACTGTGCATCAAAAGATGAAACGGTTAAAAAACACATAAAAAGCTTACCAGGGGTTGTAATCACCGGCTCTTTCCCTTGGACGATCTGAACCCTGCTCATACCCAGTAAAGCCAACATGGCTTCAGAACACATACCCGTATCAAACGGGGAAGCACGGGCCACCAGCTCTTTAAACCACTCCTGGTCCCTAAAACCCTCCATAACAGGGTGATCACCCACCTTTTGACGCTTGGCAACAACCTTCCACGGCATGTCCACCGGAATCACCCCCCTCTTGACATAGAAAAACTTCTCCTTCCAGTCATGAAGGGACTTCGGAGCAGTCGTCCCACAGGGAGACACTTTGTAACATCGCAAAATTTTCCCCAAAATTTTAATACATAAAAAGCCCTTATATATATATATATATATATATATATATATATATATATTATTACACCTTTATCATTAGTATTATACAAATGTGCCTAAGTCTTTATTTATCCTAACTCACAACTTATATACATACATAAATTTATATAAATAATAATAATAATAATATGATTCTAAATTCTTTTTTTTTTCACATACAAGATTTTTTTTAAATAAAGCCTTGAGTCAAACAGTCAAAGTCTTAGTCAAATAGTCAATATATCATAAAACCTTACTTTATGGTGTTGACCAATTTTAATGGCTAATTGAATCCAAAACTAGTATAAAAACCCACCTATGACCCATTATACTTTGCACCTCTAAATCGATTGTTTCAATCCGATTAAACTTTCCCTCATACCTTTCTTCTATAGTCTATTACTTCTACAATTGAAGCTTTTATTATAAGCTCTTGTAATTGGCAACTTTGGGGCTACACATATTCTATTTCTCGAGACTTAATACTTTGCTAAGGTGAGTTTACGTAACCATGTTTATGCGATTCTTTATACTTGCAACATTTTATTTAAGCAATTCAACATGCATGTCTAGTTGTAAACTTTATTGCCTCATGAATTAGTCAACAACAGTTTCAACGAGTTTCAACGAGTTTCAACATTACATAATCATTAACTATGGCCAAGCCGGCGATACTCAATAATAGATCTATTGGATTGACAACCCCACCCGAATACGTGTACCTCCTACATAGGTAGCGTGGGTGATTGTTATCGTTCCAACATATTACTAAGGTGAACCGTAGATGACGGGATGGACCTAAACTAGTCGGAGGTTTGATTATGTCGATTCAACATATTATGCTTATTCATGTAGACTTAAACTTACGATAGACATATGAATTGCTAAACTTTTATACTTAAACTATTTGCTTGACATGGCTTATGTATTCTCACCAACTTCTAGTTGACCCCCCCCCCCCCCCATTTTTACAACTCAACAGGTAATAATGATGCTTGAAGTCTAGAGAGTTAGCATGAAGAGAAAATTGAAGTTTATGTTTTATTTGGTTGTTTGATGTATTAGACCTTAATGTAATTCAATAATGTAATGTAATAAAGGATTATTTAAACATATGTATTACCATGAGCTACTGAACAATCATTCATACGTGACACCTCGATGTTTCCGCCATCGGTTGGGGTGTTACACACTTGGGGACGAGGGACAAAATTGAACCAGGAACCCTCCATGTTCAACACATAAAAGACATTGAACCGTTCAAACGACGGTTCAATATCCAAAGCACGGCAGCAGGCTTCAAAGTGCACCAGACGAAGCATCCCAAACCCACTAACCTGGGTAACATGGACGCCATACTTCACCAGGGTATCCACCTGGAACTTCGTAGCAGGTAGCCGAAACCCACAAAGGGCAAGGTGGGCCCCATACAGGCTCATCTTCCCGGTGGGAGGAGCCAAAGCAGTACCTTTGTTGGACGGCAACTCAACCTCCCATGAAGGATCAAACTCCATGGCCTGCACAAACTTAGCAAAACTCTTCTCACCCCACTTACAGGTGGTGTTGTGAATCAGCTTATTGGCCTTTTCGGTGACCTTACCAGGGTTGCCCCCAACATCAGAACCCTCGGACATAATGACTAGTATTTGAGAAAGAAAAAGAAATTTTTTAGAAGACACCGGAAAACTTGAAGCTTCACCGGAGAAGATGAAGATTTTTTGGGAGAAGAGAAGAAGAAAACTGTTCGAGAGAATGATAGGAAGAAACTCCAAAAGGCTCCTCGGGTATTTATACCCATCGCATTTAATGCGACAGGAACACCTGGCAGAAGACCCTTCATCTTGCCAGGCAAGGACACATCTGGACGCTACACGTGGCGTAACAGCTGGATGAGTCGTTACCCATCAGCACGTGATGCCACGCGTCTGCCCAAAAGGACGACTTCCCACCTGCCGAACGTCAGCATTCAGACTGACAACTGCACCACTCGCACGCGTGGACAGCCACTCGCCTGACACATGGTGGATAACTTCCCACCCACATGCTGACGTGACGGCCAACTATGCAGACATCCTTTCTGCACTCTGACACGTCCACCAAACCGTCTCATCTTCCAAAGCACGTTTCCTTAATTCAAGGAAACCCTTCAAATTTCAAAATTAAATACAAGGGGAATATATTTAATACACCATCAATGCCACGTCATTATGACCGCCACGTCATCACTTGGCGATGGCTAACTGCCACATCATCACTCGGCGATAGGTTGACGTAAAATCCAAAAGACGTTCTCCGCCAGATTTTACCTTCCAACACCCAGACTGCCACGTCATCACTTGGCGCTGGGTTGACGTAAAATCCAAAAGACGTTCTCCGCCGGATTTTACCTTCCAACACCCAGACTGCCACGTCATCACTTGGCGCTGGGTTGACGTAAAATCCAAAAGACGTTCTCCACCGGATTTTACTTTCCAACACCCAGACTGCCACGTCATCACTTGGCGCTGGGTTGACGTAAAATCCAAAACACGTTCTCCGCCGGATTTTACTTTCCAACACCCAGACCGCCACGTCATCACTTGGCGCTGGGTTAACACAAAACGTTGAAAGACGTACACTTTGCAAAAAATATTTTCACTCGCGCCAAGTCTCAACTTGGCAACACTTTTATAAAAAAGAGCCATGTACAAAGATAATGGGACGCCAATATCTTTCCACATGCCACAAGAGTAGCAACGCGCACTCTTTCGCTCAAAATAAAAGTTTCAACATTTCTCCCTCTTCAAAAAAAACACGACGGAGTACACCACAAAAGACACATTTTAGTCCAGCGCCCCACCAGCTCTCTAAGCAAGAACAGGAGACACCCTGGACTTGGGGGACTTGAAGGGGTAGGGTACCGCTTTTAGGCGCACCCTACTCTCCGCCGGAAATATTACTTCCAAAGGCACACCAGTGCCAAAGGCGCAAAGGCACCAGTTGGCAGCACCCGAGAACATCCCCCTTGGAATCCAACTTGCTTCCTCCCGTCAGGTGTCAGCTGCCAAGTGGTCAGCCGCCTGACAACTGACACCCCTGCCGACCATCCACAACACGCCACGTGTGTGGAGGACAAAGCACCTCCCGGCCAACCAACCACGAGGCGACATGTGGTCCAATCGAAAGAAGCCCTCCTCAACTTGGATCACTTTATCTAACTAAGGGTTAGAATCCAACTAGGTGGGCCTGTCAACCGGCCGGCCCGGTCCTCAAAGCCCGGCCCATTAATGATGGATGGGCTCGACGATCCTTAGCCCATACATCTCCTATAAAAGGAGGACTTGACCTCTTTTCTCCACATGTTGAAAACCAGCCAATAACCAACGAATACACTTGTATATCCACTTGTATTGTTATTTACGTTATTCATCAATAAAGATCACCTTTTCCAGTGGACGTAGATCTTACAAGATCGAACCACTTATACCCTTGTCTATTGTGTATGATTGCTTGCCATTTGTGTATACAACCATAGACCAACCATCGTTGTGAGCCAAGGATTATACCCTGCTGCGAACACGAGTCGTTACCCCATATATCACCCTGTCCTATACTACCTGTTATACTCGTTGTTTCTTCAGCGACCTTTAGACTGGAAAAATAGAGGTAAAAATTTTGAACTACATACGCATGTTGTGGCGTGTCAACTCGAAAAAATTGGATATAAACGTAAAACTAAAAATCTATTTAACATACATGGGATAAAGTTCAAAGTGAAAAGAGAGTAGGGGTTTAGCGTAAAAGATGAAAACTATTAGGGTAAAAAGTAAAAAAAAAAAAGTAGAGTACAACCTACAAAGAATGATGTACAATCCTTTCAAGCACAAAACACTTGTTTAGCATGATGTACAAGACCATGAAGCACAAACCACTTGTAAATTAATACTATAACTAGTATTAAGGCCCCCCCCCCCCCCGGCATTGCGGCGGATGGTGTAAAACAATGTCAAGTAGCACCAACGTCACGATCAGCGACAACCAACATTATAAAAGCTCGTATAAAAAAATAAAAAACGTAAAAATAAACCGAATGAAAAGAAAATTAGATGTAAAAACGTTAAACCATGTACTTGAAAAGTATAACATAGAAAATAATAACTAAATCAATCTAAGACTCGTGCATTGCGACGGAGCCGTTAAACGGTAAAAAATAGACGTAAAAACATTGAACCACACACGTACGTTGCGGCATGTAAACTTGCAAAATTAGATCAAAATGTAAAACGAAAAATTGTAAAAGATGAAAGTTACGAGGACCAAAGTTGAAGTGAAAAAGTAAGAGGGTTAAGTTGTAAAATATGTAAAAGCATTAGGGATAAAAGTAAAAATAATTAAGATAAAAAAACAAGCAATGTACAACACCATCAAACTTTATACAACACAAATAAGCAAAAAAAACATGAAAAGCATGATTTATTGTTGGGTTATATTGAGACCACAGTTACCAGAATAGAGGCTTTTGAATGATTATTGTATAGGTTTAAAGTTAAAGGGCCTAGAATGTAATTATAGCATAGTTTTGTTGAACTAACCCTAATCTGCGCACTTATGTGCACGGGCTCTGCGCACTTAAGCTAAGTGCGCAGGCCCAAATCAGCTGGTTATATAAAGCTGATATGTGTGCAGGATTGGGGTTAGGGTTTTGGAGTTTATCTTTGTAGCACACTTTGCATACGTGCGTACTTATTCGTATTCCAAGGTTATTCATCTTCAAATCAGATATGGAATCATTATGTTATTCATTGTGTGTGTCGGGTCTTTCAATATTCATCTAGTTTTATTTGTTTCTTGGATTAATCACTTGAAACACCTAACTAATAGGTGTTTCTAAGTGATAACAATCTATTGCATTCAACAAGATCTAGTATTTCGGGACTACAATTTGGTATCAGAGCCATTGTGCTCTAGATTGTATCTACTTTAAGATACCAAAACCCTCATCTTGTTAAGCTTTTATTATCAAGATTATTTTCTTTGTAAACTTTAAAATTTAGGTGTTTTTCTCATATTTTGGTTGCAAATTTTGTGAAAATCGTGTTTCTAAATGTTTAAAGTATATTATTTTGATCAGAAAATGGTTTGGAAAGGATTCAGCTGAAATTCATGTTTGTTACAGCTCGTATCTGCGCACTTATTTCATATATCCTGCGCACATAACTCATAAGCTGAGCACTTGTTTCTTAGTTTGAGTACTTGGATTAAATTTTGCACACTTGTCGTTTTGTACGCATCTAGGGTTTCTGCGCACTTGTTGCTTTGTGAATTTTGGTTTCTGCGTACTTATTCATTTAAATAGATCTCTGCGTACTAGTCATTTTGAATTTGGATTCTGCGCACTTATTCATTTAAATAGATCTCTGCGTACTTATTCATCTAAGTTAATATCTGCGCACTTACAGCATCTCATTGTCTTGAGTACTTATCTAGGGTTTCTGCATACTTAAACAGAAATCTTGGATTTGTGCGCACTTACTGAAGGTGTAGTGTTGAGTACTTGGCTAGGGTTTCTGCGAACTTAAAATCTTAAACGAGAGTTTAAGTGAGTCTGCGCACTTAATTTAGTGCGCAGGCTGATCAGTAAACACTGAGCACTTATAATGCCCAAATGTTGACTGATCTGCGAACTTATAGCCATACGTATACTTCCAAGCTGCACACTTAACTAAGACTACAACTTGACAAGGCTGTTTATATTCTTACATGTTGCTGCATACTGATCCAGACTGCTGTGAACTTAAGTGTGAACTTAATTGCGCACTTAACTGCGAACTTGCTGTGTACTTACGGACTTGGACAATCTTTTGGACTGATAATTAAAATCTGTTAAACCACGTTTCTAAAATTCATCTAAAACATGGCTGGTAACAATAATCAATCAACTGTTAACCCTATCACACAACAAGATCTTGAAACCGGAACTACTACAAGAGTACCTAAGTTAAAAGGTGCTGAAGATTACGGGACATGGAAAAACCGAATGAGATCATTCTTTTACGTGACAGACTTCACCCAATGGAACTCTATCCAGTTGGGCCCACACATTCCCATGAGAACCACTGCCACTGGAGAAGAATTCAACCCTGATCCAACAACCTATACCGATGTTGACAAACAATTACTTCAAAGAGATCATAAGGCTTATGGTGCTCTAACCATGGCCCTATCTAATGATGTTTACAACATGTTTGAAGAGTATGGAACGGCACATGATCTGTGGTTTGCATTGAATGAATACTACGAAGGCAATGAAGAGATGCGCCAATACAAGCAAGACATGGTGCAAAAAGAATATGATATGTTCGGTAGCATTCGTGGGGAGAGTCTGAGCTCGCACATTGATAGGTTTATGAGCATGTTAACAAAAATGAAAAAGGCTGGAATTCCTGTGAACAACAGAAATTCTATCAAGAAGCTGCTGGATTCATTACCAAAAGAATTGAGCATCCAATGCATGCTAATCAGAAAAGAATATCTTGATGCCCAGTCTACATTGGCTGATCTCATCAACACATTGAAGTCCTTTGAGATGGACATTACAAAAAGGGAGATGAATCAGACCAATCCAAAGGCAGTTCCTATCACTGCAATGAAGAACTTAGCGTTAATGACTCCAGTGGGGAACATGGGTTCAAGCTCATCTCACGTGTATGCTGATGGAACAATTGGTGGTAGTTCAAGTTCAGGAAAAGCTGTCCCATACTCTCAACCCAGTGTCACTAACCCTCAGCCGTCAACTCTCAATCCTCAACAGACGAAGCTGGCAACTGAACACGTTGAACTTTTCAACGCTTTCATGACAAGCTTTGAAGCATTAAAGACTGGTGATCTAAAAAGTGATATGATGAGCCCTGAGGACATGTATCAAGTTGATCCAGACGATATGGAGGAAATGGATCTGAAATGGCAGATGGCCATGATCACTTTGAGGGTGAAGAGGTTTCAAGATAGAACCGGTAGAAGAGTCGGCATGGGGAAAGCTGGGTTTGACAAATCTAAGATCAGGTGTTACAACTGCAAAATTCTTGGACATTTCAAGTATGAATGTCCAACTCTGAATCAAGTTGAAGCCAAACCAGCAAAGAGAGTGGTGGCAATTACAGAAGGAGGAGAAGGTAACCAGCAGAAGGCGCTTGTGGTTCAGGATTTCGATTGGGGAGAGGAAGTCGCTGTGGCAGAAGCTGAAGTTAATAAAGCACTGATGGCAAAGATCTGCACAAAGTCACCTCTTGGTGTGAGCTCTCTGGAGGGGTCCTCAGCTGAAATGCCAAAAAGAGAAGAAATGGAGAAGGCTGGTTTAAAAGGCGTGTTGAGTGTGGAGAAAGGGAAGGAGACTGCTGCTGAGGAAGCCTTTGTAGCTGAAAAGACTTCCACAAGCAAGGATGATCAGCAATCACAGAGCATGAAGAAGAAAGCTGAAGAGAGAGACCTGGTAAGTATTCCTCTCGAAATAAAATCAAAGCTGTGCTCACCAAGGTGTGTTACAGCCGTTGCTTACTGTTTGTCCCATAATAGGAGAATTTTAAGAGAAATGGATGACATACGAAAAATCAATACTGAAATGAAAGAAAAT
Source organism: Ambrosia trifida (assembly GCA_028751855.1). Classification (NCBI taxonomy): domain Eukaryota; kingdom Viridiplantae; phylum Streptophyta; class Magnoliopsida; order Asterales; family Asteraceae; genus Ambrosia; species Ambrosia trifida. The sequence continues at coordinate 57,894,612 of CM054122.1, read as the reverse complement.
GAGTTAGCCTATCAGCGAAAGTTAAATGCAACAATTGCTGAAATGCACACTCTAAAAGAATTTGTTCTTAGAAAAGATTTTTTAATAAATGACTTAACTGAAAAACTAGAAAAATCTAGAAATGAAACCAATCATCTCCAAATTGTTGTGGACAAATGGAACGTAAGCAAGCATGCTCATACTGATATCCTTGATTGTTCAAGGAAATCTTTTGTCAAAGATGGAATTGGGTATAAGGATAAAAAGGGAATTGTAAAATCTCTGTTTTTACCCTTGAGCAAAAGTGAATATATACCCATTCCAAAACCACATCCAAAAAATGATCTTTTTGAAAAAGAATGTGTCACATCTGAGTCACACTCTAATATGAGTAAAAGTAGTGCAGATATGACCCAACAGGATCAGGTGGACGATGATGACAGTTGTGGTGGTCAAACAATGGGGTTAGGTCACCCAGGTGCCAATTACTCCACAGTGAATTGGTTCATCTGGAACCATGATAAGTCAAACATTTCTTTAAATTCGGATGACTGTAATAACTTAACTAATTTGGATGACTGTAATAGTTTATCTAGGATGGATAACTGTAATAGTTTATCTAGGCCGGATGACTGTACTACTTTAACCTCTAAACTTGATTTAAAGGGTGTTGTGGACCCAAATGATAGGATGAATCCTATCAAACGATCGGATGTTTGTGTTGAAAATGTTATGCCTGTTTGTGTTGATCTTAATGATGCATTCTGTGATAATGAAAATGTATATAGACCATCTCCATTTGTTCCAGAACTAAAAAGAAACAGGTTTGGGAAATTTCTTACTGAAGAAATTCCAGAATTTACACCATCATCAACAGATGTGTCATGTTCTGAAGAGTCACAAAGTGAAACAGATAACACAATTTCTGAAGAATCACAAAGTGATACAGAAAGTGATATCAGCGAGCAAGAATGCAACACAAACGAAGAATCAAGCAACAACAACAGTGATGAAGCATGTTCAACAGACAGCCTCAATTCAAGCAACAACAAAAGAAGAACATCACAACCATCATCATCCAGATCTTCTTCAAAGATCAAACCTAAACACTCAAAATGTTTTAGATGTGGAAATGAAGGACATGTGGTTAAAAAGTGTCATTTGCAACCCAAACCACAAACTGATACCAATAACCAAAAATCTTTTGCAGTTCAAATTAAAGATCTTCAAGAAACCATAAAAAGTTTTGTTAAGGTCACAAAAAATTGGAAAAGGCAGGAGTTTATGTCGGGGGAAAATCACGACAAATTAAAACTAAAACAGACCTGGATTCCAAAAGTTACTTAAAGTGTGGTCTGAGTCGTGTTTGTACATAGTGTCTCATATATTTATCTGTATATTTCTGTTGTCTTATGTACTTTTCAGAATAAACTACAAAAGTGGTTGATTGCCCTGATGAGATATCTATGGCACGTTGATAGCGGGGCATCAAGGCACATGACGGGACTGAAAGAACTCCTGAAAAACTATCGATTCATTGATGGAGAGTTTGTTGCTTTTGCCGGCAATGAGAAGGGTGGAAAGATAGTCGGAATAGGGGACGTGATTTCTGATGCATTGACTTTAGAAGATGTGAACTACGTTCCAGAATTGTGTTACAATCTGCTGAGTGTATCACAAGTCTGCGACAAAGGAATCTCAGTGTTATTTAATGACATGGAGTGCATCTTTCTAAAGCCTGAATTCATTCCTCCTACCAACATGATTATGCTTAAAGCTCCTAGACAAAATAATACTTACGTGATAAATATGAGGGATGCAAAGTCTGAATGTCAAATGACATGCTTACTTTCTAAAGCATCCGAGTCAGAGTCACTGCTTTGGCACAGGCGATTAGGACATGTCAACTTCAAAAACATTAATAAGCTTTCAAAACTAAATCTTGTAAGAGGTCTTCCTTCTAAGGAATTTCCCTTTTCTGAAAAATGTTTAGCATGTGCCAAAGGAAAACAACACAAAAAGTCGCATAAGTCCAAAGCTGTGAATTCTATAGACTCACCTCTTCATTTATTACACATGGATCTGTTTGGTCCTATTAGTGTTAAAAGTCTTGCTAAAAAGTCTTATTGTTTGGTGATAACAGATGATTTTTCCAGATTCACATGGGTGTACTTTCTGGAATACAAAAGTGAAGTTGCTGAGATTCTGATGCTGTTTGTTCCTCTCATTGAAAACATTATAAAGACAAAAGTTAGATCAATTCGAAGCGATCACGGAACCGAATTCAAAAATCAAAGTTTCGTGACTTTCTGCAACAATAGAGGAATTCATCTTCAGTACAGTGCTACGAGAACTCCTCAACAGAATGGTGTTGCTGAAAGGAAAAATCGTACACTTATTGAGGCGGCCAGAACCATGCTTATCGACTCCAAACTGCCGATCATTTTCTGGGCTGAAGCTGTGAATACCGCCTGTTATGTTCTTAACAGAGTCTTAATCGTAAAGACGCGCGGGAAAACAGGTTATGAGTTGCTTTTTAAGAGAAAACCTTTGATTGACTACTTCAGGCCTTTTGGATGCTCATGCACGCTGCTTAACAATTTCGAGAACATAATGAAGTTCGATGCAGTTGGTGATGAGTGTTTCTTTGTTGGATACTCCTCGAGTCAAAAAGCTTATAGAGTATACAACAAACGAACCAAAATGGTTCTCGAGTCTTTTTATGTTGACTGGCAGGAATCCAACTCTACCAATACAGGAGCCGGTCCTGACTGGTTCTTTGATGTGGATGTTGTTTTCAACAATTTCAGCATCATAGATGAACAACCATCTGAAAATCAAGCAGCCGATCCTTCTCCTCTTGAAGATACTCTTTACTCTTCAGAAGACGATACAGCACCTTTCACCACCCGCTTCTCTCCACTCGTAGCTGATCCAATTGTTCCCCTTCAGACCACAAATGGTGATGCAACTGTTGAAACCACTACATCTCCTGAAGTTACTCCAGCTTCAGAAGAAACATCTTCAGCACAACAGTCTGCAAATGATCCATCCAGTTCGTCAACTCCTACAGATCATCTTTCCAATCTGCCTTCCCATATTCAAGAAGAACCAAACATGGGATTTAAATCTTTTAAGGATCACCCTGTGGAGAACATCATTGGACCAATCTCAGAGGGTGTTCTTACTAGAAATCAGGCAGACAAACTGAACATTGCACTTTCAGCCTTCTTATCTCAGACGGTACCTTTCAGTATTGAAGATGCTGTCAGAGATGCAAGTTGGGTTGAAGCCATGCAGGATGAGCTGTATCAGTTTAGAAAGCTAAAGGTTTGGGAGCTTGTGGATTTACCTGAAGGAAAGTATCCTATTGGCACAAGGTGGGTTTTTCGCAACAAAATGGATGAACGAGGTGTGGTAATTAAGAATAAGGCTCGTTTAGTCGTTCAGGGATTTCGTCAACAGGAGGGCATTGATTATGAGGAAGTGTTCGCTCCAGTTGCGAGACTTGAAGCCATTCGTATCTTTCTGGCTTACGCCTCATACAAGAACTTCAAAGTCTTTCAGATGGATGTGAAAAGTGCATTTCTGTATGGGAAGATCAAAGAAGAAGTCTATGTGTGTCAACCCCCAGGTTTTGAAGATCCCCATCATCCCAATAAGTATTACAAACTGGATAAGGCTCTCTACGGACTTCATCAAGCTCCACGAGCTTGGTATGAGACCTTATCGTCATACTTGCTGCAGAATGGGTACACAAGGGGGAAGATCGACATGACCTTATTCACCAAAGAAGTCAATAAACACTCTATCCTCGTTCAGATTTATGTTGATGATATTATCTTTGGTTCCACTGATGAAAATTTGTGCAGGGAATTTGAAAGCATAATGAAGTCTCAGTTTGAAATGAGCATGATGGGAGAATTATCGTTTTTCTTAGGCTTGGAAGTACAGCAAAAAGAAGACGGAATTCTAATTCATCAAGCAAAGTATACAAGAGACATCTTGGCAAAATTCAACATGACCGACTGCAAGCCGTCCAATACTCCTTTTGCGGCCCAAACAACACTTGTACCAGATCTTCAGGGGCCTTCAGTGAATCCTCATACATATCGATCAATGATTGGCTCTCTGATGTATCTTACAGCTAGCAGACCAGATATAATGTGGGCAGTTGGATGCTGTGCGCGTTTTCAGTCCAATCCTAAGCAATCGCATGAGACTGCAGTAAAAAGAGTCTTCCGCTACCTCAAAGGAACACCTAAACTTGGTTTATGGTATCCTAAGAGCGATAACTTTGATCTAATCGCTTACTCTGATAGTGATCATGCAGGTTGTAGGATAGACAGAAAATCTGTCTCTGGTGGCTGTCAATTTCTGGGTAACCGGCTAGTGTCTTGGCAGAGCAAGAAGCAGACCACCGTGTCAATCTCTACTGCTCAGGCCGAATACACTGCTGCTTCCAGTTGTTGCTGTCAGGTGTTATGGATCCAAAATCAGCTTTTGGACTACGGTTTGAATGTCATGCATACACCTATTTTCATTGATAATGATGCATGTCGTGACATCGTGAAGAATCCAATTGACCATTCTAAAACCAAACATATTGAAATTCGGATTCACTCAATTCGCGATGCACACGACAAAGGGTACATACAGGTGTTGCCTATCGATACTGCTGATCAAAAAGCAGATATCTTTACAAAAGCTTTTGATAAAACCCGTTTTCGGCAGGTATGGTTAGTATGATCTTGAATGCAGAAGGTAAGATTTGGTAAAACCCCCTTTATCTAAAGGATTTGGGCCTTAATTTCAATCTTTGGGCCAAATTATGGGTATCTGCGTACTTGTTGGGGCCCTGCGCACTTAACTCAAGTGCGCAGGCCCAATAGCCCATGTGTATATATACTGGTCAACAAGGTCAAAAGATTTTTTTATCATCCCAAATTTCTTTTTACAAACCCTAATCATCATTTCACCGTTCATAATCATCATCATCATCGTTCATCATTATCATCTTCACCGTTCACCATCATTATCATCATAATCACACACTAATCACATCATCTCATACCTATTTGCACTGATTATTGCCTCTCATCTACTGTTTAAGGTAGATATTATGTTTCTAATGATTTATTGATTGAATTTACAGGGTATTATAGCAGATTCAAGATGCATCAGTTAGTTGTTGTTGTATTTTTGGGTTTTGAATGTTTGAAGATCTGCATACTTGACATATGAACAAGTGCGCACTTGTCTCATAGAGACTGCGCACTTGTCTCATAGTCATATAAGTGCTCAGAAACCCTAATCAGCTGCGTACATAACTGTGAACTTGAAATCTTGAACGAAGGTTCAAGTGTCTGCGTACTTGCTTAGTACGCAGACTTGACTATGTGAACTAAGGGGTTACCATGCCCGGGTGGACTCACCTGCGAACTTGTTTTGGTCTAAGTGCTAACCAAGTGCTCAGTTAAGTATGTGCGCACTTGACTGAGCACTTGGCTTTGAATGGGCCTGCGTACTTGAATTGGACTGAGTACTTGACACTCTTGAACACTTGGACTCTAAACAACACACATCTTTCATATTGACTATTAAGACACTTAAACGGACTGCGAACTCAAAACCGGACCTTAATAATCTAATAACTAAAATTCAAACGTACCATTGACACCGATAACATCAATTCATCAATTCTTAATCCAATGACCGTTAAAATTCAAAATCTAAAAATATTAATAAGATCTAGGTCTAAGTTCGTTGTCCGTGTAAGTTTAAGTCTAAAATCAATTATCCGAGATCTAATTGGCGTTTCGTGCTCTTGGCTAAACAGATGGCACTTGATTGGGATCCTAGGGGCATGCACAATCAACCAATGAATCTCGATACTGAGGATGTCAACTTTAGAGATGTCGTGGCTTGGATAAGACGCAGTAAAGTCGGATTTGCTGTGCAGAACGCTGAACCAGTTTATGTCTCCCACATTGAAGACTTTTGGAGATCAGCGAAAGTCGAGACAGTATCCAGGGTCAAGCGTATCAAGGCAACTGTCAGAAACAAGCTTGTGATCATTACTGAGGACACGGTTCGAAATGTGCTAAAGCTGCAAGATCAACCTGGAACGTTCAGATCCATGGCTAAAGCTGACATTCACCAACAATTCAAGATTTTCGGCTATAAGGGTGAATTCGACAAGAGAGGCGACATAAAGAAGAGTCAGCTTACTAGAGACTGGAGACTTATCAGTCACATATTCCTGATGTCTTTATGTCACAGAAAGGGAGGATACAATGCGTTGAGTGCTGAATGGGCAACAGCTATGATTAAGATCTGCAAGGACGAAGTGTTCAATCTGTCAGGCATGATCTTCGATTATATGGTAAGGAATGTAGATGCTGGTTCAGCGAAGTGGGCTATGTATCCTAGGTTTGTTCAGATGATGATAAACACTCAGCATGAGGGTCTGCCTGTCGGTGACGAATACATATTCACCAGAGGGGCTAGATTCTTCACAGAGTGCAACACACCGGATTGGGAACCAATGCTAGAAAACATGTACGTGGCCCAGCGATATCCGGTTGTTATGGAGCTGTACAACAAAATCAAGAAGCGAAGATCAGATGCTGCAGTACCCAGACCACAATCCAGAGCTGCTCCTGCACCTGGATCATCTGAGCCCACTCCTTCAGCCCAGCCGACGGCTGAAGAGATTGCCCTAGAAAAATCAAGGGGCAAAAGAGTGGCGACTGAACCAGCTCCATCAAGACCAAGCATAAAGAGAAGACCAGCTGGTTTACTGCAGGAAGGGAGAGAAACGTTGACAGCCGAACAGCTTGAAGCCGCTGAAAATGTACGAGCAGTGGCTGAATTTGAAAGGGAAGCAAGAAAGAAAAGAAGAAGAGATCAGCTGCCCGAATCTGAGATTCCACGTGTTATGACTCAAGAAGATACTGAGGGAGAAGCGATCTTAGAACAGATGTTTGGGCCTGAACCACCAAACCAACCAGGACCTTCTACTGCTGCCACTTCAGCTCCAGGGCCTTCCACTGCCACTGCATCAGCCCCCAAAGCTCCTACCCACCGATCAGCTGAACCTTCTTCATCAGCTCCTGCTGCACCTCGTCGAAAACCGGTGCATCAGGAACTATACGAGAAGCTTGTGAAGGAGGTAGGTAAAGTTGCGGCCAGGGAAATCTGCACGATGAAGAGCGATGTGCACAATAACCAGGAGCTAAGAAAGAAGGTGAAAAAGCTCAAAGTCAAGAACAAGAAAATGGAGAAAGTGATAAAGGATCAAAGATACCTGATTAAGTTTCAACATCAGGTTCAAGTGGAGATGTTTGACATGTTTCAGGAATTGAAGAAAAAGTTAACTGATGCTCCTAGCGCTACTTTTGACGAAACTTTCGATTTCGGAAAGTTTCTGGAGGCAGAAAAAGAGAAAGAAAAAGCGGCTGAGGAAAGTGAAGTGGACGAGGTGAGCGAAGATGAAATGCCAGAGCGGTTTGTGGAGATGGGAACAGATCAAGAGGTTATTTATGAGACATCAGATGGGCACAAATTGGACCCTGAAAGAGCAGCATGGTTCCCAAGAAAGCCAATTACCATTCCTGCTTTACATCAGAACATCCATCATACCAGGTCTGCTCACCGGGAAAAGATTATCTCGTGGAAGTATGATGCTGAAAAGGGACTGTTTGCTGTGAAAAGGAGAGGGGGGGTAATCCAATACTTCAAGGGTCAGAAGGAGCTGAAATCTCTTCCCCGATGGGATATCAGGGAACTTAGCAGGGCCCCATTCATTAATCCCTCTCTTGACTCACAGGCTGGCATGGTTGAAAACTTTATCAGGAAAGAATGTGAAAGTGACTTCCAGATCTTTAAGCCGCAAAAGCCTAGAAGAAGAATATCAAAGACTAGAATCGATCCAGCAACGGGAAGAGGAATGATAACTTATGTGATAGACCCTCCTCAGGTCGTCACACGAGTTCCGATCAGACCCGAGCTTCCAGTGATGCTAAGAAACTTCAAGAAATGGTTCTATGACAGCAACACTGGTGAAGCGGTGATCAAGCTGGAAAACGATTCAGAGGTGTTGAGGATTTTGGATCCGGTTGATGTGTTCGCACTAAACTTGTCAGATCTGAATATGCTTTTTGCAAATCAGATCAATGTTGGTGCTGGAAACACATTGTTTGAAGAAGCCGTGCTGTTTAGAAGGGCAGTGGATAGGGCTTTGAAATTGAAGAGTGAGCTGCTGGATATAGTTGACAGGATAAACGCAGCAGACAAAGAAAGGGAGGACAGAGAAAGAGCTGCGCAAGCTGCTGCTGCTGATGCTGCTAAAGAAACTGAAGCTGTTGCTGCTACAGAAACTGCTGCTTCAGAGGTACTTCCAGAAGATCCTGCATCAGCAGCTAATCCTGAAGGAACTACAACAGAATCTATCCAAACTTCTCCAGCAGCTGAGGTAGATCCAGTCACACTGTACTTACAAGACCCTCCTGCACAGGTTGAGGGGGAGGAAAGCGATGTGGAGGTTGACTGAAGATTGAAGACTGGTAGCTGTGGTCTAGGGGGAGTATTGTTGGGTTATATTGAGACCACAGTTACCAGAATAGAGGCTTTTGAATGATTATTGTATAGGTTTAAAGTTAAAGGACCTAGAATGTAATTATAGCATAGTTTTGTTGAACTAACCCTAATCTGCGCACTTATGTGCACGGGCTCTGCGCACTTAAGCTAAGTGCGCAGGCCCAAATCAGCTGGTTATATAAAGCTGATATGTGTGCAGGATTGGGGTTAGGGTTTTGGAGTTTATCTTTGTAGCACACTTTGCATACGTGCGTACTTATTCGTATTCCAAGGTTATTCATCTTCAAATCAGATATGGAATCATTATGTTATTCATTGTGTGTGTCGGGTCTTTCAATATTCATCTAGTTTTATTTGTTTCTTGGATTAATCACTTGAAACACCTAACTAATAGGTGTTTCTAAGTGATAACAATCTATTGCATTCAACAAGATCTAGTATTTCGGGACTACATTTATAACATCACTTTATCACTTTTCACAAAGAATTTGTAAATTAATATTATATATAATTTGTGCATCGACCTTCAAAATTTCCATATCCGTTCACCTTAACTATATCTATATCTATTTATACTATATTATAAAGCATTTTCTAGGGACTTCTTAAATTTTAAGAGGTATAAGTCTAAATGCTTATGATACAACACATAATGCATAGAATAACTACTTTTTAAGGGTAAAAATGTCTTTTAAACATCATATTTAATTAAAAGAAAGTCAAGAGTCATGAGATGTTTATGAAATCACATGACATTCAATTTCATAATTACTTTAAACATATTAAATAGAAAACATATAATGTAGTTTTGTCAACTATTCTGCTGCTATCATTCCAAATGACCCAACTGGTTTTTATGTTATTTATGTTAACTTGTTACATTATTTTATGTTCTGCAGTTGTTGCTCGAGCGTAAAAGGTTAGCGAATCAGATTGTTTCTCGACCTTTTTATTGTTGGGTTGCTTACTTAATATACATGTTTTGGATGCATTAGTTTTACTGTTTTATGGTGTGATTATCTTTTGCATATTTGGCTGTGCTTTTGACTGCATTTTTGTACACAAAAGAGAGCGCGAAATCAAGAACAGAAAGCGCAAATACACACAACGAAAATCATGGCAAAACCTCATGTTGTAGTGATACCATATCCTGCACAAGGCCATGTGATTCCTATATTAGAGCTTGCTCAATGTTTAGTCACACAAGGAGTTAAAGTTACCTTTATTAACACCGAGATCAATCACAGCCTCGTGACAAGCAATTGTGTAGGTAAAGATGGTTTTGGGGGTCTGATGCAGATGGTCTCACTCCCTGATGGTATAGAGTTACCGGAGGACAGGAGTGACATTCGTAAGTTGAACTTGTCGATGTTACAAACTATGCCTCGCAAGCTTGAAGAACTGATAGAGAAGATTAATAAAGAAGACAGTAGTAAGGTTAGTTGTGTTATTGCTGATGATAGCATGGCATGGGCTATACAAGTGGCGAAGAAGATGGGAATTAGGAGTGCAGCGTTCTGGCCTGCCTCGGTTGCTACATTGGCCTCCATATTGTCGTTTCAGAAACTGATTGATGATGGGTTTATAAACGAGAAAGGTGAGTATTTGCAGTAAACCCGAACTAACCTACTCTGTTTCAAACCTTACATAAAAATGAACTTTGTCAACTTGAAATCTGTTTTGAGTTTTGACCCGTCACCACCCGCTTGATCTTGACACTTTTAATCATGGACGAATCAAGCATTATCGGACGGCTGTGTGGGGGGTATACAGCCAATAAAAAGTCATGATTTATTCAGTATAAGTAATGTTTTGAAGCGGAAACATGTGGGGTGGGGGGGGGGGGGTACAGCCAATAAAAAGTCATGATTTATTGTAGTATAAGTAATGTTTTGGAGCGGAAACATGATTTTTTTTTTTTTTTTTTTTTTTTTTTTTTTTTTTTTTTTGGGGGGGGGGGGGGGGTATACAGCCAATAAAAAGTCATGATTTATTGTAGTATAAGCAATGTTTTGGAGCGGAAACATGGGGGGGGGGGGGTACAGCCAAAAAAAAGTCTTGATTTATCGTGGTATAAGTTATGTTTTGGAGTGGAACCTTGGAAATTAGAAGCATAACATGGAAATTGAACCTTTTCTTTCAGGTATACCTCTAAGTAATGAGATGATTCTATTGTCCAAAACCATGCCACCAATAAAACCTCAGAACCTAGCATGGGCGTGCTTAAAAGACTCGGCTACCATAGAAGTTTTTTTCCAAGTTGCAGTGCAGTCTGCAGAAACTTCTAGATTGACCGACTGGTTTATATGTAACTCATGTCCTGAGCTGGAAGCTGGAGCATTCAGCCTGTATCCGCAGCTGTCGCCGATAGGCCCTCTTCTAGCAAGCAACCGGCTAGCTGAGCAAGCAGGCCACTTCTGGCAAGAAGACTCCACCTGCTTAGCGTGGCTTGATCAACAACCAGCATGTTCAGTCATTTATGTCGCATTTGGGAGCTTCACTATTTTCAACCAAACTCAGTTTGAAGAATTGGCACTTGGTCTTGAACTTAGCAACAGACCGTTTTTGTGGGTGGTGAGACCAGGTATGACCAAGGAGACTACAACTGATTACCCGGATGGATATATGGAAAGAGTCGGTTCTCGTGGAAGAATCGTGAGTTGGGCACCACAACAGAAGGTCTTGTCCCACCCTTCGGTCGCATGTTTCATGAGTCACTGTGGTTGGAACTCTATTTTAGAAGGTGTCACAAACGGAGTCCCTTTTTTGTGTTTGCCATACTTCGGTGATCAATTTCACAACGAGACTTACATTTGTGACATTTGGAAGATTGGGATGGGGTTAGAAAAAGATGAAGCTGGTATCATTACTCGAGGAGAAATAAAGAGTAAGGCGGAGAAGGTGCTCAGTGATAAAACATTCAAAGTAAAGGCGTTGGATATTAAAGAAAAGGTTACAAGTAGCTTGAGTAAAGGAGGGTGCTCTCACCGAAATCTCAACAATTTTATTGAATGGATACAACAGAATGACGCAGACGCCAATGATCAACCTGACTCTATAGGAATATGAATTTCTAAAACAGATTATGGGTGGTGCTCATTACATCAAACAGTGTCCTTTGTTCTTGTTCTTGTTCTTGTTCTCAGTGTGGTTGGACTTGAGATATTTCATATCTTGTAACCTTTTTCCATCATCTTTTGGTTGCAATGAATATTAATAATAGTTATTATTAAGAACTCCTCAAGGCAGTGAAGGACATCTGCTGGTCAATTATTGTAATTTATTTACTAGCACATATGCGCGCACTCGCACATACACGTATGGATAAACGCTAAAGCCAATAACTACAAAGCAGATTACTGGCAACTTTTAAATGGCTGCAGTGAACTATGGTCCAACGTATTTGCGCTATGTTAACCTAAAACCTTGAATGCATGTTTTCGTTTATATACACTGATAATCTCCATGGTTCACAAATACATCTGATTAAAACTCGCAGTTAATTTGAGCTTTCACTATAATTCACCTCAACACGCGGCAACAACATCTAGTTATAATAAAACACATTCAAAAGCCATCCATCGCTAATCGTTGATTAGTCTCTGTCGAACACTTTGAAATGTTACAGAGAATTGTCAATTATTGCTAGTTGTTTTGACACATATAACATTACAAGCATTAACAAAGACACTGTAAGTGTCAACCAACAGAAATTTGTCACTAGGAGGTAAGGACATGTGCAACCATGCATGCCACCAGGCACCGAGGCGGAGAACCCATAGATTAACTGCTTGATCGGTCATTTTTGTGTACAAAAGTTGGCTCAACTTAATCAAAATCAGATAGCACAAATACTCCAAAGAAAACTCATGACAAAACCTCATGTTATAGTAATACCTTATCCTGCACAAGGCCATGTAACTCCTACATTAGAGCTTGCTCAATGTTTAGTCACACAACGAGTTAAAGTCACCTTCATTAACACAGAGTTCAGTCATCACCATCTAGTGACAAACAACTGTTTACATAAAGATGGTTTTGGCGGTCTGATGCAGATGGTCTCGCTGCCTGATGGGTTAGAACCATGGGAGGACAGGAGTGACGCATGTAAGCTGGCCTTGTCGATATTACAAACCATGCCACTCAAGCTTGAAGAACTAATAGAGAAGATTAATAAAGATGACCCAAGTAAAGTTAGTTGTGTTATTGCTGATGATTGCTTAGGATGGGCTATGCATGTGGCAAAGAAGATGGGAATTAGAAGAGCAGCCTTCAGGCCTGCGTCGGTTGCTACATTGGCCACCATATTGTCCTCTCAGAAGCTGATTGATGATGGTGTCATAAACAAGAATGGTGAGATGATTATATAATTTTGTATTTTGGAGGTGTCATTAGTGAAAATCATCAAATATAAACATCTTGACCCTATATTTTTTTTTTTTTTTTTTTTTTTTGCCGATATAAACATTCGGTTTTACTCCATTCACAATAAACATTTCCATAACCATCCAATCAAAATGCGCCACATAAGCTAAGTCGGATAAAATTTAGTCAGCAAAAATTTTTTCCTAGAAAAGTACTACTGGTCCACAAAAATTGATGGGAACAAGTATGGGAAAAGTAGGTTTTGCTATCCAAAACGGGGGTGGCGGCGCCAGGGCCGTCTCCGAAAATCTTAAACTTTTTTTGGGCCCTTGGCGAAAAAAAAATCGGGCCTTACCCCCGCAATATGATATAAATTCATCATTCAAATATATAAAAAAAATATATATATAATATAACGTTAATTGTTATAAAGCAAACAAAACAAAAGTTTTTTTAACAAAATGATCGAACCTACTTACTTAAGCGAATCGCGTGGATCTCCTAGCGTTTTTGGAAGCAAAGTTCTCGATCAAGTTTTTATACTCTATACTTTCCAATATTTCGTTTTCAATAGAAAGCTCCTCAAATTCCCTTATCCTCAAAACAATATTAAACTAACCTAGATTTTTTATTGGGTTTAAATATTAAAATTTGGATTGGGCCCAAATATTGGGTTAATTTCAAGTGTGAACAAATACACACTGGGTCTAGTTAAAAAAAATTGTGGGCCTATTAAAAACTACAATTCTAAAATCACATTAGGCCTAGTTAATTTTTTTTAATATATATATATATATATATATATATATATATATATATATATATATAAAATAAAAAATAAAAATTCGGGCCCATTTACGGGTCGGGCCCTGAGCCGACGACCACCCCGCCCTGCCTCAGAGCCGGCTCTGGGCGGCGCAGCTTGTTGCCCGCTTACCAGCCGTTCACTTGTAATGTGTTGTGAGTTTGTTTTAATAAATATAAAGTGATTTCCAAAAAATAAATAAATAAATAAAATCTTAGAATATTACTTAAATAAAATTGTTCATGTAGACATGTAGTTATACATACTTTTTTTAACACATTTGTATTTGCTGCAGGCATACCTCTAAGTGATAAGATGATTCGACTATCTGAAGCTATGCCACCTATAAAACCACAGAACCTCGCATGGGCGTGCTTTGAGGACTCAACTGTCGTAAAAGTATTTTTCAAATTTGTAGTACAGACTGCAGAAGCTTTTAAACTAACAGAAAGGTTTATATGTAACTCGTGTCCTGAGCTAGAGGCTGCAGCATTCAGCCTATACCCACAGCTGCAACCCATCGGCCCACTCCTAGCAAGAAACCGACTAGGTGACCAGGCTGGTCACTTCTGGCAAGAAGACACCACCTGCTTAGCATGGCTTGATCAACAACCAGTGTGTTCGGTCATTTATGTTGCATTTGGGAGCTCCACTACTTTTAATCAAACTCAGTTTGAAGAACTAGCATTTGGTCTTGAACTTAGCAACAGACCGTTCTTGTGGGTGGTGCGACCAGGTACGACCAAGGAGACTACTGCTAACTATCCGGATGGATATATGGAAAGAGTCAGTTCTCGTGGGAGAATTGTGAATTGGGCACCACAACAGAAGGTCTTGGTGCATCCTTCTGTAGCATGTTTTATGAGTCACTGTGGTTGGAACTCTACTTTAGAAGGTGTTACAAACGGAGTCCCTTTTTTGTGTTGGCCACACTTTTGTGATCAGTTTCAGAATGCGGCTTACGCTTGTGACATCTGGAGGACTGGCTTAGGATTTCAAAAGGATGAAGGAGGCGTCATTACTCGAGGAGAGATAATAAGTAAGGTGGAACAGTTGCTCAGTGACAAAGCATTCAAAGGTAAGGCGTTGGAGATTAAAGAAAAGGTTACAAGTAGCGTCAGTAAAGGGGGGTGTGCATACAAAATTTTTAACGATTTTATTGAATGGATACGAAAGAATGATGCAGATGCTAAGGATCAACCTGATTCTATGTGAACATGAATTTCTAGAATAGGCTTGGAAAAGGGGGGGGGTGGGGTGGTCATTGCAATAGAATTGATATAAGTGAAACCAAGATGATGTGTTAAAAATAAATTAGAGTTTATAACATTTTAATTCTAGCACTAAATGGGCTTTTGGTCCAGTCTCTTGTTGTTATTGGTCTTATTGACAGATGGGCTGTTTTGAGTGGGCTTGATGATGGGCTCAGGCTTTGATATGTTTCGTACAATAAATAAAGCCCAGATATGTGTGCTTCTTATGGATGGCTGAGATTGTTTTGTGCTTCTAATCCTATGGCTGAGATTGATCTCACACGGATCGTGGTTGGTGAGTATATAAGCTTTGTATCAGCTTGTTATTATTCAGTCGAGCTTTTATTTTTTGTCTTTTATCTTTTAGGGTTTCTCTGGTGAAACTCTGGTCTGTATCTTTCTCGATTCGTCTTTGTAAGTCTTGTGTTTGATTCTTGTTCATCAAGATCAACTGCTGATCTTAACAATCAGCAGTCGATTATTGTATTGTACTTCATATTGATTCTCAGTGTTTTACTGAGAATCTAGGGTTTGGTTTGGGTACATTTTCTGGGTTGGTTAATAATAGATTTTGTCACGGTTTTTTCGCTATATCTCTTGTCTTTGTGTGTTGTGATTATTGTTGGTTATATATCTTCGATTCCATTATTCTTGACATGATTATAATGAATAAATGTTTTTAAGTGTTTTGAGTGACTTAGAGCAGTACTAATCAGTCTAAGTCTAGAGAGCTGTTAAAAAGTATAAGATAAAAGAGTACAAACTAGTTTAATGAGGTAAGTAGAAAAATAGATTACATTCTTTATGATAAAACTCAAATATATATGCTACAAGCCTACAACACATAAAAATATAGATGCTACAACACATATAAATATATGCCTCACAATAACAACATTGCCCTTTATCCCTGTCATCTTTGGGTTGTAATGCATTTATTAAAATTACTTAGAGGGTGTGTGGGATTGAGTTTCAAAACAACTTATTGACTTATTATGTTAACGCCATGTGACATTCGTAGCCCTTACACTTTGAAACTTTGGCAAGTTTAGTCCTTGTAACTTTACTATGTTTCGCATGTTGGCTCTTATTTTTTTTCTTTGAAACTTGATTATTATGAAATCATGTTTTATACTCACGCTTAAGTCCGAAATTCGAAATTTATGCTTGAAACGATATTTCTAAACATATTTAGTTGAAAAATAGGGAGAAATAAATTTAGAGTATAAAAATGGTGATTTTAGTCGCAACGCGCGATACCGCGCATTTGGCGCGCCTATATTATGAAAATTCGCCATTTTTACGATGGATAGCACCTAATATTAACTCGACATACATATTTTTATGTCCGGAGTCAAAAATATTATTTTTGGATGTGTCGGGTATTTAAAACAGTTAAAGGCTTGTACCGCGTTAACTAGTAGTATACCCGCTAATTTGCACCTAATACCCACTTAATAATATAATACTATAAGAAAATGAATCATCCATGCTATTATATGTGGGTGTCGAGACATGGGGCTGCCATCAAAGCCTATTGTGTTGACTCATCAATGCAAATGAATTCTTATTTAAACCTACACACAAACCTTTTCATATTCTCCATACACCACATTACAATTTCTTTCTTCCTCTCTCTCCAATAACCGTACACTCTCACTCTCTCACTACTCTCTCTCTACTTCATTAAAACACTAAATAAAAACCTTCCATATTTCATGCAATATCATCCATGGGGATTAAATCTTGAAGTTATGAACAAGGATTATTAAGGATTTTTAAGCATTTCTTCATCTATCATCCACTTTATTTTGTAAGGTATAAATTACAAACCCTTGTTCATTTATTTCATTTCCAACTTGGATTTACCACACAAATCTGAAAATATAAAGGTTTTTACTGAATGGTTTTAAGGAAGGTTTTACAAAAATGAAAGAGAGATAGGTGTATGTGTGGTGTGGTGTGGGGGGGTGTGTGTGTGAAGGGGGTATAAATGCGTTGGAGGATGAAAAAAAAAAACTTGAAGATATATACATGTATATGTATGGCCGTGAGTATATATATATGTATGTATATGATTTTGGTGATTAAAATTAACTAAAAACTTGTTGGACACTCTTGATTTTATTAAAAGACATATTGATATTATTCCATGGGTTTTCATAAGAATGAGTTTATTAACCTTAAAATGGTGAAAAATGACATAAAATGGTGGGTTTTGTTAGTCACATTGATGATATGTTATGTTATTTGCATTAGTGTCTAAATAAATGTTGATTAAGCTTTATGAAATAAAGTAATGAAATTATGTTTTTAGAACAGAAAATATTGACATTAAAAGGGTATTTTAAAAGGGCCAATATTATGGACAAAAATAATAAACTTTGGTTAACATGTTGGATTCAAAGTTGGACATAAAAGATATGAAAATTTTGCATAAGCATGAGGCTTTTTAATGAGATTTTTAAGAGCTGATATGAAACAGAAAGTTTGGTTTATAAACTTGACTAAATGACTCATGTATAAAGGAAAATAATTGGGTTTTGGATTGTAAGAAAATGACCAAGTTTTGGGCCTAGAAATGCTTAAAATATGGGCTTTAATGGGTGATTTTTGAAGAAAATATAAAGTCTGATTATTTATACCACAAATCACTTAAAAGTTCATCAAATAACTTATTTTGACCAAAAACTTTGAGTATTGGTTCAAAAACTAAATTTTGGCGAAGTCCGGTACAAAACTATGTTGTAAAAAGGCGAAAAACGGCAAAATTTGTATAAATTTCAAATCTGATTTAGAACAGGTCTTGAAAGTGTATTTTTGAAATAAAAACATATAATTAAAGGTATGTTTAAAATACTACATGTTTTTACAAGTCACACGAATTGGAATTTTGAGAAATTGCCAAAGTATCGCCTAAAACCGACAAGTTGTGTAACTAGGTGTCTTGCTACCTTAACACCTTAGACTTTTAAAACATATCCTTCATTAGCATTTTTATATATATAGGTTGAGTTCTTCGGAATTCTTAAGCCTTTACGACGAACTTTCTCGGAATTTACACTTAGCGAAACTGTGAGTATATCTTTCCCTTTTTCATATTACTTTTGGGGCTACTCATGTACTTACTATCAAATTTCTATTTCATTTTACTAAAATAGCAAATCTTATGTGAGTTGTTTGTGTCATTATGTGTATCTATGACTTGTCAAATCATTAACCGTTGCGGCCTAGCATTTCAATGAATAGATCTATGGTATATACCCTTGTGACTCTGTTGAGAGTCCTTGTCATTGCTATGTATTTCATTACTACTAGCGCATACTATATATATCTTCTTTCCTTTCACAGGGTTGATTTGACCCGGATACCAATTACTACCTTTTGCAAACACTATGTTACATTTGATTTGCTAAGTTTTACCTTACTACATATATCAAACGGATGTACTCACCAATACATTATATGTGTTGACAAATTATTTTGTACATGTTTCAGGTGACGTTTGATCTTACATGCTTTCACGCTTAGGCTGGACCTAGTGCTTAAATAAAAGACTGAATATATATTTATCTATGTTTGGGATTTCTATTAAGACTTTTGTATTTCCTTTTGGATAATGAAAGTTTGTTTGCTATTAATATTTATAATCTAGTCCATGTGCTATTGAACAATCGTCACTACGTGACACCTCGATGTTTCCGCCATCGGTTGGGGTGTTACAGATTGGTATCAGAGCCATGGTTATAGGGAATTAGGTTATTAGTAAATGCTTTTGACCTAGACTATAACTAAGTTACCCTTTATATGCTTTCTTTTATCCTCTTATTACTTCAGATAGATTCTTTTTCTCCTTTTACTTTTCATTATATTCAAGAAGATCATATTCCACAAACGAAACGAAAACATCAAGTTAGGAGTGATATCCATATCTTGGTGAATAGTTTCACTCCTTACATGTTTTATTTATTTATCTTGGAATATTTTCCTTTCGAGATAGGAGACGTCCAAAACTCAAGGAATCTATCCCTCAAAAAGAAACTTAAATCACTAAGCTAGGAGTGATATCCTTAACTTAGTGACCAGTTTCACTCCATCGTATTTTTACTTTTTGGAAGTGTATCTTTGGGTTAGGAGTGAAATCCGCATCTCAATGATATATATTTCCACATCTCAAGATCCGCTAAAGTTTTGAAAATTATTTGTGACGGGGCACGTGCAATCTGGAAGGGTGAGCGCCTGTATTCTGAGTTTTCTGTCTAGGTTGGTAATTCGCATAAATCCCAATCAGACGAGGGACCCGTTTACCTACCTGGGAATTCTTGGGATGAGCATTCACTTATAGGCTAAAAGTACACACCCACAAGTCACAAATAATATTTCAATTACTTTAGTTAGTCAACAGTTTCCTTGGAAACACTCTTATACCTCGTTTTATACATGGTATTGCTTTTCACTTGAAGTTTATCATGACTTTCTTTATGATATTCATTTATATTTACTATATTTCATGTTATGAGTTACTTGTCTTGATATAAACTATGACATTTCCAAGTTTTTGGAATCAAATCTCATAATTTCTGTTGCAATTTTGTAGATGTCTGATCGTGAATCTCGTAAGAGAGCCTCAAAGCATCAGGCTAAGCTGAAATCTGATCGTCGTATTGCATCCATGCTTAATGATAAGTTGGAAACACTTGTTCCTAACATCATTAATGCTATTATTCCAAACATTAACCCGAATGGTAGCTCGAATGGGAACTCTAATGGGAATGCGGGTGGAAATGGTGGAGCTAGTGAGAATAAGTGCACTTTCAAGCACTTCAACTCTTGTCATCCCAACAAGTTTAATGGCACTGAGGGAGCCACTGGGTTACTTGAATGGTTCGAAAGTATGGAGAATACGTTCATTAATAGCGACTGTCCAGACAACCTACGTGTTCGTCATGCCACAGGTGTTCTTCAAAAGAGAGCACTCACTTGGTGGAATGGTGAAAAACATGCTCGAGGAACGAAAGCTGCTTTAGCTATGTCTTGGGATGATTTCAAAATTGCCATGACTACTGAGTTCTGTCCTCGTAGTGAGATGAAGAAATTGGAGGATGAGTTCTATCACCTCAAACAGGATAGTGGAAACAACGTTCCCTACAACAACCGTTATCACGAGTTGAGCTTACTGATTCCTCGTATGGTGACCCCACTACCCTTAGCCATTGAGAAGTATATTGAGGGACTACCACCTCAGATCCATGATACAGTCATGGGGAGTAAGCCTGCTACTGTAGAGGATGCCATTCGTCTTGCAGCATCTCTTACCGACAAGCATGTCAAGGATGGTACTTTAACTCGTAAGGGTACTAAACGGTCTACTGAACCCACTTCAACCCCTGCCACCACTGAACCCTCCAAAGCAACCTCTACCTCTAGTTCTAATAAGAAATGAAAAGGTAGAAACCAAAACTATGCTGTTGTTACACCCCTTAACCAGGTTCCTGTTGCAAACACACCTACTGCACCCCAAACTCAAAAAGTTCAGGGAAACTACTCAGGTTCGTACCCTAAATGCACTTCATGCAACTTTCACCATCCAACTACTCGACCCTGCTATAAATGTGACACTTGCGGCAAAGTAGGCCATACTGCCTCTCACTGCCGAGAAACTAAACCTGGGAATGCTCAAAACCAGAGGCCGAGTCAACCCAGAGCTTGCTATGCTTGTGGTGATCCTAACCACAGGCAAGATAGGTGTCCTCATCTAGCTGCTTTCATTCAGTCTCGTCAGCAAACCCCAGCAATTCCAGCAGCCCCAGCAGTTCCAGCAATCCAAGCAGCTCCAGCTCGTGGACGTGCTTTCAACATTAATGCTAATCAAGCTCAAGCTGCCAATGATGTGGTCAATGGTACATTTCTTATTAATAACTTATATGCTTCAATTTTGTTCGATACCGGTGCGGATAAGAGTTTTGTCTCGTTAGAATTCGAACCTATGCTGGCTCGTGCTCGTTCTCACCTTACACATCCTTTTACTGTGGAGGTCGCTGATGGCAATCCCATTGTTATCAAATATGTGATCCGCAATTGCACGTTGAATCTAAATGACTATGATTTCTCTATTGACCTGGCACCCATGAAATTGGGTAGTTTCGACGTCATAGTAGGCATGGATTGGCTTTCTAAACACCATGCCGAGGTTGTTTGCTTTGAAAAGTTTA
This sequence comes from Ambrosia trifida, assembly GCA_028751855.1. NCBI lineage: Eukaryota > Viridiplantae > Streptophyta > Magnoliopsida > Asterales > Asteraceae > Ambrosia > Ambrosia trifida. The sequence continues at coordinate 57,873,397 of CM054122.1, read as the reverse complement.
TTCGAATTCCACTTTCGTCTGGTGACTTTCTGCGTGTTTATGGAGAAAAGTCATCAAAGGGTTTGAAACTTATGTCTTGCACTCAAGCTCAAAAATGTCTTCGTAAGAAGTATGTATCTTTCTTGGCTCACGTTGTGGAAAAGAAGGACAAGGGCAAGAGTATTCAAGACGTTCCAGTTGTGTGTGATTTCCCAGAGGTTTTTCCTGAGGATTTATCTGGTTTACCTCCTGTTCGCTCTGTTGATTTTCGTATTGATCTTGTTCCTGGTGCTACTCCAGTCGCTAAAGCCCCATATCGTCTTGCACCTTCAGAAATGCAAGAACTTGCCAGCCAACTTCAAGAATTGACTGACAAAGGTTTCATTCGTCCGAGTTCCTCGCCTTGGGGAGCTCCAGTTTTGTTCGTTAAGAAGAAAGATGGGACTTTTCGTATGTGCATCGACTATCGTGAACTTAATAAGCTTACGATAAAGAATCGATACCCTCTACCTCGCATCGATGATCTTTTTGACCAACTTCAAGGTGCAGTTTGTTTTTCGAAGATCGACCTTCGTTCACGATATCATCAACTTCGAGTTCATGAGGATGACATCCCCAAGACTGCTTTTCGTACTCGTTACGGACACTACGAGTTCATGGTGATGCCTTTTGGTTTAACCAATGCACCCGCGGTTTTTATGGATCTTATGAATCGAGTTTGTAAACCTTTTTTGGATAAATTCGTAATTGTTTTCATTGACGATATCCTCATTTACTCCAAATCCATAACTACCCATGAACAACATCTTCGTCAGGTTTTGAGCCTTCTTCGTGATGAACAATTGTATGCCAAGTTCTCCAAATGTGAATTTTGGCTTAAGGAAGTTAAATTCCTTGGTCACGTAATAAACAACAAAGGAATACACGTAGACCCTGCTAAGATCGAAGCCATAAAAAGCTGGATTGTACCCAAAACTCCCACTGAGGTTCGTTCGTTTCTTGGCCTTGCTGGTTATTACCGTCGTTTCATTGCCAATTTTTCAAAGATCGCGGTCCCACTTACCTCTTTGACTCACAAAGATAAACCTTTCATATGGGGATTCAGTCAGGAAGAAGCTTTTCAAACTTTGAAACGAAAGCTTTGCGACGCTCCTATTCTTTCTCTTCCCGATGGTGTGGAAGATTTCGTGGTGTACTGCGATGCATCCAACCTAGGTCTTGGTTGTGTTCTCATGCAACGAGGCAAGGTCATCGCTTATGCATCGCGACAATTGAAAACGTCTGAGAAAAACTACACCACCCATGATCTTGAACTTGGAGCCGTTGTGTTTGCATTGAAAATTTGGAGACACTACCTTTATGGTACTAAATGTGTGGTTTTCACTGATCACAAAAGTCTTCAACATATTTTCAATCAAAAAGATCTAAATATGCGTCAACGTCGATGGGTTGAATTTCTAAACGATTATGATTGTGAGATTCGCTATCATCCTGGAAAAGCGAATGTTGTGGCTGACGCTCTTAGTCGCAAGGCGTATACTCAACTTAACTGCATTCAGACCCATGACCTCAAACTTCGAATCTATGAAGCCCAACATGTTTCGGTCACTGAAGGCAACATGTACAATGAAATGTCATGTGGAGCTGAAAATCTTTTGGAGACGAAACATGGATTGCTCTATCTCTCCAATCGTCTATGGATTCCTGATCGTGACAATCTTAGAACCTTTATCATGGACGAGGCTCATAAGACTCGTTACTCCATTCACCCTGGTGCTGATAAGATGTATCAGGATCTGCGTCCCATGTATTGGTGGCCTGGTATGAAAAAGGATATAGCTCACTACGTGGCTAAATGCCTTACTTGTGCCAAGGTCAAAGCTGAACATCAACGTCCATCTGGTTTGCTTGTGCAACCAGAGATTCCTGTGTGGAAATGGGAGAACATTGCTATGGACTTCATTACTAAATTACCCCGCACTGCACGAGGTCATGATAGTATTTGGGTCATTGTGGATCGCTTAACCAAATCTGCACACTTTTTACCCATTCGTGAGACTTATTCGACTGAGAAATTGGCTAATCTTTATATCGCCGAGATCATTAGTCGTCATGGAACCCCTTTGAGCATCATTTCTGATCGGGACAGCAAGTTCACTTCTCGTTTTTGGCAAACTCTTCATGACGCGTTGGGAACTAAACTAAATCTTAGCACAGCATACCATCCTCAGACAGATGGTCAAACGGAGCGTACTATTCAAACATTAGAAGATATGCTTCGGGCTTGTGTCATAGATTTTGGTGGTAATTGGGTTCACACTTGCCTTTGGTTGAGTTTTCGTATAACAATAGCTATCATGCCAGTATCCGTATGGCACCTTTTGAGGCCCTTTATGGCCGCAAATGTCGTTCTCCTGTGTGCTGGAGCGAGGTCGGTGACACTCTAATTACCAGTCCTGAACTTGTCCAGGAAACAACAGACAAGATTGCAGTTATTCGTGAATCCTTACTGGCAGCCCAGAGTAGGCAAAAGAGCTACGCTGATCAAAGGCGTAAACCCTTGGAATTTCAAGTTGGTGACATGGTACTTCTCAAGGTCTCACCTTGGAAAGGCGTGTTTCGATTTGGGAAAAAGGGGAAACTTGCACCAAGATATGTAGGCCCATTCAAAATCTTGGAGAGGATTGGGAAAGTGGCTTATAAGTTAGATCTTCCGACCGAACTCAGCAGTATTCACCCAACTTTTCATGTGTCAAATTTGAAGAAATGCTTAGCTGATGAGAATCTTCATGTTCCGCTTGAAGACATCCAGATTGATGAAATGATGCATTTCATCGAGAAACCGGTGGAAATCATGGATCGTGAGGTCAAGACCCTTAAACGTAGTCGTATTCCTATAGTTAAAATTCGTTGGGAATCTAAACGTGGCCCAGAATTTACATGGGAACGTGAGGACCAAATGAAGACGAAGTATCCTTATCTTTTTCTGGAATCCTCCACTTGAAGTAATTTCGAGACGAAATTTCTGAAAGTAGGGGAGACTGTGACATTCGTAGCCCTTACACTTTGAAACTTTGGCAAGTTTAGTCCTTGTAACTTTACTATGTTTCGCATGTTGGCTCTTATTTTTTTTCTTTGAAACTTGATTATTATGAAATCATGTTTTATACTCACGCTTAAGTCCGAAATTCGAAATTTATGCTTGAAACGATATTTCTAAACATATTTAGTTGAAAAATAGGGAGAAATAAATTTAGAGTATAAAAATGGTGATTTTAGTCGCAACGCGCGATACCGCGCATTTGGCGCGCCTATATTATGAAAATTCGCCATTTTTACGATGGATAGCACCTAATATTAACTCGACATACATATTTTTATGTCCGGAGTCAAAAATATTATTTTTGGATGTGTCGGGTATTTAAAACAGTTAAAGGCTTGTACCGCGTTAACTAGTAGTATACCCGCTAATTTGCACCTAATACCCACTTAATAATATAATACTATAAGAAAATGAATCATCCATGCTATTATATGTGGGTGTCGAGACATGGGGCTGCCATCAAAGCCTATTGTGTTGACTCATCAATGCAAATGAATTCTTATTTAAACCTACACACAAACCTTTTCATATTCTCCATACACCACATTACAATTTCTTTCTTCCTCTCTCTCCAATAACCGTACACTCTCACTCTCTCACTACTCTCTCTCTACTTCATTAAAACACTAAATAAAAACCTTCCATATTTCATGCAATATCATCCATGGGGATTAAATCTTGAAGTTATGAACAAGGATTATTAAGGATTTTTAAGCATTTCTTCATCTATCATCCACTTTATTTTGTAAGGTATAAATTACAAACCCTTGTTCATTTATTTCATTTCCAACTTGGATTTACCACACAAATCTGAAAATATAAAGGTTTTTACTGAATGGTTTTAAGGAAGGTTTTACAAAAATGAAAGAGAGATAGGTGTATGTGTGGTGTGGTGTGGGGGTGTGTGTGTGTGAAGGGGGTATAAATGCGTTGGAGGATGAGAAAAAAACTTGAAGATATATACATGTATATGTATGGCCTTGAGTATATATATATGCATGTATATGATTTTGGTGATTAAAATTAACTAAAAACTTGTTGGACACTCTTGATTTTATTAAAAGACATATTGATATTATTCCATGGGTTTTCATAAGAATGAGTTTATTAACCTTAAAATGGTGAAAAATGACATAAAATGGTGGGTTTTGTTAGTCACATTGATGATATGTTATGTTATTTGCATTAGTGTCTAAATAAATGTTGATTAAGCTTTATGAAATAAAGTAATGAAATTATGTTTTTAGAACAGAAAATATTGACATTAAAAGGGTATTTTAAAAGGGCCAATATTATGGACAAAAATAATAAACTTTGGTTAACATGTTGGATTCAAAGTTGGACATAAAAGATATGAAAATTTTGCATAAGCATGAGGCTTTTTAATGAGATTTTTAAGAGCTGATATGAAACAGAAAGTTTGGTTTATAAACTTGACTAAATGACTCATGTATAAAGGAAAATAATTGGGTTTTGGATTGTAAGAAAATGACCAAGTTTTGGGCCTAGAAATGCTTAAAATATGGGCTTTAATGGGTGATTTTTGAAGAAAATATAAAGTCTGATTATTTATACCACAAATCACTTAAAAGTTCATCAAATAACTTATTTTGACCAAAAACTTTGAGTATTGGTTCAAAAACTAAATTTTGGCGAAGTCCGGTACAAAACTATGTTGTAAAAAGGCGAAAAACGGCAAAATTTGTATAAATTTCAAATCTGATTTAGAACAGGTCTTAAAAGTGTATTTTTGAAATAAAAACATATAATTAAAGGTATGTTTAAAATACTACATGTTTTTACAAGTCACACGAATTGGAATTTTGAGAAATTGCCAAAGTATCGCCTAAAACCGACAAGTTGTGTAACTAGGTGTCTTGCTACCTTAACACCTTAGACTTTTAAAACATATCCTTCATTAGCATTTTTATATATATAGGTTGAGTTCTTCGGAATTCTTAAGCCTTTACGACGAACTTTCTCGGAATTTACACTTAGCGAAACTGTGAGTATATCTTTCCCTTTTTCATATTACTTTTGGGGCTACTCATGTACTTACTATCAAATTTCTATTTCATTTTACTAAAATAGCAAATCTTATGTGAGTTGTTTGTGTCATTATGTGTATCTATGACTTGTCAAATCATTAACCGTTGCGGCCTAGCATTTCAATGAATAGATCTATGGTATATACCCTTGTGACTCTGTTGAGAGTCCTTGTCATTGCTATGTATTTCATTACTACTAGCGCATACTATATATATCTTCTTTCCTTTCACAGGGTTGATTTGACCCAGATACCAATTACTACCTTTTGCAAACACTATGTTACATTTGATTTGCTAAGTTTTACCTTACTACATATATCAAACGGATGTACTCACCAATACATTATATGTGTTGACAAATTATTTTGTACATGTTTCAGGTGACGTTTGATCTTACATGCTTTCACGCTTAGGCTGGACCTAGTGCTTAAATAAAAGACTGAATATATATTTATCTATGTTTGGGATTTCTATTAAGACTTTTGTATTTCCTTTTGGATAATGAAAGTTTGTTTGCTATTAATATTTATAATCTAGTCCATGTGCTATTGAACAATCGTCACTACGTGACACCTCGATGTTTCCGCCATCGGTTGGGGTGTTACACGCCACCACCATGCAGTGAGCCACATATCCAAGATTACAATATTAACTTTTCATATTTAGAACTAAGAGTGCGATATAGGTGGTTGAGTTGTATTTCAATGAAAATACGCCGTCCACAATCCCTAAATACTAACTCAAGGCTATTTGGTGATGTACATGCTAGGTGAACAACTTTTCAGCAAAATTGCAAAAGTCCGCAATCCATGCTAGCGGACTGAAACAAAGTAGCATGGCTTGCAAACTTTGTTAAGTCCGTTAAAAGGAAAATTGTGGACTTATACAATTTTTCTGAACAATTGTTCACCTAGCCTACAGTACACGTCATCAAAGAAGCCTCCAGTCTGTAATCAGAGATTACGGAATATATATTTTCATTGAAATACAACTCAACAAGCTAACATACTCTTTAACATCTATATATAAATAAATATAAACCAGATTCTAATAATCCAATTATAACCTATTGACCAATAATAATAATCCATACATACAACTTACATGCTACAACTTGACCAGTGTTGCTCCCAACCTTCACTTTCGTTACCAAAAACAATCCCAATAACATATCAAGGGTCAGGAAACAACTTATAGTTTGTTGGTTCTTGTAGGGGCTAATAGTGCCACTTCTAAAACTAAAAGAGAATAATTTTAATACACCCATAAACCAGGGAAAGTTTTTGAAATTAAACGTGCAAGTATAGGCCTGTAAATGAACCGAACGAACACGAACACAGGCGTGTTCGTGTTTGTTCATTTAACTTTAATCGAACACGAACACGAACGCATAATCGAACACATTTTTGTGTTCGTGTTCGTTCATTAAGAAATTTGCCTTGTTCGTGTTCGTTTATGTTCGTTCATTTAAACCTAAACGAACAGTTCATGAACATAAACGAACACAAATGATCAATATAAACGAACACAAATGAACATAAACGAACACAAACAAAAACAGGTTAATAATGATTCATGAACATAAATGAACGTTATGGTTAGGGTGGAGAGCGGCTGTGAAGTGTGGGGCTATGAAGTGTGGAGAGCGGCTAATAAATGATAAGTTTAGAATGTTAGGGTTAGGGTTAAGTTTTTAGAACATATGAATTAAGGTTATTTAACAAAAGGAAATAAATAATAAAAATAAAGCTAAGTTTAATTAAACGAACATAAATGAACAAAAGAAATGAACATAAGCGAACATAAACGAACGATCATGAACATAAATGAACGAACACAACGTGTGTTCATGTTCGTTCGTTTAATTAAACGAACAAAAAATTGTGTTCGTGTTCGTTCATTTATTTAAATAAACGAACATAAACGAATTTCCCGCCGAACAGTTCATGAACGTTCGGTTCGTTTACAGGCCTATGCAAGTAGGGTGTTCAAAAGTATCTGAATCCGAAAACTATCGGATATCCGAATCGAAAACTATCGGACAATTCGGATATCCGGTTTTTGAATACCCATTCAATAATCCCCAATTGTTCCTGTAAGTTGTAATAAGATAAACCAACAAGAACAAACAGACACCCTTTCAATCACCACGTCAGCATGACGGAAGACGATCGATCTAGGGTTCCGATGCCGGAGCCTCAATCAACGGCTGCAACAGATTCATCTCATACCAAACAAAGGTATCCATCCTATTTATTGTTATTAGGGTTTTGAGCCTTTACTTGCGTGTTATGATATTATATGACTGGGTTGGTATTGGTGGATTGAATATTATTATTGTAGGAAAAAGAGGAAATGGGATCAGCCTGCTGAGTCCTTGGTTTCAGCTGGATTAGCAGTCCCTGGAATGCTTCCATTGGGTATTAATATTATAGGAAGTGGTTATGCTGGGACCGCCTATCCCGGTGTTGCTCCGGTTTCGGTTTCGACTGCGCCTTTGGTAAATCCTCATTTGCAGCATGCCTCCTTGCTGGCCCAAAAGATTCAAGTAAGAATTAACTCATTAAGATACTTATATTGGTTATTTTAGTTACATACTTGCATATATTATTGTTTTTCCCCAATTTAAGTTAGTTATAGGAGTGTTTTTTAGGGTTATCGTTGCTTCAAGCATAGAAATTGCATTCGACATTTCGCTATGTGATTATGTTTGTTGCGGAACAAGCTTTGAGGGCTTTGTCTTCTTTTCGAATAGCGTTGAATGTTGATGGAAGAATATGACTTGTTCTTTTTTTCATTGGTAGAACATACTAATTGTTTTTTTTTTCTCGTAGCCAAAGATTCAGGAGGAGTTGATAGCAAGAGAGATTGTCATAAATGACGCGGAATCGTCTGTTCGGTACAGGCTCACAAAACGACAAACACAAGAGGAGGTAAATGTACATTTTATTATAATTTTCATAAAACTGGATTTGAAAATTTGTGGCCCAATAATGATTATGTGTTCTAACTTGTGCAGATTCAGATGTGCACCGGCTCCATAGTGATAACTAGGCAAGTTGCTCACCTTGATAGTTTAATGTGATATCCTTTTTCTTGTCTTTCTTACGTGGTACTGAATGACATCTGCAGGGGTAAATATCGACCACCGAACACACCATCTGACAATGAAAAACCATTATATCTTCACATTTCAGCTGGCACTCATGTAAGTTTGCTTTTTTTGCCTTTTCCAGACTATCGGTTTATGGTTGGCAGGGTTCTTTTGGTGGAAACTCATTGCTTGTAAAGCTAAAGAAATTAATTAGAAATCCTAAAATGCTTGTTTTTGTCCAAGTCAGTTATTGTAGTAACTGGTTGCAAATGGGAACTCGTATGTGCGTTATATTTTTGCAGAATACAACTGGTTTAGGTTAGAGGCTTTCATGATTCAGGGTGTGTGATGTTTTACATGCGTTGATTAGTGCGTTTTATATAGCTAACTTGTGACCGAACATATATCGGTGTCCAAATAATATATAAAAAAATGGCTAAATTGATTGAATTAAAATTTTTGTTGATCAAATTATTGTAAAATGATTATATAATTTACGGTACGCCCATGTAAACCTTAAAATCATTATTGGCAAGAAGTTATTGAGGTTAATATAGAATATAATTATGACAACTGTATCATGGAATATAGGATTTAAAGACTGAGGAAAGTTCCTAGTTTCTTTAAAATTACATTTTCTTTTAAAAAGTAGGCATTTAAGTTTAGATTGCAACATGAATTTTCAAGGTCTTCGTATTTTTTTCTTTCTAGTATGTTCATAATTAACATTTCATCCATGGGGAAAGGAGGGGGTAGTGAAATGGGGTAAAAGTGTTGTGTAACATCAACTTAACGGTCATTTTTAATGTGAGCTAGTGTTTGGGGCCAAGCAAATTATTAAATGCTAAACAGTGGGACTAGGTCTGTTATTTCTCATAGTTAGTGACAAAATCCAAAAGGTCATAACACAGGGACCACCTTGGTCTTTATTCGTTTTACTGGGAAGTCGTTATTCTGGATTCTTGATGGGTTATATCCTTATGGATGATGCCATAGCAAATTTATTATTTGGTTTGCCACTGTAGTTGGAATCAACAGCAGACAGGATAAAAGCAGTTGATCAGGCAGCTGCAATGGTAGAAGATATCCTGAAGCAGGGTCCTCTAACTAATGGAGGATTGAAGGTGAAATGTCAGCTAATAATTTTTTTAAAGGGTGCATTAACTAAATCATTGTCAGTAAACACTTTATATGGTAATGTTTGCTAGGCGGTTCAACCATTTAGTACATGTGTGTTCTTGGGCTTCGAACCAGATCCCTCCTTGAATATCACTGCGCGAATCCGTGGACCAAATGTGAGCTTCTCTACAGTTTGTCTTGTGCTTTTACAATATTGATCTTACTTCTGTTATTTTTAGTAAGTTTTATATAGCTTCTATTATTCATGATGAAGTTGAAAAATTCTAATTTTGAAGCTTTCCTTGACATCTCCGTACGATTGGGAGAGTTCCTTTTTGTTGCTTCTGGTTGGGTTTTGTACATGCAGGATCAGTATGTAAATCACATTATGAATGAAACAGGATCTAAAGTCTTACTAAGAGGGCGTGGTTCAGGAAATTTAACAACAAATGCTGAAGGTAGTTAGTATATATATATCGCTTTTTTTATGTTTTTTTCATTTTTTCTGAAACATACAAATTGTTCTATTCCACTCTATTTCATTGCAGAACAACAGCCGTTACATCTCTTTTTGTCAAGTAGTAATCCTAAAAGCCTGGAACATGCAAAGCTTCTGGCTGAGAATCTTCTAGATACAATATGTGCAGAATGTGGTGCCTCTAGGTAGCCATATGTGCATGAACAGAATAATTACATTTTATTTATGAAAAAATATTATGTCTGATTTTTATTTTACGGTCCCAGGTTATCCTCGGTTAAGGTTTATGGTGCTGTCCCACCACCACAGAAGTTGCTGGCAGGGGTCCAGAATCCGACTGTTGGGTTGGAAACGACTGCCAAAATAACTGCCGGCTCAGCAGCATCGACTGCAGGATATGTTCATTCCCCAGCAACTTCATCGGTTACATACCCTGGCAGCACTGCTGTTGTTTCGCATGGTACAGGCTATAATGGGTATGGTGGGATATATCCGCAAGCAACTCCTTTGCAACAAGTTGCTTTGGCCCTTAAGCAAGTAACTTCTCCTATCATGTCTACGATTTCTGTTAGCCAAAAAATTGGAAACACAACTGCAAGCACAATTTCTGAGAAGGAAAAACAACCCACTCACAAACGCAAGTTTCAGGAAGGGCCCGTTAAAGCGCATCAGGTATCTGTGCTCTAACCCTGTATGTATGTATATCTATAAATTTGGCCCACTGTAAATAAATGATAAATTATAATCCAAAGTGCCAGTGGCTTGAAATGCACGCTCTAGCTGCAACTGATGGGAGAAGCCGGGTTCCTGTTAGGCTGTTACAATCTTTATTGCATGTATTCTGGGGATATTTATTGGTTTTCTAGGCATTGTTAGGAGTGGGTAGTTAATGGGATAAACCAAATTCTTCTCTAGCTTGAATTTGTTGGTTTTCATTTGAACAAAACAAACTGATTAGGGTAATAAATGGATCATATTAAGATTCCCATTTTTTTTTTTGCACATGCATACTGTTTTTGTTAATGTATTCTTGGTATTATTTTGGCTCTGACGCTTGTTACTTATTATTACAGGTATTTTCTCTGACCTTGTATGAAGTTTACAGCTCATAGTGGACCTGTGTGTTGGACATTTGTGTTTTCACAGGGTTTTTAAATGCATAGGAAGCCTCAAGACTGTTGCTGCTTTGGCACTTTTAAGTTTTAACCCGGACTTGCTAATTCTGTCCACTGTGTGCATAACGACTTGTATATCTGAATTGCGATGGTTACAGGCATGAAGCGCAGTTATTGAATAACATATTTTAAACATTCTTGTGACCCGTTTGGCCTCTTTTTGAACTGTCTTTTTTACAAATTTACCCAATTGACCAGTTAGATATTAGATATACTGCATTGACAATTTAAAAGTAAATGGATTGAAATTGCACATCTATGACATTTTCTGAGAAGATCAAGACAAATTCTTTCATGTAACGCGTATGCTTCAAATTATTTCATGTGATGCTCACACAACATTCGACTAGACAATTCATCGGAGATCAATAGCACACAAGATTATAAAATATACTTTTCGTCAGTTACATGTGGTTCTCTGTTGTAGGTCGCACTCGAATAATAATCAAGATTATCACACCTTGTCCCTTTATGATTTTATATTTTTGTCATTTAACTGATCATTGAGAATCCTGTTGCATTGTGTGCTTATGACTTGTCGCAGGAATCAGCATCCTTAAACCCAAGTGAAGTAAAATCATCAATTCCAGTTCCAAAGAAGCTGGCCAAGCCAGCATCTGATGGCATGATGCCACCTCCTCCGAGAACCATGCCTCCGCCCCCTTCAAGGACACCAGTCACACCACCTCCAAGATTTGAATCATCCGTTGCGGTAAAAAAGGTGGTGGAGGTGAATAGCACCACCTCCAAACCAGAAACCAAATCAGTGCCTGGTAAGCTTACAGTCTTAAACCACATTTATTTGCATTATGCAGAGGTGGCAATTTTACCTCAATAATGAATGGGTCGATTTGGGTTTTACATTTTATGCCCAACATGTCAAGTGGGTTATTTAAAAAAAAAAAAATAGACAACAAATGTTAAGGCCCAACCAACAAAAAAATGCCCTCTTGACTAGGGGTGTACAAAAAGCTCGCAACTCGTGGCTCGCTCGAAAAAAATGAGCCAGCTCGGCTCGGCTCGATTGTAAACGAGCTCGAGCTAGGCCTGTCTCGGCTCGCGAGCTGGCTCGAATTATTATTTATATGTATTAATTTTATTTTTAAATGTTTAAATTAAAAAATATGTGAGAATAGTTTGAAGTGTTAACATTTTAAGTTTAATTAATCATTACAATATGAAAATTAATAGAAAAAAAAACAAATTATACATATAATATTTTTAGTATGTCTTCAATTCTTTAAAATATTAGAAAACTAAAAAAATATACATGTATATTTGTAATTTTATTTATTATTTTTTTTTGTTATTTTTATTTTATAAATTTTTATAAAAAAAATAATAAAAAAATAACGAGCCAGCTCGAGCTCGGCTCGATCATTTACGAGCCGAGCTCGAGCTTAGCCTGGCTCGGCTCGACTCGTGTACAACCCTACTCTTGACCCATTACCAACGTGCTTGACATGGCCATTTTGCCACTAGCTAAATGTAATTGTGAGTTTGTGATTCATTATCCCAAACCATTTCAGAAACTTTAATCAGTCTTATGGAGTATGGAGATGAAGATGATGATGACGATGAAGATACCCCTTCAGATCTTGTAACAAAAGGTTCAAAATCATTGTCGTCTTCTAAACCTTTCTGGGCCGTGTGAAACTGTAGGTGATTGCTTGTAACAAAAGGTTCAAAATCTTTGTACTTTAGCTTAAAGAAATTGGCCAAATGGCAAAATGAAACTTGATTAGAGCAGAACGCCAAATGTATAATCTATTCATCAGCCATGCTTTGTTTTGGGTTTTACAGCCCCTTGCTGGCCCGGTTTTGTAAAATCTTTCGCTGTTCAAAATAAAAGTGACATGCTTCACAACCGAATCCAATAGAGTGGGTTGTTTTTTTTGGCATTAAATTTTCTATTTGGTTGGTAAATACCGATAGTATAAAAGCTTAAGATTCTCATGCTGGGTTTGTAAAATCTTATGATTTTATGATTTTTTTTTTCTCCAGAAAAGGGTGCTAATCCAATGTAAAATCTGTGATTAAGATTTCATACTTGACCATAAGATATGATCTCGATTTGAAATGATCTTGCTTAGACTATATGGTGTGGGTTGGGTTTTCCCCCAATGCCACATCAGCGTCACATCATTTCCCCCATTTTCTCCCCCAAAGTTTGGAAATGGTATTCCCCCATTCCCCTTCATTTTTTTTTATTATTTTTACTTAATTTATTTAATATACTTTAAATTAAATAAAAAAAAACAAAAAAAATATATATATCGTTAACAGACCCATCTTCCCCAAAGCTCCACTCTCTCTCTCTCTCTAAAACTCCTCTCTCTGTCTCTCTAAAACCAGACACCCAAAGCTCCGTCGATTCCCCGAAGTTTGCAGTCACCTCCACAGCCACCTCCACCTCCACCACGTCGCCAATCTCCGGCATCGGAGCCACCACTGGCATCGCCATGTATCTTCTTCTTCTTCCTACAGTGTGTGTAAATGTGTGTGTATATATATATTATAAAGTTTGAATTAATAAAAACAAACAAACAAAAAACCCAACGTGGCCCAATCAAGAAGCTCGGGAGGAACGGGGTGAAATCCCCGAAGGCACCGAAACCGAATCGGGGGGGGGGGGGGGGGGGCGGTGTTCCCGATCGGGTACTTGTCCAGCTCACCTCCCCAAATCTTCTCCCCGACTGCACACCGTTTAGTCTTATACATGAGGATATATTTTTTTTCTGTATTTCATTTTGTCCCTAATTATTTTGAACCATTGTTAGTATCTCTTTCTCTGGCAATAATGTGATAACTTTTACGCAGAAAGAGACCATGAAACAACACTGAAGTTAGGATCATTATCCGACAACCTTTACAACATCATAGATTTGTTTGTCTTTGGATGGTGACATCACATGAGAGACATTTTTACAGGTTGTTTGGTTGATTAAGTGCTGAATTATTAAAATGTTTGAATAGTTAAGAGGCTCTGAATGATTAAGTGCTGAATGGTTCAACTATGCACTAAGTCTGAATGGTTCAGCTTTTAACCGTTTCATTCAGAGTTTTTTTTAGGTTGAATCAAACAGTCAGAATGCTGAACCATTTAGAGCAAAATGGTTCAGAGCCTCATTAGGAGGGGTACTAAACAAGCTGCCTCATTAAGAAGGTACCAAACAAGCCATTAGTGTTATAACCGGGACATCAGGATCTTAGAATCTATTAGTGTTATAATTGGGATATCAGCATTAGGGGTGTTCAAATTCGGATAATCCGAAATTTCGGATAGTCAATATTGGGATCCGAATTTTGGATTCGGATCATCCAACGGATAATCCGAAACTTAAAAAATAATAAAAAAAACGTTCTCCTTTTATGTCTAAAACGTGAACCTGTTAAAAAAATAAAAATCGAAGTTAGATAAACGAAACTGGAACAAAAAAATGTAAAAAAAACTTACCGTTTGATGGACGGGGGCTGTGGAGGTCGAAGACGAGGTGGACAGGAGCTGTTATAGAGAAGAGAAGAGGGAGCGACTGCTATGGATTGGAGGAGTATGGACTTAGGGTTAGGAGGATTAGGGATTTAGGATTGTGTCTTGTGTTATGTAGTGTATATAATATTATATATTTATATATATTTTTTTAGTATTCAGGATTCGAATCCGAATCTGAAATTTTGGATTATCTAATTTTCGGATATCCGAAAATCGGATTATCCAAAATTTCAGATAATTTGGATTCGGATTATCGGGTTTGAATTCGGATTCAGATTTTTTTGAACACCCCTAATCAGCATCTTAGAATCCATCATTCCTGGTGTGGCCAAGGTATGGGATTCAACAATCTGTGTACGAGAGCAGAGTTAAATCCATTTAAAGACGATAACAATCTTTCTCGATAGTTATTGACATTGCCATACATCGTGATGGTGGTTGTTATTCTCGCTATCGATTAGCCTTTTTTGAGAAATAATACGTTTCTTCTTAAGTTAGAGAAACTACGCATCGTCTCTACTCTCTATTGTTCACGCGACTTTCACACTTTTCGTCACTGACATAGTCGTTTGTTAGTTTTTGCGTTACTTTTTTAAGATAATGACCATTAGAGCTCCTGCAATGTTTGCTACCAATCAAGAAGATGTGATCCTTGGACCTCCTTCCATAAACGTAACAATCTCTCTGATGGGATCTACCGAGATATAAAAGTTACTAGGGTGTAAACGAGCTTGTTTAACTTTAACAGATCTCGGATTCGAGCCGGACTCATTTAGAGTTGTATTTTTAAAGCAATGCTTGACTCGTTTATTATTTAGTAAATATTTATATATTTCTATAATCATGTATGCAAATATTTATAATTATAATTTTTATACATAATGTAACATATACTATTTAATTATTTTTATCTAAATTTTATCTATTATTATAATTATTGTTGTTATACGTAATGTGAAGCTTGACTTTTAATGAGCCGATCTTGAGTAGCTCACGAGCGGTTCCGCTCATTTAAACACATCTTTAATGTTGCATCGTTGACCGATGAGCCATGGGCGGATCAAAGATGAGTCATCTAACATCTATGTAGTCGGAGTAAATTAGTAATTTTACAATATTTTAAGCAAATTTTTTTAAGAGACATCCATCTCAAGACCAAAAATTATATTATTGAGGGGTGTGAGGTTCAGTGGAGAATGAGGAATTCCAAAAAAGATGGGAAACTCGGGAATCAATTTTACATGTTAAACACTTATTAAAAATGGAGTTTTTACTTTTTCGATTTCTTTTTGTAAGTTTAATTATTTTAATAATACGGTTACTATAAGTGTTGTTTATACGTAAAAACTCAGAAAAAAACATTTTAAAAACGATTTTCTTATTTTAAGATATCAAAATAGTGGTTTACTGGTGTTCAGGTTCTCCAGTTTTTAGGTTTTCTATCAAAATACCTTTGGGGGTCTTGCCTCCGAAGCCATCCGATTTTTGATATGGTGCAAAAGGTGATGCATAGTAATTACTCGATAGCCAGAGACCAAAGTTTAATTTTTAATAGAGTATGTTTTACTATCCGAAAGAAGGTGGCGACGCAGCTTGTTGTCCGCTTACCAACCGTCCACTTATAATGTGTTGATTTTAATTTAATGAAAACTTCCAAAGAGTAAAAAGTTAACATTGAACTCACCCCAAAATGAGTGAACAAAAGAATAGTTATCACTATCCGTGTAGTAATTTACTATGTTTCAAAAGAAAATAATAATAAAAAACAAAAGAAAATCCAAAACTACAACAAGATTCAATTATTTAAAATTAAATCCTGAATCAAAGCAAAAACCATACTAAAAAATAATAATTTATAACTTAAAACCAGGGTAGGGTTCCTGTACAAAGGGAATTTTTCATACAAAGTGTGAGAAGTCCATATATGCATTGTGTTTTAAATTTTAGACATGATGTTTTATATTATTTTGGCATAGTATTATATAGAAAAACACAAAACTTAACAATTTAAAACACTAATTAATGTATTCTAGACATGCAATCTAAAACACCATATGAAAAAAGTAATCAGTGTGTTTTAAATTTCATGTCTAGAATACATTTTATTGTGTTTTAAATTGTTACGTTTGGTGCTTTTATATATAATACAAAGTAAAAGGAATCGAAAACATCACAGCCAAAATTTAAAATACAATGACTACATATACTTCTCACATTTTGTACCAAAAATGTTGTACAGAACCTAAACCCTCGAGACCGTATCTACTAACTTTTTCACTTAACCTGTAACTAAAAAATAATCCTGAATCAGCCTTGTATTCCTTGCTGATTAAAAAAAAAAAATCTACATAAAAGTCAAACACAACAGTTAAGCAAATTGGTCAACATTGACCCTGGTCCAACCATAGACTTTTGCCACACCCAATAACCTCTCGCCACGTTAGCACAACCATCGATGCTTCATCTACGCCTGATTAACCGCTGAATGAATAATAATAATATCAATCAAGAAACACCCAACCACACACCATACCTCCTCCAGCTGCCACTATTCATTCTATATTGTTTCCAAACCTTGAAAGCTTCGAAAATATAGGATACCGCCATTAACAGGTTGTCTGTTTAAAAGATCTAAGCTTTTCTTGTTTTTTATTAACATTCAATTAGAGTTGTTTAGTTGGTTGGTTGGTTGGATTGTTTTGTTTCTTTTTGTCAGGTTATTAAACATATTGATTGATACCTAACACATGCACCCATAAGTTCAAGTTTTGTACTTTTGTGATCAGTTAATTATTGATCACGTTCTGGGTGATGAAGTTTCTTCTTTATTAATTTATTCGGTGCTTTTGGTTTGGGATCTTGTTTTATGTTCTGGGTCATTTAAATTCTTTGGTTTTATTAGCTTTTTTTAAAGTTTTTGTTTGTACACCAAGTGTTTGAAGAAATGCCTCTGTGAGTTAAGAGCCTTTTTTTGGACTTAAACCAGTGTTTTATTTGACTTTTTGTTTTTAATTTGTTGATTACTTTGTATATTTTGTTTATGGGAAGTTGTAACCCTATGATGGAGGGAGTGGAAGAAGAGAAATTGATAGATGCTGCTAGGCTGATTTTGAGGGAATTGGAGTCTGACAAGAAGTTATCGGATGTGGCGGTTAGGATCTTGGAAGATTTAGGTGCGCGATTGGCGGTTATGGTGAAGGTAACCGAAAGTAAAGATGAAGAAGAAGATGGGAATGAGGAGTTGAGTGATATGAAGGGGCGGATTGATTCGATACATGCTAAGGTTATGACATGGGAGGTTGGTCAGTCAATGATATGGGATTCTGGGCCGGATGAAGCTAAGGAGTATTTGAAGGAGGTGGATGAGGTTAGGAGATTGATTGAGAGATTAGAGGGTTTGAATCCGAGTAAAAACAGCGAAGAACATGAGCTTTTAAGGAAGGCTAATGATGTTCTTCAGACGTCCATGGCCAGACTTGAGGAGGAATTCAAGCATATGCTTGTGCACAATAGGCAAAATTTAGAGCGTGAGCGTTTTTCCTTTCGGTCTACTGAAGATGATGTGTTTGATGATAGCTCAAGATTCTCTTTTGGGGATGATTCGGTTGATGATTCGATTCAAAGAGATAGTATAAGCCGAGGATCCGAGGTTTTCATTATGGATTTGATTAATCCTAATGTTATTCCTGATCTGAAAAGTATTGCTAATTTGATGTTTGATTCAAATTACAATAAAGAATGTTCTCAAGCATTCATCAGTGTCCGTAAGGATGCCTTGGATGATTGCTTATATATTCTTGAAGTAGAGAAAACGAGCATCGAAGATGTTTTGAAAATGGAATGGGCTACATTGAACAACAAGATCAGGCGATGGACGAAAGCGTTGAAAATCTTTGTAAGAAATTATCTTGCAAGTGAGAGGTTCTTGTGTGAGCAGATTTTCGGACAAAGTGAGTCATTAGCCTCATTCTGTTTTGCTGAGTCGTCGAAAGCTTCAGTCTTGCAGCTTCTAAATTTTGCAGAAGCGATTGCGGTTGGAACCCACCAACCCGAAAAATTACTAAGGATTCTAGACATGTATGAAGTGTTGGTAGATCTTACACCGGATATCGAGTCTTTTTATCCTGACGAAAATGGGTTATATATAAGAACCGAGTTCCAAGATGTGCTTACTCGTGTCGGTGATTGCGTTACCGCAACATTTCTTGATTTCAAGAACGCAGTCGGGTCCAACGTGTCAAATGCGGCTTTTCCTGGAGGTGGGATACACCATCTCACTCGTTACGTGATGAACTACATTCGCACCCTTATCGAGTATAGTTACTCCCTAAATACCCTTTTAAAGGACCATGGTGAAGATCAAGATCAAGATTCATCATCATCACCAGACACAAGTCCCGCTTGTGAAGACGATAGCATCAACGAGAACTCATGCTTATCTCCGATGGGGCTGCATTTCCGTTCACTAATGTCGATTCTTGAATCAAACCTGGAGGAAAAATCAAGATTATACAAAGAAGAAGCATTGGGACACCTTTTCTTGATGAACAATATCCATTACATGGCTGAAAAAGTCAAAGGGTCAGAGCTAAGAACCTTACTCGGCGATAACTGGATTCGAAAACATAACTGGAAGTTTCAACAACACGCGATGAGTTACGAAAGATCCACATGGAGCTCAATCTTGAGTTTACTTAGAGATGAGGGGCTTTATCATTCAGGTAACTCAGGTTCAATCTCCAAGAGTCTTCTTAAAGATAGGCTGCAGGGATTCTACACTGCCTTTGAAGAAATTTACAAAAGTCAAACAGGATGGTCAATACCAAATAGTCAACTCTGTGAAGATCTCAGGATCTCAATGTCACTCAAGGTGATTCAAGCTTATAGAACTTTTGTTGGCAGGCATGCAAATAATATCAGTGAAAAGTATATCAAGTATAGTGCTGATGATATTGAGAATTATCTGTTGGATTTGTTTGAGGGGTCTCCAAGATCATTGCACAGTTTCCATAGAAAATGATTTCTTTAGCTTTTGTGTTTTGCTTAGATATATTGTGGTGTTGTGTGTGAATCTTTTTTAAGTTACAGTTATTACTTACCATATGTATTGTAAGTTGTACATGTTTTGAATTTGTAATTTTTTGTGCTAGCAGAATTGTATTTTGAGTTTTGTGCAACATTAATGTAATACCTCTATTTCAAGTTGAATCATATGAATTCATAAGTCAAAAGTCAAAACAATGGCGGGATGTTTGATTATTTAGGGTGAAATATCTTAAAGCTTTTCGGTTTCTCTTGGTGGTAATTTCTGACCTGACCAAAAAAATAATCAGGTTATGGGTTGTCATATCTAACTCGTTTAATAAGAAGTTAGTCGTCTTTGAGTTGAGTTGTTTTCTTCAATGGATGATGGTTTGGTTGATTTGTTTAATTAAACAGATTGACGTGTTTTATTAAACCCTTTTAACCCACGTTCACATCCAACCAACCGATTAACATGTTTGCAACTTAATTAGTATTTGTCAACCTGTTTGATACATTTAGAAAAATGGGTTACACGATTTTAGATGTGTGTGGGTTATGGTTAATTATATGAGTCATGTTAGGATTACACATTTATAAATGTGTGTGGGTTAGGGTTGGTAATGACTAATGTGGGTCGTGTTATTTTTAACAATTCAAAGTGTCAAAGACTTTTATGAATATATCAATGTTTGTGTTTTTCCCATAGAGAAAAGTAAAAAAAAAATCATCAATATAAAAATGTAGGTTTTAATGTTTTTGTTTTAACTTAGGAGGGGTGCACTCCTATCATGTATTTAAGAACTCGCCAATCATGCAGCGTCATCTCATTTTTACGTTCAACTATATACCCTAATACCACTAAATCACTAACATCACTCCTCTTAACAATTAAAAAAATTTTTTTTTATGTTTTTTTAAACAAAAATGAAATAAGCAATTAAAAATAGCTAAAATTTGGGTTTGGGCCTGACAGAATAAAGTATTCAACCTACAATGAAATTTTGAGCCAAAATGTTATAAAAATTGGCTGGAAACTCATGTATCGTAGGGTATATTTAATTTGCAATGTCATGGATATCTTTCCAAATTGTTTATCAAGTCGAATCATTTCGATGGGTACCCGAAATCTCAACCGGGTTATTCTGAAATATTACAAATAAGTTTTTATGAAACTATACACAGATAATCAAAGATTTTCTTTTTTACAATGTTTACCCGAGCGACACAATGCTACATGAAAGAGACTCTAAGTTTAGTAATTAACAATTGGAATCATTTATGATAGTTAATCTTTGGAATCGATTGTGGCCGTTAATTCTTGCAGTCAGTTGTTACTAGTAGCAACTTATTAACAACCGATGATTGACTTTCGTAACATGGTTACTACATATGATTAGTTTCTTTCAGTAATGGTTACTAGTGATAGTTGGTCTATTACTTCCTATTGATGCTTAGTTAATGTTAATAGCACAACATCGTTGATCGCACGGTTGCTACAAATGGATCAAATCCAATGGATCGATATGGTAACACCACCATCCAGACCAAAAGCAATTTCCAAAGGATCTCAACTACGAAATTTAGAAGCGAGACCCCCCCGCCAGGTGGGCCTGTCCCTTTGAACCCATGAAGATCATCAGTGTCGGAAATCATATTGGTCATGAACGACTATGCACTTCGCACCTCCCTAAATTGTATCGAAGCTTATTAAGATTTTCTTTTGGTTTTTAGTAATTTCAAATCAACTAAAATGATTTGATGATACTTCAATCACCAACATTCCTCACATTAAACCTTTTTCTATTCATTGAAAATATGGTTATAATATACACATAAGTCCAACAATACTCAAATATTCTTACACTTGGCACTATTTACAAATCTTGTGCAGCGGTCATAATATCGTTGGCAAAGTTAAAAAAAGAAAAAAAAAAATTCTATAATAGCAATATATATAGTGATGTTAAGAAGATCATCTATACATTCCCTATTTTTATCTGTACTTTAAAAAAATGAGTGATGCTGAAAATCATATTTGCATTCCTCCGCTCCTAGTAAATCAGATTTTACAATCAACCGACAGTAGCTATGTTTTTTTCATGGATATTGCCAAGCGAGTCGAAAAAGAAGAAGACACAACAACATCTAAAAAAAGATGTGTGCCATGTGATCGCGAGGGATGCAATATTCGTTTAATGGAAGATTATTTTGTCTTCAACCCAAAATACAACGAAGCTACGTTTAAACTATGTGTTGTATGTCTCCATGTCTATTTTTAAAAGTTGTAGTTGATGTTGAAGCAAACTTCGAATGGTTTAAAGAGGCGTAGACGGTCAGTTTAGAAAGAGTTTTACGCCTCTACAAAAAGTCATGTCTGCAGTTAATGACATCAATGTTCTCCAATAATCTCCAGTTTTTCTCACCCAACGAAATAGAACAACGCCTAGGTGTCCATTTACTTTAAATGACCACTTGTATAGATGTGGATACTATCTTACCAATGAGATCTACCCTACTTGGTCAACATTTGTGACAACGTTTCGATATCCAACCGATCCGAAGGAAAAAAAATTCGTTAGGGCACAAGAGGGGGCAAGGAAATATGTGTAATGATCATTCGGTGCACTAAATGGGAAAATGGGGCATGTTCAAGCGACCCTTGAAGGAGACGACAGTTGATAGATGTAGAGTCATTTTCTATACGTGCATGATATTGCACAACATGATCTTGAAAGACGAGGAACATGCAATATCACAGGTCTACATAAGAGATCCTCTAGTCCATCTGGTGTTCGATGAAAATGCCCTTGCGGAGTTGAGAGACTCCAATATGCATTTCGACTTCGAAATGATCTCGTTGAACATCTAGCCACTATAGATCTACCCACCTCAAAGTGGATTCAGAATATTTTTATTTTTAATTTAAAGTGTGTTTGCATTTTTTATATATACATTTTTCAGTTTTAATAAATGTAAGTTTATTTTATTACATTTATTTTATTTGAATAATATGCATAATTAATTTTTATTTAATTAATGCTTATTTAAGTAAACAAAAAAAAAACAAAGAAACCTTTTTAGTGAAGTGTTGCTTTCAAAACTGTATTTTAGAGAAGTAAATCAGTAAAGTGGTTTAGTAAGGTAGGATTAATAAAAATAAGTGAACTTTATTTGAGCATCTCTCCCTCCCTAAACAAGATTTTAGGGTGTACCCTTCTTAACACCCAAGTCCCAACATATAAATAAATCTATAAACTTAATGCATCGATAATTGTACCTTAAAGCACTAAAATAAAATATGTAAATTATTATGTCAGTAATGAGTAATCAACATCTTACATCTATGTTGTGAAGATGCAACAGAAAGCCTTATAATTTATCATAAGTACTTTAAAATAATAATAATAAGAAGTAAATACTAATTTTTGAGAAAATAATTCAGAAATTAATAAATATGTAAGACTATTTTTGTCTAATGTCGCCTTTTATTTCATAACCATGATTGTTTATTAAAAGTGCCTCCTCAGATAGTGATTTCATAACCATGATTGTTTATTAAAACCGGATCAATCCCACACCACTTCTCAATAGCAGTCCAAACAACAAAAAAGAAACCACACGCCGTAAAAATGTGAACCGATGACTCGAGATCCACATCGCATAACCTGCATATCTTATTTTCTATCTCTATGTTTCTTCTATCCAAAGCATCCACCGTAGGAATCCTCTCCATCTCCGCACGCCAAGCCAAAATATTACATTTTTGTGGTACCCAAGCGACCCATTTAAACTTGAAATTATTAATCGGTACCCGGCTTTCCACAATCACCTATTAACCATAGCCACCGAAAAACTAGAGGAACCATCCCACTCCCAAATATCGTTACTTGTAGCCGGTTGGACCTGGACCAAAGAGTCCGATAATATAAACCATTCTTGGGCTTCCTACAAATCAAATGGTTGTGAATAATCTACTGGGAACCAACTACCAACCCCCATTTCCCCAACATTCATTGACTTTTGAATATTTATTTGTAGCCTTAGAGCATTCTCATTTGAGGAACCACATGTGAATGTGTCCACCAAATTATATAGGGTGAGTGTAAGTGGTTGTGAGTGAAAGAGAGAGAAAATATTTGATGGAAGCACTGTTCACCCATATATTTAAAAAGGTACTGTTCACCTCTAAAAATATTTTAATATTTTTGGAAGTTGTTGTGAGTGAAGAGAGAGAAAATATAATAATAAAAGTATAAAAAAATATTATTATTTTAAAAAGGAGAAAGAAAATTTTATGATGGAATAGTGAGTTTTAGTATAATTTGATGGAGGAGATTTGGTGGAAGAGATAGGAATGCTCTTAGAAACAATCGTGGGAACTTCAAATATAATGGTTCATGAAACACACCATTTTTTTTATTATAAAACTTTCACCATATATATCAGAGTCGGTCCCAGTTTACATCAAAAACTAGTCGCTCAAGCAACCTTTTTATTTTATAACATCTCTTTTACAAACAACTGTTTCCAAAAGAGATTACACAAGTACTAATTATACAAAAGTGATTTTCATTATTCGATCCGATTCTGGTCTCTAGTCCTCGTCCATTTTCTTTCCTGAAAGTATACATGAATATCATATTAGCCATAGCTAAGTAAGTACACATGACAGGTTTTTAATATATTTTCAAAGAACACTGTTTCCCCTTTTATCCTCCGAGACCACCGGTCTCCTATTTTATACTCTGAGACTACCTGTCTCTATTTTAATTCTTGAAATCACCTGTCTGTATTTTATTTCTTGAGACCACCGGTCCCTATCTTATTTCTTGAGACCACCTGTCTCTATTTTATTTCTTGAGACCACCTGTCTCTATCTTATTTCTTGAGACCACCCGTCTCTATCTTATTTCTTGAGACTACCGGTCTCTATTTTTATTTCCCGGGTAGTCTCTACTTTATTTCCTAAGACCATCGGTCTTTATTTTATTCCTTGAGACCAGCGGTCTCTATTTTATTTCTCGAGACCACCGGTCTCTACTTTATTTCCTGAGACCACCGGTCTCTATTTTATTCATTGAGACCACCGGTCTCTATTTTATTTATTGAGACCACCGGTCCCAAGCTATAGGTATTTTTTTTGTATATATTTCTTTTCCTATACCTACAAGCCTGTCTAATTATGGTTGCCTTTCTCTAATTTCTTATGCCATTGTCTATAACTTTCTTATATCCGCATAGAATAGAAATATGTAATAGGGCTGGCAATGGGTAACCTGTTAAGACACGATAAGACCTGTTTGACTGAAAAGTACACTATTTGATTTTTTGACTTTTTTTAATACTTAGAATTAAGAGGCAAAAATTTTTCATTTCCCTTTTTTGGTACATAAAACATAAAACTGTGTTATAAACATGAGATATAAATGAGTTAAACGAGTCGTGTTCATGTTTAGAACTTGATTTGTTAGCGCGCGTCAAAGACCTGTTAACCTGTTAGGGACACGATTTGCCAGCCCTAAATAGACTTGATGCCTAAGTAATTTCAAAGGCGGCCAACTATGACAGGTGCCCTCTATAACAAAAATACGTGGCACCTTGACCAAAATGTGGCAACATCTTGTTTCAGTGTTTCACATATGCATATTCATATGCTTTTAAAATAACAATAACTAATATATTATACATATATAATTTCTTTTCAATTTCGATAAGTAGGCACATGTAAATCGTATTATTATTTTAATTATTTTGTGTTTATGTTAAATGATATAACACTAAAAACTTTTATTTCCATTTACAAAACAGGATGTTACAGTTCATCAATATCCATCCAAAAACGAATGGACTTTCCGTTTCTAGCCGACCTTTAATTAAAGTAATCAACGAACAATCGGTCCCCACATTTAAACTTTTCACAATTTTTAGTAATACCCGCCCAACAACCAGACACCTCCGAAATGAGGGGAATACCGGACCAATGACTTCTACCTTTGTGACACATTGATACAACCATCTTCCACATCGCACTATCTTCTTTACGGAAACGCCAAACCCATTTCGACAATAATGCATCATTCACATCTTTCAACCGATTGATTCCCAACCCACCATATTTTTTTAGACTAGCAATCTTATCCCACGAGACCCAATGAATTTTGTTAACATCATTAGACCCTGACCAAAGAAACCGACGCATAATACCCTCAAGCTTGTCAATAACACCCGAAGGCGCCTTGTACAAAGAAAAATAATAAATCGGAAGGCTTCTCAAAACCAATTTAATAAGAGTAATACGCCCACCAATGGAAAGAATTTTAGCTTTCCAAGAAGATAATCTAGCTCCAAATACATCAACAATCTTTCTCCAATTTTTTAATTTATTCATGTTTGCACCAACCGTGATGCCCAAATAATCACACGACATTGACCCCACTCCACAACCCAACACATCCGCCATATTTGATAGTTTGAGACTTGTTGTACCAATACCAAAAAGACTTGATTTATGAATGTTTATTTTGAGCCCCGAGCACAAATAAAAGCTTATAAGGATCCTAGCCGTTTTATGAATATTATTACAAGACAAATCACCCATTATAAGTACATCATCCGTATACAATAGATGCAAAATTACCGGGCCAATCTAAGATAAATTAATCCCCTGAAATTCACTTTTTTTTCACCGCTTTATTAAATAAACACGATAAAGCTTCCATCACAATTAAAAATAAAAACGGAGACAAAACTTTAGAGATAACCTTGCTAATCAAACCCACCAAAGTAATCGGTCTAAAATCATTTAAACCTAAAGGATTTTTATTTTAGGAACAAGAGTAATAAAAGACGAACCACAACCTCGACTAATAGAGCCCGTCTCATAAAACCTTCCAAGAATATTAACAAAGTCTTCTTCAAGATCATTCCAGAAAGCTATAACAAATCAATAATTAAAACCATCTAAACCTGAAGCTTTGTCCATCCCACAATCAAAAACCGCTTCTTTTATTTCTTCTTTCGAGAATGGAGAAATAAGATTATCAGCTACATCAGGAAGGACTCTCTTTAAACCTTCACATGGTAACGTTGGGCGTTTTTTAAATTTTTCAGAAAGTGATTTCTAAAAAATTTTAAAACCTCCCTTTTGACCTCATTTGGTTTAGAAATCCAAACCTCATTCACTATAATACCATGGATGGAATTTGACGCTTTCCTTCCATTTATTACTCCATGGAAATAAGCCGTGTTATCGTCACCATGCATAGCCCATCGGATACGAGACTTTTGACACAAGTCCCTTGCTTGAAAATATTCCAATTCTCTAATCCTCTAATTGCACTCTGACCAAACCCATTCTTCCTCTTCTAGTAGATTCCTACTCTCCATAGTAGCTTCGATATTCCCCATATCTTCTTTGAAAGCTAATAGATCCGCCCTTTCTGTAGAATCCAATTTCTTTTTCCACTCCCTCAAAATAAATCGAAGATATCTAAGCTTTCCCGATAATAAAACATCCGGAGGACCCGTCATTTTGAATTCCTTAAGCGATTTAGACACCAACAATTTACACCCATCTCAATCAATCCAAGAATTGTACCACCTGAATGGTTTTGACCCAAAGTTCTTATTGTTTAATGATAACAACAAGGGACAGTGGTCAGATAAATATCTAGGAAGGGCACGTAAACATGCATTAGGCTATCTATTGAAAAACCCCTGGCAAACCAAAAACCTGCCTAATTTACTCAACTTGAAAGATGAACCTTTTTGAGTAAGACAAGTAAACTTCTTCCCTTTCATGACATACTCAAGAAGACTAGCTAAATCAATAAAATTATTAAAATCGTCAGCCACAAACTAATAAAAAAAAAAAGAATTTTTCTCTTTCTTCCTTGTACCGAACTGCATTAAAATCCCCCAAGAAACACCAATATCCGTTACTCTCATCAATCAAACTCGTCAAAACTCCCCACAAAGCACGTTTTTTGGCTGGTTTGTGAGGAGCATAAAAGTTGATAATATTAAAAATAGAACCATCCTCTTTTAATATCCCCGAAACAAGGATAAAATCATGTTGTTTAATACACGAAGATTTAACAAACATCCTAGGATCCCAAACTGATACTAACCCCCCTAAACACCCTTCTGCCTCAACCGCCTCAAACTCCATAACTGAAGAACCCCAAATCTTAGAAAAATCATGTAACACCCCAACCGATGGCGGAAACATCGGGATGTCACGTATTGATGATTGTTTCAGTAGCACATGGTATATATATTGAAATTTTAAATAATTTATTGATAACATAAATATCCAATGAAAAGATGTCTAGAAAATCCCAAAATACATAACATCAAATAAAGCAAATAACTTCAAATAACTTCATAGAATTCCTCATGCATACTCTAAGCCTCAGCTTCATTGTTACCTGAAACATGTTAATTTTGAAAATATTTTTGGGTCAACAAAAGTTGGTGAGAATTACATAGGTTTTGATAATTGAATAAAACTTGTATAATTCAAGTGTCATGGCAAGTCTAGTCCATATGTGAAAACATACTAGCAGGTAAATCGAGTGCATAATCAACCCTTGTGACTAGAATATTGTGGTCCATCCCATACGCTCATGGTTCACTCGATTATGTTATGCGATAACAATCACTCACGCTACCTATGTAGGAGGTACACGTATCCGGGTGGGATTGTCAGTCCAATAGATCTATCATTGTATACCGTCGACTGATCAATGTTAATGATTATGCTAGAATATTGTGCTTACCCTAGTCATGTTTAAGACATAATGCAACATAGAATAACACATAGACACTTTATGATTGAATTGTAGATAGAATGTTGTAACATGTTTCACCCCAAAATAGTGAAATAGAAAAGGGGCTATGTAAAACTCACTTTAGCAAAATGTTAAGTCTCATGAAAATAGAATAAGTGTATCCCAACGATGCAAAGTATTACCCTATATTTAAGGTAATAAATAAGTCTAAGTCTTTCTAGTCTACAAATATTTCCTAGGGTTTCGAATTTGGGGATATGTATTCGTTTAATTATTAATTAAATTGTTTATTAAATAAAAGAAATTCGATAAATAAATAAAAAAAAGTCTTTTTGTAGGCTTTTGATTAAGGGTGATCACGTTAATAGGTTTTAAGTATGAAAATAATTTTTATAAAATTATTTTCTTTAAAATAGAATATTTAGTCTATTTATTTCTATTTTGCCAAATATAACTTTAATATCTAAAAATATTAAAATTAAAGAATTTTTAAATTAAAATTTGTATTTCTGTTCTAAATTGACAGGAATAATTTATATAAAATTTTGGTGCAAAATTACTGAAAAATGAATTTATTATGATTTATTTATGATTAAAATAACAAAAATCGATTAAAAATATTAAATAAATGAGTTTTCAGAAATAAAAACCATTTATAGAATGTTTATTGTTTTATAAACTTAGAATCATTTTTGTAGAATTTTATAAAATCGTTTTGATATTTTTATAGAATTTTATAATTATAATAGAATAAATTTGAAATATTTATTATATATAATAAATAAATAATTTTGGAAAAATAAAAATTGTATGATAAACTTTTCTATTAGAATACCATAAAATAATTTTTGTGGAATTTATAAAGCATATTTAGTATTTTAAAACTATTTTTAAAAATAAAATGAATATATAAGTTTAAAGGGTTTTAAAAAAAAAGGTTTGTATGTGCTATGGGTCGAACCCGCGTCAAACCCGGGTTGGGGTTTTAAATCACAAGCTTAGACGATCTGGTCTAGACCCTGGGAAGGATTAAACCATGGTTGAAATTAATTATATAGTCTAACTGATTTGTTTTCAATAATATATAAAAAAAAAAAAGATTCAAACGACGGGACTCGAACCCTGGCCTTATGGCCGGTTCATGTCTTAGTGAAAAGGGATCACACCAACTGATCTGTTGATCAGTTGGTGATGAAAGTGGTTCTGTTTTATTCAAATATCAAGGTCTGCAGATTCAATTATCCCCAAATCGTAACCCACGAACCCTAGGTTTTTTAATAATCATAACGAACAAGCAATAACCCGATTATTCATGGGGTTATTGCTGTTCTATAGCCGAGTAACAAAACCCATCAAAAAAAATTGAACTTACAAATAGATTTCGAGTATGAATGGCCCGGTCAACCGTAAAGTCAAACACGAACGAATTGGAGATTAAAGTGAGATGTTTAGAAGAAAATTAGAGAGGGGAAAGGGTATTCGGCGAGTGTAGCTTGTGAATGAGGGTCCAATTTATAGGGTAACATCCGTGTGATTGTTTTGGTATGTTTGACCCGTTTTAAAGGCAATGACGCGTGATTGAGCACGATTATGGTATGATTTCGTGATAATTACGCGTGATGAATACGCGAGTTAATCTTCTCAATCAACAATCATGCCTTAAATGGATTAAAAACGCGGATTGATATGCTAATTTTGGATGATTATCGTCACAGTTGACTTTCCAAGTCAGCTGTTACGATTTAATAACCTTATATAAATAAAATGCATGAGTTATGAACCAAACAAGTGGTGTGGATCAGATGGTTGGCTGTGTGTGTGTAATTGAACCGGCCTTGGGCACGGGTTCAAACCCCGGCCCAGGCATTTATTTTTTTACAATTATAAAACCAATATATAGATAATATATGCTTATAGTATGGTACTAGGAGTCCAAAAGTGTCACGAAACATTTTTTAAAGGGTACGATAATGATAAAAATTTTGACGTTTTATTAATAACAGTCGTAACGTACATAGAATTAAATGCGAAATGTTACAAATCAACCCCAACCAAACTTCTTAATTGAGTTTCCTGAATCGCTAAAAACGAAACGTCATGTTCCATTTTTAATCCTCTAACCCAAGACTGTTTATCCATCATCCCAACACCCCGAATGTTAAAAGATAAGAATTCATGCCTTACCCTCATGTAAACCTTCATTCAAAATTGAGTCCCTAACCATGTTTTCATAATTCTGAAGATGAGCTCCTAATTTGACACCAAGTTGGATAGTTGCTTGCACCTCTGAATTGAGTTGAGATATGGACCGTCAACCACCTTCACACGATTCTTCTTCACCTTCTAGCTGAGATTTTATTCCTTCTTTTTGTCCCACTGTTTGCGAGATATTATCAAGAAGTGGAACAAGTTCCTACGTAACTTCTCCCTGAACATAATCAACCCTCTCCTCTTCCTTTTCTTTAATTAATTTCTCAAAGGGAATTAAATTCCCTAGATCTTTTCCATCCAAAAAATTCGCTTGCTGATACTTAATATTTTGATTAACAGTCCTCTCCTTCAGGGCCTCCTTAATCTCCTATGAGCCTATAAATCTATCCACATCAAAAGGGTCTTCATTGGTGGGCTTCTTCTTGTTATGTTTCTTGTCTGGCCCAGATAAAGATTTAGAACGTGACCCACTTTTTTTAAATTTTAACTTCTTCATTTTCTTAGATAAGCATCCATAGAACCCCTTAAATTTAGCATCTTTTTTTAACTTTTGACTACTGGCTTCCCAACTCAACTTCTTCTAAAATCTTTTTTTAAATAATAGGATCAACACAATCAATATTGTTAGAATAATTCCTTCCCATAATATCAGAACTTACGGGTGTTACCATAAAGTTCTCCCCTTCATTATTGCCAGCATTAAACACAACTTTGACCGAGGAACCTTCCTTGTCCGGCAAACCTTCCATCTCCGAAGAACCCGACGAGTTTTTTTCATCCGGAATTTTTTTTTCACCGAATAGGAAATCCGGTATCCAATCACCAATTTCCTCTTACACCCAAATTCAAAATCTTTTTCTTCGCCATTGGAGAACCACCTCTCTCTCAATCCTTCGGCTATCCCCAAGAAGCACACCAACATAATCAAAGGACAAATCCCCATCTTTCTTGTTAACTTTAGCATGATGAATAACCTTCCCAAACCGGCCTCCTATCGACTTCACAATTTCGTTACAAAGAAGGTTAAGCGGCATACCTTGAATTTTTAACCACGCTAGTCTTTCAAACGATAGAGATTGACCCTCCCATATCTCAAAAAGTTGAAGTAATCACCACAAATCAAATGCTCTCTTTCGGACTTCCTCCTCCATCTTCTCGTCATCAAAAGAAATAAGAATTGTTAACCCGCCCAGATATTGAATGCAGCCACCTTCCGGATTAAGTTGCCGCATTAAACTGCCCACCGTCTTCAGCTTTTAAACATTCAGAACTGTAGCCACCAATGTCTTCCCTTGACGCTCGCTAAACTCATTGACATTATCCGGAATAGAAACCAAAAAGTCATTCTCGGACGAATTTTTCTCCCCCATGAAAGCATCCTTAAACAACCTATTAGCCTTTGTCTCTCCACTAGAACTTCCTATTCCAGATTTATTTTCGTTGATCAAACCCGGATCTTCCATCTTTCGGTTATCTTTGGTTCTTTTTGGTTCCTCTTGCTCCTTAGTGAATCTTGCAATGTTTATACGAAGTTTATAACTTTCCATCCACAAATTCGACATCGACCTTTCTAGTTCCTCTTTATTTCTAACTCCTCGGAATGTAACAAAACCAAATCTTCTACCCATCTTGTCCCATTCCCGTGGTATGTAGATCTTTGCAATGTCCCCGAACCCTTTCAACAAGTCGTCTAGATCCTTACCACTACACTTCTCTGGGAAATTTGAGACGAAAAACTTGACGAGATCCTGTTGCTTCCCATGGACCTGCCGGTGATCGCCCATCTTGAAGAGAGAGTTTTTTACTTAAAATGTACCGATCTGTTGAAGTTAATTATCACAAAATTTTAGTCGACCTGCATTAAATATAAAGTTTCCTTTTATAAAAAAACCACAATTTAGGGTAAATTCATCCTAAAAAAATCAACTTAATTAGAAAAACTAGTAATAAACCCCTAGACGTTACGGTACGATAAACTGTGAAAATATTAACGTCAACCAAATAGAAGTACTCTATTGTATATTTACATCTTCGTTTTTAACAAAATTTATACCGGATCGCGGAGAAAACTATAAGAGCGTATACCGGTACAGATGTTCAGACAATATAGCTATGGTTCGTCATGGTAAAGAAAAAAGTTAATTATATTTGACATGTTCTATCTTGAACAAAACTTTTATCCAAACATAAATAAAAATAAACATGTAGCAACGGTATATCCGAAACTTATAACATGCTATAACACCCAAAAAAAAACTAAAATCATGGGATAACTTTGATGACATGCACATTTATGCTTCGATCACTTGTATATTATAGTTTTTCCTCCTAATTCGATTTCTCACTCGTCTTAAGATTTATAAATAAAATTAGTTGGTTGTTGATCAAACAAACAAAATAAAACTCATACACGACTCAGGTTTGAACAAAATTTATATCGAACATAAATAAAAATAAGCACGTTGAAATTATATACGTTTGGATTTTTATACAATATCATATGTTAAAAGTTATAATAGAAATACAAGATATGCTAAAAAAATAATTATATCATTGCTCAATGAACAATGATACATGAGTGAGAAGCATGTTTGCTAATTTCTCTCTCTCTCTCTCTCTCTCTCTCTCTCTATATATATATATATATATATATATATATATATATATATATATATATAGGGGGAGGATAAATTGAAAACCCTCCCCAGTTAAAGAAACCTTGGAAACTTCATCCTATCCATCCATCCATCCATCTTGATCAATGGTGCATATTAAAAGCACTTTTCTAATTTTTAAAAAATGTGTATTTTAATGCTTTAGTACAGCAAGGGTAGAAAGGTAAAAATACACTTTGTCACCATCTCATCTCTCTCTACTTGTCACTTGTTAGATCATACTTTTTCCCCTCTCTC
This sequence comes from Ambrosia trifida, assembly GCA_028751855.1. Lineage (NCBI taxonomy): Eukaryota > Viridiplantae > Streptophyta > Magnoliopsida > Asterales > Asteraceae > Ambrosia > Ambrosia trifida. The sequence continues at coordinate 57,839,968 of CM054122.1, read as the reverse complement.
TTCTTGTTACATCCTCCCTTTCTTATTTTATGTAGATAATATTGTTACTCTTACATGGGGGCACAACTAATATGTATGTGACAACTTGTATCTCTATCAAAATAATCCAACTCGTATGTTACAACGCTTTCTGTTACAACGTATAAGAAACCTGTTGTAACATAAATATACACACATAGGGGCCCCTATACACATATCTAAATAAATTTAACATTGTAACATTAAAAAACACATCAACTACAAATATTTTACATGTGAAATCTGTAACAACTTTATAAGAAATATATTGACATAAATATGTAAGAATATGTTACTAGGAATGTTAATATATAATATAATAATGTTACATGGTCTGTATCATATAATTTACAATGTGACATGAAAAAAAAAACATATGATCTACAACTTAAGAATGTTACAAAAAAAAAAAAAAAACATTCAAAACTAAGCTCTTTTATCATCTTCATCAACCCTTCTGCCTTCATGTGAAAGAAATGAAAAATTAGTTAAACAATCTTTAAGGTACATATTTGTAAGAAAAATATCAAATTGTTGTAAAAGTTAAAAAAAAATTACACCTACATATTTTATTAGCAAAACCGAACAAGTCTTAATTATATGTAACATTACTAAAACACTATTACAAAAATATGTTACACAAATATGTCACATAAAAATGTATCTTCTAAAACACAGTTACAAAATATGTTACCCCTTCCCCCCTAACCTCTTGAAAAGTTTTACTCATTTCTAAACCATGGTTTATAATCAAAATTTCTTTTTGTAGATAAGAAAATTGGGAGCATGTCTTTTTTTTACAAATTTCAAAAAGAAAAAAAAAACACCATCGAACCCCCTACCTTGTTACTCTCATCTTCATAAAAAAAAACCCAGATATCCTCTACACCACTATGAGGAAAATAATTTATTATTACACTATAAAACATTTTAGTCATTTATTTTACAACCTAATTAAAAACTCAAGCAGATTACATGTTTATAGATCTTGCACATCTTTGAAACAATTTAGTTTTTTTTTGTCAATAATTACAAAGACCCATTTACAAATAACGAGATACAAATAATTGCACAGACCTTCTATGGCCTTCGTCGGTGCACCCCTTTCCGACAACGAATCCCATCACCATATCAACTAGACAACCACCAATAAGCTTTGCTAAAAGACAACACTCATGTACCATCGTCATCAAATCCACCACCACCATCGTATAACCACCACCACTAAAGTAGAGAGAGAGGAGATGGAGAGGGAAAATATTCAAAATGTAAACCACCACCACCATCGTACAACCACCACCACTAAAGTAGAGAGAGGAGATGGAGAGAGAGAGAGAGAGTGAGAGAAAATATTCAAAATATAAACCAAAAGCTCTTCCCTCAAACCACCACCACCATCGTACAATCCACAACCTTCGGTCTCTCTTTCTTTCACTACTTTCTCTCTCTAACTTTTGTTTCTCTATCTAAAGATTGTGTGCATATCAGATCGGTGGTTTCGGGTTCATTACGGATGGGGATGGAGGTGGTTGTGGCTGATTTTGTGAGTTGGAAGGTTGTGATTTTGTGAGATGGATGAGTAACAGGTTGGGATTTTGCAAGTTGAAAGGTTGTGATTTTGTGAGACGGATGAAAATCAACATATGTAAATTGGGGATGGATCTGGTCATGAGTGTTGTGATTGTTGAGTGTTAATTTATGTTTAATGAATAAAATAGAAGAGAGAGAGAGAGAGTGAGGAGAGTTAGGTGTATATGTGAGATAATAAAGAAAGAGAGAGAATGTCAGAGGAGAGAGTGGAGGGATGTTTGAAAATGATGTAATCTGACAGGTTACAGATTGAGCATAAAAGTGTAAAAATTGTGTGACGAAAATACCCTTGGAAGACATAACAAAAAAAGTGACGTGGTTGATTTTGGGCCTAGTATTGGGTTTCCAAGGTTTCTTTAAATGGGATGAGTTTTCTAGTTATACTTTCCCTTTATATATATATATATATATATATATATATATATATATATATATATATATATATATATATATATATATATATAGGTGAGGTTTCTATACAAAAGCCATATTTCTTGATAAGTGTGAGAATGATTAAGAATTGATATGTAAGCATCATTTTTTGAACTTAGTAATGATGTTTTGAATTGTATAGACTAAAATAACATCAAACATAACAATTTAAAACACAAAAACAATTTAATTTTCGGCTTAAAACTAAAAACACATGCCAAGAACATATGTTTAGATTATTTTGTTTTAGTTGTGTGTTGTAGTTGTGTTTTAAATTCCATGGCTACAATTGATTGTATTATGTTTTAAATTGTTGTGTTTGGTGTTTTTCTAGCAAAAACAACCTAAAACATCATGCCTAAATCCAAAACTCAATGTCTACGTGTCCATTCTTAATCCTTCTCCCATTTACAAAATATGGCCTTTGTACTTGAACCTTTACGTGGGTGAGGTTCCTGTACAAACTTCATATTTTGTGAGAAGTGTAAGAAGGATTAAAAATTGAGATGTAGGCATTAGTTTTTGGACTTAGTCATCATGTTTTGAATTGTTTTGCCTAGAAAAACACTAAAAATAACAACTAAAACCCAAAGAAATGTATTCTAAGCTTAAAACTTAAAACACCATGCCAAAAACATTAGACAGTGTGTTTTAAGTATTAAGTAGTGTGTTTTACTTGTGTTTTAAATTGTTGTGTTTGATATTTTTCAAGCCAAAACAACTAAAAACATTATTCTTAAATCCAAGACATGATGTCTACATGTCAATTCTTAATCCTTCTCACACTTCTCACAAAATATATCCTTTGTACACAAACCTAAACACATATATATATATATATATATATATATATATATATATATATATATATATATATATATATATATTTCACAAGAGCGTATTTATCAAGCTATGTAATCAACCGTGTTATGTATATGAGTATATTGTTTGCTTTGGGATGTTCACGGTTTGGTTCCACAAACGTTCTGACAAAAAATAAAAGTCGAACCCCTAAATACGGTTTTAAGAAACAACATACCAACCCAGCCAAACATGGCTACTGGCTAAGTAAGCTAAACCAGATGTTTTAATCAGTTTGGCGGTTTAACAATCTAGTTTTGACGGTTTGAGCCAATTCAAAAACAGTAGTTTGCATTAGAAGAACTAAAATGATAAGATGTTTCATGTGTATAATACATAGACGTAACTACATAGTTCAAAATTGAAGTACATGGTGAGTTCCAACTTTCAAACTATTGGCGAAATCATCAAATCGTAAAAACTGAACAATGAATCAAACATTTGGGATCTTAATCCGGCCAAATCCACTGAATTGCTTTGGTCAGTACAGTTGATCTATCTCAATGGTTGTTAAACGCCACTACGTGAATAGCCGCGACATTGAGGAATATCTAGAAAGGCATTTCGGGAATCGGTTTTTACCCTTCGAAGTAGATACTCACACAACTTCATATACGATATGAATTTCACGTATTTTCATAAGTATATTTATTTCTAATATACTTAACTAGATTATACCCCGGGAGCGTTCCGGGTTGAGAAATTTAATATGATACATCAATTTTACATATGAAATAGACTGATGTATAACTCTAATATTAATATCTAACCTAAGACAAATTAACAATGTACAACTCCAATGTCATTCACAACCCATCCATCAAATCTTCTCCATCAAATTACACTAAAAATCACTACTTCACCCCTAAATCTTCTCTCTCCTAATTAAAATAATCATACTTTTATCATTACATTTTCTCTTTCCTCACTCACAACTACTTACAAAAGTATTAAAAAATATATATGGGTGAACAGTAGCTTTTCATATTTAGGGTGCAATAGTGCTTCCACCAAATATTTTCTCTCTCCTCCACTCACAACTACTTACACTCACCCCATATAATTTGGTAGACACACTCACATACATTTGGTGGATGGGATGTGAGTGCTCTAATCTAAAAGAATGTAGAACTTTAATGTAACTCTAATATTAACATCTATCCTAAAGACTAAACAAATGTACAACTCTAACATACTAATATTGATACCTAACTTAAAACAACGTATAACTCTATTAACCTATTCGGCTCTGGTTGAAAAAAAAATTCATATTTACTTATTTAAACATAATTAGTGACTTGTCTATACATGATTAATGATTTACCTGAACACTTTGTGTTTTTTTCCTGTATGAACAAAACCCCACAAAAAAATTTCTCCGTTTTTATATAGCACTATGGTACTCGTTGGAAAGATAATAAAACGCTCGTTAATTTGGTGTAATTTTTTTCCTTAAAAAATCTCATATATTAAAGATATTAACGTTTAAAAATTATGGGAGGAAACATGAGGGTGAAAAATTCAATTTTGTTTTTAAATTATTTTTTTCTAAAATATCTCAATGCTACATGGGATGACACATGACACACTCAAGGAAGAGAATGTCTCTTTGAGTGTCATGTCATTAAAATGGCTTTGGTTTATTTTGGTTTATTATATGTATAGATATTGTTTTGTTTAATGTTCTTTTTACAATTTATTCTTACTTCTTAGTTATAGTCTTCAAAGGTTCATCTATTTATTTATACATATAATAAACCAAAGTCATTTTAATGACATGACAATTAAAGAGGATATTCTCTTCATTGAGTGTGCCATGTGTCATCCCATGTGGCAAGACCTTTATTTTAGGAAAACAATAATTTAAAATTTAAAAACAAAATTAAATTTTTATCTCTAATGTTTCCTCCCATAACTTTTAAACGTTAATATCTTTTATATACGAGATTTTTTAAAGAAAAAAATTACACCAAATTAACGAGCGTTTTATTATCTTAACAACGGGTACCATAGTGCTATATAAAAAACGGAGAAAAAAACGACTATTTTTTGTGTGGTTTTGTTCGTACAGGAAAAAAAACACAAAGTGTTCAGGTTATTCATTAATCATGTATAGACAAGTCATTAGTTATGTTCAAACCAGTAAATATGAATTTTATTTACAACATGTGTTAGCATTGAAGTTGTACATTGTTTTAGGTTATGTTTTAATATTAGAGTTATACATTGTTTAAGGTTATGCACTAACATTGGAGATACATTATTAATTGTTTTAGGTTAAGTGCTACCGAAACTTTCCTGCATGTAACTGTAAAACGCATCAGTCTATTTCAGATGTAAAATTGATATTTCAACTTAAATTTCTTAACTCGGGACGCTCACGGGATATAATCTAGTATATATAAAACAAAATCTAAGCGTGAGCCACTACACTAGATTTATAATGAATTCACTTAAATTCATTTTCATTCGGTAAAGGAACTCCACATCCATTCTTTAATTAAAGAACTGAAATCCCCTCTTCCATAATCTGGTCACTATCATTGTCGCCATCATCACCATCACCGCTGTTTCAACCACTACCATAGTCGTTGCCAATTAACACTATCATTGACGTTACCACCATATCGTTTCCGCCATAACCATCATTGATTGCCCCACCACCACATTTCGATTACTTTGACAATTATACAAATCAAACACCAAGGTCCAAGCATGATTATTTTGTTAATTAAATGCATCATTGATTCCAAAAATTCATTTTTTTAACGGCCAACTAAACAACGTCGGGTACTTCGTACGCGGCCCCTCAGTGGCAAAGACAGGGGCACAACCCGGCCCACCCCGGACGCACGAAGCCCCTAGCCCACCCGCCTGCCCGCTTCCAGGGAAAACCCGACCCACATACCCGCCCGAAGGCACGACGGTAGTGAACCGGTAAAACCTGGTGAGATCAGGACTCGAACTCATGACCATAGGCCATGAGTCATCCATCATTTCTCATTATGTCCTTCGTGGGAATCGAACCTGAGACACCCAAGAGAGATCCGTGGTCCATTCACCAACTGAGCTACCCGTGAAGGACTCCAAAAATTCATTAATTTGACATATTTCACTTCATTTAGGGGGTGTTTGGTATTGATTATTCAAAACAGGTTATGCGTTTTGAAAAAGCAGGGGTGGAGCTGCTTATAGATTATTGCGTTTTGGTAGCCTAAAAAAACTGATTATCTGCGTTTTCAAAACACAATCCAAACACTAAAAACTGATTATCTGCGTTTTCAAAACGCAATAATCTAATAATCAGATTCAAAACGCAATCCTAATAATTTTTTATTCCAATTCTTTTTGGCAAATGTAATCCTTTCTACATTGAGTTTGTGAACCAAACAAGATTTAACACAAAATATTACGGATGGTGTGTTAAAACACGTCACTAACGTATATAATTCAAAAAAATGTGAGTAACATAATTAAGATTCAATGTTTAGTTTGCAAAAGATTCACGTACGCGTTATTCTCAAAACACCTCGATCCACAAACAAAAAACAAAAAGTTTCACTATCTAAGTCCACTCCAAATGGTTTGATTTTACAAGTCATGAGAAAAATAAGGCTAGCAAGTTTTTCTGCTATCTTCTCGTAGAAAAATCATACACAACTCTTTTAGAGTGATCTAATATAACATATTTCTTCTATCTGATTGATAGAAACCAGACATCAAATTAATATGATCTCTTTGCCGCTTCTAATTAATCAGTAGAAAATTGGGCCACATCTACTACATGTATGAATTCAAAATCACCTTTCTTTATTTCCTTTTGTATCTCCTTATAAATACATATACACATCACATCTGTGTAAATACAGACCTTACTATATGTAATAACCGTGATAACCAACAAATAACTCGGTGCTATTATAATAGTAGCATGAGATAACACTTAGGGGTTGTTTGTTTCAGATATTAATGAGTTTAATGTCTGAATCAGTCAGACATAGTTCATTCAGACTGTTTGTTTCGCAAGCAGATGTTTGAATCGGTCAGACATTTGCCTCTGAATGGGTAAACATTATAATGAGTCTGAATGGTTCAGACTTCTTACTAGTTCAACACTGAATAATTCAGACCTCACTACTAGAAAAAATACCTACCATGACACGTGTTTTATGACACACGGTCTTTTATGACACGCAAAAACGTGTGTCATTAAAAAACTGTCATAGATTTTAAAATCTTGTTAATTAATGACACGCATTTTTGCGTGTCAAGAATTTAATGTCAAGAAAACAAAAACATGACGGGTATAAGATATCGCGTGTCATTAATTACTTCATAACTATTTCCCCAATTTCTAATTTTCCCTCCCATCATATCCCGCCCCCTGCTCTCTCTCTCTCTTTGTTAACCTAATTTCCGAATTCTATCACCTTCTCTCACAACACACAACACACAACACACACACTTACTGGAGATTAGAGAAAGCAGAGAAAGAAGGAAAGAGGAGGTGAAAACGCACGGAGGAGGAACCAGCAACATGGTGGAACTCCGCCGGAGCCCCCCCAAACCACGCAACCCCACCCCCTCCATACGATTGTACCTTAATAAATCTAGAGAGAGGGAACAGTTAGGCTACCCGCCATCGGACTCTTCGACTCTCGACACCTCAGAGCTTAAAGATGCTTAAACATGGTATATAACTAACTAATCACCAATTTCTAGTGTTTTATTTTATTAATTTTTTATTTTTATTATATGGGTATAACTAAATATCTATTTCCGGTGTTTAATTTTGTTAAATTGTTTATTTTTGTATATGGGTATATAGTTTGGTAGGTAGTGGTGGGATTGATTGATTAATAAGAGTTATATGAATCCAGGTAAATTAGTAATTTATAGATTTTTTTTTTTATTTTTTGGTCAAAAAAGATGACACGCATAGCGTGTCATAAGCGTGTGTCATTAAGGCGTGTCATAAACGCGTGTCATGAAAGGGTGTCATTAATGCGTGTCATAAAAGGATGACACGCAAAAGCATGTCATATTAATTTTATGACCATGCCTATAATGACTTTCTTTTGCGTGTCATAAACCCCCTTTTATGACGCGCAATGCGCGTCAAGAAAGGTGTTTTTTCTAGTAGAGGCCTCTTGCTGGTTCAACACTTATACATTCATAAATTGCCGAATAACCCCTTAATTATTTTTTTATCAACACTTAGGGGCTGTTTGGCAACCTCTGAATGGGTAAGTATTGAATAAATAAGAGGTCTGAATTGGTAAGAGACTCTGAACCAGGAGGTGCTGAACCAGTAAAGTGTTGTTTGTTTAAACATCTGAATAAATATGTAAAATGACTATTTTACCCCCAATCCCACCCCACCCCACCTCCAGGAGGTGCTGAACCAGTAAAGTGTTGTTTGTTTAAACATCTGAATAAATATGTAAAATGACTATTTTACCCCCAATCCCACCCCACCCCACCTCCTCTCTTTTTTTCTTTTAAAGAATCTGCACTTCACACGTTCTTGCACACCTACCCACCCCAATACCCCATGACCTCTTCTTTTCATTTCATTTTCAAGTTTCTTTGTTTCTTTTTAACCAATCTGCACACTTCACGATCATCTCTTTTTTTCTTTAACGAAAGTCTTTTATCCAACCTACCCTTCCCAATTCCCGGTGAGAGGGGAGGATGAGGGGCGGTGTACGACGGCGGCCGGAGGAGGGGTGGCATCGGTGCTAAGGAAGGTTGGGGTGGTCGGTGGTTGTGCGACGCTATAAAGAGGCAAAAAGGACGAGATAAGCAAGGTGGTGGAAGATCAGTGGTGGGTGTGCGCCGGTGACGAGAAGCGGTGGTGGATGTTAGGTGGCGGTCGACGGTGAGGAGTTGATGTGGTCGCAGGTGGATGTAAAAAGGGTGGGAAACTTCATGGATGATAATGCTGAGATGTGATATGGGTTGCAAGGGTGAAGTTGTAAAGATTTTCATTCAGAGACTTCTCAAATCTGTAACATTCAGACTGAATGGAATGATTAAGAGGCACCGTTGTAGTGAACCAAACACATCTACCTATGACCGATTCAGAGGTAGACTCTGAATGGAATCATTCAGATGGTAAACAAACAGCCCCTTAGTTATTTATAAGTAGTACTTTGTTATCGCAGTTTTTACAAGTAACTCTAGTGAAGTGCAACCTACACATGCAAATACACTTTATAAACATTTAAGAAACTGGTGGGTAGCCATCTTTATATACATATACTTCGAGGGCCAACAACGGTAACCTATTATATAATTGAAAGCAATAAATCTTATCATCCTCATTAAGTGTGGCATGTGTTATTAATTGATTTTAAGAAAAAAAATTAAAAAAAAAATTGGATTTTTTTCTCTTATGTTTCCTCCAATAATTTTTAAATGTTAATATCTTTTATATATGAGATTTTTTAAAGAAAAAAAATTACACCAAATTAACGAGCGTCATATTATCTTTCCAACGAGTAACATAGTGCTATATAAAAAATGGAGAAAAAAAAGAATATTTTTTTTATGGGGTTTTGTTCATACAGAAAAAACACAAAGTGTTTAGGTAATTCATTAACCATGTATAGGCAAGTCACTAATTATGTTCAAATCAGTAAATATAAATTCTATTTTCAACATGTGTTTTAGGTTAGGTACTAATATTAGAGTTATACATTGTTTTAATCATGCATTAGCGTTGTACATTGTTTTAGGTTAGGTACTAATATTAGAGTTATACATTGTTTTATGTTAGGTATTAATATTAGAGTTATACATTGTTTAAGGTTAGGCGTTAACATTGGAGAGACATTGTTAATTGTTTTAGGTTAGGTGCTACCCGAAGCTTTTCTGCATGTAACTGTAAAGCGCATCATTCTATTTGATATGTAAAATTGATATGTCATATTAGATTTCTCAACCCGGAACGTTCCCGAGGTTTAATCTAGTTTATATATATATATATATATATATATATATATATATATATATATGAATTGGTTCAAATGAAAACATTTGGTCAAATTGAGAACTGAGAGAACCATTCTGGGTCACACATTTCTCTAAGGCAAAAACATATTTTTTTTGCTTTAATCACAACTTTTTATACAGGAATAATTTTTTATTTTTATTTTTTTTTTCAATATACACGTGTATAATTGCAATTCACACACATATATAATGCAATATACACATATGTATAGCTGAAAATGTAATATACACATATGTATAATTGCTATATACACATATGTATAAATGGAAAAAAAATAAAAAAAAAATGTTTTTTCTTGCATAAAACCGTGCGATTAAACAAAAAAAAAAAATTGCCTTTATAAGAAATGTGTGATTCAGAATGGTTCTCTTAGTTCTCAAATAGGGGTTTGGTTCTCTTAGGATCCATACCCTATATATATATATATATACATATATATATATATATATATATATATAGGAATGGGATCATTTGAGAACTCATCCCAGTTGCGAGAACTTGAGAACTCCAATGGACCAATCACCAAGTGCCACATCATCAGTTTTGTATTTTTTTGTATTTGTTTAATAAGGGGCAATATAGTCTTTATAAGCAAATACTTAAGGACATTTTAGTAATAATAACACCCCACCCCACCCTACCCCACACCCAACCTACCCCATTAACATTTAAATAATAATAATAATAATATAACATACAGATTCTTTCTCTCTCTCTCTCTCTCTCATTTTAAACATCTCTTCTCTCTCTCTCTTCTTCTCTCTCCCTTCTTCTTCTCTCTCGTTCTCTCTCTCTCTCTCTAAAAGCAGGGAAACATCAAACAAGAACAGGAAGGAAGACGACGACCGGTGGGTTGCAGAGGTGGGGGCTGTGGTGAGTGAGGAAGGAAGACGACGTCCGGTGCAACACGAAGGAACAGGAAGGAAGACGACTAGTGAGTTGCAGAGGTGGGGGCTGTGGTGGGTGAGGAAGGGAGACGACGACCGGTGACAGATCTGAATCGATCTAAATCGTGGTGGTTTTTGAAGGTGGTGATGGTGACAGTGGGGGTTCTGAATGGTGGTGGTTCGTGGCTCGGTGTGAAGGGCGACGGGTGGGGGTGGTTCTGGATCTGAGATGGTGGTGTTCCATGATTTGGTGGTTCTGGATCTCGATGGGTAAGATTATTATTATTATTATTATTATTATTATTATTATAGCATACTTGATTAAATAATTGAATGTGGTGCAGGTTTCAAAATCCATTGGGGATGTTTATATGAAACATGCAGAATACAATACTGACCTAATTGCACAAAAGTTTCGACTGCCTGAAGCAACGGTTATGCCTATTTTATCTGCTACCCCCCTCAATCATTGCTCATGACATCCAACCAAATGATTCTTTTCTCATATTTGCTTCTGATGGTTTATGGGAACACTTGAGTAATGAAGAAGCTGTGGAGATCGTTCACAATAATCCACGCTCCGTAAGACATTCTTCCCTTTCTTTTCTCCTTCATGCTTTTATTTTCAACCCCTCTAGTTAAGTTTCCTATTTTCTTTTATTTTTGGCTAATTATTAATTATAACTGTATTTAATAGAGTAATTGTATCACCGTGGCTGTGTTTCTTATCATACAACGTTTGTGGTCTATGTTTAGTAAAAGGGTGGTTTAATAAAGGAATGGGATTACACCGGTGTAAATATTATGGTGTAATATTTTTGGTTTTGGTTTAATAAAGGAATGGGATTACACCAGTGTAATACGTAGTGGTGGGTTTTGGTTGCAGGTTCGGTCATTTTGGGTGGTGGTAGTTCTGGGTGGTTGGAAGGCGTGCCGTCAGTGGTGGTTCTGGGTGTAAGTCGATAGTTGGGGTGTTTGGTGATGGTTGTGGTGGTGAAGCCAGGGGGCGGAGGCGATGGTGAGCGGCGAAGGTGACGGTGGTGAAGGAAGGCGATGAAGATGATGATGAAGAGAAAGCCCCACAGGTCTGTCTCCACGTTAAAACGCCAATCCATCTATTTTTTTTATAAAAAAATCAAGAACGGTGGATTTGTATTTGTATAAAAATCATTTACATGGAAATGTATTTGTATTTGCTACTTCCTAATGCTAGGCTTACCTTGATTACGTTATTTTTTTTCAATGTTTTGTTGGTTATTTACACCGGTGTAATACGTATTTTTAATGGAGTTTTTTGAAGAACAAATTTAGTGTGATGAAATACGTATTTTTTCAATGTTTTGTGGGTTATTTACACCGGTGTAATACGTTTTTTTAGGAGATGATGTTTTTTAAGTTTGGGTTGGTGAAGGATGGTGTATTTTATGATGTATAGATGTTTGGTGGTTATTTTTTACACCACCGTAATACGAATAATATAACAAAAATTATAGATGTTGGTTTATAGATGTGAGTGAACACTGGTGTAAATAATTACACCAGTGTAAATCATATAAAATGATACATTTTTGGTTATATAGATGTGAGTAAACACTGGTGTAACTAATTACACCAGTGTAAAACATACGAAAAATATACACGTTTGGTTTACATAGGTATGAGAAAACACTGGTGTAAATAATTACACCAGTGTAAAATATACAAAAAGTATGGATGGTTGGTTTATATAAATGTAAGAAAAACACTGGTGTAAATAATTACACCAATGTAAAAACGAGAGAGAGAGAAGACAAACTGTACATTTGATTTTTTGTTTTAAAAAAGTAAGTTAATTAAAAAAATAAAATAAAGTTTAAAAAATATGATATTTTGAATATTGAATAAAAAATTAATGTGATATTATATTAATTATTTCTCTCACATTGTGTTTTTACCTTAATACCCCTTAATGTACTTTATTAGATTAAAAAAATACTTATTAATCAAGTCAAGACAAAAAATCTAATCCTTTAATCTCAACCATTAGATCATCAAGATCAATGGTCCAGATGAGTTCCTATGGTTCTCACAACTCATGTGAGTTCTCAAACTATCCATTCCCTATATATATATATACATATATATATATATACATATATATAGGGGGTGGTTAAAATAAAAACCCACTCAAATTGAAGAAACCAACTAAACCCTCTTACAACCATTGATCAAACTAGATCAATGGTCCACATTTAATTCATGCTTTTTGATTTAAATTAATAGACTAGATGACAAAAAAAAGGGCAAAAGGGTCAAATGACATTTTCTGAAAAAACATCTATGACAAGTTGACCTGACACATGTCACATCATCTCTCTCATACTTTTGTGATCATTGTCCTAAATCTGCCAGATGTCCGTGTTACATATGTAACATGTGTTGTGTTACGTAGGTTAAAACTGAGTTGCCAGTTTATATTATTTAAAAAATGTTGATTTTTTTTATTAGACCATAGTTTTTTTCGTTTTATTGTACCAGCACCAGAATTGTTGCATACATAACGAGAATTGATATGGTTATAGGCATTTTGTTACTTACAAAGTGCTAAAAACAAACAAAACGGTCATTACAAAGTGCTAAAAACTTTATAGATCAAAAAACATTCAAATGTACACAAGAATTGTTTCTTACAAAATGTTAAAAACAAACAAAACGGTCATTACAAATCAACAAATGCTAAAAAAAGTATCATAAATAAAGAAAAATCGTCTACACTTCATCCTTGATAATCATCTTCATCTTTAATGCAAAAAAATATGCTCACCTGCAAAAATAAAACAAAAATCATCAATTTACATGTAAAAGCCCACCCTCCCTCTTCACCTTTAATGCAAAAAATATGTTAACCAACTGGATTACAAAACAAACATACGAAACTGATACAAAACAAACATTGTGTTATACATTTAGTTATCAAGATTATCAAACTTAAAAAAATCAAAACTTTGTATCTGGTAAAAAAACTGAAACTAATGTATACCAACTAAGTGGTGTTGTTACATACGAAACAGACGCAAACATAGATTTCATCCCATGATCAATGACATTCCATTCAAGAGTTTTTTCCCAATTCTTCCTCTATAATATGTAATATTACATTCCTGATAAGTGACTTTTTTATTGATTAACATATGCAACTGCTGTTGAAAAAGTAAAACATGTGTACCTCATGAAAAGTCAAAAAATCAAACTAAAAAATCGGTAACTAGTTTATACCAACTTAGTTCTGTTGTTACATACGAAACAGGCGCTAATATATGAAACATATGCAAACATACATTCCACACATTATAATACTCATACAAACATGCACATACTAACAAAAAAACAAACCAGACATATTGTTGCATACGTTAAGAGACACTAAAATTCACCAATTTTGATTAAAAAAAACATATTAATAATAATAAAATATAAAAAAGGTTAATTAATATGTAAACCTACGTGTAAACATGATTAGTTATGGTGTTACATACGAAACAGATGCAAACATACCAAACACTAATTAGCTCAAATTCAAACTCTAACCATTAAATGTTTTCTAACCTCTTTCAAAATCATATTAAAAATAAAAACTTGGTGATCACCATTTACCAAAAACCATTTTCTCAAACACCCACCATCTCAAACCATTATTATTATTATTATTATTATTATTATTATTATTATTATTATTATTATTATTATTATTATTATTATTATTATTATTATTATAAACATGAAAAGTTAAACCTACGTGTAAACATGAAAAATTAAAAAATCAAACCTTTCTATCTGGTAAAAAAATCAGTAACTAATTTATACCAACTTAGTTCTGTTGTTACATACGAAACAGACGCAATATAGGAAACAGATGCAAAACATACATTCCGCCCACATTATAATACTCATACAAACATGCACATACTGGTAAAAAAAAAAAAACAAATCAGACATATTGTTGCATATGTTAAGAGACATTAAAATTCACCAATTTTAATTAAAAAAAAACATATTAATAATAAAAAAAACAATTTCACATGTAAATAATTCAATTTTGATGTTGGTTTTACGATTTCACATGTATATAACAAAAACAAACAATTTCACATGTAAATAACTCAGTTAAAAGCACAAAAAAAAAAAAAACAAACAGTGTAATCAATTTCGACTTCAACTACATCCAAACAAATTAATAACCACTAAAAAACTTATCTTGTCTTGCACTCCACCTTCAAGATTGTTTTATTATAAGATCGGAACTCAAAATAATAACTAAACTTGATTATTATTATTATTATTATTATTATTATTATTATTATTATTATTATTATTATTATTATTATAAGATCTGATTCAAAGTTAATAACCACAAAAAGTCAAACAAATACAACAACATTTAAACTTGATTATTGTTATTATTATAAGATCAGAACTCAAAAAATCAACTAAACTTGATTATTATTATTATTATTATTATTATTATTATTATTATTATTATTATTATTATTATTATTATAAGATCAAATTCAAACATACAGACAACGATCGCAAAAAAAAAAAAAAAATTAAAATCTGAAACATACCTACCGTGGCGTCATCGAGAGAGACGATTGTGTTATGTGTTCATGAACCATAGCCACCGTTTTTTTGTTGTAGATCTGGTTTTTAGATAGATTTTTGTTGCAGATCTAGTTTGAGAGAAGAGAGGAGAGTAGAGAGGGAATGCAGAGAAACAAAATTTGAAAACAAATGAGAGAGAGAAGGACATATATATCTGACATGTGAGGTTTGAAAAAGATAAAAGAGAGGCAAATGACTGAAATACCCTTTGTTGAATAAAAAATAATATTTCTAGATGGATGATGTGGAGCATTGTGGTCCATTGGATGAGATTTCTAGAGTTTCTTCATTTTGAAGGGTTTCTAGAATCCCTTTCCCCTATATATATATATAGGGAAAGGATAATGTGGAAACCCTTTTTATATGGTAAACTCTGACTTCCCAATTTTTTATTATTTTTTTTTGAAAAAAATAGGGCATGTAATATACATGATTTTAAGCCTTTTGAGCCAAAAAAATCAAAAAAACTCCGAGTAGTTTTTTTTTTTTAAATAAATTTTTGACTAACACATGTTAAGCGAAACTAACACGTATTAACCATTTGTTACCTGAAGACGGTTTTTTATTTAAAAAAAATGGCTCGGCGCTTTAACATATATATATATATATATGTATATATATATGTGTGTGTGTATAATGAGAGAGAGAGAGAGAGTTATGTGCATGCATATCTCTGTGGAAAGAAAGTAGGAGTGGTCCAAGACTAGTGGAATAGATGAAGAAGATAGACAAGTATATGCAAGTAAATTGGTCCCTCATCCATAATTCTAAAGGGTACTCTCTCTTCCTACCGTAGCTTTCATACACCTCAACATGAGTACTCTCCTTTTGTAATTATTATATTCATACTCGGAGCATCTTCATCCCTTTGGTTTGTAGTGGTTTAATAGACCTATTGATGCCATTGGAGGAACTAGACCAAGCTTGGTCCGTCCATCCCAATGGATCAATTTGTTTGAGAGAAGGTGACCTCTTTGTACTATAAATATTAAATAAAAAAAGTGTTTTTTTTTTTTTTTTTTTTTTTTTTTTTTTTTTTTTTTTTTGTGTAACATATAAATTAAATAAAAGGAGAAGTAGGTGATGAGGTGGGGGTTTGGAATGGTTTGAGGTTGGAGGAAAAAAAAAATAAGATTTGATTTGGAATGGTTTAAAATGATGTGGGATGATGACATGACGGTTTGGAATCGTTTGTTTAACCAATTGAAAATGCTCTCAAAACCCCATAAAATCATCAAATTAGTTTTTCCTTTAATTTCTTCATTTATTAATTGCTTTTTTTGTTGATAAATTTGAAGCAACAATTAAAACCATATTAATGTATCCGTCTAGTTAAAAAAAACGTGTTTATATATGATAACATAAATATACCAAATTTAATGCATAGTGATGTCGTAGAATAGATTAAAGCAAAGCTTCTAGGAACACCTAAGGGGAGGTTATGGGTTCAAGTCTCACAAGTAGTAGAAATTTGCGGTTCAAAAAAAAAAAAAATACAACTTTATATCCATCATCATGTGACCTAGTGGTAAAAGGGCCGGTTCTCTCTTTGGGAGAGCCGGGTTCGATTCCCACGGGAGGCATGTGATGGATACCCTCACCCTTGTGGTGGGGTAGGTGGTTGGGAAGTGATGGAGAGACCCTTGACCCTTGTGGTCATGGGTTTGACTCCTGATCCCTCCAGGTTTTACCGGTTCACTACCGTCGTGCCTTCGGGCGGGTTTGTGGGCCGGGTTTTCCCTGGAACAGGAGACGGGTGGGCCGAAGGGCTCTGTCCGTACGGACTAAAGGCCGTCTGGGGCCCCTTTCGGCCATTAGGGGCCGCGTACAGAGTACCCGACAATACTTTAGTTGATCGTTCAAAAAAAAAAAAAAAGATCATACAACTTTATTATAAGCCAACACCAATGACTATGTGGAACTTTTTTTTATAAACAAACACCAATGAGTATGGGCTTAATATATATAGACATACATAATAAATCTTTTTATCATCAATAATGGCATGTTTTCCGTTTAAAAAAATCAATAATGGCATGTTTGGTAAGACTATATGGTGTGGTTTAGGTAATGCTTCTCTCACGTCAGCAAAAAGTGGATCCCACTTGTATTTAGACAACTTGAGGACTACATAAAGGTGTGGGTGTAGTTTTCCTTAGGTAGTCCTCCACTGCTATATTATGTTATTAAGTGAGTTAGAAGGCCCCACCAAAATCAAACAACCAATCCCATGGCCCGTCTCAAACGTTCAAAGTTGGACGAATTGGCCGCTCCAAACATGGCGGGGGCGGTGTTGGCCGCCCATAGACGGGCCGGACGGGCCCATGACGCCCCCCCACACCGTTTAATCTAAAGGTGTTGGGTTTCAAATAAAAGGTTGGGAGTTCAAGCCTCATAATAGATCAAATAAGAGGTGTGATAAAAAAATTTGTGTAACTTTGGACATAATCACGTTTGTAAAAAAAAAAATAGCATGTTTAGAGCATAATCACATGTAGTAATGATTCTTTTATACCTAACAAGTAAGTCATAACACTACATGTCACAATTTTTTTTAGCAAAGTGGAATGTTTTTCTCGTTTTTCCTATTTCACTCCGAATAGATAAACTAAAAATTAATAACTGCAAAGAGTTAATTGAAATGTTTTCTAAAACTTAAAATGGTTCTGAATTTTATTTCATTTGTTAGACTATATGGCCAGAAGTGAGCCAAAGCTTTATCCTCTAATATTGTGTCATATGGTAAGGTGATAAAGCTGCAACTCACTCATTTGATCCTGTTGTGGCTAGAGGTTAGCGTTGTTTGCTTGTCGATTGTGTGTTGTTAAGCCGGGGGTCTCCTGAACATTAAAAACTAATATATTACTACTCGTCGTTTAGCTCTTCTTCGAATTCCTTTACGAGACGATCCTGTTCTCGTTGAAGTATCGCCCGACGAGGCATTGGGAGGTTGCTAAAGTCCCTCGTTAAAAAGTCCATGTTCCTCAATCTTAGTTTATCGACTTTAGCTTTCGTCGACATCTCAATCGTAGTTCTTATTTTGCTAATCTTCCCCGAGGATTCGTTATCGGCTTCATTAGCACTTTGTTTAGCTTTCGCCTTGTCCCTTCCAGCTGGTTGACCTAGGGAAGACGGGGGAAGACCCTCATTAGAGTTTATGTCAATCCTCACGTGAGCATCCAAGCTTGTGGACGTGCATCTTGTTCAAGCGGTTCACCACCTCTACCACCATCCCCTGGCTGTCATCATCCTACCTCGGCCACCACCCCTCCTTTGCCCCCGCTTATTTGGGGCTGCAACTTGCGTATCCGGAACAACAAAATCCGAAGACAGGGTGGCATTTGGCTAAGATTTTCTTCGAGTTCGGTATTCGCCCCATACCCGTCTTTATCTAGGAACTCCAAGGCCGGTTGGTAACATCCTTCCCATTGTGATGCATCCATTTCTTTGAAGATTTCAGATTGTTTGTGAATTGTTTGAAGATTGTTTGTGAATTGTTTTTTTTATTTTTTAGTGTAATAGAATTAAAAATAGTTTTTTTTTTTTTTTTTAAATAGCCAAAACTAGCCGTTAGCCAACGACTAGTTGCCTGCCAACGGTCGAATTCTCCTTCCTAGGACACGCGAGTATGCTAGCGTCTACTCGCTCGCGCCAGCGTTCACCCATGGGTGTTGTGGTTCAAACGATCCACGTGAATTGGTTTGTGACTCGCGAGTCGCGACTACTCGCTCACGGGCCACAACACATAGTCTTATTATCCAACAACATCCGAAAATTTTTCGTTTTTTCTTTTGCAAAAATCAAATATCGTTTTATTATTTCAAAATTCATCACTACACGAATTTTGCACCATGTGATGCACAAATTTTGAATAAAACTAGTGTGAGCGTTCGCACGTTGTAGCGGGTGCATCTGTTTTGTCGCCTTCTAGTTGTTGGGGTTTGTGGCACATGTGTGAGATTTGTGGGTGAATTCTAAATATAACCACATTCCAAAAAGAATATGTATAAAAAATAAACGGGCATTTACACTTTACACAACCCAATCCAGGTTATAAACTGTTGACCAAACATTAAAATTGCCAAATCTGTACCGTTATCTCAAAGTCTCAAACCATATAGAATGTCAGCTTACCATGAATGGATCATAATAGATGAAAGCATGTGACATGGAAATAAGCCAATACCTTAATTCACTTAAATAAATATTTATATATATATATATAGCTAGCAAACCTAGTAGTATGAAATCATAAAATTTATGTCAAGAGAAACAATAGAGAAAAAAAAAACCATTTTACAAGTACATTAGCTGGAAAAAAACTTCATGGACATCTTTTTAAGTAAACACTAGTATTCTTCACTATCATTGACAAACCTTTTCAATAGAACCTTCACCAATCAATACATTTGATCCGAAATTCTTGTTTTCTCTTTCGGTTGATAAGCAAAACATGGTGCAAAATTTGTGTAGTATATGTCTGATTTTTGTAACTGTCGATAAAGCACTACCTACAACTTTTTTAAAATGTATAGAATGGTCCCCATAAATAATTATCTTCACTATTTTATCCCAACAAACCCTAGATCCATTCTTCATTCTTTTGTGAAAGAATGTACCACTAAACCTCAAGAAGAGAATTTTGGGTAGCTTGTTAATCATCATCGACCCAATTATAATGTGAACTTATAAAATCAACTGGATATTATAAAGAAACAATATTGAATTCACGCGTATAATGTAAATTAATGTCCACCTTCAGTAAATCTGTATGAAAGAGTGAAAATGTTTGTTATTGCCATTTCCAACAAATTTGCATGATTAATTTTATGTACTTTGTCGTCAATATTGTAACGAGTATTTGTACAATAACGTGATCTTGTGACGAAAGTTATCATCTTGACGATTAATATACGATGCTGAAGAAAAGTACAACACGTGGCGTACTATGAGTCATTGCTTTAATGTTTACTAAAAACTCATTCCAATAGGCCATGGTTGGTTGGGTTCCAACATTATCAAGCTTTCTTTACTCATTTCTTTCATGAAATATCTCTGAAACCATGTCCTCAATTAGGTTTTTCTCTCTAAAAGCTAGTAGAAGTGAAATTTTAGACTTTTTCTCTCTAGACTAAGCTAGTTTGCTTCAAAACAGCCCCTTTTCTTGACTAGAACAGAAAGATAGTGAAGTATAATTCAAGAAAAATAGGTGATTCTTGGTTAAAAGTATCTGAAATCTGTGTCCAAGTGAGCATTCTTTCTGTTTCTACCTTTAAAGTACTTATAATTTATGCATATTTTCGGCTTAAGTTTCATTTTTATGTGTATTTTGGCAAGAACAATCAAGAAAAGCAATTGAGTACCCATGGTACTTGATGGGTACTTGGTATTTCATCATAATTAGGATTTAAAGTTCAAAATTTTGATGCTTTTCCATGATTTATGAGTTTATATAATCTTGATCTACTTTCACAGATCTTCTTTTCCTTATAGTTTGGAAGCAAATAAAGAATTATCTTAATTTTACTTGTTAAATCAAGTAAGATGAACATTTCAAATATAAGAGAATCAGACCACCAAATGAAACAAGAAGGTACTACTGATGCAACCAAGAGTCTTAACCCAAACATGACTACATCATCATGGTCTAGACTAAAGGATCCAAGAATCGTTCGAGTTTCAAGAGCTTTCGGTGGCAAAGATCGACATAGTAAAGTTTGTACAGTTCGAGGGTTAAGAGACAGGCGAGTCAGGCTTTCTGTCCCAACCGCAATCCAGTTATACGATCTCCAAGACCGACTAGGACTAAACCAACCTAGCAAAGCGGTCGATTGGTTACTTGATGCAGCCAAAAGTGAAATTGATGAACTCCCCCCTCTTCAAATCCCACCAGGAACCTTTGAACAAAATGTTCAAGCCATGCAGCTAAATTCTTCTTCACAACAACGAATCGAAGGTGCGAAAACAATCAATTGGGAAGATTATTGGAATCCAGATAGATCTAAATCAATTGCACAAGAAACTAGCAAAAACTGTGAAGAACATGATCAAGAAGATGCAAGAAACAAGAATAATGGTACTACATTTGTTCAATCTTGTAATTTCTTCCAAAGAAACCCTAATTCTACAAATCTACCAGATTTGTTAAACAATGTTGTCCCAAACAGTTCTTTACTCAAATGGGATCCTTCCAATTTATCATTATCGCAATTTGGAAGCTATGGATCAGTGACACCTCAACAAGATGATGATACTCATGTTCTTATGTATCCTCCACCACAAACACAGTCGTATTTCCCTTCACACAATCATAACTCCAATGAGTTTGATCATCCAAAACAACTAAACTTCCAAATGGTGAGCTCTTCTTCGAGTTCCAATTTCACACCATCTCTATATACGATTAACCAAGGGATGCGGCCATTTCATTTGCACGTGAACGCTAAACATTTTTCTTCGGAAGATGATGGTGAGCATGGATTAAACAAATGAGCTAGTTGTACGCATTTGTATTCGATGAACGAATAAGAAGACATGATGGTACGTTCTTGATTTAATTTACATTGATAAAACATTGAAAATGAAGAGACGTTACAATAATTATCTATACGGTTCGATTGTTAGTTTTTTGTTTTTTTTTTTTTTTTTTATTAAAGTGTTGGTTTCCTTCATCATGTTGATAGTTAAACTCAAATTTTTATATGTAATCTCTATAATATATGATGAGAAAATAATTTTATACCTTTTTTTCCCATTTTTTAGTTGTCTAACATTGTATGACCAATGTTAGCAAGATCAGCAAGAACAAATGATTTTGGTTTTTTGCTTAAACCCTTTGTAATTTAGGCGTGTACACAACATTCAATAATTAATCTATTACACGTAAAGAACAACGATAACTATATACTTAGCTTGTACATAGTGTTTGATAAAATGAGAAAAAAGATAGTGGGTTAAGTGGTTACAAAACACGCACTCACATTCAAGTCTCTATCTCCCAATGTCAGATATTTCTCACACATTTTTTTTTCTTTACCTGAATCTCCATCTTTAAAATATAAAAAAATTGCTATAGTGAATATTTATATATAGATATTTACAATTCACTTCTCCAAAAATTAAGCTGTACCTCAAACATTGTAGTTCTTACCTAAAGCGTGGAAGAAAGAGAAAGGAAATAATAATATAAAAAATGAATATGGAGATAGATATGGAGAATAGTATGTGTGAGGTCAAACACAATTTGGAGATAATTTTTTTGAAAAAGTGATTTTTAAAGATGAAGGTAGAATCCAATGGGAATACTCTTATGTATCACACGTGTACAGTTAAAGCAAAAAAGTATAAGTATTTGTATGATTGTTGTAGTTATTTACTTAAGTGGTTCAATAGTTCATGGTTCGTTATATATGCATACACATTCACGTGCATACATACACGTACGTGTGCGTACACATATACACACATATAATATGGGTGTGATTAGATACATGTAGTGGTTAGCATACAACAGATACGAAGAACTAAAGTACATATGTTTAATTTAGGGATATTTTTACGCTTCGTTTTTAAGTAGCATAATAACATTTACTCTATTTCAAGCATAAAATACTCTTATTATTTGTACCATTCACACCTTAAAAGTTTGTATATAATCCTAATAATATATATGTATACATTTTAAACACACACACATAGGGTGTGATTAGATAAGAATACGGGTTAATGTGCAAATGCTACGAATAACTAGCGTAATTATGTTGGATTTTGGATTTTTACACTATATTTTTTAAGTAGTATAATAATAATTACTCTAGTTCAAACAT
This sequence comes from Ambrosia trifida, assembly GCA_028751855.1. NCBI lineage: Eukaryota > Viridiplantae > Streptophyta > Magnoliopsida > Asterales > Asteraceae > Ambrosia > Ambrosia trifida. Next base: position 57,816,695 of record CM054122.1, on the reverse strand, counting down.
TATTACTCTTACTATTTGTAGCATTCATATCTATTTATTTTTTTATTTTTTTATTTTTTTATTTTTTTTGCATTTGATCCTAGCATTATATATATGTGTGTCACACACACAACATTATAATACATATAATGAGGATAAAAAGGTAATTTTACTTAATTTTAAGAGTTTAAGTAGTTCAACTATTGAAACATATTATTGACTATTGAACAAACTACCCACAAGTTGTTCTTTTAAATAAAAATTATACCATAAAATCGAGCTTTTTATTCTTTATAATATGAGTATGATAATGTTATAGTTTTATTTTTTTAAATTTGGAAAAAAACTTAACATGTTACGTTATTATCAGTGTATGTGTTTCCCAATGCCTTGCACGAGCACTCCTTTAATGTGTGTGTCCAATTCAGAAAATAAATTAATGCGAGATTTTGGAGAAGAATATTAGTAATTTATTATCCAATCTTAAAATTTTTAAAATATAAAAAAAATTGTTGAAATGGGTTTTTTATCTATCTATCTTAAATTAAAAAAAAAAAAAAAGTGCATAGATTTTGCTTATTTGTACAACCGACACATGTGCAAATTACTACACACAACGTGCACATGTGTAAGCAAAAAGTGAAAATGTTAAAAACAACATATAAACAATCTAATTTAATGGGTTTTTATGTATATAAAACTGATTATCCCGGGAGGGTCTCGGGGTTAAAAAAATCTAATTTTACGTGATAACCTATTGCAAAGGGCTCAAGTTAACTAACCACAAAATCTCTCAATCATTGCATGTTCATAGTATTCTAATCAGTAATAACTCATATTCCCTAATCTAAAACCTAATCAGTAATCATCTAAAGAATCACTTATGTAAGCTGCAACTATTAAAAAACTCATCACATATCTCTAATTTCTCACATTCTAATGGCTCTTATAATTCCTAACCTAATCAACTAAACAAACACTTAAGTTGGAAGTTGTAATCATTGCATCTCATTATGCCACGTGGCATAAAGAGATGGTTGTGGCCACCATTGAACGCCACGTCAGCAACTATCAATTCTTTCCGGGAGCGTCCCGGGGTTGAAAAATATAACCATTCTAATAATACTAGTACTAATAGTAGTAATAATTATTACTCTTGTAATTAAATAAATAAAAAAATAACCTTGCTATAAGGTGACACCATGTGTTGCAGTGTTACGCGAATCTTTCTCCTAACTTCTCCTAATGAAGTATACCTAGTAAAATTCCAATGATAACATGGCGATTGGGCTGATTTTCAACATCATAGATAAGAACCTGGTTTAAAAGAAAAAACATGATTAATGAATAACATGAACACTCTGTGTGTTTTTTTCCTGTATGAACGAAACCTCACAAAAAACAGTCGATTTTTCTATGTTTTTTATATAGGATTATGGTACCCGTTGGAAAGATAATAAAACGCTCGTTAATTTAGTGTAATTTTTTTCTTTAAAAAATCCCGTATATAAAAGATATAAACGTTTAAAAATTGTGGTAGGAAACATGAGAGAGAAAATTTTAAATTTATTTTTAAATTCTTTTTTTTCCTAAAATAACACAATTTAATTTAGGGTTTTATGTTTATCTTTTTTTTAATTAAAAAGGAAAATAGTTCAAAAACACTAAAATCTTTCAATTATGATGCCACGTGGCACTCTAAATGGGAGGTTGAAGCCTCCATTGCACGCCACGTCAGCAAATACGTTTTCTTTATATATATATATACTGAAAAAGAATAAAGTTTAAAAATATTTGAATCATTAACACATTTAAAAAAAAGCTACAATTTAGGTTTGTTATATATATATATATATATATATATATATATATATATATATATATAATGAGGAGTGTTATTTTGAGAATACTAAAAATCGTAAGAACAAATGAAACAGTTTATACATGTGTGAATGATAAGCTTACACTTGTGTAAAAACAATTTATTTTCGTTTACGTTTAAATTTTTATGTGTAAATTATTTTTTTGATGTTGTATTTTATTAATAAAAATAAATGCAATAAGAAATTTTGAATTTGAATGGTTTTTATGGCGTTCTCGCGGTTCGCATGAAATATATGTGTTCTCAAATTAACCTACCCATATATATATGTATTGCAGAAACCGTTCACGTATAAAATTAAATAAAACAACTTTTATTAATATTACAATACAAGATATGAAAGAAAGCAGTGAATTACAATACATGTTACAACTAATAAACAAAAAAATAAATAAAAGGAGCGCCCGATAATCAATGCCCAAGGCTCCCGTTTTTCTGGAATAAAACAAGGGCGGATGGTACTAACAAAATCGTGTGCTAACTCGCGTACCGCAGAATATATGACTCATGCTCCTTTAGGTTCTTTAAATTTCGTGGGTGGAGTTTACGTTTAAATTTTTATGTGTAAATTATTTTTTTGATATTGTATTTGGTTAATAAAAATAAATGCAAAAAGAAATTTTGAATTTAAATGGTTTTATGGCGTTCTCGCGGTTCGCATAAAATATATGTGTTCTCAAGTTAACCTATATATATATATAGGATTAGGTTCAAATGAAAACCACCCTTTCGTGAAAGAACCGTGAGAACACCGACGTAAAATGTGAATTTTATAATTTTTTTTCCCACCGGTGTAAAAACGGGTAACCTCGACGTAAAAAAAATTACGATGGGTTTACAATGGTGTAAAGACTTTGGCCCACCTTGTTTTGTCTTATTAGGAAAGGAAATATTCCCTTTTATATTTTATTCTACTTTAATTATGGTTCACAAATTCTTTTTGGATTAAAATATGTTTGTGGTTGAAAAGTGTGTTTTTTAGTTCTTTTACGAAAAGCATGTTCTTTAGTTCTTTGGATCATATGAAAACTCACATGAGTTGTGAGAACTAGAGAACACCATTGGACCATTCACAAAGTGACACCTCACCACCTTTATAGTTTTTTTTTGTATTTTTTAAATTAAGGGTAATAAATTCTTTTGCCCACAATAATTATGGGTAGTTTAGTAACAACATCCCACCCCCACCCCCACCCCATCCCCACCCTAAGTAAACTATTTTAAATAACAATAACAATAATAATAATAATAACAATAATAATAATCATAAAAATCTCACACACCTCTCTCTCTCTCTCACACACACACACACACACATCAAATTCTCTCTTTCTCTTTCTAAAAAAAGAAGAAAACTAGATCTGGGGGATGGGATGGCTGAGGACGGGTTGAAGACGACGGTGGTGGTGGCTGAGGGGTGGTGGGAGGCGGTGGTTGTGGCTGAGGGGTGGTGGGAGACGACGGGGGTTGGATCTGTGGTGGGTTTGATGATGCAGGGGCTGAGGACAGTGGTGGGGTTCGACGACGGGGTGGTGGTTGAGGACGGCGGTGGGGTTCGATGGTGCAGGGCTGAAGGACGGCGGTGGTGGATCTGTTGATGACGATGACGATGGTGGTGGCTTAGGGTGGTTTGAACGTGGGAGGTGGTTGAACGATGGTAATGATGGTCCGGTGATGGTGGTGGTTGTGGCGGAGGGAGATCTGAAAAGGTATTATTATTATTATTATTATTATTATTGTTGTTGTTGTTGTTGTTGTTGTTGTTGTTATTGTTATTATTATTATTATTATTATTATTATTATTATTATTATTATTATTATTATTATTATAAATATTCCATCAAGAGAAAGGAGGCAGACTGTTAATAAGGCCGACCACATAGGGGGACACTCTGCCTTTCAGAACCCAAAAAGAAAGCTAGGCGCTTGAACAAAAGGGTCGGAACTCGCCGATAGGAAAGGAAAGAAAAACAAAGCAATGCCTTATTATTATTATTATTATTATTATTATTATTATTATTATTATTATTATTATTATTTCTGTTGTTATTATTATTATTATTATTATTATTTCTGTTATTTTTATTATTTTTTTCTGTTATTATTATTATTATTATTATTATTATTATTATTATTATTATTATTATTATTATTATTATTATTATTATTATTATTATGTGTTAGAAGATGATGATGTTTTGATAAATGATGATGATGGTTTTTTTATGTTGAAAGTTTTCGGGGTTTTTTGTCAGGAGATGATGCTGCGAAGAAGATGATGTTTTGCGTTTAAGGAGCCGATGCTGTGGAGACGACAATGAATGGTGTAGTATCTTGTAAGAAAACACTGGTGTAAACATCAATTTACACCAGTGTAAATATGAATGTGTAGACGTTTTTGATGTAAAAAAACACTGGTGTAAACAACACTGGTGTAAAACATTAGTTACACCAGTGTAAATATGAATGTAAAGCACACCGGCATTTTGTTTGTTTTTTTAGAATAGTGTATTTTTGTAGAAGGTTGTGTATGGCATATTACATTGGTGTAAACCATCCTCATTATCTATAATCTATAATACATTATAAAGGAGGAGTGATGTACAATATTGGAATTTTGACATGGGTACAATTTTTAAAGCAACAAGTATAAGAAAATAAAGCTTATTTCATAAGGGTATTATAAGGATATTGGGGACAATTAAAACACTTTGAAAGGTAATATAGACATTTTATCATCTCATCCTTTACATTATCAAAACAAATTGACAATTCTACCCTCTGATTCCCTTAATGCCCTCCATCCGTTCACCTTCTGTGATCATACTATGCCTCTTCAGTTTCATAAGAATCTCTCTTTCATACCCCATTCAATGAGTCTTATTACTATTTTATGAATGATTGAATGAAACCTATTCAATGGATCGTCCATGAAACCGATTATAGAAGAGGTTCAACAAAGTGATTAACGGCCAATTCTGGATTTGAGTGGAAGGTTAAGCAATTCCTATTTTTAATAACTGACCAAAGCAACATTCTCTCTTTAATCTTGTCTTTTTGTTTTCGAATCGAAAGAAACAATCGCGACTTCATGTTGAAGAGGATAAGCAATTGAAGCATCAACCCTAAATCGACACGTCCTAATTGATTAACCAGGTAAATTGTTTGTTAAACCCCATATTTTCTTCTGGTTAGGGGTGAGAAGTTCATGGTACAACCCGGCAGAACCGTGGAATATTCATCACTAACACCGTAATGATTTTGGAGTATTAATCTGTCATTTATCCCTATTTAGTGTTCTTTTTGTTACTGTTTGGTGTAACAGCACCATCGCAGCTTGGATTCGTGTGGAGACAACAGCAATCACCAAAACAAAAAAGGTATCTTGTAAACCTCTTCAATTTTGTTGTTTTTATTACAATGTTAGTAAACATTATAATAATGATTGAAACAAAATTATATGCAGCAACATTAAAATGGATGATATGTAGTCATGTAGACCTGTTGCTAGGAATTTGTATAAATATTATGCTAGGAATTTTTATTCTTTTCATTTCAATGCATTAGGTATAGCTATAAAATTTCATATAATTATGCTCATCTTTGATTCCTATAGCATTTGAGGCTCCACCTTTATTAATGGACACTAGCACTTCTTGTAAGTGGTGTATCTACAGGGATGGTGAGATTCTTTAACAACCTTGCACTGGAGAACATTGATGGCTTCAAATCTCTAATCACCAGCAAGCTTATGCTTCAGCATAAGTAAGCCTAATTTGAATTTAATTAGTTGTTTTGCTTATGCAACTTTGTCGTGATATTTATTATCTTAAAAGATTTGTAGCAAATGTGAATGATTCGTGTTTCGATGCTAATATTATCAGGCATTTCTTGCGTTTGCTGGTATAAATCTGGTTCTTGCAACTTGTGCTGCTGTCCTTTGTGCTTATATCGCCCCTACAGCAGCAAGATCCGGTATACCCGAAGTTAAAGCTTATCTTAGTGGAATAGATGTACATTCTATTCTTGCTCCGAGTACGCTTTATGTAAACGTGTGAATCAACTAACTAAGAATTTATAAAAATAATATATTTGTTTAATGTTCTATGGCTAGACAGTTAATTTGAAGTAATAAATCTTCATGTCCCAAGTACCTTTTTGTGAGGTGTGATTCAACTAACTGAAAATCTACAAAAATAATATATTTATTTTACATTCTATGGCTAGACAATAAATTTAAAGTAAATATATTTTTATGTAACTGTATATACCAGGAATGAATGCCATATTAGTACTCACCAGATTTTTATTTGTGATATTGTTTTGACATTTCTGTTAATTGATGAATAGATATTTGGATCCATACTTGGTGTTGCTGCTGGATTTGTTGTGGGGAAGGAGGGACCCGTGGTGCACACAGGGTATTGCATAGCCAAATTACTTGGTCAGGGAGGATCTAGAAAGTACCATTTCACATGGACATGGCTAAGATACTTCAAAAATGATAGGGACCGGAGGGACCTAATCACCTGTAGAGCTGCTTCTGGTGTTGCAGCTGCCTTCCGTGCCCCGGTTGGTGGAGTCCTCTTTGCTCTTGAAGAAGTAGCCTCATGGTCTCTCTTTTATCACTTTCTCATAAACATTTCTATTGAAAATTTTGGATTAATAAAGTAAAAAATGTTAATACGACAAATTTATCTATATGTCCAGAGATGTGCAGGGAGGGTGGGTTGGGTAACTGGTGTGGTGAAAGGGGCTCGCGTGAATAGAGTCACTTTTTAAGTAACAATGTAACATATTGTCAGGTTGGGTTGGCCTGCAAAGACTTTTTTTAGCTATTTCCATACAAAAAGATTATAGAAGTTTAATGGGTTATAATTAGAAAAACAATCATTAAGGTAATATTTTGATCTTTTAATAAAACTGTCTATGAGGCTGTATGCATAGAACTAGACTTCCCGTAACTTTCAACACGTTTGACTCATTACCCGTATAGTTAAATTTGTTTTTTTTTTCTAATTTAACTCGTTTAAAGTAAAACACAACCCAAATTGACCCAATCACAAGTAAATTGGCAAAACTGTGCCACTTCTATAGTTAATAATGTTATACATTATTCAACATCTTGTAGGTGGCGGAGATGTTATACATTATTCAACATCTTGTAGGTGGCAGATTGCTCTACTGTGGAGAACCTTTTTCACCACGGCTGTAGTAGCTGTGGTGTTGAGATCTCTTATAGAATATTGTAAAGTGGAAATTGTGGCCTATTTGGCGAAGGAGGTCTCATCATGTTCTGGTATTTAGTGACAAGATGCCTCCAACATGGGTGATTACATCCTTTTTGCCAGTTGCTAGCTGTGAAGGCCAAAGAAAAGAGTCATGGTAAGCAGTTTTCGAAGTAATTGTGTCACTATTACATTTCAAAATATTTTTTTTAAAAGCCAGTCACTACTTAAGCTTTCAAAAAATAAACCGAGTCGATTAGTGGGGCTGGGTAATGGTTTAAAACGGCAAGGGTTGGGTAATAAGTTAAATGACTAAGTAATAACTAACGGGTCAGATTGGGTTTGGCTCAAAATGGGTCAGGCTGGGCCAGTTTCATCAGTTTTTTTTTTTTTTTTTTTTTTTTTTTTTTTTTTTTTTATAAAACTGATATGTTACCCCATATGTTTTACATACATAAGTAGTAAGACTGAGATGGTCCATACTTCTTTATTTTATAAAACTGATATGAGTTGTTCATGCCGAGTTGCTGCTTAGGTTGAGAGAGGCTGATGAAGCAGAAGCAATTGTACAGGTAGTTAGGCGGTGTTACTCATTTATAAGTTTTTTTTTTAATTTGATTCGTTCGAGATAAGACCATTCCAAATTGAGTCGTTCCTAGCTAAAAGGGCGTAGCAACGTTGCTATTCAAAATTGATGTCTAGCAACATTGCTATTAGCAAACTGTGCTGTTTTTTTTTTTTTTTTTTTTAACCAACCTTTCAGTTACTTGACACTTCAAAAATAAGTTTTTGGTTGGTACTTAGTCAAATACATTTGCTCATTTTTTGATCTAGGCCTTCCTGAACATGAAAATGTTTAACTTTGTCAATTATGCTTGCTGATTTTAAGAGAACTTTGCAGTGTTTTTAAATGAGACTTCTTCTCTTTTGTTGTTTAGTTAATCTTTAGGTTTCATGGCATCAATTTTGTTAACACTATTATGCAAAAACAACTTTTCGGTTACATGACACTGACATTTAAATTCTGTTGTATGCTCATGAGTTGTTTTTTGTCACTAAACTATTATGTTCCAGTTAAAAAAGTCAAATACTTTGCTTGTTTTCTGAACACAATAATGTCTGCAGCCTTCTATTGACAACTTAGCAGTGTTTTTAAATGACAACTCTTGTTCTATCTTGTTTACCATCTTAGTGGAGGTGATTCTAAGTTAATATTTGTATGTCATGTCATTAAACTTTGTGTAGAACTACATGTGAATGGTTTAAAAAAACGGGTGTGGCGTACGACACGCCTCGAGACGAAACTCTAAGAAAACGAGTCTAAGGCGCGCCTCATGGGGTTTAGATTGTACATACGCCTCTAAGGGCTGAGGCGCTAAGAAAATGTGCGCCTCCGGTGCGCCTCGGGTGGTTTAGGGTGTTTTTGATGTTTTTTTTTTTTTTTTGGTGTTTTAGACTTTTTGGCTCAACGATTTTTTTTTATGTGTGTTGTTGATGTTTTAAACTTTTCTAGGTCAAGTATTTTATTTTTGTAGACACATAAAAAACATAATTTTATATTTATTTTTTGACTGAGCGTCGACCTTACTCCTCAGTTCACCTTGAGGCTTATGCCCATGAGGCGAAAGGAAAACGCCTCAAGGCTCATTTCTGTTCTTTTAAACTTTATGTTTTAGGATCTTACATTTCGACCACCTTACATGATTGGCAATAGCTTTGTGATGCTATTATGGTTTGTTCATGTCCTATGTTACTATTGGATCGGACGCTTGCTTAATAAAAATAACCATAGAAGCATATTTCACTAATTAAATACCATACTAATAAAGAGGGATGGATGTGAATATTTCTTTTTAACATATGACTTCATTTATCGGTTGTGGTTTACCTTTTCTTGGTTGTGGTTTACCTTTTCTTGACACAACAACTTGTGTTTTTATTTGCATGCTACGTATTTGATTTTGGGTTGTTAAATCTTCTCTTTTGTAGCTTTATTTCTTTGTTTCAACTCAAATCGTCTCTCCAGCATTATCCGCGGCAACGCGCGGGCATCACCACTAGTATGTTTTAAAAGTTTGTGTATGGAAGATTTACACTGGTGTAAATAATTACACCAGTGTAAAAACGAGAGTGATATGACAAAATGTTCAATTTGATTTTGTGTTTTAAAAAATTAAATTAATTAACAAATAAAATAAAGTTAAAAAAATAAATTATATTATATTATATTATTTTAATTAAAATAATAAAATAAACTTTAATAAATATGATTGTTTTTTAATAATGAAATAAAAAATAACATAATATTATATTATATCTTCTCTCCCAAGGGTTTTTACTTAAACGCCCCTAATTGTACTTTAACATAATAAAAAATACTTAATAATCAAGTAAAGACAAAAATCACAACTTTTGATTTCAACCATGGATCATCAAGATCAATGGTCCACAAGAGTTCTCTAGTTCTCACAACTCACCTTAGTTCTCATATATATATATATTGCAGAAACTGTTCGCGTATAAAATTAAATAAAACAACTTTTATTAATATTACATTACAAAATATGAAAGAAAGCAGTAAATTACAGTACATGTTACAACTAATAAACAAAAAAATAAATAAAAGGAAAAGAAGAACAAAATTTTGTGGTTGAGGATCGTGTTTGACATGGGGCCTTTAAAACAAATTCCGAGTCTCCCACAAAACTCGTTTTGTCTCCCATGGTACAACAGCCGAAGCAGTTCGTACGTACTACTGGGAATTGACACAAGCACCCAAAAAGTACCTTGAAGCAGGAAGAAGAAGATCAAAGAACTTGCTTGAAATTATGTTAAGTAAAGGTGTGTTTGTGTGCACATCCAGTGTCTTTTCCAACCAAGTCTCTCATTCATTTTATAGGGAACATTGAGTCGAAATAGTCCAGAGATTTAAAAATGAAACTTAAATTGCATTGAACGTCTTCAGTGCTCTTTATTATGTTTTTGAATTCTGCAACGTATTTGTTTGACGAGTCTGTTACAACTCATAAACATGAAAATGATCTGCTGCTACAGACTATAAGCTAATGTGAATTTGCGCGCGCACGTGCAGAACTAGCTTGCATACGGACCCGCAGGTCCGCACCATCAAGCCACACTGGTGCGCCACATGCCACGTCATCTGTAGGCTCCATATGCAATGAGCCACGATGTCACACCTAGTCAGAAACTGCCTGGTCATGTGTCATGTACTCGCGCATCACCCGCTCTGCCAAGTCATACATCATCGGATGACCCGATACTTGATTCTTACAACCTCTGTACTGAACCACGCACATGCAGTCAAAAATATAAAGGTGGCTATCAAGCGACTCATGGCATTGCGAGCGCGCAAAATGTAAAGTGCACCATCAAAGCGTCACATTGCACCCATCGCTCAAGTAATGCCACACACGTGTGCGACTTAGGGTGCTTAGTGTGTGCTTCCATGAAGCAATAAGAAAAGAGAGTTCCCCTTAAATACCACCTCAAGTTTTTTCTCTCCTCCAACGTGAGACAAATTTCCACATTCTCATTCCACTTATATATTTTAGCTTTGTTAGTTTCAAAAAAGTAAATTTAAGCATCGATATCTCATTCATCTTAACTCCATTTTGGATGTGGTTTGGTTTGTTGCGAAGCTCTAACCTACAAATAAATATTTAACTTAAGATAAGTTTCAATTATATATTCTTGTCCAAAATTAGGGAAAACTCATTTCCTATATATGTGAAAATTCCATTTTCATCAAAGTTCCACCAATCCCCCATATGAACCCCCATATGAACGGAGACCAATCCTTTCTAATAAGTTTCAACGATACGCTTCGATGGTTGAGTATTGCAGGATAGGTATGTGTCCCCTTTGAACTGTCCTTGTAAAGTATACTTAGCCTACTAGTGGTATGTGTCTGATGTCTTTGAACATACCCCTATTTGTGTAAGCGATAGTACGCTTCCACAATACTCTTCTTAGTCTGGCCCAACCTTCATTGTCGTGTCCATTATGGTCATGGAACACTAGCCTGATTCTGCGAGAACTTTAGGATTCGCTCCTCCTCACAAATCCATTCGAAGCAACCTTACTTCTCTTCAACATAGGTAATTCCATGAATCATTAAAAGCATCATAGTTATTTGATTTCCACGATCATTAACCTTGATATGCTTAACCTTAACTCAGTGTCACTGAATGGAATGGACTAGGAAGTATGCAACTCCCTTTTATTTAGTTTTGGGGTCCCCTCCCCCCCGCCCCATAGTGTTGCTCTAGTTATATGATTAAGTTAACTAGGTTAGGTTTCTCTCATATTCCCTTCTCACATGAGCTTTAGTCTCATTCCTATTGACGACTTTGAAACATACTCTTTGTTTAAGGATTTCATTAGCGGGTCCGCTATTTTATCCTTGGTCTTCACATAGTCAAGTGTGATAATACCCACTGAGAGTAGTGGTCGTATTGTGTTATGTCTACGTTATATATTCCTTGACTTGCCATTGTATATTGAGCTTTGCCAATCGCTGATTAACTGTCACAGTGCATACAAATAGCCAAAAACGGCATTGGCCATCTAAGAATATTTTCCATGAATTGAGGTAGCCACTCCGCCTCTTCTCTCGATTTATCTAAGGCGATAAACACATATTTCATCATGGATCTAGCAATAGCAGTCTGCTTAGATGACTTCCAAGATATAACTACATCCCCAAATGTAAACACATAACCAATAGCTGATTTGGAATCTTTTATGTTCATTAATACGTGCCTAATTTTGTCTACTTTTCCCCAAAAAAAATTTTCTCAAAACCGAGTTGTGACTAGTAATGTACAAGTAATCGAAGCAAAATCGTACACCTAATAATAGCTACCTCACATTTAGTTTTTTAATTGGCGTCGTTTACCATTTTTCCTATTCTAATAATATATTAGCATCATCATACTCAGTAAATCCAATCAATAGCAAAGCTAAGGCAGGTTCTGAGGAAGGCAAGACATAGATGGCCATACCTCTACCCGTAGAAATAAAGAGGCTACTTTCGGTGAGACCCCCTAGCTCAACATAGTTTTGTATTATTCCTTGGATATAAGGCACAAAACACTCAACAATCGTGAAAAAGGCTAATTAGTGCATGTATACCCTTGTCTTTCGGCTATCAACACCACCATATGATGCATGATTAGCCGTCCGTCGTTTTTAACGCTTTTTTATGAAATTAATAAAATAACAGTAAAATTAGTGTAATTCACTTTTGCCACCCAAGGGCCTCTAGATATGTACATTATGTGCACACTACAAGCAAGACGTTATTCTAATAATATATGTAACGCTATATGAAGGGATAGGGAGCCTAATCTACACGGAGGCGGCATCCCTATCCCTCTATATAAACATCCACGGAAGCATCCGCGCGGGATGTAGTCCGCGGAGAACGGGCAAGCCACAAAATAGTCTTATGCACTTCACTTCGGAAAAGTAGACGCGCGCCAACAACGCGCGGAATATTCTATCACGTAACAGCCCCAGGTACGAGGTACGGAAGATCAAGGATCAAGGAGATCCGTCTGTAGAAGATCACAGGTACCACCAAGCGGAAGGCGACACGTATCCGCAGTAGCCCAACAACCACTGACGTTCAACAGTGATGTGACTGGTTCCATGCTTCCACCATGCTGCCTCTACTGTATTGACCAGGCATGCTAACCTGCTGTCAGGGGTCACGTCAGTCACCAGCAGGTAAGTCAACCATGCTGGGTCTAAACAACATACCGCCGACGGCCAGTCACAAGCTGCCACGTGCCCGCCTGGCAGGTCACTCTCAACAGCCGATGACGTCAGCTACAGTTCCATCCTTTTTCCGCCCTTTCCATGGGCCTAAAGCAGTTGGGCCGAGGCTAGGCCCAAGGAATACAAGACTTCTCGTGGACTTCCTACCAAACCCACGATCTCCACTATAAATAGAAGACATCAACTCCTTAGCAAAGGATCCGAAAATACTCATTTGTAACATAGAGCTAGGTTTATTTGTAATACTTTGCACTCCCCAAAGTAATAAGATGTCACACCCTCAAAATCCACTTGCGGAGTTTTACCGCGAGGCGCATGGCAAACCAGGATCTAAACCAACGATCACAATAAACAAGTCTAAATGAACATATGCAATTTCAAAAACATAGTTTAAAATTCCCCAAATACAGCGGAAGCTTATTCAAAACATAATCCAAAATAAACCAAGTGTTCAACGTTTGAAAACCATGCAATCGTAACTAGACGCCGTGCAGACGCGTGCGCCCTAGTTCCATTGTGCTACCTTAGCGACCTGAGAAAACATGTAAGAGAATACGTCAGCACAAAAATGCTGGTGAGTTTACAGGTTTGTAATCCAAGTACCAAGTTCAACCTGTCCATACTATAACAAATCGAAAACCAAAGTACGCTAGCTAGGCGTATGTTTTGTTACTATCACGATTGGAAAACCATTACTAACTCGCAAACCAGATGTCGTGCCCGATGTAGTAAACCTGTTGTTCCTGTTTGAGACAATATGCACCCGCCGACCCTCCAAGTCGACGAGTGGGGTTGGTCACTCCCAATAGCGCTATTCACATTTCCCCGTTGTGCAAACCCGCACATTCATGGTTCCCCCCAGGACTTCCAAAGATCGTATAGTAAACCATAGAAACCCATAGTATGACAGTAGTTACCAAACATAAGTTTTAACACATGTTTTCTCCCCCGAAAAGTGAAACCAGTTAAAAGAGGGGCCGTAAACTCACCTTAAGTTGCGTTACTTCGTAATACGAATAAACTCAGCAGCTATGCTAGTCCCGTAAAGCGGCGACCTAACATATGACAGTTACAAGTACTTAGACTAATAACCCGCAGGTTAGTTAGTCCCTAGATGTCCAGACCATAACCAAGTTCGTTTGAAAACACCGTGACTGTTTAACTGACCCAATGTACAAGACTCGACATCCCATTGGTGACCCGAGACTCCCCGTGTTATGTTTACGCTCTCAAACATACAATCATGCAATCACACTTAACATACGTTAACGACCAACAAGTTATAGCACGTAGTTCAAGTACCACATAATTAAGTCTGAACATATGTTACCAAGTTATTGGATATGTTACGGGGTCCCTAGCATGTTCCTAGATGTCAAATCGGGTCTCGGAATGCTAATTTACACTTACAGCAGCAGTACACGCGATTAGGAAAAGTCAACTAGCATTTAGGTTGGTCAACAGGCATTTAGGAAGGCTAATCGCCTATAATATAGGCAATTAGGTCATAAGGCATGCATTTCAGGAGTTTATAGGCAATTAGGTCATAAGACATGCATTTACTAGCAATTAGGTCATAAGACATGTATCTACTAGCAATTAGGTCATAAGACATGTATCTACTAGCAATTAGCTCATAGGACATGCATCTACTAGCAATTAGCTCATAAGACATGTATTTCAGGACTTAACTAGCATTTAGGATCACAATTGCATGTAATAGAGGCATTTAGCCCCCAATCGCATGTAATATAGGCGATTAGGGAGTCTTTACAGGCGATTGGCCTCCTAATCGCCCCTAACATAGGCGATTAGGGTTGCTAATCGCCAGTAACCCAGCTGTTCCGGTTTTTCGCGCGTTTAACGCTCCAAATCAGATCCAGAACGCGTGTAATCATCCAATATCAATCCAACAACTATACCAAACATGTTTAAACCAAAATCCTTCGTTTAGCCTCGTTTTATCAGCCCTGCATGCAACCATGTAATCCAAACACAATACACATAGCATGAAACATCACATTAACATGCATAACTATAACCCTAATGAACAATTACTCAGATTTCATTAACATGATATCATTATTAATCTGAAACTAACCTAATAACATGTTAATCATCCATCTTGAATCATAGAAACCCTAGCTTTTAATCATAAACACACATAACACATGCATGATAGTTAGAATCCGATTAACAACACTTATTAACGATTTTCAGAAAGCTTATTCGTTTTAGAACAGGTCTGGACCGTTAGGGATTTAATAAAAGCGTTAATAAAGATTGCATGGATGAAAATCACACCTTAGATTGTGTTAGATTGATGAAATAAGCTTGAAACCTTGTGTTTTGATCCAAAATCACGTTCCAGAGGTTGTGTGTGTGTTGGGGCGGGTTATGGGACGACTAGGGTTGTTATTATGAAGTTTAGGAGGTCAAGCATTGTATTTATAGTCGTTTTTAGTCGTCCAGCACGTAACACGCGATTGTGCAGCATTTACACGCGATTAGGGCTCCTAATCGCATGAAACTTCATGCAATTAGGGCCTAATCGCCCCTAAGGCATGCATTTAGCATGCCAATCGCCCCTATGAAGGCCCAATCGCATCCCCTATAGGCGATTGGGCTCCCCTAATCGCCTATAGGGGCTGGTTCCGTGTGTTTTGCGCGTTAAACCCCGTTTTAACATATGTTAACACATTTTCACATACCGACAAGTCACATAATGATTTTAAACACATAACACTTGCAAACAAACATATTCACACTCGTTCACCAATTCCCGGGACTCGAGACTTGTGTGTTCCGTATGACCTGACGATTCTACGAATCGTCACCATTTGTACACTTGGTTAAGGACTGACATCTAATGAACCTCTAGACTAACATCCGATGATCCTTTATACTAAACTGATAGTTCCCGAACCATAAAACGACTTAACTAACCCAGTTAAGTACAATATACGCGTGACTCGCTAAGGTAGACTTTCATCTAGACAACGTTGTTAACCAGAATTTGCCGGGTGTCACATCATCCCCACGTTAAAAGAATTTTCGTCCCGAAAATTGCACATTACCCAAAAGGAATAACCAACGAAACAGACAAAAGATAGAAACCAAGAGAGATTTACCCGAGTTGTCACATCATCCCCACGTTAAAAGGAATCTCGCCCCGAGATTCATTCAGCTGCAGTGGAGACATATCTCGATTCGAACGCTTCCTTAGGAAAGAGATGAGGATATTTAGACTTCATCTGATCCTCCCGTTCCCAAGTGTACTCTGGTCCCCGGTTCGAGTTCCAGCGAACCTTTACAATGCGAATCTTGCTATGACGTAGGCTACGAATCTTGTAATCCAGAATCTCCACAGGTTCTTCCACATTCCGAAGACGATCATCCACCTTGATCTCTTCCAGTGGAACAATAAGAGACTCGTCAGCCAGACACTTCTTTAAGTTTGACACATGGAAGACGTTATGTACGTTGCCGAGCTCCGTCGGTAAATCAAGACGATACGCCACCGGCCCAATCCGTTCCAGGATCGTAAATGGACCGACATACCGAGGGTTGAGTTTGCCACGCTTCCCAAAGCGTATGACGCCCTTCCATGGTGAAACTTTTAGAAGTACCTTGTCATCAACTTGGAATTCCAATGGTTTGCGACGTTGATCAGCATAACTCTTTTGCCGATCCCGTGCCGCTGCCAACCGGTTACGAATTTGTACGATCTTTTCCGAAGTTTCGTACACTAGTTCAGGCCCAGTGAGTTGACTCTCACCCACTTCAGCCCAACAAAGAGGAGAACGGCATTTCCGCCCGTACAGTGCCTCGAACGGGGCCGCCTTGATGCTCGTGTGATAACTGTTGTTGTATGAGAATTCTACTAACGGTAAATGAGCTTTCCAACCCTTGCCAAAATCGATCACACATGCCCGCAGCATGTCTTCCATGGTTTGAATCGTGCGCTCACTCTGACCGTCAGTCTGTGGGTGATAAGCTGTACTCATGTCTAGTTGGGTACCCAAAGCCTTGTGCAAAGACTTCCAGAAGTGAGAAGTAAAGTGGGAGTCACGATCCGAGATAATAGAAACCGGCACCCCGTGCTTAGAAACAACTTCCTTCAGATAAAGACGAGCCAAACGATCCATGGTGTCGGTCTCTTTAATAGCGAGAAAATGGGCTGATTTCGTCAACCGATCAACAATCACCCATATCTTGTCATTCCCGCTCGGTGACTTAGGCAGTTGTGTGACAAAATCCATGGTAATCCGTTCCCATTTCCACTCCGGAATTTCAGGTTGTTGCAAGAGACCCGACGGTTTCTGGTATTCCACCTTGACCTTAGCACAGGTCAAGCATTTACTCACGTATGAGGCTATATCCGACCTCATGTTTGGCCACCAGTAAAGCACCTTTAGATCTTGGTACATCTTATCCGAACCAGGATGAATAGAATACCGGGACTTATGAGCCTCATCTAGAACCAGCTCCCGAAGTCCCCCGAATAAAGGAACCCATATGCGTTCTGCGAAGTAGTGCAGGCCATCAGACCTTCGCTCGAGGTGTTTGTCAGCACCGTGCATAGTCTCAGCTTTAAGGTTTTCCTCCTTCAAAGCTTCTAACTGGCCAGAATGGAGTTGGTCAGGTAGCGAGGAGTGAATGGTGAGTTGCAACGCCCGAACGCGACGAGGTTTAGTTGATTCCTTCCTGCTCAAGGCGTCTGCTACAACATTCGCCTTGCCAGGATGGTACTTAATGGCGCAATCATAGTCGTTAAGGAGTTCAATCCAACGACGCTGCCGTATGTTCAAGTGTTGTTGGTCGAAAATATGTTGAAGACTCTTGTGATCGGTGTAGATGGTGCATTTGGTACCGTACAAGTAATGTCTCCAAAGTTTCAACGCGAAAACCACTGCACCCAACTCCAAGTCATGGGTGGTGTAGTTCTTCTCATGCACCTTGAGTTGACGAGAAGCATACGCAATCACTTTCTCGCGTTGCATCAACACGCAACCGAGACCATGAATAGAAGCATCACAGTAAACAACGAAATCATCAGGGCCTTCAGGTAAAGACAAAATAGGAGCAGAACACAGTTTGGACTTCAGTTCTTCAAACGCTGACTCTTGTGGTTCACCCCAGGCGAATTTCCTATCCTTCTGCGTGAGAGTGGTGAGAGGTTGAGCGATCTTCGAGAACCCCTGAATGAAACGACGATAGTAGCCCGCAAGGCCTAGGAATTGCCGCACCTTAGTTGGCGTCTTTGGTGCTTCCCAGTTCTTAATCGCTTCAATCTTAGCTGGATCGACATGAATTCCTAGTTCATTAACCACATGTCCTAGGAACTGAACTTCGCGTAACCAAAAGTCACACTTTGAGAATTTAGCGTAAAGTTGTTCCCGTCGCAAGAGTTCCAAAACCAAACGCAGGTGTTCCTCGTGTTCGGTCTTGTTCTTGGAGTAAATCAGAATATCATCAATAAACACAATGACGGACTTGTCAAGATATGGTTTGCAAACGCGGTTCATCAAATCCATGAAAACCGCCGGTGCGTTAGTGAGACCGAAAGGCATGACCAAGAACTCATAATGGCCATAACGTGTACGAAAGGCAGTCTTTGCAACGTCAGCTTCCCTTACGCGCAACTGGTGATAACCGGACCTCAAATCAATTTTGGAGTAATAACTAGAACCCTGGAGTTGGTCGAATAGATCATCAATACGTGGAAGAGGATAACGGTTCTTGATGGTCACCTTGTTCAATTCTCTGTAATCCACACACAGTCGAAAACTCCCATCCTTCTTCTTAACGAACAGAATCGGGGCTCCCCAAGGGGAAGAACTCGGTCTGATGAAACCCTTGTCCAAGAGTTCCTGTAACTGACTAGACAATTCCTGCATCTCAGGAGGTGCAAGACGGTAGGGGGCCCGAGCAATAGGAGCAGCCCCTGGTACAAGATCAATACCGAACTCAACCTGACGATGGGGAGGAAGACCAGATAAATCATCAGGAAATACATCAGGAAACTCGCGTACAACAGGAATATCGTCGATCTTCTTCTCATCGCTAGAGGAAACAGATAAAAGTGCCAAAACGGCCGAGTAACCCTTTCGAAGATACGTAAGGGCTTTCATGCTAGAGATGATATTTAGCGGAACACCACCCTTGATACCGTACACAGAAAGGAATTCTCCATCAGGGAGAGGAATCCGAATGATCTTGTCGTAACAAACAATCTCCGCGCGATACAAGGACAACCAATCCATGCCTACAACAACGTCAAAACTACCCAAAGGTACCGGCATAAGGTCGATGGGAAAAGACAAACCCGACAACTCTAGTTGACACTCCCGAAGGATACAAGTAGCTTCAATCTTTTTACCGTCAGCCAACTCAATAATATACTTAGCCTCTAATGGTACGGGTACTGCATCTAACTTCCACATATATAAAACTCTTGTCGGCACCAGAATCAAATAAAACACTAACAGAGCGATTATTGAGAAGGAACGTACCGGTAACTGTGTCAGGATCCTGTCTAGCCTCAGCGGCTCCAATGACAAAGGCACGTGCATTCCTGCCACCGCCCCCGTTGTTCCCGTCACCGTTGTTCCCGCCCTGCTTCAGTTTCGGGCAATCCTTCTTGTAATGCCCAGTCTCACCACAGTTGTAACATCCTTGTCTTCCCGTAGTTCCTTGAGCAGTAGGAGCCGAGTTAGTAGTTGGAGCCTGGGTCGATGGAAGTGTAGCCCGACAATCTTTAGCAAAATGCCCAAATCGCTGACAGCGATGGCAACGATTACGGTCGCAGTCCCCCTGATGATGACGCCCACACTTGTTGCATTTAGGCAATTTCCCCGCCTAACCACCTTGTTTGTTACCAGTAGAAGAAGAACTCCCGCTATCAAATCTCTTACCCTGCTGTGCTGGCCCAGATCCTTTCCCCTCGTTATCCCACTTACGCTTGTTATTCTCCGGGTCCTTAACAGTCGAACCCTTAGCAGGCAAGATACCCTCATTCACCTTTAAGTTTGTCATCCTGTGAGCTGATCGGACCACCTCTGAGTATGTAGGATGATTTCCCGCAGCCACCAACCCTGCGATCTCTGGTACTAGCCCCGAGATATAATGTTCAATCCTCCTGTACTCTGGCACATGCAGATCAGGACACAGCACTGCCAACTCATTACGCCTCACCGTATACTTTTCGATCTCAGACCCAGTCATCTTGAGGTTCCACACCTCGTGCTCTAGCTTTTGCACCTCTTCCCTTGGACAGTACTCTCGTTTCAACAGTTGAACGAAATTTTCCCAAGGCATAGCATAGGCCTCCCCAATACCCATATTCTGGGTGATATTGTTCCACCATGTCAAAGCAACATCCTGGAACAATGCAGCAGCATACTTGACTCGGTCCTATGGGAGACAGTTGCACATCAGAAACACTGACTCCACCTTTTCCAGCCACCTGAGCAAGCTCACCGCACCCTCAGTGCCAGAGAATTCCTGAGGCATACAGTCCCGAAACATCTTGTAGGTACACATGGGTGGGGGTGGGTTAACAGGACCACCTGGAATGAAACACATGAGAAAACACGAAAGATGTAAACGAAATTTGCCAATGAGGCAAAAGTGGATAAGTCAACTTACCGCCACCATTGTGCCCTAGCTGAAAGGCAGCTTGCAGCAAGTTGTTCAGGTCATCTTGCGTTAGGTTCACACCTCCACGACCACCACCACCACGTCCACCATTGCGGCCACCTCCACATCCTCCTCGTACTCCAGACATGATTCTGACAAAAAGAACGAGAAGATTTAGTCTCGCAGCTAATGATAACCACTAGCGTTCACAAGATCAAAGCTAGATCTAATCCAGGACTATCCCTTCAAACCCAGAGCTCACCAGGGCTTCCATGCATTTCGGTTTATGAATTTGTGTGCACCCAAAATGATAAACCGCTCTACATGGTCCTCCAAGTGTTCTCCTAGTTCAAAGTTCAAATCACCAGACATAGACTCTTAGCTATACACCGTAATGCTACGGTAGTTTATGGCAAGTGTTTCTATTGGAGTATGAAAGGGAGATGCCCGAGCCTTGGACAAATCTCAAGAGTACACGACTTACTCCAATATACTACACTGCCTAGAAAGTAAGTAACCCGACCTAAGATAGAACGGATGATGTAACATAGGAAGATCAAATGATTTAGGGACACCCCGACAAGACCATACGTAAACCACCATAACGTTTAGTACTATGTTATCGTCTAGTGTGTGCGACTCGGCTATAGACTAGACTCTACATGCAGTCCTAGTTCACTATAACCATTGGCTCTGATACCAATCTGTCACACCCTCAAAATCCACTTGCGGAGTTTTACCGCGAGGCGCATGGCAAACCAGGATCTAAACCAACGATCACAATAAACAAGTCTAAATGAACATATGCAATTTCAAAAACATAGTTTAAAATTCCCCAAATACAGCGGAAGCTTATTCAAAACATAATCCAAAATAAACCAAGTGTTCAACGTTTGAAAACCATGCAATCCTAACTAGACGCCGTGCAGACGCGTGCGCCCTAGTTCCATTGTGCTACCTTAGCGACCTGAGAAAACATGTAAGAGAATACGTCAGCACAAAAATGCTGGTGAGTTTACAGGTTTGTAATCCAAGTACCAAGTTCAACCTGTCCATACTATAACAAATCGAAAACCAAAGTACGCTAGCTAGGCGTATGTTTTGTTACTATCACGATTGGAAAACCATTACTAACTCGCAAACCAGATGTCGTGCCCGATGTAGTAAACCTGTTGTTCCTGTTTGAGACAATATGCACCCGCCGACCCTCCAAGTCGACGAGTGGGGTTGGTCACTCCCAATAGCGCTATTCACATTTCCCCGTTGTGCAAACCCGCACATTCATGGTTCCCCCCGGGACTTCCAAAGATCGTATAGTAAACCATAGAAACCCATAGTATGACAGTAGTTACCAAACATAAGTTTTAACACATGTTTTCTCCCCCGAAAAGTGAAACCAGTTAAAAGAGGGGCCGTAAACTCACCTTAAGTTGCGTTACTTCGTAATACGAATAAACTCAGCAGCTATGCTAGTCCCGTAAAGCGGCGACCTAACATATGACAGTTACAAGTACTTAGACTAATAACCCGCAGGTTAGTTAGTCCCTAGATGTCCAGACCATAACCAAGTTCGTTTGAAAACACCGTGACTGTTTAACTGACCCAATGTACAAGACTCGACATCCCATTGGTGACCCGAGACTCCCCGTGTTATGTTTATGCTCTCAAACATACAATCATGCAATCACACTTAACATACGTTAACGACCAACAAGTTATAGCACGTAGTTCAAGTACCACATAATTAAGTCTGAACATATGTTACCAAGTTATTGGATATGTTACGGGGTCCCTAGCATGTTCCTAGATGTCAAATCGGGTCTCGGAATGCTAATTTACACTTACAGCAGCAGTACACGCGATTAGGAAAAGTCAACTAGCATTTAGGTTGGTCAACAGGCATTTAGGAAGGCTAATCGCCTATAATATAGGCAATTAGGTCATAAGGCATGCATTTCAGGAGTTTATAGGCAATTAGGTCATAAGACATGCATTTACTAGCAATTAGGTCATAAGACATGTATCTACTAGCAATTAGGTCATAAGACATGTATCTACTAGCAATTAGCTCATAGGACATGCATCTACTAGCAATTAGCTCATAAGACATGTATTTCAGGACTTAACTAGCATTTAGGATCACAATTGCATGTAATAGAGGCATTTAGCCCCCAATCGCATGTAATATAGGCGATTAGGGAGTCTTTACAGGCGATTGGCCTCCTAATCGCCCCTAACATAGGCGATTAGGGTTGCTAATCGCCAGTAACCCAGCTGTTCCGGTTTTTCGCGCGTTTAACGCTCCAAATCAGATCCAGAACGCGTGTAATCATCCAATATCAATCCAACAACTATACCAAACATGTTTAAACCAAAATCCTTCGTTTAGCCTCGTTTTATCAGCCCTGCATGCAACCATGTAATCCAAACACAATACACATAGCATGAAACATCACATTAACATGCATAACTATAACCCTAATGAACAATTACTCAGATTTCATTAACATGATATCATTATTAATCTGAAACTAACCTAATAACATGTTAATCATCCATCTTGAATCATAGAAACCCTAGCTTTTAATCATAAACACACATAACACATGCATGATAGTTAGAATCCGATTAACAACACTTATTAACGATTTTCAGAAAGCTTATTCGTTTTAGAACAGGTCTGGACCGTTAGGGATTTAATAAAAGCGTTAATAAAGATTGCATGGATGAAAATCACACCTTAGATTGTGTTAGATTGATGAAATAAGCTTGAAACCTTGTGTTTTGATCCAAAATCACGTTCCAGAGGTTGTGTGTGTGTTGGGGCGGGTTATGGGACGACTAGGGTTGTTATTATGAAGTTTAGGAGGTCAAGCATTGTATTTATAGTCGTTTTTAGTCGTCCAGCACGTAACACGCGATTGTGCAGCATTTACACGCGATTAGGGCTCCTAATCGCATGAAACTTCATGCAATTAGGGCCTAATCGCCCCTAAGGCATGCATTTAGCATGCCAATCGCCCCTATGAAGGCCCAATCGCATCCCCTATAGGCGATTGGGCTCCCCTAATCGCCTATAGGGGCTGGTTCCGTGTGTTTTGCGCGTTAAACCCCGTTTTAACATATGTTAACACATTTTCACATACCGACAAGTCACATAATGATTTTAAACACATAACACTTGCAAACAAACATATTCACACTCGTTCACCAATTCCCGGGACTCGAGACTTGTGTGTTCCGTATGACCTGACGATTCTACGAATCGTCACCATTTGTACACTTGGTTAAGGACTGACATCTAATGAACCTCTAGACTAACATCCGATGATCCTTTATACTAAACTGATAGTTCCCGAACCATAAAACGACTTAACTAACCCAGTTAAGTACAATATACGCGTGACTCGCTAAGGTAGACTTTCATCTAGACAACGTTGTTAACCAGAATTTGCCGGGTGTCACATAAGATCACCGGCTCTTCACAGTGGACGTAGGTCTTGCTTGACCAAACCACTTACATCTTTGTGTTCTTACTTTTACCACACACACACTCACTTACACTTCCACTCTCGGGTTGAACCAAAAGTTCGGGTAAAGGAACGTACTCGTAGTTACGTAAGTATATACCACTCGGTGATTAGTGATAATCTCCGAGATACTTATTGTTTCTTCACTATATAAAATTCCGAATATGCAGTGACAAACTGAACCGGTACTCTCTAAACAACTTCGGTAGCGCTATTAGCGTTCATTTTTTTTTTATTTTTTCGATATAAGTTATGTTGAAAATAGAGCTGCACTGGCCATAAAATATCTTTTTGGTATCAAAATCTATAATGAGTGTTGATGCCGTATTATACAGGTACCTTGATAAATCGAATTGATATCATCCTAACAATATCAGCACCACGTCAATTTCAACCGAACAACATTGATACCAACAAGGTACTCTCGGAATTGTTATTGATATTTGTTTTTGTAATTTTTGATTGATATAAAACACAATATATTCTTTTTGGCATATTACGGCTTCATTTTTACGTTACTTTTTTCGGTAGCTATACCGAGTAATAGTACTGTACGAATGTTGTAATAAACCGATGTTGGCACTAAACTGGTTCCCGCCGTAACAGAATTAAATAGTTTAAATCACTACATACTTGCCGTTTAAAAAAAGATACAAAATAAAAAAAATACATACTTTTTTTAGCTAATTTCATCCTATATTTTTTACCCTATTTTTTTATTACACCCTTTTTTTCATCCCTTTGAATTTAAACTCTCACCACAAAGGTGGGTCAAATTTTTTTATTTTTTTTTTGGCCCAATGGTAGAAGCAAAGCTTCTAGGAACACCTAAGGGGGAGATCATGGGTTCAAGTCCCACAAGGAGTGAAATTTACCGTTCAAAAAAAAAATTTCTTTTTACTTATATAGAGTATTTGTAGAATGTTAGCTGAGAAAGATAGGAGATAAAAAAATTTTCTTTTTTGAAAGACCAACAAACTCGTTACGGACTTCTGTGGGAATCCCTTTATGACGAATTCAGGATCCCACGGGGCATCCAATCCTCCAGATCCACCAATCTAGAAAAAACATAACCACCCATTTGCTCAAAAACACAACAGTAAATAATCCGTAAATATTTGCTTTCACTGTGAGGGATTTAATGAACATTCACAAGCATGTTAATGCGACTACAACCAAACGAAGATGGATTCGCGCCATTATTCTGGCATCAGCCTGGACAATATGGAAGAATCGAAACGCTGCAATATTTCAAGGGAAAAGGGTGAGTTTAGACGGGATCTTTGGCGAAATTCAAGTGATTGCATTCAACTGGGTCAGTCACAAATCAAAGCAACATGGGTGGACTTGGGAAAAATGGAAAAGTTTTGAGGTTCCAATCACTTGATTCAGCACTTCTGTTCTGTTCTGTTATGTTGTGATTTTTGGTTTGAACAATAGGATGTATAGGTGAACTGGTTTGTTTGGTTTGTGTCTAGAACCTTGCTAGACCACACCACTGCACATGTTCTGATTTTGGGTGAAATAATAGTGTCTTTTTGCCGATCAAAAAAAAAAAAAAATCCGTAAATAATCGGTAAAACCAATATCCTCAAGTCTAACTTGTAACCATTAAAGTTATGACCATTGTATAATTAGGCTCCATTAATTCCCAATATTAAAGAGGAAGTGTCAATTTTGCATCAGATCCAATGCACAGCGGCAGCTTAAAGCGTCAGTACCGTACAACTTATTTCAATGAATTAAAGCATTGTGGTCCTGTTGCTTTATACTTTTATCAATAAACAAAATAAAAATTAAATATCTGCACATGTGATACTTCAAAAAAAAAGTTTGTCACATAATAATTACCTCGTGTCAAAATGGGTGTTCTTTTTTTGTTACTTATGTTGTCCTTGTAATATTTTTATACTTAGTTTGATTGTAACAAGTCTTTTATTTTTATTTTTATTTATTTTGGCATGGGTACTAAACTCTATATAGATTCTGCCAATGAACATTTGCATGTGTCGAAAATGTCAAGAAACCTCAAATGAACTCCTTATTACACTCGAGTATACTTAATGAAAACTAGAAAACCAGAAAATACAACAAATTTAAAACTCAAATACCCGAACACGATAAAATCTAATCGGTCACTCACAACGATCTAAAAATGATAGAATGACCTGACGAAATACATAAACATGATGATCGTCAAAACAAAAGATCAAACTCTAACTAATATAGCGTATATTCAAGTGAGAGAAAGACATGTAAACAAAAAATACGAACTTTGAGAAATATAAGACTTGTAATTGAAGTGGATGAATCGAATAATATGGACTTTTGGTTAAAATTAACATGTGTTAAAGCATTAACGTAGCATCTCCATCTCTTTGATTTTACTAAAAATCACTATATTTTCTTTCTTATTTTTAACTAGCTGATTACCCCGGGAAGGTCCCGGGGTTGAAAAATTTAATATGATTTAATAAAAAATGGTAAAAGAAGAAAACTCAAATCACGAAAATAGTAAATAACTTAAACATAATTAATCTTAGTTAAAAACATTTATTTAAAAAATTAAAAAAATAAAAAGCATAAACCATATTAGACATAATACAATATTAAAAGGATAACCTTCAACATATAATCATCTTCACGTAATTTAAAATATGTTACAATTTGACTTTGACTTATATAGATGTAGAATTCATGATGGGGGTTGAAAAATATAATCATTCTAATAATACTAATACTAATAGTAATAATTATTACTCTTGTAATTAAATAAATAAAAAAATAACCTTGCTATAAGGTGACACCATGTCTTGCAGTGTTGCGTGATTCTTTCTCCTAGCTTCTTTTGATGAAGTATACTTATCCATCTTTAGAAGAGTAAAATTCCAATGATAGCATGACGATTGGGCTGAATTTCAACATCGTAGATAAGAACCTGGTTTAAAATAAAAAACATGATTAATGAATAACCTGAACACTTTGTGTTTTTTTTTTCTGTATGAACATAACCCCACAAAAAATAGTCGTTTTTTTCTGCGTTTTTTATATAGCACTATAGTACTCGTTGAAAAGATAATAAAACGTTCGTTAATTTGGTGTAATTTTTTTATTTAAAAAACCTCGAATGTAAATGATATTAACGTTTAAAAATTATGGGAGGAACATAAGAGAGAAAAATTTAAATTATTTTTTCCTAAAATAACTCAATTTAATTTTAGTAATTGAGAGATAGAGATATAAATTTAGGATTTTATGTTTATCTTTTTTTTTTTAATTAAAAAAGGAAATAATTCAAAAACACTAAAATCTTTCAATTATGATGCTACGTGGCAGTTTCATGGAGAAGTTGAAGGCACCATTGCACGCCACGTCAGCAATGTTCAATTCTTTTATATATATTAATAGATTAAATAATATTATTGTATACTTTTATTATTACCTTTTCTATTCTCATCCACAATAAACACTTTATCTCTATCTCTATAATTACACTAAAAATCACTACCTTTCTCTCTCATTTTCTATTTAATAATACTTTTTCTATATTTTTATCATTACCTTTTCTCTCTCATCTACTCACAACAACTTTTAAAAATATTAAACAATTATGGAGGGTGAACAGTGTCTCCTCTATATATTTTATCTCTCATCTACTCACAACCACTTATACACACTCTAAATAATATAGAGGCCCCCCTCACACTATTATGGAGCATCTACTGTGAATGCTCTCACAACCACTTTCAAAAGTATTAAAAATTATAGAGGGTGAATAGTGTCGTATCAAATATAAAGATAAAAAGTAACATTTTCTTTCTCTTCTACTCATAACCACTTATCAAAATATAGAGATTTCCCTCATAAATATAAGAGCATTCATAGTAGTTGCTCCATCTTCATCTCTATAATTACACTAAAAATCACTACCTTTCTCTATCCTTTTCTATTTAAACATACTTATCCTCTATTCACAACCACTTTTAAAAATATTAAAAACTTATGGAGGGTGAACAGTGTCTCCTCCAAATTTACTGATGAACAGTGTCTCCTCTATATATTTTCTCTCTCCTCTACTTACAACCACTTATACACACTCTATATAAAATAGAGACCCCCTCACACTATTAAGGAGCATCTACTATGAATGCTCTAAGACTATATGGTGTGGAAACCAACTCCCCTAATGCCATATCAGCGCCACCTTATTTTTCCCATTTCTTGCCCCAAAGTTTGAAAATGGTATTTCCCTAATTCCCCCAATCCCCCTTTATTTTTTTATTATATAAAGATTGATTAAAAAAAATAGGCCAATCACATTACCCGGGAAGAAGGGGGGGGGAGGGGATAAACCCCTAACTCACCGATTTTGAAGGGGGGGGGGGGGGGGTAGTTCCCCTTGAAGGAGTTGTCCACATCACCACCCCGAACTCCTCCTCCGAATCCATAACAAACAGCCTAACCCTACTAGAGGTGAACAAAAAAAACCGGTTCTAGAACCGGAACCGTGGAACCGAACTGGAACCGGCTCCGGTTCCAAACCGGTATACAGTGGAACCGGTTCCGGTTCCTCAAGAAACCGCCGGTTCCAGCACCGGTTCCACTATATTAGCCAAAAACGGTTTGAAACCGGAACCGATCTCAAGAACCGGTCCCAGAACCGGTTCCACCGTTAGAATAGGCCAAATTCCTTTTTTTGATCGTTGGGCTCATTTATAGCTGTTAACTAGCCGTCTTTTTTCAACCCAAAATCACCATTTTGCCACCCTTGTTTAGTATAAATAGGTTTTGAATGTTTTGGTTGATCATAACACTCAAAACCGCCAAAAGAAACAACCCGAAAACGCAAAAACCGCTATCGTATGCACTTAATATTGTGTTCGCTTTGCTTTTATTACATCATTCCGTGGCTTCATCTTCAAACCCATCCCAAACCGGTTCCACAAACGAGCATACCGTTGTTTAAAATTTCGAGACGACACGAAACGCTGAACTTTTTTGGCAAAAATGGTTATTTCGACTTGTGTCTTATGTCGAATGGCAAAAAAAAAACCGTTAGTAGAAAGTTTTAATTTAATTTTCCATGTTTTTGTTTCGAAATACTAAAAAAAAATAACAAAAGTCGTAATTTTATGTTTATTTTTTTTGCCATCGGCTTATTTTTTATTTTTTATTTGTGCGCGTAAGAACCGATTCCGGAACCCAAACCGGAACCGAACCGGAACCGAACCGAATCGGAACCGGTCTTAAAAACCGGCCTTTAGAACCGATGGAACCGGGACCGAAATCGGACAGAACCGAAACCGGAACCGGTTCCGAACGAAACCGACACTGTAGCGGACCGGTTCCTCAAAAAAAACCGATTTGTTCACCTCTAAACCCTACCCTGACATCAGACCATATACTCTTCCTTTTATAGAGAATAATCCAGATGACTCACAAGTCACAGCTAGTCAGCAGCCCAACAACCTTAAACAGTACAGCAGCCCAACTAATCATCTTGCAACCCATTAGCAGCCTATAATGATACTACAAAATAAATACGATTCAGTAAATTAGAGCATTACGTCTAAACCTACTTATGAATTTGTGTTGTCGTATTTTAACACATAGGCGAAGTGTGCATATTACATTGTAGTATATATCGTCCGAACGAAGCACCTTAAGTTGCATGATAGGCGACGCATCCAATCAATTGATGCCACATGATATTCACTATCTTTTTTTTATAGTGCACGTTTTTTCTTGTATATAAACTTTGAGTATTATACATTTGTATACAACTAGTGAGAATGCCCACGCGTTGCTGTAGATACTTATGTTTTTTTACGCATGTTTAGTGACGGGTTTCACATAATTTAATTTTTAATAACAATTTTCTTAGACAACTAATATATCTATATCTATACTATATGTACTATATATTATAAAGCATGAGCGAAAGTACAAACACTTGATGCATTTGTAAAAGGGTAAATTAGTCTTTTACTCATCAATATTGAGGTTAATGGTTATTAACAATGAGGCAAGTTCAAGAGTTCTCTATTTTTTCACTTCATATTCTCCCATTTAATTAACCTTTTACTTCTCTCTAGAACATTAACACCACCACCAACAATAAACCCCTTGACATTCTCCCTTGAATATCAATATCAATCAAATCATCGGTTATGTTCTTAAATGGTGGTAGAAATTTGAAGACGAGAATCAATCCACCCCTTCGTTTCTGTCCTCACTCCTGTATATACTTAGCAATTCTCATTGGTCACTTTTGTTTGTTGATGAATATTCAATGACTTAAATAGTTGTGTAGTAGTTTTTTTCAGTGAAGTAGTAGCTATAGACTTCTCAGTTAGTTCACGTCATTCTATGGTATATCTAATATGATTTATGACATATATTTTTTTCTTTTGTTGTTTTTCGCTATGGAAAATGGCACATGTTGCATCATATACCTGCACTATGGCTCATTATTGAGCTGTCACCTTTTGTAAACCACACCCTGTTGTTGCTATGAAATTTGTACATTTGTGTCGCATACTCTCATGTAAAATTCAATGCCGAGCGTAGTTGTTATGTTCACATTTGTTTTGTTAGTTTATACTCATTATGCTGGTTTTTAATGAATTATGATGATAAATTCAGTGATGACATACGAGGATATTTTAGTTTTTTCGACATTTCAATATGCATACATGTATAAACTTTTGAAGTTAAATCACATCTTCATTATAAAAAAAGTTCACTGTTAACCTATTAATAAAATGAACTCTTATGCAAGTCTTATCCAAATGAATTTTACACCATTTTCTTTTTGTCAATCATTACAGATTGCGGTTGAAGAGACTCGGGACCTTATCATTCGAAAAGGTAAAAATTCGAATACTTTGTTTCATAGAATTTTGAGAACAATGTTTTATCATCGTCATCATCATCATCATCATCATCATCATCATCATCATCATCATCATCATCATCGTTGTTATTCTTATAATCTTTAATTGTTTTGAAATAGATTTAGTTGGTGTGTTTGTGTTTTAGATTATCAATTTGACTATGTTTTTTGTTGGATTGTTTTCAAGTACCGCCAAGTTGGTTCAGGTTCAGGTTCCAATTCTATGCTAGAAAAATAAGAATAACTAGCGAGAGAACTTGTGCTCCTGAAATTATTAACAAAATATAAATCCAACTTAGGTCGAGACGGTTTCTGATATCCTAAGGTATGTTGGAAATCAAAAGGTAAACGAGAATAAGAAAGTGTGGGAAGTAGTATCTATGTTGCCATTTTGGAAAATCTGGATAGGCCATTGTGATAAGATTTTTAAACATATATCCACTCTTACTCGCAAGATAGTGGAAAATGAACAAAACAAAATGTAGGACTATTGAATGAGAATTGGTGTAGGGGTTATTTTTGTAATATTATGTAACTGTTGAGAGCTACAGTTCTGGTGATATGAATCATTGTATCTTTTCTTTGTCTCTTTTAGTTACACTATATAATTTTACTTTTTCAGTTTTATTTATTTTATTTACTGAATACTGCACTGAATTTGAAAGGTTTAGTACACAACAAACAGTCCAACACTTGTAGCCCAGTTGGTTGAGGGCCTAAAGTTTTCTATGGGAGGCTTGGTTTCAATTCCCACTAGCTACATTTGGAGGACGTTGGTGGATGGGAATGACTAATGAGGGATGACCCGGCCATTGGCTTGGGTTCGAGTCCTGATCCCGACCGGTTTTACCGATTATTTCACTATCGTGCCTTCGGGCGGGTGAGTGGTCGGGTTTTCCCGAGAATTGGTGGCAATTGGTGGCCCGGGTACTCTCGAGTACCTAATTCGCCAAAAGGGTGCCCGAGAGTGCTCGGAAATTGATTCATTGGCCGTTAAAAAAAAGTACACAACAAACAAAGAAAGAATGTGTCTCACACCCACAGCCCTCGAAGTGTGTACCAAAAAAACATTGCATTATCATTGCGCAATGCTAACATAATGCGCTAAATTGATTAAAAAAATAATAAAAAAAAATCTTAACCCAAGGGCAATAGCAGATTACGCACCTACCTTTTCTATTTTCATCTAGCAAATGGGATTCCATTTTTCAATCAATGTATGCGGGTAATTTTTATTTTAATATATTTTATTTTTGGGTTTTATTTAAATCCTGTGGCAACGCGCGGGTAAACCAACTAGTACATTATAAAGGAGGAGGCATGGGCAAATATGTCTAAATTGTCCAAAGTTAAGATGGCATACCAATGGTTTCTTTACAATTTCCTAAATTTTACCACTTTTCTTTCCTAAATGCCCCTAGAAAATAATCAACTTTTATATGAAAATAGAACTCATCTAAACTAAATAAACACACGGGATAACAATATTTTTTAACAAATTTCATATAATGACGATGAAAGATAATAATTTATGTTACCACAATGAATAATCTTATCTCAACTAAACTTATACGAGTTTTAAAACTTTGCCATAATAATACTTATACTATAAACCCTTTTCATATATATGTGTCTACCCATCGGCAAAGTGGACGGGATGGTTCGGCTCACTGGCTACATTAGGCAATATTTTAGCTGTTGGGTCAGGTTGGGCAAGTCTATTACAAACTTACAAATCACAACTTTTAATTTCTAAATGGACAGTGACATTCATATGATAGTGTATACAATATCATATTATTACTACATGCTTTTGTCATGTAAATGAACTGTATCATTTAGCAAGGTGTCTTCAATGGCACGGTAATATTGATATGCAATGACCGGACAACTTACACAAGAGTGTTGTTTATGTTTATATTTATTGGTCTGTTACAGTAACATACATTTGGTTTATCAAGATTTGTTCAATAATGAGTACATGGTTTTGTGGTGAATTGCAATCAGTTGTAGGTGGCAGTGCACATTTCTTTTCTTTTCTTTCTACGAATACTTGTTAAAACATAGCGTGCACATTTCTATTCTTTTTACGTAACTTGCGGCAAAAAACCTAAGTATGATAATGTTGTATTGCAACCCATTTGTGGATCCCGCTGCAACGCGCGGGTAAACCCACTAGTCAATTAATAAAGAACAATTGAGTAACCTACAAAAGTACCTACATGTCCTAATCCCTAAGGTCATTTTTACACACATCTTTAGGGTTTTACAACTAATATATCAATTAATAAAGAACAATCGAGTATCCTACAAAACTACATACACGTCCTATTCCATAGGGTCATTTTTACAAGTGTCTTTAGGTTTTTACATACTTCCGTTGGTTTACATACCGATTTCCAACTCCTTGTAAGGCCCTTAACCCGGGCACTCTACAGTCGGGTCTCATTACAGCGTACTGTGTGAAACAAATAGATCTTAAAAAAAAACACGCAACGGAATTATATTAAAACAGTACAAAGCACTTTTAAACTCCATTAAATAGTAATTTTTAAAAAATCATACGAATGCCCTTAGCCACAATCACGAGTAATCCAATCCGCTAGCCAAGAGCATCCAAGACTCGAATCACACACCTGCAAAACAATCTAACATACATACAAAAGTCAGCTACGCTGAGTGAGTTCCAATAGTTAAGTTAAAACGTTAAAGTTGATAAGAAAACACTTTATTTTTAACAAAAGCACCTTCGTTTATAATACCTCTCAATAACCATTAAGACCCAACATAAACCCCACCCGTAAAGCCATACTACCCTCGAACTGGCAACCGCCTATGTGGAGGTTTCCAAGCACATCGACCCGCTAACCAAACTCAGCCACTTCTACCCATGATCCGTTTGTCATTCTACATTTCCCTTTGTCATTACAACTGACTTCTCGCCTAGAACGACTCACTACAGTACAATAAATCCACTAGTACAAAACAACACAAGGAAACTCGATAAATTCACATTCACGTCTTGAATACACATTACCCACCGCATCGTCTAGCGCAAAATGTAAAGCACATAAAGTGGGAAGCCTATCACACAATATAGTTAAGTCACAAAAATATGACCAAGCTTTGTGACAACCCGTTGCCAACCCAGCTATAACCTGTCACCACCCCGAAGGTAATGACCATATGGACACGTCTACACCACCACTTATATCGACGGTCCTGAACATTAGTAACCCGTCACCACCCCGAAGGTAACGACCTTATAGACACGTCGACACCACCACTTAGATCGACGACCTCAACATTGGTACCCGTCGCCACCCCGAAGGTAACGAACCATTACCAATAAACCGCTTCAGCACCTCAGGGATGCTATATCACACAAAACATATAGACACCCACACACACATTCACTATGTCTAGGGTCTCATCATACTATAACATGGATTAACCACACACCTCCTATAAACATCATCACCGCGTTCATTTAATTCTAAGACTTTAACTAATCGTTTTCTCATACTGAACCCATAATCGTATTGCCTTGACTGTACGACCCATTTTATACCACCACAAGATAAACACCTAACCTGACCATACCTCGACACAAGACTAAACGACTCGAACCGACACATACACTGCGAAGGATATCTCTAAACCCTTGACTTGTTTAACCGTCAGAGAACCGTCTCATTGGAAAAGGTTCATAAAAACATTTAACTCGTAAAGCTCTTTAATTTAATCGACATCTTACCATTTGCGGAAAACCATTTAAGCATGTATGATAGCCCCAAAATAATATATAAAAACATAAACTAGGGGGACTAGAACTCACTGGTTGCGAAGCTTCCTTCCTCTTGCACACCGTCTCGTGAATACCCCCTTAAACGTGAACATGCCGTCACACAAAGCATCTCCATCAAGCTCTATATCTCAAAATACCCGATCCATTTATTCCGGTCAGCAAGCTACCAACTCAGCTTAATACTATCCCGAACCGTACAACCACATATCCATTCGAATACAAAAACCCATAATTTAACGTTACCGAAAAACGTTCCGGAAAGCCGTCCCCGTCATTTTTCTCACATACCAAAAGATCCCCCAATAAATATTATAAAGTTATATAGAATAATACCTTCGCGTACGTGTCGTCCTATACGCGCCTGTTCAGATGTCCCGTACAAATTGCGAACCAAACCTTGTTTTGTCCATAACTTGACCATACAAACTCCGTTTTGCGCGATCCACGTATCCACGCCCTCGTCTTAACATGCCCGTCATCATAAAATTATTGGCATCAGCCACCGACATCTTCGCTGCTTCCAGATCGCAGAACAGTCTTCCAGTTCGTTCGGTTTTGCATGCCAACATTCAAGTAGACCAAAACAGACCCAAAAGAACTTTTTTAGGCAAATAATATGTCCACGCGTTTGTACCTCCGAACCCTTTCAAACCCACCAGTTTCCGTCGCCGGAATCCTTCGCTACAGTTGCCGGAAAGCGAAACAGTGGCCGGAATCGCGGTTTCTGCGCATCTGTCTTCACGCAACCCATAACCCTATCATCCGAACTTTGTTTTCTTTGAATAATATATCCACGCGACCGCGAGACGACAATCTTTCCTCCCATTCTAATTCCGTAGTCGGAGGATTCCGGAGCTGCCGCTGGTGGCTAGAACAGTCCGCCGGATTTCCTGCATTCTTGCTGGAATCCTTCATTTTTTTTATCCGTTCTTTATCCAATGACCACCAATCCTCCTTAACTTCAATCTAAATCTCAAAAAACGAAACCCTAACATCAAAATCATAATTCTTACATTCCTATCGATCACCATGCCCTTGGGAACGATGAAAGGATGGTTTAAAGTGCGAAAACTTACCTGAAATCGATGAGTCTCCCTACCGAATATCTCCATCCCACGTCTCCTCTTTCACTCGTCTTTCTTTCCTTGCCCCTACACACCTAGGGCTGCTCATGGCCCTGCGGTTTCTTTATAATATGTTTATAAAACGTACAGTTTCCCTTAGGGCCCCTAGACTTTTATTTACTAGCAACTTGTTACCAAAGTTACTAAACCATCTCCCATAAACAACAATCGGGCCCCTCTACTTCTTCTAAACCAAGATGTAAGCACCAAACATTATTTATTAACTTGTTTAAATAAAGTCCAACACACCAAAGCTCATCAACGACCCCACTCTATAAAAATCCGGGTTGTTGGTTCATCTAAATGATTATCTAGCGACTTTTCGGGATGTTACACTCCTCCTGCATGATATGAAAATATTTATTTGTCTTGCAGCTTATATAATCTAAAAAAGAATCGATTTTTAGAGGTAGGTTATGTTCCAGTGATGCACTGATGCCTAATCTAATTGTAGCATATTATTAACCAAATCAAGCATGAAAACTATTATATGCTAAGTAATGACAATTTCAAAAATGTCTCCCATTTACATAAAAGAGTTGCACAAGCAATAACTTAGTGAATATTAGGGTATTGTCATCTAAAAGTACTATAAAGGGGGTTGGATATGTGGAAGAAACATGATAGGTCAGGTTGGGCTTATATGCAAACACGTTTTTGTCTATTTCAACACACCTGGCCTGTCTGACCCATTTTGACCCGTTTGATGTATAAATCACAACCTAAATTGACCCAATCATAACTACATGATCAAAATTGACAACCAAGTTCAAAAGTCAGAATTTTAAAGTTATTTGAAATTCAAAAATTATATAAAAAGATGACGAGGAAATAATAAAGTAAATCCACCCATACCACTATAAACTAGTTTTCAAAAGATGCGAGACTCCATTTCATCAACAAAACTCAAAGCTTTACACAGATACGTTAATAGTGTGTCAACTCCCTTACTCACAGATGTTGACAGATCTTTCTCACGTGAAATTTTTAAATACTTACATTGTTTTATAAAAAACATTAGGTAATAATAAACTATTAATAAAAACTAACATCAGAAAAAAAAATATATAGACCTGATTAAGTTTTTTATTGCAGAGTTCAATAAGTCATTTCTATTTGGAGGATTTAGAAGAAACTCATCATCCATAGCAGTCTTCAAACATGTTTTTTTATAGAAAGATAGTTCTTTGATTTGCTATTAATACATTGTTTATAACACTCTCTATAGGGGCAGGTTGTGACAACCAACAAAATTAAGGTAATTCCGTACTATCTAATTATGCGTAATTAACGTAATTAAGTACAATTTTGTGTTAATTGTTTTAGCTAAGCCTTAAAGAATAGAAAATTTCCCATAAGATGCATAGGAATGCACATGTTTAATGTTAAAACACGACAAAATCGCGTGCAAATAAACTTGTCCGGAACGAATGTTGGTGATTACCCGATAACTATTAATTAACCAAAAACGATCCTGAACACCCGGGATATGAAATAAAGGGGATTTTCATGAAATATTATGTGTTTTGGAACTCCAAAACCATATTTGGAAACTCCAAACACAAATCTCCCGGTAATGAATAAAGTTCGCGTATTGCACCTGATATGCGTAAAACTTATAATTTCATCCAATAAAAGCCTAAATAACTTACCAATGCCTAAAATAACTCATGTTTAAGGGTAATTAGGAGTTAACTATGTGTCCGGAATAGCTCGTAATAAACACGCGATAAAACCATGAAAACCTTAACCGAACTAGTTAGATTATAACTAATAATTCCAAGATATTTTTGCAAAACAAGTGGGATCCACAAGCCCCCATTTGGTCCGGTTCTAGGGAGGGCACAAGCCACCCTACTTTTGCTTGCAACTTTTGTTAAAATGATGACGTTGAAGGAGCATGATTTAGCTGTCTAATCATGGTACAAAAGCTCACCTTTATAATATCACTACAAAAAAATTGCCATGTAGTGGCACTCAAAAAATGTCACAAAAGGCCAAAAAAATGTCACTAAAAGCCCAAGTAAGAATGGGCGGCACACAAAAAAAGTGTCACTAGAAAAGCTAACACTAAAGCCTTTTAGTGACACTTTTTCAATCTGCCGCACAAAGTTTTTAGGGCTTTAGTGACACATATTTTGTGCCTCTAAAAATTGACTCTACTTACATATCTATATTATTTTTAGTGACACTTTTTTTTGCCACAATATAAAAAACCTTTTATGTCACAAATTTTGCGTCGGTAAAAATTATTTATATATATATATGTGTGTGTACATTATTTAGTGACACATAATTATACCACAGAAATCACATTATTTACAATTTAAATATAAAACAAAAGTTCAATAAAAAATGTAAATGTAGAAATCATAGTATTATAACTTCAATAATAAGTTCAATCGGAAACATATTTCAAACGTTAGCAAAACAATATGTAATAAGTAACATGTCCCAAATTTCAAATAGATACACAAAAAATCAAAACATTCTTTTTGAAGAGAATTCCCCTATCATAGAACTTGGCTTCAAAGCTTCTCATGATATCTACCCTTCCATCATCAAAACCATATAAATGAGCATTAGTATTGCGCCCCACGTGATTTGGTCGCCTCTAAACCACATACATATTCTCGCATGTCAAAGTAGGCTTCGTGACGCACTGTTCATTCCATTCTGTACAAAAGCGGCATAAATCATTATTCAGAAATCGACTTGTTTTAATTTGCACAAAAGTGAACATGTGACCTTGCTACAAGACTTAAAATCTATGAGAAAGGACTGATATTTGAATTATAGGGTATGATAATCCTACAAACGGGCTAATATCATTGCATTTCACACCTAAGAATTAACATCTAGGTTGTAAAAAAGCACAATAAAGACTCCCTTGTTCGCCTAGGAGCAAACCAGTGCACGCCTAGAACGAAAGAGAGCAATAAAAAGTAAAAAACAAAAACTATAACAGGCATAGAAATTTAATACTACTACCATGTGACTAAAAAGCTCATATAATTAACAATTAAAATCATCTAATATAAGAAATTTAGCAGACAGTAGACCTTATAAAATCATCCAATAAGCAAATGACTACAGAAGCCTAGGTTATTTGAGGCGTCTTGAAAACAGGAGCGAGAGGTAAGAGAGCTTCACGTACACAAGGCATTACTATGTACAACCAAATAAGCTTTATGTATGGCCCATAAGCCTTTTTATCAAGTAAACCATT
This sequence comes from Ambrosia trifida, assembly GCA_028751855.1. Taxonomy (NCBI): domain Eukaryota; kingdom Viridiplantae; phylum Streptophyta; class Magnoliopsida; order Asterales; family Asteraceae; genus Ambrosia; species Ambrosia trifida. The sequence goes on along the minus strand of CM054122.1, from coordinate 57,777,577 downwards.
CGTAATTGATTCATCCCTTTGGTTGTTTGTAAATATCAAGCCTCCCAAAGACCCTAACTTCAAATTTTGACTAGCGTGCATGAGGCGCCGCCTCAAGACCCTAAGGCGTTTTACGGATCGCCTCGAGTGCCTCATGCACGCTTTTAAAAACCAAGATTGAGCTATTTAAAATTTAATAAAATAAAAACATAAACATGCAAGACCATATGTCGCTATAAGATCTAGAATGGTGAACTCGTCATGTTATATTACAACAAATAATAACAGACCTGAATTGAGATCAGAATAGCAGCAACATCATAAATTGGACTCCATTGATTTTGAAGGATGTCCGAGCATATGCTTCCATCTGCATAAACTGATACATAGCAAAGCCAGAAGATTTTACAAATGTAAAACGTCATGGATAACAAAGTAAATGAAAAGGCAAAATGCATACAAAAAGCATTCTATAAACCATATAACACAAACGCGTACACTTTGGCACCTTAAAACAAACCAGATTTGTGTTACGGATCATTATAACTCGCACATAATGCCTTATATCTTTATCTTCCCAAAAAATGAAGCACAAAGATATAAACTTTTAATAGAAGTAAATATTATAAACATAAACAATTTGACCAGAAAAGTCAAAATAAGCCTCAGTTTTGAATTAGACATATCATATAATATAATGCAAGAATCAAAAAGGGAATTAACAGAAAGCAACGAAGATATCAAGCAATAAAAAGCTTCTATGAACCAAGTAAATGCAGACCTAACACACTATCATAACTTCAAACGTATGTTTTTAACTAATTAACAATTTCATAGTATTTTCCCCAAACCAAAGAAGTACATATTTTGACCCCATAGCCAATTAATCAACCAGCCACTCACTAAAAAGTCTACTACTTATATTCAAACATATTATAAGCATGTTTTTATTTGACAAAACTTACACTATCCAAAATAGATACTCTGCTACAGTATCGTATGAAAACAAGAATGAAGAACCATACGGTTGATGAAGACAGAAATGACACACCTTTGAATCTACTATAGTACCGTATCTTAAACCTCACATATACACGCGACCCGCGCACAGGGGGGAAACCCTACCTTTGCTTCAATTAAGGTATGCTGTGTGAAAGTGATGTCTTGAAGAGGAAGATAATTGGATGGGTTTAACTAGACTCCCGTGTGTGTGTGTTTTGTATCAGAAACAATGAGTGAAATGTTGAGATCTGGAAGTGATAAATATTTTGAGAGGGATAATTTTAATTGGGAGGGAAACTTATAAATTTTTCAATTGCCAGGGAAACTGATAATTTTTTTTGAGAGGGAAAATGATAGAGAGGGTGAATTGAGAGGAAAAAAGGGATATGACTCATTAATTGTTTTATTTTTTTAAGTTTCAATTTAATAAATAAAATTTTAATATAAACAAATGATTTTTAATTTAGTTATTTGATATTAGTGGTACTTAATCATATTGAGATAACGAGTAGCTGGTTAACCCGAACCCCATCTGTTGTTAATACGAGTCAACTTAAACCCGATCCATTTTTTAAATAGGGCGTGTTTGTCAACCAAAGGTTGTCTTTTTTGTGTCGGGTTTAGGTTGTGTCAAGAATTGTCGTCCTAGTGGTACCATTAAAAAAATGATATTAGTGTCACAAAATTAAATGCCACTAAAGTGTGTATCAAACAATTATGGCATACCTAAAGTGTCACTAAAAATCAAAATTAGTGGGATAACAGTTAAATGCCACTAAAAGTACGTGTTAAGCAAGTATGACACACAAAAAGTGTCACTAAAAACCTTATTAGCGTCACAAATGCTAAATGCCATTAAAAGTGTGTTCCACTAAATGGCATTTTTTTGTAGTGTATCTACTACATGCAAGATACCACTACACTTCAAAACACAATAACTCTTCTTCTCCTTCAACAAAACAAAACCTACAGCCACCACCTACATAACACCATTCAACTATGTTTTTCATCAAACGCTTCACAAATTACTTCCATTCCATACCCTACACTAGTGTGCACAAGAAACTTGGAGCTTAACCCTTGAAAGGCACACTTAAACCTCCTTCCATTTGATTTTTGAGTCTTTCCTAGCCTTGTGATAGTTGTAAGTTTCTTAATCTTGCTTCTTGTTTATGTATGTTTTTATTTAACATGTGTTAGAAGCAAGTTGTACATGGGTTAGGATAATAAACTTTCACATAATAAAACATATGTTTCACTTGACTAAAATGGGAGTGTTAATACATCCATATGGGCCGTGAGTTTTCTTGTATTGTTAATGTTTTTGTAATGTTTAAAATGTCAACATAATCTTACACATGTTAAAGATTCTAACATAATATATAACTAGGGTTTTGATCTAGAAATAATATGTGATTTTACAAGTTCAACAAGGGGGTTTATAAAAATATACACAGGGTCGTGAGTTTCATAAAAAAATGTTAGTGTTTTTATAGTTTTTACAAGCTCACACACACATGTATTTAAAGATGTTTTGGATGATTTTCATAAAAACAACTTTAACATACTTAAAAGTGGTTTTAATCATCATAATATAACCATCTAAAACATAATGACATGATGGAACTTAAAAATGTTACAAGATCTAAAAACTGCATCTTTAAAGACACCAACTTTGAAACACTAAAAATGAACATATTGGACATTATGAACTTAACACACCAAATACACATATTATTAACCTTAATAAGACTATATTGGACTATTATTAGTGTTGGAACATGATAAGAATTCATAATGACAAAGTTGATAAAAAAACAAGGTTACTAGTTTTGTGTAAAAATTGTCATGTTTGAAAGATCTAGGTAGAAAAAGTAACATTTTGAAAGTTAAAGGAATTGTTTTGTAGCTTTGAAAGTTAAGGGGTATAAAATGACATTTTAGAAACATAGATCTTAAAATGTGACTTTGGAAAGTTAGGTGTTAAAAATGGAAGATTTTAACTTTCCAATGTTGTTTTGTAAAAAGTTAGTAAACTAACAAAAATGTATTTTTGTATAAAAATGTAGATTACCAAACATGATGGAAAAATTTTAAAAACAAAGGTTTTTATAAAAATTTGGTAACTTAAAGACTTGGTAAAATTTTGTGTAAAATGGACACTTTTGTATATATGGGAATACAAAAGTGTTGGAGTATTTTGTTATAAATAACCATGTCTTGATTTTGAAAATAAAAATGTTATTTGTAAAGTTGCAAGTAAAATATGTAGAAATTAAAGGTTGATTAATTTCAAGGAAACGTATTTTTGGAAACTTTAAGAAAAATAACAAAAATATATATTTTGGACGTAGGAAAAATAATATTACGACGACAAGTATTTATTCCTACAAACAAATATATATATATATATATATATATACACACACACGACTAGTATTATTCGGGACATGAAAATATATAAATACAAGTGACAAGTGTAACGTATTTATATCGCGGCGTGTTAACGGACAAAATATAAAAACGGAGGAATAAGTATATATTGTATAACTTCCTACAAGATACGTATATATGTTATTGCGTCTCATGTGGAAATGAAAACATAATTTTTATGAACTAAAATATATAACTTGGGTCAAAATACATAACCCTTTCCTAAGTGTTGGAAATCTATTCATGGGGGAATTAACGTAAATAATCTAGAAAGATTTCACGTTTAAAACAAGTCTACGAACTTGACAATATAAAACAAGTCTAAGTGTTGGAAAGCTATTCTCTGCGTTTGGATTTGCTTACTTTTCTTGAGGTGAGTTTCACGGACCCATTTTACTGTTTTTATTTTCGGGGGAAAGATATGTTAAGTTAGGGAAATATGTGATATGTTGAATGCTTGAGTTTGTTGTTCGCCACTCGGGGTGAGTCCTCGCCACTGTAACCATTTATTCGTGTGTATGTGTGAAATTGAAAACCGAAGGAATATTTTGATTGTACTATTGGTGCCTGACAAGGCCCAACCCTAATCGATAGCATCGATTATGCAACTGTGTAGGCCAGGAGTGCATGTATTCTGAACTAAGTTGTATTTTCCAAGAAACAACTATGAGCGAGGCATTGCTAGTCTTGGTTTGGTTATGAGCTCAAGTAGATTGTAGGAACTTGCAACTCTTACAATAGTGACTACTTGTGTTTATTTCCCAAAAATGATTAAATCAATTATAATTTAATCAATATTATCATTCTTATAATTTAATTAATTATACGAAAGCAGAGATTAGAAAAACTCGTATTAATTTAATCGATTCGTATAATTTAATCAATTTAATCAATTTCGTATTAATAGTAATATAAATTAATGAGATTAAAAAATCGTAATAAATAACATTAAATTCAGTCAATTATGATAATCCTAAAGTTCGGGTCAAATTGATTCATAATCAATCATTTATACAAAAGAATTAATACGTTTTATTATGGTAAACTATCAATTTGATCAATTATACGAAATCAATTTAATCAATTATAATTTAATCAATATTATCATTCGTATAATTTAATCAATTAGACGAATTAAAGATTAAAAAATCTCGTATTGATTTAATCAATTTAATCAATTTCATATTAATAATAATTATGGTTTTAATTTGTTATTTTTTTGTATTTATATAAACAATGTATAACAAAATTGTGTTTAAGGTTATTAAATATCTTTAATTGAAATTAACAATGTTATTATTATTAATTTACATACGATATATATTGTTGACTAAACTTAAATTTAATTTACTATTAATTTAGATATGGTGTATATATTAGGTAATTGTCAACTTTATTTCAATCAAATTTAAAAACATAGGTAATTGTCGCTAGGTTTGTCAACGTTATGCTTACATTTATCCTGAAATATATTTTTGTAAGTATGTTTAAATGATTACCGAAAATATTCATTTATTTTTTATACAAATTTTACAAAAATAATATAACTAACATCTATATAATAAATAAGGCTTATTATGGTAAACTTAAATTCGTATTAATGTTACTATAAATTCGGTCAATTATTAAAAGATAGTAATAAATAATATTAAATTGGGTCAAAATATTATTAATGTAAATTGATAACAATCATTAAGATTCAAATTTCAAATTAAATGACATTTAATTCGGTCAACTTTATTAATGTAAGTAAATAACAATAATTCAGAATTAATGAAATTAAACTTGGTCTAATATTATGCTCCGAATATGGAATGTAGGATTGAATACTAATGTATATGTAAAACAACAAAATACATCATCTATCAATTCTAATAAAACCAACCAAGATTGTCCTTTGTATGTGGCCACTGTAACGACATTGTTATGTATGTTTTTAGAGACCAACTTTAAGTTATATTAATCATTAACAAATTTTTCGACTTTATCATATGAAAATGTTGACAAAATTTAAATTAAAAAATTAAATCATTTACTAATTTGTTGACTAAATGAATTAATGTTTTCGCTAGTATGCATTTATTGACAATAGAATGATAATTAATGTGAATGAGTACATTAATATCTACAAATTAACATTTTATTGCCAATCGAATGATTAATTTCATTACCATTTACTATTTTACTGCCAATTGAATGATTATTTTGCTTAGCATTTATTAACAATTTAATGATGGTCAACTGAAATGATTACATTCATTTATGCGAATAAGTAGCATCATTTACTATATATCGTAAATTTAAAAAAGGAATAATTTTAATGTCAATAACAAAATTTAAATAAAAATCTTAATAAATCATGCAATAAATCAAGATAACAGAATATTCAAAAATTATAAAAAACTTAATTAATGATAACAGAATAAATCATGCAATAATTTTGGTAAATAAAAATTTGAAAACATGAATCTATTCTTTTAAATTGAATCTCATTTAATAAATATAATTTAAATTTGATTTTTTAATAATAAATATAATTTAAATCTATTTAACAGTTTCCTAAATTATATAATATATTCAAAATAATTTTCATAGATATTAATAATATTACGACTTTCATTTTAATATTGTTTACCGATAAATGTAAAAACTTTTACTTTCCTTCGTATGTCGCTACTGTAACATCACTGTTATGTATGTTTTTAGACAACAAAAATTTATTCATGGCCTTCGGCACAGTCTGGAAAGGCACTTAAAAAACAACATTAAAAATGAAAGAACCATTTTTTAAAATTAAATAGGCATATGAACACAAAAAAAAAAAAAAAAAAAAATCAAACATACCAAAACTGTTGACGAAGGGTCATGCAAAACCTTGAAGAATTGAGATCCATTGTGATAAGCGTTTGTGTGTTTGGATCAAAATCCTGTTTTTTGGAAAATGAAAAAAAAAAGTTTTGAAATGAGTTGAAATCTTCATCAACTATTGTAAACGTTGATAAACTTGAAATAAAAAAAAATTGATATTTAAAATCGGTCAACATCCGATTGTTTTTTAAACGAATATTAAATCATTATTATTGGAAAGAAATTAGGATTATTACTCATTTTTATACCCAAAAACAATTCTGGGTAAATACAAAGTATTATGAAAACAAAAGTGTTGTTTATCCCTAATCGAATACTAACCCAGATAATCCTAAAGAAACGCATCTTTAGGATTATTTCTCATTTTTATACCCAAATCAAATACTAACCCAGAATTGTTGTTTATCTTCGGCCAAATACAAAGTATTATGAAAACATCCGGATGTTGACATAACAATAATAACGTTAAGAATAAAAATGAAGTGAAACATAATAATGAATCAATGTTAGAACAATAGGATCGATCATTACCTTGATAAAATTGAATGACGAAATCTGATTGAGATGTTGAATCGGTTTTGGAGAATCAAAAGATTATGCAAAATGAAGGAGGATGATAGAAAACTTTCTTAGGAAGAATTGGAGAGTTGTGCTTTGGAGAATGAAAAAAAATATATAAAAACGGTTTATATAGTGTAAAAGTTGGAACTCCATTTCTCAATTGGATCCAAGTAGACACTCTCTAAGGCTAGGATTCAACCCGAATGTATTGATTTATTATATAGATAGATATGTTCATCTTGATTGTTAATATATTTGCATATTTCTGTTGTCTTGAAACCTTTTAGCCTGTATATTTTCATTATTCTGGATAAATGTTTTCATTCATCCTCGAAACAATAAAGGAAAACAACAAATAAATTATATATGTTGGTACTTTTAGTAGCCCGTTTTTGTTCGTTTGTCAACAACCAATGTAATCAGTAAAATGCAGCTTGCGTCGGACAGTAGGATAAATACAGAAAATCCACTAGGATGTTCTTCATATCAAAAAGATAGAAATAAAATAGGAATTCTAGTTTGTACACAAATCTAGTTAATTTTGTATATAGTCTATATGCAGTTGAAGTTACAGTTACATTTAGAAACAGATACATTATTACACTAATCAACATTAGGAAAAAAGAAAACAATAATCATATTCTACATGAGAAACAACTGCCTACGGTGCCTCCCATGTTGTTCTTGTGAGCCGGATACCTCAGCGTTCACAATCTCGCTAATCAAATCCTTGAAAATAAGGCGTTCGATGTCTAACACGAGAGCTGGTAGCTCGTTACAGTTGTGATCCCAGTCTTCTGACTTTTTATTCACATCTTCATTTATGATGTTTATTACTTCATCATATAGATCACTGGCTTTATTAGTTTGGAGCTTATATATTTCTAAGCATAATTCTTCAAGAAGCTTCTCTCCATTGAGAATTCCACTTGTTCTTTTGCATGTCCATGGTCCAGAAGATGCTGACATGGCTAACTTTTGTGCAAGAATATTGTTGATGGTATCAAAAATCATTTTTCTTTTGATTTTCTTGGATTTTGATGTGCATTCTTTGGTTTTCTCCAAAATGTTGAACAACTCAGGGTTGATCAAGGTGGTTGTTGGATGGTGGTGAATGACTGTGGTGGCGCAGTCGAGGTTATGAAGAAGACCTGAGGCTAGTATAATCTCCTTGATGTATATGTGGTCTTCGTTTATGTCGTCATGTGGATTGATATTGGCTTCATCGTTGGTGATGTCTAGTAACTCGATTTGATGAACTAGTTGTTTTATGTTTTCATATTTTATGTTGCTGAACTGATTTGATTCTGCGCTGCTCGCCAAGTTATCGATTCCCACTTGACTCCATTCTCGCTCATCAAAGCATAGTTCCTCGTCATCTGAGAGGAGAAAATTTCGAGGATCGTTAGCAAGAATCATTAGAGTGGTACTAATGCTAAAAAGATTATTACTCCCCCCCCCCCCCCCCCCCCCCCCCTATTTATGACTTTGGGTCCATTTGACCCACTCGACCCGCTTAATATCCAAAGTTGTAATCGCCTTGATTGATTCACTAGAGATGAAACATAACCCGAATCCACCCATTCACTAAGTAAATGGTCAAAATGGGTTGTTGGCCACTTGTTAGTGTTCCTATTCACTCATTTCTAATAACAAGAAATGTACCTTTAAAAGCATATGATTTCTTTTTAACCGGAGACGGTGTATCTTCAGTGTAAAATGCATCAAGTACCGACACAGGACTCGGTTGTTCAGCCATTGATTTATATCCCATCAACCTGTCTGCAAATTTAGTCTGGAAAATAAAAGATAAAACGCGTTAAAATCATTTTTATAAACTCAAAACGAACGGTAAAGATTTTATCTAACTGTTCTTACTTCTGGCTCATTATGTGAAGCAACACTAACATCACTTTCTGATGGGAAGTCACTTAAGTTTCTTGTTTTACTGCTGTCCCTACGCGATTGGTCCCTGGCTTTCGAGTTTGATACAGCCAGCTTCCCATTTGACTGCTTCTTAATCTTTGCCTTTTGAAGTCTCGGGCTCACTGTCCCCGAATTCCTCGCTATGCTTGAAGGTGACACAGGCTTTTTAGTCCCACTAGTTGCTTTAGCTTCTGTGGCTTTCAAGTTTCTTACATGTCCCCTTCCAGGGTTGACTTTCTTGACTTTTGGTAGATTTGTGATCTCCATGGAATCTGAAGCTGCATTGACTGGTTTATTGACACTTTTGTTGGGCACTGTGGTCTCTAACCTCATCTTTGTTCTTTGTATTGCTTCAAGTATCTGTTTAAGAGCTCTAAGATCTTTACCAGACGTTTTAAACTCGACTTCAGCCAACCTTTTTTCTATCTGACCATAAACAGATTGCGCTTTCTTGTTGACCGGTTGGTTGGCTTCCTGTTTCCATGGAGCTGGTTCTAGTGGAATTCTAGTTAATGCATTTGAAACTCTTGGTGAACCTGATTTTCTTGATGATCTTGAGACTGAATTCGGTTCATCATCCAAACAAGGTTTAATCTTTAAAGCTTCACATTTTAGAACTTCTAGGCCCATTAACCTTGCCACTACACTTGATGGTGGTCTCTTGTTACTTCCAGGCTCATCAGGTTGACTTTGGTCAAGTGCATTTGTTCTGTTCCTTACAGAACTTTGCTTGCTATCTAAGGAAAGCCTCGGACGGTCCTTAATACTTGAAATTGATTTTAACTTATATGGTGATTCGCGTCCATCGTATGAATATCTTGATGTATGTTGTACTTCTTTGACTCCTCTTGTAGTCAAATTTGAAATGCCATGAAGCTTTGCAAGGTTTTGATCTTTTCTTTCGTATGGAACGGGTTTCGGTTGTGGTGGTTGTTGTAAAGGGCGTGGGGAATCGACATGTGTCATTGCAGGACCCTTTCGTCCGTCTTTTGCAACAGTTTTAACTGACACTACTCGAGGCTTTCGAGTCATTGAGTCCTTAACTACATCTCTAATATCAGCTGGTGGGACCCATAAATCGGGTTTTTTGTTTATGGTTGGAGATGAGGGTTCGGAAACAATGCTTGGGCAAAATGAGGATGATTCGGTTTGTACTCTTTTACTGCAATCTAATGATGAACATGAAGAAGAAAATGAGTTTCTTGATGATTCAACCGATACTCTGTGCTTCTCTTTGACAACGTTGTTCGGGTTTTTCTCCTGTAAGTTATCAAAACTTAGTTAAAACAATCAAATGAACAAACGTACTCAGTAAAATCCCACTAATAGCAGAGCTATTTGAGAGATTTTACTAGGTACGTAACTACCACTAAAGTTCACTTTTTTTTTCGCGTACATTATAATAATCCAGGTAACATAAAATGTGGCTCTAGAACTTTGTTTAAATGATAACATATTTTCACTATAATGAATTTATGTACCCAAATTGTGTCTTACCTTAGGTTTCTCCGGTGCATTGTTGAACTCCTTCCCATTATCACTTTGACCTGAATAAGAATTTTTAAATAAATTAGATGAAGAAAACTTAAAATCTAAGATTTCTGTACTTGTAAGCTAAGTAAAAGAAGACACAAAATAAACGTGTTAGACGGGTGAGCTGTCGAAACACTTTTTGTCCAAAACACTTTTGTCCAAAATTTCTAAATTTGGAGAAATTTTGGACAAAAGTGTTTCGACAGCCCACCCATCTGACACGTTCATTTTGTATCCTCATTTATTTAGCTTACAAGTACAGAAGATTTCTTTCTAATAATCTTAAGCATGTTGATGACTGATAAAATTTCACCAAATTAAGCAACTAAGCAAGGTGAAATTTATTACAAAAGAAGACAGTAGAAGTTAAACCCTTAACCATATGGTTAACAAAATCCTAATTTTATTGGAATAGTAGCATGTTAATATATTATTACAAAAGTTTTATTATGTCAGTAATAATCTAACTTTTTTTTAATAAATTGATTTAGTAGGTTTTATGCATTAGAGATACAACAGGGCCATCTTTCAACATGTTTCCCTTCTAGCTAACTTTTTTTACCCGGTTAACCGGTTATATGCATATAAGGTTAATATTATCGGTTCTGGTTACTGTCACCAGTCACACTCAGAATTTATTTAACCGTCCCTAGTGATGTCGACCCATATCCGTTACATTAAAAATGTGGCAAAAAAAAAATAAAATTATATTCAAATTCTTGCTAAATGACCATTAAAAGCAGTAAATTAATAGTAACCACACATGGAAACACATTACATGTAACATGTTTGTAGCCAACCATTTGCAAATGAAACCAAAAACCAATATAATTTAGAGACAGACATACCTTGAGGTGGCTTCTTGTGGTGGTGGCTATGGCGGCGTTGACCGAGCAGGTAACGCCGATCAAAGAGCTGAAAAAGGCCATTCATGCATCCTAACTGCTTGTGTAACTCTTCTTTATCTTCTCCTAAGGTATGCATAACCTCAGTAGACATTTATATTCCACTTTTGCAAAAATAAAAACAGAAAGTTAGATGTTTTCTTCAGTTTTCTTATGAGTACAGAGAATTTGCAGAACCAAAAAAGTGTGTGTATTTATTTCTGAAGAATTGTGATAAGCTGCAACTATTTCATGTGGGATGTTAATTGGTGACAGTTTTTGGGACACAAGAAAGAAGTCTTGGCATTATATATATGTATCATAATTTTGAGGGGTGGTGTGGGGTTGGGGGGGGGGGGGGGGGTTAGGGGGTGGGTCAGATCTGCACTGGCCTTCCACTTCCATGTGGACAAAATAATGTAGGTAGGGTCTAGAGTCTGGTATTTTCATGTGGAGATTGTCAGGTGATACAAGTTATACAAAAGTAGTTGTATTTTTGTTTATATACTCCTAAACATAGATTTTTGCTGTTAGTTATGTGCTAGTTTAAAGAGAGTTTGTAAATATCATAACTTGACAAAACTACCCTCCATTTACTAGTTTCAGTTGCTTCAATCTATTAAAGGATTTCCTTCTGCAGGTGGATTAGATCACAGATCTAGTATTGTTTCTTATAACTAAAAATATACCAACATTACTAAATGTGAAGTTTATGCATATTTACGCTATAACTTATTGCGCGATGAATTCACAGAAAGATAACGTTATCACCTCGAGTGTCTCAACAGTTTAATTATCTAGGAAAAGGAATTAGTGTCATTTAAGTTATGTTTGTTAAAATCATATGGCACTAAATGTCTGGTTCCCCACCCCCTTTACATGTCTCTTGCTTAACCTTTGGATCTTCCTTTGCTTTTATTGCCCTGTCCTTTTTCTTATCCTTCTTTGTTTTCTTCACTTTTATGTAAATTGTCTTCTTTTTGCACAGAAGTTGATGAACAGTCATTCACTTATTTATAAGATTGCTTTAATATTGGACTAGTTATGTATTTAACCGTAGTTATCTTACACGTGAAACGTTATCATACATACAATTAACATACAATACCTTTGTCGTTCAACGTTAAAGAAACGCGTCTAGGATGGTCTAAGACAGTTATTCAATGTTGTCCCTACCAAATGTCTCATTGTTGTGGCATAACCCTTTGAGTTTGATGGTATAATGATTAATGAGTCAATGATCTAAGTTTGTTAATTGTGTTTTATTATAAGTTAGTGGAAATAAACTCCCAATACTTTTATGGAGGTGGGGTATTGGTTGATGGTAATGGTTGGGTCATGGGTGCATGATCACGTGATGTATGGGGAAAGGTCACATGAGGGATGCCTTTTTCTACCTTAGATTCATTTAGCAGTGACCAATTATCAGTATCCATCAACATCAATCATACATCATTGCATACTCATATACTATGTTCCAAGAAATTATAACCCCATTAGAATAGGGCCATTGGCACATGATGACCCCCCAACTCCTTAAACTTATCCCCTACTAAACTATCATATGCATCAACACATTGTTAATAATAGCTTCATTATGTTTATTTACTAATAAAACATTTAAAATAGATTAAGCCCAATTACCCATAGGTTATGTTTTTCTTTTTATTTTATTTTATTTATTTATTTATTTATTTATTTATTTATTTATTTTTTTTTTTTTTGAACAACAAGATAATTTTACTAAAACAAGCCACACTAACAAGATGCTACATGTAGGCCATAATGCTTACACAGAAATCTCAAAATCACACCAGCTTTTCCATTCTAGCATATACTAAAACTTGTTCTATTTTTAAGCCACACAAAAAAGCTTGCTTTAATCTCCTCCAATAATTTCTCTGGCTCCTTTATAGAAGTTATTGAAGACACGATCATTCCTAGCTTTCCACAAGATTCAAATTGTAGTTTGGAGTTATACTTTGGCCCATCTTCTTGTACAACTTGCTTCCCCTTGTTCTCTTTGAACTATACTTTCCACTCCTATACATTATGTGTATATGGATGCCCATGAATTAATAATTGGTAGCCAACTATATTTGAATTTAAATAAAATATAGTTGATTGAATTTTTACTCTAGGTGTGAATATATGTGAATTGTAGCACAATTGTTTTCTAGCAATATGGTTATGCCATTTTGAGTCTTTTGAATTACAGTTGTCATAGGACTTTAGTAGGTATAATCAATTAGTTAATCAAGAAAATGTGTACTTCATCAACCTTACCAATTGAGATTCACAATATACCAAAGAAATTTTAGGTTAAGCTCTAAAATATGTGTTAGAAATGTTAGGTAGGTTAAGCTCTAATGAATAGCAAGACATGATGAAGTTTACGAAAGCCGAATATATGTTGATTAACTGAATTGTTTTATTAACTTTTGTATATATGACTTGGTCATCAAAATGAACAATCCTACAACTATATATTAATGATCAACAATCCAAAAAGACATTTTTTTAAACGAGGTAATCAAAGTTATGAATTTGATGGCACTTGTTAGTTTAATTATTGAATTGCAACTTGCAAGGAGTGACCCAAATAGTGCTACTTTTATCTTCTTGCACATTTTTCTAGAGTTACAAAAAGGGGTTTTAACTTTATAAGATTGTGTGAAGAATAAAAAAGGGGTTGGAAACCATGTTACAAGTATTAAATTAGTGTGATTTGTAGGTCAAGATTCCTCCACATACCTTTTCATCACATGAAATGAGCATAAAAGTTGCATAGATCTAGACTTGGGCATTAAGATAGAAGAAGTCTTTATAAAAAATTGGGTTAATTACATATTCAAGGCACATGAACATAACCCTTTAACCAAGAAACATCCCTATTGGGTTTTTCATAGTTTCCCTTATCCTTTCATACTTTGTGCAGATCTTCCTTGGAAATTTCATTGTTAAAAAAAAAAGTCAATCCCAATTTGTCAAAATTAGACAGATGATGTAGTTATCAAAAGTCATCTAATTGCACATGCCTTGTTTTCCCAGATCCCAATTCACATTTGATATATTTAATTGTACACATACTTTCTAATTTTACACCATCTAAATATCTTACCATTAGGAGTTAGGGTTTGTATAAAAAACTAGTGGCTAAGAGCTTGCTAAAAAAGCTCGTTGGATATAGCTTGGTTTGAAACTGAGCTGAATCGGCTTGGCTCAATTTGTAACAAGTCGGATTGGATAGGTTTGGCTCGCTCGTCAGTTCGGCTCAGTTTAACTTGGATTTGTTACTTTTAATATATTTTATTTATATATACCAGTTTTTTTTATAAAATTTTGATTATTATTTGCATGTATTTAAGAGTGCACTTTGATATCTAAGGCATTTATTTTTGTTATCATTTGAAGGTATTTTGTTGATTTTAGCTTGTAATGTATTAGGTAAGACTTATTTTGGATGTGTTTTTTTTGAACTACTAAATTATACTTTAGATTATTGAATTTCAGAAGCAATATATTAATTAGATATATTTCTTTTGTCTTTTAAATCTGAGCCACGTCAAGTCGGCTTAGTTTATAATCGAGTCGAGCCTAAGTTTATCTTAACTCGGCTTAACTTGACTCGTGAACAATCCTAAACTAGGTTAAGGGTAATTTATGAAAGCGATTGAACCAAATGTCTCATGGCAAAATTCACATTTAAGTAGAAAAGAAAATATGTATCTTTATTTTTATTAGTTTTAAGGGTAAATTCCGTTATTTCCAAACGCCATTTGGCTTATATCTTCTTTTACAAAGTGGGCACCAATTGATGTGATTCTTGATATTAATATTATTGTGTGTTAGTTATTTTAAGATGTGTGGATATGTGTGTATGTTTTGTAAGTTTAAAAAATTATGTGAAATTTATATGATATATACATATACATATAGGAGAATACATGGAAACTCACTTTAGGTGAGTAAACTTAAGAAAACCCTATGTAATATACTAATTACATACCAAATAAAAAGGAAACTAGTTTCTCTGGTAAAATAGCTTGGTCTACAGTAAATAATAAAAGTGTCTGGGTAATAAGTAAAGTATTGTATTTAAAAAAATAGGACATGTAATACATATTTAGGTTTTTGTATGAATGATATTTTTTCGTACAAAGTGTGAGAAGTCTATGTAGTCATTGTGTTTTAAATTTTGGCTATGATGCTTTCGATTCCATTTGCTTTGTATTATATAGAAAAACACCAAACGTAACAATTTAAAACACAATCAAATGTATTCTAAACATAAAATTTAAAACACACTGATTACTTTCTTTGTATGGTGTTTTAGATTGCATGTCTAGAATACATTAATTAGTGTTTTGAATTGTTAAGTTTTGTGTTTTTCTATATAATATTATGCAAAAGAATATAAAACATCATGCCTAGTATTTTAAACGCAATGCCTATATGGACTTCTCACACTTTGTATGAAAAATGCCCTTTGTACAGGAACATCACCCTATATATATATATATATATATATATATATATATATATATATATATAAACGTAACAATTTAAAACACAATCAAATGTATTCTAAACATGAAATTTAAAACACACTGATTACTTTCTTTGTATGGTGTTTTAGATTACATGTCTAGAATACATTAATTAGTGTTTTGAATTGTTAAGTTTTGTGTTTTTCTATATAATACTATGCTAAAAGAATATAAAACATCATGCCTAGTATTTAAAACGCAATGCCTATATGGACTTCTCACACTTTGTATGAAAAATGCCCTTTGTACAGGAACATCACCCTATATATATATATATATATATATATATAGGGGGTGGATATTTTGAAAACCCACTCGAGTTAAGAAAACTCCGAAAACCCGTCAAAAAACCATCTAAAAAAGTTTTTTTTTTTAAAAAAAAAAAATACACAAGGTAACATACATGTTTTTAAGCGTTTTGGGCCAAAAAAATAAAAAAAGCGCCAAACGAATATTTTTAAAAAAATAAACAACGCAAACTTTGTAACAGCGCTGTTAACATATGTTTTCTGCTTTTTAACATATGTTACAGCGCTGTTAACATATGTTTTCTGCCTTTTAACATATGTTAACATCGCTGTTACAAAGTTTGCGTTGTTTATTTTTTTTTTTAAATATTCGTTTGGCGCTTTTTTTTATTTTTTTGGCCCAAAACGCTTAAAAACATGTATGTTACCTTGTGTATTTTTTTCAAAAAAAAAAAAAAAACTTTTTTAGATGGTTTTTTGACGGGTTTTCAGAGTTTTCTTAACTCGAGTGGGTTTTCAATTTATAGTTTCCCTATATATATATATATATATATATATATATATATATATATATATATATATATATATATATATAGGGTCAGGATCCTGAGAAAACCCTTGTTATAGTGAAAACTCTGACTTCCCAATTTTTTTTTTTTTTTTTTTTTTGCTCAAAATGCTTAAAATCATATATATTACATACCCTAAAATTTTCATATAAAAAAAGTTTGGGAAGTTAGAGTTTCCAAAGTTTTCACTATAAAAAGGGTTTCCTACATATATATATAGGGGAAGGATAAATTGAAAACCCACTTGAGTTAAGAAAACTTATAAAACCCATGTAAAATCCATCTAAAAAAGCATTTTTTTTAAAAAAAAAAAATTACACAAGATAACATACATGTTTTGGGCCAAAAAAAAATAAAAAAGCGCCGATGGGATATTTTAAAAAATAAACAACGCAAACTTTGTAACAGCGCTGTTAACATATGTTTTCTGCTTTCTAACATATGTTACCAGCGCTGTTACAAAATTTGCGTTGTTTATTTTTTTTTAAAAAAAATCCTATGCGTTTTTTTATTTTTTTTTGGCCCAAAACACTTAAATACATGTATGTTACCTTGTGTAATTTATTCAAAAAAAAAAAAAAGTCTTTTTAGATGGTTTTTACATGGGTTTTCTAAGTTTTCTTAACTTAAGGGGGTTGTCAATTTATACTTCCCCTAAATAAATAAATCATTTTGAGCCAAAAAGTAGAAAGAACGTCAAGTGAATAATTTTTATAAAAAATAAACTTTTTTGTTACGTCGTTAGAAACAATGTTGCTTATTATTACACACATGTTACACAGAAACTTTTGTAAAATTTTTTTAAATCGCTCGACGTTTTTTTTTTCTTTGGTTTTTATGTTTGTGTTTTCTGAAAACACCTTAAAATATATGTATTACATGCTCTATTTTTTTATATAAAAATAACTAGTTTGTTACATGAGGTGTATGCATACATCATACATGCATACATACATCAACCTCATTTTCTCATGTCCAACTTAGGTAGCATCTTGGCCTTTTGCTTCATGTATCCTTGTTATCCACCAATTCAAGCATGCCAATAATAAAACACTCCTCCTTAACGTGATTAGTGGTTAGATTAAAGGTCATATTTTGTGAGAAATATGAAAATGATTGAGAATTAATATGTGGTCATTATTTTTTTGGACTTAGTCATGATGTTTTAGATTGCTTTAGCTGGAAAAACTTCAAACATACCAATTAAAAAAGCAAAGTCATGTATTGTAGACGTAAAACTTAAAACATCATACCAAGAAAGTTAAGCATTGTGTTTTAATTGTTAAGTAGTGTGTTTTTAAATCCATAGCTATAATATATTGTAATGTGTTTATAATTGTTGTGTTTAGTGTTTTCTCCAACCAAAACAACTCAAACATCATGTTTAAATCGAGAAACCACTAATTTTATATGTTAAATATTTATTAACAACTCATTATTAGATAGAAAAAAAATATAGTTTTACATATGTTTGTGGGAGCTTTTGCGTATAAACATATGTAGAAGACTTTAAAAAATAATAATTTTATCTAGACTTTTTTTTCTACATTTTTCTAAGCTATTTTTTTATTTTTTTTAAATATCATATTTTTTTATTAAAACGGTTTCTACCTGTTTTTATATGCGAAATCTCCAAAAAAAAATTATAAAAAATATGTTTTTTTCTTTTTTAAAATGATTTATTTTTATTTAACATGTTAATTTAATAATTTCTTAATTCTTTTCTTTTTTAAGTACCTCTATAAACTCACGCTATGTATATATTATAATCCTATTCAAGATTGGATATTGTCAATTGTGTATAAAGATACAGCTTTAGTATGTCTAGTATGTAGAATAGTCCAAATGAATGAAAAAAAAAAAGGATGATACCATAGGACCAATTGGACCATCCTTCTGCAATACAACTTGCAAATTATTTATTTACTTTTGTATTATTTTGATATTGTATATTCATTTTAAATTTTAGACATGTTTTATAGTCATTAAAACACATATTGGTAATGTAATATTCAAATAAATTTAATATATTTTTTAAAACTTACAAAATAATATATTTCTATGAAATACAAGTTTAATACATTATGTAAAATGCTCTTAAAGCACAATATGTCGTAGAACTAAAAAGGCTCAGTTTATCAAAAAAAAAATAGTAGGTATTATTAGAAGGGGTCAAGTTATTCTAAACAGTGTAACAAAAATAAGAAAGGTGGGAATAATACAAAAAAACACAGTAGATCATGAAATATGATACAATGAGCTAAAAAATATAACACAATGCCGAAAAATATAACACAATACTGAAGAAAAAAGACACAATGAATTGAAAAAATGACACAATGATGAAAATAAGAAAAGGACACAATGCTACATAAAAGACACAATGATATAACGTATATTCTAAAAATTACAAGTTAAAACCCCAAAAAACAAAGACCTAAAAACTAACATCGTAGGGTTCGATGAGACGGTTCCAATGCTGCTTTAATGAGTTTAATTAGAGTCGTTTGATACGCTTCCTACAACTTCGTATTTTTTCAATTTATTTATAAATATATTTTGGTTTTCTAATGTTAAAGACATATTTTTTAACAAATGTTTGAAGGGAATGTTGTAGCTTGTACAAAACTTTAAATTTTGGTGAATTCATAGAAATAAAAACAGGTAGGCTTGTAGAAATTCAAATATTTAAACTTTTAGGCTATTGGGCATGGTGATGGTTCTAATCATCATCATTACCTGTAGATCGCAGGATCGATTTGAGGGAAGGATCTTGAGAGAGAATATGAGAAACTAAAGATTCAATACATACACTAAATGATACAATGTTTAGGGGTATTTATACATGATGAAGGGGTGTGTCCCCTTTGATACTAACCGACGTGTCGGTTCATTAACAAACTAACATGACCCTTGACTAAACTTAGGATAATATATATACTTAGGATATAATAGATATAATATGTGGGAAACAAGAATTATATGTCTAACATTCTCCCCCTTAATTCTTGATTTCCCCAAGGTCTTCAACTCCTATGAGACGTCGCATCTCGAGAAATTTTATTCTTGGTAGTGCCTTGGTGAGTATATCTGCTTTCTGCATCTCTCCACTGATGTGATCAACTTGTATCTGCTCGTTCTCTATGCATTCTCTGATAAAGTGATACCTTATGTTGATATGCTTTGATCTTCCATGAAACACTGGGTTCTTCATAAGTTGTATTGCTGACTTGTTGTCTACTAGTAGTATTATCTTCTTTGGTTGTTCACCCGTGAGTTCGCTGAGTACTCCTTGTAGCCATATTGCTTGACATGCTGCTGATGTAGCTGCCATAAATTCTGATTCGCTTGATGATAGTGCTACTGTACTTTGTTTCTGACTTGTCCATGTTGTTCCTTTTCCATCATCTTGGTCTCCATAACTGCTGTCGCTGTATCCAGTGATTTCTGCTTCTTTACTTCTGCTGTATTGAATTCCATAATCCAATGTGCCTTTGATATATCTTATTAAATGCTTAAATGCCTTCATGTGCGTTGTTTTTGGCTTTTCCATAAATCTGCTAACGTATCCAACTGCGTAAGTGATATCTGGTCTGGTATGTGTAAGATACCTTAAGCTTCCAATTAGCTTTCTATATTCTGTTTCGTTGACTGGTTCACTTTCGTCTTCTTTAGTGAGCTTTAGACCTGATTCCATTGCATATTTTGTTGGATTGCAGTCTTCTAGTCTGGCTTCTTTAACGACTTTCTTCGCGTAGGCTGATTGCTTCAATTGTATCTTTCCTTGTGTTTGACTAACTTCTATCCCTAGATAGTAAGTGAGTAGTCCTAAATCACTCATTTCAACTTGCCTTGCATTTCTTTCTTGAAGCTTGATATGTCCTTTATTGAACTTCCTGTCACTATTATGTCATCGACATAAACTCCTATAATTATTATTGACTGCTTTGAAGTTCTCTTGTATACTGCTTGCTCTTGTGGACATCTTGTAAATCCAATCTCCTTTAGGATGTTATTCAGCCTTATGTTCCATGCTCTTGGTGCTTGCTTCAAACTATATAGAGCTTTCTTTAGCTTGTAGACTAGATTTTCTTTTCCTTTCTTTATGAATCCATATGGTTGTGAAACATAGACATCTTCTTTTAATTCACCATGTAAGAATGCTGATTTTACATCTAAGTGATGTACTTGCCATCCTTTCTGTGCTGCCAATGCTAATAGTAGCCTGATTGTTTCTATTCTTGCAACTGGTGCAAATACTTCATTATAGTCTATACCTTCTTGTTGTACGTATCCTTTTGCTACTAATCTGGCCTTATATTTGGTGATCTGTCCACTTGCGTCTCTCTTGACCTTGAATACCCATTTTAGACCTATTGGTTTCTGACTTGAGGGGAGTGTAGTCAGTGTCCAAGTATTGTTCTTCTCTATTGAGTCTATTTCGCTTTCCATTGCTTCTATCCATTGCGGGTATTCTGCTGCTTCTTTATAATTTGCAGGTTCTTCATCATATGCTAGATATAGATGTTCATATTCTTCTGGTCTAAGAGGTTGTGTGGCTGCGTAGATGTCATTAAGTGATCTAAGGGCTCGAACTGGTCTATGTTGGGAGCCTGGTGAGTCTTCTAACTCTTGAGTACTTGTCTCAACTGCTGGATCACTTGTCGGCGTTTCTTGAACTGTTATTGGAGTTCGTGTAGCTGTGATTGGACTGCTAAAAAATTCATTATCACTTTCATTCTCTTGATCTTCATTGTCCTCATTACTTTGCTCTTGTACAGCTTCACTTTCGTGATCTCCATAAACTTTGAATCTTGTCCAAGATGGTTCGTCATTACTTCCTTCTTTTAAGTAGTTGTTCCAATCCCCTGGTTCGTTTTCTATGAATTGGACATCTCTACTAATGTGTATCTTTTCTTCTATGGGATCATATAATCTATAGGCTTTTGAACCATTTTCATTTCCTAGATGTACCATTTTCTTGCTTCTGTCTTCTAACTTCTTTAAGTAGGGCGTTGTTACCTTTGCATATGATGTGCATCCGAATACTCTTATGTGCTTGATATTGGGTGCTTTGCCATTTACTGCTTCGTAGGGCGTCACTCCCTTTAATGCTTTGGTAGGTAACCTATTCTGGATGTAAATTTCTTGTCTTGTTGCTTCTGCCCATAAGTTCTGTGGTACGTTCATAGCCTTTAACATGCTTCTGGTCATACTCATTACTGAACGGTTCTTTCTTTCTACTACACCATTTTGCTGTGGCGTGTAAGGTGCTGTAAGCTGTCTAAGGATTCCTTTATCCTCACAATATGCGGTAAGAGCTTTAGAAGTAAACTCTCCTCCACGATCTGTTCTTAATCTTTTGAGCTTGTGACTTGTCTCTGTCTGAGCTTCGCTTAGAAACTTCTTGAAATTTTCATAAACTTGATCTTTTGACTTAAGCATGTAGATCCACATATATCTTGAATAATCGTCAACTATCAGGAAGAAATAGTTGTTGCCTGCTAATGATGTGGGTGAAATCGGTCCACATAAGTCTGCATGTACGAGTTCTAGAGGTCTTGTAGCTCTAAAACTTGCTTGAGAGGGAAACGGAAGTCTGCTTTGCTTTCCCGTAATACATGCATCACATACTTGAGATGGGTGCTGAATCTTTGGCAATCCACGTGCCATTCCTTTTGTGCTTAATTGTCTTAGTGAATCAAAATTCACATGTCCCATACGTGCATGCCATAGCCATGCAGGTGTATCTATTGTAGCTTGTAAACAAATCGGATTTGTTATTCTGAGCTTTACCCTGTAGAGTCTATTTTTAGCTCTTGGGACTTTCATCAATAGGTTGTTGTAGGCGTCATAGATCCATAGATGTTCATTCTCCATAATTACTTTACATCCTGATTCTGTAACTTGCCCGAGGCTTAAGATATTGCTTTGGAGTGTTGGAATGTAGTATACTTCTGTGACTAGTCTTTGTTCTCCATTGTTACATTCCAGTACTATTGAGCCTTTACCTTTAATGTTAACACACGATCCATCTCCAAATTTTACGCTGCCTGCTATCTTTTCGTCTAACTCTGTGAAATAGGAGCGTCTTCCTGTCATATGATTGCTTGCGCCATTGTCTAAATACCATACTTCATTTACATTTTCTTCATTGTGATAGCGTTCTGGTATTATCTTCTTTTCTTCTAGAACTACACTTTTTTCTTCACCAACTGCCATAAGTAATGTGGGATCCTCTTCTTCCATTACTAGGTGAGATTCTTCTTGCTTATTTCGAGGTTTAGGACATCTGGGAGCTATATGCCCTAATTCATTGCAATTGTAACATCTTACATTGCTGCCATCTCTTCTGGGCTTGTAACTACTGTTGTCATGACGATTCTTAGTGGGATTTCGATCACTTCTCTGATCTTGATGGCCATATCTGTCAAAGCTCTTCTTCTCATATCTTTGACTCTTATTGAACTTCCTAAAGTTCTGTCTACCTCGATTCTGATTGTAGTTCTTGTAATTGCTGTTAGGTCTTCTATCTTGCCTTGTAAATAACAGCTTCTCTTGACCAGCTGGTCCATATTTCTTCTCATCTCTTGACTTAAGGCGTTCCTCATAAGCTTTAAGTCTTCCAAGCGCTTCATCTAACGTCATGGAATCTATATCTGAATATTGCTCTATGGATGCAATAATCTGTAGGAACCTTTCTAGTACGGAGTCCAGCAATTTTCGTACCAACATCGACTCTTCAATTGTCGTTCCTAGGGTTTTTGACTTTGTACTAATCGCACTTAACCTACCAGCAAACTGGTCTATGGTTTCTGTCTCTCTCATCGTAATCATCTCAAATTCTGTGCGTAATGATTGAAGTCTTGCTTTCTGGACTCGGTCAATTCCAATAAATCTTGTCTTTAATGTTTCCCAAATTTCTCTTGCTGTATTATGTGACGCCACCTGCATCACCATATCTTCTGGAATTGCCTGGAATAGATAGGCAATTGCTGTCCTATCCTTCTTTACATCTACCGTTGACGTGCCTTCTATGGGTTCCACTACTTCCCAAAGACCATTTGCACTCAATATTGCTTTAACACGAACAGCCCAAATCGTGTAATTTGTAGATGTCAACATCGGTGTTTGGAGGCTAAAAGTGAGAGTCTCCTTCGTGATCGTCTCCTTCGTTGTCATTGTGGGTTTAATGGGCGTCTTCTGCGGACTTTTGTTCTTTTTCTTCCCTATTGTCCAAATCTAATATGGACTACCCACGCTTCTTTAGGAACTTTGTTCAACAAGTGGTCAAACTTAAATCGATATACTTAAAATATTATTTGGTTAACAAAGGTTTTGATATTTCGTAGGCGCCTTAACAAAGTATCAAGAACTTAGTTATAATATTTTTGTGTATCAATGATGTTCCTCTAACTAATTTCTAAAGTCAATCATTTTTTACTTAATCCTCCAACAATTTTGATTAGTGTTCTTCTAATAACACTCAATCTATAAACACCCTTCTAAAATAAACAAACCTACTTTGTTTAAAAAAAAAAACTTTCTGACTTCAAAACTTGCCTTCGGATCAGTGAACAGAACCCAAAAAACTTTCACTGATTACAACTATTTCTTTATAAACAACCCTCACAACTAAAATATTATTTTCGTGTATTTGAGTTTCGAAAAGTCAACCCTCCTTTTACACGAAAATCTTCTACTGCCCAGTATGATCAAATTCTGATTTTGATCGACAAACTTGACGGAACAACAACAATTCGTTATGTTTAACGATTTGGATTCTTTTCCAAACGTTGATTGAATACGATGGATTTCAAAAAAAAAATTCCAGTTCTTGAATCCGAAAGAAAAAAATCTTAATCCTTGGTAAACTTTGATGGTTTTTGACAAAAGTTTTATAAAAGCGAATCTGTTTTGTATCAGGGATGTTCGGATAGAAGTTTCAAAGTGTAAAAAAAAAACTTGTTTTTGTTTATAAAAGGTTTTGGCGGGAAAAACAGATTCTTCGAACAAAAACAGGGTCTGAAAATTTTTTTCTAATTTTCCGATTTGGATTTAAGTTTTGTGTATTCGATTATGATAAACTAATAGGCAGGGATAGATATAACCGTTTGATGTGATAAAACGATTCGTTCTTTGATTCCGGTGACTCGCCGGAGAAGATGAAGTTTCACCGGAAAAAACGGTCCGGTTCTTTATCTTCTTATTCGAACGGTTATATTCTTGTGTATTGAACTTCTAATGATCCTGGATTGGCTTTGATAAATGTTCCAACGTTTGAATGATTAAACAAGTCGGTCTCTGTTTTGGATGAAAACAGAGGATCAACTTTGTTCGATCTTCTTCTTCGTGTCTTCTGTAATCAAATGGAACTTTGTGATAACTGATGCTCTGATGCCAAATGTAGATCGCAGGATCGATTTGAGGGAAGGATCTTGAGAGAGAATATGAGAAACTAAAGATTCAATACATACACTAAATGATACAATGTTTAGGGGTATTTATACATGATGAAGGGGTGTGTCCCCTTTGATACTAACCGACGTGTCGGTTCATTAACAAACTAACATGACCCTTGACTAAACTTAGGATAATATATATACTTAGGATATAATAGATATAATATGTGGGAAACAAGAATTATATGTCTAACATTACCTTCAAGTTATCGTCATATCACTTCATCCTTCATCACCAATCTAGGGGTGCGGTGATGATCTTCCCTGCCCCCTTGAGCTTAGAACTACTTTCACACTATTTGCGTGAATCATAATTTGTTTGCTTTCCCACTACTATCTATGATACCTTTAAAGGTACGGCTACTTTCTCGGTTCTTGCGGAATGAAACTCCTTTCCTAAAGCCAAGTCACCCAACTGACTTTTCCAGAAAAAGGCTTTATCGAAATTCTCTATTTCATATTCCGTCATTTTTAGTTTTGGAAGGGCGAATGGGCTTGGAATGAATTCTTTGAGCGCCTATATTTATATTAAATAGAGGAAAATATCTTCTTATACAGAAGGAGGGCTCCTTAACAAGCTTTATCAAGAAAGACATTGCTTCTTCATGGATTGGTTCCTCAAGTTGACTTTCCGTGATCTTATCAACAATATAACTCTTAAACGAAAGCTTATTCCACTTGGGTGAGAACTCCCTTTACTAGGTAGAAAGCATCATCTCTTCTAGTTTAGCCCTGCTATCAAATGCTAAAGCTTCTGTTACTGACTAGACCTACTTCTTTTCCTCGCTTTTCATCAGCTAGAGAAAAGAAAGTTATGAGTGGTCTAACTGTCAAAATCTTGTTAGGACAAAAAAAAATTATACAAAAAACACATGCGAGTATGAACGGCCTGCACAAATAATATGTATATAATCACAATTACATGCAACTAAAATAATACTGCTATTACTACTATCATTATCACTACTTTTCTCAAACTACCACCACTATTGTCAATATTCCCATTATTATATAGGGTTATTGGATTTAAATAACTCTAACTTTCACTTGTTGGTCGACAACACTCCCAACTAGTGGATATGTATATAATAAAAAACAACTAAACTTTTCTCAAACTACTACTATTTTTATCACTATTACCATTATTATATAAGGTTATTGAATTTAAATAGTTATAACTTTCACTTGTTGGCCGACAACACTCTTAACTAACGAATTGTCTTTCAACACTCTTAACTGGCCAATTATTTTCTTCTACCACTTCTAAACTAATTGAATCCTAACCCATATAATTTTCTTGCTAGCATGGCATTTTTTTAGTTAGGGTTTAGTTAGTTTAGGGGTGTTGCCAACAAGTGAAAGTGAGACAATTTAAATCCAATAAGGTAATAAATGTTCAAACTAAAAGTATGGTTAGATTTTAATACTCAAAATGATATATTTATTTTGAAATCAGTTTAAGAAATATGTTTGGTTGTGACGAGCCAGCGAGTGAGGTATTGAGGTTCTCGGTTCGGAGCCTTACATCCCGAGTCCATTTTGATCCCAACCTATTTTGGCCAAATGAAATTGGCGTTACTAAAAAGGTTTCTTCTAACCGAACTCATTTTTCTCAAAACTTGTTTTAATACATTACCCGACCTAACACGACCCGTATGTAATTTACAGGCTTAACTATACTATACATCAAACATATGAAACGTTAAACTTATACAATAGTTTGTAGGTCAATAAAATCAAAAGGAATTGATAAGAAAAAAACATGAATTCTAAAATAATGGAATGGGATGTGACAGAAACATGTCAAAAGAAAAATGACACGAATCACATAACACGTCGAATTTTCACATAACCAACTATCTGGTTGGTTAATAGTTTCATCATGTCTCTCATTTAGAAATTTCTTTGTTTATTATAAGAAAAACAAAGATGATCTATGCACATTAGAAATGGTTGACAAATCATAAAATGTGTCATGATGGTTTGTACAATTTATCATTTAACTTGTGTCATGTGATGTCTCGTTCCCATATGTCCCGCAACAAGGTACAAATAATAAAGGGCGTCCAACAACAAACAAATTAACATATGATACTAAGTCTATAAAACGTTGACAGTGCATTAAATCAATAAGGTAAGCTTATATTGTGGACACACGTACCTAATGTTAATAACATACAAACTCGAAAATTATGTGAGACACATGAACCCAAACACAAAAGAGGTTTTCTGTGGTTCACACAAACACAAACCATTTACTCAGAATTTGTTTTATTCTATTTTTTACTATTAATACTCTAAATTACTCTATATATTAATACTCTAAACCATTTAATCAGAATTTGTCTTTTTTGTATAGTTTATTTTAATTACATACAAACTTATAAATTATATATTGAGTAAATAGCTAAAACCTCCCTGTGATTTGGTGGGTTTTGTCAGTCCAGCCCAAAATTAAACTAATTGCCTGAACAATCTAGTAGTTTGACGAAATGTGCCAAAACAGTCCATTTTTTAACGGAATTAACTCAGCCCAGTTAAGTCAGGGGCTAAATTGTCCACTCACCTCTAAGATTTTAACCAGGCCTCGTTTATCCTTATTAACCTTAATTTTTCACCTTTATCGTCATTTACATCCTCTGATTTTCCCTCCAAACTCATCTTGTTCTCTTATTCTCCATAACGACTTGATCATGGAGGAATGGCTTGTGATGAACGAAGAAAACGACTTTGATCATCACTCAGATTATGGTCAGTAGTTCTCTTTCGATGTATGTGTTAATTACTGAAGCTATTGTCACTGAAATTCCATGTTAATTGTATTCTTTATGACAATGCAGGTTTAAGCAAAGAGTTATTTTCTGTTAAGCTTTATCATGGTGGTGAGTTTGATGACCCTGACCCTGACCCTAAATAGCTATGTTGTATCTAGACGCTAAGGTGAACTACGTTGATTATCTAAACTCATACTGTTTTGCTGTGATACTTTTGTATAACATTTGGTTGAACTAGGACACTTGAAAACTGACGAAGTTAGGTTTTTTTATTAGCTGCTAGGACTCAACCTAGATACAGGATTAAGACCAATCCTATTTGATTCACAAGTGCTAGAAGTAAACAAACTAGTTGAGAATGAGAAGCTAATTGAGATATATGTTGAACATATTGACCCAGACTATCCAAGTTTAAAACATAGATAGTTAGGTGAAGATGTTCATGGTAATAAGTCTGATGATGATGAATTCTCATATCAGACAAATTTGGATGCATCAGAATGTAGTGATAGTCAAGATAGTGCTTATAAGCCTGATAAGGGTGAGGACATTGAATCATCTAGTAGTGAGGATATAGCTGATGCAAAGACTAGCAAGAAATAGAAAAACAGGGAAAGTGTAGGTGATGATGATGACTCTGACTTCATTATAGATGAGGACAATGAAGTAGAGGATTATGAGTTTGATATGGCATACTTTAAGGCTATAGTAGACAATGATGTTACTGATGGTGAGGAAACAGAGGATCAAATGGATGATGAGGTTAAAGTAGATTTTGATGACTTTGACAGTTTGAGTGAGGAGGATGAGCCTAGGTTGCATAAGTCAGCTAGGAACAACATAAAACAGAAGAGGGGAAGCAAATCAAAAAATGGGGATTGTCCATTTTATCTAGGTCAAACATTTAGTTCTAGAGTTGATATGAAGAAGTTGGTCAAGGATTTGGCTGTGGAAAGCAGGAGGCCGCTAAGGGTTGTTAAGAATGATAGGTCTAGGTTTTGGGTTGTTTGCAAGGGTGTTAATCCACAACTAGGTGGTAGTTGTGACATTAATGCAGAAAAGACAAACCTGGGGGCATTTCTGTAAAACCAACCAAACCTAGGAAAAAATACCCCCCACCCACTTGTCCTTTTGTTATGCACCTCTCCTATAGTAAAGTACATGGGGCTTGAATTGTCAAGACCTTAATCGAATATCATTGTTGTCTTCAAACTAGGGGTGCTAGATTATGCATAGTGTCTTGGTTGGTTAGGGAGATCGAGCATATTGTCCAAGCAAGTCCCAATATCTCACTTGCTGCTTTAGTATATATTGTTCTGAAGAATAGGCAGGTTCAAGGGACAATTAACTAGATGTTTAGGGCCAACGGGAAATCAATAGCAAAACTGGCAGGTTCTTATGTGGCTCAGTATGAGAAGCTTAGGGATTTTTGTGAGGAATTGTTGAGATCTAATCCTGGAACAACAGTCAAAATTGATACAGAGAGAGTGCAATCCAAATAGCCCTACAAGGCAGTTTAAAAGAATTTACATTTGTTTAAGAGGTCTGAAGGAAGGGTGAAAGTTATGTGGTAGAGAAATCCTGGGTTTGGATGGTTGTTTCATGAAGGGACCCTTTCATAGACAGATTTTAACTGTTGTAGTTGTGGATAGTAAAAATGGTATTTATCCAGTGGCTTATGCATTGGTGGAAGCAGAAACCAGGGAGTCTTGGAGTTGGTTCTTGGTGAAACTGGGAGATGATTTGGGACTTGAGCTGTCACACCCTCAAATTCCACTTGCGGGGTTTTACCGCAGGGCGCGTGACATACCAGGATCCAAGTCAACGGTCACAATAAACAATAACGATATGAAAGATACATAGACCCAAAACATAAATCTTTAATAACTCAAAACAGTAGCGGAAGCTAAATCAAGTTTACATTCCCAAATGACAACGTAGTCTCAAATGATTTATTCAAAAAATGCACTAAAAGCCCTAGATGCCATGCAAGACCCGTGCACCTAGTCCGTGTGATGCTACTTTAGCGACCTAAGAAAAACATGCCAAAAAGATGTCACCATATAATGATGGTGAGTTCACAAGTTTTCATAAAATGTTACCAAAGTGTACCAAGTTCGATCCTGTCAATACTATGCCAAGTGTACACTAGCTAGGCGTAAGTTTTTGCTACTACTACAATTGGAAAACCAAAACTGGACACGTTTAGCAAGTTTAGCATATGTTTAAGCTGCCCGAATAATGAATACATGTTTAGCATAGGTCGAGACAACATGCACCCATCCAACCTCTAGTCGATGAGTGGGGTTGGTCACGCCCAATAGATCTATCCACATTTCCCCCGTTGTGCAACCCCGCACATTCATGATTTCCCCCGGGACTTCCATATATCGTATATGTGACAACTCGGGTAAATCTCTCTCTTGGTTTCTATCTTTTGCATGTTTCTTTTGTTATTCCTTTTGGTACTTGTGCAATTTTCGGGACGAAAATTCTTTTAACGTGGGGATGATGTGACACCCGGCAAATTCAGGTTAACAACGTTGTCTAGATGAAAGTCTACCTTAGCGAGTCACGCGTATATTGTACTTAACTGGGTTAGTTAAGTCGTGTTATGGTTCGGGAACTATCAGTTTAGTATAGAGGATCATTAGATGTTAATCTAGAGGTTCATTAGATGTCAGTCATTAGCCAAGTGTACAAGTGGTGACGATTCGTAGAATCGTCAGAGCATAGGGAACATACAAGTCTCGAGTCCCGGGAATTGGTGAACGAGTGTGAATATGTTTGTTTGCAAGTATTATGTGTTTACAATCATTATGTGACTTGTCGGTATGTGAAAATGTGTTAACATATGTTAAAACGGGGTTTAACGCGCAAAACACACGGAATCAACCCCTATAGGCGAATAGGAGGTCCTAATCGCCTATAGGGGGCGAATAGGACTATCAATGGGGCGAATAGGCCCTATTCGCCTATACTGGGGGCGAATAGGATCCCTATTCGCCTGATAATGCTGCGTAATCGCCTATAACGTGCTGGACGACTAAAAATGCCTATAAATACAATACTTGACCTCCTAAACATCATATTATTAACCCTAGTCGTCCCATAATCCGCCCCAACACACAAACAACCTCTGGAACGTGATTTTGGATCAAAACACCAGGTTTCAAGCTTATTTCATCAATCTATCACAATCTAAGGTGTGATTTTCATCCATGCAATCTTTACTAACGTTTTTATTAAATCCCTAACGGTCCAGACCTGTTTTAAAACGAATAAGCTTTCTGAAAATCGTTAATGAGTATTGTTAATTGGATTTTAAATAGCATGCATGATGTATGTGGGTTTTCAATTAAAAGCTAGGGTTTTTGTGATGTAAGATGGATGATTAACATGTTATTAAGTTAGATTCAGATTAATAATGATGGCATGATGATGAAATCTGAGTAATTGTTCATTAGGGTTAGGGTTATGCATGTTAATATGATGATTCATGCTATATGTGTTGTTTTTGGGATACATGATTGCATGCAGGGCTGATAGAACAAGGTTAAACGAAGGATTTTGATTGATATATGTTTGATATAGTTATTTGATTGATAATTGATGTTTACACACGTTCTGGATTCGATTTGGAGTGTTAAACGCGCGAAAAACCGGAACAGATGTGCTATAGGCGAATAGGAATCCTAATCCCCTATACTATAGGCGATTAGGAGCCCATTCGCCTGAAGGGAAGCCCTAATCGCCTATATTATAGGTGAATAGGATCCTATTCCCCTTTACTTCATGCATTTACGATCCTAAATGCTAGTTAAGTCCTGAATTGCATGCTTTACGACGCAATCGCCTATAAACTCAAAAATTACATATGAGATAGCCCTAATCGCCTATAGTATGGGCGATTAGCATTCCTAAATGCCTGTTGACCCACGTAATCACTAGTTGACTTTTCCTAATCGCCTGAACTGCTGCTGTAAGTGTAATATGGCATTTCGGAACCCGATTTGACACCTAGGAACATGCTAGGAACCCCGTAACATATCTAATAACTTGGTAACATGTGTTCGGACTTATTTACGTGATACTTGAACTACGTGCTATAACTTGTTTGACTTTAACGTATGTTAAGTGTGTATTGCATGATTGTATGTTTGCGAGTGCAAGTACAACACGGGGAGTCTCGGGTCACCAATGGGATGTCGAGTCTTGTACTTTGGGTTAATCTAACAGTCACGGTGTTTTCAAACGAACTTGGTTATGGTCTGGACATCTAGGGACTAACTAACCTACGGGTTATTAGTCTAAGTACTTGTAACTGTCATATGTTAGGTCGCCGCTTTACGGGACTAGCATAGCTTGCTGAGTTTATTCGTATTACGAAGTAACGCAACCTAAGGTGAGTTTACGGCCCCTCTTTTAACTGGTTTCACTTTTCGGGGGAGAAAACATGTGTTAAAACTTATGTTTGGTAACTACTGTCATACTATGGGTTTCTATGGTTTACTATACGATCTTTGGAAGTCCCGGGGGGGAACCATGAATGTGCGGGTTAGCACAACGGGGAAATGTGAATAGCGCTATTGGGAGTGACCAACCCCGCTCGTCGGCTTGGAGGGTCGGCGAGTGCATATTGTCTCAAACAGGAACAACAGGTTTACTATTCGGGCACGACATCTGGTTTGCTAGTTAGTAATGGTTTTCCAATCGTAGTAGTAACAAAACATACGCCTAGCTAGCGTACCTTGGTTTTCGATTTGTTATAGTATGGACAGGTAAACTTGGTACTATGATTACAAAACCTGTAAACTCACCAGCATTTTTGTGCTGACGTAAACTTTTACATGTTTTCTCAGGTCGCTAAGGTAGCACTATGGAACTAGGGCGCACGCGTCTGCACGGCGTCTAGTTAGGATTGCATGGTTTTCAAACATTGAACAATTTGGTTTACTTTGGATTATGTTTAATAATAAGCTTCCGCTGTAACTGGAGACTTAAACTATGTTTTTGAAATTGCATATGTTAATTTAGACTTGTTTATTGTGATCATTGGTTTGGATCCTGGTTTGTCATGCGCCTCGAGGTAAAACTCCGCAAGTGGATCTTGAGGGTGTGACAGTATAGTAACCCAAAAAGTAACCCATAGTATGACACAAATTCAAAAACATAAGTTCATCACATGTTTTCTCCCCCAAAAGTAAAGCCAGTAAAAGTGGGGCTGTGAAACTCACCTTTGGTTGAGTCTTCCAAATAAAAGAGTTACCAACAAGTCCTGATAGTTCCTATTACTGGGAATCTAGCATAAAAGTTCGTATAAGTGTTTTGACTAATAACCCTAAGGTCATCTAGTCCCCGATTGTCCAGATCGTGACCAAGTCTGTTTGAAAACGTGTTTGACTATTAAATGAACACGCCCGACTGAACCGACATCCCGTTGGTGACCCATTACATAAACTAATCAAGTACACATAGATTACACATAAGGTTCAAGCATAAAACACTTAGTTTGCATCAAAAATCGCGCATACGAAGTTGTAAGGTCGAATCAGCATGAAATAGAAGTTGGTTCAACCCAAAGAAGCCTTGGTTCGACCTTCACGAAGTTCATTAGACTTATACAAAAGTTCATTCAACCTAACACATGTTCATTCGACCCTAACACATGTTAATTCGACCCTAACACGTGTTAATTCGACCTAAATCATGTTCGTTCGACCAAACTGAAGTTCATTCACCACGTGGGTCGAATGAGTCTCTGGTTCACCCCAATCAGCGGCAAACATCCTAAAACGCACCAAATCGCATCAAAACAGTCCGAAAACATCACGAAACATCACAAATCACAACATTCAAACATGAATAACATATCCCTACAAAACCATACTAATTTCACTCCAAAACCAGTCCATTTTATAACTTACTCAAAATGGCAAATTATGGAAATGTCACATCAATGCATGTAAACTTTACCCAAAATAGAAACTTTGTTGAAATCACTTTACAATTAGCATGATATGCTCAGATTATCATGTATATGAAAAACCCTAATCATTTTATTAACATTAACATCATAAATCAAACCCTAGATCTAACAAAATCCCCAAAATAGACAAAACACCATCATCCATCAACTTGTAACCTAAGTCAATGATAAGCCATCATCAATAGTAGCCCTAGATCATTGTTATATCATCTAAACAACATTCAATCATCAAGCAACACATAACACAACATAAAGCACCATTAACACATGTTTATTTGTATAAAAACTTATGTTTAATGATGAGGTTTTGTTTAGAAAGGTTTTTAATCATGAAAACTATCTTAGAACAAATCTGGACCCTTGGGGTTTAATAAAAACAAATCAAAAATGCTCAAAAGGATTTTGGATCAAGAACACACCTTACATTTTCACTTGTTTATGATATAGAAGGTGTTTGTAGGTTAGATTGTGAAAAACAAGGTCAAAAACTCCATCCTCAGTGTTTAAGGTCGAGAGAGGGTGTTTAGAGGCGTTTAGGGTTTGTGAAATGATGAAAAATTGCAAAGTATGGTATTTATAGTAACTGTTCATTCAACCCTTGCAGGGTCGAATGGGTTTCCATTGTGGTCGATTGAGGGTTTTTAAAGGTTCATCAACATGGTTCGACCCCCCTTATGGTCGAACCAATTTGTCTTTTCCAGATTTTTCCAGTTTTGTCGTTTAAACGCGTTTTAACACATCCTAACACATGAACATGCAATCCTAACACATGTTAATCATATAGGATCCTGTATAATCATATAAACACCGTTAAAACACGTATTTGCACATTCTACAATATATATAGATCAATCTATGTATAGCACTTAATTCAATTCATGTAATTCACCAACAACGGGACCCAAGACTAGTGTGTACAAGAAATAACTCCAATGATCCTCCGAATCATTGAACCCTGGACAATACGTGATATAACCCAACTCAAATGACCTAGTTAAGTACGTTAATAAATGTTTTTCACTAAGGTAGTCTTATAAGTTTGTAAAATGTTAAGCTGAATATGCCGGGTGTCACATCATCCCCCTTTTGAAAGAATTTTCTTCCCGAAAATTGCACGTAGCTAACAAGGAAAAAAAAGGCGAAAAGAAAGAAACGAAAAAGAAAATTTACCGGTTGTCACATCATCCCCCCGTTGCAAGGAATCTCGGCCCGAGATTCACTCAGCTTCAGCGGTAACATGTCTGGATTCGAACGAACGCTTAGGAAAAAGATGAGGATATTTAGATTTCATTTGATCCTCCCGTTCCCACGTGAACTCCGGTCCACGATTTGAATTCCAACGAACCTTAACGATGCGGATTTTACTTCAACGAAGGCTACAAATCTTATAATCAAGAATTTCAACCGGCTCCTCCACATTACGAAGACGATCATCAACCTTGATCTCTTTAAGAGGAGTAATAAGAGATTCATCTGCCAAACACTTCTTCAAGTTAGACACATGGAATACGTTGTGGACATTACCGAGCTCCATCGGTAAGTCAAGTCTGTATGCCACCGGTCCAATCCGTTCCAGGATTGCAAACAGTCTGACATAACAAGGGTTAAGTTTGCCACGCTTTCCAAAGCGTATGACGCCCTTCCATGGAGAAACTTTCAGAAGTACCCTGTCCCCAACCTGGAACTCCAAAGGTTTGCGACGTCGATCGGCATAACTCTTCTGACGATCCCGCGCGGCTGCCAAACGGTTACGAATTTGCATGATTTTCTCTGAAGTTTCGTACACAAGTTACGATCAGAAATATTAGAAACACGCACCCCGTGCCGAGAAACCACTTCCTTAATATAAATGCGAGCTAACCGCTCCAATCCGTCAGTTTCCTTAATAGGCAGGAAGTGTTCAGATTTTCTCAACCTGTCGAAAATCACCCAAACCATATCACAACCACTTGGTGATTTCGGTAGTTTGGTAACAAAATCCATCGTGATCTGCTCCCACTTCCATTCAGGAATCTCAGGTTGCTGCAGGAGACCAAGCGGCTTCTGGTACTCCACCTTGACTTTAGCACAAGTCAAACATTTGCTCACGTAGGAGGCTATATCAGCTTTCATGTTTGGCCACCAATAGAGTATCTTTAAATCCCAATGCATCTTGTCGGAGCCAGGGTGAACAGAATACCGGGATTAGTGAGCTTCATACAAGACAAGCTCCCGCAATCCCCTAAACAAAGGAACCCAAAAGCGTTCTGCAAAGTAGTGTAGACCATCGGACCTAAGCTTGAGATGCCTATCAGCACTATGCATTGTTTTAGCTTTAAGGTTTTCCTCCTTCAAAGCTTCCAGTTGTGCAGAACGAATTCGGTCATGTAAAGAAGAATGGATGGTGAGCTGTAAAGCCCGAATACGATGAGGCTTCGCAGTTTCCTTCCTGCTCAAGGCATCTGCCACAACATTCGCCTTGCCAGGATGGTACTTAATAGCACAGTCATAATCGTTAAGGAGTTCGACCCAGCGACGCTGCCTCATGTTAAACTCCTTCTGATCGAAGATATGCTGGAGACTCTTGTGATCGGTATAATGGTGCACTTGGTACCGTACAAGTAGTGTCTCCAGATTTTCAAAGCGAAAACCACCGCTCCCAGTTCCAAGTCATGGGTGGTATAGTTCTTCTCATGAACCTTTAGCTGACGAGAAGCGTAAGCAATAACCTTCTCGCGTTGAATCAACACACAACCGAGACCGTGGATAGAAGCATCACAGTACGCGACGAAATCATCCGTACCATCAGGTAAGGATAAGATAGGTGCAAAACATATTTTAAGTTTAAGCATCTGATATGCTGATTCCTGCGAATCACCCCAGTCAAACTTTCGGTATTTCTGGGTAAGAGGTGAGGGGTTTAGTGATCTTCGAAAATCCCTCAATGAAACGACGATAGTAACCCACGAGACCTAGGAATTGCCGCACTTCAGATGGCGTCTTTGGTGCTCCCCAGTCTTTAATGGCTTCGATCTTAACCGGATCAACATGAATTCCCAGTTCATTAACCACATGACCTAGGAACTGAACCTCGCGTAACCAAAAGTCACACTTCAAGAACTTAGCATACAACTGCTCTCGCCTTAAGAGTTCCAAGACTAATCGCAAGTGTTCCTCATGGTCCGCCTTGCTCTTGGAATAGACCAGAATATCATCAATAAACACGATGACGAATTTATCAAGGTAAGGCTTGCAAACACGGTTCATCAAATCCATTAAAACCGCTGGTGCGTTAATGAGACCGAAGGGCATGACCAAGAACTCAAAGTGGCCATAACGAGTACGAAAAATAGTCTTCAGAACGTCGGCTTCCTGCACACGCAACTGGTGATAACTGGACCTCAAGTCGATCTTCGAGTAATAGCTAGAACCCTGGAGCTGATCAAATAGATCGTCAATACGAGGAAGAGGATACCGGTTCTTGATGGTCACCTTGTTCAGCTCACGATAATCGATACACATACGAAGGCTTCCATCCTTCTTCTTCACAAATAAAATAGGGGCTCACTACAAGGAAAAACTTGGTCGAATGAAACCCTTTTCCAAAAGTTCCTGTAACTGATTAGACAACTCTTGCATCTCGGGAAGTGCAAGACGATACGGGGCTCAAGCAATAGGGGCTGCACCAGTTGCAAGATCAATACCAAACTCAACCTGACGATGAGGAGGAAGACCAAGCAAGTCGTCAGGAAAAACATCAAGAAAGTCACGAACCACAGGAATATCCTCGATCTTCTTCTCATCATCAGACGGAACGGAAACAAGAACCAGAATGGCCGAATAACCCTTCCAAAGATACTTCTGGGCATTCATACAAGAAATGATACTCAACGGAGCACCGCTTTTCTCACCATGCACCGAAAGAATCTCCCCATTAGGGATAGGGATCCGAATGACCTTATCAAAACAATCGATTTCCGCATGATACAACGATAACCAATCCATGCCCACGACAACATCAAAACTACCCAAGGACACCGGCATAAGGTCAATAGGGAAAGACAAACCCGAAAGTTCCAAGCGACATTCCCGAAGAATATGGGTCGC
This sequence comes from Ambrosia trifida, assembly GCA_028751855.1. NCBI lineage: Eukaryota > Viridiplantae > Streptophyta > Magnoliopsida > Asterales > Asteraceae > Ambrosia > Ambrosia trifida. The sequence continues at coordinate 57,739,713 of CM054122.1, read as the reverse complement.
TTCGATTTTCTTACCGTCAGCCAACTCTATCAAGTACTTAGCCTCTAAAGGTGTGAGTACTATATATAGCAATTGACTAAACTTCACAAATATAAAACTCTTATCGGCACCAGAATCAAACAAAACAGAAGCATAGCGATCATTAAGAAGGAACGTACCGGTAACTGTGTCAGGATCCTGTTTGGCTTCCGTCGAGCCAATGACGAAAGCACGTGCATTCCTGCCGCCGCCTCCGTTGTTCCCGTTACCATTCTCGTTCTTCCCATTCTCACCCTGCTTCAACGTAGGACACTCACGCTTGAAATGACCCGAATCACCACAGTTATAACAACCCTGCTTTCCTGGTGTTCCCTGAGGAGCGGGAGCAGGAACAGCAGCACGAGCCTGAGACGGCTGGAGAGTCACCCTAATGTCCTTAGCATGATGCCCAAACAGCTGGCACCGATGACAACGAGCCCGCTCACAATTACCAAAATGGTGAAATCCATACTTGTTGCACTTAGGGTGCTTCGCAATGTACCCACTCTATTTCTGCCCTGACGACGACCCAGAAGCTTCAAACTTCTTCACCTGCTGAGACTGAACTGGCGCTGAACCCTTCCCCACACTATCTCATTACCTCTTGTTGAAACACCCTAAACCTTTCATACTGAAAATACGCAGCGGAAATGCGAACCAGAAAATTTTCTTGCTTGATAAAACATTCTTGTATGTTTTGAACCCATATCTACTAAATATTATAGGTGTTTCATATTTCCATCTTTTATTGTTTCTTATTACATCAAATACAACTCATCATTATTAGTTTATGTGACCGTGACCGCGACCCCGTACAATTCGTGTCCTCACTCGACCTCCAACCATTTCTTGCTTTGTGAGCTTGACCAGACAACCTGCAACTACCACATAACCATTTCGTTAGTTCATTAAGTGACTTCATGAAAATATTCACAATATGGAAATAACATCAACAATACTCATTGGTCATATCCAAACGCCTTTTTATAAGTTCGGATCCGGTCTCCGAATCTGATCCTCCAATTTCCATGCATTCATACTTACATACCTGCATCTTTATTCTTCCTTCATGTATTCTCAAGGATAAACAAGACGTCTCCGAACCTATACTCAACCTACACATAACGACCAACCTTTACATACAAAAACACTTTAACACATTCATGGGCATAAGCAGATATGCACACATTCTATTACTCTAGCATCCAACACGTGATAATTCCGCTTACCAAACGATTTACCATTTGTGTGACGTTGGATAACTATACAATTAAATCTAAATAGTCACACCCATGATTAAATGTATCCATCTATATATACACACACGTATATATACATACATTTTACCATTCATTCTTATGCCATATTTGTTAATCTTGGATTTGTTGCATGCTTAATTACCCTCACTTCATTTATCTTTGCTGCCCATTTATCCCAACTACTTTCGTTGTTGTATAGTGAACTATACCTGTTCACCAACAACGTCAATTTGCTAACCTTACTATAAATTACCATTTCATACTTGTTTCTCATTCTCTATTTATACATAATCATACAATTACTAAACCAAGAGTTTGCATCATAAGTCACTTACCTTTGCCCGTAGGAGTGTTTTTGCCTTATACGCGTTTGACTTATAGTCCCAAGCTTTTCACCTAGCTCGAGATCATATCCACTTGACCCGTTTACTTTTGAGCTTCTTGTATCTAGCTTACTTTCAAATCAACATGCCGTGTTAGAATACTAATTTGGAACTTACCTATTCAAACATTGGTATTCATTTTACATCATTCAAACATGACATCAATACATTCAACAACTAGTTCTATTCAATAAGGCTTTCCATATACTACCCGTTTGACCCGTTAGTGAAAATACTTACATGAACTAGTTGGTAAGTGTTCTTAGACACTTTTTGAATGCCACATAATACGCTATTCTTTCCCTACAATCCATACTCCAAGACTACTACAAGCGTGTACATTCTTACACCTTTTCTTATTAAATATTAAATTATAAATGTGCAGCGATTTTCTGCGCAGCTGCTGTTCAAGGTCGTTTTTCCCCTTCTAAACCTCGGAATCAGATCTTGACTATCAAATACAAAATGTGCATCATTCAAAGACCTTTCCAAGCATATAAAGAACACCTCCTAAGATTTTCTATGATTTTATATGAATATTTTAAGATCAGGTCAGAAACATAATTTTGACCAAACAGCTTTGCTGTCAAAACTGAAATGTTAACTTTAGATGTTGTTTTGACCCACTACAACTCAGAATCAGCTTCTTATGACTAAATATGAAATGTAATATGTGCAACAAGCTTTTCAACGGTATAAGGCTCGTCTTCTAACTCCTAGTAACGAATGAGATATGCCCTTTACAAGATGACTATCTAGGGCTGTCAAAAGTGACGAATTTCATACAATTTTACACCATTTGACCCAATTCAAGTTTCATGTAAGCATTGTATCAAACACTTCATGTGCACCCTTTTTGCAAGTGAATTCTAAGCCTTGTGGACTTCTCAAACTTTGCCATTTAACTAGCTAATCATCAACAACATCATTCTAACCATCATGCTTAGCTATTTTCAATTTCAACTTGTAATTTTACCAACACATAAGATTCATGCAAGACATATGGAATACAATTTCTCTACAATCCATGCCTAAAACAAAGATTTCCTACTATTTTAGTAGCATCAAAGCTACCAATCAAAACCAAAATCATCTTTGAACACAAGCAAGCTTCTAACAATTTAACTCATTTATAAACCATTAAGAATGATCAATATCACTAATAATCAACAATAATACGAATTTAACATCATTTGCTCAAAACCCACATGTCAATACTCAAAACCTTGCATGAATTCTTCCCTTTTAGTGTGATTAGGGCTTGAATTTTGCTCAAGAAAGCCCCTTTGGGGCTGATCACGTTTTTCACCCAAAATGGGTGTTTTCTTGTCATTTTATTTGGCAAGTTTACACTAATAGTCCCCCAATTATGTCCCAATATTATTTCTTTATAAAACTTAACTAACCAAGTTAGTTTTCTAGTGTATTTGTTCACTTAAATAGATAATAACACTAACAAGGTTATTTTCATAATATAACATAACCCACATTCTTATCATCCCATTTTATTATCCATAAAGACTCGTTATACTATTTAATTCATTTTGTCATTTCTTATTCACGCCTAATAGCGTAATTAAGCGAAACGGATTTTCGGGATGTTACACTTGTTACCCTCAGAACCCTTCACAGTAGTACCCTGAGGAGGCAAAACACCCTCTACCACCTTCAAATTTGTCATCCTATGAGCTGACCGAACAACATCTGCAAACGTAGCAAGGTTCCCAGCAGCCACCAATCCTGTAATTTTTGGCACCAACCCAAAAATGTAGTGTTTGATCCTCCTATACTCCAGTGTTTGCAAATCAGGACACAACACCGTCAACTCGTTACGCCTAACAGTATACTCCTCAATCTCTGATCCCACCATCTTGTAGCCCCAAAACTCATGCTCTAGCTTTTGTACTTCATCCCTCCGACAGTACTCATTCTTCAAACAATGCACGAAATCCACCCAAGGCATAGCATGAGCCTCCCCCAAGCCCAAGGGCTGAGTAATGGAGTTCCACCAAGTTAAAGCAGGACCCTCAAACATCGCTGTAGCATACTTCACCTGGTCCTCAGCTGGACATTTACACATCAAAAATTCCGACTCGAACTTCTCTAACCACCTGAGCAATGCTATTGCTCCCTCAGTTCCCGCAAAGTTATGAGGCTTACAGTCCCGAAACATCTTGTACGTGCACTGTGGTGGAGGTGGATTGACAGCACCACCTGAACCAATGACACACAAATAAACAACAGAAAGAGAACACCACACCCAGAATTTAGGTAATGATGATAAAAATCAAATTACCACCAAGAACATTATGTGTAGCCTAAAATGCAACCAATGCAACATTCACTTGCTACTGAAGCAGGTCGTTCAGCTCTTTCTACGTCATGTTAATATTACCACGACCGCCACCGCGACCACCATCGCCACGGCCACCAGCACGACCACCTCTACGACCACCACGAGCGTGAGAGATTCAGATTCATCACTAGTGTAAACCACTAGAAATCATAAGAGTGAAGTCTAGGTCCGATCCAGGACTATCCATCCAAATACGGAGTCTACCGGGATTCCCATGCATTCCAGTTTATGATTTCATGTGCACCCAAAATGATATAACGTTCTACATAGCCCTCCAAGTGTACTCCTAGTTTGAAGCTCAAGTCACTAAATACTATCACCTAGGGACGTGCTATTACAAGCACAAGTGCAAGATAATACGTGTGAGTGTGTCTATTGGAGCGTAGAGGGGAGATGTCAGAATCCTGGACAGATTTCAAGAGTATGCCGAAGCCACTCCAATATACAATACCGCCGTGCAAAGATTCAACAAGTCAGTCTCTTCGTCTTCAAATCCCGAAGAAGAAGATAAGATAGAGGATAGGTAAACCCCAGAAAGAATAGATGATGTAACACATAAGTATGATGCTGATATAGACACCCCAACAAAGTTAGTAAGTTTCCCACTAAAACGACTCATAACATGTGACCGTCTAGTGTGTGTATGTGTGTGACTCAGCTATAGACCAGACTCTACATGCAAGCCTAGTTCACTATAACCATTGGCTCTGATACCAATCTGTCACACCCTCAAATTCCACGTGTGGGGTTTTACCGCAAGGCGCGTGACATACCAGGATCCAAGTCAACGGTCACAATAAACAATAACTATATGAAAGATACCTAGACCCAAAACATAAATCTACAATAACTCAGAACAGTAGCAGAAGCTAAATCAAGTTTACATTCCCAAATGACAACGTAGTCTTAAACGATTTATTCAAAACATGCACTAAAAGCCTTAGACCCCATGCAAGACCCGTGCACCTAGTCCGTGTGATGCTACCTTAGCGACCTGAGAAAAACATGCCAAAAAGATGTCATCATATAATGCTGGTGAGTTCACAGGTTTTCATAAAATGTTACCAAAGTGTACCAAGTTCGATCCTATCAATAATATGCCAAGTGTACGCTAGCTAGGCGTAAGTTTTTGCTACTACTACGATTGGAAAATCATTACTAGACACTTTTTTCAAGTTTAACATATGTTTAAGCTGCCCGAATTATGAATACATGTTTAGCATAGGTCTAGACAACATGCACCCGTCTAACCTCCAGTCGACGAGTGGGGCTGGTCACGCCCAATAGATCTATCCATATTACCCCCGTTGTGCAACCCCGCACACTCATGGCTTCCCCCAGGACTTCCAAAGATCGTATAGTAACCCAAAAAGTAACCCACATTATGACACAAGTTCCAAAACATAAGTTCATAGCATATTTTCTCCCCCGAAAGAAAAGCCAGTAAAAGTGGGGCTGTGAAACTCACCTTAGGTTGCGTCTTCCGAATAAAAGAGTTACCAACAAGTCCTGATAGTTCCTATTACCGGGAATCTATCATAAAAGTTCGTATATGTGTTTTGACTAATAACCCTAAGGTTATCTAGTCCCTGATTGTCCAGATAGTGACTAGGTATGTTTAAAAACGTGTTTGACTATTAAACCGACACACCCGACTGACCTGACATCCCGTTGGTGACCCATTACATAAACTAATAAAGTACACATAGATTACACATAAGGTTCAAGCATAAAACACTTAGTTTGCATCAAAAATCGCACATATGAAGTTGTAAGGTCGAATCAGCATGAAATGGAAGCTGGTTCGACCCAAAGAAGCCTTGGTTTGACCTTCACGAAGTTCATTTGACCTATACACAAGTTCATTGAACCTAACACATGTTAATTCGACCCTAACACATGTTAATTCGACCCTAACACGTGTTAATTCGACCTAAATCATGTTCGTTTCAACCAAACTGAAGTTCATTCGCCCTGTTTAATGTTGGTTCGACCCCAGGTGATCTTCGTTCGACCCCACGTGGGTCGAATGAGTCACTAGTTCAACCCAATCAGCTGCAAACATCCTAAAACGCACCAAATCGCATCAAAACAGTCCGAAAACATCATGAAACATCACGAATCACAGCAGTCAAACATGAATAACATATCCCTACAAAACCCTACTAATTTTACTCCAAAATCAGTCTGTTTTATAACTTACCCAAAATGGAACATTATGGAAATGTCACATCAATGAATGTAAACTTTACCCAAAATGGAAACAGGTTGATGGTGAAGATGTATCGTGTTCGATAATGTCCTAACACGGCGGAGATAACTAGTGGAGCAATGGAGGATGCACTGCCGCGAACTCTAGGGAGGAGCATGTCAGCCTCCTCCCAAGAGTCGTCAAGTTGCTCAGCCCATGATCGCTTTCTCTGATGGTGGCTTTTCTTTCCGGCCTTGATCATATTACACTGATGGCGTGGGGTGTATGTAATCATGTGAGTTTGGAGATTGCAGATTTGCTTCCGCGATCCCTCATCATGATTGCCATCGTTATTGTTACCTCATACGCCTATGTACACGTTTTTGACCAAGTGGAGTTGGCATATCTTGAGGGAAGATTCAATTTCCATCTTTAACCTATAGCAGTTATCCATTAGATGGCCAAAATTGTTGTGGTAGTCACAAAACTTGCTTGTGTCCACATTCTTTTGATTTCCAAGGGGGTTTGGCTCCTTGAAAGTGATTTGCTCAGTCTTGAGCACTTGATACGGCGTCTTGGTCAGTGGGATCCAATCGCGGTTTTTCTTGGAATGGCCACATTGTTCCCGTGTATGCTTGTTGGTAAGAATCTGGCGGGCATCGTTGGTGGGGTAGTATTTTGATTTTCCTTCCTCCGCAGACCCCAAGATGAGCGACCACACTGCATCCCTTTGTTTTTATTATTATTGTTGTTATTATCGTTCTAGAAGCCTCGCGCTTGGTGGAAGGATCGCTCAGAGGACGCGAAGATCTTTGCGGATCTGATAATTTCATCCCATGACTCTGGGATGTCATCTTTGTCGGTATTTCATAAGTTCCTCACTACGGAGGCCTTGTATGAGGTCGGCGCGAGTAAGTTCTTCTCCGCAACCTATAATAATCCAAACTTTAATGTTGGACCAGGATATAAATCTTTTTTGCTAACTTGGCATTAAAAAAAATCCAAGTCAGCATGCCACCTCAGCTGCCACGCCAACTTACATTAACCCAGTTACTTCATATTTAACGGAGGTTCATTTTTTGACACCCACATGTCTAGTTTGGATTATCCTGGTCCAACATTAAAGTTCGGATTATTATTGGCCAATGGGCCAAACTTTGGATTATTTAAATCCAATACTCCTAAAATATTTACTTTATATATATGTTTGTATGTTTTGTTCTAATATTATAACTAGGCCCGCTTACGGCTGTGCGCATATAATGTATATATTTGTGGCCCTTGGGGGGCAAAAGTAAAGTTGCATTAATTTTAACGTTATTTTACTAATTTCGTAAAAATAACGTTAAAAATGATGGACGGTTAATCACACATCAGGTGGTGGCGTTGATAGCCAAAAGACAAGGGAGTACATGCACCAGTCGGGATTGTCCCGATTGCTAAGTGTTATGTGCCTTTTGTCTAAGGCTTGATACAAAACCACTATTGAGCCGGGGGTCTAACTGGAAGCAGCCACTCTATTTCTATGGGGGTAGAGGTAAGGTTGTCTACATCTTACCCTCCTCAGACCCTACCCTAGCTTTTCTTATTGGTGGGATTAACTGAGTATGATGATGATGATGATGATGATGATGATGATGTTATAACTAGTTTCAGTATTCATGTACTACATAAGTTACATAATGTCAAATATATAAGAGCTTGGTTTAAAATAGCGTGAGGCGCTCCGAGGCGCTTTGGTTCTGAAATCCAAGGTGCGGGGCTTTTAGCGCGAGGCGAGAGCTTCACGTATTCGAAGCGCCTAATATTTAAAAAAATTATAAAAATTATTTATATATGTCAATATGACATATTCTACCTTGTAACCAAACATAAACACAAAAACATGATTATAAAACATGCCTAAATACTTAAAAAACATATTCAAAACATAAAAAAGCTAAAGCACATAGTTATCCAAAGTCAAAACAAACTTGAAAGTCTTAAACAACGTTAAAAATGGTCTCTCTAATCATCATCATCCGTTTAGTTGGTTTTGACAGAGGAAGCGGTGTTGTTTGAACCCGAAGCCATTTTGATTTCTAAACATAAAGAGAAGAAAACATTAAGACATTAAGTAAGTTATCATAAACATTAAAGAAAAGGAAAAAAACAGAATCAATGATTACAAGAACAACTTAATTATATCATAATTATTATACACCAAATAAGTATCACATAAAGCATATAAGGTCTGATTCACAACTCACAAGATAATCTAATAACATTAGAGACTGAAATTACCATCAAAATATGCACCAAAGTCATCAAAATATAAATATATTCACTTAAAAATGCAGGTAATTAATAAGAGGTTTGTGCTTATTATCGATTAACTTGTAACTATCATCTTTGTTTTGAAGAAAATATAGAAATTAAGTAACAAACAATAACATAAACACTTAAACAAACGAACCTGCTGGAAGATAACTGAAAAAAAAAAAAGAATTGAAAAAAAAACGAACCTGCTGGAAAATAACTGATCAGCTTTGCTGGTTACTGGAATCAGAGAAAGTTGAAGAGAATCAAAGAAAGTTGCTGGAAGAAAACTGCTGATCAGCTTTGCTCGAAGATAGCTTCGATCGGGACTTTTTTTTGTTGAAGAGAATCAGAGATTGCTGGAAGGTGGGTGCTATTAGTTTTTTTGTGTTAGGGTTTACTTTTTGAAAAGAATAAGATAAGAAAATAAGTTATCGGGCCTTTTTTTGTAACAGGCTTAATTATTTGTTATTGGGCCTTCTTTTTATTCGGCCATACAAAACAGCAGCTAAAATGACATTTATGGGCCGAAGCGCCTAGCGCCCCAATCGCCTAAAGCGCTTTTCGACAAAAAAAAACGTTTTTTCCAGCGCCTAGCGCCCCAATCGCTTAAAGCCCGGCTCGTTCCAGTCAACGAACCAATATCAGACTTCATTTATGAAACCATAATGCCACGCAACATAATCTCTTTCCCCGTCATAATGACAGACGGTAAACATGAACGCGTACAAGTGTCCCGCGACATCTCATCACGTCATACCTCTCGGGCGGGAAGGACTTGCGTGGTTCAATGCCAACGCTTCAACACCGCATCAGATGATCGGCTTCCCGACCCTCACCTGTGTCGTATTCATACGGGGAACAAGGACTGTCACGCGGCTAACACTGCAAAGGCCCCAAGAATGGTCAAAACTGACACCGGCATTGAGCCGAAAAATGGATTCTTAATCCTAAATTTTCGAAGCAAACCGTGGTCATTGGCCATGTAATCTCCGACACCATCCGCACTCATCTAAAGCAGTTACTCATCGCAAACATGGACATCTTCGCTTGGAAGCTGTCGGACATGATTGGTGTTCCCCACGACATCGTGGAACATAAGCTCAACGTGTACCGATCGGTAGAGCCGGTCGTCCAAAAGAAGCGCATCATGGGGCCAGAAAAAACAAAGGTCATGAATGAGAAGTCACCGAGCTGCTCAATGTTGGTATCCTATGCCCCATTTGATATAAAATATGGGTCCCAAACCCAGTCATCGTCGGGAAAGCCACCAAGGGGTGGCGCATGTGTGTTGATTACAAGGATCTCAATAAGGCGTCTCCAAAAGACTACTATCCTTTGCCGAAAATTGATCTCAAAGTTAATTCGCTAGCTCCTTACTATTTCAAGTGTTTCTTGAATGCATACAAGAGCTACCATCAAATACAGATGACAAAGGAAGATGAAGACAGAACAGCCTTCCGCACAAACATAGGTACTTTTGTTACACAAAAATCCCTTTCGGTCTAAAAAATGCGAGAGTCACATATCAGCGCTTAATGGACACAAAGAATAAGATAAGAAAATAAGTTATCGGGCCTTTTTTTTGTAACAGGATTAATTATTTGTTATTGGGCCTTCTTTTTATTGGGCCATACAAAACAGCAGCTAAAATGACATTTATTGGCCGAAGCGCCTAGCGCCCCAATCGCCTAAAGCGCTTTTCGACAAAAAAAACGTTTTTTCCAGCGCCTAGCGCCCCAATCGCTTAAAGCCCGGCTCGTTCCAGTCAACGAACCAATATCAGGCTTCATTTATGAAACCATAATGCCACGCGACATAATCTCTTTCCCCGTCATAATGACAGACGGTAAACATGAACGCGTAGAAGTGTCCCGCGACATCTCATCACGACATACCTCTCGGGCGGGAAGGACTTGCGTGGTTCAATGCCAACGCTTCAACACCGCATCAGATGATCGGCTTCCCGACCCTCACCTGTGTCGCATTCATACGGGGAACAAGGACTGTCACGCGGCTAACACTGCAAAGGCCCCAAGAATGGTCAAAACTGACACCCGCATTGAGCCGAAAAATGGATTTTTAATCCTAAATTTCCGAAGCAAACCGTGGTCATTGGCAATGTAATCTCCGACACCATCCGCACTCATCTAAAGCAATTACTCATCGCAAACATGGACATCTTCGCTTGGAAGCCGTCGGACATGATTGGTGTTCCCCGCGACATCGTGGAACATAAGCTCAACGTGTACCGATCGGTAGAGCCGGTCGTCCAAAAGAAGCGCATATGGGGCCAGAAAAAACAAAGGTCATGAATGAGCAAGTCACCGAGCTGCTCAATGCTGGTATCCTATGCCCCATTCGATATAAAATATGGGTCCCAAACCCGGTCATCGTCGGGAAAGCCACTGATGTGTCGTAAAACACATCTATTCTCCTATGTATTTTGAGTTATAAATTGAGTCTTTTGTATATAGTTTTTAGTAGTTTTAGGCGTGTATTCGTTTGTTGGCCTAGTTTTATCATTGTATAGTTTTTATTAGTTTTTAGTACTTATTTATTAATTTATTATTTTATTAGGTGTTCGTGGAGAATGAGCTAAAAAAGAAAGAATTTTAATTGAGACACGAACACTAGAGAGCATGTGCTCATGCACGTTGGAGCGTAAATGAGCAACTTTGGTTAAGCCAAGAACAACCGAGTCTAGAGCACCGAGTTATAATGCTATATAATAATAATAATAATAATAATAATAATAGTAATAATAATAATAATAATAAAATAAAAAAACACTAAACGTGAGTTCATTCACATTGTTGTAAAGGTCCATGGCCCAAGAGGGCATATCACATTAGCCGCCATATATTATTGGGAAGAGAGATATTAGAGAGGACTGCAACAAACAATTTAATTCATTCGACAGGACTTTTAATCGCAAAAAAGGAAAGGATTGGAAGGGACACACATTATTCGACGGCAGCGATATTATTTTCCTTGGAGCAAAAGGAGGAGGCATTCACAATTTTCTTTGATTCGCACAGAACCAATAGAAGAAGCAGCCACGGTGACGAGCGAACGAGCACGGAAGGAGAAAAGGCCACGGGCACGTTAAAGATCAATAGCCAACGAGCCTTGGGTTAGGTTTAGTTTTCGCTCTATATTTTTATAGACATGATGAAATTGTTTTTACTTTGAATTTATGTTTCTAATTATAATTATGAACTAGACTTTTATGGTTGCTTAGGTTTATGAACTAGACACATTATTTGCAGTTTTTAATGATTCTTGGTTTTTAATTTTGATGTGTAGGATTACATGATTTTAATTTTATTTTTGGATTTGATATATGTGTGTTGGTGTTATTTTTATTTGAAGTTTGTTTATTGGTTTTGTGGAGCTAGGCATGTAGAGATACCCCCTAGGTCTTGAAATCAATCTAGTTCGTCAACTTAGGTTAGTGTGCTAGTATTTGGAGTTGGAGTACGACACAAGTATAACAAACTAATATAATAAATTAACTAAGACGTGCAGTCCATTCTTGAGGGTGAGAAATCTAACTCGAGTTTGCTAGGTAACTAACTAGGCATTGTTCGGTAGTTGGCAAGCGCTAGGGCGGGAGTCGCTACTTGTCCGTGTTTAGAGTTTTCCTAGGTTTTCTTCAGTAGAGTTTAAGTCTGCTTCATAGTTTGAGGGTTTTAATCCAGGAGAGGTTTTAATCTGATTTCTATGGGATTTTGGTACGCTAGGGCGATCCGGGTCCATCTTAGCATTTCTACACTTGTCCCGCCTTGAGTCTAGTGAGCTATCTTTGACAGGAGGTTTATTAGATAAGAATAGGGTCTCAAGTTAATTACCAGATTCATGATTTATTGCTAGTGTCTAGGGATTTTACCTAAGTAACCAGCCTTCTTCCTATCCGATTTCTTCAAGTTCCTAGTTCCCATAAGCAGCTGAGGTTACTTTATTTATATTTAGTTTCTTTTAAGTTTTTTAATCATTAGTTTAACCCCCCACATAAGTATATATTTATTTAGGCTAGTATTCGGTATAGGTTGTGATCTAGAGTTACATTCGCGTCTTTGGGTTCGATACTCGGTCTTATCTGTTTACTGCTTTACGACCGGTACACTTGCCGTGCGTGTGTAGTTTTTAGGTGAGTCGTTTTAATTAAAACTTGTGCACATTTTTATATATACATTTACACACATCAGCCACCAAGGGGTGGCGCATGTGTGTTGATTACAAGGATCTCAATAAGGCGTGTCCAAAAGACCACTATCCTTTGCCGAAAATCGATCTCAAAGTTAATTCGCTAGCTCCTTACTATTTCAAGTGTTTCTTGAATGCATACAAGAGCTACCATCAAATACAGATGACAAAGGAAGATGAAGACAGAACAGCCTTCCGCACAGACATAGGTACTTTTGTCACACAAAAATGCCTTTCGGTCTAAAAAATGCGAGAGCCACATATCAGCGCTTAATGGACACAACCTTCATCAATGAAATCGCCGTGAGATTGGAAGTGTATGTCAATGATTGGGTTATCAAGAGCAGGGAGCAAGATCGTATGTTGGGGATATTCAGAAAACGTTTGACCAGTTGCGCAACGTGTGCATGTAACTCAACCCTAGCATATGCTCTTTCGAAATGGAGGAAGGTAAATTCCTCTGGGTCATTGTCATGCGGGATGGTTTTTGCCCAAACCCTGAAAAGATTCAAGCAATCGAGCGAATGCCTTCTCCTGCATCCATCAAGGAAGTCCAAACGCTGATGGGCCGACTGGTCTCCCTCAACCTTTTTCTCCCAAACTACGCTTCAAGGTCCTACCTTGAAGAATTGCTTGTAAAAAAAAGCAACTTCCGCTGGACGCCCAAGGCAGAAACGCTTTCCAAGAAAAGAAACGGTGCTTAGTGAACCTCCCCACTCTGACCGCGCCTCCACCGAAGGAGCCGCTAACACTGTACCTCTCCGTCACGGAAAGGTCCGTAGTTGCGGTGCTTCTAGTGGATCACAATAGAGTGCAAACGCCAATCTACTACATCAGCCGCACTCTCCTAGATGCGGAAACACGATATTCGATCATGGAGAAGCTAGTCCTTGCGTTGGTCCACGCATCAAGAAGGTTACGGCGGTATTTCCACGGACACCTCATCAACGTCATCACTGACTACCGAATCAACGATGTGCTTTGCAAACCAGAATTGTCGGGTCGCCTAGAAAAATGGGCAATTGAGCTCGGAGAACACACCATTAATTACAAGCCCAGGCCCACAATCAAATGCCAGGTACTTGCTGACTTCACTACGGAAATACCCGTCGACAAAGTTCAAGACTGCTTATCGGAACAAGCACCAGCGTGATCCCAAGACGAGTCGCAAAAGTGGTCCCTATACACTGATGGGGCCTCTAACGAAGATGGGTCAGGCGCGGGCCTTCGCCTTATCAGCCCAGATAACAAAGTGTTCACATACGCTATCCGCCTCAAATTTAAAAGCAGCAACAACGAGGCAGAATACGAAGCACTTTTGGTATGCCTCCGCATTGCGAAAAAAATGAGGGCCCACCAAGTCGAGGCGCATGTGGATTCAATGCTTGTTACGGGACAGATTAACGGGACTTGCGATGCGCGAGATACAACCATGATCCTCTACCTAGACCAGGCTAAACAACTCATGCGCAGGTTTGATTCGTGCAAGCTCATCCATGTAAAAAGGAGCCAGAAGAAACCAACAGACGCACTATGTAAAATGGACTCCACAGTCTTTGAGCACATGGGGAAGGAAGTTCGCATAGAAGTGCTAAATAAGCCCTCTGTCCCGCGGCGCCAAGTCAATGTCATCCGAACAGGAAACGCTTCCTGGATGACACCAATTAAGGCCTACTTAGCCAATTAGCCTCTGGTATCCTACCTGAGAAAAAATCAGAGGCCCGGAAGCTACAATACAAGGTTTTCCACTATCACCTAAGTGACGGAATACTTTACCATCGATCTTACCTTGGGCCGCTACTCCGCTGCGTTGACTCCGCGGATACATCCTTCCTTATATGAGATATTCATTAGGGCATATGTGGGTTGCACGCGGGGCCTCGAATGGTAGTCGCAAAGCTGATGAACGCGGGGAATTATTGGCCAGGAATAGAACTCCGCAAATGCGACTCCTGCCAGCATCATGCACCGAATACCCTGCGCCCCAAAATCGACCTGGTGCCCGTAACCACGGCATGGCCATTTCAAAAATAGGCAATTGACATTGTCAAACCATTCCCTACGGCACCAGGAAGTGTCAAGTTCCTAATTGTCACCATAAGCTACTTCGCCAAATGCGAACTCACAGCTATCAAAGAAGAAAAGTACAAGAAACAGTCGGAGCGTTACTACAATCAACCCGTCAAGTTGTGCAAATTCAGCATTGGGGATTATGTCTTCCGCGATAAGGAGGAATCTAACGCAGAACAACAAGGAAAAATGGCACCTGACTGGGAAGGACCATTCAAGATAAAAGAAATACTGGGGAAGGAAGCCTATGCGCTAGAAAAGCTAGATGGCATACCTATACCACGGTCTTGGAACGCGGCACAACTGCGCGCTTGTTTTATGCAATCTATTTGTAATTATGGCCATCCAACCCTATTTAATGATCAATTAAAAGACTATATTTCCAATATTTGTTGTTCTACTCATCTTTTACTCAACAGTCTTCAAGGCGCAGGGTTCTCTAACACCCAGCGTCGGACTGCGCAGCTACATGATGATTAACAAATTCAAGCTAACACTGGGGGGAGTGGACTACCCAAATCAACAAGCTTAACGTAGCGCAATAACAACAACGAAAGGAAGACAACGTGAACATTCCATTAAAAAGGGCACTAAAGGCCTCATATTTACAAGTACAAAAAATAGACAAATTTATAAAGCAATCATAATCTAAGTGATTTTCCTCTTCATGGGTTACACCCGATGTGCCGAAGCCAGCGGTTGCGTTGGTGGATGACTTACGAGCCTCTCCTCTTGGCGTGCCCGGGCATTCTCCGCTGCCTTCTCCTCCTCCTCACGCCGCTGAGCCGCTTCAGTTTCAGCTTTTTTCACTGCCTCCGCATCCAAGCGGTCGGATTTTCAATAAAGTAACGGAGGGCAGCAATGGACTCAGCATAAGAGTTGCACTTTTCAACGACGCTTAGGATGGGGAACTTAACTTGCTCAAAGAGAGCAAGTTATTTCTCATATTTAGCCTCTAATGGTTTCCCATAGTGCTCGGCTTCATCAATACGACCCTGATTCAGCGCATGGTGAAAACCAGTGTCAAACCCATCCGCTTTTCCAGTAACACGGGCAGCAGCGGCGATGGCAGCTGTAACACCCCGGTTTTAGGGCCCAGAATTTTTCACACAATATTATTAATATATGATAATTAAACGACCAAAGATGAATAATAAACCATATGTTTTGATACGAAACTGAAAATCGAACTATTATATATAAGTATCATACGTGAGCGTACGTTACGTAACCTAACTGATGCTCGTTAACGAACCCACCCGACTCTCTTGATGAGTCACTAGGGGAGGACACTTGTCCTCCCCATGTTGTGACAAAATAACCCTTCAAACCATTTAATTACAAATGGTTTTGTTAAAACCATTTGATCTCACCCAAATATAAAAACCCTATAAACCAACACCCCCTTTTACTTGTCTGCTAACATACACACACCCAATCAGAGAGAAAACAATAGAGAGAGATGCAGAGGAGGGGAATGGACGCTGACCACCATCAAAGTGGCGGAGCCACATCGGATCTCCAGTGACCTTCAACCGTACACCTCCTCACCCGGTGTTACTTCCAAACAACACACTTGAAGGTTCTGACCCAGGATGAAACACTAGCACTCAAAACTAATCAACTTCCTTTTATACATAAATCGTAAATGTACAGAAGATTGAATATGAATAATATTATACTTGAAATATATAAAGTAACTGAGAATTTTGTAGAGAAAAGGAAAATGGATGCACTTTATTCAATGCTAACACATGCCTTAAATAAAACATATTAGATAAGGAGCATGACAGATTGATATATATTTGGACTATGACTATTTACCATTAAGAAGTAAGATTATGAGATTAGTGTATAGACTATAGATCACTAGTTGCATATTGGACTATCAAGCGATTCTAATAAATTACTAAGGTATCATAACAAACAAGACTTGGATTCATAAGATAACGTACGATATATGTGAATATAACCTAAGACATTAAACTCGACATATGGGTTGTTGGATTAAGGACTGTATTTTATAAGCAATGGATGGGTAGAACCATAATCTGACAGGTAGAATAAACTTACATAAACAACTAAAAGTCCTAGTACCCACACGTGTAACCATGATATTGGTTACACGCGCTAATATTTGTAAACTTGAGTAGGTTCTTGTTAGAGATTGATAGATGTATCATGACTTGGGATGACATGTAACTGCATGATGATGCACCATGGTGAGTTCCGTTTACTATTCCCCTTTTTTCTGTTTACTGTTTTGGGGTGAATACATGCTTCCAGTTGTTTTGTTTATTATGGGTGTTAGTTATACATAGCGTGATTACGTGCTTGCTTATGATGCATACTGAACCAGGCACTCATTAACTCTAGGTGAGCCGACTTAATATATGGGTAGTACTACCTGGGGAAACCCCTACGCACAGTGGCCCGGCCTGACCCAGAAACCCCCATTGAGACTGACGGGTCATTGCGGTATATATTTTGCCATGGGGAACCTATGTGGCAGGGCATAGGTTGAGAAGCTATGAAAATAATGGGCATATACTTTGTTGTTACATCTAGGCATGGTTAGGCATGACGCTGGGTGCCAAGGGTTGAGTGGCCAGCTTGTATAACTGTAATACCATAACCATGACTTGAGTTGTGAGAACTCGTAAACTTGTTTTTGAAATGATAAACTGTTTTGGATCCACTTAACTACTTACACGGACTCACCAGCATATTTGCTGACCCAAACTCTTTTAAGCATGTGTTCAGCCGTTCAGGTACTACAAATGGATGGATGGCAACGCGAGGTATATGATAGCTAGATGCGGATTAGAGATAAACAGGATAGAAATTGGATCGACTAGTTGATTACACCTCCTCAACTACTTCGACGACCGCCGCGATTCGTCCCTGCATTAGACTTTAGTTATTTTTATATTGCATTTATATTATTTTGAAACCAAATTGTTGTATAAACAATAAATATTAGTCTTCGTTGCTTCCGTCATGCATGTTTGTTATCAATCTGTTATTTCGTCCAGCCCTTCCTGGTCAGGGTGTGACAGCAGCGACCTGGTCACCCAAGTTGGGTTCATTCCAGAAACGCTTGAAGATCTGTAAAAAAAGATCAAGTGTTAGAAATTTTTTAACAAATACAAACGCGGGAAAAGGAATAGTAAAATGGGACTCACCCCAGACACGCCTTTAGTCATCACCCACTTGACCTCTTGTTGCGCCTTCTCGTGTGCAACAAGGGCCTCCTCGAGCAACACTTTCGCATTCTCAGCCTCCAAGAAGCAGTAGCTCGAGCTTCTTCTAGTGAAGCCTTCACCACAGCTAACTGCTCCTTCTACTTTTCCCATGCCCCCTTCTGGGACTCCAACATTGAGACGCGTGACGTCATCTCCATAATCTCCTCATCTTTTTTTGGAGCTTAGAATGCGCGTCCGCAACCTTGGAGTCACGTTCTTCAAGGGCCTTGGCGTGGCCCTCGGCAGCAGCACGCAGCTGGGAGTTCTTATTTTGAAGCACTTGAATCTGCTCCCTAACCTTCATCATGTCGAAATTGGTGCGATTGCAATATCAGTCCACCTCTTTTGGGCTGCTGCGTGCTTCGCCTTCAACTTTTTAACCTCATCTTCAGCAGAATAAGCACGGCCCCTGTACCGATGTACCTCGTCCATTTATTTTCCAGTTTTTATTGAGTTTACACAGTGAACTTATGACCGGTTTTAATTTTCTTATAAACTAACTAGACGGTTTAAATATTTGTGAAACCTTTTGTAATCCATATATTAGAGTAGGTTTTGCTATTTAAAAGGGGGTAGCGGCGCAGCTTGTTGCTCGTTTACCAGTCATTTACTTGTAATTTGTTATGTTTTTTATTAATGAAAGATTAAACATTATTTAAATTATATATTACTCTGTAACTTATAGTAAAAGTATTGTGTAACTTTTTGTTAAATCCTAAATTAGAATATCTAGCTAATATGATGGCAAAACCAAAATTAACTTATTATATGTTGAAACACAATAGGGTAACATGGTAAAAGAAATTACTACTTCCGTACTTCCAATAGTCCAACTAGTTTGGCATGTAGCTTACCTTACATATTGTTTGCACAAAAGAAGTAATATAGATCATGAATTTCTCCTCTTCCTCAACGAGTTACATTTAGATCTCGTGACCTTAAAACAAGGCATGAGACACTTAACAAAGGATCGGTTCCTAATGAGTGTAATCATATAGAGTTTCACATGTAGCTTGTCTTTTGTATTCACAAATACATAGATCTCGAGTTTCTTCTCAACAAGTTTGATTTAGATCTCATGACCTTACAATGACACATGATACACCTACGAATGATTTGTTCCTATAATGTGTGTAATCATAAGACGGTTTAATCATTTCATAAGACGCTCTCTACGCCCTAGACAATTCACATAGCGCTTACCTTCCATCCTACTATGTCTGACTTGAGCGCGCGTCAAGGTAAAATCATATACGGAGTATAATTCTCAGATTTTGTTTCTTAAGCATACCCTTTGAGACATTCATAACCAAACACATTTTGTCTTTTTGTGTTTGGTCACTTGTATATGACATAACATGCTATGATTTGATTTGAGACAACAAAGAAAGTCTTTCATAATTTGTATGCTCAGTTTGTAAAACTAAAACAACCATGTGTTTGTTTTGTAGAACCACAACTATCACTTTCATAATTAATTATGGCTTATCAAGATATAAAAAGGTTGGGTTTCAGGTGATAATGGAAGAAAAGATGTATCGAGTGCATTTATTACATCTAATTTGGCAAGTGGGTTTTGTATTTTTTTTTTTTTTTTTTTTTTTCATCATAAGAGGAGAGATCTCTATTTTGTTCATAAAACAAAATTTCATCGTCAATGATTTAGTTGGATAGGTATTTATCGGATATATTGTTGACATATACTAATCAATAATTACCGAGTTAAACATTTATCAAGTTATTTTAACCTAGAGTCGTCTTCGAAACTTTTAAAATATGTCTAGTCTCTCGGCGAGATAAAAACTGGGCCTTAAACTAAACCTACAATTTTGTATTGGGTTTAAACTTTAAAATTTGAATTGGGCCTAGATATTAGGTTAATTTCATTATGAACAAATATAACCTTAGTAGAACATTAAGCCTATTAAAAATTACAATTATAAAATCTGAAATCACAATAGGCCTAGTTAATTTTTTTTAATGGGTATATTTTTAAAAATAAGAATTTTGGGCCTACTTGAGAGTCAGGCCTAAGTCGGTAACTACCAGGCCATGCTCCAAGGCCAAATGATTAAATCCTCTAACAGCACTGAAGGGATAGGCAGCCTAATCCAGTCGGACGCGGCCTCCCTATCCCTGCTTAGCAGAAGATCCACGGAAACGGGTGCGTAGCACAGTTTCGGCGGAAAGGACTTGGGTCACAACCCTACACACCCGTGTGAAACATGCGCGCGTCTATCAACGCGCGGGCTATCTCATATCATAAACATTCTCAAGTACGAGGTACGGAAGATCAAGAGTCAGGAAGATCTACTTGCAGAGGATCACTGACACCACCAACTAGATAAGGACACGTGTCCGCGGTTGCCCAACAACCACTGAGGTTCAACAGTGACGTGACTAGTTCCATGCTGCCACTACTGTTCTGACCGGGCATGCTTACCCCCCGTCAGAGGTCACGTCAGACGCCGGCAAGTAAGTCAACCATGCCAGTTCAGAACGACATACCTCCAGGGACCAATTGCAAGCCGCCACGTGTCCACCTGTAAACTCGCCGGTGACGTCATCTACAGTAGACGTCCTTTTCCCGCCTTTTTAGAGACCAGGGAAAGTTGGGCCGGGGTAAGGCCCAAAGATCACAAGACTCGTCGTGGGCTTCTTCTCAAGCCCACGACCTCCATTATAAATAAAAGATATCAACTCCCTTCAAAGGGATCAAAAACCAATCACTTGTAAC
The DNA here is from genome assembly GCA_028751855.1 of Ambrosia trifida. Lineage (NCBI taxonomy): Eukaryota > Viridiplantae > Streptophyta > Magnoliopsida > Asterales > Asteraceae > Ambrosia > Ambrosia trifida. The sequence goes on along the minus strand of CM054122.1, from coordinate 57,718,947 downwards.
ATAGAGCTAGGATTACTTACATGTTTTGTATTCTCTCAAGCAATAATATTCTCGGCTCTTCACATTGGACGTAGGTCGCACTCGACCGAACCACTTATATCTTTGTGTTCTTATTTTACTTACCACACACTCACTCGTATTCACTTCCTAGGGTTAATCCAAAGGTTTGGGTAAAGAAACGTACGTGCAGTAACATAGATACTAACCACTCGGTGATTAGTGATATTCCCCGAGATACTTATTGTTTCTTCATTGGCGCCATCCGTTCGGTTACAACATTTGTAACAACCGGCAAAAATAAGGTAATTCCGTACAAATTAATTAATATATGATTAACGTAATTAAATGCAATTATGTGTGATTTAATTATCAAGGCCTTAGGAGATAGCAATTTCCAAATAGTGCATAGGAATGCATACGTTTAATGGTAAAACATGATTGGATCATGTGCGAATAAACTATCCGGAATGGACGTTGGCAATTACCCGGTAATAATTAAATAAACGAAAAGGATCCCGGACACCCAGGATATAAAATAAAGGGTAGTTTCATAAAATATAATGAGTTTTGGAACTCCAAAACCATAAGTGGAAACGTCTTGTACAAATCTCCCGGTAACGAATAAAATGCGCGTACCGCACCCGATACGCGTATAACTCATAATTTCACCCGGCAAAGGCCCAAATAACCAATCAACGCTTAAATTAGACTATATTTAAGGGTTATTAAAGGTATTTTTAATGTCCGAATAACGCGCGATTAAATCTCGAAAAATACCCGAACGACACCCGAACGACGAGGGATCAAGCTTAACATAATAATGGCAAATACTTAGTGTGGTGGACCCCACCTAAACCCTCAAAAGGGGCCGGCCTAAAGGTCATCATGCATGATCTTTTCCTTGCCTTGTCTAAGTATCCTACATATACATCCAAAAGGTGATCATGTAAGGAAGCATGCATGGAAGGATTGTGTGTAAGAATAGGAAGTACAAAAGCAAGCCTAAACCTTGCTTTTGTGTCAAAAAAATCGGCCCTTAGGCCATATAAATCCAAGACACCATCAAGTAATTATACACTAGTATACACATGCTTGGATAAAAATCTAGTATAAGATCATGGATGATTACAAAGATTTAGCCAAGATTTACAAATAACCTCTCCCACTCTCTCCCTACCTCACGGCACACACACACTTCACACACCCATCTAAGATCATTTTTGTACTTCTTAAGATCTCTTAAATCTTTGGGAAGATTACATGCAATCCATGGAAGATTACATGTGATAGCACTATATAAACATGTGTTAGAGACTTGGAGAAACAAAGCAAACACTCCTCTTCTTCTCCTTCTTTGAGCCGTGGACTTCATCCACCCCACATACATTCTTCTTTCAAGTTTTTACACCTCCAAATCACTCAAAACAATCCATCATCCAAACCCCTTATTGTGTGTTTCAAGCTTGGAGCTTAACCATTAAGGAAGAACACACTAAACCCCTCTCAAAATCCAAGGTTTTGTCTTCCCTAGCCTTGTGCTAGTAGTAAGCTTCTTAACCTTGTTTTTGATAATTATTATTCATGTATGTGTTCTTAGAAGCAAGTTGTACATGAAGGGTTTAAAAGGTGGTTTGAACATAATCTTTAATAGGTTTTACTTGTGTAAAATAGATGATTAAAGATATGTAAATAAATCATGGATTTGATGATGATAAAGTAATGATCTTGAAAATATATAAAGTTTACACTTAAACTAAGTAGGATGATGATTTGGTTGAGATTTGTGGAATAAACTTGAATGTATTAAAAAGTAGTGTTAATCATCTTAAAATGATCATCCATGGTATAATATATGGTGGAACATGTTAGAAGTTCAAGAATAAAGGAGATGAAAAATTAAAGTTACTTACTTAGAAGAATGATATTTTGTTAAAATGGGCAAATACATAAAACACACATACAAGTAGTCTTATACATGGAATATAAGACTAATAAAAGTGTTTTGATACAAAAATAACTTACCAATAAAAAGTTGAATCTTCAAAGTCTACTATTTTGAGTGAAAAATGTTAACTTTGGAAGCTAGAGTGGAAAAATGCAACATTTGAAAGTTAAGGGACTAATATTGTAACTTTGAAAGTTAGAGGACTAAAATGGATATTTTAGAAACTATTAGTCCAAAAATGCAAGGATGGAAAGTTTGGTGTCAAAAGTATAAGTAATAATTTTCTAAGGATGATTTTGGTAAATACTAGTAGATATACTTGGGTATTTTTGTATAAAAGTATATTTTTGAAAGTTATAAAAATATGGATTGTATTAACATAAGGATTTTTATAAAATAGAGATTTTATAAAAATGTTAAACAAACTTGAGAAACTTATACGAAAATGAATACTTTTATATAAATGGGAATATAAAAGTATTGGAAACATTTTTGTAGTTAAGTTAACAAGTTGGGTTAAAAATACATAAGTATTTTAAACCATCCAAGTAACATGTGTTAGGAGGAAGAAATATGAATAATATTTCTACAAAACACATGTTGGGAAAAACTTGGAAAAAATTAACTATACGAGCTAAGATATCGAACTAAGACGCGTTAACGAATCGTACACGGACAAAACATGAGAAAAATGCCATTGCGGCAAGATAAGAAAATATATATTTTTAGAAGTAAAATATATATACATCATGGGTGAAAACTAATAAACACTTTCCTAAGTGCTGAAGGAATTATTCGTGGGAGAAAAACATGACATAAACAAATAAGACGTTAAACAAACGTATATACTTAACAAGAAAAATTACACATTTATATATATGTACGCTCGTCTCGGCAAAATTCTAGTATATCTACTTAATGGGAAAGTAGATATGTGGGAAGGAAAACGAGACGAGTAGACAAGGATATATATATGTGTATGCCGTACCAACAAGAACCTAGTATATTTATTTGAATGGGAAAATAAATATACGGTATGGTGAGTTGAATCGGGTGTTAAGAATATACAATCGAACGACAAGACCTTAGCATATTTGTTTAAATGGGAAAACAAATGTGTGGCAAAGTGAGTCGGGTCGAGGGTTGAAATATATATTATATCGAGCGATGCGATCTTAAGTACAATTATTTAAATGGGAAAATAATTATATGTTAAGTGAAGTCGAGTCGATGATAATAAGGTACAAGTTAAGGAAATATTAACAAGAATAATATATAACTTGTAACACAAGGGGTAATCTAACGCCAACGAAACCTAGGATACGCGCTTAATTAAACGGGATTTGGAATAACTTGTGGTCGGGAGTTGGGTGTACAACTTGCCAAGGCACATGCACTATAGTAATAGCGACTTATACGTCTAGGACGTTTGTAGGTGCGAGACCCTCTTTGCTATCTGCCTAGTAAGCCAGACAGAGTTTCAGGTGAGTTTCACGGCCCCATTTTAAACTATTTTTACGTTTTTCGGGGGAAAGATATGTTAGGGAAAATGTTTGACGGATTTATTACTTGAGGTGTGACCGCCACTCGGGGTTGAGTCCTCGCCTCTATAATCATTTGTTCAGGGAAATGAAACCGGTGGAATATTTGGATAGTACTATTGGTGCCTGACAAGGCCCACCCCTAATCGATAGCGTCGATTATGCATTAGGTTATGCCTGGGGTGCATATATTCTGAACTTAAGTCGTGGGAAACCGAGTAACGACTTGGAGCGGGGCATTATTATTATACGTCTTGGTTTGATTATAGTCTCAAGTAGAAGTATAGGAATTTGCAACTCCTATATATTGTCATAACATGGTATTTCCCAAGTATTCAAGTTTTGGAAACTAAAAACCTGTGAACTCACCAATATATTTATATTGACGAAACTTTAAACATATCTTTCAGGTAATTAGATGAAGACGAACCGGGGCAAGCTGGGTCGTGGAATCCTCCGATATGGCGTTAAACATTTTGCGGGGTTTCACCTTTATTTCCCAAGGCTTTGGGATATATTTGAGAAACCTCTATGTTGTCTTAAAAACAATTTACTTTTATGTAATATTTTGAACAAGAATTGACGCCTTAATAAATGACCCATTTTTCTTAAATTACTTGTGTTTAGCATTAACCTTGACTTTATGCTTTGAACCGTCGCGCCACGTGTTTCCGCCATTGTCGTGGTGTGACAACATTCCCTTCTTTTAACCCACCCATGGCTGAACCCAACCCCAACACAGCTGTCACCAACCAGACTGAGGACGTCGACGTCCAGCTCACTGGAAACGACGGTACCCCAGCCATTGTCGTTAAACAGTCCACCTCATGCATCCAGAAGCCTGCCTTCGAGGTGAGTGACGTGGAAACTGATGAAGACAGTGGTGACAACTCCGAGGAGGACCCAGACCAGTGGCTCCTCCGTCAAAGCTCAAAGAGCGCTGCTATCTATCAGCGGATGCTTATAAGACAAGCAAAAAAGAAGGGCAAGACCCTAACTTATGGCTCCTCACCAAAAAAGAGCAATAAGAGCAAAGAAACCACCAGTCGTCGTGGTGGTCGCGTCGGGGAGCTCGGCGGAAACGCCGGGGCTTGGGGCCGCACCAGCACACACGACGAAATGGACGGTTACGAGTCGTCAAGTACGGACTCTGACCGCAACGGAAAGGCTCACACCCGCCGTCCGCACCGCAAGGATGTGGACGACGACCTGGTCAAGCCTTTCCGCCCGAAATCTTTCGCGGAGAAGTCAAAGTTCGTTGCCCGTATAGCAACGGCGGCAATCCCTAGAACAGCCAAACTTACCAGCAGCATCGGGAAGTACGATGGCCTGCGTGACCCAGATGACCACATTCACGACTTTGAATGTGCGGGAAGTTCGGTTAACTGGCCGGTCCAGGTTTGGTGCCATCTTTTCGCCCAAACATTGACCGGCGCAGCCAGGGTTTGGTTCGACAATCTCCCCGCGGGGAGCATCGCTGACTTCGATGATCTCACCGAAAAGTTCGGTAACCATTTCACACATCTTAGAAAACACAAGAGAGACAAGGCACACATTCTTTTGTGTCGCCGATATGACCACGAGTCCATTGAATACTTCATTGTCCGTTTCAACAAGGAGGCCCTTTCAGATAGGCTGCGGCGAAGAACCCACCCGTGCTGCGTTCATCCACAATGTGCGCAGCCCAGAACTCATGAAGTGCCTTACAGGCAAAGAAGACATCCCAGAGTCCTGGTATGAAGTCATTCACTCCGCCAAGATATACGCCTCATCTGAAAAGTCCTTCAATAAGATGCACGGCTTCCAGCAACAACACCACCATAATAATAATAAAAACAAGGGAAAATCCGTTTGGAACCGCATCTCCGGCTCAACAGACGAGGGAAAGTACTCCCCCGCAAATGATGCCCACCACATCATTAGCGGCAAACAATCAAGGGAGCAACGTGGTCACTCCAAGAAAAACCACGACTGGACCCCGCTAGTCAAAACTCCGTCTCAAGTCCTAAAGACGAAACAAGTCACCCTCAAGGAGCCCAAACCCCTGGGGAGAAGACGCAATGTTGACACATCCAAGTTCTGCGAGTACCACAACGACTTTGGTCACCTCACAGACAACTGTTACAGCCTAAAGATGGAGATTGAGACTGCCCTAAAGTCTGGACAACTCGGTCATCTGGTCAAAAATGTCCACCGCGCGGCTAAGGGCCAAGCTGGCGACAATACACAAGCGGAAGGATCGCGGAAAAAAATCCGTGACTTAAACACACACACCGCCACCATCATCCCACGCCATCAATACAACATGACAAAGCTGGGAAAGAAGAGCCAGCAAGGAAAAAGAGCCCGGGTACCAATCAACAATGACTCCTGGAAGGAGGCGGAAATCCTCCTACCCAAAGTCCGGGGCGGGGCGTCTTGCACCGCCCATCTAGTCATCACTGCTATCTTCGGTCATTATCGAACAAGGTACATGTTTATGGATGGCGGCAGCAGCACAGACATCATGTATGAACAGTGTTTCCAGCAATTGGATGAGGAGGACAAGGCAAAGCTCGTCCCCGTTAATGAGCCGATCTCGGGGTTCATTCATGAAACAATCATGCCCCGTGGTATGATTTCTATGCCAGTAACAATGTCTGATGGCACACATGAGCACACCGAAATTTGCGACTTCATGGTTCTGCCAGCAAACTCCAACCACGACATCTTACTGGGCCGCGAGGGCATCGCGCGCTTCAACGCTAACGCCTCCACCGCTCACGCAATGGTAGGATCCCCAACCAAGACCGGCGTCACAATCGTCCTGGGTAACAAAGACTGTCATTCGGCTAAAGCTGCCAAACCACCAAAAATGGTCAAAACGGATGCCAAATGATAAAGGTTAAGTGTTCATGAATGTGTATAATAAATGATTTCATTCTCATGTTAATCACTGTCAAGAGTTGAGACCACTTCTCTGAGAAGTGCATGAGCATGTAAGGTTAAGCTTCAAAAAACTAAGACATCTATTTTCCAAAGATAAGAAACAACTATCTTTTTCACCCTTTTCTCCATTTATTTTTCATTTATCATTTTACTTTTTAACATCTTTTTTTTCAAGCGTGCTAGATTAACTTATTTCTCTAAATTAAGTTCTTTAAAATTTTGCATAATAAATCAATGATAAGTTATGTAACGAGTCCAAATGATATCAAGTAATACCAGACTGGGCTGGGCTGGCTCGTCTAACACTTTGTGGGCCGTCTCTTGTTGACTTGTATAAACATTTATCGTATTAACGAGGTTTTCTTGAGAAAAAAAAAAAAAACTATACCTTTAAATTGTCATGTGGTGACCGGTGATAATTGGCTGTAAGTACTTTATTTAATACTAGTTGATTACCTGGGAGTGTCCCGAATTGAAAAATCTTATATGACTTAATAAAAAAGGATAAAAGAAGTAAACAGTCTCAACCTCTTTTAATGCTAAAGAAAGTTGTTCTAATGTTTATACTACCAAAAGGGGCTCTCATGCTGCGTTCCCAGTAGATTAAAAAATCTCAACCTCTTTTTAAGCTAAGCATATCGTTATAGCACATGAATATGGGCAAATCATATATGTAATAGTAGGTTCAAAAACATATATACTATTACTAATTTTTATCCCGGGAGCGTCCCGGGTTGAAATATCTAATATGACATAATAAAATATCTAATATGACAACATAATTAATTACTTGCCAATATATTATTATTATTTATTTTAAACAAATCTCTGCCATAAGTTATCATATTCAAATATAAAAAAAAAAACAAATCTCTGCGCCGGGGTATAAATCTAGTGCCATTACAAAATATTATATAGTTTCAAATGAATGCGGAAGTTTGTAATCGATCATTCAAGAAAAAACTAACATGAAATAAGGAAAAAAAGTTATTTATAAAAATATCTAAGGCATTAGTCTAAGGGTTATGTAATGCGTTAAAAAATTCATGGGTATATGATCGGGTATATAGTTTGGGTATTTGGGTATATGGTTTCGGATAATTGGGTCGGGTATCACCTAATCCCAGGCCCGACCCAAACCCACAATTTTTTTTAAACTAATTCCAAACCTGACACAATACCTGTCGGGTTACAAAAAATAGTCGTTTTTTTCTCCGTTTTTTATATAGCGCTATGGTACTCGTTGGAAAGATAATAAAACGCTCGTTAATTTGGTGTAATTTTTTTCTTTAAAAAATCTCGTATATAAAAGATATCAACGTTTAAAAGTTATGAGAGGAAACATGAGAGAAAATAATAAAGGTTTAATATTTAAATTTAGTATATTAGGTATTTAATAGATTAAGTTAAACCATATTTATTCCTTTTTTTTAATTGGTCTAGAGTTGTCACATCACATTCTATGTGGCATCTCTCAAAAAAGAGATTGAGGGTTAAGGCCTCCATTGAATGTCACCTCAATAATATTCAATTCTTTTATTATATGTTATAGATTATAGATTATAGATAACTGTACATGTTATGTAGCCTTTTTTTTTAAACAATGAGAACCCATTATTAACAAAACTCGCGGGTTACCATGAACGAGAATAGGTAAATCGAAGCTTGCGCTATTCAAGATATTATAACAAAAAAATCAATGGAAATAAGATTCAAGCCAAAACCTATTAAGGTTCTTACCATGCACCACCTTATAAAGAGGGGGGGGGGGGGGGGGGGGGGGGGGGGGGGGGGCGACAATGGTCAAGGCTTGACCATCTTGGCAAGAAGTAACCATGAAGGTGTTGTTGATTTGCATTAATTTTTGACGGTTGACAAATAACAAGAGTCATTTTTCTAAAGTTTTATTTAAATCATTTAAATTAAAACCTATAATTATATCCTCCGCTTCAAATCAAACCCAAAACTATGAAAATCAAAACATATAGGAACCCACCATCTCAAATGTCCCCCTTTGAATCGTGTCGTCCTGACTCACCAGCTTTTGAAGACATTGGTGATGATGATGACGACCTTGTGCAAGAAACTCAATTTAATACAAATTTGGATGAAATGAACAAGAGGATGATGTAGTTGAAGTTGTTAAAGGAAAGAAAAAAAGGGAAAAATTGCAATCGGGCCGATCGACAGGATTGGACTCCCGAGAAAGAAGTTGTACTGGCTCAAGCTTGCGTTCATGTCACGGCCAATCGTGAAAAAGGAAATCAACAAAAAAAAAAGTTGTGGAAAGTCGTTCTTAAACACTTTAAACGAGACAATGAACCAGAAGCAGCAAGACGGGTGAGTCAAGGGATTGAGTATAGGGGTGTACAAAAAGCTCGCGGCTCGAGGCTCGCTCGAAACTCGCTTGAAAAAAGTTTGAAAAAAGCTCGGCTCGAAGAGGCTCGTTTTGTTTTCGAGCCGAGCCGAGCTGGCTCGTTTTGTAATCGAGCCGAGCTCGAGCCAGGGATGTTCAGCTCGTGGCTCGGCTCGATGGCTCGACATATGGCTCGACTCAGGCTTGTGTATGTGTAATTAATATATAGATGAAACTAATATATTTTGGCTCCAAACCTAATTCTAAAATTCAAAATTTGAAAATCCCGCTCATACTACCTATCTACCCCATCTTTTCATAATAAATAAACCATAACTTAGAAAAAGAAAAAAAATATATGATTATGTGTAATTTTATTGTTTTTTATTTAATAAATATTTGTAAAAAAATAAAATAAAATAAAAAAATATAACGAGCTGGCTCGAGCCAGCTCGAGCTCGGCTCGAACATTTACGAGCCGAGCTCGAGCTCGACTTTTCAGCTCGACCAGAAAAACGAGCCGAGCCGAGCTGGCTCGATTTAAGTTCGAGCTCGAGCTCGAGCTGGGCCTGACCCGGTTCGACTCGGCTCGTGTACAGCCCTAATTGAGTAATTATAGAGGAATCAGATCAAAACAACTCAGTAAAAAGTTGAGTTGACCCAATAACATATGTCGTCCATTTTAAAGTCTCATTATATTATATATATATACAAATTGCAAAATTTTGTGTGAGAGGGATTTACTGTTTCCCTCAATACAAGTTTGTGAAGCACCGCGTACAACCACGTGAGGCAGCCATCTTTCGGTCGCCTCTTTTTCCCTGATTGCCACGTTTCAAAGGCTTCACATCTCATAACCCACCACCGCTCTCTAGCTTGGTCTATCGGTTTGGTGGTTGCTTCAACGATGAGGGAGGACAAATCGGAGTGGGTTTTCTGGTTAGTCTATCTTTGCTAGCATATCGTTACCTCTGTTTTGCTTTGTGTCTACTGTTGTCGTTGCCGGTGGCTTTGGCCGACCATCGCGGCGGTGGCTGTGTACGGTCAGCCGATGACGACGGTTGCGATCGTTGTTTGTATAGATTCTTGCATCTTGAGAGCCCTAATTTTTTGGGTTGTTCTGTTGTTGTGTTGTTGCAGGCCCTTCATGGCAACAATCATTTGAGCCTTTTATTCCGTCGTCTGCCGCCGGTGGCGGTGGCTTTGGTCAACCAGAGCGGCGGTGGCTGTAGGTGGTCCGGCGATGATGCTGATTGTTTGTATATAAATTCATGAGAGCCCTAATTTTTTTGGGTTGTTTCATTGCTGTGTTGTAAGCCTGTCGCCTCCACCGATCCACTTTATCCTTTGGTCTCGCGAAAAGGTCCAACAGGCTATGATGATTACGGTTAAGATTATTGCTTGGCGTGGCATAAACAAGGCCGGCAAGTGCCATGATCTGCACTTGCAACCCGTGTTGCAGCCATGGTAGTCTAACAACCAGATCTGAGCCTAATCAAATTTATTTTGAGGTTCTATGATATCAATTATTACCATGATCTGATATAGCATATGTGGTTTGCGAGTTGTTAGATTGTTTATAAGCAGCTATAATATTTTGATTGATGAGAAACATGTCTGAGTTGAAAAACTTAGTTTCATCGAAGTCTTAAGTCTTTATGTCATGCTATTCTTGACAAATGGAGATACTGTTTATTATCAACTATGATATGCTATTACCATGATCTGATATAGCATACGTCTTGACTAAACGAAGGCCGTGATGATGATTGTGCTAATTGTAGTTGGCATCACAAGTAGTTGGCATCTTTCTCATTAAATTTTGTTGCCTAGATTGTGAATCCCTACATATATCAACTAAGCCCTCATAAGTCATATTAAATATACTTTAATGCAACGGCCTTGGTGGGTGATTCCCTAGGGCGGTGAAGGTCGGTATTGGTGAGTCCAGTGAACCATCTTGACTAAACGAAGGCCGTGATGATGATTATGCCATCATCTGAGCCTCAAATCGATGATGATGAGCGTATATAGACGCCAACATTCTTTCGTTTTGGTGTCGTTACTGTCTTAGAAAGAGAGAGACATGAAGGGAGACAACAACCTGTGATCTCGCCTTTCCGGCTGCCTCCACCGGATGCGATTCTTGGTCCGGCGAAGGCTTCTCCTTCTGTCTCTGATGATCTCTTTAGCCGCTTATCTGAGATTTGGCCCGATTTGTTGTTTTTCCCGCATGATTACAGGTATAAATCTTCAATTAGGTATGTATTATGATGATATGGTGGCTTATAATGGGTTGGCAAAATCGGTAGTTGTATATAATAATAATTTCTTCCAAATTTGGAATAATTGTAAATGTGATTGTGATCATGCTTTGAACTGATGGAGATAAGATGTTTAGAAATGATAGTTTGCGAGTTGTTTGATGATTTGATATATGGTTTTTGTGGATGAAAGAGGTATTAGGAGGGTAAATTTTGGTATGTGTTTGTAGAAATGTGTAGCTTTGAAAGTGCGAAAGAGTGCTTAATGTTGCATTGAATTGGTTACCAGTTTATGTATTTATTGATATAGTGTAGATAGCAGGAAATATTGATTGTTCAGTTTAATAATTTATCCCAAATTTGGAATAATTTGAATTGTGATTACTCTGGAACTGCATGAGATCAGTCGCTGAGAGATAGTAGTTTTCAAGCATTTTTAGTTCATCTGATAATTTGATATATGATTTTCGTGAATGAGACATGCATCATTAGGGTAAATTGTGGTATGTTTTGTGGAGATATGTAGCCTTGCTACTAATTGTCGCCTACAACATATGTTAGGAAATGAGACGGCTCGGTGTTGGATTCAGAAGAGGTAACTGGTACGGCAGCCAAGGCTTTAACATACGGTTACCGGACCTACCCTTTCGCCACCATTGTCGGTAATCATATTGTCAGCGTGCATTTTTTTTTGTATCAGCGTCCTATTTTCGGATTCCTTTGATTTTAAGTTTCTTGCTTGAAGTTGTTTTGTGACTAGGGTTTAGGCGTTATACGTCTTTTACCACCATCACCTAGCTACCATAACAACAAATATAGGAGTTAACCCGCTGTGACCCAACCTGTTTGATCATTGGGCCTGTATTAACCGGAAACCAAAATTGGTCATAGAAGAATTTAGTTTTGTATTTATTTAAGGTTTGCTGGCATTTGGGCAATTATCTAGGTTTATTTTTATGCAGGTTTATAGACCTCTTTTGATTTATAGAAGTTAGTTTCTCTGTGAATAAGCATGAGGCAACCCTGATTACACATACTGGTACTTGAAGCTAGCAACATACAAAAGGTTGGTATAGTGTGAAGTCAACTGTTGTATATTTGGTTTTATGTATTTGAGTGTTCATCATTTTTTTTGGAACCATGAATGCTGTCAAATGTTGCATTATGTTTGAAATTGAAGAAATATATCTCGAGTGATATTGTTTAATGGATCCAAATCATTAGGCGTACAAGGTCTATGTGTGTGTATTTACGAGTTATTGTAGCCTAATGATTTGAATCCAAATCATTAGCCTAAGATGTAGCCACTTAAGACGGTAATAAGGTTTATAGCATTTAACCATCGTATGTAATATATGCACACGTACCATCACGTGCGCGCCAATGGTGCTTACAGTTACCAACCATCTCATTTTTAGGTAATTTAAAGAACGTATACATCCGGTCGCCCCCGCCGCGGCAACGCGCGGCGGGTATAAACCTAGTATATATACAAAAGGTAAGATTTGCTGAGTCTTGAGTTTACTGTTCTCCTCAATACAACAATTGACTGCATATGTACAACCTCTTACATCGTAGCTCCTTTCGTTTTCCTTCCTCCTGACGCGTGTCCTGCCACCTTTCTTTTACTCAGATCTTTATTTCACCAGCCATAACATATCTTGATTAGGCCTCTACGATTACCTTCCTCCCTCAGCCGTCTGTCTCCAGGTTAGTGTCTTATTAATTTGCAACGGTTTTTGGTCTTTTTAGGGTTCTTCCCGAAAATAATGATGCTAGGTCTAAAAACCAATATCACCATCAACAAATTAAAGCAAAACAATTTACCAAAAACCCTTTTTAATTAAACCAATATTACAAAAGAAACCCTTCAAGGGATTAAAAAAAAAAAAGAAAAAAAATATATATATAAAAAACAGAGCTTTAGGCTTACAGATGAGGTTGTTGAAGCATCCATGGAGATCACACCTAGAGGCTACAAGTTAAACATTGTTTTACATGAGCACAGCATATGGGTTAGAGATCATTATTATTCCTTTTTTTTGAGGGAAAGATGTGAAGGATCAGCAGTAGTACAGAGGGTATATCGCTATCAGGTTCTTAATGATTAATGATGTCATGGTTAGTGGTGTGGTATGGTGTGGTGTGTAGTGTAGGATTATTATTATTATTTATCCAAAGGGCAAAGGGTTATTATTAGTGTGTGTAGGCGTAAACGCTAGGTTTATTTTCCGTATTTAGGGTAGGTAGTGTAATTTCATCCTGCCTTTGTTTCTGGCTGGTGCCTTCAGTTACTTGCGTCATCTGAGTTTATTAAGAATTCATTATTAAATGTTATTTGGTACTTATTTCCCATATAATTTTTTTCACTATATTTAGGGTAGGTAGCATGGCCATAGTTGTTCTAAAGTTCGACGTCGAAAATCTATATTGTGTAGGTGAAAAACAGACAGAGTCAGTTAGCTTGTATGGTGTTGCGTGTGACCCCCAGGTATGAGAGCGTAAAGTAAAAAAAAATGGTGTGAAAGTGCGTGGCTACTTCTCATTTTGTTAATTGAATTTAAATGAAACTCGGCCCAATCTTTTACTAAAAGGATTGAGCCGAATCCAGATAAATTTTTTATTTTCGTACTTACGCTTTGTTGTTTATTAAGATACTAAGCACCTACATGTGTTTCGTTTTTAGAGGCTGTACTAGGACAACAAATGTTAATGTCGCTGATTGTTTCAGCGCATAGGCTGTTGTTAGAGAGAGAAGTAGAGTGGTCGTTGTTTCTTAGTGGTGGTGGGTGTTTTTTTAGACAGAGAAATGGAATGGATGTGGTTGTTTCTTCGTTTGTTTAGATACAGAGAGGAGGAGGATTAGTTGTGGTTGTTGCGTTATAAGCTTGACTATCAAATTCATTTATAGCCATATCTATAAGTGAAAGAAAAAATGTGCTTCGATGGTAATAGAATTGTGTAGAATGTACACTACAAGTAATCAAGGGCAAATGTTGCCAACAATCAAACTAGGTAATATACGAACTCCATTAATCAGAAAATCAAGTTATTATGTCAAGTTGTCAACTTATATTGGAAGTTAAATTCTACGTTACAGTCTGCGGAACATTTCCGTCATTATGATGAAAGTATGAATCGCTATAGGAAAATTATCAAAGAGCACTTATCCATCTGAGACTATATAAAACCTGATGCCACTAACCTGTTGCCCAGCAAATAACATTGTATTTCGAACTTGCATACGCTCAAAGCATCGTTTTACCCAAACGTTGACCAACTGGATTATAATACATTATGTTATAAACTGATGCTTATCTGTTATACAGACTCGGGTGAGAACAATTTTCCTGAACAAAGAAATATATCCTAGGTCGTGCATTAAGTAGTTACCTGCGCTTAAATTATGTTTGTATCATATGCACATTACGCTTTCTATAACTATCATTGATATGCGTTGTCTTTGTAAAAAGAAAGGAACATTGCTGGTAAACTGCTGTCTTTCATCAAATTTAGTAACTTAATTTTTTTTACCTGCTATTATGTGAGGTTTGTTCTTGCTTTATGTATCTCCGAGTTAGATTTTCGACACCTGAGTTTTTTTCCTTACCTTCGGCATTTGCGGGTTTATTCCGGCCTAATTATTTGCTTTTGTTTGTTCCTCTGTGTAGCTTTTGCTCGCGTATATACAGCTGTTGTTTCATTCAGGTACATACCACTTCTTTTCTTCTCCATAAGATACCTTTCTTTTTCGCCTAATAGTGCTGCTATTACTAAGAATGATAAAATCATATTACCTATTCCTATAACTACGTAAAGCGCATCTTTCCCTATCTCAAATGACTGGATCAACAAAGAAGCGTACGTTTTCAGCTACGTCATGCGATCCTTCAACGTCATACACGCCTAACAGTGCTGTTGCTTTTCCTAGACCTTCGCCTCGAGCTTCACGTTACAACATCGTTGTACCTGCTGTAGCTTCCTTTCCGTCGCTTTACATTGATCACGGAAATTGCGCGCTTGCGTGCGAATTCTGCAATGCTCTTTTCTGGCACGAAGAACGTTGCGTTTCTTTATCGCTACAAGGCATGCCGAAATACACACAATGTTGTCGAGGCGGTCGTGTTACGTTGCCAGACCAAAGACGCCCTTCACCTGCGCTCATTGCGCTGTTTCAACAGCAAGATTTTCTAATAAACATTAGGGCATACAATTCCATGTTCTCGATGACATCCTTTGGTGCCAAAATTGATAATGACATTAATTCAGGCACGGGACCTTACGTATTTAAAATAGAGGGCCAAATACACCATTGGCTCGGTGGTTTGTGCCCGCCTCTTAACGAAAAACCACGCTTCTTGCAAATGTATATTTACGATACCGAAAATGAGCTATCTAATCGATTAGGCACGTTCACAACTGATGGCAATTCAAGACTAAATCATGATGTGGTTCAATTTTTAATGAATTACTTGCAAGAAACAAATGCGCTGGTACAATTGTTTACGACTTCCAAGGAGTTATGCACATCTTCTGACGTTCCAGAATTTTGCATACGTTTGTTTTCTTCGGTTGACGCACAATCCTACGATAAACCTTCACCGGGAACTATCGGTGCCATTATACCAGATGATGATCCTACAGGAACTGGATTTGACATAATCATTCGACAAAGGAGTGACGGTCCACAACGCATAAGCAAGTTGCACCCCACTTATATGTCATTACAGTACCCATTACTGTTTGTTTACGGTGAAAGTGGTTGGTCTCCAAATATGCATCTACGCGTTCCTCAATCTGTGAAAGACAAAAGACTCACAATGAATATGTATTATACGTATATACTACATGACCGTGAGGCCAGGTACACGCATTTGTTACGTGGTGGTCGCCTACTTCAGCAATTCATTGTTGATGCATACGTCTGCATAGAGCAAAATCGCTTAGACTATGTAAGGCAAAACCAGGGCAAATTGCGCTTTGAATTTCTACAGGGAGTACATGACGCTATTCAACAAGGGGACAGTGAAGGGAAATCCATAGGAAGGCGCATGATATTACCAGCATCATTCATAGGCGGTCCACGTTACATGTACAAGCATTATCTAGATGCATTGGCCATATGCCGGGTTCATGGTAATCCGCAGTATTTCATAACCTTTACATGCAATGTAAGATGGCCAGAAATACAAAGATTCATGCTTCACTTTCCAACCTTAAAACCCGAAGACCGACCAGACATAATAGCTAGAGTCTTCCAAATGAAAGTAAGATCGTTGTTATCCTTCCTAAAATCAAGAAAACCATTTGGCGAAGTGGCTGCAGGTAATACTAGCCATTATTTACATACGAAAAGCAAATTTCTTTCCCTTACTGACAAACAACTTTTCCTCGCAGACCTGTATACAATCGAATTCCAAAAGAGAGGGCTCCCGCATTGCCATTTATTGCTTTGGGTGGTAGAGTCATGCAAAATAAAATCACCACAAGATGTTAATACCTACATCTCCGCAGAAATACCAAATCCTGAGGCAAGCCCGGAGCTATATAGGATTGTTACTGATCTCATGATTCATGGTCCTTGCGGCTTGCTAAGACCAACCTCTCCATGCATGGTTGATGGAAGTTGTAAGAAAAATTTCCCGAAACAATACCAAGAAGACACATTCTTTGACGCTAACGGTTATGTACATTACAAGAGGTGCTCTTCTGGCTTTAGCGCTAACAAAGGCGGACTTATCGTAGACAACAGATATGTAGTACCTTATAATGCCACTTTGCTGCTTCATTTTGCCGCGCACATAAATGTCGAGTATTGTGGCTGGAATATGCTGATCAAATATCTGTTTAAATACATATCGAAAGGAGCCGATCGAATACATTACAAGATTAAAAGATCTACTACAAATCATGAATCAACGGAACAAAACGAACCAGTGGTAGATGAAATCAAAAACTACGTGGATAGTAGATTCATTTGTCCACATGAGGCGTCATGGCGAATCCATAATTTCCTTATCCACGACAGAAATCCTCCCGTTCAGACTTTATCTGTTCATCTTGAAAACATGCAAAACGTTTTCTTTAAGGATAATGAGCAACTAGAAAAC
This sequence comes from Ambrosia trifida, assembly GCA_028751855.1. Taxonomy (NCBI): domain Eukaryota; kingdom Viridiplantae; phylum Streptophyta; class Magnoliopsida; order Asterales; family Asteraceae; genus Ambrosia; species Ambrosia trifida. The sequence goes on along the minus strand of CM054122.1, from coordinate 57,701,803 downwards.
GTTGCGAACAACAACCATGCCACACAAACCACACTTACCGAGTGGCTTGACAACAACACTACTGATCCAAGTGGTCGCCACCTTACATACATCGACTACCTAAAGCAGTATAGATGGGAGGGGACATCAAAAAAATGGGTACCCAGAACCTCTAATAAAACGCCTGCGATAGGACGGCTCATATACATCCACCCAACATGCGGAGAAACGTTTTACTTAAGACTACTACTTGATCATCAAAAAGGTTGTCAATCTTTTGCTTCGCTTAGAACCGTAAACAACAAAGTTTGCTCCACCTACCGTGACGCATGCGAACAATTGGGTCTGCTTGAAAATGATCAGGAATGGTCATATGCAATAAACGAGGCCGCCCACTGGGCTACAGCCTCGCAAATGCGTTCGCTGTTTACCCATATGCTTTTGTATTGTGAGGTATCTAATCCTTCAAAATTATGGAACGAGCATTGGGCAAAAATGAGAGATGACATAACTTATCACGAAGCCATAATAAACAGCGAAGATGAAATTCAGTACGTCTTATACGAACTTGAGTTGCTACTTCACTTGAATTTTCCAGGAAAATCTTTGTCTGATTATGGACTGCCAACGCCAAACTCTCGACTCATACAACTATTAAAAAACAAATTGGTAATGGAAGAGAAAAACTACGATAGACAAGAACTATCGAGAGAGCATGAAAAGTCACGCTTAATGCTTAATGCTCAACAGCTTGCCATTTACCAATATGTGACGACAAATATCGAAATGAAAAATCAAGTGCTCGGTTTTGTATATGGCCATGGCGGTACAGGAAAGACATTCCTATGGTCGACTATTATATCTGCTTTGCGCTCAAAAGGAAGCATAGTACTAGCTGTCGCATCATCCGGAATTGCCTCTTTGCTACTACCGTCAGGCCGAACTGCACATTCACGTTTCAAAATACCTCTGGATATATCAAATGAATCATTATGCAACATAAAGAAAAAAACACATCTTGCGCAACTAATAGCAGAGACATCACTTATTGTTTGGGACGAGGCTCCCATGAATGATCGAAAATGCTTTGAGGCACTAAGCAAGTCATTACAAGATGTGCTCGACAACACAAAGCAACCATTCGGAGGTATTTCCGTACTCCTAGGTGGTGATTTTCGACAAACATTGCCCGTCATTCCAAAAGCAACAAAATCATCTATAATAGCTTCTGCCCTTCCTAACTCATATCTATGGCAATACTTCAAAGTTTTCAGACTAACAGAAAACATGCGCCTCCAGCAACCGAATCTTTCCATTCAAGAAAAAGATTCAATCGCAGAATTCTCTACTTGGCTTCTAGACTTAGGCGACGGCAAAGTTGGTGAGCCTGACAAAGACGATCCGATAAACACAAAATGGGTCAACATTCCCAATAAATATATTATTCCGTATAGGTCGACAGCTCTTGAGCAACTCATTGCATTCATATACGATGACACGACCCTAAGTAATCCGTCAGCATCAACGCTCTCTAAAAAAGCAATCGTTTGTCCAAAAAATGACATCGCACAAGAAATCAATTTACAGGTCCTGCGCAAATGCCCGGGTGTTTGCAAAATATATAACAGTGTCGATTCTATAGTTCCACACACACGAGATCGCGGCGACACCGAATTGCTTTACCCACCAGAATACTTAAACATGCTCAACTTTACCGGTCTTCCACCGCATTCTTTAGAATTGAAAGTCAACGCACCCATAATGTTGCTTAGAAACCTTAACCCTACAGCAGGGTTATGCAACGGGACACGACTAATTGTAACACAACTGCTACCTAGAATAATAGAGGCACAAATAATAACAGGCACTATGATAGGTCAACGCGTATACATCCCTCGAATTATTCTTACTCACGCTGACAAAGAACTCCCGTTTGTTTTCAAGAGGAAACAGTTTCCTGTCAAGCTATGCTATGCAATGACAATTAACAAAAGTCAAGGCCAATCCTTAGACAAAATAGGTGTGTATCTGCCTCAACCAATTTTCAGTCATGGCCAACTATATGTAGCCTTTTCACGTGCAACATCGCCAAACGCGTTAAGGGTTCTTATAACACCTACTGACAATCCCAGCAACAACATGACAAAAAACATCGTTTTCTCCGACTTTTTGAATACTATAAACATCTCTTGAATAAAAACGTTTTACATTCATATAACAAACAAAAAAGATTACAAATTCGTTCTATACCAAAACACTTACTATACACTCTAAGGTAATCCATCAACAACAAACTTCTATACGCTTTTACTGATTGCTAATAATCACTATCTTGCAGGCATGATGCATTTCAAACCACTTTCGGCAATACGAGCTTCACATCCCGCTGAACCCATTCAAATCAGAGTACTAAAAAAGTGGATTCCCCACAACCAGAGCGTGGATATGTGCTATTTCTTCGTCGACGAACAGGTAAGGAAACCAATACAAATACTTTACAAAAAACGATTTTTAAATAAATTGCCATCATGTTTTTTACTAACAACATTACATGCATTTAGGGTGATGCCATCCATGTATCATGTTTGCTTGAAGACAAACCGTATTTTGATAGCCTTATTTCAGTTGGTTCTTGCTATATAGTCGATAAATACGTGCCTATGCCTCAACAGAAGAATATGCCAGCATGCGCCCATGAGGCATCTCTTGAACTCGGAAGAAAGGCAACATTCAACCTGATACAGAATAATCGAATTCCACGCCACTATTATCGCTTTGCTTCCTACGATGATCTGCCAGAGCGTGAAAAATCTCACATGCTTACAGGTTTGCCTTAATATAGCTTTTAACTTTCTGCTTACTAAAATCCTGTCTGATACTAATAACATTTTATATGCTACATAACCTCAATCAAATCATTTAAATCAGGAAAAAGAAGTTGGATAACCTTACGACAGAAGATAGGTTTATAAATTACTTCAGAGGAGCTTATGTATTGGGCTTTATCATGTCTGAGCTAGATTTGTCCTAACCTAGGTTTCCAGCAACATATGTCAGCAACAACTAGGATGCACCTGGGCTCTAATTCCATGTAGTTAGAATATTATTGCAATAGCTTCCTATTTGCAGCATTTACTTCAACATATGTTTTTTGCTCACCAGGTTTAAGGGTGTATTGGATTTTTACTTATATGATTTTCCATGTTACTATAGGCAGAAATATAATTACTTCTACGTTCAAACTAAATGCTCATCCAATACACATCACCAATAATATAACCATAGGCAGAAAAATAGCTGTTGCAACATATGTATATGTCTTAAAACTCACATCTATCCAACCATTAGCTTCTTATAACTGATGCAGACTACATCGGTATAATCGAAGACGATGCTTAAGTAAAGATATCTGGTTTTTAAGATGGAATCAAGCAACTTTAGTTGATAAGCATTACACATTAGTTGCTTTATGTGTTAGGTGATAATAGGCGTTACTTGATAATAGGCGTTACTTGATAATTGGTGGGTCGTTAGTTGATTTAGCCGTTTGTTGATAATAGGCGTTTTTGCCATTAGTTGATTATTTTGGTGAAATTTTTTTTTCGTGCCAGAGATAGACAGTTTATTCGTGTAATGAGCAATTTTGTTGTTTAAAGAAAGCGTTGCAGGTATATTGATTGACGCGTTGCAGCGTCTTTATTGACTTTCGGTCGCTTTGTATTAGGACGAAAAAAACCTGTCATTTTTTGTTTAAAACAGACTTTTTTTTCTTCTGGTTTTCCGAATTCAGTAGCCTTACGCATCTTTGATTCCATGTTTTTTATGCGCTTTGGCATTTGAAAGCAGAATTTTAACCTGACTGTTGCTTTTTAAAAACAGATATTTTTTTTTGAAAACAGATATTTTTTTTTGGGTTTTCCGAATTCAATAGCCTTACGCCCTTTCGATTCCATGTTTTTATGCGTTTTTGACGACACAAAATACCTTTACTACAAACATTAGGTGTTTTGCTGGGCATTGGCATTTCAAAACAGATTTTTAAAGTATTATGTCTTTCATTACGCCTGTCACTGTGTGGTTTAAATAAATCTGATACATATCTAACAACTACACTACATGCAATACACATCAGCAGTAACATAATTATAGGCAGAAAAATAGTTATAGCAACATATGTATACGTATTTGTCAGCTCAATGAATGCATAATACATTGGTGTTTGTTCTTGCAAAGTACAACTCGCATATATGCAACCATTGACTTTTTTTAACTGATGCAGACTACATCGGTATAATCGAAGACGATGGCTTTAAACCAACAAAGAAAGGCCCGCTTAGGAAGATAGCAATCAGGGACGAAAGGTAAAATACTACTACTAATAGCAGCAAAATTGCAGCTGCCACATAACAATGAATATAAATCGCAGGCAAAATGTCATAGACATGGCCATCTGGCGGAAACAAGAAGCATTGCTTCCACAAAAGATAAAGCACGGCGATATATGGGCATTCACTGGTATCTTGGTGACTACCTTCAATACAATACTACAGTTCGAATCTACAACCGCAACTACAATCGACATAAATCCAACAACCCCTGAAACAGCAGCGCATGTTGAAAGGTAAACTTATTAGTACCATACCCACATATGAAAACCGTTTGCTAACTGCCATCATTATTTTCTACAGACTCCGCCACATGCCGGTTACCACACCGGTAAAAATCATAACGCCTATTGCAGAAATACAAAACAAAACAGCAGAAGAGCTTGCCATCCAAAACCGCTTTACATGTCGTGCAACAATAGAAAGCATAAGACAAGACAGACCATGGTTTTACGTTTCATGCTTCAAATGCGGGCACAGGATGCTAAAAAAGGACGGCACAGCAGCGACATACGAATGTCGAGATGATGACGGGTCACCCAGGTTCCAGTAAGTATGCTACGTTTCTGCAATGAAATCAGTAATGACAAGGCTTCATAAATAGTCTGATCTGTCCTTTTTTGTGCTAAAAGCTACACGCTTGGGGCGTTTATTTACTTAAGGCTTTTGATCATATTTGCTTTTAAAGATAACAGTTGGCCTGGATAAACATTTAGAAAACAACAAACTGGCAGTTTGAACTATTGTGCAGTTTACCCACCTGAACTTCAATGATTATTAGTTTGAATAGTTGTAACTTATGCTTTGCGAGATCTTAATTTGATCGCAATTGATTAACGTACTTCAGATAGACCTCATTTAAGTCTCTCACAGTTATAATTTGTTTATGATATTGATTATTATAAAATGTAAATTGGATCGTTTCGTTTTTTTTTTCCTGCTATTCTTATTTTATATCCGTTTTTTTTTCCAAATATTAATTTTTATAAATTGTAACTTATGCTTTGTGTAATCTTAATCTGATCACAGGTATTGTGTCAACACCAAAATCAAAGACAAGACAGCCGAAGTTGAAGCCATCTTTTTCGATGAAGCAATGACCGGAATGATAGAGGTCGCTTGCAACGACATGGTACTTAAACTCGGCCAAGACGACCCATATGCATTTCCAGATAAAATCCTAAATGCAATAAATGCTCCGAAAATCATGTCACTTACTGCAAAGCCTAATAATCCAGTGGCAATAAATAGCGTTTCTCCCAACGATCAATCAACAAAAACCTTTCCTCTTCAGCCAACAGCCGACATATCAACGCCACCTATTAGGCCTCCAACAACACCGGCTAAACGACTCCATGGCGCCGACAAGGGTACGCTCCATAAATACATTTTTCATCTTTTCCTGGATTTAAACTACTTACTAACCAACATCATCTCTAACAGCCAAACAAGCATAGGCATCAAAGGTTCAAGGCAAGATACCCTTTTGTTCCCATCTTGCAAGCAAAGGCAAATGAAGTGAATACGCAACCCTTTTGACCACAATGCTACATCTGTACATATGTAACCCGATGTAGCTTTCTTGATGGGTATACTACTTGCATGCACCAGCAATATTATGTGTACATATGTAACTCGATGTGGCTTTCTTGATGGGTATACTACTTGCATGCACCAGCAATATTATGTAAACCGAGTACCTAAATCAAGCCTTATTAATGAAATCAAGTCCCACGAAAGTATTGTTTTAGAAAACTTTATCAACAACAACATATAAATAACAAAGAGTACACGATAAACCGGTAGCACTTTCCATTGTACAATCCATCAACGGGTATATATGACGCAGTAACCCGTTTGCCCCCGCCGCGGCAACGCGCGGCGGGTATAAAACTAGTTATGAATAAATACGAAGACAAAAAGAGTAAAATACCATTTTTTGAGAAAAAATTAGAAGATTGTCATGATTAAAATTAAACTTCAGGCAACTTAACTTTCAACCCCTTTGACCAGTTCGACCCATTTGCCTGCTTCCTTTATAACAAAATATATTTTGTTTTGACCAATTCGATTCAACTCATTTGTGATGAAACACAACTCAAATCGACTCACCCGTAAGTAAATGAGTCAAAGCTACCGGTTATCAAGGACAACAACTATAATCGACCATAACAAACAAAGTCCAAGGTGCAGACCAATTTCATTTCATAAGAAGAATAAAATGAAGTTGAGATTCATAATTACCTGATACAAATGTTGGCTGTGGGAGCAATTAAGTCAAAATCCTATCTTGCCAGGTTTCTCCTGTCAATGTGTATTACAATCTTTGTATGCTAATTGTTACATAAAACATGCAAAAGGTAACAAACCAAAAAAAAAAAAAAAAAAAAACAAAACAAAACAAACCCAAAAAAAAAAAAAACAAACCAAAAAAAGGACTGAGCAAAAGCTAGTTTGGAAAACAATTTTAAACCATCTTGTTGTAATAGGTTACTTAATTAGCTTGACAAATTCTTAAGAACCCTTGAGTAAAAGGACCAATTTGGACTTGTTTCATCTATGGCCCGTTGACCAAATGGGTGTTGCTCTACGTACGTTTTGACATTTTCACTAGCGGCCACGCCTTCTAGATAGGTTCGAAGATCACCATCAGGACCTGCAAGAAGAGATATTTCAAACCCAATGAATCTAGAGCTTGCAAATATGTTTCTTTACGCTAGAGATGGCAGTCAAGTGAGTTGGATAATGGGTCAAAACATGTCATTTATAGTAATGGTCAGACTTGGCCAGGACGAGTGGGGTACACATACACTCTCTTGATCTTTTGTTTTAAATTATCGCAACTAATGCATTAATCATCACCGTATTATTACAACAATAATTCATATTAAAAAATATGAATAGAAAGTTTAAGAGGTTGTAAGCATTAATAAAAGACCTTCAAAAACTTTCAACAGTAGCCCATTTGACATGTTCCCCTTTTCGCTTTTATTGACCCCTTTGACATAAAACACAAACCAAATCGACCCATTGATTTATAAATGGGTCAAAATTGGTATATCTAGTATACGCAACCATAAACTTCATCTTTTCCATTGGCTATTATGTGAAGTGATGAAGCATGACTGAGATCACGGGTTTCGTTTACATAGACCACTAGGATGGGAGCCACAACAGAGTCAAAGGAAGTAAATTTTGTAACCAATTAGCATGTTTCATAAAAGTAATAAAGTCAACTTTTTCTATATTGCATACCCACATTTGATGATTTTGTTATAATGCAGCACACTCAAATCAAACTATACCTAAATGGTCACCACATCATTATAGAAATGTCATGAGTTTAAAATAAATATGCTTTGATCACATCAGCCTCCATGAAGAATGCAAGGTGGATAAGTTTAGTGTAATATGGAAGTCGTGCGAGCATGTTCAGATAAAAAAAATTCCCACCAAAGAAAGCATACAGTGGATCATAATATCTATTTTCATAAAATGCAAAAATGAGTGGAAACAACAGCAGTTAAGCATAATAAGTGTTTTATAAAACAACTCACCTAAGGATTTGTCATTTATATCTTTGTGCTTGTAAGACAGCGGAAAGATTCCAGTGTGCTTCTACACAGTAGTGAATGCAATTAAAATCAAAACATGATACGTGAAAGAAGTTTATATGAAAGTTACTAATAAGTAATAAGAGAAAGAGCTAAGTCTTACAGGATTTAGCAATGCCTTATATGGAGAATCATCCAATAACAATGTGTTTGATTCATCATAATATCCATTTTCAGAAGCAATACGACCATTTCCTTCCCAAATCTTCCCCAGTTTCTTAAAGACAATGAACTTATGACGGTTTTCAAGGCTTCGAGCACTTGAATTGGTGCAGTGGGATAAGTCCTGAAAACAACAATACATATAAAAATCACCTGCTAACGGATACAATTAATTATAAACCAACCATAAGTGATAGTTATTAACAAAATTATATAATGCTACCAGTTACGGTGATGGTGAAATACAAAATGGAATCAGCTGGATTTATTTTTGATAAATAAAAAAACTGATACTTACCCAAATAAACACCAGCTTCTTTTTCAAATCCCCTAACAAATAATCAACCACAGGGTCCAAAATTTTCCTACGCATAATTTCATCAGTTACAAGTAGTACTTATAGCGTATTGTAGGAGAAACTGAATGGTGAAATGCATATAACTTAGTAATACCTAGTTCTTGAAGACCAAATGGCAACGTCAAATCTCTCAAAGCAAAATCCTAAAAAGTCATCTAAAAAGGGTCTCTTGAATACTGCATTTAAAGAAAGATGATAAATATCAATAAAAATAAGATTTGTAATCACCAAAGGAAAAAAAGTGAAGTTTGATCTTCGTAGTCATCAAATAGCACAAGTGGAACAAATCTTACTAGCCCGTCTTGAAATTTTTATATCTGGTTTGCAATCTTTTGGCGGGGGATTAATGACATCCGCAAGCAAACCGTTCAAATCAAGAATGAGAAGCATTTTCTTCGATCTGGTGAAAAAATTCTTCTTGTTGAAAATTTCCGCATCTCCAGTTCTCAGCTTTTCAGAAAGGGGCCTGACTATACGTGTATCTACCTGTTGACAATCATTGACTTGAGCTTGTACACGCAGTTCTTCACCTGCTGGCAGTTTCTTGTTCCTTCTTCTCCTCCTCTTTCTCTTTTTCGACGCTTCACCGTTGGCTTTTTCCGTTCTTTCAACCTCTTCCGAAACCATCTTCACGTCAATAATTTCTGTCTCAATTGAGCCCACCCCATCATTAACAGTTTTTTCCGACATCGAGATGCTCACATCAAAATTTGAATTTGTGCTTGAGGTTGTTTCACCGCTATTAGCAGTTTTCGGGCCCTCTTCTCTTTTTGGCCACCATATACTCGTCACATTGCCCATTGTGGTTCCACCTAAGTCTGGCTTGACAACTCCCACGCTTCGTCGGATATCAAATTTACTCAACTTTCTAACAATCAAATCTTCCCTCACAACTTGTGGTCACAAGTAAATATAATCTCACTTTACCTTTCTGTTCACAATCTTGTCTTCATCTTTTTGTAATCAACTCAGATTAGTCAGAATCACTGTTGCATTAACATGACTGAAAGATAAAAACAACCGATGAACAGAAAGCCACACCAATCAATAATCATAACTAGCAATATACATTAAGATAGCACGCAAATGGGCAACAAGCTGCGCCGGCACTCCTTTCTGGATCGCAAATCCTAGTCTACTAAAAAACAAGTATGTAAATTGTAATGTACTAACAATAACTAAGAAGCCAAAGGCCTTTTGGTCCAACAACACTCCGGTTTTCACCCAAATGGGGAGATCCGGGTTCAAATCTTATTGCCAACGAATTTGTCCTGTAAAGCAAGTCAGGATTTTAAATTTTAAGAGCTAGTCAGTTTCCTCCTAGAACGGTCTGGCACCATCTACGAGCGTCAAACTAACAATGAACAATTGTAATTCCGTCAAATGTATAGATATATACCTAGGCTTTGAACAGGCATGCCACTAAACCCGAATACTCCGCCATTCAAAAAAAACAAATAACTAAGAACCCTAATTTCAACAGCCAATTGCTAAATCATAATAATAATAATAATAATAATAATAATAATAATAACTAAAATTCCATCTAATCTAGACTTACTTCAACCTCAATTTCACCTTCTAAACACAGATTCCTTAAAACATTACAAAAACCTAACTAACTACATTAATCTTTACTCTCTATCGCTCCATAACAATTAACACAAACAAAACATTGCTTACACAACACCTAAACCAATAATCTTACAATTGAAGCAATGAAACGGATCAGGCTACGTGCATGGAGCCAAATTTACATCAATTCATCAATAAAAACATACATAACCATATTACATATTGTATGAAGCGAAAAATAATGGAAAATACATGAACAGGACGAAGAAGCATGACAGATGAACATCGAAACAAGTATATCGAACTAGTATAGAATGGAAAAAAAAAAGTAAAATTAAATAAATAGATCGATTAAGATGAATGTGTATAGATTGGAGAAAGAAAGTAGATCGTGATTCGTACCTTGATAGAAGAAAGTAAAGGTGTTGGTGTTCGTCAACCTTTAAGTCTACGGACATATGTATATAGTTTGAGTTCATTGGTGATTATATAAGTTGAAGAGTCAGGACGTACGGATCGTCGGTCAAACACACCTTCTCTCCTGTGCCAACTCATTTGGGGAAAAACCCAAGTTAACAGAACAAACTACAAACTACAAACTACAAACTGAAACACATAAAAACTAGGATTAGGATCAAATACACAAGACACTTTTTTTAAGAAGGGTGAGAAGGATTGTGATCCATTGATCATATATTTGAAAGGTTGAGATTAGTTTGTTTAAAAAAAAATAAATAATAAATTAGAGGAAGGGCATAAAAGGAAAACCACATTTGTTGACTTTCTCTCTCCACATGCAATGCACATGTCAATTCTCCCCATCATTTTAAAACGTCTATAACTTTTTCATACGACATTTTTTTTTCAAAAAAATTTCAGCATATTAACGAGCGTTTTTTTATCCTTAATATGAGTACCACATTGCTACATTAAAACTGAAAAAAAAAATCGTGCTAAATGGGTTTCTTCTCCGTTGTGTCTTCTGCTCGTTCATTGTGTTATAATATGCATGTGTGCTTTATAAATATGTTATTTATGTTTTTTTAGAGGGTGTTTGGGATTGCGTTTTAAATCTGATTTTTAGATTAGTGCGTTTTGAAAACGCAGATAATCAGTTTTTAGTGTTTGGATTGCGTTTTGAAAACGCAGATAATCGGTTTTTTAGGCTACCAAAACGCAATAATCTATAAGCAGCTCCACCCCTACTTTTCCAAAACGCATAATCTGTTTTGAATAATCAATCCCAAACACCCCCTTAGTCTACACATGATTTAACTTTGTCCATTGTGTTTTACGCAAATGAGTTTTGTATTTAGGTGTACATTATGTTTTATTATGTTGTTCATTGTGTTTAAGTTTATTATTTATTGTGTTTTAGTCTTCTGTTCATTGTGTCTTTTATATGTCGTCCATTGTGTTTTATTAGACTGTTCATTGTGTTTTATACCGTATTGTTCATTGCATATTTAATTGGTACTCATTGTGTTTTACGTTATCTCCATTGTGTCTTACGCAACTGGGTTTTCAACTTTTTTTCCAAAAGTATTCATTGTGTTTTAATCTTCTGTTCATTGTGTCCTTATTATGCCATCCATTGTGTTTTACATAATTGGGTTTTTAACTTTTTTTTTCAAAAGTATTCATTGTGTTTTAGTTTTCTGTTCATTGTGTCTTTAGTATGTCATTCATTGTGTCTTACGCAACTGGGTTTTCAACTTTTTTTAAAAAAGTATTCATTGTGTTTTAGTATTCTATTCATTGTGTCTTTAATATGTTGTCCATTGTGTTTTACTAGACTCTTAATTATGTTTTATACCCTATATTCAATTGGTGTTTATTGTATTTTACACTTCATTGTGTCTTACGCAAGTGAGTTTTGATTTTTTTTTTCAAAAGTATAACAATATGGTACTCATATTAAAGATAAAAAGACGCTCAATTTTATGGTATATTTTTTTTTAAAAAAAATGATGATGTATAAAAAAGTTACAGACATTTAAAAATGAAGGTGGAAATGGCATGTGACTTGCATGTGCATATGTTTTTGACAAAATTACCCCTCCCACTTGTTAATCCTTTGGACACATGTCATTTTCTAGTGGCTTCTCACCCTTCTCATTTTTTGTAGCCTTTGTAGAATAACCCAACCCTAAAAACTAATTGAGTTGAGTTAGTTTAGGAGTGACAGACGAAAATAAGTTGCAAGTTGAATTGCCGGTGATTAAATGGTTAGTTGAGAGTAATAGCAGCCAACATGTGATAGTTTAGTTTTTTTTTTTTTTTTTTTTTTTTTTTGGAAGATGTGTTTTAGCGGAGAATCAAAACGATGCACAATCCCTCAACCCCAGTTCGAATACAGGCCAAACGCGGGTGTTGAATTTCTCACCCCTTAGTGCGAGTGGAGGGACTCGAACCTGAGACCAAGCCCGGACGGGAACCTCCCTAAGGAGTAAACCCTCCCACCTACGACCAGCTGGGCTGGACATCATTGGCTGATAGTTTAGGTTATTATACTTCAATATTTTTTTTCTTTTTTTATGGTATGCGTGTGAACTTATGACACAACACGAAGCTAACAAGAAAGTGGATTTGGGTTTAGCATAAACAGTTTCAGGTGAGACCCGTAAACCTGTTTAGCTAAACAAGTAAGGTTTGTGTCAACCTGACATGTTTCGCAAATTAACTTGTTTAATCAATTTATTTATTTTCTTAATGTGTGTTTTATGTCAGGCCTTAAATTTTTATTTATTTTATTTTTTTTTATTGATAAATTTCATTTCATTTCTTATGTCAGGCCTTAAACTGATTCCATATTTTATGTCAATATATTATAGCTTTGAGAAATTGAGAATAAAATTTAATAATTAAAATTTTATTGTTTTATATGCATTTGTGTTCTTTTTATAAAAACGTAAATTTAGAGTATTAATTTGCAAAACACAAAAAAGTAAAGAAAAACAAAACAAGAAAAACGAGTCATGTTCGGGTCAATCTGTCTAATTCATGTCGTGTTTGGCAGGACCGGCTAAACCTTTCAACCTTTGTATACAGAAAGGGGTGACGACGCAGCTTGTTTGCCCGCCTACCTGTCCTTATGTAATTTGTTTCGCGATATGAAATTGAAAAATGCCATTTTAATTTTAATTAAACATATTAAAAAAAATAGATAACAAATACGGAGTAACGGAAATAATCGAACTATCCATGTTACTTTTTACTAGTAGGAAGCCCGCACGATGCGGCAGGAGCGACACTTTCCTTGTGATACTTATTTCTTATTTGAATAATATTTGTTGTGGCGTGATTGTAGTGGATATACGTCATAAGTGCTACACATGTCTAGTAACTAACAGATTTAGCATTTAAATTATCAAGTACTTTAAGAAACCAATGATGCAATAAACTAATTTATGAATAAAGAGAAATAAGTCTTAAACATAAAAGTTTAAAACTCAGTGCTAAGTGTGAACTATCTAAATCATGATGAGATCAATTTAGTCATACTCCTTCCAAATCTGAAAATTTTCATCCATAATTTCGTACCACCATTCATCATCAAGGGTGATCCTTGGAATTCTTGTATCTCACAATATTTGATTGTTACATCTTTTGAGGATGAAAACAAAGGAAGATATTTGATCATTGTAAAAAAAAAAATACCTATTAATCTGACACAGAAACTGTGAGGTAATGTATAGACATTGGGTTAGGATTTTAACTTTTGATTAACCTTCATATTCTTTGCTATGTGGTCTTTGGATCAATCCATTATATTTAAAAGGAATGAATTAAATTAAAACAGGTTAATCAATAACTAAAAACCAAATGTAATAGTTTAGCATATGAATAAGCTAACATATTATTGAAAAACGATTACCAGTATCGGTTTTAAAAATACATTTACCGGCATTGGTTCAGTTCATCATGGTACCTACACTCGCTATAACTTGTGATAAAAAACACTTTTTAATACAACATTTTCAACTAAATGTATATAGGAATGTTGAAAAATAAATAAATTATAGTGTTAAAGACGTATATTATTTAGAATATAAGGTCTGGGATTGAAACTTAAATAAAAATGAAAAATTAACTAAACCACTGTAAATAAAAATGATTTATCTAAAAGGAAAAGATTAAATTAAAACAACTTAATCAATAACTGAAATCAAATGAAATTGCTTTAGCATATGAATAAGTTATCTCTCACTTCTTATTCAATGGCCACTTTCTTCCACGTTTTGTTTGTTATATCAAAATATTTATTTAGTTCATAGCTATTTAATATATTATTTGAATACAATCACTCATTTAGTCTACGAATCTACCAAAAATGTTAATATATAATAATATATTTTTTCTTTATGTAGAATAAAGTATGAGTTTTAGATAATATATTGATGCATGACTTGTTTTTATGATAAAAAAAAATGAGTGCTAAGTAACAATTATCATAATAATGTTAATAACAACACACTAATAATTATGATAATAAGAAACAAATATATAACATTTAGTTAGGTTTTTAAACATCTAATCTATATAGCGACTAAAGTAAACTCGTCATATAAACTGCCATGTGTTCTTTATGATCCATAGGGAGTTCTATTTTGGCTTAGATGAGATACACAAGTACATACCCATTTGGTAAAATAAGTTCAATTAGTGTTTAATATCCATATACTAATGCAATGATCACTTGTACACTAAGGCATTATTTGCTTGTACATTTCAATCTATACGTCAATATTGACTAAGACAAATATCGAAACGTCAATAAAAATGAGCAGGTAGTCACGATATTTTCGAATGTTTTTAAAACATAATAGTTTAAAAGTTACAATAGGATTAAATAAAAGAATTATACTTTTGTAGGAGGAAGAAAAAGTGTAACTACTAACTAAAAATGAGGGAATTAAAGAGTAAATTAGTAAATATCCTTTTAAAAAATATAAAAAAAAATCATGTATACCCTTCTCAATTTATAAATTGTGATTATCCGTTCAAGACACTAAAATTTATCATATTTACCGATTCCATAGTAAAAAAAAAAAAAAATATAACCAGTTAACTACAGCGGTCTGTTTTACCTTATAAACAAATAGGAAAACATCATGAATGATAATCATCTAAACAAATAACGCGTTCCCATTTATTTAGTAAAACAAAACTCTTAAAACATGATATTTTATTTACTATGCACTTTCAAAGAATATAAAATAGCCAAAATTTTAATATAGGTAAAACGGGATTGTTAGGCAAATCCACACAATTTCTTTCCTTTTACTACAAATTTTTATTAATAATGCGTTGAATTAATAGAAATAGAGAACTTCATCATCATCATCATCATCATCATACTCAGTTAATCCAACCTATAGCAAAGCTAAGGTAGGGTCTGAGGAGGGTAAGATGTAGACAGCCTTACCTCTACCCCTAAGAATAGAGAGGCTGCTTCCAGTGAGACCCCCGGCTCGATGTGGTTTGGTATCAAGCCTTGGACATAAGGGACATAACACTTAGCAATCGGGACAAACCCGATCGGTGCATGTACCCCTTTGTCTTTTGGCTATCAACGCCACCACATGATGCATGATTAACCGTCCGTCGTTTTTAACGTTATTTTCACGAAATAAGTAAAATAACGTTAAAACTAGTGCAACTTTACTTTTGCCCCCCGATGGCCACACATATATACATTATATGCGCACACCGTAAGTGGGGCGTAATTAATAGAAATAGAGAACTTAAGTGGGATTAATGCACATCCAATCTCTTTCACGTGGACGTACATTTAGATAATAGAATGATCAAGTAATGTGAAAATAAAAATGTAATCTCAAAAACAAAAATTTAAATAAATATTAATATCACCTCGCTAAATTCACGTTGGAGATTAGACTTGTAGTGACTCAACATTGCATCATAACAAATAACCTTAACAATATTATCACCATCATTGTGCAATAAAAACACATACAGTATACCGCATAACATAACAAACATGTTAATATAAGAGATATACAAAAAAGTCAGACTTAAAAAAATACAACATTAGACGCGTGTACGACTATTGGTTTGTTCAAATCAGTATGTTTTCTCAATGAAACGAATATGCAACACCAAAATTGTTAGAAAATAAAATCATATATGTATTGATGTTTATAAAAAAAACATGTTAATATATTATATTTATATATAATATTAACTTTTATATGAATATGAAAACCATAAACTAACAAAGAACTAACCTTAGAAGCTTCATCATTTGAAGCTAGATTCGGATCCATGGCCATTTTTTAGCAAATAAAATAGGTGTGTATTATTATATATTTATAGGATAAACTCTAGTAGCGCATTTTAGAGTTTAAATTTAAAATTTGTTTCCCGCTTGATTCACTATAAGATTTTTTCACCCCTGTAAATTAGGAAGGTTGTTAAACTTGTAAAAAGAAGCCCAAAAAGATAGAAAATTTTGTTGAGAATACCCACAAGCTTCTTCTTGTGTTGTGTTTATGAAAAAAGAATTGTTTAATAACAATTATCATAGTATTGTTAATAGTAGTACACTTATAATTATGATAATAAAAATAACTATATAACATTAAATTTGCTTATAAACTTCTAATCTATAGAAACTTGTCGATGCATGACTTATTTTTTATGATTAAAAAATAAGTGGTCAGTAATAATTTTTATAATATTGTTAATATCAACACACTAAAATAATGATAATAAAAAACAATTATATAATATTTAGTTAGCTTATTAAACATATAATCTATCTAAACGACTAAACTAAACTCGTCATGTAGATTGCATTTGGGGGAATAAGTTCAATTAGTGTTTAATATCTGTATGCTAAGGCAATAATTACTTGTGCATAAGGTATTCCTTTATTGTACATTTCAATCTACACATCGATATTGACTAAGACAAACATCGTTAGGCAGAAATGTTTGTTGGCCGTTAAAAAGAAAAAAAAAAGAAACATCGTAACATTGACAAAAATGAGCAGGTCGTCATGGTATTAAAGGCTTAAAGCTGTTTTTAAAATATAATAGTTTTGAATTTATGATAAAAATAAATAAAAGAATAATAATTTTGTAGGGTAGAGGAGAAAAATGTAACTAATAACTAAAAAATAGGGAATTAAAGTGTAACTAAGATAGGGTAACAAAACGTAAATAATGTATTAATGAATATTTTGCCCTCATTTTAGGGTTATTATTGAAAAATTAGTTTTTAACTTTTGGGTATCTTAAAATGCCCTTCCTCATGCATCTATCTATCTATCTATATAAAAGAAAATGTATATGCTGACGTGGCGTGTAATGGAGGCCTCAACCTCTCCTTGAAAGTGCCACGTGGCATCATAATTGAAAGATTTGAGTGTTTTTGAATTATTTCCTTTTTAATTAAAAAAAAAAGATAAACATAAAACCCTAAATTAAATTGAGTTATTTTAGGAAAAAAAGAATTTAAAAATAAATTTAAATTTTTCTCTCTCATGTTTTCTCCCATAATTTTTAAACGTTTATATCTTTTATATATGAGATTTTTTTAAAGAAAAAAATTACACCAAATTAACGAGCATTTTATTATCTTTCCAGCGAGTACCATGGTCCTATATAAAAAACGGAGAAAAATTGACTATTTTTTGTGGGGTTTCGTTCATACAGGAAAAAAACACACAAAGTGTTCATGTTATTCATTAATCATGTTTTTTCTTTTAAACCAGTTTCTTATCTACGATGTTGAAAATCAGCCCAATCGCCATGTTATCATTGGAATTTTACTACGTATACTTCATCAAGAGAAGTTAGGAGAAATAATCGCGCAACACTGCAACACATGCTGTCACCTTATAGCAAGGTTATTTTTTTATTTATTTAATTACAAGAGTAATAATTATTACTATTAGTAGTAGTATTATTAGAATGGTTATATTTTTCAACCCCGGGACGCTCCCGGAAAGAATTGATAGTTGCTGACGTGGCGTTCAATGGTGGCCTCAACCATATCTTGATTATGCCACGTGGCATAATGAGATACAATGATTACAACTTCCAACTTAAGTGTTTGTTTAGTTGATTAGGTTAGGAATTATAAGAGCCATTAGAATGTGAGAAATTAGAGAGATGTGATGAGTTTTTTAATAGTTGCAGCTTACATAAGTGATTTTTTAGATTATTACTGATTAGGTTTTAGATTAGAGAATATGAGTTATTACTGATTAGAATACTATGAACATGCAATGATTGAGAGATTTTGTGGTTAGTTAACTTGAGCCATTTGCAATAAGTTATCATGTAAAATTAGATTTTTCCCCGGAACCCTCCCGGGTAATCAGCTGGTTATAATATAAGATAGATAGGATAGATTGTTCGTATTTACCGGTAACCATCATCTAGGGTTTTGTTTTTGCTTTCCTTGCCCCATTATTATCATTATCATCTTCTCTACAGAGTAATAATCTAGCGACTCCCCTGTTACAATGACGACTGTTGTACCTACATCTGAAGAGGATCCCATCCTCTACGTTGTCCGTTACACCGCCCATATGTCCTGGGCTGAAGCCGGTCCTGAGGTTATTATATTCATATCAATTTATTATTCTCTTGTACTATTATTATTTTTATAGGTTAATTTATGTTTAATTTGTGGATTTTGGTTCAGGTAGCTGAACAACAAGTGACTAGATTATGCTTGGAGGCTCAGGAATGTATGGTTGCTGGCAGATGGTTGGATTTGGCTTCACTTATGCTTACTTCTGCTGATTTGGTCTTTTCTAAAGCTTCGGATAAAGGTTAAATTCAAATTTGTTATGTGATTGTTGTTAATACTTTAAGATAGACACTCTTCTTTAGGGCTTTGTGACTGCAGAATAACTTATTAAAGTTTATTGAACATTTGTATTGTTTTGATGATAGGAAAGCTTTATTCTTGACATTTGAACATAAACAACTTTGTAGGCTGTAGCTTTAGTTAATAAAATTATGCTTAATTTATCTAATGTTCCAAGAAAGGCGTAATGAGTTAGCAACATTATCTGTTGTTTAAATGGTGATTTGGAGAATGTTGATTACGAAGGTTTGGTTCAAGAATAAGAATAAACGAATGCTGGGAAAAATGATTAAGCAACTTATTTTATCGTCTACCAGGTGTGACACCTTGCCTTTAATTTGTAGGGTTTCATGTTCGGTTATTAGACTGTTCTTGTGTAGGGCATTTAAAAGCTCAGAGACTTCCTCACGATTGCTAAAGCACATCACATGAACTTTGTGGCGTCCCTTGACATTATTTGTTTTTCTATGCTTATGATGCTTTGAAAGAATTAGAATTACTTTTTTTTTATTGCAATTTGTATCCTGCTGCATATCAGTATATCACAAATGGTCAATCAGACAACCATTACGTAATATGCACTTAATTTGAAAGGCGGATTCCTGAGATGCTTTACATATTTTCATTTCATCCATCAGTTAAATTATGGGTTCTGAAGTTTTTTTTTTCTTATAAAGAGGAGAATGCATGAATATCAGTTTAAGTCAAGATACATACCATTCATACCACATTCCTGAAAAAGGGTTCTAACATCCTTTCGAGTGTCATTAACAACTTTTATCAAACATACACTCAGATATGCTAAAAGGCAATGATAAAGTTTTTGTGGTCTGGAAAAAAAATCATACTCTCATTTTGATTTAGAGATTCTAGTGTGAGTGTCGGTTTCTCATGTATTCCACCTGCTCAATATATCCGTTGTGATACATGTCAGTTGGGGCCATCTGCATCATCACCCCTTTGCTATTATTTGCAACTCTTACTGTTGATACATCATTAAGGATGACGTTACCACTGATCTTACTGCAAAGATCCATATTGTTTCTTCTCTAATGTTTCATGACATATCTCTGCATGATTTTGATACTACCCGTGTGTTTTCCTCAATTATTTTTACCTACTTACAAACGTTTAATCTTGCATTTGTGTGGCCTTAATTTAGATCTTGAATGCATCTTCACCATTATCTGCAATCTTGTGAAGAAACCTGAAAGCCTTGATGAGTTGTTAGAGATGGCAAAGCTTTTATCCACAAAAATTGTTCAAAAAGCAACTGATAAGCCTGCACTGCGATTGAAGATGTAAGTTTGTATCATTATTATTATTAGCAATAGCATCTGAAACATTATCTTATGTCTTATCTATTTTTGTCTCTTCAGCCTGTTTAATCTGTACAACCTGTTGGAGAACCCTTACAGTCAGTTTGTGGTTTACATGAATGCTCTTAAGTTGGCAAAGGAAGGGAATGTCATAGAACACATTATTCCGTCTTTTAGAAAGATAGACAGTTTGTTGAAAGAGTGGGATCTCGGAGTGCAGGATCAGAGAGATATTTTCTTGGCCATTTCTAACATATTGAAGGAACATAAAAGGTATCATAAAGATAGATATAACTTTTTAAGACATCAGTTTTTATTCATTTTTTTTGTTTTGTTTTATTTGATTGTGTAATTCGTTTGCTAAGTTATGCAATATCTTCTGTTTGCTGTTTTAATGTAATTTCAGCTCTCCTAAGGAAACCCTTAAGTTTTTAACGAAGTATTTGTCAACTTTTTCTGGTGAGGATTCACATGTTCTGGAGGAGGCTAAGGAAGAAGCTGCACATACTATTATTGAATTTGTTAAGGCACCTGACGTTTTTCAGGTATGGTGCTAAATGATAAAGGCTTCTTTTTTAAGATACCGTTGCTTGGTTTACTGGTTCTTTATCAAATCTGATTCTGAAGATAATTTTTTAAATAAACATGGCAGCATGATTTACTTGAGATGCCTGCTGTAGCCCAATTGGAGAAAGACACCAATTATGCATTAGTATATCAGCTTCTGAAGATATTTCAGACTCAGAGGCTAGATGCCTACTTGGATTTCTACAACACAAATTCTGCATTACTGCAAACCTATGGTAATGACCATTATCACATTTGAATTTAATAGATGCGGCAATTTCAACCTGTAGGCTTAAAAGGCACACACTTGAGACAAACAAGGCACAACGGGGTTGGTGCCTTTGGTTTTGACCCATTTACTTGTTAATGGGCCGATTTGGGTCAAACTTGTTGAAAATAATTACAGAGTGTAATATGCATGACATTTTAAACCGTTTTTATTCTAAGGTTCACATTCTTATCAAATATAAGTTATTTCCTGGTATTTTGTGTTTATGTATTAAAAACAAACACTTAGGTTTTGTATGGGTTAACCCAACTTGATGCAGTCTGTTTTGGCCTGTAGTAAAACTACCTGTTACAATCCAAACCCGTTTAATTTTGATCTTTTAGTGTTCTAAAGGTGAAGCTTCTTTGCAATGTGGTGTAGGTCTTGTACATGAAGAATGTATAGCAAAGATGAGGTTGATGTCAATTGTTGATCTTGCCTCTAATGAATCTGGCCAAATTTCCTATTCTCTGATTAAGGACACGCTCAAGGTAAACCATCATTTGCTCCCCCACCACACACACACACACATATTTTGTTAAACAGATCATGATGATATAACTTGCAGATAGAGGCTGATGAAGTGGAACCCTGGGTGGTGAAAGCAATTACTGCTAAACTGGTTGATTGCAAAATGGACCAAATGAATCAAGTAATCAGAGTGAGGTGTGTATAAACTTCATATAGTTTTCAATTTTTTTTTAGAATTTATCTCTTGGTCATTACAGCACGTTTAAAGTTTCATGTTTTGTGCAGTCGCTGCACTGAACGTGTTTTTGGGCCTCGTCAGTGGCAAGCTCTACGAGAAAAGCTGGCAACATGGAGGGTAAGTATCATTTGGTTTTTGTCACCTTCACACAGCACTCCTAAATAAGCGTTTTCTTTAAAATATATAAATATATAATAATGCATGTTTTGAAACTTCTCATCATTCAGGGTAACATAGCAAATGTAATAACGACCATTCAAGCAAACAAGGTCACTGAAGAAGGAACTCAAGCAATGCAAGGTTTAGCGATACGCTAGATTTTGGCTTTTTTAGCATCTATTATCATCATCGTCTTCGTCGTCATCCGGGATGTGATACTGAGGAACGGAGGTACACAGATACATTTATTGTTATTGCTTTAATCTGGAGTGTTGATCACGCATTTTGAAAGTTTTGTCTAGCAAATTTTTTAAGTTAGTAGTTTTTACTTTTTTTTTTTTTTTTGAATTGTACCTTAGATTGAGGAATTTTGCTCTATGCATATCAATATTTTTTTACATGCCGAGACTAATCCAAACATGCAAAAAGCTTCTTCACTTTCATGAAGATGTGAAACCATCGCTAAGACTACACGCTTGGGTTTGGTCAAGGTGAGCATTAACCATTGTGGTTGTCAGGCTCATGTGGGTGCAGCATATTGCCTGGATCCTGAATGTGTAAGGCCATTTTGCGGACTTTGATGTCTATGCTTTTTGTGTGACGGTGTTTCAGATTTTACGTTGGCGGTTACAAATAAACAGTACAGGTTCTGCTGAGACCTTCCAACCAATGCAAGGCTAGTTAGACCGTGTACTGCGGCAATGAGAGGGTAGGTGGTTTTAATAAAGGAAATTGGTGATGGTGAACTCGATTTGGAGTTGTAGGTTAGAAAGATGTTGAAGATGATAAAATAAAGGGTGGAAGTAAATGAGGTTTAAAAATGAATAAATTAATAAATTGCTGAAATGGATGAAATTGCCCTTAGCTTAACGGTATAATATAGACGGGGTTAGTCATTTGGACGAACGAAAGCAAGATTTGGAAAGCACATGTCCCTAAATGCGAAAAAAAGAAGTAAAAGTGATGAAACCACTTGGACGAAAATAACACTTTATTCTCGTTTAACATTTTAACGTTGTGTCATCATGTTTTTTAAAGAATCAAAAAGATGTTCTAAGATGATATTTTTTGTCAGTTTTAAACATGATATAGTAGGTAAAACATGTAAACAATGTTATACTTTATAAATAAATTAACTACTGAGTTCAATTTTTCATTTTTTCTAATGATGTTAGATAGGGCTAGGGGATCCTATTTCTCTCTTTCTTTTCATTACGATCATGGAAGCTTTTTCAATCATGTTCAACAAAGCTTGTGATTTTGAGCTATTTAAAGGTTTTGTTTGTCCACACAATGGGTCGATTGTCACATATTTATTGTACGCGGATGATGCATTATAGTTGGGGATTGGTTGGTGGACAATCGACGATTTTTGGTTAGATTCCTTATGATTTTTAACCCCCTCTCGGAGCTGAAAATAAACTTGTTGAAGTCCATTTTATATGGGGTGGGGGTGTCGGGGAACGAGGTTGCGGATTTGGCTGGTTTGCTTCATTGCAAACACGATGTTATGATTTTTGTGTATCTTGGATTGAAGGTTGGGGGAACATGACTCGAGTTACTAATTGGCAAATAGTTGTGGACATTCTCGATAATAGACTCTCGACCTGGAAAACCCATTCTATCTCGATGGGGGGGGGGGGGGGGGGGGGCAGGCTTACTCTCATGAAATCGGTCCTTGAGAGCCTCCCTGGTTATTATTTTTCGTTATATAAGGCCCCTGACAAAAGTTATTGAGGCTTTTGAAGCTAAGAGGTTGTTGGGGACGGGCTGTCTATTTGATTCTGGTTAGACACTTGGCTTGGGGAGAAACCATTATATTTGGTGTTCCCAAACCTGTTTATGAAGGAAGCTAAAAAGGGGTGTGTGGTAGCGGATCGATGTGTGTTTTAAAGGTGCTTTATAGTGCTTATTGAGCTAGTCCTCCTAAAGTTTATGATTGGAATAAATGGATCCCATTGAAAGTAAACGTCTTTTGGTGGTGATCTAGCCTGTACCATCTCTCGACTTCAGACGAGCTTATCAAGAGAGTGTTTAATGGTCCGAACATGTTTGTTTTATGTGTGGAAGCAACCGAATCTGTGGGCCATTTGTTTTCTGTGTGCAGGATTGCTTCCGTGGTGTGTCAAAAAGTTAGTTTGTGACATCCCTCCGATTTATGCTTTCTTGATGGAGGACTTATTCGAGTGCACAAACAGGTCAATGGTAGTTGGATTGAAAAGAAGGCGATTCAATCTATAATTCTAGTTGCTTGGAGCATTTGGAGAGCGAGGAATAAGAGCATCTTCGAAAACTTAACAATCGAGGTGGAGGATATAATGAAAGGCAACTAGCTTTATTTGGATTAAGAATAGGGCTAAAAAGTTGGATTTAGATTGGTACATGTGGAAAACGTTTAGGTTGTAGTGGGTTTTGATGGCGTCATAATGGATTTTGATATTTTTTCCCATTTTACTCTATTTATCTTTATATTATTCAGGCCGTCATCTGGTTCTTACGTCTTGTTAGACCAGTGGACCCATAAGGAGACCGGTTTAACATCCGATCCGCCGGTTATGATATACAAAGTATATTATATTTTTTTTTTTAAAAAAAGGAAAAGGTAATTACTATCTCTAGGAAAATAGCTTGAATCACACATTGAATTTTCAACATTATCCTTATCCAAGTTCTATGCAAACACCAAACCCTTATACTAACCACTAACATAATTTCATCCAAAACAAGAAGACATGGCCACTGGTGTATCAAGATTCACCAACATTACTTGCTTGATCACCTTCATCTTTATGCTTTCAATCATCATGATGATGCTGGTCAACAATTGTCAAGGATCTTTAGCAAACCAATGTAATGGCACTACCACAGAGTGCCAGTCACTAGTGGAAGACTATGAAGAGTTTCTAATGGACACCGAAGAACATAGGCGGCTTCTGGACACGAAAAATTTTATTTCAGCGGGTGCTCTAAAGGCAGATATGAGTGCAGCTTGTTCTGGTAACAACAATTGTGCAGGACTTTTTAACGTTAAACACAGGCCGTGTCTTACGTTATACATGTGCCACTGACTAGTTTGGCTTGGATGCAATAATGGAATGCTGGTTGGTCACCTTGAAGTGGTTCTTGTGTTTGTTTCCTATTATATAAAGTATTTGAATTTCTTGTTTATTGTTGTGTTTCTAGTAGTTAATGTTGGTCTCTAGTGTTTTCTTTAGCTAATTTCTAATTGTGGGTGACAAAGTTTTAGGCTGCTATAGAACAGTGTTTAGTATCGTCATATTCAAACAATTATACATCGGTGTATAGTCCAATCATTGCTACAAAAAACATTTTACTGTACGATAACATTAAACAACTATACGTCAGTGTATATTCATATTCCAACAATTATACATCAGTGTATAGTCCAATTATTGCTACAAAAAACATTTTACTGTACGATAACATTAAACAACTATACGTCAGTGTATATTCATATTCCAACAATTATACATCAGTGTATAGTCCAATTAGTACTACAAAAACATTGTACTGTACCATAATATTCAACAAATATACGTCAGTGTATATTCATATTTCAACAATTATACATCAGTGTAAAGTCCAATTAGTGATACAAAAACATTCTATAGTACCAATTAATCTAAGGAGACTTCACAAACTGAAAATCAATACCATTCGGTAAAGAATCATACTTACAATGTGCAAATGATACTGCGACATTACAAAACAAACAAAATTTTCAAAGTCCTAAACCTATTAACGTAATGATATTTCACAGACAAAATCAATCTCATTCAATAACATAATCATACGGTTTAACACTTTGAAATCAGTTTCACAAATTGAATGCTTTTAATTATTATTATTATTATTATTATTATTATTATTATTATTATTATTATTCGAAATTAAAAACCATAGAGTGTTAAGAGCACAATTATCGAAGTAAACCTAAGATTACTGGATATAGGATCAATGATATGTATATATAAAGTGAGGAGACAAGATATTTTCCGGTGATAAAGATATAAAGAGGAAAATATATGGTCTAAATCCGAAAAAACTAAACCGATTTGGATTTTTTGGATTCAAAAAAGATCGGTAGCAAAGAGAATAGAATCGAAATCACCATTCAAGGGAGAAGATTATTATTTCAAAAATAGGAGAAGAAATAGTGGATGAATTTTTAAATGGAGAAGATGAATTAGGGTTTTGATTAGGAGAGAGTATTTGTAAATATGTAACTGATTATTAGACAAACTATTTGATTAAAATAATTAAAAAATTTGATTGTTATTTTACACTTTTACCCTTATGATTAAGATTGAAGATGGATGGTCAGGATTAGTTCCTAAGTTCCTAACTAGGGTATTGGTTCCTATTTGATCTTATTCCTATATATATATATATATATATATATATATATATATATATATATATATATATATAACAATACCCTCTTCTACACAAACACACACTCTTTTTTTCATAAAATCCTCTCCAAACTATCATATTTTTTTTTAAAAAAATTGCAAGATGTCGGGCGACTCTTCGAGTTCAGACGATATGTTTGATCAACTCGCTTTGGATGACTTGGGCGAAGGTGCCGCAGAGTTGTTAATGGCGAGCGTTCAGAAAGTCGTTAAAGCTATAGCGGACGACAAAGGGACCTCTGAAAAGTTTTAGTTCGTGAACGTGGAACCGCAAATGAGTCATTGGTACGTGATTACTTCTCACCCGAATCAACATTCGATGAAAAACGTTTTAGGCGGCGTTTTCGTATGAGTCGTAATTTATTTTTAAGAATAACAAATGATTTAGAAAATAATTATGAATATTTCAAACAAAGGCCCGATGCACGTGGTCAGATGGGATATACTGCGATGCAAAAGGTCACAGCCGCGCTTAGATCATTGGCTTACGGAACCAGTTCCGACATAATGGATGACTATCTAAGGATGGCCGAGCGAACGGCTAGAGAAAGTACTCAGTTTTTTTTTGTGCGGGCGTCATTGATTTATATTTAAAAAGATATTTGAGAAAACCAACATTTAGTGACGTCCACCAACTTTCAGAGTTTCACGAAGAAAAACATGGGTTTCCCGGTATGCTCGGGAGTTTAGATTGTATGAAATGGGAGTGGGAAGTTTGTCCAACTGAGTGGCAAGGCCAACACGCTAGCGGTTTTCATAAAAAGCCGTGTATGATGCTTGAAGCGGTTGCGTCACAAGATCTTTGGATTTGGCATGCGTTTTTTGGTGTGCCCGGTTCGTTGAACGATAGGACTGTTCTTAATCAATCCCCAATCTTCAACGATCTTATAAACGATGTTGCACCAAAAGGAACTTTTTTCTTAAACGAGGTAGAATACAAGTACGGGTATCTTCTAGCAGATGGAATTTACCCTGATTGGGCCGTGTTCGTAAAATCGTTTACACGGAGGACTACGTTAGACCCTAAGAGAAAAAAATTTAACAAAGCTCAAATGGCTGCACGGAAAGATGTTGAGCGTGCTTTTGGTGTGTTGAAAAAAAGATGGCGCATTTTGGCCCAACCCTGCCGACTGTGGGAAAAAACGCATATACGAAATGTGATGTACGCATGCATAATTTTACATAACATGATTTTGGAGGATGAAGGACGTGCAATATGCGAGTACTTTGGTGAGGAAACGCAACAAAGTTAAGGAAACATTACTGATGAAGAAAGAAACGTCAACAACTCTGAAATCAAGAATAGCCAAACACATCACAACCTTCGAGCGGATCTGGTTGATCATATTTGGAGTATACCAAGAGATTACCCATCTGATGATAACGATAGCGATAACTGAAGTGCCTTTATGTTTTTAAAATTTCATGTATTTTTTGTTTGTTAGTCTTTTTTTTTATTTACTTTGTAGTTTATTAGATGAATTAATATTATGTTTTTTTAAAATTGTGTTTTTATATTTATTAAAAAAGAAAATTAAAAAAAAGAAAAAAAAGAAAAAAGAAATGCCACATGTCACTTCCCCCCTCTTCCCCCCTTCCACTCTTCATAATTATTCCCCCCCCCCCCCCCCCACCACTCCGGATAGTCTTAAGACGCATGACCTAACTACCTAGTGGTAGAGATGGACAAACCGGGTTTTTTTTACAAACCGATCCGGTTCTTAAACCGGTTCGGTTTTTTTTAAGAGGGTAAAACCGGTTTTTGGCGAAACCGGTTTTTAGCACTAACCCCAACCATCGACCGGCATCGATTCGGACCGGGTTTAAAACCGGTTTTTCCTCCAAACGGTCATCAAATATTCAAAATACACTATGTAAAACCGTTTTTTTTTTTAGTAAAAAACCGGTTTTTACCCCAAACCGCTCCGGTTTTCAAACCGGTTTCCAACCCTATTCGACCAACGAAACTACCAACCGATGCCAATTCGACGAACCGGGTCGGTTACAAACCGATTTGACCAAAAACCGGTTTTCCTCAAACCGGTTTAGCGGTTTTTTTTTCTGGGTCGGGTTCTAAAACCGGTTTTTTTGTCCATCTCTACCTAGTGGAATGGTGTTTGTCCTCTACAAAGGTGGTGTGAGTTTAATCAGTGTAACGTTAGAGGGTATTTTTATTTAGGTGTGAAAATTGTTGCTAAAAACAAAGTTTTAACACAAACAATGAGAGATTCGAATTGGGCTTAATCTATTATTTTTTGCACGGTTGTATCTGCTACACTTAATTTAGGTGTGCCTCTGAACGAGATGATAGCATTAAAAGGGCTGATTAATGATGATCCCTTAAGTTGCATTGCATTGCATGTATGTATAGGGTCAAGGTTGCCTTTTTCCGATAAGAGGTTAGATACGATTCATTTGTCCCACTTCTTGGACTGGTGGATTGGGTTGGAACTTCTCACGTAAAGTTGTGCTTTGTTGGGTTTGGTACTTCGGCCCGATGGGATCTTGTGGGTTGATAGGTTATGTTGTAAGAAGGAATTTAAGAGGTCAGGGCATACATTTATGTGTTTATGAAGTTGGGTTATATGAATAACTAGATTATACCCCGGGAGCGTCCCGGGTTAAAAATTTAATATGATACATCAATTTTACATATGAAATAGACTGATGTATAACTTTAATATTAATATCTAACCTAAAAAAATTAACAATGTACAACTCCAGTGTTAACACCTAACCTAAAAGAATGTAGAACTTTAATATAACTCTAATATTAACACCTATCATAAAGACTAAACAAATGTACAACTCTAACATACTAATATTGATACCTAACTTAAAACAACGTATAACTCTATTAACCTATTCGGCTGTAGTTGAAAAAAAAAATCATATTTACTGATTTAAACATAATTAGTGACTTGTCTATACATGATTAATGATTTACCTGAACACTTTGTGTTTTTTTTCCTGTATGAACAAAACCCCACAAAAAAATTTCTCCGTTTTTTATATAGCACTATGGTACTCGTTGGAAAGATAATAAAACGCTCGTTAATTTGATGTAATTTTTTTCTTTAAAAAATCTTGTATATTAAAGATATTAACGTTTAAAAATTATGGGAGGAAACATGAGGGTGAAAAATCCAATTTTGTTTTTAAATTATTTTTTTCCTAAAATATCTCAATGTCACATGGGATGACACATGGCACACTCAAGAAAGAGAATGCCTCTTTGAGTGCCATGTCATTAAAATGGCTTTGGTTTATTATATGTATAGATAAGTTGTTACGGAGAGTTGTAGCCAAGAAAGATAAGGTTGGTGATGAGTTAGTTTTATTGTTGAAATTATACACACTAATTCATATGTTTGACATACTAGCAGGAACCCACGCGTTGTGGCGGAGTTGCACCCGTAAATTTTTATTACATCTATACCTATAATAAACCAAAGCCATTTTAATGACATGTCACTTAAAGAGGCTATTCTCTTCATTGAGTGTGCCATGTGTCATCCTATGTGGCAATGTCTTTATTTTGGAAAAATAATAATCTAATTTTTCTCCCAACTTTTAAACGTTAATATCTTTTATATACGAGATTTTTTAAAGAAAAAAATTACACCAAATTAACGAGCGTTTTATTATCTTTCCAACGGGTACCATAGTGCTATATAAAAAACGGAGAAAAAAACGACTATTTTTTTGTAACCGGACAGGTATTGTGTCAGGTTTGAAATTAGTTTAAAAAAAACTGTGAGTTTGGGTCGGGCCTGGGATTAGGTGATACCCGACCCAATTACCCTTTTTTTTATGGCAGAGATTTGTTTAATAATAATAATAATAATAATAATAATAATAATAATAATAATAATAATAATCATTAATCATATATTGGCAGATGCCATTTTCATAGTTTAGATATTTCTAATTTTATTCACTTTACTTAGATTTCTCAACCCGGGACGCTCCCGGGGTATAAACTAGTATATAATAATTTTAAACTAAAAGTCATCATTTATTCTTGTGTGACAATTATTTTGGTGGAAGTTCTTTATTATTGAAAGCACGAATAAAAAAATAAAAATTGATGCGAGAGAATACTGAAAACTTGAATAAGAAGATAAGATTTCAGTCTCTGGAAAAAAAAAATAGCTAAATACTCTAAGTGAAGCCATAAAAAAAATAAAGAATGGCGTGTTCGAGTTCGCGTGTTCGAGTTCGAGTCCTGATTTTGCATGGGTGTTACCAATCCTTCACCGTTGTGCCTACGGGCGGGGTGAGGGGTTGAGTTTTCTCCGGTTTCGGGAACTGCATGGGCGGGCCTGACTATGCCAGCCACCTGAGGTACGTATGGGCCCTCAATTGGGTTGGTCGTGGGGTCTGTCCATAGTGTGAGGACTCCTCTAGGTTGTCGGGCAGAAATGTTTGTTGGCCGTTAAAAAAACGGGAGGTAGAAGTAAAAGAGGTTTACATTGAATAAATTAATTAATTGCTGAAAAGGACGAAATTGCCCTAATATAGATCGGGTTAGTCATTTGGACGAAGCAAGATTTGGAAAGCAATGTGCTCCCAAATGCGAAAAAAAAAAAAATCCCTTTTGAATGAGAGAAGTAAAAGTGATGAAACCACAGTGACAGAAATAGCACTTTACCTCGTTTTAATTAACGATTTAGTTTTGCATCATGATGTTTTTTAATGAATCAAAAAGATGTAAACAATGTTATACTTCATGAATAAATTAACTACTATTGAGCTCAATTTTTCTAGTTGTGTTAGGCAGGGGATCCTATTTCTCCCTTTCTTTTAATTATTGACTAGTAGGAATGTCCGCGTGTTGCTGCGGGTACGTCGGTTTTGTCGCCTTTTGGAATCTTACACGTGTGTTTTGACGGATTGTTATAATTAGCAATAATTTATTTCAACGCCACTGCTCTCTAAGGAAAGGAATTCCAAAACTACAGGCCTACATTATAATGTATGCCATACAAAGAATTCATTGTATGCCTTAAAAAAATTCTGAAATTAATCAATTTTCTCTTTAAAGCATGTATTTATTAATCGCTTGCACGTAACTTCAGAAAATATAAGATAGTGAAATTTGCTAAAATTCATTCAAGACACCATTTACTCGAGTGAAATTAACGATAATATTTAACTGATAATTTGATTACTAACCAGTGTCAAATAGGAAGAAAGAATCAACTACATCATACCTTTTGACATTCAGTCTTTTATGTATATACCCTTTTTCAATGGTTTATAAGGTGATGGTAGAAAGCCAAATAGTTTCCTGCTTCTGCAGAAACTCAAGCAAATGATTAGATGAACTTTGGCATAACCTGACAAAAGCAATGCATTGTCACCTTTTACAAGGTAAATTAGCTAGGCTGTTCTGTACTGTTCATGAAAATAGCAATATTTGTTTGTTTTCATGGACTTCAGGTTATTACCAGGTGTTTCACGGACTTGCATAATTTATACTAAAAGAAATGTTGGCAAACTTCACAAGCTTGTTACATCAAAGATACTTGTCTAGTAGATGCCATAATGACTCTTAACATTGACATGCCTAGACAATCAAAACTTAGTTATATATGGAAGTGATAGCATATATGATTTACTGATCATTAATAACAAAAAATCTTTATAAGTACCTCACATCCAGGAAGCAAATTATGAGATTGTGCAAGTTTATTTAAAAGTATCAACCATGCTGACTGAGAACCACTGCCCATCCACACTTCCCTCCTTGCGGTGGAACATCTCCTTCTTTTAGAGTTGGCTGGATCTCAGATCTCAAATTCGTCAGTATGAGCATCATAGCCACATATAACAACATAATGACCTATAATAATAATAAAGTCATCCAACCATTCAGTTATTGTTATAGTTAAACAAAAGAGTAAAATAGTTCACTTCACACCAGTATACCCTGCAGTGTTAGTATAAAAACGTGTCATACGGACATCCTCCTTCCATGGTTGACTACAAAATTAAAAAAATATCACCATAGGAAGAAAGCTTCTTGATCTAACATTAAATTAACCATCTAATTTTTCACTAAAAAGGTCATCTTTGCATATATATGAGTTAAGCGTGTACCTTAAAATGCACTGGTCAACCAAAGCGATCACAATATATTTCCCTGATAAGATAAAAAGGACGATTTCTTCTCCCTTAATTGACCTGTTCTGTTCACAAGGAGAAATGTGTTTTACTTATTTCAAGTACAAGAATGTAAATAACTTAAAATTTTAATAAACAACAAAAATCAACCCGAAGAAGTTAATATTTACAAATAAGACTTTGCACCTCGATTTTAATTCCCTCTTCTGGTGCTCTCTGAAATAGCATATCTACTATGCATATATCATTGGCCAATTGTTCCTGCAAGAACCAAAACCAAAACCATTTGATTGCCTTAAAACTAAATAATCATCTTGGACGGTTTCAAATTGGGAAGATGATAGGCCTTCACAATAGTTAATACTTATTAAGATGGACATTATTATTAATATAAATTATAATAATAAAACATTAAATTGGGAGGGGTTAGGAAGAGAGTGCATTATAGGGGCATTAAGGTAAACAATTTTATACTTTTAACTAAAATGTCATTACAAATTTACTAATATGCCATTTTAAGTGTCTTAAATGTCCACAAAGTTCCAATTATACCCTCATGATCTAAGCATAAATCACTTGTGCATGTTGCTTCTTAAGTTGTACGGAATTGAAAATTACTATCCTACCCGTCACTCTTCCTTAATAAGATAATATAGATTTATGATTTTATGGTCATGGAAGTCATGTTCAACAAAGCTTGTGATTTGGGCTATTTAAAGGTTTTGTTTGTCCACACAATGGGCCTTTTGTGTATCTTGGATTGAAGGTTGGGGTACATCAACCGAGTTAGTAATTGGCAAATGGTTATGGACATTTTCAATAATAGACTCTTGACATGGAAAGTTCATTCTATCTCGATGTGGGGGGGGGGGGGGGGGGCAGGCTTACTCTTGTGAAATCTTGTGAAATCGGTCCTTCATAGCCTCTTGGGTTATTATTTTTCGTTATATAAGGCCCCGACAAAAGTTATTGAGGCTTTTGAAGCTAAGAGGAGAAATTACAACCAAAGATTTTGACATGCTCTTCCTTACAATAAAGCTATTAAACGTACTTGGGACACTATTGCTAGAATGGATAATTATTTAGTCTGGTGGAGCGTGCCAATGGCGTGTTTGATTAAAAGGGTTGTCGGGGATGGGCTGTCTATTTGATTATGGTTAGAAACTTGGCTTGGGGAGAAATCGTTATCTTTGGTGTTCCCAAACCTATTTTTGAAGGAACCTAAAAGGGGTGTTTGTGGTAGTGGATCAGTGTGTTTACCGTAAGACTATGTGTTGTGACTCACCTTCAGCACAAACTCTATCCTCTAATATCACGACAACTGGACGTTGACGTGACACCGAATAAAGGAAGTTGCTCGCTCACCTTGACCTCCCACGTAAGCAGCCCCTCAAAAGAGTTGTTGCTCTCCTATCTCTCTCCCATGCTAACCCACGTGAGCAAATTTACGCCAACTCGCTCGTAGTCTCCCTCGCGCCACACTGTTGTCGTGTTTGGGAGCCACGTGGCTCGCTCGTGTAGCACAACACACAGCCTAATGGGTAAATTAATTTGGTCTGGAGATGGAAAACTAACAATTGGGGATGGCCAGGAAGCGGTAGAATTATTAAGTCTGATTTGAAATTTTTTCGGGTGGGGAGGAGTTGAATGCGTATAAAATTTTCGGTCGAAAACGTATAAAATTACACTACGGAGCAAAAAAATAAGGGGTCAGGGCACCCCCTGACCGCCACAAAACTACATCCCTGCGGGTGACGATTCATATGCATTCTCGATGGCTGCGCTTAAAAAGGTGCTTTATAGTGCTTATCGAGTTAGGCCTCCTAAAGTTTATGATTGGAATAAATGGATCCCACTGAAAGTAAACGTCTTTTGGTGATGATCTAGCCTGTACCATCTCTCGACTTCAGACAAGCTTATTAAAAGGAGGGTGCATGGAAGCAACCAAATATGTGGACCATTTGTTTTCTGCGTGCTGGATTGCTTCCGTGGTGTGCCAAAAAGCTAGTTCGTGACATCCCTCCGATTTACACTTTCTTGATGGAGGACTTGTTCGAGTGCACAAACAGGTTAATGGAGCATTTGGAGAGCGAGGAATAAGAGCATATTCGAAAATGTCATAATACTGTACCATACTATGATAGACTCAGCTGGTTTCGATCGAAAAATATCAATACTGATATTATTGAAACCAACCTTGGTATTCATTTTTATGGTTTTCACTCGATGTAGAACATGCATCTGTCCTACTGTAGATATCATGACTTTGTGTTTTTAGATTTTATATTTTAGTTATTATAGCGAGTGTTAATATCGTAACAAAACGTATAAATACCAACTAAATTCCTTTGCTTACCTTGAGAGAATCCCACCAATCAATATAAAAATAAATGTGTGTTAGTTTTATCATATTTTATCATTTTGATTGCATGCAGCATGCTCAAGCATATTGCCGGATGACAGAATGACATGAAAATGAAAGCCCAAAATTCCTCAACGGCCGCCAACGGTTTCATACATCCAATCATCATTGAACCAACAAACATTTTTTATATAAACATTTTATTATTGTATAGTACAAAGTGGATAAAATCATTGAATTTGTATTTCTTATTTACATGTATAATTTTAATTTAATTAACACCGACAGCCTAAAAATCTCCATCGTGGCACCATTTGTACGTTTCGAATTAATTATTTCTATTCTTTTACTCAACTAAAGTTTGATGGAAATGTTCTTTTATACATACTAGGGTATTCATGGCATTTTGGTACTTAAAGAGAACCAGGTCTTACCTCTCTAGGTTCAGTGGCGGATCTTAAATGAAAAATCTTGTAGGACCGGACTTAATACATATAAATTTTTTTGGAAATTTTCAATAAAATTTACACTACGAAACGAAAAAACTGGATAGAACAAGATCCGGTCCTTAATGGGGATGGAGTCTTGATCAACTTGAATCTCTCCTTTGTCTCTTTATTCGTTTTCTCTTCTTTTATCCTTATATTATTTAGACATATCATTCATTAGAAAATGTTATATTATTTTGATATATTAATTATTAAAAAAAATGGTTTTGGAGGAGAATGATGTATTTCCATGATTTTGGTGAAATAAGAAAATGTTGATGTGTTGTTAGCGTTGCTTAACAATGGTGAAGACACATCACTCAAGTTTGTGTTGCATCAACATGGTTTTATTAAGTACGTTAGTTTTAGATTGTGACGATGTGAATTCATTGTGTGTCTTGACCAATTTACCTTCATCATCAAACCTAGTTCCACTATGAAGGAGTTCGGATGCTTGTTACTCAAGATTGGCTAGGAAAAAATCTAAAATACTTTGATTAAAAAATGAATTTTAGAGAGATTGTAAAATTGTAATCATCGAAAACTCAATTTAAAACTCATCACATCACCTATAATTACTTTAGTAAAATACTAGCTGATTACTCTGGGAGTGTCTCAGAGTTGAAAAATCTAATATGACTTAATAAAAAAGGATAAAAGAAGTAAACAGTCTCAACCACTTTTAATGCTAAAGAAAGTTGTTCTAATGTTTATACTACGAAAAGGGGCTCTCATGCTGCATTCCCAGCAGATTTAAAAAAATCTCAACCTCTTTTAATGCTAAGCATATCGTTATAGCATATGAACATGGACAATTTATATATGTAATAGTAGGTTTAAAAACATATATACTATCATAACACGATTAGTACTTGCCTATATGTGATTAATAAATCACCTAAACACGTGTTTTTTTTTTTCTACATGAACAAAAACTCACTAAAAAAACATTTTTTTTTTCGTTTTTTTTGTATAGCACTATGGTGCTCGTTGGAAAGATAATAAAGCGATCGTTAATTTGGTGTATTTTTTTTTTCAAAAAAAATGTCATACATAAAAGTTACTAACGTTTAAAAATTGTGAGTGGAAAATAAGGAAAAAAATAAGGGGTAACTTTGTAGAAATGTAACCAAGTTTGCTAGCTGTTCCAATTAAGCCACTCAAACTTTTTTTGTCTCTCTAAAGTCACTCAAGTTTAATTTATTGCTTTAATACTATGTAATTATCATGTTTCCATGTTAAAGTGATGATGTGTCAGGTTTTAGGATTTTTAATAATTTTTTTTAAATGTGTAAAATTTAAAATAATATATATATTTTTTGAAATCTTCATTTTATAAAACCCACCTAATAAAAATAATATCCACATAAGCATTAAAATGAAAGAAAAAAAAAAGAAAAAAAAAGAAGGTGACCTGATAACCTGGTAATTACATAGTATTAGAACAATAAATGAAACTTGAGTGACTTTAGAGAGACAAAAAAAGTTTGAGTGACTTAATTAGAACACCAAGCAAACTTGGTTACATTTGTGTGGCATTTCTCCAAAAAATAAAGATAAAAATATTTATTAAAATATTTGAAATTTTAAAATAATAATTAACATTTAAAAATGTAGGAGGAAAATAAGAAAAAAATATTAATTAACATATTTGAAATTTTAAGATAATATAGATATATATTTTATTTAAAAAAAGAAAATAAAAATGTAAAAAATTTATCTTTTATTTAAAATAATAAATCCAATACTATCACCTCAAAGTGCCACATGGCACATCCATTGAATGCCACTTCATAGAAATTCAATCCTTTTATTATAAGTTATAGATGCCATACGTTTTAGATTTTAGTCGAGTAGCAAAGTAGTTATTTCAAAATCAATTTTCATACGAGGATTCTATAAATTAATTATAAGTAGTATTTGTTGTAATAAATATACGTAACGTCTTATATATTTATCGGCAGCCATTATAATAATTTATATTATGTTTGATCAATTGCTAAATACTCTAAGCCCATAACTGATTTGTCTTTGATGGACAGACTTATCATTAGTTGGGCCTAACTAGAGTGTTCCCTGCGTATGTATAAATAGCGAGAGATTACTAGGGATGAGGGGTTACACAACATAATCAACATAACACCATCAAGAATTCGCCTCTCTTTCTCTCTCTCTTTCCCATAACCGATTTCTCCTAGGGATCATTAGCCATCATGACTGCATACCCTAAAGGGAACTCGAACACACTGACAGTTATGTCGACCTCAACGCTCTCAGCATCAATAACAGGTCTCACGAATCTCTTAGGTACATGTTTATGTGTTTTCCATTACATACTAACAAAATTGATGCAACATGTGGTATTAGAGTGATGTTGCCCATGATCAATTTTGTTAGTTCCATAAGATTCGGAATCAAATCGGAAAACGAATTATGAAACCTGAATAATCTAATTAAGTGGCTTTCGGCTGATAAACCCTAACAGCCGTATTAGGCCGATCGAAAAAAAAACCCTGTTTTGGTTCATTATTTTGGTCTCATAATGCATTCGAGATTGATGATGGACGATGTTTTCATAAAATCTATTAACGTTCGAGGATTATGATTCTGGATATGGTGTTTATTTGATGATGATGTTCTTAGTTTCGGTTTTAGTGTTCTTCGAATGCATGATGAAAACCGAAATTTTGATTATGTTTTGCTTAGAATTAGGATTGATTGTTGTTAGCTAAAAGTTAAGATAAAGATTCCCTAAAATATGGCAACAACCTAACTAATCCTAATTAAAATTAAGAGATATAATTGTTTCCTAAATTAGCTCACCAGAAACTTGCTTACAAAGGAACAGCTTATGTCCGACCAGAAGGAGTGTCCGACATCAATAATGGAGTGTCAGACCCCAATAAGGAGTGTCAGACTAAGCTGACAGTGTCCGACCATATGCCAGTGTTCGACCTATGAGCTTGTGTCCTACCATAAGGAGTGTTCGACCAAGCATAACAGTGTCCGACCATAAATCTGTGTCCGACTTGTTAGCCTGTATCCGACCTCATTAGCCTGTGTCCAACCTCATTAGCTTGTGTCCGACCTCATAAGGGTGTCCGACCTCATAACTGTGTCCGACCTCATGACGGGTGTCCAACCTCATGACCCGTGTCTGACCCATAAGAGTGTCTGACCAAGTTTCCTGTTTCCGAGCATTAAGATATTTACAAACCATTATATCATTAGCGAAAACCCACTTATTTTCAGCAAATATGAACCTATTAATAGGCACCCGAACCCCTGCAGGGGCCATGCCCCCCGCACCCCAGAGAAGATTTCGTGGGTTTCAATATGCACTAACGGGAGGTTTATCGTTAAATAATTGGAATCTTGATTAAACCTAACGTATCAGTTTTATCAAACACATTACTTAAACCTTTCTTAACTTGCAATAACATTTGAGGTACTTATTTGACCACTTATGTTTACTTATGACTTATGAATAATGACTTACGTTTAATGAAATTTCCTCATTATGATTTGCTTGTCTATTAGTATGTTAAGCTGGCATAATGACATAAAGACAATAATACAACAAATTAACTAAGGGCATGACGATAATTGATCCTAATGTTAAGTTTTAGATTTGGATTGTAGTATGATTAATGGGGGTCCTAAGACTTAACGGCTG
Organism: Ambrosia trifida; assembly: GCA_028751855.1. NCBI lineage: Eukaryota > Viridiplantae > Streptophyta > Magnoliopsida > Asterales > Asteraceae > Ambrosia > Ambrosia trifida. The sequence goes on along the minus strand of CM054122.1, from coordinate 57,662,770 downwards.
TATTTTTCTGCTACAGTTTGGGTTTAGAACTAAAATGAGTATTGATCTCCGGAGACTTATTGAATACTCATAATACATGATTACTCGGTTAAGTGGGAGAATGTTAGAATAAATATACGTAACGTCTTGTATATTTATCGGTAGCCATTATAATCATTTATATTATGTTTGACCAATTGCTAAATACTCTAAGCCCATAACTGATTTGTCTTTGATGGACGGACTTATCATTAGTTGGGCCTAACTAGAGTGTCCCCTGCATATGTATAAATAGGGAGAGATTACTAAGGATGAGGGGTTACACAACATAATCAACATAACACCATCAAGAATTCGCCTCTCTCTCTCTCTCTCCCTCTCTCTCTCCCATAACCGATTCCTGTTAGGGATCATTAGCCATCATAACTGCATACTCTAAAAGGAACTTGAACACACTGATAGTTATGTCGACCTCAACGCTCTCAACATCAATAGCAGGTCTCACAAATCTCTCAGGTACATGTTTATGTGTTTTTCCATTACATACTAACAAAATTGATGCAACAGTATTAAGCCCCAGTGTTATTGCGGAAGGCATAAACCATACCAAGTAGCATTAGTAACACATTGTTGCCAACGACCAACAACACTGAAAAAACTTATAAAAAAGATATAATAAACGAAAATAACAAACTTTAGTGTAATGTAGACGTAAAAACGGTGAACCATGGACGCCCATTGCGGTGCGTGATAATGCGCAAAAATTAGACCGAAACTTAAAACACAGAGTGATCGTTTGATGGGAAAAATGATGGTAATAACGTTGAACTTCATACACTCGTTGTGGCATGCCAACTAAAAAATTTTGGATTCAAACGTAAAACTAAAAATCTATTTAAGATATATAGGATAAATTTTAAAGTAAACAAGTGTAAGAGTTTAATATTAAAGATGAAAACCGTTAGGTATAAAAGTAAAAAAAAGTAAAGAAAAAACAAAATAGGGTACAATCTACATGACATGATGTACAACCATTTTATGCACAAACCACTTGTAAATAAATACCATATATAATAACAACTATTATAGTGTTGTTAGAGCATTCACATCCCCTCCATCAAACCTCCTCCATCTTTAAAATTTAATTTTTTTTTTACTAAAAACACTCTATATCCTATCCACCATTTTATATCCCATCTTTATATTTTGAAAAATCCATCTTCTAGCTTTTTATAGGGTTAGGATCAAATACACAGTGAAAGAAAAATAGGAAGTCGTAGGAAGGGTATCAAACGGACTCCGATTGAACTCATTCAAGCGGCATTGGAATCGTCTTATCGAACCCTACGTCGTTAGTTTTTAGGTCTTCGTTTTTTTGGGGTTTTAGCTTGTAGTTTTTAGAATACGCGTTATACCATTGTGTCTTTTATGTACCATTATGTCTTTTTCTTATTTTCATCGTTGTGTCATTTTTTCAATTCATTGTGTCTTTTTTCTTCAGCATTGTGTTATATTTTTTGGCACTGTGTTATATTTTGTGGCTCATTGTGTCATATTTGATGATCTATTGTGTTTTTTGTATCCTTCTCACCCTTCTCATTTTTTGTAGCCTTTGTAGAATAACCCAACCCGCTTTTTATATATAAAAAGCTACTATTCACTCCCATCAAATTATTGTGAGTGTATTTTAACGAGGAATATAATAAAATAAGTGTTTGTGAGTAAGATAAAGGTAAATATGGTGGAGAGGATGTGGAAGGTTTTTTAAAATGAGAGAATTTTTTTGGAAAGTATGATTTTTTGTTATATTATAGAGTATAAAATGGTGGAGGGGATGTGAATCCTCTTAAGATATACAATTAAAAATCAAGCGTTTGATTAGCACACACTTCATCCTTAAATATTTATAGAATATCTTTTGTTTTTTTTTTGTTTTTTTTTTTTGAAAATTGAACTTCATTAAACGAGGCGCGCCCTCAAAGCAAGGACCGCCTAAAAACACGACTACATCATATACAAAGGGGTTATAAACCACTCCTTCCAAAGAAGGTCCTTATAGTTTGCCCAACTCTTTAGCCATAAAAACGACAAAGATTTAATACAAGCGGCCACTTCATTAACATTTGCCCTTTTTCTATTGAAAACTTTGTCGTTCCTAGCCCTCCAAATGGCCCAACACGTGACCATGACAATGCCACAAATAATCTTTTTAGCTTTAGATCCGCCAGTCACTTCCTTATGCAGCCGCAGAAGGTCTCCCACATCAAACGCAAAAATAGATTGAATATTGCACCACTTTCCAATGGCCGCCCACACGCCAAAAGAAAAACCGCACCCTTTGAACAAATGGGTCATGCTTTCTGCTTCCGAATTACACATGCTGCACGTAATATCATCTATATTTACCCCTCTTCTTTGTAAAGCCACGTTAGTCGGAATCCGATCCATTTCTGCACGCCAAACAAAGATGTAAAAGAAGAGAGTAAGTTATCCTATCCAGTGTAAAATAAATGAGAATGGTGAGAAGGATACTAAAAACTCAATTAATTACGAAATATAACTCAATGTCGAGAAATATAACACAATGCCGAGGTAACAAGCCGAGAAATATAACACAATGCCGAGGTAACAAGACAGAATAAATCTCAAGAATGACACAATGACAAAAATACAAAAGCGACACAATGCCACATAAAAAGACACAATGATATAACACAAATTCTAAAAACTACAAGCTAAAAAAAAACGAAAACTCAAATGCTAATATCGTAATGTTCTATTAGACAGTTCCAATGCCGGTTAAATGAGTTCAATAGGAGTCCGTTTAATACCCTTTTTTATAACTTCTGAATTTTTTTCACTATGTATTTGATCTGATCTAAAAGAAGAAAAGAAGAAAATAGTAGGTGTTTAAGAGAACCTCGACCTGTCGTTTTATAATATATCTTTTGTGGTCTATATATAGAATTTTGTAATCTTTTTATTTATTTATTTATTTATTTATATGAAGCGTGAATAATAAAAGATAAAATGAACCTACAGAGGCGGATTTATAAAGGCTTTAGAGGCGTCTGGGTTACCCCTCAACTTTCTTGGTAAAGTGTAACTTTAGTGCAATTTTTTTTTCTTTTTATGTATCAAACTAGCTGATTACCCGGGAGTGTCCTAGGGTTGAGAGATTTTTTTTATTATTTTATATAATATATTGAGCGTCTCGGGATAGACAGATTATAGTTCAAATATTAGAATTTAGGATGTCCGATGTATGCATTTTTATTTCCATCTATATAAATCTACCAAAAACACTAAAACTCACAATCTTTCATAACTGTCAATACTTTTCTACACCTATTGTCAACCCTCAACAACCAACAAACTACAAAAACTTCTAATTCGAACCATTATGAAGCAAAACTGAACTTACTAATTACCCATAGTCATTTACATATAGTTATTTAACATCAATACAACTGAACTCAAACTTATTGCTAGCAAAGATCTACTCAAAGTCTCAAAGTACATAACATAATCACATTTCTCCAAACCCTCACACTCAATCAATGCATGTCCATAGTATTATAATCAGTAATAACTCAGATTCCCTAACCTAAAACCTAATTACTAATCAGCGAAACAATCACTTAAGTAAGTTGCAACTATTCAAAAACTCATCGCATCTCTCTAATGTCTCACTTTCTAGTGACTCCTATAGTTCCTAACCTAATCAACAAAACAATCACTTAAGTTGGAAGTTGCAACCATTGAAAAACTTATCACATCTCTGTAATCTCTCACACTAACCATCTTGAATGATTCCAGTAACACAAATTGAAGTCTAACAACAATGCATTCCTATTAAACAGTAAATTAAAACTAAAAACAATAGATAGGGAGATATCAATACTTATTAAGTGGTGTAACCTGCGGACCATGGAGGTTCCAAAAGGGCACCACCCCTTGTACCTTGGTGGGGTCTAGGTTTTACCACCCTAGCATAGGGTTGGGGATGGCTCCCTAGGGTCTAACAGGTAACACCTCATAAGTGTTTAAATGCATAAAACCACACCAGTTTTGAATGTGTTGAAGAAAAGTTGCTTGAAAATGATCCTCAAAATTGAATAGGTGATTTAACATCCGTAGCAATATGTGTTGGGTACTAACTTTATAGTGCAGTAGCAAATGAGGCTAGGTAGCAACTTTTGTAGTGTAATAACACACCAGGCTACGTAAGCAACTGATGTGTGGCAGCATCTTGAACATCAATAAGGATTTGAAACTTTGGTGGCCACAAAATTTCAACCAAGGGTGCTTTTGAAGGGTTTCACACCGTTGTAATTCTTGTAAGTGACAACAATTATAAATGCTAACAGTTAAGCTACCAATTGATACGTTGTGATGGACCGACCCAATCCCATAATATTAATCATCTATCTAATATCATTATCACATGCTTCAAATCTCATAGAAAATAAATTCTCGTTATTTGGAAAAAATCTCGTACTATCTTGAAAAATCTAATGTGACTTAATAAAAATGATAAAAGTAGAAAACATACTAATCGTAAACTCAGTCATACAGATCATTAATTCTCATTGCGTTCACTAACATGAACCTTGAAGCAAATGTGGCGATTCATAGCTCACTTAAGCAGTAGCTTCAGCTTTCTCTTCATACTCCTGTGATGGCTGAAGAGTACAGATGAGGTTGCAGTCTCCATACACATTGTCTACACGACATGTTACACAAAAACACATCAGAATATAAGGAAAAGAAAAAAAACAGTGTTTGGAATAGGAGTTTTGAAGGTGGGAGCGAGAGACGAACATGTGGTAGGCCAAAACTTAGCAACACGAAGCCATGGAGCAGGGTACGCTGCGTATTCTCTAGAAAATGGTTTGGTCCACTTATCAGCCATGAGGAGTTGTGGCGGGTGAGGAGCACCATGCAAACATAATAATTTTCTAATATCACTAATAATATTCGAGAATAAATTACTCCAAAACAATCATAATCTGACTGCTACATGATATTGCTTCTTTTTTGGGAGCCAATTGATGTGTATCGCTTGGATAAATAATCGGTAGAGTGGATTAAACTCAAAGAAAATAGGGGGAAGACAAGACTTGAGATAACTCTCTTTTAATTCATTTCATTCATACCTTTAGTGTTGAAATAGCAAAGCCTTTTATAGGCAACACAAAGAAACTAAACAAATAAACCACTAAACTCACTATTGCTAAATAAAAGGAAAAAGTACTAAACCCACTATTGTAAATGCATTGTGATAACACGGGTAATGGGCTAGTAACAGATGCATGTCCTACGGGGGTGGTACATAACATTCCCACCTCCTTCAAACAATCCATGTCCTCATGGATAGGATTGGAAGATGCTCGAAAACAGGCCATGGCGGTCGCCACTTAGTTCGTCCCGTAGCATTCAGAGAAGTCATTGCAAACCATGGTGGCAGCCATTCTCGTTTTTCGATTGCGCCTTCTATCAATGTTCTGTTGTAAACCTGTAAGCACCGGTTGATGCGTCGAAATAGTGGGGCGTCGAAGACACGAGCAGCTATGGCAATCAATTTGGTCTGAGGGTTCATGCTGAGGTGTTGGGATGGTGCTAACTGGGTGGCAGGGGCTGTTGAGAGTGATGTCGTATGATTCAGGGATGATGTCGGTACAACAGAAAGACCTTGTGTTGGTGCGGGTGTAGTGACCGGTGGGGGTGGTGGTGGTTGTTGTGTAGACGGAAGGGGTAAAGGTAAACATTTCAGGCCTGGTGTCGTATGGGCAGTCAAGGCTATTTTGGGTGGTGGTGCATGGGTTTCAAACGCGGTTCGGATCGATAGGAACTCGGCGAACACAGTTTCAAACCGGAATTCGAGTCTCGCAAAGGATTCCTTCCATTGATGAAACTCGGTTTTGGATAGATTTTGAGCATCCATAGGCCCGTAGAGGGATCAAGGCTGCTCTGATACCACTTGATGTGTATCGCTTGGATAAATAATCGGTAGAGTGGATTAAACTCAAAGAAAATAGGGGGAAGACAAGACTTGAGATAACTCTCTTTTAATTCATTTCATTCATACCTTTAGTGTTGAAATAGCAAAGCCTTTTATAGGCAACACAAAGAAACTAAACAAATAAACCACTAAACTCACTATTGCTAAATAAAAGGAAAAAGTACTAAACCCACTATTGTAAATGCATTGTGATAACATGGGTAATGGGCTAGTAACAGATGCATGTCCTACGGGGGTGGTACATAACACCAATCAAATTAGCGACGGGGCGTTTTTTTTCTGTACCACTACGTGTGGTCTAACAATAGATTAGGTTTTCTATACCATGTAGCATGTAGCAATTGTCAGACATATTTCTGACCAATTCATAACAGGTCTTTATCAAAATTTAATCGTTCTATCTAAAGGAGCGTGATTGCCATACAAACAAATGCAAAATACAAAAGGGCTTATGAAATAAAGAAGTTGGTCACCTTCATTACCACCCAACTTCAACAAAGTTGTCTTCCCAATGTTAATATAGTCTGTGCAACTTGCTTATCTGCATAAACCAATTACATTATAATGTTTTTGATATATTACAATAGTATAAAGGCTATCATTTGTTCGTGTTGGTTTCTGTCACAAAGGATTCAATACTGTTGATGAGTAACTCTTTAGAGAAAAGAGTTACACCTATACCATTCATCAAGAAAAAATCAATACCAACAACGATAGCAACATATCTTTTCAGATGCAGATGCAGATTAGAATCACATAGAACAACTTGAAACTACAACCTCTAAAATAAATATGAAAATAAATAAACGATTGAAATCAAACTAATCACCATTGGAAGCAAAGGCTCGTAAGCCAATGCTTATAAATACACGTATTAAAACTGAAAGAGACAAAATACACATATTTGTAAACATTTATAATTGCAGCGAATGAATAAAGAGATCTCTATGCAACTCAAGTTCTCTTCGAGAAGAGACAACAGCCGACAGAGATTGGAAGGTTTTTTTAGGGTTTGTGATGAAAGGAGGAAAAGATAATAAGGCATTATATATTACCTTGTTTTTTTTAAAAAAAAATCCCACATGAAGCCACGTGGCACATTCAAGGCGTGGAGGGTTACCTCATTGAATGCCACGTCATCAAAGGCATTTTCTTTTATATATATTAATTAATAGATTAATAGATAATAGATAATAGATATCATGAGAAAAAATTAAGATACCCATACATCTATTTTCTTTAGATATCCATGAAAAAGAAATCTAGATCCACCACTATGAAATTATATGTTTAACGAAAAAACGTAAAAGAGTTTACTCTAGCTAGTTGTTTAATCACAACTATCTTAGTTTACTTTTATTTCCTCAAAGTTGTACTATTAATTACAAATCTACCCCCAATTTTTCTAGTAGGGTACACGATTATATATACTCTTAAAAAGGATGGCGTGGTACCCACAGAATTACCATACTACTCATGTCAAACATACAAATTACCATACTGCCAAACTTATCTATTCTCCATCACCTATTTTGTCTTCTTTTACATATGGCTAAACTAAATCCCTAGAAAGTAGATGAGGTTAACAACTGATTGTATGGAAATGGCTATGGTCACGACTCTAGGGACAAATGGCGGTGTTAAACGGCTGTCATACAAGCACTGATGATGGATTTGAAGACATAGAGGCTCCGATCTACGGTCGTCGCTTGATCTCAGTTGTTGGACCGAACTATAGTGGTGGATATAGTGTGACATCGACATTGGTGGTGGTGTGGTGGGGGCGGCTGTTGGCAGAGGAGTATTTGGGGGTTAGGTTGTGGTTCTTAGCCGTTGGAGAGGTCAGTGGTTAGTCGTGGTGGCTGAATCGGTGGTTATGGTGGTGGATGATGGTGGTTTGTAGTTTAAATGAGAGAGAGAAAAAGTATACCGGGTGTGGGAAATGTAAATAGAAGATGAGGGTCGTCGGTGTTTGAGCTGTACAACTAATGCCAGACGGCCGGTCGCCGGAGGTCACCACTGACCACTCCATCTTACTAAGAGTTATTGAAGCTACTTTATTGTCACACCCTTAAATTTCCACTGCGGGGTTAATACCGCGAGGCGCGTGATACACCAGGATCCTATAGCCATAAGTCATAAGAACGACTCTAAATGCCCAAACCATTTTGTTCGTTATTGAAAACCAAGTTCAAAAGTTAACCAAAAGTTTTAAGTAATTGCAGAAGCATAACCAAAATAGTTAAGTAAATCGTTACTGCGCAAAACAAACACGGCCTAACAACCATAAGTAAGTAAATGATAAAAATAGTTTAATGTGTTCATTAACCCATGACACATATGATGCATGACATACTCGTGCTCCAACCTAGCGACCTGCAAAAGCATGCTATCGTGTGTCAACATAAAGTTGGTGAGTTCACAAAGTAAGTAATGTAAATGTTAAGGTTTCAAAAGCCAATAACCACTAATTCATCGCATGCCAGGGGTAGCTAACCCACTCAAGATAACTAAACACAGGTATACCGAACTGCTAATGTACGTGTTGTCACAATAGTGAGCATAATGCCTTGCATCATTGCCTATCAACAATGATAATGTGTTAAGTCACAGTTCACTCCCGCACTCCCATGAGTCACGGTGTGAGGTTTGTCAAACCTAATAGCGCTATCAACTAGTAACCCGCTTGTCAACCCGGCAACTCATTCGGTACATAAAGGACTTCAATGAAAGTGTTGGTTTAGTTCATCAAGGACAAAGTTTGCAAACTAGCAAAACCCGACCCTCACAAGGAATCAAATCATCCCAGAACCCGGGATGTAAAGGTGACTCCAAACCGGACTAGAAAAAGTCTAGAAAGTTGTCTCAAACCCTAGACGCATGCTTTTGAGAAAAGAGTAGTGAAACTCACCTTAGGTTGCGTTAAGTGCTAAATCCAAATCCAAAGAAGAAGTAGAGACTCGCTACCGACTCCCTATTATATGTGTCACAATGTGAGTACATGTGTATACACGATACACCATATAACTCGTTTGTCCATGACTTTAGTTTATGCGAAAACGTTTAAGTGACCCCTATCGTAACTACATGCACAAGTAGACCCCACGAACCCGTTGGTGAATGTTATGATTAATATCAGTTATACACTTCAAATACATTTCATACAAGTGTACACACAAGTTCAACTCATAATCAAGTCATATAAGACTCCAAATAAGTACATATGCATCTATGTCACAATCTGTGCTTTTAGGACAGATTATACATCGCAAAAACAATTTTTCTAAAAATACTTGCACAAAGATTTAGACAACTAACATTTTACAGAATATTCTTATGAGTCCATTTTTCGTTCCACTATATGTTTCCCATCAAAACCTTGTTGAAAAATTATGAAAAATCAAATACTACAACTAGGTTCCGAAAACTTTCACAGTAGGTCAGTTTACGGTAAAAATCCTTAAATATTGTATATTCATCCAAACGGGATGAATCCACTTGGAAAAGCCAAATTATTCCCATATCAACCTACTACCAAATTTCACGAACTAATTCTTTATAAAACTCAAGTTAGAGCCGATTAAAGTTGACCCAAGTTTTTAATCCGAAAATCAGTTTTGACCTTTATTAGAATAAAATTCCAAAAACATATCAAACGACAACCAAATCGCATGATCTTTCCCATTCTAGAAACCTAAGACCATGTACGACCTGCACATTACAAGAATTGATCAAAACCAATACTTAAAAGTCAAGTTACAGAGCATACAAGTCGACATACACCTTTTGTCCAGATTTCAAACATGCAATATTATCAGCTATATCAATTTCTACATGTGTATTATCGATCAAGGACACCGAGAAATCATCATAAAATTACCCCAACACATTAATATAACCAAATCATGCAAGATTTATCATGAAAACGCCCTCTATAAACCATAGATGTTCAACAATCCAAAATATACCCTAACATGCAAACATAATCATATAATCATCATGAAACCCTATGTTCAGCATGTTAACCTTTTGAAAACTCATGTTTGAATCTTTATAACTTTGTTTCAGATCTGGACAAACCATATAATGGTGTTTAAACATAATCAAGAATGGTTAAAACACAAGGGTTTAGGATCATATACCTAAAGCTCTTCACAATCAAGAACCGAACACCTTCTAATCTTCCCGGATGATGTTCTTGAGCTTTAGCAGGTATTGGAGGGTTTATTTTTCGTATGGGGGCTGTTATGGACGATTAGGGTTGAGGTTATGAGGTGCATGGGGCTTAAGGTTGCTTAAATAGGTGTTTTAAGTCGGTTTCACTCGCTGGGCCCGCCGAACGGCCGTTCGGCACAAGTGAACGACTGTTCACTTTGCCTCGACCCAGTCCAGTGTATTACATGTTTTCTTTGATATTTTCATTATTTTGGACCATACCAAGCGTAACCCCATGTATTTAGACCCCAACCATCATACGGTTCATCGATTACGATTTTGATAACACGTTTAGTTTAAATTCACGTAATCACATAATAGTTTAGACATAGATTCACAGAAACACGTAATTGCAATTAATATCAAACCATTAATTCACAATTATCTATTTTCTTAGTTAACCAACGTTCAGGGTTCAATACTCGTATACGTAGTTTGGTAATTCCCCGAATTACGTCAGTTATGCAGTTACTAGTCTATAACTGTGCAACATGTGACTCTTCTAACTAACCTTAGTTAAGTAACATGCTGTGAATGTAAGTAAGTTAACTAGAATTTAGTTAAAGTAGGAACCTGAAAATGCGGGGTATCACATTTATCAATGGCAAGTCTAGAGTTTGTTTAGTATTTATAGAGAGAGTTTGGTGTTGATCCCAATCATAATATTACTCAATTTACTGTTGGCAACGTATTTGGTTTCAATTAACCATCCTAGAATCAAGAGAAAAAGAAACTCTTGAAATCCAAATTTTGAAATATTTTAAAGTAGATAATTAGTTATGTATATTATAATAACTATATAGCTTTTAAATTTACTGATTTCATTGTTTTCCCTTTTTAGTGTACACATTTATTATTTAACAAATTGTATTGCTTGTCTATATATTAGAAAGTTTGTAATATTTTTTACTTTATTATCACATTAGTGTTATAATTACGTCAATAATATATTTTTTCCTTTTATAACTTTTAAATATGACGTCTATAAAATGCCAAGTATAAACAATTTAGGTTGGATTCCATTTCTTCTATAACCTCAATAGTTTAGACTTTAGATTAAAACGATACTTTAATGATATTATCCATCACATAACATACCACTAACTATTAGCAATTAATGTGTCGCCGCCGCAACGCGCAACCTATGGCAAGAATCTAGTTGAAATAAAATTTGATGTGCGTATGATGCGTCCACTTTCCACCCTTGATTTACTATTGTAGTGAGTATTGAGAACATCTATATATAACTGTGTGTTAATCTATACAACAATTTCTATACTTTCTAGGTCTAATTCACTATTGTAACGAGTTTGAATACCAATTATATAACATTGTGTAAAAACAGTGTGTCACCATGATTGATCTTTGGCGTAATGAATTTTGTATTCACATACACACACGTATATTTAAACTGAGTTACGTTAATTTTTTGCGGTGCATCCATAGCGTTTTTTATTTAAAAAAAAAAGATAAGAAAAACCCCAATAATGTGCAACCTTTGATGATAATTGTACAAATGAGTAATGCATAAATTCTAGATTATTGTTTTTTAAACTGTTCATTTATTCCGCTTTCAATGACATTGTCTCTTTCGCATCCCATCACAACCCTCTTCGATTTATTGTAGGTGATTGAATGCTCAATTGAAGAGTCTTCCACATCTTGATAGTGGTAGAACTCTATCTTATTTTCCTGATGTTAGTCCAGAATCCTCTCTACCGGGTATCAAACACACACAACCAAAGGCGGAAACAATGATTGTATGAAAAGAACAAAGAAGAAACTTGAAACAGAATGATTTGATTATCAAAGTGCACACGGTTTCGAAGAACCGTCTGGTACACGTGTGTTTTACAAACCAAATGACAAGCAACCCCAAAACAAACTATGAGACCCCTATTTATACATAACATAGGCGGTCACCCCTACATGGGCCTATAGGCCGAACCCAGTATTATAATAACCCAAGACAACACAAACCTCTAAAATCTAGCCCAACAATATCCCCCTAGGTTTGTGTTGACTTGGTGTGTCTCTACTGCTTCTTGCTGCGCTTCTTGGAGCTCTTCTTCTTTTTCTCCAATGCCTTCTTCCACTCTTCCGACGACTTTCCAACATATGGACCAAACAATCCAGTCTCCACTCTTCCTCGGCGATCTGCTTCTAATCCCAGTCTTGCTATCTGCGCCACTGCACCAGTGAACAATTTAGCACAAGCTTCATACATGGGATCACACTGAATCTAATGTTTCACAAGGACTTGAATATCTTCAAAATGCAGACTCATCAGATCTTTGGCATCAAACACTCTCAGCTCATCAGTATCACAAACAATCACTGCAGACCTAGAAGTGGGATCATAGACCCAGAACTTTATATCCTTCAAGCATCCCCTGTCCATTGGCTTAGACAAAGGAATGGTTTTCATCTTTTCAGTAGGCGGCCATTGAACTGTCTTGAATGGCTTTCCATCTGCAGTTAATACATCCTTATACTCCACCAATAATGAACTTGCAGTCTTCATATCTCTAAAATTCACCTTCGCTTGCTCCTGAATCTTCTTATGAAATGTGCTTCCAATCTTATTTCTTGGATTTCTCGTCTGATTAATGAAAGGAGCTCTTGCAAGTTCTGCCAAATCGATCTTGGTCCAGGAGTTGAAGGCAGAAGTAGAAGCATAATACTCAACAGCTCCATTTCCTCTGTGAACGACAAAAACTCCCTTGTCATCATTATATCTCCAACACTCTATTCCTGTTCGATTTCCATAAGTATCAAACCGATCTCTGGTAATAGTCATGAATCTTTCAGGATGATCCTCCATGGGATCAATAGATGGCTCAACAGTATTCTTAAGAACATAAGTGCTTCCAGGACGACGATCTCTCACTCTAGGAACTTGATCTTCAAAATATTTCTTCATATGTTCTTCATGTTCTTTTTCTGATCTTTCACGCTCAGCAGGAGTCATAACTTTTTCAACAAATGATGACGTCTCTGAAAACTCCTTTCCAAACTTATTCTCCAGTTTCTGAGTCAAGTTGAGCAGTCTGGCTGAAACATCGCCTAATCCTGACTCCAACTCAGCAATCTTTTGATTCTTTTCAGTGACAATCTCCATCAGACTCTGTACTTGAGCAGTTAACCACACATTCTCAGTCTCCAGCTTTAGCACCTTAGTCTTCAACCTATGAATATCCACCTCAGCAAAAATATCTTCTTCACAGTCTATTCCTTCTTGACTAGCATCTCTCTCTCTTCAGTTGTCAAAAATTCAACATCCACATGTTTTCCCTGTTCTTTATCAGCCAGGAAAGCCATCTGAGCTCTTTGAAAAGCTTCCTCATCAAACAGAACCTTACTCGCACCAGATGCGCTAGAAGATCCAACTTCCTCATTTATCCTTCCTGTGATTGGTGCCTTGCTCATGAATTGAGAATAGGATTCAGTTGCAATAGCAGGCATAGTAGTGGAACTAATAACACCAACAGGAGTGTCAGTTAATACACTAGCATCAGTCATTTCAGCATCAGCAGCAATAGAATGACTTTCAGCAGCAGAATCTGAAACATCAGCAGTAACAGTCAACCTTGGATCTCTTCTATTTCTCTTCCTCGGCCTTAAATCAGAATTGGGGTCTTCAGAAAATTTAGTATCAATAAATGTCTCAACTGCAACATCGGATGGAGGAATCCTTTGTTCAGCTTCTCGAACGGTACTCAATATGCTCGAAAGCACTTCTGCTTGAGGAATAACAGTCTCAGAAGCAGCAGTGTTGGGAGCTTCAGTCACAATCTCTTCTCCAATTAATCCTTTCTCAGCTTCAGTCACTGACTTTACTTCGGCATTTTCAATAATAAAGTCATCTATCTCCTCGTCATTCAGATCATCAAAATCAAAGTTCTCAAACTGTTCTTCGTCATTTCCTGTAGTCTTCTCATCATCTTTCACTACTTCCTCATCTTCACTTTCCACCTCAGTCAAATCAACGTTTTCAGGAGGAGAACGCTGTCCAGTAGGTGGTGGTTCAACAATCTGAACATCATGCTCTTCGGCTACCTGAGCAGATCGAGGAATTCGCGCAAAATTGCCGAATTTTACCAGTGGAAACTTTCCTTCAAACATTTGCATGGCGTCCTTACGATTATGCTTTATGAGTCCAAAAGCCTGAGGAGCCATACACTTCTGATCATACGCTTCAATAGTCCTTTCCAGGCTTGGATATTTGTGCTCTAGTATCATTTGCACGAATCGTGGAAACTTATAAAAGTACTTCTTGTTCAGTGTCTTCACATTCAACATCATATCTTCAAAAATGCACCTCAAAAAATTAAAATCCCATCCTTCAATCAATGCCACCACTCCCGAAGTGTACTTCAAATTCATCTGATCCAATCCACTCTTGTTTCCTCCCAAACTTGTCAGGAATATATGAATCAACATTATCCAGTAGCTGGGAAATAACTTCTTAATATATGGAGATGCATGTAGATCACCCTCATAACCCATCTTCTTCAATGTTGGGATAACCTGCTCTCTTGTGAAACTGACCGGGTCTTCTTGAGAATCACCAAAAAGAAGCACCCCCCGAATATCTTGTTATGAAATTGTCACTTCAGTTCCTCGAATCTTTGAACGAATGAAAGTATCCGTCTTTTGTGCCGTTGAATTGTTCCAGAATTCAGAAATCCAGTCTGCAAGCACAACAGGATTCTCTCTCAAAGCGTGCGCAATTCTGCAAGTATTAAGGCCCACGATCAGCGACTTGAACTCCTGCATATGATCTTCAGGTGGGTCAGATAAAGAACAGACTATGTTGTGATCCCTTTCAAACTTTGGTACATGAGCAGCCATTTCTGCACAAAAACGAACTGTATCAGTCAACAAAATTTATCAAAAATCACCAAAGTATTTAAAACAGTTTAATGGGCCCCCCTTTTAGTCATCTTGATCATGTTCGGGCCCATATCAGATAGCCTAATGGGCCTCAGGTTGTACAGACACACACATAAGGTTGTGTCCGAGTGAGATGAGGGTGTCCGAGGACAAGATGGTAAAAAGCCACGAGTGTCCGAGTGCTAAGAGTGTGTCCGAGGGCAAAACAGTCAAAAATCAAGAGTGCCCGAGGGCAAATTTGTCAAGAATATGTGTGTCCGAGCAAGAATGGAGTGTCCGAATGAAATGAGGTGTGTCCGAGGGTAAAATGGTAAAATGTCATGAGTGTCCGAGTTCAGGATGTGTGTCCGAGTGGGGTGTTGATGCACTTTCTGTGGACGTCACTGTCGAATAGACTAGGGTTGAGTCTTTGTATAGTGTTACATGAGATTGTGGTGATCCATAAGGGCATTTTATGGATCTGACGCATTTGTATAATATAGGACAAAACCAAAGCCAAGTTCGACCTAATATACACTGGGCGAATGTGGAGGTTTTCCACATTCGACCATTACAAATGGGCGAATGTGGAAATGCTCCACATTCGACCATTCCAAAGGGGCGAAGGTGGCTCTTGGGTGTTGTACTATAAATAGCAATCTCATGTGTTATTGTTCATTTGGTGATTTGAGTTTGTACTTTGAATGCTCTCAAGGGGGAGGTCATGCCCGACCTCCCCCGGCCCTGAGATAGATGTTTATCCTACTGATGACAGTGTCTGTAACCGTTTCTGAATTAATACGAATCTGTGATGACTTTGTTATCGTATGTTTCTGTCTCGTCTCAAATCTCCCGTCTGAAACCGAGTTGTTTTCGCTTAATCGATCCATGAATTCGGTTTTCACCGGATTCTCAATTGGTATCTGAGCCGTTGTACCGATTTGAACGATCTAACAGTTGTTTGAATCAATCACAGCTCGTTTTTACTGTTTTCAGACGTTAAATTCAGATTAAAATTGAAAGGTTGAAACCCTAGAAACCCTAGATTCTTAATTGAACCCGAAATCATGTGATTTCTCCATGTTTTTGTGAATTCGAGGGTTAGGTTTTCATTTCCGCACCTTTCTGAACAAGTTTCATCATCAAATTCAAAGGATTAGAGTGATTGTGGACTGATTTGAAGAAAATATTGATCAAGAACACGTTCAGTCTGCACATTCGCCCTTTTTAGAAAGTCGGGTGGGCGAATGTGGAATGTTACTGGGCGAAGGTAGCATTTTTAGGACGAACGTGGAGAGATTTTGGGCGAACCTGGAATTTTGTTATGTCAATTTTCACATTCGGATGACAGATTCCACATTCGGTTCATCGGGCGGGCGAATGTGGAAATGAAGTGGACGAAAGTGAAGGTTGTGGACGAAAGTGGAACTTGTGTAATGATATTCTACATTCGGGTCTCTAGTTTGGGCGAAAGTGGAGTTCCCAGGGGCGAATGTAGAATTTAAGGCCTAAAAATTTCGAAAATTTTCTATCGAAAATTTGGGTAAGGCAATTTTTGAAGATTTTCGGAAGAATGGTGATGAGGTTTACCCAAACTTGTTGATGAATTGATCAGAATGTACTTTGAATGCTCTCAAGGGGGAGGTCATGCCCTACAGACACTGTCATCAGTAATGGTCGAAGTACAAACTCAAATCACCAAATGAACAATAACACATGAGATTGCTATTTATAGTACAACACCCAAGAGCCACCTTCGCCCCTTTGGAATGGTCGAATGTGGAGCATTTCCACATTCGCCCATTTGTAATGGTCGAATGTGGAAAACCTCCACATTCGCCCAGTGTATATTAGGTCGAACTTGGCTTTGGTTTTGTCCTATATTATACAAATGCGTCAGATCCATAAAATGCCCTTATGGATCACCACAATCTCATGTAACACTATACAAAGACTCAACCCTAGTCTATTCGACAGTGACGTCCACAGAAAGTGCATCAACAATCTCCCCCTTGGACGTTGCTGGCGAATCCACAAATCTCTTGCACATCAACACATTCTCCTCTTTGAAAATTCCTAGCATCTTTAGTCAATAATTGTTGAAGTATCAGACACATTGTTACATCAACAATCTCCCCCTTGACTGATGCTTCACCAAGTTTCTCTGAGATCTCGTATGATAAATCAGTCATGTTCTTGAGTAACTTCATCTGTTCGACAGAATACAAGCCGTAGACGAGTGGAACAAGCAATCAGAAGCTTTCATCAGGAACTACCAGTACTAATTGAGGACTTGAAATGCTTCAGAAACTGAAGTTTTCGGCGGGGCCAACAATATCTACCAATAGCTCTTGAAACCTTCAGGACTGTAATCTTGAAACTTTCGTTGAACCTACGTGCCACATGACTCCTACTAGGATACCTCATTACTTTCAGAACATTGAAATCTCAAACTTGATTTCCTTCTTCATAACAATTCTTCAGAACAAGTTCCTTCAAACATACAGGAACTGGGTTGACTGTTTTCTTCATGCGGAATAAAATCTGTCTATTTTCTGTTTTTGGCCCATAATAGTCATTTGAATCTGATTATCATAATGTTGATTCTCATGACTACCCCACATTAAAACTGTTTCATCATCATCAATTCATCAACAAGTTTGGGTAAACCTCATCACCATTCTTCCGAAAATCTTCAAAAATTGCCTTACCCAACTGATACCACTTTGTGAGCGTTGGATTTTATCTAAAACAGGATTACACGATCATACAAGTCACAAATCTAGGTGCGGAAACCCTAGATCTGAACAAATTGATAAGATACAAATCACGACACAATCAAGATCATTTTCAATATCATTTTCATAGATTAACTTTCAATCAATAAGCATTTACAACTGTTTATGTTAATCTAGAAACACACAGATAATCTCTCAAAAACACTCCTAAACCTGATCTGAACCTGGACACAAATGACAACTCTCTTTCATAATCAAAAACTCAAAAACTATATATAGGCTCTGCACATTCGCCCCTTACAGATGTTCGAATGTGAGGTTTTTCCACATTCGCCCACTGCAAGTGGTCGAATGTGTTCTTCAGTACATGTCTATTCTTCATTCGTCCAGTCCATATCTACCTTCGCCCCTTTCTGATTACTTTCGCCCATATTATCTACATTCGCCCCATATCAATACACCTTCGGCCATCCACTAACACATGTTAATTATAGTATATCCAATCCTTAGTCGCAAAACGCATCAACAAACTCCCCCTCGACTATTGATTGGATAGTTTTCTTTGATAGTCCATCGTCCTGTTCATCAGTTTGATTCTGAGCTGCTTCTTCTGCTCAGAAGTCATTGGCGGCTCGAATGTTTTCTTCACAGGCTTTGACACATTGGCGATCTTCACAGTCTTGCCAAGTTTACCTTCCAAGTTGCTTCCAGCATTTATATCGTATGCAAAACAAACTCCCACAACTTGAGTATACTTTCTCGCTTGAGCAAAATCATTGGGTTCATAGTAGATCGGATTAAAGAACAACATGATGATGTCTTCGAATGTGCAATTTATCAGCCACATAGGATCAAATACATGTACATGCTTGTATTTATCCTTTCCATCCCTCAACACAATCACTGCTTCTGCCTTCCTCCAATCGTAATACCAGAATATGAAA
Source organism: Ambrosia trifida (assembly GCA_028751855.1). Classification (NCBI taxonomy): domain Eukaryota; kingdom Viridiplantae; phylum Streptophyta; class Magnoliopsida; order Asterales; family Asteraceae; genus Ambrosia; species Ambrosia trifida. Next base: position 57,643,994 of record CM054122.1, on the reverse strand, counting down.
TCAGCACTAAAATGCTGTGGCATTGGCATCAACGGTATCTTTCTCATCACATTTGGTGCTTTATATATCAACGTCACACGCTTCATATTGGTTTGAGGATCAATATCCCTATGAACTTTTCTACGGGGATATTGAGGCTTGAACCTGTTCCATTTCGTGCGACTTTCCCAAACCAATTTGTCTGCGCACCAACCGACATGCGATCCATTTACCTCGGCACCTGACATTGGGAATCTGCATAAGTCTCTCACCGCCCAGTACGGTAGAGTAAGCAAATCACAGAATCTGTTGAAATACAGAATTCCGGTTTCCCATTTCGCAGCAATACACTTCAGTCTGCCTAGATAAGTCCACCCAAGAGCTCTGCCTTTGAATTTGGCATTATGAAATCGATAAAAGTTACCTTGAGCTTCAGGTTTAGGTCGGTTCTCATCCATCTCCTTCAACTTCTTCAGATAATTCTTCAACTCATCAGACTGGTTAGAAGAATCTTTCTTTTCAGTTCCAAATACCTTCTCAACAAACTCTTCGCTTCTTTTCTTTGCTTTCTGTTTCGCTGACTTATTTGGTATCTCTGTGAAGTCAGGAAATACTTCATTCTCATCTTCTTTTCTGAAATACTGGGGAAACTCTTCATGAGTAATATCTTCAATTTCAACTTCATTGTTTTCTGGAGTCTGCACATCATCTGAATGACTTCCCATATCCTTTTCAGGAATATCAGGAATCGATTCATCCATCATAAACTCCTCAAACGTCTTTCCTACCCTCTGTGCGAGACCATCTAGTATTTCTTTCGCCACAGATGCAGGTAGTTCCCCTTCTTCAAGATCTGGATCTTCATATTCCAACTCATATCTCAAATCATCAGTCTGGAATATTTCAGCGAAGCATCCTGTGAACTCAATGGTCCACTCTCTCTTCTCCAACATATTCTTGTATATCTGTTTAGCATCATCAGACAAAGATCTCACCTTTTCGTTCCAGAAGATACTTTCATCTGAATCTACATTCCCACCTTTCTTCTTGGAACTCGATTCTCCAGTATCTTTCTTCTTCTGCGGTGTTCTCTTCTCATAACTATACTTAGAAGTATCATCTCCTCCTTCATGATCACTTCCACTGCTAAACTCATCACCTTTCTTTTTCCCTGTACCTTCAGCATCATCATCATCATCATTGTCATCATCACTTTTATCCGATCCATCATCATCCTCATCTTCATCATCTTCTTTTTCTGATTCAGAATACTCATAATCAACTTTCTGTTCATCTTCTTCTTCATCTTCCTCACCCTCTTTCAACTGGGGTGCTCTGCTATACAGCTCTTCAATCAAACCACACAAGCGTTTGTTTTCCTTCTTCAATTCTTTGTTATCAGCCTTGATCAGTTTGATCTTGTTCTTGTTTCTATCACATCTTCTTTCAAGCTTCTCATTCTTTGCTTCAATCAGTTTAATCTTATCATTAATATCATCCTGATTCGATTTCGAAGCAACTACAATTTGGAGCATCTTCTCCTCATTCTGCTTGAACTTAGTAATCTCAGCTTGTTGAGCAATCAACATCTTCATCATATCCTCCATCTTCTTATTGACCTGTTTCATAACATCATCATCTACAGTCACTTTCTTAGACTTAGATCTGGAGGGCTCAACTTCAACAGCTTTCTCCTTTTGAGGCTTTCTAAACATATCGAGCACTTTATCCATATCGATATTGAACTGATCGATTGGTAAAGTCTCTGCCTCTTTCCCTTTCTTCTGCTTCTTAGCAACTGGTGAAGATAACTTGGATGGTGTTCCAGCATCAGGTAATCTCTTTCCTTTCAACAACTGAGCCAATTCTTTCTCTCTCAGTTCTTTCACACTAGACTTCTTTGCCATAGTCTTTTGTTTCTTTGTCTTCTTTGGCAAATTCACAACTACTGTATCTCCAACACTCAATTCAGCTAGATCAACTCCCAAACCTTCATCTTCAACTGATTTCCTTCTCCTCTCAGACTCTTCTATCGACTGATTCAAGGATTCGGACTCACCAACCATAGTGGCCTTACGTTTGGTGGTCCTTACGTTCTCGTCATCAGAATCCCACTGTTCATCAACCTCAGTCTCTTCTGAATCTACAGACTCTTCATCCACCAAACCCGATCCTTTCTTCGCCGTCGATTTCTTTCTAGCAACCTGTTGCTTTGTGCTTCCCTGATCAATAGCCTTTCCCTTGCCCTTCCCTTTGGCTCCAGGATTGACTACTTGACGCTTCCGCTTAGTGCTTGAATCAGCATACACTAAGGGATCATCATTATCTGAGTCACTCTCATCATGTCTAGCTTTGTTCTTGCCAGGATCAGTGTAATCCGGACGAGCCAAAGCCCCAAATAACCTCCTGTTAGGTGGCTTCTCACTATCAGCTACACCTTTATAACCTTTCATCCTCATCAAGGTTCTAATATTCATGTGATCTTGACCTAGAATCATAGTCGGATCCTTTTTCAGCATTGGATACTTGTAGTCAAAAATCATCATTAGAAACCTCGGATACAACATGAACTTCTTAAACTTTATACCCTTCAGCATCTCCAACATGTGGTCAAGAATCATCCCAGACACATTAAATGGTTTGTTGAGTGTCAACGCAACCATTAATGAGCTCAAACTCTTTCTCATCACGTCATAACCACCACTCACACAACCAAAGACATGAATCAGAACATGTGCAAAGTACTTGTACTGCACTCCCAGCTTCCCTTTATACATTGATCCGTCAGTGATAGGACCTTTGTATTTCATCCTTAAGAAGCACGCCTTCTGTTCTGTCCAAGATAACTCCCTGGGATCCTCACTGTCTTCGAACTTAATCTGTAACGCCTCCCTAATGTCAGCTTTAGTCAAGAACATCTCCATCTCCTGAATTTTGCTCTTGATGATCGTCTGATTCTCCCAGTAGTCATACTTAGCGTTCTGGTAAAAATCTTCAATTATGTCTTTATAAATGATAGTTGGTGTGGCTAGAGCATGTACAATCCTGCTCCTCTTCAGAAATTCAATAATCCCAGTAAACTCCGTGTTCTTCTCAACGTCTCCTAGATACGCGCAACAGTTGTGCGATCGTTCGAAAGGCCAACTGCTCGGAGTAGATGTTTCAGCTACGGGGACTGGATCTTGAACGGTTATCTCTGCTGGAGTCTCAACATTCACTGCTGGTGATTCAATATTCTCGGTTTGTTCAGCCATCTGCACATGAAAATCTATAAAACGCGTCAAAACACAAAAACGACAAATTATAAAAATTTTGGTCAAAAACTGATCTGTACATTCGCCCCTTTTGGATTGGCCGAATGTGAGATTTTGTGGTCGAAGGTAGATGATTATGGTCGAAAGTGAAAAATTTCTAATTAAACATCACATTCGTCCATTTTGTTCCACCTTCGTCCACCTTATTCCACTTTCGCCCGGTTTTACCAACCGAAGGTGGAAATGTTTTTCCCCAAAAATTTGAAATTTTGTCATGTTTAGTTTTAATCTGCAATTTTGATTCTAATGTTTACTAAAAAGGCCGACTAACACTCGTTTATAATCAATTTTGTCAATTAATCATTTTACATAGGTTTTCAAGTGGAATTAGGGTTCTAAGTGTTCAATCGATCAAAATTATCATCTAAACATGTTTTTATCCTAATTCCTTCCACAATCTCCCCCTAAAACCTATGTTAAATGATCAGCAATCAAAAACAATCATTAACACTCATCAAAAATCCCAAGAACAGAAACCCTAGGTCCCGTTCTTTTAACAAGCCATTCTGATTTGTTTTCATGTCCAATACCTGTAAGATTAGAGTTAAAATGATGAGCAATGATCAGGGAACAAATCAAGAGAACTTAAAATGCACGAGCAACAAGGTCTGGTATGACACAAATATTTGAAAAATTTCAGAATGAAGAGTTCGAAGGTGACAGATGTATATATAGGTGTCCACATTCGCCCGTATGAAATGGTCGAATGTGGGTTAATTCCACATTCGCCCCTAGTTAAAGACCCGAATGTGAAACTGCTCCACCTTCGCCCCTATTTAAAGACCCGAAGGTGAATTGTGTACCCGGAAGTGGAAATTTCACCCGGAAGTGGAAATTCCACATTCGTCCATTTGCATACCGGTCGAATGAAATGATTTTTCCACATTCGACCCATTTAAGGGGCGAATGTGAAATGGAAAAATCTGAAAATTTCGCCAAGTCACGAATTCGAATCCCGTTCAACATTTTTCAATCCGTTAAACTTCCAAAGCTCAAATTTTCACAGTTTGAATGTTACAAAGACCAGATGGTGTTATCAAATCTCAGAAATTGACCATCAAGCATCCCCGGATATCAAAAATAAAGCAGAAATGCAAATCTTTTGGATTTTCTGAAATTTATATCAAAACACACCTAAAATCTTTTTGGATTTTGTAACTTTTTGACAATAAAAGTAAAATGCAACAAAGTAAAATGCATCAAAGTAAATGAAAGCAGTAAACATTTTGTGATTTCCGGTAAGAGGATCATATCAGTTTTTCTGAGAAATCTGAACACAGCGTTGATCTGATTCAATATTATCATTAGAAACAATATGTGACACGGCAATTGCTGATATTGTTGTCCACATAAGCTCACATGCAGACAATTACGCAATGCTTTGAAATGATACGAATTAGATGTATTAGACTAACACATTGTGGTTCCCACACACACGACATACTTCCGTATCAAGAAGTAATCTGCACAAAGACTCATTGTAAAGCGTGATTATGCTTTCGTCGTCTGTAATTGTACAAGATATAATGCATAGAGGTATACAGGTCAGCAAATTAATGCAGCAAAGTAACATATGCACCATACCAGGTTGAAGACTGATATTAATCATGATTTGCATCAATGATCAATACGATATTATAGATAATCTTTAATCATCATATAACATGGAAAGTTCCTCAATTCGGTAACTTTAGGTTTTGGCATAAAGCTCTTTTATAAAGACACCCTGTCTGATCTAGGTCCGTAATGACTTACAGCAGAAGATCAGATAGGCTATCCCCAGACAACTAATAACATAACGACCCTAAACCTCCGAGTTTTGTACAAACACCCTATCAAACGAAATTACGGTACTAAGACCATATGCCCATGAGGTGTTCATCCACAAATGCGTAGTTTGTTATGTTTGTATCACTAATGCACGCAATATATAGTCTACGAAGCCTATCAGCATATCACACGTAATCAACATACGTCTCATTAAAACTATACAATTCTTTAGCCTGTGTCAGATCCCCACTGATGTACTATCATTTCCTCTTTTTATCCAGGAAATCATTTTTGATTTTTATAATTTTTAGGTATTTTGAAAATTTTTCAATGTTTTTGGTTTTTCTGATAAAATGACTCCCCCTAAAAATAAAGAACATATTTTTGGGTTTTTAATTTTTCTGAAAAACAAAAGAAAACAAAATTTGAAAGAAACAATCCACTTGAAAGCATCAACTTCTTTGAGGATTAAACAACCCCCTCGAAAGCATCAACTTCTTTGAGGATTATGATAGTAAAGAGAAATTCCCAATTAGCAAAGAAAAATTCCCAATTAGCAAAAAATTTAAAACTAAAACTAAAAACGAAAAAAAAAAAAATGATAAACCGAGGAGCCGATTAGTCCTGTTTTTCCTTTATATTGTTTACTTTCAAAAGATATTCAAAGCGGGATCTGTCAAAAGCTTTTGTAAACAAATCTGCACGTTGGTAGTCAGTATGGATTTTGACCATGTCAATCAATTCCTTAGCATAACAGTCACGGATAAAATGATATTTAATCCGGATATGTTTAGCTTTAGAATGATTTTCAGTATTTTTAGTTAAAGCAATTGCGGCTTCGTTGTCACAGTGTATAGGGGTTTTAAGAAACTGCAAACCGTAATCAACCATCTGTTGTTGGATCCAGAGCACTTGCGAACAGCAACTCGAGGCTGAAATGTACTCGGCTTCACATGTAGACAGTGCGACAGAAGTCTCTTTCTTGCATTGCCAGGTAATTAACCTGCTCCCTAAAAACTGGCAACCGGCTGTTGTTGATTTGCTGTCTTTGTCACAGCCGCCCCAATCTGCATCACTAAAAGCAATAAAATCAAAATCATCATCATTAGGGTACCAAAGTCCTTTTGATGGACAACCCTTCAGATATCGAAGGATACGCTTGACCGCCGTCAGATGACTTTGTTTCGGCTTCGATTGGTAGCGAGCACAGAGACACGTTGCATACATAATATCTGGTCGAGACGCTGTCAAATACATCAGAGATCCGATGATTGCTCTGTATGTAAATGGGTCTGTCAGCTCCCCCTTAGCGTCCACTCCAATCCCGTGATTGGGTTGAATCGGGGTATCCATCGGCTTAGAGTCCTCCATCTGGAATCGGCTCAAGATGTCGGCAACATATTTCGTCTGGTGAATGAAGATCCCGTCGGGTCTTTGATCCACCTGTAAGCCGAGGAAAAACTGCCTGCATAACAGTTTCAAATTCCCTGCACAAGAGTTCGTTAGTTGAACCAAATATAATATCATCAACGTAAATCTGTACTAGAAGCAAGTCATCTCCCGTCTTCTTCGTAAAGAGGGTGCAATCGACGAGGCCGCGCTTGAATCCTTTGGAGATGAGGTATGTACTTAGCTCCTCGTACCACTGTCTTGGAGCCTGGTGCAAACCATATAAAGCTTTGTTCAGCAGAATCCGGTTGAAAACCGAATTCATGGATCGATTAAGCGAAAACAACTCGGTTTCAGACGGGAGATTTGAGACGAGACAGAAACATACGATAACAAAGTCATCACAGATTCGTATTAATTCAGAAACGGTTACAGACACTGTCATCAGTAGGATAAACATCTATCTCGGGGCCGGGGGAGGTCGGGCATGACCTCCCCCTTGAGAGCATTCAAAGTACAAACTCAAATCACCAAATGAACAATAACACATGAGATTGCTATTTAATCTTCCCCTAAAACCTATGTTAAATGATCGGCAATCAAAAACAATCATTAACACTCATCAAAAATCCCAAGAACAGAAACCCTAGGTCCCGTTCTTTTAACAAGCCATTCTGATTTGTTTTCATGTCCAATACCTGTAAGATTAGAGTTAAAATGATGAGCAATGATCAGGGAACAAATCAAGAGAACTTAAAATGCACGAGCAACAAGGTCTGGTATGACACAAATATTTGAAAAATTTCAGAATGAAGAGTTCGAAGGTGACAGATGTATATATAGGTGTCCACATTCGCCCGTATGAAATGGTCGAATGTGGGTTAATTCCACATTCGCCCCTAGTTAAAGACCCGAATGTGAAACTGCTCCACCTTCGCCCCTATTTAAAGACCCGAAGGTGAATTGTGTACCCGGAAGTGGAAATTTCACCCGGAAGTGGAAATTCCACATTCGTCCATTTGCATACCGGTCGAATGAAATGATTTTTCCACATTTAAATTCTACATTCGCCCCTGGGAACTCCACTTTCGCCCAAACTAGAGACCCGAATGTAGAATATCATTACACAAGTTCCACTTTCGTCCACAACCTTCACTTTCGTCCACTTCATTTCCACATTCGCCCGCCCGATGAACCGAATGTGGAATCTGTCATCCGAATGTGAAAATTGACATAACAAAATTCCAGGTTCGCCCAAAATCTCTCCACGTTCGTCCTAAAAATGCTACCTTCGCCCAGTAACATTCCACATTCGCCCACCCGACTTTCTAAAAAGGGCGAATGTGCAGACTGAACGTGTTCTTGATCAATATTTTCTTCAAATCAGTCCACAATCACTCTAATCCTTTGAATTTGATGATGAAACTTGTTCAGAAAGGTGCGGAAATGAAAACCTAACCCTCGAATTCACAAAAACATGGTGAAATCACATGATTTCGGGTTCAATTAAGAATCTAGGGTTTCTAGGGTTTCAACCTTTCAATTTTAATCTGAATTTAACGTCTGAAAACAGTAAAAACGAGCTGTGATTGATTCAAACAACTGTTAGATCGTTCAAATCGGTACAACGGCTCTGATACCAATTGAGAATCCGGTTGAAAACCGAATTCATGGATCGATTAAGCGAAAACAACTCGGTTTCAGACGGGAGATTTGAGACGAGACAGAAACATACGATAACAAAGTCATCACAGATTCGTATTAATTCAGAAACGGTTACAGACACTGTCATCAGTAGGATAAACATCTATCTCGGGGCCGGGGGAGGTCGGGCATGACCTCCCCCTTGAGAGCATTCAAAGTACAAACTCAAATCACCAAATGAACAATAACACATGAGATTGCTATTTATAGTACAACACCCAAGAGCCACCTTCGCCCCTTTGGAATGGTCGAATGTGGAGCATTTCCACATTCGCCCATTTGTAATGGTCGAATGTGGAAAACCTCCACATTCGCCCAGTGTATATTAGGTCGAACTTGGCTTTGGTTTTGTCCTATATTATACAAATGCGTCAGATCCATAAAATGCCCTTATGGATCACCACAATCTCATGTAACACTATACAAAGACTCAACCCTAGTCTATTCGACAGTGACGTCCACAGAAAGTGCATCAACATGGGGTGTTGTGTCCGAGTGACCAAGGAGTGTCCGAGGGCATTCTGGTCAATCACCATGAGTTTCCGAGGACAAAAGGGTAATTCGGTCTTTGGTCGAGTTCGAACTCCAGGCGTGTGAGATCCACGCGGCGCTCGAGTTCAAGTTTTCCGGCGTGTGAGTCCTACGCTCCGCCGTCTGGAGCATTAAACTGCCATGATCGTCCCCCTTTTGTGTTTTCTTTCCCTTCCAGCCTCCTCATACACCTGAAAATCACTTCAAGAACACCATTTTCATAATAAAACATCATATTATTAAAGCTTTACCTTCTTAATACCCTCGAAATCCTTGAAGAACACTTGAAGGTTTTCCGGCGGTTTGTTGTGTGTGTGAGAGAAACTTGAGAGAAAAAAAGATTTTGTGACTTTTGAGAAATACACACGCCGCCCCCCACCTTTTTGTGTCAATTCAAGATTTGTGTGGCCCACCAACCGTGTGGTGGGCCCAACTCAGATCCCAAGCCCCATTTAAAAACATCTGAGGTGTGTTTTGCAACCGGGTCCAAGTCAGATCGTGAACTGGTCTAATAGAAACTTGGCTAAAATTATTTAAACGAGATACTAAAGAACATTTTTGTCACGAGATCAAATCACTATGTTTTAGGCTGAGCTACACTTATCAACTCTAATCTACTTGAGTCGGTCTTAGCAATTGCCAGTATATTTGTCCCCTTAAACTTATTTCCTTAGGCCTTTTTATACGATGATCTGTGGTATTATTTATCATGTTTTGGTAAATTTAGTTCGAGCACTCAAGCAAGTCACAATCAAATCCTAGAATATCAAGTGGTACACTCTATCATGCAAGCAGTTTCCCTACCACATATTTTTCACAGTATCTGTTCTAGAATTCTGAAACCTTGACTGGGATTGGATTGAGAGAAGAAAAGAATAGATCAATAAGATATTTAGAGTAATATACAAGTCAGATGATTTCTCAAATGACAAGGGCTTTGGGTTTTGGACTCTAGAGGGTCTCTTTTATGACATCCTGACTGTGTCCAGGTCAGCATATATCTGGATGCAGTAGATGAGCAGCCTGGACATCTTTGGACACTGAGGTCTCTTTTAGGTGAAAGATGATCTATATAGGGTGTACCGCAGATAACCCACCACACCTTGGGTGTTTTGAGAATGTACTGATTGTCTACCCGAGCACCTGGTTTGATCCCCAGTTTCACCTTCGCAGCACCATCAGTGTTTATATATAGGGTGTACCGCAGCTAACCCACCACACCTTTGGTACCTTGAAAGTGTTCTGAACATCTTACCAACGCCCTAATAGAAATCCATCCCACCTTAACATACCTGTAAATTCACAATTACGTTCCGGACCGCAATCGTCAATTTACCTTACATTATGGTGTTATGTCTTTTTAATCAAAACAACACGTTGAGTCACATGGTTGGTATGGACACGTTCCCTTTGTCTCATGTATCAAATTTTCTAGTTTATGTATCAGAAGTCACGTCCAATCGATTTTTAAGCATCTAAACAATTAAGTTTCTTAGCACAAATAGGTCTATACACATCAAGTTCCCAGTAACATCTCAAAGGGTTATAAACAAAACATGATATTCCAAATTTCAAGCATCATGGTAGTTAAATTCCAACAAGTCATAGATATCATTTGAAACATTTAAAGCTAAGGCTTAAATAAAGGTAGTCATAATTCACTTCAAAACCGATTTGCAACATAAAATAAAACAACAATTTGAATTCAAAATGAATGGTCTTGACATCAGAAGATCTTTCGTTTAAATGATTCCAATAGACTCGTCCTTAAGTAGGAGGGTTGTGGTTCTGAATTAGATTAGGGCATTGATTCCGAAAGTGGTTTGGATCGCCGCATTCAAAGCATTGACCATAGTTGTATCTTCTAGGTGAAAGATGATCTATAGCACGACAACGAAAAACTAGGTCATCATATATCTGGATGCAACAGAAGCTTTCATTGCCTAGCATCTCCAGGTCTTTGCTTACACAAAACAGAGGAGATACACAAGTTTTTCAGAAAAGGTTTCAGACCTAGACCACAGTGTTATGCTTCGGGACATCACACAAGCATTCAAATAGAGATTGTACCTGATTCCAAGTGACGTTCCTTACTGAGGTCGTGTCTTTATCTTTAAGTGCTTCACAAGATCATTAACATTTCAGCCATCAGAACCAAGCCTACCAAGATATCACACTAGAGCCAAACTGTTTCAATACTCATCTTACGTGAGTCAGCCTTAATCCAACTTGTGAAAGTTCATTTCATCTCTCGTTTTTTACAACAAAAATGTTTTGATCTTTTCTAAGGACACATCCCCCTAAATTTGTGCTTAAAATAGGAATTTAAAGAACAAATTTACAAACCTAAGACTAAGAAAACCCGTTTTTTTTATAACACACAGAGACCAGTTCAGTCCTCGAAATGGACCATTTTGAGCAGTTCAGAGAGAGCTTCAAATCGAGCTCGATTAACAGGTTTTGTAAAAAGATCTGCGACATTGTCGTCAGTGTGAATGTGTGTTGGCACAATTAAACCTTGGTTAAAAGAATCTCGGATGAAATGTTCCTTTATGGCAATATGTTTTACTTTTGAAAATTGAACTGGATTTTTCACAATTTGGATGGCAGCATCATTATCACAATAAATAGGAGTGAGAGAGAAATCCAAACCGTAATCTACCAACTGATGTTGTATCTAGATCACCTGAGAACAGTATGCTGAGGCAGCCACATATTCAGCTTCCGCTGTTGAAACGGAGACTGTTTGCTGTTTCTTACATTGCCATGCAATAAGCTGATCGCCTAAGAATTGACATCCAACAGAAGTAGACTTCCTGTTAATGTCACAACCTCCAAAATCGCTGTCAGAAAAAGAATGTAATTCAAAGGGAGAATCTCTAGGATACCAAAGACCAAATCTGGGTTTCCCCTTAAGGTATCTAAAGATTCTCTTGACAGCATGTAAATGAGAAGTTTTAGGATTAGCCTGATAACGTGCGCATTGGCACATAGCGAACATGATGTCTGGTCTGTTAGCAGTTAGGTACATTAGCGAACCAATCATTGAACGATAAAGTGTTTCTTCTACGGCTTCTCCTTCCAGATCTTGAGTGAGACCTGGTCTCTCAGACATTGGGGTGTCGGCTGACTTTACCTCATTGAAGCTGAATTTTGCAAGAATGTTATCCACATATTTACCTTGATGAATCAAGATACCCGTAGAATTTTGACGAACTTGCAAACCTAAGAAAAAGGTCATTTCACCAAGAGCACTCATCTCAAACTGCTTTTTCATCACCTCTTCGAATCCCTTGCACAGTGCATCACTGGTGGAACCAAAGATGATATCGTCCACATAAATTTGCACCAGAATTCGATCGTCATTCACTGTCTTGACGAATAAAGTCTGATCAATAACACCACGGGTGTATCCATTAGCAAGCAAGTGTGCAGTCAGGGTAGCATACCAAGCATGAGGTGCCTGATGTAACCCATACAAAGCTTTGTCTAGTTTGTACACATGCTCTGGATATTTTGGGTTTGTGAAACCCGGTGGTTGACCAACATAGATCTCTTCTTTCACAGTTCCATACAGAAACGCTGTTTTGACGTCCATCTGATAGACAGTAAATCCCTTAAACGATGCGTAGGCGAGAAATATTCTGATTGCTTCCAACCTCGCAACCGGTGCATATACCTCATCATAATCTAAACCCTCAATTTGTCTGAACCCTTGCACAACCAATCTAGCTTTGTTTCTTACAATTACCCCACTATCATCCCTTTTGTTTCGATAAACCCACCTCGTGCCAAGAGGTCTTTTTCCTGGAGTTAGTTCAACTAACTTCCAAACCTTTAGCTTCTTAATCTGATTCAGTTCATCTTGCATCGCATCAACCCAGCTTGGTTCTCGCATGGCCATAGCAGTATACTTTGGCTCAATTTGTGAAATGAAGCACAAGTACAAGCATCCGTTGATGTCACCAGTTTGGCTCCTTGTTAAAACACTTGCATCCACTGGACCAATGATGTTTTCCAGTGGGTGATCTCGTTGAACGTTTGTAGGAATGGCTCTGTCTGGAATGGAAGAATCTCCAGGTAGAATCGTAGCACTACCCGTTGCAGTCTCTTCTACAGTATCAGAATCAACTTCGTCTGCATGATTGTGCTCCACCGTGCATACAATAGGTATGGGATCATGGAAAACAGGAATTGAAGTATCATAAGACAAATTTTCGTCATCTGCCTGTTGCACAGGATTTGTAGTGGGAATGAATGGTTCAGCAGAAACTGAGAGTGGCTGTGTTAATGGAGATGTAGGTATAGCATCCCCCTCATCCTTTGCATCATCAATCAAGGAGGATGAGGTTCCAGCAGCGGATGTTGAGGAATCTGTGAAACCTCTATTTACACCACTAGATACATCATCAAAAATACGAAAAGATCGAAAGAGAGTTTCATAGTCAAATAACTAGTCTGGACCCACTCTAGCATCTATTGTATTTTCTTCAAGCCAACGCACGTCAAACGACTCTACGATTTGCCTAGTTTGTTTGTTGTAAACCCTATATGCAGTCTTGCCAGCATAACTGACAAAATAACAGTCGTCAGCTTTCGCATCAAACTTTGGTGTAGCGTCCAGATGCAACAGGGTACACGGACAACCAAAAGCACGAAAATGTTTGACGGAGGGTTTAGTACTAAACAACACTTCGTAGGGTGTTTTCATTCGAGCTTTGTTGACTTGAACTCGGTTTTGCACATAGCAGGCAGTGTTAACAGCTTCTGCCCAGAAGAAGTTCAGGAGCTGTGAATCACACAACATTGTGCGGGCAGCTTCAATCAGGGTGCGATTTCTTCTTTCAGCGACTCCATTTTGTTGTGGCGTCCTTGCTGAGCTGAATTGACGTGCAATCCCTTTCTGAGCACAGTAATAGTTTAACTCTGCATTCTTGAACTCAGTTATGTTGTCACAACGAATGCCCTTTACCTTCAAGTTGGTCTGATTCTCCATCAATATGATAAACTGTTTCACTATTTCTGCAGGCTCACTCTTGTTAGCCAAAAAGAAAACCCAAGTAAAACGTGAGTAATCATCAGTTATTACTAAACAGTATGCTTTACGAGAAATGCTGAGTACATTCACTGGGCCGAATAGGTCCATATGAAGTAACTGCAGCAGAGAATCAATAGTGTTTACCAACTTGGAATAATGTGATTTTCTATGATGCTTTCCTCTGGCACATGCAACACATTTTTCAATTGTTATAAAATCACGGACTGGCAAATCCCTTACCAATCCCAATTTAGCCACCCGGTTCAAGTTTTTAGCATTTGCATGTCCAAGACGACGATGCCATAGAATGGTAGTATTTTGAGAGACTTTTGAAAAAAAGACATGTAACGTTATCAGAGGGAGGTTTGTTCATGTCAATGACATAAGCATCACCTCGACGTTCAGATATTAGTAACACCCATTCGTCTGGAATTACAACTCCAGGTTTCAATATTAAACATTTAAACATCCTTTGTCAGTGAAATGAGTTGAGTAGCCATTATTACATATTTGTGACACGCTCATTAAACTATGCTTTAATTCAGGAACATAGTTTACCTTGTTGAACTGAAGAGCACCATTTCTTACCGTTCCCCTTTGAGTTATTTGACCTTTCTCACCTCCTGCAAAGGAGACAAATCCACCATTGAAAAATTCCACATCGGTAAGTTAGGATAAGTCTCCTGTCATGTGCCTTGAACAACCACTATCAATGTACCAGAGATGAATGATAGTCATCCACAGCCGTTCCTGCACATGATGCAGGATCAGTTAGTTATAGGTACCCAAGCCATAGTTGTTTTGGGTACACCATTGGTATCCATATACTTGACTTTCATCCAGTGCATGTTGGCAGTTGAAACATTAGCACAAAGATTAGATATATCATTCACAGAACAAGAAGAACCTACAGACGGGGAAGAGATTGGAATAGAGCATTTTGGCTTCCAGTGAAATTTGTTTTGTCAAAATATCTTTTCATTCGAACTGGATTCTGCCGTGTAAGGCTTAGTCTGAGAATTTAACCTTTTACTAGACTGTTTAAACCTTTTATTTCTATTCCAATCACCATAAGAAGGCTTCACCTTGGATTTGTCATTCCGCATTGCCTTAGACTTCTCAGCCTTCATTGGTTTGGGATGATTATGGTTCCCGTTTGGAGCCTTCTGATGTTTCCAGCTTGCAAAAGTTTTCAGATTTGTTTTACAATTTCTGGCAATGTGTCATGGGATTCCACATGTGAAGCATGTCTGTCGTTTTACATGTGGATCCCCTTGAGATCTTGCAGATTTTCCAGGCTCAAAAAGCTTGGTTACATCTCTATACCTGTGTGATGCTGTTTTGGAATCCTTTTTCCGTTGATTTGAAAATTTTTGTTTTTCATATTTTGGTAAAACATGTTTTGGTGGGAGATATTTCCCAGTCCCATCCGTACTAGATTGTTTAACCAAAAGATTTTTCGTTGTATCACAAGCATTTGACAAAATGACAGAATCTGAATGAACAAACAAAGAGTCAGACGAAAAATCACAAGGTTTTATGCTCAAAACAAACGAGCCCACACAAATATTTTTGTCTTTAGCAGAAATTGATAAATTGTTTTTCTGATTTTTATTAATAACTGCAAGTGAATCAGAGTCATCGACTTCATCCCCATCATCTACCCAATCCTCAATAATCACATTTTCTGCACAAGAATCAACCAAATTAGTAACATTCACATCATCAGACACATCATAGCAATTTTCTGTAGAGAAGTTTTCAGCCACATAAGATGTAGGAGATTCAGAAGATATTGAACATGCTTTATCCGAATCAAATGAGTTTGAAGTAGACACAGAAACAGATTCATTCAATTTGGACATGTCCTCAGATGATTCGGCGGTTTCACATGACTGATAGCTAGATGCTTTGGTCTCTCCTGAGTCTGGATCGGAGTCAGACTCAGCTTCAGTCACTGACGGATCATCTGAGTGAGAATTTGAATCGGTCAGATTATTATCAATGTTTGCTCTTTGCTTTAGACAAAGCTCCCTGATTTGCTTCATGAAGTCAAACTCATAGGTCACACTTGAGTTTTGTTGGGTGGTCGGAGCAGGAATTGGTTCATTAACTTGTATGTATTCATGTTTAGACTCTTTAGGAACACACAACGATTCATTTGATTCAGATGAAGATGGGACCTCATCTTTGCTAACCTCAAAAACTCTATCAACCTCTTTATTTTTCTCATAATTTAATGTCTCAGTCTGCTTTGAAGCATCTTGAGACTTGACAAATGTTTTTGATGGAGCCTTCTCTTGCTTAGATTGTTTTTGTTTAGGTTTAGAGATTCTAATTGGGGTTGATTCAAGTTTAGTGACTTCAACTTGATCCCTTGATGGTCGACTGGTTGGCTATTCTATTTGTGGACCATATCCTTTCACAGGAAGAGCCAACAGTTCTTCATCCGATATAGGAATTGAGGAATAATTTTCATTGAAAGGTGGAGGAATTTCCACAAAACCAATGCCCTTATTTCTCACTTCCTTTGGTCTGTACTTTGACTGGGTTTTGATCATTTTCTCAACTTTAGGACTAGAACAATTGAATTTTTTGAAATGAAAATCTGCATTTTCAAATTTTGATTTTAAGTCGATCAATTCCGTGGTCAAAGTGTCAGATAGTCGTTTGAAGTGTAAATATCGACATTTATGATCACTCACCTCCTGATGCAAACGCTTGATATCAAGTTTTTGTTTTTCGACCATTTCTTTATAGGAGTTAAATTTCTTTTTGATGTCCCAAGTGGCCATCTTTTCATATTCAAGCTGTTTGTATGCAGAGAGAGTTTCTTCTCTAAAACCCTTAATTTTAAGTTTACACCTTTCAGTGCAACATGATTCAGCTAAAGTTTCAGAATGTACCTCAGCCGCTGACGGAACATAATCGTCATCCATCTGTGCCATGAGTGCCTTGTACACAGTATCTTCAATAATCTTTAGATCCTCCATTTGAGATGACCAATCCCATCCACCTCCTGATTGAGCGACCATGGCCTTGTTTGAGTTAGAGGATTCAGATCCAGTGTGAGTGGTAGATGATTGACTTCCCGGGGTCGCAGCGGGAGAAGCAGCTACAGGAGAAGAGTTGTCTATTTCTTTCTTTGGCTTGGTGCACTCACGAGCAAAATGTCCAAGCTCATCACAGTTATAACAACGCATCTTCATTTTATCCCAACCTAGTTTCTTTGTTGGGTTTTCCCATACATTTCTCCCAGTCTTCTTCACGAACTTATTTGCTTTATGCACCACCATAGCTATCTGCCAAGTCAAGTCCATCTCTTCTATATCATCTTGATTAACATCGTTTAAGTCACATGCTCCAACATCTTTCGCAGTATGTTGACCACTTAGAAATGCATTATAGCAATTCATGAATCCAACAAATAAGCTTAAGTTACTTTCAAGCTCCTTTGGAATTTTTACTGTTGACTAAGGTGCAGCTGAAGAAAATGATGCAGATGACGAAGGTCCAGCAGAAGTGGCCGCAGAGGAAGCAGGCATGACAGAGCCTTTTGATGCACTGGGTGCAAACATAGGTGGATGCGAAGATCCACTAGCTGGGTAAGAGTACAACAAGGGACGCTGAGGTTCTTGCTGAGACATTAGGGCATTGCTGGGAGTTGCGATGATTACATTATTATAACTAGCAGTCTGAGTCATGTAACGTTGCCTGTCATTTGTAACACCCCAACCGATGGCGGAAACATCGAGGTGTCACGTAGTGACGATTGTATAACAGCACATGGTACAAAAGATTCCACAAATTTTATCTATTTCAAAATTTAGTATATACAATAACAAATTGGGTAATATACAACAATCTCTAAATTTTTTTTTGGCTTCATGCATCCTATGTAATCCAGGAGCTTGTAAGTCCACCATGCGATAATAAACCCTGAAACATGTTAATTTGGAAAAAAATGGAGGGGTCAACTATAAATAGTTGGTGAGAATACATAGGTTTTTGATGTGATATGAAAGTATAGTTTGTGTAGCAATTAACAAGTCAATGTAGTATCTAAGGCAGTTTGTGAGAACAAAACCTATTGGGAATTGTGTATGGATACCAACAATGTGACTAAAATGCATCAATGAATCTTTGTATCAATGAATCTCGTGTATCAATGAATCTCATGTATCTTTGCATCAATGAATCTCAAATAGCATGTTCACACAGTTAAGTTCAAGACAAGTGCACAAAAATAACACACAAAGACTTCATGTAATTGCTTATTGAATCAAGAAAAAGAATTTGAACATGTTTCACCCCAAAAAAAATGTAAAATAGTAAAGAGGGGCTATGTAAACTCACCGTGAGACTTGTGTAGATTCTAGAGTGCTCGATTCAAGTATTGATGATTAATGTTGGGGCCCTTGCAACGGTCGATCCGAAATTGGAAAAATGTTTTAATGACGTTTTGAAACTTGTGGCAACCTAAATGCAAGTCACCGATGGTTAATGTTACGAATTGACTTATGATGATTTTTAAACTCGAGTGAGTGTTAGTTGGTGTATATTGTATTTATGAAGTTGTAAATCTTGTAATCCTTTTAGTCTACTAAATTGTATGACAAGTATGTCTTTCATATCTCCTTCAACTCATATGCTAAAATTTCATAATAGGGTTATTCAATTTTTTTTACTCGAGTTTACAATTGTTGGGTAGTAAGAAATAATGAATCCAAAATATAGTTTTTAATCAACACTTAATTATTATCTAGATACTATATATTTGTATAAAAATAAAGATACCCTGACTTAGCATACTTGTTTCACCCAACCAACAAATATATATATATGAACAAAAATAAAATAACTAGTTTACTGGAAAAAAAATACATAGGTTCAATGCTTTATATAATAATAATAATAATAATAAATAATGTACAATGCCACAACCTAAGTAAACTAAACATAGAATCTCAATTTATGAAGTCTCGAAGGTGTAGTATTTAAATCAAGATTAGCGCAATAATAATAATAATATATTTTGGAGTATAGAAAAATATGAATTTGTGCTAATTAAACCTAAAGCCAGGGATCAAATTAACTCTCTATTCAAACAAATATTTTTTAAGCATAATCTCTCATCAAAGTTTATGGATATAAACTTAATTTTTGGTCTAGCATTAATGAACGAAGTTGGTTGAGTGCAAGACATAAAATAGAAGAGATTCTTAAATTGGTACCTTATTCGTAGAAGCATATGATACCAAAGTCAATTGGCCGGAGCTCGTCGGAGGTCTTGCGGATGCGATAGAGATGGTGAAATAAACTAGTAGACAGTACCAAGTTAAAAAAGAATGTTTGAGAACTAGGCGTGTTTCGAAAGCGGTACGACATCGGTATTTATAGTACCTTAAACGCGTAAGTGATTTTTGGTAAATTTTTATTTGAGGCCGATGATTGAAATTAAAATAGAAAAAAATTTCGCCAAAGTAAACGTGCTAAGTTAGTCACTTGATTTATGTATTGTGATTATGAATTAACATGGTAAATTTTTGTGATTGATTTGGTCAATTAATGTTTTGACGGAATCATGCTGTTGTGGACACATTTTTGGCGGGCGAACATAACCAGGAGGAGAAACAAGATGATGTTTTTTTTTTTATTTTTTTATTTTTTATCAAGACCATTTGCTTTTAAAAAAAATATTAAAGTCAACCCCTAACTTTCACTGTATCATCAAGCCATATTTTTTTTTCATGACTTTTAATTTACATTTTAAATTTTATATTTGTGTTTCAACTTCGGATTATTTTAGTCCCCTAAAGTTTTAATGACATATTTGAAAAAAAGAAAAAAATTGCAAATGTTACATGACATAATGAATAAAGATGGGAATTTTTATTAATTTAAAATTTGGGGGAAAAACATACGATTACATCATTAAGGTCATAGGACTTGATCAAGGATATGGTTTCAGAAAGAGTGAGTCTTGCTAAATCTTTGGTTCTCTTGATAAGGGTTACATTTGAGTCCCAACTCCTTGGAAGAGTATTTAGCAGCTTTTTGTTCATAACGGAGTTATCTACCACCATATCATTTGATTTCATCTCACTCACTAAAGCCACAAAACGCTGGATCTGGCTTTCGAGTGATTCTCCAGGAATATGATTAAACGCATTGAACTTCTAACTCAGCATTTCCCTTCTGCTTTCTTTCATTTTTTTCATTTCCCTCATACAGATTTTCAAGAGCTTCCCAAAGTTCTTTGGCAGTGGCATTGTCACGAACTCCAATCAATACTTCAGGTGAAAGTCCTTGATGAAGATAAGCAATTGCTCTTTCATCAATATCAGTCTTTTCATGATCTTCATCAGTGTACATACTCTTTGGTTTGATAGCAGTGGCTCCAGTTATTTCGTTAACCACATAAGTGATCACACAGGGTCCGTTCAAGATAGATCTCAGAGCCTTTGCATCTTTTATTTTCATAACTTGAATGAACCGGAACTTCCACTCAGAATAGGACATTCCAAGTTGAAGAACATGTATCTTCTGATGAGTCCCAATGACAGATTCCATAGCTTTGTCCACTTGGGCAGCCACAAGTAGCTGGTCAATATTTAGTCCGTTCAAATTTGCTTGGTTAACAATTTGATCCATTTCTGAAAAGAAGCTTAAATTTATTAGTCCAGTTTTAAATTGTTTAAATTAGTCTTAGAAGTTCCAAGTTCCAGTCCAAAGTTTGCTAAAATTCAGTCCAGTTGAAGCAATGTTGTGAGTGACTCGAACAAAGTTATAGGGTCGGACACAGTTTTTGGGTCGGACACAGTTGTAAGGTCGGACACAATGTGTGGGTCAGACATAGTTGTAAGGTTGGACACAATGTGTGGGTCGGACACAGTTGTAAGGTCGGACACACGTTTAAAGTCGGACACACGGTTGAGGTCGGACACAGGTGTTGAGGTGGGACACAGCTGGAGGTCGGACACAGTCTTGAGGTCGGACACAGCTGGAGGTCGGACACAGTCTTGAGGTCGGACACAGCTTTGAGGTCGGACACAGACTTAGGTCGGACACAGGCTTGAGGTCGGACACAAGCTGA
Organism: Ambrosia trifida; assembly: GCA_028751855.1. Lineage (NCBI taxonomy): Eukaryota > Viridiplantae > Streptophyta > Magnoliopsida > Asterales > Asteraceae > Ambrosia > Ambrosia trifida. The sequence continues at coordinate 57,623,173 of CM054122.1, read as the reverse complement.
GGTCGGACACTGTCTTCAACTCGGACACGTCTTGATATGGTAACCTGCAAGGATTAGCAACAAACTTTTCAAGAATTGCGAAGATTTTAAAAAAAAAAATTAAGGAAATTATTAATCAATAAAAACCATTCCTTTTTTAAAAAAGTTTATCTCCTTAATTTTAGCAAACAATTTGACTTTCAACCAAATCGGATCAAATCAAGATGTTTCTTCAAAATTTTGAACGAAATAAAAATTTATAATCAAAGCTAAAGCATCAAAACAAGGCTGCACAGAACAGACTGATTAGTGATAAAACATATAGTTATGAAATTAATATAAATCACAACATTAAAATCAACCTTCTCGCAACAAGAACTTCTCTGATCTTCTTCATTTGATACCAAACCGAGCCTTCGAAAGACTTCTTAGGCTCTGATACCAATTGTTAGTTCAGAATCCTCTCTACCGGGTATCAAACACACACAACCAAAGGCGGAAACAATGATTGTATGAAAAGAACAAAGAAGAAATTTGAAACAGAATGATTTGATTACCAAAGTGCACACGGTTTCGAAGAACCGTCTGGTAGACGTGTGTTTTACAAACCAAATGACAAGCAACCCCAAAACAAACTATGAGACCCCTATTTATACATAACATAGGCGGTCACCCCTACATGGGCCTATAAGCCGAACCCAGTATTATATAACCCAAGACAATGCAAACCTCTAAAATCTAGCCCAACACCTGAACCGGTTTATAACAACATTTTTGAACCAGGTTATTGCTGCACAATGGAATGCAGACATTCATATAGTTGATCACCAATTCAGGTGTTACACGACTAACGGGAAGTAAGGGGTTCTTTTACTACCCTATTATCTTATATTTATATTTATGTTATCAAAGTTTTTTATAGCGAACATTTATTTAATACTGCAGAGTGGTTGATGTTTTTCCGATTATCTTATTTTACTTTACGACTCCGGTATATGATTGGGTTTGTATACAACTTCTTTTTTATTTTCTTGTAATTAACATCTGCATTGCACTCTATTTTAAGCATCATGATTGGTGCATTGGTTTTATGAGCAACGACCAACAACCAAGGGAATCAAACGCAGTCTTATTTGGAGATTAGGCCGAAAAATCCATGAAATTTATGGCAAATCTTGTAAATGCTTAGCTAATAATTTATATAATTTTTTTTGGGTTTTTGTTTATATATTGGCTTTGTATACAGATCTTTTACTAACCTATAGGTTGGTTACATATAACATGGATAATCAAACTATTGGATGGATAGTGTACTCTTATATTGTGTTTAAATACGAGTCATGTCAAGTATAATCTTTCTTGTATGTGTACGGACCCATAGGTTATCAGACAATATTATCATGTGACTGCCATCATCAACAGTGCAGATGGGCATATTTGATTGATCTTTTTAGAGTGTTTAACCGTTTATAATATTTTTATACCTTCTTTTTTCATATCGATTAATTTGTGGATAGTTGATGTAATTGAACTAATTAACGCATGTTGCAATGGAAGATTCTCTTGTTCGTATCTTAACCCCAAGGAGCTCCAATTGCATTCTTATGGATGTTCATTTTGCCGGTGGCGTAGGTGTATGGCCTATTCTTTTAATTTGGTGGTAGTTAGACTATACCTCTGAGGTTGCAATTGCTAAATGGTAACTTTTTATTGGAAGTGATCTGAGTAAATAGATTTTTTCATGATGTCACTTTTTTTGTGATAACTCATGGATATAATTTCGAATCTTACTTGTTGTATGCATTCAAAATACAAAAAAAAAATTGTAATTATAAATGTAGAATGACGTGTTCCGGGGTCTTGATTTTGCTATCCAGAAACGTGTTAGAGGTAACTAACCACCTCTTATTTAGTATAATTTCACCGCTTTTTTCATCGGAAAATCATAAAGTTGATTAGTGTATTTATTTTCTATTTTTTATTATTTATTTTGGTTAACATACAAGAAAAGGTTGGAGTTGTTAATGCAAAATAGATAGCTCATCAAGGTCTACCTTCACTTGGGAATCAGGTAAAAAGAACAATTCCCATATTTGCCATTGTGAACATGAGAGATTGTTAGTATAGTATGGACTAATCTGTATTTGTTCTATTTGATGGGTAAAGGAGAAAATAGGAAACAACCATAGCAAGGCATACACAAGTTATCTCTTACTTTCTTTTGTAGAATAGATTCTAAGAACACTTAATAATTATAGTATGAGATGAAAGTTTTGATTGGTTTGGAATTGCATTGCATTAGAGATGATTTTGTTAAGTTTGAGTTTTTGTATCAGATATCATAGATGTTTTTACCAGTTTGAGTTTTTTACAAGATGTCATAAATTTTGACTTCAATAAACATGCAATTAAATAGAACATATTTTGGGAAACACACAATTTAAAATGGGTCATCTTATTAGACACCCCAAATTAGTATTGGAACACTGCATTTAAGATGTAACTTACGGTTATTGCTCTTTTATACTATGTATAAGTAAAGTTTGCCCTTTTATATGGTCTTTATAGCGATCGATTTGACAAGTCGATAATTTAAGATGTAATGAAGCGTGTCTTATAACAAATTGATGGATCTTTATAAACAAATGGAAAACGAGTACAATGCTGGAAGTCCAACACTTGTAGCCCAGTTGGTTGAGGGCCTAAAGTTTCCTATGGGAGGTTTGGGTTCAATTCCCACTAGCTACATTTGGATCACATTGGTGGAGGGGAAATGAGGGATGACCCGGCCATTGGCTTGGGTTCGAGTCCTGATCCCGACCGGTTTTACCGATTATTTCACCGTCATGCCTTCGGGCAGGTGAGTGGTCGGGTTTTCCCGGGAATTGGTGGCAATTGGTGGCCCGGGTACTCTCGAGTACCTGATTCGCCAAAAGGGTGGCCGAGAGTGCTCAGAATTGATTCGTTGGCCATTCAAAAAAAAAGTACAATGCTGGAAATTGTAATTGTCGACGCAGCTGCAACGCTCTGGTTTCCACTATCTTCTTAAGGGGTCAAATCTTTATATATATATATATATATATATATATATATATATATATATATATATATATAGGGGAAAGTTAATTTGAGAACACATATATTTCGTGTGAACCGCGAGAACGGCATCTAAAACCATTCAAATTCAAATTTTCTTTTTACACTTATCTTTATTACTAAAATACAATCTCAAAAACACAATTTACGCGTAAAAATTCAAACGTATATGAAAATAAATTGTTTTTACACATGTGTAAATTTACTGTTTATACATGTGTAAACTGTTTCATTTACACATGTGTAAAAAGTTAATTTGAAAGTGTTTTTGCAAGAAAAGATGAATTATTTGGAAAGAAAATTCATTTATTAATGTTATATTTTAATTATAATTAGGTTTGTATTGAAAAAAATGATTTTGATTGATTTTTTTACTTGTTCTCACGGTTCTCACAATATTTAGCGTTCTCAAGATAACCCTTCCCTATATATATATATATATATATATATATATATATATATATATATATATATATATATATATATATATATATATATATATGAGTACCAGCCACACAATGTGCGTCAAAAATACAAAAGTATCGAGGTGTGAATTGTTCTAAAATTTGTATGATCTTTTGTGATAAAAACAAACATTATTGTTTCAATCTTATCTTTATCTTGAAACCCACATTAGAATTAGTCGGAATGATGCTCCATCAAATCTAGACAACTTATTATATGTTTGTAGCGTTGGAGTAGTAGTATGCTGAAAAAAAAAGCATTTTTCCAAAAGTTATTTGGATCAAATGCTCAGTGTTTAGGTTGACACGCAAATTAGTTGTATGTGGTCGACCTATTTAATTAATTGTTTTGGTTTAGGTTCATTTAACATTTCTAGGTATGTGTTGGTTCAAAATTAAACCTGTGTAACCGCTCGAATTCTATTAGACTAGAAGACATTGGCAATTTGTAAATTTGTATGTTTTGTATGATAACCTACACCCTCTACTTTTCATAAATGTAAACAATTGGTCCCTTAACTAATTTAAAATTTTCATTTTTTTAAATCTCGTAGTCTAAAAGGATCAAAAGTCGTAATTTAAATAGACTTATAAAATTGTAAACTTTGACAAAGTGACGAACAACTTAGGTTATGTTTTTTTAGATATTTGTTAACTACGTAGAAGGTATTATGTATTTCATTTTGCAATTTTATGGACAAAATTTATTTTAAGAGAGTAATATTGTAATAACCCGGATTTTAATAATCTAATTTCTTTGAAATTGATTTATGTTTATAAATTATGAACTAAATATAAAATGAATGGCTATTATTAAAATTTGTAAATGGTTTTAAATGAATTGTTCATATTATAATTGTGTTAAGTCAGTTTAAAAGAAAACAATTTTCATTAATATTTATTGAAATAATTAGTATTTATATGTAAGGAAAATGAGTTTCAGTTAACACATATATTTCCGATTTTGATTCTACAACCGTCATTATAGAAATAATTTTGCGTCATGAATTTTTCTTTGAAAAAAAAGGTAAAATAAAATAAAACTACAACTCGGTAATATATCAAACTAGGTTATGTACCCGTGTGAGACACGGGTTGAATAATTTAAATTACATATATTATATATAAATTTAAAATATAATTAAGAAAAAATAGTTTACATATTTTATTTAAAATAAAAAAAGTTTCCTGTATAACCGAAAAAATATTAAATATTCATCAACCCCTAAATGATTTCTTGTAAAAAACATTTTTATTCACATAAAACTTTTTTCAAAAATTCTAAAATATATCTTTCATACACAGCTATTACCTTGTAGACTGCAGGTACAACAATACAAAACAAAAATAAAAAAGTAATAAAGGTAAATCTATTTAGGCTAAGGTATAAAAAAATGAAATTAATTTAAAAGTATCTCCTCGTCCGTTAAACCATCCCAATCGAGTATTGTTCATTTTGGAATTTGACATCAAGTTTCCTCAAAGCCAAAGTATTTCTAACCTTGAGTGTATAATCATTTTTTTTTCTAACATCAAGGTCCTTAAACATAATGACATTTATTGGTTCAGTTTGATTGTATTATAAAATAAGATTGTGTAAATTAATAACTTGAAAATAAAGATTGAAACAAATTAGTAATGCAAAGACTGTTTAGATATTGCATTTCTCTATTGAAGTAACTTGAAAAAACAAAGTCAATGAAGATTTCAATTAATGATTTTTCATATATAAAATGTGTTTTATATATCAAGCTATTATAATACGAAAATAGCCAAACATATTTAGTTTTGTATTGAATCAAATATTTAATTAATGTGGATTGATTTGTTTTATTTTATTTGTTTAGAATACTGTAAGAAATATAGTTTTAAACTTAGAGTGAAAGACCACATATTAAAAACACGTTTTTAAGGTATACGATTTAAATTTAATAATATATAAATACATTATCTTAAAAAATAAATAATTTTTAATAAAGATTACTTTTGTTAGTTCATAAACATTTTCAAATTGTGTCTATTAATTTATTTCTAATTTTGTATTAAAATATAGTTATATTAATTGATTTACAAAAACGTATAATATATATATATATATATATATATATATATATATATATATATATATATATATAGGGTAGGGTTCCTGTACAAAGGGTGTTTTTTGTGAGAAGGGTAAGAAGTGTTTTGGACCATTAGATCTTTAAATGGATGGTTGTGATTGAGTAGTGGTAAAATCGTAATAAGTGTTATAAACTTAATTAAATGTTTTGACCAGAGAGGGGTATATTAGGCATTTTGTGTGTTTTAAAAATAGAAAATGTTCCTTCATCCCTAAAAATCCGCCCTTCTTCATATGTAAGTTATTTCCACACACAATCACACCATGGCAATTGGAATTCATAATCACAATCAGATAAAAAAAAAACGATTCATATAAAACACCTCCTTAAGAAGAATCAACTCGTATTCATATAAAACACCCCTCGTTTAGAACACACAACTCATATTAATATAAAACACCACCTTAAGAACAATCAACTCGTATTCATATAAAACACCCCTCGTTCAGAACAAACAACTCATATTCATATAAAACACCCCCTTACGAACAAACAACTCGTATTCATATAAAACACCCCCTTAAGAACAAACAACTCGTATTCATATAAACACTATATTATATGGATCTCAACTAATAAAACACGTTGAATAGTAAAACGCACAAATTAAATATATTCATATGTAATTTTGTGAAATAAAATAATATCGATCTCAAAATATAAAACACCATATAGAAGAAAACGATATATCATTGTTAATAATCTTGTAAACGAAAAAAAATAAGATGGATGATTGACCCAATATTTCATTTTTCATATATAACACCTAAACAAACAACTAACATCGTTTCGATGGTGGTGAGTTTCTGAGATTTGTGCATGTTATATATAAACATAATATTAGTATGAAGCTATCGATAAAAAAGAAAAAGATATCAATTTAATTTTTGAATGGGTTACCTTTGATCTGCATGAATAAGTTATAAAAAAAGGAAATATATCACAATAAATTCAAACGAAGATTTAGGGATCTGTTTAATTATATGTTTGGTTAAAAGACAAAAATAACCATTATCTAAGAAAATGATATTGGACACTTGTCACACCCAGATTGCTTCTTACACTTCTTACACTTTATGCCCTTTGTACACGATCCCTTACCTATATATATATATATATATATATATATATATATATATATATATATAGGGTTAGGATCGTGTGAGAACCACATTGAGTTGTGAGAACTAGAGAACTCTTGTGGACCATTGATCTTATGATCCTATGGTTAAGATTTAATCTTGGTGTCTTTTTTGTCTTTACATGCTAATTAAAATATTATTAGTGTATTTTAATACCAAAAAGTACAATAAGGGGCATTTTAGTAAAAGCACCATGAAAGAGAAAATAATTAATATAATACTATTTTAATTTTTTATTCAATTATTCAAAAAAATCATTTTTAAATAAAATTCTGATGAGGATGATCTACCATGATTTACACTGGTGTAATTATTTACACTAGTGTAAACTGGTATACACAAAACTTTTACAAAAATTACGCTGGTATAAAAACCGAAACAAACATATGATGAGGATGATTTAACACTGGTGTAATTATTTACACCAGTGTGTACTGGCATACACAAACTTTTACAAAATTATGCTGGTGTAAAATACCAAACAAACACATAAATGAGGATGATTTACACTGATGTAATCCACCATGATTTACTCTGGTATAGTTTTTTACACCAATGTAAATCTACCATACACAAACTACTCCAACAAATGCAAACCAAAACATTTATAAAAAAATGTACATTACATCAACGTAATAACCAAAACATTTATAAAAAAACATGCTACACATTATTTTAAAAAAAAACCTGCTGCATCTTCGAATAAGCATCATCATCCATCAAACATCATCATCTTCGAATAAGCATCATCATCCATCAAACGTCATCTTCTTCGTTAGATCTGTTTCTGAAAACCCCTGTCATCGAACCATATCAGATTCAAAAAACACCCCTCGAACCACCCTTACCTCTGTTCACCTCCGACCCTGCTACACAAAAACACTAGTGTAAAACCCAAAAACAACATATATACCACAAACTTCTAAATAAAATACACTAGTGTAAAAACCAAAACTACAAAAAGATCTACACATCAAAACCTTTACAAATTTCATATTTTACACCGGTGTTTTTACATAATAATAATAATAATAATAATAATAATAATAATAATAATAATAACAGAAATAATAATAATAATAATAATAATAATAATAATAATAACAGAAAATAATAATAATATTAATAAATAATAACATAAAAAATAATAACAATAATAATAATAATAATAATAAATGGGATACCTGATCGGAAAACACCACCGGAAAACCCCCTCTGCCTCCCCCTCCGCCATCTCCTCCCCTTCAGATCTGTTTCCCCGCCATCTCACCACCGGAAAAACCCCTCCACCCCCTCCACCCCCTCCGTTTCCCCTTCATCCCCATCTCCGTTTCCCCTTCAGATCTGTTTATAATGGGTCACCATCATCAACAGATCGTCCCCCTTCAAAACCCTCTCCAACAGATCGTCCCCTTCAACCCCTCTTCAAAAACCCTCTGCAACCCCTGCAAACCTCTCTGTTCGTCTTCAAAAAACCTCGCCGCCCCTGCAAACCACCACCACCTCCCACCGTCGTCTCCCACCACCCCTCGGCCACCACCACCACCGTCTTCAACCTCTTCGGATCCACCGTCTTTTTTAGAGAGAGAGAAGAAAGAGATAGAGAGAGACGAGAGAGAGCAGAGAGAGACGAGAGAGAGCAGAGAAAGAGGGTGAAAAGAGAGAGAGAAGAGAGAGAGAGAGTGTGATTTTTAAAAAAAAAATCAGTAAATCTTTTAAATATTTAAAAGGTGATTTGGGTGGGGTGGGGTGGGGGTGGGGTAGGGGATGGTAATTTACTATCATACCCTTATATTATTATATTGATAATATGGTAATGTGTGGTCAAGATTAGTTCCCTAGTTCTCATAACTCAAGGTAGTTCTCATATGATCCGAATCCTATATATATATTAAACTGAATTCCAGTAATTATATTAATAATTATACTAGTAACAAATAAAAACTGAATAAGTAATAATTATTAAATAAAGAAACAAATTAAAATAAATGTATTGTTTGAAATAAAAAAAATGGGAGGCTTTATAATGGAGTTCTATGTACTCCATGTGGTGTCTTTTATTACTATAGATAAAATCGATTGATGTTGATTGATTTATTTTATTTATTTGTTTTGAACAATATAAAAGTCTCACAAAAAAGCTTGACTAATTGCATTGTGTTATTATTAATTTCTTTATTTGACTTTTGAACTATTTTAAGCATTTAAAATTAATATGTATTTGCTGAACATAGTTTAACATCTAAAACAATGACCAAAATAATAAAACTTAATAATCATTTGTCAAATATTGTAACAAAATTAATTTTAAACTTAGAATAACAGATTAAATTTTTTAAAAATGGGTTAATTTAAGGTACATGATTTAAATTCAAAGTTAATAATACATAAATATAAATATGTTATATAAAAAAGAATCATGTGTTTTCTTTTATTAATGATTTAAGTTACAACTATGTTTATTAATATAATTACTAAGATTTAATTTAATAAACTTATATCATGGTTTTGCAAATCAATTATTATAATTAAATTTGAGTTTAATGTATTAAATAATAAAATGAGAGAATTCATGAGGGAGTGCCATGTGTCACTCATGTGTTTTCTTTTATTATATAGTAGTGGAGAGTGGAGATGTAGATGTAGATGTAGATGTAGATGTAGATGTAGATGTAGATGGAATGAAAACGAGTTGACCAAATTTAGTAATGATTTTACAAATAATCTTTTACAATAAATTAAATTTAGTCAATATGGTCACTAAATGAGTCTTTTTATCAAACGAAACAGACTCTCAATAATTTCTCACCTTTAATTTTTTTTTCAATTACCTCATTAGACGACGAACCAACGTCAATGACATCTAAATCAACGCCACTCCAAATTTGAATATATAAATTGAGTCGTGCATTGTCTTGGAAAAAAAATGTCTCGTGTATTTTCTTCCTTAACTAACCACCAAATTTTGCCACACCATGACAAGCATCACCAAATCTTGACGCCATTGTTTCGTAACTATTAGACCACCGCAACACCCCGTTAATTTTGGAGTATTTCTGTCAAGTTGAATCTACGCGATTAAGGTTAATTCTTTAGGATCATTATCGTTTAACTCTCACCGCTCGGTAAAAGCAAGCCTCTACGCAAACAGTGAGTATATCTTTCCCCTTTTTCATTTTACTGTTTGGGGCTACTCATGTACCTTATGTCAAATTACTATTTCTTTTTCACTAAGTGCAATTCTCATGTGTGTTTGCTTTGTGTTACTTTGTGTATCTATGACTTGTCAAAATCATTAACTGTTGCGGCCTAGCATTCCAATGAATAGTACTATGGTATATACCCCTTGTGACTATGTTGAGAGACCTTGGTCATTGCTATGTGTTTCATTACTACTGTCAATAGCGCATACTTTATATAAATTTCATTTCACTTTCATAGGGTTGATTTTGACCCTGATATTACTTATTACATAATTGCAAATGGTATACAACACATGGATTGCGAAACTTTTTTCTACTATATGTATTCAAACAGGGTATGCTCACCAATACATTTTTGTGTTGACATATACTATTTTCGTACATGTTTCAGGTTATTTTGTGACGCTTTTTTTAAGCTTTTGGATTTATATTTAAGCTTTGATTTTATTGTATTTTTATTAGACTTGACGTTTTTGAATTAGAGTAAAGTGCACGGATGGTCCCTGCGGTTTGTCCAAATTTAAACTCTGCTCCTCAGCGTTTTGAAATTACACGTATGAGATCTGTGGTTTGTTTTTTGTTTCATCGATGGTCCCTGACTTGGATGGAGGTTAAATTTTCCAGTTAAGCCTATGTGAAATTACTAAATTACCCCTCTTTAAAAAATAAAAAATAAAATTGTTATAAACTCTTTCTAATCCCAACCCCATACCCGATTAGGTATGCTTGTCCCAAACCCGTTCCAAAACCCGTCGGGTAATTACCTATCGGGTATCGGGTATACCCGCGGGTTTCGGGTAAACCCATAATTTTTTAAACTTACCCATTGGGTATATCCGACCAAAAACCTGTTGGGTATCTATTGGATAAATACTAACTAATTACATTTAGCATTGTTATCTATAGCTTTGAGTGTTTATAGATAACAACTAGTATACAATTTGAGTGTTTTTTATATGATTTAAGTATTTTTTATATATGTAAATATTACAATGTATAAATATAAAATACTTAAATCATATAAAAACACTCAAAGCTATAGATAACAAATAGTATACACTAATTTTGGTACTTTTTAGCATAATATGGCAATCTAGATGGACATTTAGATATATTATACATACATATTTAAAAAGATATATAAGAAATTATATTGAGTATCTAATCGGGTAAACGGGTGTACTTTATCGGGTAATCAGGTCGTGTAAACAGGTATATCATCAAATCCCAAACCCGTCCCAAACCCGCGAAAAAAATAAAAATTAATCCCATACCCGGACCCATACCCGATTACTCGACCTCAAACCCGTCCCAAATGTGTCGGGTTTCGGGTTTACCCATCGGGTTCGGGTTTGATTGCCATCTCTACAACCACCATAATAATCCGGAGCACCACAACTACCTTCTTCGTCACCGGAGCACCACAACCACCTTCTTCTTCACCGGAGCACCACCACCTACACAGCCACCATAATAATCCGACATTTCATTGTTTAATCGCTAAAGTTTCAACCATAATCTACTCGATTTCCTCTTGATGAGGAACGTATCTGCCTCCTTCACGAGATTTTATGCTGATTTAGAAAGATTACCTCTTATTTTTGTTCTTTTCTGACTATCATTTTTCTATAGAAATAATAAAAGTTGCTGCAGCCTTGGTGGCGATTATTCTTAGTTGTTGTTGTTAATGGATGGGTTTGATTGGAACAAACCTTTGGAGCTATTGAGTGATTCCAAAATGGAGGTAGATGGTGGGACCCCAATTGGTGGTGAAAATTTTAATTCTCCAATAGAACACAGTTACGTATGCTCCAATTTAATTCTCCAATATAAGATGCTGTGATTTGTTTATTTGCTAACCAACTGAAGATAGGTAAAGGGGAGCTGTAAAATTGTCAAACTTCGCTCTAATTTAATTCTCCAATAGACCACAGATATGATCAATTTGGGGTTGCTTAGCAGCGATTGATTTATAAAGAAACTGAAGGTAGGTGAAGAGGAGCTCCTAATTTTGTTGCTTGCAGCCGGTTCAGATACTGAATGGAACACGATTCAAGATCTGGGTTTGTTTAGGGCGGCGGTGACGGTGGGCTTAGGGCGGTGGTGATGGCAGGGAGAGGGAGGTTGTGGTGGTTTGTGGAGGTGATGGTGGTTTGGAAAGTATACATAAAAGATTAAAGTACTCAGATGGTCCCTATGGGTATTTTGGTCATTTTACATGACTTAACTGATAAAATTTAACGACGTTAGCTGGTAGGGACCAAAATGTTATAAAATGTCAACGTTGGGGACCATTGAAAATATATGGGGGCATACGTGAAATCTGGGCAAACCACAGGGACCATCCGTGCACTTTACTCTTAGAATTATTGTATTCTGTATTTTTTTCCTTTCAATGTAATAAACTATTTAATTCAATGTATCCAAATTTACACTTTAGTACCATGAGCTATTGAACAATCGTCACTACGTGACATCTCGATGTTTCTGCCATCGGTTGGGGTGTTACAGATTGGTATCAGAGCCATGGTTATAAGGAATTAGGTTATTAGAATGCCTTTTAGCCTAGTCTATAACTAAGCTTATACTCACGAGTCCTCTCGTGCATAATCTACTTTATTCTTCATATATTCTCAAAATTTTACCTTCGCTTATATATTCTCTGTTTATTTTATTTTATCTCATCCTTTTTGATGTTATTCTCTGAGAAGAAGACACCCGTATTTCACAAACGAAACAATATCACCAAGATAGGATTGATGTCCATACCTTGGTGGTTGTTTCACTCCTTTATATGTTATATATCTTTGGAATACATCTTTGGGATAGGAGTGACATCCATACCTCAAAGAGTATTTCCTTCAAAAAGAAACTTAACCACTAAGCTGTGAGTCATATCCTTATCTTAGTCACTAGTTTCACCCCACCGTAGTTTTCAATTTTGAAATACATCTTTGAGTTAGGAGTGAAATCCACACCTCAAGGATCTATTTCTATACCTCGTTTTTAATCTCGCTAAAGTTTTGGAATTCACTAGTAATGGGGCACGTCCAATCTGGAAGGGTGAGCGCCTGTATCCTGAGTTTTCTGTTAAATACCAATCAGATAAGGGACCCGTATACCTTCCAGGGAACTCTTGGGATGAGCATTCACTTATAGGCTAAAGTACGCCCCCACAAATCACTAGGAAATTTCAAATACTTGGGTTAGTCAAAGTTTCCTATGGAAACAATCCCAATGTTTTATGTTATTGATATTTATGATTTGTTTATCATTTGAAGACTCAATTTCATCATTTGTTGTTTCATATGCTATTATTCATTGATCATTCGCTTTTGGATTTTTCATCATCATTATTAAAACTTTTGTCCTATATATTATCGCATTAAAACTTACACTATTTCACTTACGCTTTATGACTTTTACACTATTAAGCATCACTTCTCTTTTGCTAAAACATTTTTTATATGACTCAAATTTTTAAACTTTATGGTTAACTTCGATCACATCCTAATTTTGGAACGTTACGTCTTCACACACAGTTAAAACGAACGTGGTTTCAAAACCTATTAATCAACTTGTTTTATATCCTCATATTTACAAACTCGTTTGATCGACGTCATAGTATATCACCAAACTATGGCCTTTTTATATCCTCTTATGTGTCCACAAATCTCTCAACACAACATATCCTCATTTACCCCATACTGATTTACTACCATAAACACGCACAGTCTCTTAAGCCATAGTCAACTATCACTAGTTAGCTCCTTTTGGCCAGACTAAATTCATACATAAATATCTATCTACCCGACACAACCCAATACACTACTCTCTAAAACAATTGACGTATCAAACTGTTTCTTGTGTTGTCCTTTCACAAGAGCACAAAACCCAAATACCCAGTTTTAGAGAAGCCTATTCACCAGATTAATACACACCTTGTTCCATGAAACCAATAGCACACTATGAGTCCAAAGAGATGCCTTAACGATCCTTACAAAAAAACGATCTTTCAATGTATAAATTTCGTAAAAGTTTGACGATTAGAGGTTTCAAGTTTACCCAATCCTAACGGGTAACACTTGGATTTTCTCAGATTTCATAACAATTGAAAATTTTCAACTTTAATGAAATTTTAACTTACAAGTTAAAGAAATGTTTAAATACAGAAAAATCTTATTTCTCAAAATTTGTTGAGGCATCCGGGATCATACTCAACCTCATACATACCCTACCCACACTTTACTAAATATTATCAAAGAGAATCAACCCAAACCAAACCAGATTCTCCATTTGTATTCAACTCATAAGCTTCTACCATATTATAAAAAATACTGAGCCGATTCATTCAATCAACGCATCATGAGAAATTTGTGCGATGTGAACTTTCAACGTTGATTTGGGTTTTGAAGCTAGGTTACCAGCTGATAGCTGATAGTTGAAGCATAAACTCTATACGTTATTCACAACTCTTAGCATTTCCTTTGCTGTGACTCGATCCTCCTTTTAAAACTTAAAGTCTATTTACATAAATGTTATAGTTTTAAGCTTTTTGCATTCACGTTATTTTGAAGCCTTGAATTTTTAAATATTTGGAAATCTATTCGTATCATATACGTTGGTTATTCTTATCCATGTCATTTTTTTTAAAACAATGGTCTTTTGAAAGCACATTTGATTTATACTTCATGAAATTGTTTCCTATTACGTTTTATAACTAGTTTTGCGTATTTACAAGTCAAGTGTAAACCATCTTATTTTTATATAACAGATCCAATGCATGTTTTCGGAAAAAAAAAGAAAAAGAAAATGAGGAAAATTGCGACTAATAGTATGCCTTATAACGATTTTCAACTAGACTTCTCATAAACATATGAAAATGTGTACATACGAAGTCCTTTTGTGCGAGCTTGTTTTGATTATAAAAACATTCTTCAATCTTTAAAAAGTTATTTTCATGCTGCATTACTACTATTCTTTCAATTATATCGCAAGGTTCGGGTAATCTATGTTTTATAAACGAAAATTTATCTTTGTACACTTGTACTCTCAATAACAAAACTTTTGGTTTAACAAAATAGCTGGATATAGCTCCATCGAGATGTGGTTAGATGACTACTGTCATTTAGTGCATATATGCAAAACTACTAAATTTAAAACCTGCATGCCAGTAAGCTATACGCTTGTTCTGTGCACCCTCATTTGCAGAAAATTTCATTATTTTATTCTTACACCATTTTATTTATAATTATGTTTGCGCATTATCTTATTGATGGTTATTCTCGCATTATCCTTTTATTGGCGGTTATTCTTACGCGTTATTTGTGGTTACTCTCACACTATTTATTAGCAGTTATTCTTACATCACTGATTTTGAACTTTGGTTCAACTCATTTACTCTTATTTTGCGTAATCACGATTTACTCGATTTATGTTATATTATTCTTTCAATCGAAATTTTATGCTATACTTATATACTTACATGAACGCATATTTTGTATGCATATTTTTCCCGTTTTGAGCAAGTCCCTGTTATACTTTCTCATTATTTTGTTCAACACCATGGTCAATAAACATACTAATTGATAACTCGTATGAGATCTAAGCCAGTGCCCGCGTACGACTCGGATCAGAGTATTCCTCTAACCCGAGGGAAACTGTGTAATCCTTAGAGTTTATCAATATGGGTGTTTAGAGCCTAACGATGTGAATAGAAATTTACCGGTTAAGGGCGAAACCGAAAGGTGAAGGACCTCTAACCATGTCTTATACTTACACATTATTCTCATTACAGTTAAAGGGTGAACCCGAAAGGGAAGGACCTCTAACCATGTCATGCTTGAATATTATTTCATTGCAGTATCTATTACTTAACGCATTTTGGTTGTACGCATTTGTTTCTTATATTAAGTATGTTTGTGTCATGGAAAAGCATAACATCTTAGTGTAAGATAAATCGGTGATTGCGGTCCGGAACGTAATCATAGGTTTACAGGTACATGGGGGTGGTGTGTGATTCTAATTAGGCTATTGGTAGACAATCAGTACGGGTCCAAAGTATCAATAGTGTGGTGGGTTAGCTGCGGTACACCCTATATATAAGCACGCGCGATACTGCGGGGGTGGACTAGGAGTCTGACAAAGAACCTACCCATTATTTTCAACATTTTCACATTTTGGGCCATTTAATAGCGTTGGACCTGACCTCTTTAATAGGTCGTTGACCAACGACTATCAAATTTGTTATATTTTTATACAAGCATTAATTCGTCTTCCTAAAATATTTCTTTTGACTAGATACATAAAAAGACCAGTTTCTGTATACACTCACACTCTCGGTTATTTGTAATCTTGTTGCATACCCAAATAAAGTCAGACAAAAACCTTTCTAAAGTAGGGGAGACTGCTATCCCTCTGCCCCTACCAGTTGCTTACTTTCCCAAAGAATTTTTTTTTTATGTAAACTCTCAATTTTCTAATCTTGGGTCAAATGTCGAGGATTTTGAAATTTTTTCTTTGGATACTAAACAACTGCTTTAAACTTTGTCCAATTATGACTCATGCATTTCTTAAAACCTACTTGCCTTTTGCAACGCCTTTTGTTTCATAGAAACCTCCACTTTAAAGGAATTTCGGGACAAAATTTTATAAAGTAGGGGATACTGTGACAACCTACACCCTCCACTTTTCGTAAATGTAAACAATTGGCCCCTTAACTAATTTAAAATTTTCATTTTTTTAAATCTCTTAGCCTAAAAGGATCAAAAGTCGTAATTTAAATAGACTTATAAAATTGTAAACTTTGACAAAATGATGAACAACTTAGGTTATGTTTTTTTAGCTATTTGTTAACTACGTAGAAAGTATTATGTATTTGATTTTGCAATTTTAAGGACAAAATTTATTTTAAAGGGGTAATATTGTAATAACCCAAATTTTAATCATCTAATTTCTTTGAAATTTATATTTATGTATATAAATTATGAACTAAATATAAAATGAATGGCTATTATTAAAATTTGTAAATGGTTTTAAATGAATTGTTCATATTATAATTGTGTTAAGTCAGTTTAAAAGAAAACGATTTTCATTGTGAATTATTGAAATAATTAGCATTTATATGTAAGGAAAATGAGTTCCAGTTAACACATATATTTCTGATTTTAATTCTACAACCGTCATTATAGAACTAATTTTGTGTTATGAATTTTTCTTTGAAAAAAAGGTAAAATAAAATAAAACTACAACTCAATAATATATCAAATGGAATGAAAACGAGTTGAACGAATTTAGTAATGATTTTACAAAGAAGCTTTTACAATAAATTAAATTTAGTCAATATGGTCATTAAATGAGTCTTTTTATCAAACGAAACAGACTCTCAATAATTGCTCACCTTTAATTTTTTTTCTATTACCTCATTAGACGACCAACCAACATAAACAACATCTAAATCAACGCCTCTCCACATTTTAATATATAAATTGAGTCGTGCATTGTCTTGGAAAAAAAATGTCTCGTGTATTTTCTTCCTTAACTGACCACTAAATTTTGCCACACCATGCAAAGCATCACAAAATCTTGACGCCATTGTTTCGTAACTATTAGACCACCGCAACACCTCGTTAATTTTGGAGTACTATTTCTGTAAAGTTGAATCTACGCGATTAAGGTTAATCCTTTAGGATCATTATTGTTTAACTCTCACCGTTTGGTAGAAGCAAGCCTCTACGCAAACAGTGAATATATCTTTCCCCTTTTTCATTTTACTATTTAGGGCTACTCATGTACCTTATGTCAAATTACTATTTCTTTTCACTAAGTGCAATTTTCATGTGTGTTTGCTTTGTGTTACTTTGTGTATCTATGACTTGTCAAAATCATTAACCGTTGCGGCCTAGTATTCCAATGAATAGTACTATGGTATATACTCCTTGTGACTATGTTGAAAGACCTTGGTCATTGCTATGTGTTTCATTACTATTGTCAATAGCGCATACTATATATAAATTTCATTTCACTTTCATAGGGTTGATTTTGACCCTGATACTACTTATTACATAATTGCAAATGGTTTACAACACATGGATTGCGAAACTTTTTTCTACTATATGTATTCAAATAGGGTATGCTCACCAATACATTTTTGTATTGACATATACTAGTTTCGTACATGTTTCAGGTTATTTTGAGACGCTTCTTTTAAGCTTTTGGATTTATATTTAAGCTTTGACTTTATTGTATTTTAATTAGACTTGACGCTTTAGAATTATTATATTCTGTATTTTTTTTCCATTCAATGTAATAAACTATTTAATTTAATGTATCTAAATTTACACTTTAATACCATGAGCTATTGAACAATAGTTACTACATGACACCTTAATGTTTCCGCCATCGATTAGAGTGTTACATTTTGTGACCAGGAGGTAAAATCTAAATGTGATGTTATGACATCTGTCTTCATTTTGTTATATAGACAACTGGTAAAAATAAAGCTACCAAATATGCTAATATTAGTTTTCCTTAAATTTGCTATACTTTATTGTATTGGCAGGTAGGCCTATAAATGAACCGAATGAACACGAACATAGGCGTGTTTGTGTTTGTTCATTTAACTTTAACCGAACACGAACACGAACCCATAATCGAACACATTTTTGTGTTCGTGTTCGTTCATTAAGAAATTTGTCGTGTTCGTGTTCGTTTATGTTCGTTCATTTAAAAGTTAAACGAACTGTTCATGAACATAAACGAACACAAACAAAAACAGTTAATAATGATTAATCACAATGCAACCAAAACCAAATGACGGAGATGAGAAATACAGCGGCGCTATGGTTTGTGGAGACGGGGATGAGGGAGACGGCGACGCTGTTGAAGCTGGAGGCTTGGAGGTGGGGCTATGGAGGTGGTTGGCCGGAAGTAGAAGAAGGTAGGGCTGTAGAGTGTGGAGAAGAAGTGAGGTGTGGCTATGAAGTATGGATAGCGTCTGATAAGTGATATGGTTAGAATATTAGGTTTAGGGTTAAAATTTTAGAACATATGAATTAAGATACTTAACAAAAGGAAATAAATAATAAAAATAAAGTTAAGTGATATGGTTAGAATATTAGGTTTAGGGTTAAATTTTAGAACATATGAATTAAGATACTTAACAAAAGGAAATAAATAATAAAAATAAAGTTAAGTGATATGGTTAGAATATTAGGTTTAGGGTTAAATTTTTAGAACATATGAATTAAGATACTTAACAAAAGGAAATAAATAATAAAAATAAAGTTAAGTTTAATTAAGCGAACATAAACGGACAAAAATAAACGAACGAACATAAACGGACATAAATGAACGAACAAAGCGTGTGTTCATGTTCGTTTAATTAAACGAACAAAAAATTGTGTTCGTGTTCGTTCATTTATTTAAATAAACGAACACAAACGAACTTCCCGCCGAACAGTTCACGAACAGTTCATGAACGTTCGGTTTGTTTACAGGCCTATTTGCAGGTCTTAGGATTGGCATATGTGATATATGCCTTAAATCTGCTCCACTATTATTCTTAACAAAATAATAACTATACGTTAAAAACATGATGTGCAGTTTTGTAATGATTCATGTATACATAATGTCGTCTACCTTTTCTTATATTGTTGTTTTTTATGTCAATTCTTTTTGTGATGCTCAATTGTTCTTAGTGAATTAATATATTAGTTGTATTATCAAATTAATTTTACAAATAGATTACATAAAATTCGTCATACAACGTATGAATATAAAACATATGTTTCCGCAGCAACGCACGAGCATTCTTACTAATTCTGAATATACTTCTTAGACTATTTTTCGAACATCCTACAAAATAAAAAAAGCCACAAACCGATTCCTATCATTTAGTTATCGCACGTAACATGTATAATTTAAAGAGGCAACTAGCTTTCATTTTAAAACTATTCCTTGTGGGCCACGAGCAAGCAGGCGTGAGCGAGCCTGGTGCTCCCCTAGCCAAAACAGCCCCACGTGAACAGCTGCGGTGCGAGTACAGGCGTTAGTGGTCACGTGCGATAACGGGAGAAAGTGAGCTTTGGTCGTGCTCACCCCAACCACAACGGGGTCAAATGACCGGGTTACTTGAGAGTTAAGTCGATGGCTCGTGCCTGCTCCTCGCGGTCGACAACGGATATTCTAATTGACATACAAACACTTGTAGGTTCAAAAAACATTGTAAAACACATTATGCGTGTGTTTTTCTCTTTTACAGTGTTACTAAACGGAATAGTTTTCTGTTTTTAATTCGAATTCTTTAAATTTAGAAGAAAATAACCAATGTTTTAATTCTAAAGATCAACTTTAACGCTACGTTTTCGAGTTCAGTTAAGGAGGAAAAAGAAAAGAAAAAGAGAGATTATCTTCCCTTTATCTTCCTTCTTTTTCTTTTTCTTTCATTTCTTTTTAATTTGGAAGGATACAATTTTGTCCTATTTTCTCTTCTTTTTCTTTTTCATCCTTTCAATAAAATCTTTGAAACACACATTTCTTTCTATCCTTCCATTTCCCTTTGAAAAAAAAAAAAGACAACTCTAGAATACAACTAAACTTTTCTTTCCTTCAATTTTATTTCTTTTCTCTCCTTAATAAACTCCGGAACACAATGTAAATTATAATCGACTACACAAATAAATACATAACTAAAATGTTCCTGTTTTAGATCACTCCAAGGTTTTTAAAAAGCAATATATTCTACTTTATTCATCTTGAATTATTGATGTCATGTTTATTTTTATTTATACAATTAAAAGTAGTGAAAAGAACTAGTGGGCTTTTTGGTAATGCATAAATGGTAGTGTGACAACGATGCAAAGTGATTTTGAGGCACATAACTTGATTTGTAGGCCATATTTATGGGCTTTTTATTCTCCATGAAATTTGACTTCTCATAAAGCCCAAATATCCATCAATCTTTTACAAAAGTATAAATTATATAAAAGGTTAATACTTTTGAGGTTGGGATAACAACACATTTTTTGTGCTTTATTATTTGTTGCAAGGCATTATATAAAACTATGGGTAGTAGTTTAGTGGAGGGAGAGACTTGGTGGTCAACGGTGGTCGGGACATGGCTTTTTTTTTTTTATTAATATATACATTTTTTTCAATTTCCAAAGTTTTGTTAAAAACATATACAAGAAATTATATTACAAAATATAATATAAAAATTGTTGGAATAAATATAAATTATGTTTATTATATTTATGTCAAATGAATTCGGAAGTTTGTAATCGATCATTCTAAAAAGAACTAACATGAAATAAGGAAAAAAGTTATTTATTGAAATATCGAACGCATTAGTCTAAGAGTTATGTGATGCGTTAAAAAATTCATGGGTATATGATCGGGTATATAGTTCGGATATTGGGTATGTGGTTTCGGGTAATTGGGTCGGGTATCACCTAATCCCAGGCCTGACCCAAACCCACAATTTTTTTTAAACTAATCCCAAACCTGACACAATACATGTCGGGTTACAAAAAATAGTCGTTTTTTCTCCATTTTTTATATAGCACTATGGTACTCGTTGGAAAGATAATAAAACGCTCGTTAATTTGGTGTAATTTTTTCTTTAAAAAATCTCGTATATAAAAGATATTAACGTTTAAAAGTTATAAGAGGAAACATGAGAGAGAAAATAATAAAGGTTTAATATTTACATTTAGTAGATTAGGTATTTAATAGATTAGGTTAAACCATATTTATTCCTTTTTTTAATTGGTCTAGAGTTGCCACATCACATCCTATGTGGCATCTCTCAAATGAGAGATTGCATAATATTATGACATGTAGGATTATTAACTTTGCAATATATATATATACTAGCTTTTATCCCGGGAGCATCTCGGGTTGAAAAATATAACAATCCTAATAATACTAATAGTAATAATTATTACTCTTGTAATTAAATAAATAAAAAAATAACCTTGCTATAAGGTGACACCATGTGCTGCAGTGTTGCGCGATTCTTTCTCCTAGCTTCTCTTGATGAAGTATGCCTATGCATCTTTAAAAGAGTAAAATTCCAATGAAAGCATGGTGATTGGGCCGAATTTCAACATCGTAGATAAGAACCCGGTTTAAAAGAAAAAACATTATTAATGAATAACCTGAACACTTTGTGTTTTTTTCCTGTATGAGCGAAACCCCACAAAAAATAGTCGTTTTTTTCTCCGTTTTTTATATAGCACTATGGTACTCGTTGGAAAGATAATAAAACGCTCGTTAATTTGGTGTAATTTTTTTCTTTAAAAAATCTCGTATATAAAAGATATTAACGTTTAAAAATTATGGGAGGAAACATAAGAGAAAAAAAATTAAATTTGTTTTCAAATTCTTTTTTCCTAAAATAACTCAATTTAAATTTAGTAGATTAGGTTTTATATTATTATTTATTTTTTTAAATTGCCACATGGCATGACACATGGCACACTCAAGGAGGAGAATACCTCCTTGAATGTCATGTCATTAAAATGACTTTCTTTTATAATATATATAGATATAGATATAGATATAGATATAGATATAGATATAGATATAGATATAGATATAGATATAGATATATAGATTGCTACCTATACGTGTGAATTTGTTTTTTTATTTAATGATCACTTGAAAAGAAATCTTGTTTGTAAATGGTATATTGCTTGGAGAAAGTATTGGATACAAAATCCCTTAACTTACAATGTATAGGAAGTCACAATAATATTCCACGTGTAAGATTTCAAAACAAAAAAAAATGATTTTCAATTATGAGAGGGGTACTATAGACATTTGCATCGATCAATTAATCACGTTTATAATTATGATTTTCACAATCCCTGTTTTATCGTTCAATCAGAATTCAAATTTTTATAACCGATTTCACGATCTTCATCATCAATTCTTACCTTATTAAAAAATTCTCATCACCTTGCATTTGTCGATCAAAAGTTTATCAGAATCATACTCAATTGCAGAGTTCATCATCATGTTCGGTAGGTTACTCTGTTTTTTAATTTCACATAATTGTAATCTTATTTTGAGTTGTAATTGTTTATCAGACCTAAACAACGAACCTGAAATCGTAATCGGAGAAGAAGATGATGTTGTCGATGCTCATAATCTGAATTTTAAAGGTTAGTTTATACTGTTTTCATTTATATTAGCAGATCACAAAAAACAGAGATGAACAGATTTTGATCGATAAGTGTTTATGTAGATATTATACAAGAAGATGTTAACAACACTGATGAACAAGGTGGTGAGAGTTTTGATTTCATGGTTGAACACAGAAGGATGCAAGGTAATTTTTTGTTTTATGTATATGATAATCAGTAGTTGCGCTTTAGGATGATTAAAATACGTTTTGACTTAACTGGAGGGTTTTTTTTTGTAATTGATAATGGTCAATTGCGTTTTATTATGTTTAACATGCGTTTTAAGGTTACTGCTTGGTTTTATAGAAATGATTTTTATTCAAATGGGTTTTATTATGTTTAACATGCGTTTTAAGGTAACTGCTTGGTTTTATAGAATTGATTTTTATTCAAATGCATTTTATGATGTTTTAACATGCGTTTTGAGATTTTTCAGATAAATCCTTACATATGCATGTGAATGCTTACTATTATGTGCCTTTTTATAGTATGAACATGTCATTTTGTCATTAAAATTAGATTTTATAGTTGTATGTTTTGTGTTTTATGATAGATCTTTCCAAGAAAGATGTTCCCATTGATGATCAAACTCCAATATACAAACCTGCTGTTGCATCTTCATTGAAACCAGAAGATGCGATGAAGATGAAAACGAGATGAAAATACATTGTTACAAGATGAAAACGAGGAAGTTGAAAATGATGAAGACCATGGAAATGAACACCAGGCAAATGAAGAACAAGTTGTTGATGAGTGATTTTTTTTTTCAGTAAATGCATTTTATGTTTAATGCATGCGTTTTGGTATATACTGAATAGTTTGCACATTTTCTACTGTTTTCTAAAGTGCGTTTCATGTTTCCTTGAATGCGTTTTACTATAACTGAACATTTGAAACTCTGTTTTTTTACGAATGCGTTTTATGATCATATCAAATGCGTTTTACTAATACATCACATATATATTTCATTCCACATCAAAACAAAAGCTTTTTCAAGCTTTTACATACATTATCCATATATATTTCATTCCACATCAAAACAAAAGTTTTTCAAGCTTTTACATACATTGAAAACTCTGATGACTAAACCTCTGATGTGTAACAACTGATGGAATAAACTCTGTTTGCTTGAATATCTGTTGGAGCCTAAGTGTTGTTGAATCCAACAGACCTTGTATCTTCAGACATTTGGTAGACAGTGGTTTCTTCAATAGACTTTGTAAGCAATAATTTGTACAACAGTTGTTAGGGAACAACAGTTGTTAATGTCAACAGTCTTTGTTTATATAAAACGCATTTTAAAAATATAAAACGCATTTGTTATTTACAATATGTTAGTCTATGTTAGTCTGATTTCTAACTAAAAGCAATAAAGGCATTTTGTTATTTACAATATGCGTTTTGAAATATGATGTATGGGATCTCAATGTTCTAATTATTAATCATAACTTTTCACATAATCATCTAATTCATCTTTAAATATATATAAAACGCCTTTACTAATTATATAAAAAAGCATTTATAATCACATTTTTCAATTTTTAAATACAAAAGATCACCAAATCATCTCATACCTTATATTAACTAAAAAACAGTAAAACGCCTTTATAAATAAACAAAGCGCATTTATAATCACATGCCATCACTTTTTTAAACATGACAAACAAACAAATTATCCCATTCATCTTTAACATCATAAAACGCCTTTATTAATTACCAAAACTCACTTACAAATTCTCATTGTTCATAACAATCATTAAAACGCCTTTATTATTTTCATTAAAACATATAAAACGCCTTTACTAAGTTCATAAAAAAATATTAAGTAAATCATGATGTTCATCATTCAAATCATAAAACGCCTCTAGTAATTTCATAAATCTTATCTAAAACATACCTGTATTAGTTCTCTTCGAAGGCTTGTCATGATACAGTTTGCTTCTTCTTTCTCTTCCTTCATCTGTTATGTTTTTTTTAGGTTTTATCAAATGATTTTCGTTATACGATCATAATGACAATCATAAGATGAACATAAACTTACTTGATTTGCGTTTTGGAGCCATAATACTTCCTTGATCGGATGTTATTTTTTCGTCTTCTACAATTGCTCTGTTTTTTTTTTGGTTTTAGAGATTTTGATTTTGGTTGATTTTGTTTTGTGAATTCGACGAGTATATGTTTTGATTAAGTAACTGTCATTAAATGAGATTGAATTGAGCGCTATTATTAAAAAATTCAAATTATTATATTGGGAATTTGTCTAATTTACCCTTCCCCTTGTTAACTGATCCTTAAAACACTCGTGGGTTAGTAAATGACGATCATCTTGATTAAAACGTAATGGATGGTCAGTATGGCTTCTTACACTTTGTATTCCCTACCCTACCCCACTCCACTCCAATCTACCCCTTTAAATTACTGGTTTTTTTTAAAATCATAATCTTCTCACCTTCCAAGACTTTCTCTCTCTCACACACACAAACACCCCCCCTCTCTCTCTCCCTCTCTCTCTCTCTCTCATCTTAGGGTGGTTTTTCAATGGTGGGTTCTGATCCTTCGACGGTGGGTTTCGATGGTGGTGTTGAGGATGGTTTTCGGAGGTGATGGTGGGTTTCGATGGTGGTTTTTGAGGGTGGTTTTCAATGGTGGTTTCCGATGGTGGTTTCGAGGGTGGTTCTTGGGCGGTGGTTCGACGGTGGTTTCGAGGTTTTCAATGAACATATCAATCATTCGACGGTGGGGTTGTGGTGTGGTTTTCGATGAACAGATCGATCTTTCGATGGTGGTGTTTGGTGACCGAGGATGGGGTGGAGGATATGTTCAGGTAATAATAATAATAATAATAATAATAATAATAATAATAATAATATTATTATTATTATTATTATTATTATTATTATTATTATTATTATTAGTATTTTAAGTTTTTTCATGGCTTTTTTGTGTGAAGATGATAAGTCCATTTGTAGTGGACAATAATATTAGCGCCCCTCCTTTTGTTCTTGTTGGTTGAAAGAATGTGGCACAACATCTTAGGAAAAGTGGAGTTAATATTATCACGCTCAACACTCATTTTTGGAATTTTAAACCCCCATAGCCCCCCTTAAGGCCCCTGCGTAACGGTGCTGGGGCGCTAAAATGGGATTTAAGGCCCCAATAACGCCCCACTACACATGGTCTGATAAGGGTTTTTTTTTTGTGAAGATAATGTGAAGAAGATGATGATGGGCTTTTTTTTGTTTTTTTGTTTTTTATAAGGTAAGTAAACAATGATGTAAAACTCTTAATGACCAAATTTGTTAATGTTGGGGCATTTTACAGTGGTGTAATACAAATGTTATAGATGATACTCGTTATTTTACACCAGCATAATACGAATGTATAGATGGTATTAGTTATTTTACAACAGCGTAATACGAATGTATAGATGTTTGGTGGTTATTTTTACACTAGCGTATTTTTTTATATTACAAAATTTATAGATGTGTGGTTTATATAGATGTGAGTAAACACTAGCGTAAATAATTACCCAGTGTAAATCATACAAAATTATAGATGTTTGGTTTATATAGATGAAAGTAAACACTGGTGTAACCAGTGTAAAGCATACAAAAATTATAGATGTTTGGTTTATATAGAAGTAAGTAAACACTGGTGTAAATAATTACACCAGTGTAAAAACAAGAGGGAGATGACTGAATGCACATATTAGATTTTTTTGTTTTAAAAAAGTAAATTAATTAAAAAAAATAAAGTTTAAAAAATATGATTCTTTCAATAATGGAATAAAAAATTAACATGATATCATATTAATTTTTTCTCTCCCGTGGTTTTTTACCCAAAGGGGAAAGATCCGGTACAAAGTGTTTTTTGGTAAGAACTGTGAGAATCAAAGGAGGATATTTTTTTTTATTTTTTTTTTCAATTTTTCCCATATTGTTAAACATGTATTATAGTATTGAAAACTAAAAAAAAAAAAAAATTGGTGTAAAGTAATTACGTGTAGAGTAATTACATAATTACTCTAGTGTAAACTAATGTATTTACTTTAATGACGTAATTACACTAAATTTTTTTTTTGTATTATTCATCTAGAAAGAATGTTTAAGCACATGGGAAAAAAATCTGAAAAAAAAATAATTTTTTTACCCCCTTTGATTCTCACAGTTCTTACCGAAAAACACTTTGTATTTGATCTTTATTCTTTACCCAAATATCCCTTAATGTACTTTATTATATTAAAAAAATACTAATAAAAAGTTAACAAACATGTCAAGACAAAAAGTCTCATCATTTGATCTCAACCATTGGATTATCAAGATCAATGGTCCAGATGGGTTCTCTAGTTCTCACAACTCACATGAGTTCTCATTTTATCCTAACCTTATATATATAAAGTGAAAGTATAGAGAGAAAACCTCCCCAAATGAAAAAACCCTAAGAAACCCATCCATTGGCCCATATTTTGCCACGTCATCCAAGTCAATATTGCACCATATTATATTATAAAGGGTACTTTGGACATTTACACTATCCCCATTCCCTCTCTCTCCCTATATATATTATTTTCCCCCATCTTTCTCTTCATTTCTTTTTTCTTTTTCAAATTCAAATGCAGGCTTCCTCTCTCTATCATACTGATTATGTTTTGAGGTGAAAAGAAAATTTGACTTTTAGAATATTTAAATTAATATTTAGGCACTTCTTCGGATATTTGTCAACTGTTAGCACTTACCACCATCCTAATTACTGCAGTTAGATTTTTTTTTAGTTTCTTTTTTGTTTCTAACCATTATATGATTTATTGTACAACCTTTCTAGTAAAATTGCAATCGGGATCTCATGTGGTGTTGTATTTTTATTGGCTTTGGTAATTACATTTATCTCTACTATATTTTAAAGAGTGAGCAATGGGCAAACATGTTTAACTTGGTAAAGTTAAGATGAGATGTGAAAAGTTATGTGCTTTAACTCTCAAATGTCATATAAATCTTCTCCAAATTACCCTTCAATGCATTAAGATACTTGTACCATGTAGTAGAGATGAATAAGGTTTATTTTCTAGATAATTAAGTTTCTATATTTTCTAGCAAAATCCATTCAAATTCTTATATATAATATCATGTGATGTGATATGATTACAACCTTCAAATAATTATATTCAACAAATATTAATTTTACATTTTCTTTCTTTCTTTAAAATTGCATATGTTTATATAAATATACAGTGTCTTTCATCATAAAAATTGCTGAAAAAAATTATATATTACTTTATCTTTATCTTTATACTTGTTCCTCTTTATTTTTCTATTTTCTTAAAAAAATTTCGATGCATCATTATTGCTTACAATAACTTATGGAACTAAACCGTGTATAGTAAAATCATACTTATCGGTTCCCATATTTTCATCGAATATGCAAATAAACCTATTGAATCGTTCCTTGGTTCAGTTAAAAAGACTTGGATTTTCTTCTACAATATTTAAAACAAGAGTAATTAACTTTTCTAAATAAATGATACCAACGATTATGAAGCTATAGTAACTATGTAGCAAGTGTTGTATAATGCACAAAAAACCGTATGCTATTGCAACCATGTTTGACTTTCTTGCATGCAAATATTTCAATTGTACTCTTTTTTCTTCTTAAACCCTCCTCAACGTAACTATGGTTGGAAATCTAATCTTGTCGTGTTGGCCTGTTATAGTAACATACCTTTGGTTTATTAAAATTTGTTCAATAATGAGTATATGGTTTTTGTGGAGAACTACAATCAGTTGTAAGTGGCGGTGCACATTTCTTTTTTTTTTTCTACGAATACTTGTTAAAACATAGTGTGCACATTTTTATTCTTTTTGCGTAACTTGTGGCAAAAAATCTAAGTATCATAATGTTGTATTTCAACCCATTTGTGGATCCCGCTGCAACGCGCGGGGAAACCCACTAGTATGTATAAGAAGACAGCGTAATGATTATGACTTCGGCCTACCACAAGAGTTAATGTGTAAGTAAAATTTCTATGAAGATCAGGTGGATTGGATTTATATGAAAAAATATTATAAAAACAAGCGGCATTATCATTTTTTTCTACTATATTATTTTTTTTTGAACTTATATGAAAAAAATATTATAAAAACACTATATCTTATTGTTTGATAAATCATATATACAAAATGTGTAATTTGGGTTTTGTTAGAATAATAATAATAACAGTTTTGGGGATAGTCTTTGTTTGCATACCAAGTGTACGATCAAATGCTTGAATGAAAAAAAAAACTTTATGTTAACCTTTTTGATTTTTTTTATTATTATTTTGTTTATGTTAGATTGTTATTGGATTGGGCACATGAGGTTGATAGATCACATGTTATTGATGAATAAATGTGCAGTCTTTTTATGTTTGTATACGCTAACACATGTTAGTGATGTCCCATTATGTGTTTGAGGATCCCGACTAATATGTATATCTGTTCCAGTATTGGTTTTCACGAGTAGGCTATAGGAAGAAGGCGGCGTTGGTGATGTGGCTATGGTAAATGATGTTTTTTTTACAAAGATTATCAATTTTTAATCTTTTTTTGGTGAATGGGGTGTTTAAATTAGCTTGATCAAATTGGTTTTTGGCTTTGTGAAAACTGAAACTAATGGATGATGTAAAAAATTTGGTATATTTTTGTATTCTATTTAATATTTTGTTGGCAAATGAAAGTGTAATGAACTCGTCTAGGGTGCATGTCTATTTTTTGCGGTCAGAGTCGTGTGTGCTCACACACGTTAGTAATGCTAACACATGCTAGTATATGCCCAACTAACAGATGTTAGGGTCCATATGACATATGTTATTTTCATTAAAACATATGTTTTAGAATATGCTAACACATGCTACTGATGTCTTTTATTATATTATATATTTCATGAATATGAGAATAATTTTTTGGTATATGGATTTGGGTTGGTTCTGATTTGATTTTTTAAATTTATTATTGTTGGATTTTAAACCCTATTAATCGTATTTGAGTAGTTGTATTAACATAGTTGTAAAATCCTATTAATCTTATCGTTATTTTACATAGTTGTATTAATCGATTTTTTAAATTTATTATTGTTGGATTTTAAACCCTATTAATCGTATTTGAGTAGTTGTATTAACAAAAAGTAAATGATTAAGATTTTTGGTTGTTTTGAGTTGAACTAAAATAACGACTAATTATCGATTCAAACTTAAAAGCGTTTCTTCAAATTATGAGATAATGACCATTCAAGGATCCGATTTCTCTAAACACCTGTGTGAATTTCAACTAGAAAGAGTTACATAGACATAACTCATGTACAAACAATTGTTGTGATAAAAGGGAACAAAGTACTCGGATTAAATTAACGCGGGGTTGTTTCCCGATGACCAATTAATCAATAACCAACCCCCAATCCTTCCCGTGATATCTCGATTGTTAGCAACACCAAGAACGTACGATAAAGACTAAGAATTAGTAAATTAATCAACACACTACAAGCAATTGTTCATATACCATAATAATCAAGCAAAGTACCAAATTATTATTCTAGAAATGTAAGAAAAACACACACACAAGAGTTTTAGAAAAACCTTCACCACGAATGATCACCAAATGTTTAGCCTAACATAGCTTGGTGAATCATCATAATCTTCAAATAATTGTTCATAAGAATTACAAACATAAACCCAATGATTAGAAATGTTCTCCAATGATTAGTTTTTGCCAAAATCGCCCAAAAGTTGCGTAGAAACGTTCACAAGTCAGAAGATAACCAAAAGACACCATCAAGTCGTCTTTAATAAGGGGAGTTACATTTTGGTGCAGAGTCCACCGTACCTTACGGTGGCCACCGTAAGGTACGGTGGGGTTAAAAAAATGCAACGGTGAGTAGGGACTGTACAACGGTGGAGAATTGATGTCCAGAAGCCACCGTACCTTATGGTGGCTACCGTAAGGTACGGTGGGGCCTTTCAAAATTTCAATTTTTCTTCTTTCAATTTCTCTTTGCTCCATCCCGTTTCGGTCCGTTCCAAAGCCCGTGTTTCTTCGTTTTAAGCTCCTTTTCACACCTGCAACCAAAGTACTCGTAGTCATCTAAATCCAAGCAATATCATGATCAAATGTGGTTGATATAAACGTTTTAACATTATAAAGGGTTGTTCCTTGAACCACCCGTCACATCCCCACACTTAACCATTGCTTGTCCCAAGCAATCCACCAAAAATCTATCTCCCACAAAAACGATCATTTTAAAGTCAAGCATTAACATGTAATCCTTGTATTAACCCATCCTCAACACCCAAATCAACACACCCCTCACAATATCTCTCCTCTCGGTTACAAGTAAGCTCTAGCATAGATGAGCTAGACACACAAAAGGCAAACGGGCGATTGCACAACCATAGGCTTGTACCTAAATCAATCTTCCTCTTATGGATATTAAATATAAATGCAAATCAAAGGGACTTTTAAGGTTGTAACTTGGCTAAGTGTAAAGGTAGGGAATGGAATATGTATGAGTAGCGCAAACTTTACCCGGTCTTTTATTACACAATGACACACATAACATGACTAACACACGCAAACATACATACATACGAACACGAACATAATAAATACCACGCATAACTTCCCTTTTTTTTTCATTCATTTTTTCTTTTCTTCTCTTTTTTTCTCTCTCTCTCTCTTTTTTTTTGAACCAAACAAACTATATAAATAAACGAAAACACACACGACTAAACTTCAAACTTATCACTAGAACGACACACTAACACTCTATTTAAACACACAAGACCGGGTCAAGTTGGGTATTAATTTAGGGAGCTAGTTTAAGGGTTAACAATTGATAGGCTTTTAGGCACAAAAATGGGCAACTACATGTCCAAACCCCCGCCCCTCTCGCTACCATGCTCATATATGTAATGTATGAGGTCCAACCCCCCAAAACCCACACTCACGCTCAACTAGACGAGGCTACCTAATGCCCTTATCCTTTTCACACTCATGTCCAACTAAAGACTCAAATTGCATTTAAGCACAAGTTCTAGTGCACCCCCACCCGTTGCCACTCTCTTAAAGAAAGGTATTATTTATATACAAGTATGGCTTAAACTCTCACCAAGAATAAAAGTGGGTGTTAAGGGTTGCCGGTGTGTCTATTGGGGTTAATTCAAGGTGTTCCAGTTTTCACAATGTTTACGCTTGACTACAAATTTTTTTTTTTAAAACCTCAAAAATTTCCCCCATCCCCACACTTGGGATACATTGTCCCCAATGTACGGTTTTGGAAGGAAAAGCTTCAAGACTCAAACCACAAACTTCTTTTTGGTATTTTCATTTTATATTTTTTAATTTTTTTAATTTTTAACAACACACCTCCTACTACCACGACCAAACCAATCATCATCAATCAAAACACCACCCAACCACCCAATTCCAAAAACATAAGAAAAAGAAAATAAACATACAACTATGTACAAGAGAGCACGACCTGGTCAATAATAGCGGGGTTGAGGTGGCCCGATCACGGAAGTCATCAGGTCGTTCCACTCGCCAAATCCAAATGCACCACTACCGCTTCCACCTTGATCCGAGGCTTGTTGTTGTTGTTGCGGGTCAACCCATTGAGAATGATGAAGTGGTGGAGTCGGATATGATATGCTCCCATCATAAGGTGGTAAAGACCCGTAATCCACCGGTTGTGGATTTGCAACTACGGGTCTTCCCGCATGCCAATCATCATTCATCCGCCTATTCTGATCATCCACATATCGATGATTAATTTCCACCTCGTGAGAATAGGCATGCGCCCTATTCCACATTTCCTGCCGGTCAAATCCTTGCCTCATATTTCTTTCCATACTTGCGCTCATCATCGTTTGGTGATCGAATAACGTGCGCTCTGAACCAGACCATGTATCAAAAACCGAAGCTGGGGGGCGTTGATTTTCAATTACTTGTTTCATTGTCCCCCCAAAGGCCCAATTTTCCTCATACGACCTCTCGGTAAAATCATAAAAGCTTCCACCATGCATGTGACCCGAACTACCTTGCCCCAATTCCATACGTACCCCTGATGGGTTTTCTTCATAATCGTCATCTTCGCTTGGCGGTTGTTCATTGCCACTTTCTACCTCGTCTTCTTCTCCGGGCAAAAGTGCCCGCGCATCAGTCTTTAAAACTCTCCATCGCTGACCCCCAGTCTTCAGCTTGTGATATCTCTCTGATTGAGAGTAGAACCATCCAATACCCATTTTTGATAGCTCCAAAGACTAATATTTCTTATTTTTACCCACATCATCATTTGTGATTGCCCCTTGTTGTTTCATCAATCCCGTAATGATCCTGCAATATGGGATAATCGTCCTATCAACCGAGTTCCGGCTGATCCACACATGATTTAGAACCAAATACCGAAAAGAGAATTTCGGTCCCCCATGCATTAATGCGTATAAAATATGGATTTCTGCAAACCGCACTTGCTCTTTGTCAGCTCGCCTCGGTAACACGTTCAATATTATAATCGCCAACAACAACTTAGGCTCAATCTTCATATTCCGCCTATACAACGTCCCGGTGTAAGTACCTGGTAGAAATAATGACTCGAGCATCATCATCCACTTTGGATGTTTTTCAGGACTAATGAGCAAGTCATCAATGTGTGGGTTCTTGTATTCTCTTATAGGCAAACTGTCAAACTTCGCCAATCGGCGCAATGTGTCATAAGACATCTCAACCTCTATCCCATTTACCACTCCTGTTAATTTCATTTGGGATGGCTTATCGTACTTGTTGCATTTTAGCATTGCCATCCATTCTTCAATCTCATCCATAAACAAATATTTCTCATCATGATTATAGCAATGCAATGCTGCCTCCCATCCCAACGTTTTGAATCTATCAAAAACTCCAAACGGACCAAATTCTCTTTCACGAACATCCCTTTCACAAATAAACGCGCCAGGTCGATCTTGTAGCCCCTTTATTTGATCGTGAAACAATGTTGGTTGCCATATTGCCGGTTGCACATTCAAAGGACCCGTCTTCCAATTCGGCTTGTCAGCCGGATCCAATCTAGGCTGTTCGGCCGCTTGTTCCATTTCCTCATCAGAATCATTGGCTCCTCCAACATATTTTCTTCGTTTGTATTGTACGGGCTGCTTCCCTTTTGCCTTAGCAGCGGATGAGCTTGAACCCGCTACTTCTCCCGTTCTTGCCATATTCCTTTGTATTGAAGAGATTAAAACACAAAAACAACAAAATCTTGCAAAACCCCCAAAATAGGCGATTTCTAGGGTTTTGATTCGGCCACCAAAACGTGTTTTTCTTTCAATTTACTACCCAAAATCAGAAACTAGATGAAAATATAGTCAAGATAGACCCAAAAATCGATGGATTTGGTGAAAGATTGAAGGTTTAATGAAAGATTGAAAATGAAGAATGGTTATGGTGTTAGAGTTTCTTTGTAGAAGAAGAAGAATGAAAAACTTAAAGATGGTTGTGTTGGGCAGACAAATATCACGTGAAGTGAAGTTATGATTTTTTTTTATATATACCGTAACTGATCGCCCTCAACTTTCTAGAACCCACCGTACCATACGGTGGGTACCGTATGGTACGGTACCGTAGATGCACAAAAATGCCAGCGTTGGTCAGTCCCTAGCCACCGTAAGATTTCTACCTGCCACCGTAAGGTACGTTGCCTACCGTATCTTACGGTAGCACCTGTTTTTTTTTTTTTTTTTTTTTTTTTTTTTTTTTAAAGAAAAACTGTAATTTTACACATGAAAATTACCCTACTCCTTCGAAAATCCCGTGTTGTCCTCAACACAATGCTAGAACAATTTCGCGACCCACTTCAAAGGTTTTCTTTCTCAATTTAGCATCATGAACCTTCTTTAGTTTGTCTTTATAAGCCGATGCACATTCATATGCCTCATCTCTAATCTCCTCCATCTCACTTAGTTGCAACTTCCTTGTTCTACCCGCCTCATCGTAATCCGCGTTTACCGTCGTGATTGCCCAATGTGCTCGATGCGCTAACTCCATTGGCAAATGACATCCCTTTCCATACACCATTCGATACGGTGTTGTGCCAATTGGAGTTTTGTAGGCCGTTCGATACGCCCACAAAGCATCGTCTAACTTTCCCGACCAATCCTTTCTATCAACTCTTACCGTCTTCATTAGAATTTCTTTTATTTGACGGTTGGATACTTCGACTTGTCCACTTGTTTGAGGATGGTACGGTGTAGCAATCCGGTGATTCACATTATATCTCTTCAATAGCTTCCCAAAATTAAAATTTTTGAAGTGTGAACCACCATCACTTATAATCACTCTAGGAATGCCAAAACGGGCAAAAATGTTAGATTGAACAAATTTACAAACAACCGAATGGTCATTTGTCCTTGTAGCAATTGCTTCAATCCACTTCGAGACATAATCCACCGCCACCAAAATGTACAAAAATCCGTTTGAATTAGGAAACGGACCCATAAAGTCGATGCCCCAAACATCAAATATCTCTACAACCAAGATTGGTTGCATTGGCATCTCATCTCTTTTGGATATGCTCCCCAACCTTTGACAATTTAAACAATTCCGGGCAAATTCACAAGCATCCTTAAAAATTGTAGGCCAATAAAATCCACATGAAAGCATCCGGTAGCCGGTTTTATGTCCACTAAAGTGCCCACCACAAGCGGAAGAATGAGCATGTGTCAAAATTTCTTTAACTTCCGACTCGGGAATACATCTTCGAATCACTTGATCGGGCCCAATCTTGAAAAGATCCGGTTCATCCCAAATATATTGCTTCACTTGGACCATGAATTGTTGTCGTCGTTTCTTGGTCCAATGATCTGGAATAGCACCCGTGGCTAAATAATTAACATAGTGAGCATACCACGGTGCGGCTTGAGTAGACACGGCCAAGAGTTGCTCATCCGGAAATCTTTCATTTATTTCAGTCAAATCATCACTCCCTTCCACCAGAATCCGAGACATGTGATCCGCTACAACATTTTCACTCCCTTTTTTATCCCGAATTTCCAAATCAAACTCTTGGAGTAACAAGACCCATTGAATCAATCGTGGCTTGGCATCTTTTTTCTCCATCAAATATCGAACCGCACTATGGTCCGAATATACCACCACCTTGCTCCCCCAAATATACGAACGGAACTTGTCCAAAGCATACACCACCGCTAATAATTCTTTTTCGGTTGTGGTGTAATTCAGTTGCGCTTCGGACAAAGTTTTGCTCGCATAGTAGATTACCACCGGCTTCTTGTCAACTCGTTGGCCCAAAACATCTCCAATTGTAGTGTCACTTGCATCACACATTATCTCGAATGGCTTCGACCAATCCGGCGGTTGCAAAATAGGAGCCTTGACCAAATGTTCCTTCAACACATTGAAAGCTTGCAAACATTCATTAGTAAAATCAAAAGGAACATCTTTCAATAACAAATTACATAAAGGCTTGGTAATGACACTAAAACCTTTAATAAAACGTCTATAAAAGCCCGCATGTCCCAAGAATGATCTTACTCCCTTCACATTTTTCGGTGGTGGCAATGACGATATTACCCGAATTTTTGCCTTGTCCACCTCCATACCCCGCTCAGAAATTACATGGCCTAACACAATTCCCTCTTGCACCATGAAATGGCTTTTTTCCCAACTAAGCACTAAATTTTTCTCAACACATCTTCTTAAAACTTTTTGCAATTCGTTGAGACAAGATTCAAAACTAGTGCCAAATATTGAGAAATCGTCCATAAACACTTCCAACGACTCTCCAACCATGTCCGAGAAGATACTCATCATACATCGTTGAAAAGTCGCCGGAGCGTTACACAATCCAAATGGCATCCGCCTAAAGGCAAAAGTACCATATGGACATGTGAAGGTGGTCTTGTGTTTGTCATCCGGGTGTATTGCTATTTGGTTATACCCCGAATACCCATCTAGAAAGCAATAATACTTTTGACCCGAAAGTTTTTCAATAATTTGGTCAATAAATGGGAGTGGGAAATGGTCCTTAGAAGTAGCGGCATTCAACTTTCGGTAATCAATGCACACCCGCCACCCGGTGACGGGCCGGGTAGCAATTTGTTCACCATTGTCATCTTTAATTACTTGAATACCGGACTTCTTAGGGACCACTTGAGTAGGACTTACCCAAGCACTATCCGAAATGGGATAGATAATTCCCGCGTCCAACCACTTAATTACCTCTTTCTTTACCACTTCCCTAAGGTTCGGGTTCAACCTTCTTTGCGCTTCTCTCGTGGGTTTTGCATCCTCGGTTGTGATGATCTTGTGCATGACAATTGATGGAATAATTCCTTTAAGATCGGCAATCGTCCACCCAATAGCTTCTTTATTTTCCCTCAAGACTTCCATCAACGCTAGCTCTTGTGCCATCTCCAAATTAGAGGCAATAATGACCGGTAATGTGTCATTATCCCCTAAGAAAACATATTTCAAGTGGCTTGGCAAATCTTTGAGTTCCAACTTTGGTGCCACTTCTAACGAGGGTTTGGTGCCCGAATCAATTTCCACCGGCAAACTATCAAAATGGTGGGACCATGGTGGTCGACCCTCCTTCAACGCCAACACATCTTGCTTTTCTTCTTCAATCTCCAAATCAATAGCATGTACCTGTTCAGAAAAATTACAAGCACACAATTCCATTCCATCTTTCTCATACTCATATGGATTGCATCCCTCAATGAGATCTGCCATAAAACATTCTTCAACACCGGAATCATTAGTATTGTTAGTAAAAACATTTAAACGCATTTTCCGGTTTCCAAATGTCATATCGACCGTGCCAAATCTACAATCAATTACTGCATGTGCGGTGTTCAAAAATGGCCGACCCAATATAACATTTTGCTGTTGTTTTGAATCTGCGGATGAGTAATCCAATACCAAAAAGTCAACCGGGTAATAAAATTCATCAATTTTAACAATGACATTTTGAACCATCCCCCGGGGTAACTTATGAGACAAATCGGCTAAAACAACCGTTGTCTCCACCCTAGCTAATGGACCAAAGTCATATTGATCATACAACCCACCCGGTAAAATACTCACCCCGGCTCCAAGATCTAGCAATGCCTTTGCCATTTGAAAATTACCAACTTGAATATTTATTAATGGCGTGCCCGGATCTTGGAGCTTAGGAGGAAGCTCCCCATTTAAAACTGCACTCACTTGACCGGTAACATTTACCCGCTTAGGCATCTTTTTCTTTTGTTGCCTCTTTTGCGTACACAATTCTTTCAAAAATTTAGCATATGCGGGTACTTGTTTTATTGCATCAAGTAAAGGAAGATTTATTTTTACTTGTTTAAACATGTCCCACATTTCTTCTTTTTGGGGACCTCTTGATGCAATAAAATTTTTCTTACCCGGGTCAAGTAGAGCCGATGGAAATGGAACTTGATTTGGCTCATTTTCAGTTTTTTCACTCTCACTCGCTTCCGGTTTTTGAACATTTATTTCTTTTTGTAAAACTGGTGTAACTTCATCATTTTCACTTTCATCACCCGTAACATCCTCAACTACCCCCTCTACAAAACCCAGTGACAAATCAGCTTTAAATTCTTTACCGCTTCTTAAAACACTCACTTGATTAACATTAACATTGTGACCTCGTGAAGAGCCATGTGACGGATTTACCTGAGTATCGCTAGGAAGCTTTCCTTTACCTTTCTTCAATTCTGCCACATCAGTTGCTAATTGGCCCATTTGAGTTGTCAATGCTTGAATGCTTTTATCACGAACTTCATCCTTTTGTATCCGAGCTTCATCAAGTTGGTTTCGCTTTTGCATGTCTTGTTGCATAGCTTTAAGCATCTCCATGACTTCATTTCCGCTTGATGAATCTGACCCGAATTTCTTTGACCAGTTTGGGCTTGCCCTTGGTAGCCACTGTTGTATCCACCTCTATAATTTCTTTGATTGTATTGTTGACGAGGCACATAATTACCTTGAGCAGCTTGAAAATTCGGGTTGGCTTGATTTCATGCATTTCCATACCGAAAGTTTGGATGATTTCATAACCCGGGGTGGTAAGTGTTAGAATTCATGTCATAATTTCTACCACCCCCTTGAATAGCATTCACTTCCTCCGTTTGTCCTTCATTTACCACCACTTGACAAACCTCCGCCGTGCGGCCTATTTCTTGACAATTGTTACAAACATTGTACAATTGATTTGAGTTTTGTACATTACCACTTTCTACCCCATGCACTTGAGGTCTTTGAATTACATGCCTTGCTCGTCTAGATGATTGAGCCTTTCTTTTGGAAGTCACCGCCATTTGCTCTAAAAATGCCCAATCATCTTGCTCATAATTTGTCCCAAAAGTACCATTTGTGATGGACATTAAATCACGAGCATCCTCCGAACTCAAACCTTCATGAAAAGCATTCAATAATTCCCAAAGTTGAATCCCATGGTGAGGACAATTTCTTAACATCATATTGAACCTCTCGAACGCTTCATGAAACATCTCTCCCGATTGTTGTTGAAAGCTTCTCAACCCTCTCCTTGCATCATTGGTCTTTTGAGAACTATAAAATTCATCCAAAAATATTTGTTGCATATCGGCCCATGTAAAAATAGATGCGGATGGTAAAGTGTGAAACCATCTTTTTGCCTTGTCTTCCAATGAAAATTGGAAGAGAACCAACTTCACATCATCTGCAGAAAAACCTTGTCCCCCAATAGTGTTTCAAATAGAATCATATGTCTCCAAATGAAAATAAGGCTCTTCCGTTGCTAGCCCCTTGAATTTTGGTAGACTTTGGAGTGCAGTTGTTCTAACTTCAAAAGTTCTTCCATTTGCATTTTGCGGAATCACTATTGGTGATGGATTATTAGTGATAATAGACCGAAAATGTGCTTCAATTCCCCGTACAACATCACGGTGGAGTCTTCTAGGTGCTCCCAATGGCGTTCTTGGTTAACCCATTTGTCCTTGCATTGCACCTTGTGGTGCAAATTGTTGTTGATGTTGGTTTTGATGCATAGGTGGTTGTTGTTGGTGAATCGGCCTTTGATGTTGAGCTTGCATGTTTGTAGGCCGCATTTGATTAAGTGGTGTGGGACGTTGCAAATGCAATCCTTGCGGTCTAACATGTTGCACGCCAACCGGTAATCTTCCCGGGTCTTGAAATGGTAAAAGTGGTTGACTTACTTGACCCGTTTGAGCTTGAGAGC
This sequence comes from Ambrosia trifida, assembly GCA_028751855.1. Taxonomy (NCBI): domain Eukaryota; kingdom Viridiplantae; phylum Streptophyta; class Magnoliopsida; order Asterales; family Asteraceae; genus Ambrosia; species Ambrosia trifida. The sequence continues at coordinate 57,582,723 of CM054122.1, read as the reverse complement.
CCACAAATGCACCTTCACCTCCATAATAATACCCCTCTTCATTATACCCACTAAACTCTTCATCATCATACCCATCATCATACACATCTCTTTGAAATCTAGAATTTTGGCCACCTTGAAAAGATGAGTAGTAAAAACCCGATTGGTTAGGTGGTTGGTAAGTAGATGTGGTGTGAACAATTGTTGAACCTTGTCCTTGTGGTTGTGGGATAGTAGAAGACGATTGACCCGTAGTTGGGAAAAAATGGGAGAATGGTGGTATGGTGTTTGATGGATTAAAGGTAAGGTTTGGATCACTTTGAGTGAAACTCGGTTGGGTGGTATGGATTGGTGTTTCAGGACTGGTGGATAGGTTAGGCATTGTGGTGTTTGGTGAAAGTTGTGAAGAAGTAGGCATGAATGATGAGGCCGTTTGACCTGTTGTTGGTATGTGAGAGTCTTGCATTATGTTTCTTGGTGTAAACGGTGAAGTAGGTGAATCAATGACTCTGTTTCTTCTTATCAACACTCGATTCTTTCTCAATGTCCTTTCAATCTCCGGATCGAACAAAAGTGGTGATGACTCGTGAGAGCCTCTAGTATGCATACACTTGAAGTACCTGCACACTAAACACAACCAGTGTAAACCCGAAAATAACAAAACAAAACTAAAAGATTAACACACGTTGCGCGCTACTCCCCGGCAACGGCGCCAAAATTTGACGTGATTGTCGTGGTACACGTAAAATTTCCCAATTACAACTATTGAATAGTGGCAAGAAGGTATCGAACACAGGGAGTTTGTGGAAAATGTGCAATTTCTAGCTTTGTTAATTAACTAAAATTAAACTACTTAACAAAAAGTAAATGATTAAGATTTTTGGTTGTTTTGAGTTGAACTAAAATAACGACTAATTATCGATTCAAACTTAAAAGCGTTTCTTCAAATTATGAGATAATGACCATTCAAGGATCCGGTTTCTCTAAACACATGTGTGAATTTCAACTAGAAAGAGTTACATAGACATAACTCATGTACAAACAATTGTTGTGATAAAAGGGAACAAAGTACTCGGATTAAATTAACGCGAGGTTGTTTCCCGATGACCAATTAATCAATAACCAACCCCCAATCCTTCCCGTGATATCTCGATTGTTAGCAACACCAAGAACGTATGATAAAGACTAAGAATTAGTAAATTAATCAACACACTACAAGCAATTGTTCATATACCATAATAATCAAGCAAAGTACCAAATTATTATTCTAGAAATGTAAGAAAAACACACACAAGAGTTTTAGAAAAACCTTCACCACGAATGATCACCAAATGTTTAGCCTAACATAGCTTGGTGAATCATTATAATCTCCAAATAATTGTTCATAAGAATTACAAACATAAACCCAATTATTAGAAATGTTCTCCAATGATTAGTTTTTGCCAAAATCGCCCAAAAGTTGCTTAGAAACGTTCACAAGTCAGAAGATAACCAAAAGACACCATCAAGTCGTCTTTAATAAGGGGAGTTACATTTTGGTGCAGAGTCCACCGTACCTTACGGTGGCCACCGTAAGGTACGGTGGGGTAAAAAAATGCAACGGTGAGTTGGGACTGTACAACGGTGGAGAATTGATGTCCAGAAGCCACCGTACCTTACGGTGGCTACCGTAAGGTACGGTGGGGCCTTTCAAAATTTCAATTTTTCTTCTTTCAATTTCTCTTTGCTCCATCCCGTTTCGGTCCGTTCCAAAGCCCGTGTTTCTTCGTTTTAAGCTCCTTTTCACACCTGCAACCAAACTACTCGTAGTCATCTAAATCCAAGCAATATCATGATCAAATGTGGTTAATATAAACGTTTTAACATTATAAAGGATTGTTTCTTGAACCACCCGTCACATAGCTAGATCTTTTTTATGTTGTTATGATAGTTTTTTATCATTCACAAATAATTATGTTTGTATGAAAAGCTTTTTGATACATTTTTTAGTATTGATTGTAATGATCGTTTTTATCATTTCTTAAATAAATATACATTTTATGTGTTCTTTTATTTTTGTTCTATTAGTATATGCCTGTTAACACATGTTAGCGATGTCTCACACGAGGTCAGAATTTTGTATCACAATACTAACGTACGTTAATATTCGTGCTGGAAAAAATGTCATAAAGTCGGAGAGAGGTGATTTGACAAGTGTCAAATCAACCTTTTTAAACCTAGGATTCAGAAAATTAAATTATAAAAAATTAATTTAAGATTACCTTAATGCCCTTAATCCAATTTTTTATTAGAGTGGCCCACTTGCTTTTGAATATTATTTAGAAATTAATTATGGACCATTGATCAATGGTCACTATAAGGTTTGTAAGGTTTTTCCATTAGATAGGCTTTCCATATACGCATTCTCCCCATTGAGAGTGCCATATAAGATGTCATGTGGCATTGATTAATTTTAGGAAAAAAAATTGTTTAAAAACAAAATTGGATTTTTCTCTCTCATGTTTCCTACCATAATTTTTAAACATTAATATCTTTTATATACAAGATTTTTTAAAGAAAAAAATTACACCACATTAACGAGTGTTTTATTATCTTTTCAACAAGTACCATATTGCTATATAAAAAATGGAGAAAAAACGACAATTTTTTGTGGGGTTTTGTTCATATAGGAAAAACACACGTGTTTAGGTAATTAATTAATCATGTATAGGCAAGTCACTAATTATGTTTAAATCAGTAAATATGAATTCTATTTTCAACCAGGGCAAAATAGGTTACTAGAGTTATACATTATTTTAGATTAGGTATCAATATTAGTATGTTAGAGTTGTATATTTTTTTAGCCTTTAAGATATGTGTTAATATTTGAGTTACATTAGAGTTATACATTGTTTTAGCTTAGGTGCTAGCATTAGAGTTGTACATTCTTTTAGGTTAGGTATTAATATTAAAGTTATACACTATTTTAGGTTAGATGTTAACATTATAATTATACATTGTTTAAGGTTAGACATTAACATTGGAGATACATTGTTTGTTTTAGGTTAGGTGCTGCCTGAATCTTCACGAAGGATAATATAGTATTACATACTTGAATATCATATTTTTATTACTTTATTTTTTATTTTTTTTTTACTGTAACACCCCAACCGATGGCGGAAACATCGAGGTGTCACGTAGTGACGATTGTTCAATAGCTCATGGACTAAAAGTGTAAATATTGATACATTGATTGAATAATTTATTACATGAGAAAATAAAGGTACAATGATTCAAACTAACTATTTAAACTGAAATACAATGATTCAAAATCTAAATATGAATCCAAAAGCTTAAAAGTGATCTCATAACAACCTGAAACATGTACGTAAATAGTATATGTCAATACAAAATGTATTGGTGAGCATACCCTATTTGAATATATATAGTAGAAAAAGAGTTTTGCAATTCACGTATCATACTGTCTACAATTTAGTGTTTAAGCTATGTACAAATGCTACCCAAAATCAAACCTTTGTTCAATGAATCAAGAGTCACATATATATAGTATTCGCTCATAGTAGGCGATGAATAATCGTTCACACATAACAATAATCAAGTACTATTTATTGCTATGCTAGGCCGCCCAGCGGTTAATGATTAAGGTCATAAGTACACACTATCATCGAATCAACAAGTAAAACACATACAAGAATTGCGATTGTTAATATATGATAAAACATGATTAAGTGAGTAAAGTAATAAGCGTACATGAGTCACCCCAAAAGTGTAAAACTTGAAAAAGGGGAAAGATATACTCATAGTTTGCGAAAGCGATCAAAATCCAACTTAAGCGGTTGTGAGCTAAGTAATGGGAATTCCGAGGAATTCAACCTATAACGTATAAGAATACTAATAAGGGAAAAGTCTAAAAGTCTATGGTATCCAGGGTCTAAGGCATTAGGGTTTGCTAAGTTGATTTGGAGAATTATAGTTATTATGATAAATCGAATGATTATAGAAGCTATATATAAAAAATAATATACCAAAGTTTGTAAATATGGTTTAGGTAATATAGTTATTACCAATTAAATACTTAGATAAAAATATGTTTAATAATTAAAATAAAGTAATTTAATTAATTTCTTTCACTAAGTTATTGTTAATAAATACAATAATCATAAATGTTTAAATAAATAATTATGAGTTACACCATGATCCAACCAATAGTAATTAAGATTTTCAAAAATAGAATTATTTCTAGTTTATAAGAAAAGAATTTATAAAATAGATATTTAATAGTATAAACAAATAAAAAAATTAATTATGTCTAATTAAACTTAAATAAGACTAATAATTCAAGACATGATCCAAAAATGCTATTTTTATAGAAAATGGATACTTTCTGATGTAAAGTAATGAAAATAATTTTTCTATATTTTTTATAAACTTATTTATATTTAGAACTGATTTAATGTGATTAAATCATGTTTAAATAATTAAAAATAGAAAAATTAATAAAAATGAATGTTTTCTGAACCAATAATTTTTATTTCAGTTCATGATGATTAGAAATAATTTCCCAAAAAGTTTGAGATTAAAATCATTAAAAGTGATTTTTTAATAAATTAAATATGATTAAAACAATTTAAATCAATAAAAATATAAAAATAAAACATTTTTAAGAAAATAAAAGTGTGGTAATTTTCTTTATGGTGTCAAGATGTTACACCTAAATTTTCATAATTTTTAGATTAAAAATGAATTTATTATGAATATTTTAAATTTAAATGAATTTTAAATGATTAAATAAATGTTAAAATACAAAGATAGCAGAAAAAAATCAGCAAAAAAATAATGTGAGATGCCTGGGTTCGGACTCAGGCCATCACACACATATCTCACATCTTGAACCACTAGAACAGAATGATGTATGTGATTTGTTTTAGAATATATATATATATATATATATATATATATATATATATATAACATTATATCAACTTCATCTTCTTCCCCAATTCACTTCCTAAACCCTAACACTAACACCCGATTAAATCACCTTTAATTTGAAACTAAGGAGACCCAAGACCATAGGGATTTCAAAGGACATCAACTAGGAAACAAAACGGCATCAAAATAAAAGACTTACAAACACGAATAATGGTCGAAAAAGGCATAAACAGGTCCGAACTAAAGACCCGATTAACAAGCTTTCAGTCGCGTTCTGGATCAGTTTTTTTGTGGTTTTGTTAAGTGCAAACGTGCAGAAAACAAATGGCACCATTTGTTTATGTAGTGGGCGAGTAGAAGTCGAGTTTTTTGTGGGTTCGTTTAATGCTTCAATCGTCTAAAGATAGTCACTTAGTATTAAAATGATTAAATGGATGCGAAAAAACGATTTTGAGGTTGCCGGAAAGTTCGCCGGCGGCGGACCTTCTGCCGGAAAATTGAACGTGCACAGGAGACAAGAATTAAATGATTTAAACTTTCATAATTTGACAAAAATGGCCCTTATAGTTTTGAGCATATATATATTACATAAGTACCTTTTAATTTCTTTATAAAAACCTTACTGAAGGGATAGGGAGCCAAATCCGAGAGGCGTCCCTATCCCCATAAACAAGATCCTCGCGCCAGACCGCGGCACAGTGATCCACTTGCGCGGGGGCAAGAAGTTAACAACCTCGCGCATCAAGACGGCTGATAAGCAACAAACAATACCTGATACGCGCGTACCAGCACGCGCGGAATCTTCCCTTAACACTTTTCATACGAGGTACGAAGGACAACAAAAGGAAGATTCACAAAGATCTGTGTCAGAGTACACACGAACAGGAGAATGACATGTGGCAGATAGTACAAAAGCTAAACGGCTCTACTGTACTCATGGTGTCATAAACAGTGACCAGCAGGCATACCTCGCCAACTGTCAGACATCACACCAGACGACAGAGGTAGCCTCGGCACTGTAGCAAGTACAGCATCACTGTACACCTCCAGAAACTTGCCACGTGTCCAGCTATAACGACGACCACACTGTAGCATGACGTCATCGACAGTAATCGGTCGTTTCCCGCCAATTTCAGAAGGAACATGGACTTGGGCCTCAGTTGGGCCCAAGCCAATGGTATCACCTGTGGGACTTTCCATGCAGCCCACCATTATGCCTATAAATAGGAATAGGTTTCTTCTTATAAGGGCATTCAGAAAATAGCCCTCATAACTAGATATAATCCTTGTAATCATCCTCCCTCAATAATATTCCGGTATTTACAGTGGACGTAGGTCATTACCGACCGAACCACTTATATCTTGTGTTTTAACACACTTCACCATAACTAAACTTTCAAACGGGTTAACCATCACGGTTTGGGTAAAGGATTAAACCTGTTGTGACATAAGTATAAACCACTCGGCGATTAGTCTTAATCACCGTGTTACTTATTGTTTCTTCATTGGCGCCATCCAACGGTTAGAACAGCTTTATTCACTCATCTTTTAACCCACCCATGGCTGAACCCAAACCCAACACTTCTGTCCTTAACCAAACCGGGGACATCGATGCTCCGGCCCCGGAAAACCAAAACACACCACACACTGTCGTCAAAAAACCCACTTCACGTCTCGAGCAGCCGGATCTCGAGATTCGTGATGTAGACTCGGATGATGACAGTGACGGCGGTTTTGAGGAGGACCCAGACTAGTGGCTCCTTCGTCAGAACGCCAAAAGTGCTGCGATATACCAACGCAAACTCTTGCAACAAGCCAAAAAGAAGGGTAAAGCCCTCACTTACGATACCCCATCAAAAAAAGGGTACAAAAGGAAAGACTCGGCCACTCACGATGACGGTCGCAGCGGGGAACTTGGCGGAGACGCCAGGGTTCGGGGCTGCGCAAAGTCACGTGATGAACCGGATGGCTATGAGTCGTCTAGCAGCGACTCCGACCATAATGGAAAGAAACACCGTCACCGTTCGCGTCATAACGACGAAGACGATGACTTGGTCAGGCCATTTAGGCCAAAAGCTTTCGCTGAAAAATCAAAGTTTGTCGCTCGCATAGCGACAGCCAAGATACAAAGGAAAGCTAAGCTTCCTAGCAGCATCGGTAGATACGATGGCCTGCGTGATCCGGATGACCATGTGCATGACTTTGAGTGCGCAGGCATGTCGGTAGACTGGCCCGTCCCGGTCTGGTGCCATTTGTTTGCCCAGACTTTAACCGGCGCGGCCAGAGTCTGGTTCGACAACCTCCCCGCGGGGAGCGTTAAGGACTTCGACGACCTCAGTGACAAGTTTGGTAATCACTTCTCACACTTGCGTAAGCACAAGAAGGACAAGGCGCATATTTTGTTATGCCGCCGACATGATCATGAATCCATCGAAGACTTCATAGTTCGATTCAACAAGGAGGCCTTGCAAATAGGCTGCGGGGAAGAGCTTACCCGGGTAGCATTCATACATAACGTTCGGAGCCCAGAACTAATGAAATGCCTTACGGGCAAAGATGGCATTCCGGAGTCCTGGGATGAACTCATCCACTCCGCGAAAATATATGCCTCATCCGAAAAATCTTTCAACCAGATGCACGGCTTCCAACCGCAACACCATAATAATAATAGTAATAAACACAAAAACAAGTCTGTTTGGAGCCGCATCTCGGGCACAGCCGACGAGGGAAAATACTCCCCCGCGGGCGATGCCCGCCAACTCATCAATAACAAGCAATCGCAGGACCAGCGTGGACATTCAAAGAAAAACCACAATTGGACCCCGCTAACAAAGACACCATCCCAGGTCCTGAAAACAGAGCAGGTCACGCTGAAAGAAGCCAACCCCTTGGGGAAACGAAGGAACGTGGACCGAAGCAAGTTCTGTGAGTATCACAACGACTTTGGTCACCTCACAGACAACTGTTACAGCCTGAAGATGGAAATCAAGGCCGCGCTGAAATCGGGACATCTCGGTCACTTAGTAAACAACGTCCACCGCACTGGCAAGGGTAATGCGGGCGACGGAAATCAAGGGGAGGGGTCGCGAAAGAAAATCCGGGACCTTAACACTCATGCCGCCACACTCGTCCCTCGCCATCACTGCAACATGACTAAGCGTGGCAAAAACACCCAGCATGGTGTAACATCGCAAAATTTTCCCCAAAATTTTAATACATAAAAAGCCCTTATATATATATATATATATATATATATATATATATATATTTTATTACACCTTTATCATTAATATTATACAAATGTTCCTAAGTCTTTATTTATCCTAACTCACAACTTATATACATACATAAATGTATATAAATAATAATAATAATATGATTCTAAATTCTTTTTTTTTCACATACAAGATTTTTTTTTAAATAAAGCCTTAAGTCAAATAGTCAAAGTCCTAGTCAAAGTCTTAGTCAAACAGTCAAAGTCTTAGTCAAATAGTCAATTCATCATAAAACCTTACTTTATGGTGTTGACCAATTTTAATGGCTAATTGACTCCAAAACTAGTATAAAAACCCACCTATGACCCATTATACTTTGCACCTCTAAGTCGATTGTTTCAATCCGATTAAACTTTCCCTCATACCTTTCTTCTATAGTCTATTACTTCTACAATTGAAGCTTTGATTATAAGCTCTTGTAATTGGCGAATTGGAAGCTTGATATTCTTTCTTTTTCGTTTTCTTCAATTTGGACTAGCTACGTTGTTGAGTCTTTGGGATTCGCCTTGCATACATTCACAACACATTATTCTATTTTTTTTACGAGACATAACATTTTGCTAAGGTGAGTTTTACATAGCCCCTTTTTTATTTATCACCGTTTTTGGGGTGAAACATGTTACAACATTATATATGCAATTCAATCATCAAAGTGTCTATGTGTTTTTCTATGTTGCATTATGTCTTGAACATGACTAGGGTAAGCACAATTCTAGCATAAACATTCATCAGCCAAACGGTATACATTGATAGATCTATTGGACTGACAATCCCACCCGGATACGTGCCTCCTACAAAGGTTGCGTGGGTGTTTATTACTGCAATATAAACGAGTGAACCATGAGCGTATGGGATGTACCACAATACAACAGTCACAATGGTTGATTATGCACTCGATTTACTTCTAGTATGTTTTCGCATATGGACTAGATTGCCATGACACACGAATTGCACAACAATTTTATTCGATTATCAAAACCTATGTAATTCTCACCACCTTTTGTTGACCCAAAATATTTTCAACTTAACATGTTTCAGGTTCTACTTGCTTGAAGATTTGCTTGAAGATATGTGCATAGTTTTATTCAATTTAATGTACGAATTCTTGTAGAACAATTGTATGTAAATTATTTAAATCATATAATGAAATTTATTATTTACCATGAGCTATCATAATATCTGAGTGCATGCTTGTTTGAATGTGAACTAATTGCTATATCTATAATCATACTTGCTTACTTGTACAACAATTAGTTGACTACCAAACAACCTACTCAACGATTGGTAGAGGTCATCATGTCTTTCCAACAGTCGGGAGAGGCCCTACAACCTGCTCAACGACTGGCGGAGACTATCGAACCTGCTCAACAATCGGTAGAGTCATAAAAGGACGCAAAACCCTAATGTAAGGTAAATTGATAATTACGGTCCGGAACGTAATCATGAATTTACAGGTACGTTAAGGTAGTGAGAAATTTTATCAAGGTTTTCGGTAGTCGACCAATTGTATACCTGGTGTTTTTCTTTTAACTTCGGGACGAAGTTCCTAAAGTAGGGGAGACTGTAACATCGCAAAATTTTCCCCAAAATTTTAATACATAAAAAGCCCTTATATATATATATTTTATTACACCTTTATCATTAATATTATACAAATGTGCCTAAGTCTTTATTTAACCTAACTCACAACTTATATACATACATAAATGTATATAAATAATAATAATTAGGGCTGCAAACGAACCGAACGAACACGAACATGGCCTTGTTCGTGTTCGTTTGTTAAGAAAATTCTGTGTTCACGAACAGTTCATGAACACTTACCGAACGAGATTTTCTGTCCGTGTTCGTTTGTTAAGAAAACGCTCATGTTCGTGTTCGTTTGTGTCCGTTTGTTAATTTTGTTCATAAACGCACACGAACACAAACGAACATTAATGAACACAAACAAGTGTTCATGAACGGAAACAAATACAAACGAACATATATTACTTTTGAATAACATCGAACTCACATATATTAAGACATTAGCTAGATACACACCAAAAATATAACATAATTGTCCAAACATACTTAGAACTGTAGAAGGGTGTTGGAGGTGGAGGCATCAACGCTGAAACGTGAAAACATATATTGGATACAAAAAGTAGGTTTATTGATCTCATATAGTCATATATTTACCTCATGTATATTTTTTATTGGGTAAAATAAATAAAAATAAAAGATATAAAAAATGTGTAAAAATTAAAAACCTTAATAAACTATCGAACACAAACGAACACGTTACCGAACGTTTACGAACATAAACGAACGAACGCGACCTTTGTTCATGTTCGTTCGTTTAACTAAATGAACGGAATATTTTGTTCGTGTTCGTTCATTTACTAAACAAACGAACACAAACGAACTTCCCGCCGAACGGTTCATGAACTGTTCGCTGAAAGTTCAGTTCGTTTGCAGCCCTAATAATAATAATATGATTCTAAATTCTTTTTTTTTCACATACAAGATTTTTTTTTTTTAAATAAAGCCTTTGTAACACCCCAACCGATGGCGGAAACATCGAGATGTCACGTATTGATGATTGTTCAGTAGCTCATGGTAAATAATAAATTTCATTATATGATTTAAATAAATTACATACAATTGTTCTACAAGAATTCGTACATCAAATTGAATAAAACTATGCACAACGCATATTTCGTTGTCCAGTTCAATTACAAGCTTTTACGTAAACAGTGAGTATTTCCTATCCCCTTTTTCATGTTTTACACTTTTGGGGTGTTACATGTACATTTATACAAATTACAAATACAAGTTCACATTTTTACAATACATTTCTAGTACTATGTGCATTTGCTTACAAACGTGCTTTATGCTTAGACATTACATGTAGAATACATTTGTACTTAGTGAAATCATTAACATTGTACAAGCCGACCTTAACATTGGATAGCGCTATTTGGATTGACAACCCGCCTAGATTGATTCTCCCCCTTTTTCATCGGAGAATCCGTGGCCAGTGTTAAGCTTTTATCCATTTAATGGATAAGTACACTACAGTTCATACAGTACATTATACAGTCACAGGGTTGATTTCGCTCATTTGTATGATACATGGTTTACATATTTGCACTGTAGCTTGCACTTGAATTGTATAACTTTTTAACCTACTATATATATCAAAACTAGGAATGCTCACCAACATTTCATATGTTGACCAAATCTATTTTGTACATGTTTCAGGTGCAGTTTGATCTAGTGCTTTAGCAAGGAACATTTAGTGCTTTATTTTAATTCAGTTATTTCAATATTTACATTTCATTTAGACAATCTATTTTCCTTTTCCATGTAAGAAAATTTTGATTATTCAATAATATTTACATTTTAGTACCATGAGCTTTTGAACAATCGTCACTACGTGGCACCTCGATGATTCCGCCATCGGTTGGGGTGTTACAGATTGGAAAAGTGAAGGGTTAAAAATGAAAATTTTGAAATAGTTGAGGAACCAATTATGCACATTTATGAAAAGTGAAGGGTGCAGGTTGTCACAGTCTCCCCTACTTTAAAAAATTTCGTCCCGAAATTACTTTCAAGTGAAGGTTTCCATGAAACAAAATACATTTGTAAAAAGGCAAGTAGATTTTAAGAAATGCATCAGATTTGAAATGCTCTGATACAAATCTGTAACACCCCAACCGATGGCGGAAACATCGAGATGTCACGTATTGATGATTGTTCAGTAGCTCATGGTAAATAATAAATTTCATTATATGATTTAAATAAATTACATACAATTGTTCTACAAGAATTCGTACATCAAATTGAATAAAACTATGCACACATCTTCAAGCATTAATTCAAATCTTCAAGCAAGTAGAACCTGAAACATGTTAAGTTGAAAATATTTTGGGTCAACAAAAGTTGGTGAGAATTACATAGGTTTTGATAATCAAATAAAATTGTTGTGCAATTCATGTGTCATGGCAATCTAGTCCATATGTGAAAACATACTAGAAGTAAATCGAGTGCATAATCAACCCTTGTGACTGTTATATTGTGGTACATCCCATACGCTCATGGTTCACTCGATTATGTTATGCGATAACAATCACCCACGCTACCTTTGTAGGAGGCACGTATCCGGGTGGGATTGTCAGTCCAATAGATCTATCAATGTATACCGTTTGGCTAATAAATGTTTATGCGAGAATTGTGCTTACCCTAGTCATGTTCAAGACATAATGCAACATAGAAAAACACATAGACACATTGATGATTGAATTGCATAAATGATGTTGTAACATGTTTCACCGCAAAAATGGTGATAAATAGAAAAGGGGCTATGTAAAACTAACCTTAGCAAAGTATTAAGTCTCGAGAAATAGAATATGTGTAGCCCCAAAGTTGCCAATTACAAGAGTTTATAATCAAAGCTTCAAGTGTAGAAGTAATAGACTATAGAAGAAAGGTATGAGGGAAAGTTTAATCGGATTGAAACAATTAGAGGTGCAAAGTATAATGGGTCATAGGTGGGTTTTTATACTAGTTTTGGATTTAATTAGCCATTAAAATTGGTCAAAACCATAAAGTAAGGTTTTATGATGAATTGAATATTTGACTAGGACTTTGACTAGGAATTTGACTAGGAATTTGACTTTGACTGGGACTTTGACTGATTGACTGTCTCCGCGGACCGCAAGAGCTAAAAACAATATTTTTTTCTAATTTAATCAATTTTAAGTTATAGACTTGTTTCCTTCGGTTTCTAAGTTGTTTTAGGACAAAAAATTAAGGGCTTTGAGTATTAAGGTCTGAAACATACGTGCTCGGGTGTAGATGTGAGTATAAAACGTGCATACTTTTACTTATAAAAATTATAAGTTTTATTAAATTGTGAATTTTGGTCCTATTAAAATACGAGGGTTAAAAATGAAAATTTTGAAATAGTTGAGGAACCAATTATTCACATTTATGAAAAGTGAAGGGTGCAGGTTGTCACAGCCTTGAGTCAAATAGTCAAAGTCCTAGTCAAAGTCTTAGTCAAACAGTCAAAGTCTTAGTCAAATAGTCAATTCATCATAAAACCTTACTTTATGGTGTTGACCAATTTTAATGGCTAATTGACTCCAAAACTAGTATAAAAACCCACTATGACCCATTATACTTTGCACCTCTAAATCGATTGTTTCAATCCGATTAAACTTTCCCTCATACCTTTCTTCTATAGTCTATTACTTCTACAATTGAAGCTTTGATTATAAGCTCTTGTAATTGGCGAATTGGAAGCTTGATATTCTTTCTTTTTCGTTTTCTTCAATTTGGACTAGCTACGTTGTTGAGTCTTTGGGATTCGCCTCGCATACATTCACAACACATTATTCTATTTTTTTTACGAGACATAACATTTTGCTAAGGTGAGTTTTACATAGCCCCTTTTTTATTTATCACCGTTTTTGGGGTGAAACATGTTACAACATTATATATGCAATTCAATCATCAAAGTGTCTATGTGTTTTTCTATGTTGCATTATGTCTTGAACATGACTAGGGTAAGCACAATTCTAGCATAAACATTCATCAGCCAAACGGTATACATTGATAGATCTATTGGACTGACAATCCCACCCGGATACGTGCCTCCTACAAAGGTTGCGTGGGTGTTTGTTACTGCAATATAAACGAGTGAACCATGAGCGTATGGGATGTACCACAATACAACAGTCACAATGGTTGATTATGCACTCGATTTACTTCTAGTATGTTTTCGCATATGGACTAGATTGCCATGACACACGAATTGCACAACAATTTTATTCGATTATCAAAACCTATGTAATTCTCACCAACTTTTGTTGACCCAAAATATTTTCAACTTAACATGTTTCAGGTTCTACTTGCTTGAAGATTTGCTTGAAGATATGTGCATAGTTTTATTCAATTTAATGTACGAATTCTTGTAGAACAATTGTATGTAAATTATTTAAATCATATAATGAAATTTATTATTTACCATGAGCTACTGAACAATCATCAATACGTGGCATCCCGATGTTTCTACCATCGGTTGGGGTGTTACACATGGCAAGCGCACCCGCCTACAACCACTCGATGACTCATGGAAGGAGGCCGATGTCCTCATGCCAAAAGTCAGAGGCGGCGCTTCCTGCACCGCTCTACTAGTCATAACCGCCGTTTTCGGACATTACCAAACGCGGTACATGTTTTTAGACGGTGGCAGCTGCACAGATATCATGTATGAGCAATGTTTCCAACAACTGGATGCAGAAGACAAGGCAAAGCTCGTACCAGTAAATGAGCCAATCTCAGGTTTCATTCATGAGACCATCATGCCACGGGGCATGCTCTCCCTGCCAGTCACATGGTCCGATGGCACCCACGAGCGCACGGAGATATGTGACTTTATGGTTTTGCCAGCCACCTCCAATCATGATATTCTATTGGGACGGGAAGGCATCGCGCGCTTTAACGCCAATGCTTCAACGGCGCACGCGATGGTCGGCTTCCCAACCAAGACAGGTATTGCCTTTATCAGAGCCAATAAAGATTGCCACACCACTGAAACCGCCAAGCCTCCAAAGATGGTCAAAACAAATGCCCGCACTGAGCCAGAAAAATGGGCACTAAACCCTAAATTTCCGGAGCAAACGGTGGTCATTGGCCATGCAATCTCCGAAACCATACGCAATCACTTGAAACAGCTTCTGATCAGCAACATGGACATCTTCGCATGGCAACCAGCAGACATGGTTGGTGTTCCCCGCGAAATAGCGGAACACAAGCTTAACGTCTACCGCTCCGTAGAACCCATAGTGCAAAAGAAGCGCAGTATGGGCCCGGAGAAAACAAAGGCCATGAACGAACAAGTCACCGAGCTGCTCAACGCGGGCATCCTTCGCCCTATCAGATACCAAACCTGGGTAGCCAATCCCGTCATGGTCGCCAAAGCCAATGGAGGCTGGCGCATGTGCGTCGATTACAAGGATATCAATAAGGCGTGTCCCAAAGACTGCTACCCTCTGCCAGAAATTGATCTAAAGGTGGATTCCCTCGCCCCATATCGGTTCAAATGCTTCTTGGACGCATACAAAGGTTACCACCAGATCCAAATGGCCAAAGAAGATGAAGATAAAACGGCGTTCCGTACAGACGCGGGCATCTTCTGTTACACCAAGATGCCTTTCGGTCTGAAAAACGCGGGCGCCACATACCAACGTCTTATGGACACGGCCTTCATTAATGAAATCGGCGTACGACTTGAAGTATATGTTGATGAATTGGTCATCAAGAGCAAGGAGGAAAGTGACATGCTTCGAGATATCCAACAGACGTTCAATCAATTGCGCAAAGAGCGCATGAAGTTGAATCCGAGCAAATGTTCATTCGGGATGGAAGAAGGCAAATTTTTAGGCGTCATTGTAACGCGGGACGGTTTCCGCGCCAACCCAGAAAAAGTACAAGCCATCGAGAGAATGCCTTCTCCCGCTTCCGTCAAAGAAGTACAGACACTAATGGGCCGCCTTGTGGCATTAAACCGATTCTTGTCCAATTACGCTTCAAAGTCGTTCCCGTTCGTGAACACTTTGAAGAACTGTTTAAAGAAGAGCAACTTCCGCTGGACCCCAGAGGCGGAATCAGCATTCCGGGCAATGAAGCAGTGCCTAATGAACCTTCCAACACTAACAGCGCCGCTTCCTAAAGAACCGCTTACACTTTACCTCTCCGTCACGGAGCGGGCGATAGGCGCAGTTCTAATGGTCGAACGCAAAGCTGGTTCTAGCACTTGTCCATGCATCCAGAAGGCTGCACAGGTACTTCCAAGGCCACCCGATAAACGTCCTCACGGACTATCGGATAAACGACATTCTCGCCAAACCCGAACTGTCTGGCCACCTGGCAAAATGGGCCATCGAGCTGGGGGAATAAACGATCAATTACAAACCCCGGCCCGCAATTAAAGGCCAGATACTCGCGGACTTCGCCACAGAGATACCTGCAGACCAAGTTCAAGAATGCAAAGCCGAAGAATCACCCGCGCCAGCGCACGACCCGTCGCAAAAATGGTCCCTATTCACAGACGGGGCCTCCAATGACGACGGCGCCGACGCAGGATTACGCCTCATCAGCCCAGATAAACACGAGTTCACGTACGCCATCCGCCTCGATTTTAAAAGCACAAACAACGAGGCGGAATACGAAGCGTTGCTGGCAGGCTTCTGCATTGCGGAAAAAATGTGGGCCAGGCACGTGGAGGCACACGTCGACTCACTACTTGTCGCGCGACAGATCAATGGATCATATGATGCAAAGGACGAAATCATGGCCCTGTACCTGGAACAAGCCAAGCAACTCATGCGACGGTTCGACTCATGCACCGTCGAACACATCCAGCGCAGTGAGAACAAGCCAGCTGATGCGCTGAGTAAAATGGCATCCACAATCTTTGCACACATGGCCAAAGAGGTACGAGTCGATGTCCTTGAAAAACCATCTGTTCCGCCGCGACAAGTCCATGTCATCCAAACAGGCAACACGTCCTGGATGACCCCAATCAAAGCCTTCCTATCTTCCGGCATCCTGCCTGATGACAAATCAGAGGCCCGGAAAATCCAACACAAGGCTTTACAATACCAACTCGTAGACGGCACTCAGTACCGCAGATCTTACCTAGGGCCATTATTACGATGTGTAGATTCGTAGACACCTCCCTCCTCCTCAGAGACATACATGAGGGAACATGCGGGATACACGCCGGCCCAAGGATGGTAGTAGCAAAATTGATGAACGCAGGGTACTATTGGCCGGGCATGCATGTGGACGCGGTCAACGAGTTGCGCAAATGCGACAGTTGCCAGCGCCACGCTCCGAACACCTTGCGCCCCAAGAACAACTTGGTGCCCGTTACAGCGGCGTGGCCGTTCCAGAAATGGGCTATCGATTTGGTCGGACCATTCCCAACGGCCCCGGGTAACGTCAGATACCTAATCGTCGCTATCGACTACTTCACCAAGTGGGTCGAGGCGAAGCCTCTAGCCAAGATCGACGACGCACACGTCAAGAAATTCCTGTGGGAGTTCATTATCTGCTAATTCGGCTTGCCGATGCAGCTGGTCAGCGACAACGGCACACAATTTGAAGATCAATCCCTTCAAGAATGGTTGGCTCAAATGGGAGTAAAACAAATATTCACATCAGTTGCGCATCCGCAAGGCAATGGTCAAGTGGAAAGGGCCAATCGCACAATTGTCGAAGGCATCAAGACAAGGCTCGGAACCAAGAGGACAGGGTGGGTAGATGAACTGCCGCATGTTTTATGGGCCTACCGCACCCTCACAAAAACAAGCAACGGTGAAACGCCGTTCAGCTTAACATACGGTTCCGAGGCGGTGATCCCCGCAGAAATGACCTATCCTACCGCGAGAGTATTAATGGCCGAAACAACGGAAAACGACACAGAACTCCGCATGAACCTTGACCTATTAGAAGAATGCCGCGATCTTGCGGCAATAAAAGTGGCAAGATACAAAACTCAGCTGGAACAATACTACAACAAGCACGTCAAAGAGCTTACGTTCAAGATTGGGGACTACGTTTTCCGCAACAACGAAGCTTCTAACGCTGAAAAGCCAGGGAAACTAGCTCCGACTTGGGAAGGTCCATACAAAATACAAGAGGTGCTAGGCAAGGGCGCCTACGCGTTGGAAAGACTAGATGGTACCCCCATCCCGCGATCTTGGAACGGCGCACAGTTGCGACGCTGTTACTTGTAAACTTGTAACATGGCTACACATGCCATACTATCAATGAAAAAGTTTCATATATCTATGTTCCTACTTGTTTTTCCGCACCAGGGTCTTCAAGACTTAGACAAAATCCTGTCGGACCGGAGCGGCGGACCAATGTAATAAAATGAGCCTTCAAGACGCGTCTTGGGCGCGTCGGGCTTATACATCTTACACTTGGAAAACGCGTAATGGTCTTCAAGACAGATTTACTTTCCGGACCTATTAACCCGCTTAACACATGTGCGCACATAATCCCTAGTCTTCTAGAAGTGTCACACAGCTCAGACAAGGGAAAGGAGCGCCACACAAAACGCGGCCAAAGGTCTTCTAGGCAAGGCTCCTACGCGCCTAACTCGGACTCAATGGTACAAGTCGCGCTCCGCTACAGTCTTCAAGACAAAAGAACAACACTTAAATGTCGGACTGTCTAGCCTAGCGCGCGCCCTAACTTATACTTACACACCGGGTGACGACTTGGTTAAATAGGTAAGGTTGGAGCGAGAACAAACATGATATAACAAACTGATAATTTCATTAAAAGAGGGACTTAAAAACCCTTTGTATTTACATGCAAGTTACAACGAAACATACAAGTACAGCGCCTACTCGTCACGCGCTCCGGAAGTACCCCCGCCAGAAGCCCTCGTCAACTCGTTAGATTTGTCGATGAAATATTTCAGGGCAGCAAGGGGATCTGCGTTGCCATTACAATCAGCAATCACCTGGAGAATAGGGAAGTCAATCTCCTCGAACTTGGCCAACTCCGCCTCATACTCCTCTTTCAGCGGCTTCCTATAGTGTTCGGCGTCCTCAACCCGCCCATCACTTTGGACATGCAAGAATCCATCTGCAAAACCATAGCCATATCCAAAAGCTTGTGCGGCGGCGGCAATGGCGGCAACCTGATCGCCCAACTTGGGCTCCTGCCAGAACGTTTTAAAGACCTAGAGGGAAGACAAAAAAGTTAGCAAATCAATTGCCAAAACAAGCATCAATAACAAAGAAAGCGCAAGAGCTTACCCCATTAATTCCATCTGTCATTAACCAATGAATGGAATTCTGCATCTGGGTCTGAGCAGACACCGCCTCCTCCAATAAGTGTTGGGTCGCCTGACACTCCTTGACGGCCGCAACACGCGCTTGGTCAGAAGAATCAAGGTCCCGCTCCAGATCTTCCTTAGCATTAAGGATCTGGACCCTCTCCCGTTCAAGAAAAGAGACGCGCTCAGTAGCTGCAACAAGAGCCTCATCCTTGGATTCCAGCTCCTTGCGCATCTCCACGTACTTTGCGGTCCTTTCAGTGAGAGCCTTGCTTTTCTCTTCAAACTTGCGGGTCACCGCCCGCCTCTCTTCCTGCGCCTCGGCCAGAGTCTCCTTCAACCGCATCGTTTCATCGTTAGCTTTCTTCCAAGACTCTGACCACCGGCGCCTCTCCGCGCCAGCATCCACCTCAAGCTTCGCCACCTTGGCTTCAGCTTCATGAGCACGGTGGCGATATTTTGAAATCTCTGCCTTGAAGGCAGCCTCCTTCTCAGCAAGGTCTGCCTTCTCCGCCTCCAGTTGCTCAGAGTCTCGCTGCACCGCCGCATCCCGACGGCGAAGCGAATCCATCAAGGATAGTTGAGTCGCCTGGTTTACACACAAAGCATTTATGAGCTCAGGACGACTCAACAAATCCTGGTGAGTGCGCTCGTAGGGAGGCACCACCTCGCTAACAAATTCAAGGGAGGCCAGGGAGTTTGAAAACAAGGTATTCTCCCTGATCGCCCAGCGAGGGCGCCAGATGGCGTCACCACCAGCCCAGCAGAAACCATCGTAAACTCCCGATGGCTCCCCACCAACCCTAGAAGACTCACGCCGAGTTTGGCGTGAGCCACCGCTAGCACCAGCAGCGCCTTGCTCCAAGAGCGCCCTTTCGAACCCATCAGATTCATGGGTCATTTCTTGGGTCTCAGCAACAGCGCGCTCACGATCCTCGCGCTCCCTTAGAAGCCGAGCCTTTTCCTCAAGAAACTATTGCTCTTGGAGGCGAAGACGCTCCGCCTCCGCCCGCTTCTCTGCCTCAGCCTTTCGTTTAGCCTCATTGGCAGCAGCAACCTTCGCAGCCTCAGCCCTCCGAAGGGCTTCATCGGCTTCCACCTGCTTGCGGGCCGCCTCTTGCTCCCTCCAAAGCCTCTCCTCCTCTACCCGAGCCGCCTCCGCAGATGGAGACGCAGGAGGAGGGGTAGGGATGATCTTGGGCGACACTAGCAAAGGAAAACAGAATGTTAGAAGGAAACTCAAAGATAAAAATTCCACAAGACAATAAGTGTTGCTTACCAGGGGTTTTCTTTTTTATCAGCTTCTGAAACAGAGGCTGTCGAGTTGGGGCAGCGCTAATCCCCACAGAAAAAACGGGGGCGCTCCCTCCTTGATCCCCAGCAGAGGTGACTTTCTGCTTGCCAGCACCCTCAACAACTGTCTCCAGAGCCACCACTGAATCAGGGATTTGAGTAGCATCCCCACTCCCGTCTTCGCCAGTCAAGGCAGGAGACACATCTTCCACAGTGGCGGCACTGCCGGCCGCGGCGCTGTCCGATCGCGCCCTCTTCCTCCTCTCCAGTTGAGAAGACTCAGCCTCATCATCATCATCCCCCGGCCCATCCTTCCGCCGTCGGCGTCCCTTCACAACCTCTCCTGCTGAAACGGAAGAACCCGAGTCAGAAAGAGCAACCTTTGCTCGATACCTATGTTTCCGCGGCGCGTGTTTCCAACGTCCACGCCCCGCGGATGGGTTCAGAGGCGGAACGATCTCTACTGAAGAATCAGTAGAATCATCTCCGAAAATGCTAGTGACGAAGGGATCCAAAGACTCACCGGTTGTGTAATAAGGTTTTGGCGCGCTGGAGAGATCAGGGTAGTAAAAGCGGTCAGCGAACGCCTCTATACAGGAAGTCTGACCCTCTGCCACCGGCCTCCACTTAATACCCTTCTCTTCGCGGGCAGCATAAAACTGGAACTTATTCACACCTGCAACAATAAACAATCAGGGAAACTGCACAAAAATATAAAAGAAAAAGAAAGTACGTACCCTCTATTGCAATGTAGGGTTCTTTGCCCGCGCGGATACCAAGGCGGCTCATCCCCAGATGGAAAAAGATACCCTCCGTTAGATTCTTGAATTCCAGCTTGGTAGCGTTGGAGGTGAGGGTAATAAACCAAGCCTGCTTCTTGAAAACTTTGGGCACAGCCATGTCGGCCACGCGCTGCACATCCCCTATAACCTTCCAGGGGAGACTAATGGGGAATACACCCCTCTTCACAAAGAAAAATTTCTCCTTCGCCCAATGCAAGGACTTGGGAGTATGGGTGGCCATAGGCGGCACCCTCGGGCGCGGCTTGAACGAGAACCACATCTCGTCTCGCGCCATAAAATAGAAGACATTGAACCGCTCAACGGTTGGTTCAATGTCCAAGGCGCGGCAAGAAGCCTCAAAGTGGACTAACCTTAGAAGCCCAAAGGCGGTTAGTTGTGTGGGCCCAACGCCATAAGCCACCATGGTGTCAATTTGAAAACGAGTGCACGGCATACGAAATCCACACTTAGTAAAGTGGGCTTCATACAAGGCCAGCCGACCATTCCCGGCGGAGAGAACGGTGCTGGTCGGAGACGGAAGGGTAGGCTCCCACTCTGGCAGGATATTGTACATGGTACAAAACTGATTAAAAGCCTCCTGACTCCAAACACAATACGTATTGGACATCAGCTTCCTCTCCTTTATCTTGCCATGTTCGACAAGAACTTCCTCCTCCATCACCTCCTCCACAGTCGGTTCCAGCCTAATATCCTCGGCGGATGGAGACGGACTTATAGGAGCATCAGACATTTTAAAAGCTAAAGTTATCGGAATCTGGAAAATATGACCGGAAAACTTGAAGATTCGCCGGAATCTTCAAGAGAATTTGAAGATCAAACAAACTTCAAAAACAGAAGGACAGAAAAACAGGGAAACAAAGAAGGCAAGCGAGAAAGAAGTTGAAGTTTCAACAATGAATCTTCAAGATCAACGAGATCTATGAAGATTAAACGGAAACTTCAAAAAACGGTGGCCGGAAAGTTGAGAGAAAAAGGGGAGCAAAGAAGGAAGAAGAAGAAGGTTATGGGAATGTAACCGTTCACATAAGCCCTAATGAGGCTTATATACCCATCGCATTAATGACAGTGGGACCCACCAAAGAGGCATTAACCGTCGCACCTTTTCAAATTCAAGAGACAGGATGATGACACGTGTCGACTCTGACAACGGACGGCTCAGATGGTAATGTGCGACAGCTTCACACTACACACGCACCGGATGCACGACACGTGTCACCAGATCTCACATTATCAAAAAAAAGTGGACGCGTGGGAACCCACGCGACTAGTAGAAAGCACGTGCCCACTGACACGTGGCACAATCTCAACCACGAAGACAGAACGACAGACGCGTGACATCCCACGCGCCTGACACCAGACGAAATATTGGTAACTGCAACCATGACGTGACATGTCTCAGTCTGCACAAACAGACAACCACTCAACACGTCAGCAACCATTAAACTTCCATCAAAAGGAACTGATTGCCAGGCGCATTAACTTCAATTTATGAGAGACAAATTGAATGCCAATGATTTGGAATTTATCACAACTCCAGACCCGCATTAATCACTCAGCCAACATTTAATTTCCCAGCGGAAAGTTGACGTAAAATAGCAAAAGACGTTCCCCGCCCAACTCCTGTAAAGGTAAGGTGGAACACGTCCTTCTCAGCGGAAAGTTGACGTAAAATTGCAAAAGACGTTCCCCGCCCAACTCCTGTAAAGGTAAGGCGGAGCACGTCCCCCTCGGCGTAACTTTGACGTAAAAGGAAAAGACGTTCCCCGCCGAACTTTACATAAATCCATGGCGGAACACATCCAAGACCTCCCAAAAGCAAGCAGATGAGTTTTCATCCGCGACTACATATTTTGAGTCTAGCACTCCACCTGCTCACCAATGAACAGGAGAAGCCCTAGACTAGGGGGACTTGAAGGGATAGGGAGCCTAATCCGAGAGGCGTCCCTATCCCCATAAACAAGATCCTCGCGCCAGACCGTGGCACAGTGATCCACTCACGCGGGGGCAAGCAGTTAACAACCTCGCGCATCAAGACGGCTGATAAGCAACAAACAATACCTGATACGCGCGTACCAGCACGCGCGGAATCTTCCCTTAACACTTTTCATACGAGGTACGAAGGACAACAAAAGGAAGATTCACAAAGATCTGTGTCAGAGTACATACGAACAGGAGAATGACATGTGGCAGATAGTACAAAAGCTAAACGGCTCTACTGTACTCACGCTGTCATAAACAGTGACCAACAGGCATACCTCGCCAACTGTCAGACATCACACCAGACGACAGAGGTAGCCTCAGCACTGTAGCAAGTACAGCATCACTGTACACCTCCAGAAACTTGCCACGTGTCCAGCTATAACGACGACCACACTGTAGCATGACGTCATCGACAGTAATCGGTCGTTTCCTGCCAATTTCAGAAGGAACATGGACTTGGGCCTAAGTTGGGCCCAAGCCAAGGGTATCACCTGTGGGCCTTTCCATGCAGCCCACCATTATGCCTATAAATAGGAATAGGTTTCTTCTTGTAAGGGCATTCAGTAAATAGCCCTCATAACTAGATATAATCCTTGTAATCATCCTCCCTCAATAATATTCCGGTATTTACAGTGGACGTAGGTCATTACAGGCCGAACCACTTATATCTTGTGTTTTAACACACTTCACACACACACTTCACCATAACTAAACTTTCAAACGGGTTAACCATCACGGTTTGGGTAAAGGATTAAACCTGTAGTGACATAAGTATAAACCACTTGGCGATTAGTCTTAATCACCGTGTTACTTATTGTTTCTTCACTTACTAAACTAACAAGGTTTTTACCTTTAAGTTTTCTAATCTTTAAAATCCTTTAAGTTAAACTCTTTTTTTTTTTTATAAAAAAAATAGATCGAACTTTTATAAGATAAGAAAGATGATTATCCGATTATGGCACGTTTTATACGTTAACATGTGTGTAAACAAAACGTATACGTACACCATTTTTAAAAGAAAAAAAAATTAGAGTTGAAACTCCAAAATAGTTGAAGGGCTAAAGTTGTCAACTTGGATGAAAGACGAGGGTGACGGATGTCACATTTACATTTAGTGTTTTCGAACCTTTTATAGTTAAAAAAACACAAAAAAAAAAAAAAAACAGAAAAGAAAAGAAAAATCTTTTTTTCTTTTTTCTTTTATTGATGATCATAATTTTTAAAGGGGGAATGTAAAAAAATAAATAAATAGGTGTGATATGTTCAAGGGTGAGGTATGACAAATAATCATCATATTCAATAAATACTACCAATAGCAAAGTTAAGGTACGGTTTAAGAAGATTAATATATAGACAACCTTACATCTACTTTATAAGAATATAAAGGTTGCTTCTAGGGAGACCCTTGGCTCGATAGTAGTTTTGCATCAAGCATTGGACACAAGACACATAACACTTAGTGATCGGGATAGAGACCGATTGGTGCATGTACCCATTGTCTTTCGGCTATCAATGCCACCACATGATGCATGACTAACCGTCCGCTTCTTTCAATGTAATTTTCACGAAATTGGTAAAATAACGTTAAAATTAGTACAAATTTACCTTTACCCCCAATAATCCACACATATATACTTTATATACGCACACCACAAACGGGGCATTAGGTATGACAAATAAGATTAGAGTTATGCTTAGCCTACCCTTTCAATCCTTGTACAATAACATAATTTTAAGATATTTTAGCAAGAGAAAATTGCAGTTTTCGTCCCTGTGGTTTGCCTAAACTAACAGGTTCAGCCCAGGCTTAACACCATGAGTACCTGTGGTTTCATTTTCTAACACTTTACGTCCCTCGAACTAACGTCCGTCCATCTGCCGTTACATCATCCTCACGTGCAACTCACGTGAGGGGTATCTTGGTCATTTCAACTGGAAAATGAAGGGCATTTTGGTTATTTCGTTCCCTAGAATATGAACGTTATAATTTGAAGAAGCAGTCTTCTTCTTCCCCAATTCCACTTGAAAACCCTAATCTGAAATCCAATGTTTTCCTCCAATTCGAGATCAACAATGTCCAATTGGAGCTCAAATTATCATCTACGAAATGAAAGATGGAGTGATGTTCCTCCAATTTGCAGATTTGGGTCTAACATAGGAAACACAGGGTCGAACATCATGGTCATGAACTGAAACTGTTGTCATTCAACATTGTAATATATTTGATTTTGTGTTCTTTGTGTTGTACTTTGTTCTTATTTGGTTAATGTAGGTGTATGCATTCAACATTGTAATAAATTTGATTTTGAATGAAATGAAAATGATGTTGTTACTTAAACATTTCATACATTTTATTCATAGAAACTTTTTACATCTTTCACTTTCATTTGTTACATGTTTCACTTCCAGTGACGATCATCATCAGAGTCTGCATAATCCCAGGCTTTTTTCAAAACCTCAGGATCATAATCCTCGTATGGATTAGCTTCTTCTTGTTCCTTTTCTGTCTTTCCTTGATGATCTGTCTTTCCTTGATGATCATGTTCATCATCAGCAGCATGTTGTTTATTATGAATCTGTGGATCTGCAAACTGATTCAACTGCACGTGTTCATGATCAGCAGCATGTTTTGCTTGGTCATCATTAGGGGCATGTTGTGGTTGTTGATGTTGATCATGAACAACATCTTGTTCCTTTGGATCTTCATCATCAGCAACATGGTCATGTTTAGTGTCTTTGGTTTTTAGTCTTTTGTTGTTTGTGTTTTTTTATCCATCTTACTAAATGGATTGTGTGGTCATTTGTTGTTTTTTGGTTCTCTATTTATACAGGGAAAAATGACCATTAGAAAGGACAATTTGACTTAAATGGATTGTGTGGTTATTTGTTGTGTTTTTGGTTCTCTATTTATACAGGATCATACTGACCCATTTTGCATTACTTGACCCATTTGACTTAAATAAGGCAAACCATTCATGAAACAAACCTATTATTTGGGTGACCCATTTGACTGAACATAATGGTGAAACTGCATTATTTGACCCTGCACAACCATTAACAAACTGCATTATTTGACCCATTTGACATTAACCTGCACAACCCATTAACAAACTACATTATTTGACCCATTTGACATTAACCTGCACAACCATTAACAAATTGCACAACCCATTAACAAACTGCATTATTTGACCCATTTGACATTAACCTGCACAACCATTAACAAACTGCACAACCCATTAACAAACTGCATTATTTGACCCATTTGACATTAACATGCACAACCATTAACAAACTACACAACCCATTAACAAACTGCATTATTTGACCCTGCACAACCATTAACAAACTGCACAATGACTAAATGAATCAGTCATTCTGACCCTGCACATTACCCATTAACCTTTTCCCTCAATGACCCATAAAAAACTGCATTAATAATACCTGTTATCATGTTTTAGTTATACAAACTGCATATCAATAAAACACCCTCATTAACATTCTGACCCTACACAAGCATTAACCTTTACTCATTTGACATTCATTTGACATTAACCTAATTTCATTATGACTGAGTCACTAGCCCATTAACATGCACAATAACATTCATTCATTCATTACCAAAACATTTCATTCATTCATTACAATAACATTTCATCACCAAAACATTTCATTCATTCATTACAATAACATTTCATTACCAAAACATTCATACCATTATGACTGATTCACATACCATATGACTGATTCACTAAAACCTGCACAAAAAACATCTTCAGCTTAACCTAGAACCATTCTACACCAACCATTCACTAAAACCTACACACATTCTAGACCTACTTCATAACATAATACATGACAAAAAACATCCAAAACAACACTAGACCTACTTTCAGCATCTTGTTTTCATTCTCGGTTTTCTGCAACACTTGATCAGCTTCTGCTCTCCTGGCAAACATCCTTCTAACGTTGTCTTCATGGTTTCTTATGGTGGCCAACAGGGCAGGTATCAACACAATAGGGTTTGTACAAGTGGGGGGTCCATCCAGTCAACGAAACCACATCCATTTGTGCAACGATGGTACCTACGACCTGGATTTTCATTAGTTCATGAAATTCTGAGGTCTATTATTGATCCACACCTACACATCACCATTGTAGGGCTGAACGATTGTTGAAGGATTGTTGATTGAAGGATTGAAGGTTAGGGGTTTAAATAGGGAGGGAAACTTAATTACCATATATTTGTGTTAATGACCCTTAGATATTTTTTTTAATTAATCAAGGGAACGAAATGACCAAAATGCCCTTCATTTTCGAGTTGAAATGACCAAGATATCCCTCACGTGAGGTGCACGTAAAGGTGATGTAACGACAGATGGACGGACGTTAGTCCGAGGGACGTAAAGTGTTAGAAAATGAAACCACAGGTACTCAGAGTGTTAAGCATGGGCTGAACCTGTCAGTTTAGGCAAACCACAGGGACAAAAACTGCAATTTTCTATTTTAGCAAAGAAAATTTTGAAAAAAAAAAGTATTTAATCCTAGTTTACAAAGTCTTCGACCCTTTTTGGTCAAAATGATAGGCAAAATAGTCAAAAAGAGATTAGCTTTACTAGCCAAAGTAAAGTAAATGAAGTAGATGGATTTAAGTTATTTAGGTTTTATTGGATAAAGTAATCAAGAATTTGAATTTAAGTTGGTTTAGAGTGATGGGCATGTGATTATGATTTTAATTTTAATAAAATATATGGATCCATATTATAAAATGATCAAATATTATACAAAGTGTACTATTTAGTTTAAAGTAGACTATATAATATTATAGTAATCAGAATGAAGTGACACCTTTTATATAATCCCTAAACCACACTTTACGAAATCTTTGTCTTTAAGGAATATTTATTAGTGATGGATCCATTGATTAACCTAATCTATGTGCACTTTAAATCCTCATCCACGTTCATGCTCTTTGGTTTCCATGATAATGAGGTCCATGTTATTCTTTTCAATTGTTTTCTAAGAAGTTTCGTAATAATAACATTTAGCGTAACGAATACAAAATATCTTTATAATATGACAATCGGTATATCATGAGAAATAAAGGATGAGGAAATTGGAGGATATGTGATGTAAGATCAGTCTAGTAGTAGTCACCATCACATATTTGCTGATTTTGAGGTACAAGATTAATGCATGTAGAAGACGATGAAAACGATAAACCCACGAGGGGGTAACATGCAATCTTACAAAAGTTTCTGTTGTTATGGTTGAGACGAAACGCCAATTTTAGGCCCATGAGAAACCTCATTTTCATTCTCGGGTTGTGACCTGTGGCCAACTAATGACCCGATCACATGGTGCCTCGAAAGGTCAAGATTTGGCGTTACTTAACTTTATTCATGATGGTTTTGTGACAAGAAGAATAATTCTCTTATTTCATATAACAATATATAGTACAACTAATAACTTAGCTCTATCCTAACTGTTTTCACACGTAAATCAAGTCTAGGTTTTTAGTGGGATATATGTTATGTAGCAAAAAGGTGTAAACCTTATTGGATAAAATATTTATTGTTAGGTAGATTAATAATCATTAGATAATCACAATTTGTAACATATGCAATAAAAGTTGTATGTATGATCAGATATAACCATTGAAAATACAAAGATATAGCAAAGACTAGCAGCCAGGACATCAAACAAAATGGGGGAATGGGGGGTGGGGGACCTTAGTCTCAAATGAACACATGGGGGTGTGGGGGTGGGCTAATGAGTTTATTTTGTGGTGTGGAGCCAACTAAAAGCTTAAAAGAAAGATTCCTAGCTATTTGTTGGTTGGAACCACACACTTTGTGAGCAATTTCCTACTGTACTTGTACTTTACCCTTACATACCTATATATTATTTTCTACACCAATACACAAGCCTCTTATGTGTATCATAAATCCAACCGTGTGGAATGTTAAAGTCGATCAACCAATCTAAACCTAAGTAAATTAGTCGGTTTGATAGTTTAACTATGCGTCTATGCGGTTTTGTTGGTTTATTGGTCTAATAGTTTGGCCTACAATTTGGAACTTGGGACATTTAACCTTATTTGTTTTAGAATATGCATTTATGTATATACATTAAATTACCAAACCTTCTTTACCATTTAAAAGAAAATAATACAAACTAACAATCTAAAAACAAAAGTTTAAACTACAAAAACTTAAGCTTAAGTTGATCACCCCTAATACATTCCGTTGCATAGGTGAAAATAAACAGGGTGCAAGGGGGTTCGTTGACCTCCTACACAACTGCTTTTTCTATAAAAAAGGGGGGTTACAATACAACGTGTTGCTTGTTTGCCTTTTTTTTTTTTTTATGTAATTTCCCTTTGGGGATAGCCAATATTACAATATTTATCAAAAAAAAATTAAAAAGATAAAGAAAAATCGTGTATGTAATTTTCAATTAAAAAGAACCTTACATATATTTATCTAATAGAGAAAATTTCTTATACTTGATCCTTTAAATTATCGTCGGCCGGTTTATATATGTACCCTAACTTATGTAGTAACATAGATTCTGCTATAAAATATTTCACTAAGTCATAAGTTCTGATCTTTAGCTTATATAAATATCAAAATAAAAAGAAATTAATATTGTTTTAAATCTAATAATTGGGTTTCAAAGAGAGCATTTCTAGTTGCAATATCTTATCATATGTATACTTAATGCTTTGTTTGAATACTTTTAGTTGAAGTGAACATAGGAAATGATGAAAGTGACTTAATTTTATCACTGAAAATAATGAAAAGGGGAGGTTCAAATTGAAGGAGGAGCAATAACAATCAATAAAAGCATAATCATGGTGTTTTGACCTTATATGTTATATAAAGTTAAAGGCATTGGGTACCCCAAATTCTGATGATAACATGATAGGTTTTCATATAGCATATGTGTACAAAAGATTTAACAATGCATGTCTTAATTAAACCGTAAAAAAGTATGTACGGATCAATTCAATATTTGGATGATTGATAACAAAGACATGCCCGGTGACTAGTGATAGTTTTTTTTTTCTGTTTGGTTTCATATGTCACTAATACCGGTTTCAAATGTAATAAAAACTACATAGCATGATCATGATTTTGTTTAATAGGATCGTGTTCTGGTTTAGATAAATGATAAATTTATAAATGTGTGTGTGTTCATGTGTATATACATTTATGTATTTTGAACAGTCATTTATATACAAGGGAGCCCTCCATTCATAATGTAACATGAATAATATATGATGGTGATTGGTCATCTATCATGTTTTGTATTGGTATCGTTAGATCGTATTAAATTAATTTTCATAAAATTAAAATAATATGCATATTTAGTTACTTCATATTGCTTTTCATATAAATTATTGTGGAAAATTAGATTCCATTGTATGATATTTATTAAGTATTATGAACATAGGATTCTCATATACTCACATCATATATTGGTGATTTTGGTGTTATAAATATATTTTAGTAATTAAGATTTGCTTAAAACTAAACATAAATCCTAATAAGCAATATCGCGCGTTAGTATTCGAGACTAATTTGATTTCTGGCTTTGACGAACAATAGGGTAGCACCCTAAGCGATTAATTTTAATCACACAATAAATGATGCGTCAAACCAACTATCACTTAAGTTCGCACCAACTGATTTACCTACCAAATCGAAACATTTTGTCAATTCATCCAAACAAAGTGTTGGTTCATTGCATATAAATAGCAGTGAGTATTTGGTCTATTGTAGGTTGAAAACAAATCAGAAACACGCATACTACTTCTAGACTATGAATTATCTTATTGAGATTTCACATAACCCATCCAAATACTTCGATATGTGATACCATGATTTAAAATGATTGATTATCCATGATCTTTAACCAACAAGATTGTAGTATTATTTGAAAATGGCGAGCGTTGAATCTGCTCGTGACATGACAACAATGTTTCGAAAACTGGAGAAGTTTAAAGGCCAACACTTCAGTATTTGATAGAAAAAAGATGTAGTGTCTTCTCACCATGTTGAAGGTGGTTTACATAAGGATAAAATGTTAGAGCAAAGCATGTGTAGATAAAAATGAGAAATTAATTAGCTCCACATTTGATGTTTATCGTAATGCAGAATCTGCAAAGAATAAGATTCATTTGGCTCAAGATATAGGTATGTAGCTCAAGCAAGAATTTCTTGATCAGTGACTTCAATAATTACAAGATGATCAATGCAAATATTTGTGTTGGACAACACAATATATTCATATGTATCATGACACAATTTTCTAAATATAACATGAAGATGGATGAGTCCATCTGCTTGATCTCAAGTGTGATTGAAAAACTACCATCCTCTTGGAAAAAAATTTGACCATAGTTGAAACAGAATAAAAAACATGAATAGAGCTTCTTTTGTTAGTAAAAAAAAAGAGTGTAGGATCGTATTTCTTATCAAACAAGAAAGTATTCTACGGACTTTCACGTATGTCAAGGCAAAAACAAGATAAACACGTATGATAGAACAAGGAAACCATAAGGAAATCAACACAAACACAAATATCAAAGTTTTCTAGTTTCAATCTCAACTCACACATAGTTCGGTACAGGACTTCAACCAACAACTTATCCGAGTGTTATCAGTGGGAGAATGAGATGAGGCTATTTATTGTTGGCCACATTCACCCATAGCCTCCATGCGAATGAGATATGCATGGAGTGTCTCATTTTCCCATTGACATACGCAATTACCATATTGCCCATAAGGCTATAAAACATCGTTTAACTTAGCCAACGACCTGTACTAACCTATCACTAGCTAGGGACATACACAAAGTGCACTAACAATCTTCTCTTGAACTTAGCTAGTGATTTACAGACTTAACATATCACCTAGCAGGTGACATATGCAAAGTTACTTACAGACTCCTCCTAGACCTAGCTAGTGATTTATGGTCTTGAAGTCTTTGAATCTTCAAATATGGCATATTCTTCAACTTAGGGGTACATACAATAGTGTACTTACAGACTCTCATTGACGACTTGAATACTTTTTATTTTAAGCTTGTGTTGTGGCTTTATGACATCTCGTGTTCGTCTACATTTAGCTTCGATAACTTGGGAGGATTCAAGAAATCTTTCTCTTGATGTTATCTTCAATCTTTCTCTTGATGTTATCTTCTTCAATTCTGTGACGAAGACGAAGATCCAATTTCAAAATCATCTTGTGTTTCAATAGATAGAAAATTTGGATGCTACAATTTATGATACCCAGATCGTCCCCATCCGAATGGAGATTGAGTATGGACAGGGCGATCTAACCCTGCATTCAGTTTATTATCCAAGCAATCCTAATACTTGATTTAAATGAAAACGGCCCGATAGACTCAATCTAGACTCTTTATACATAATTCTAAACCTCGAATATATTCCTTTTGCAATTACTTTAATCCCATTCAAAAGCCCACGGCAAAGCCATATGTGATAAAACTATATAAGATGACCTAGGCGACAATAAAACAGTAAACTACCAACTAACGTCAGCAAAGACCAAACAAACAACTCAATTAAGACGACAACTAACAAACGTCAAACCAACCTCCCTAACGCAGTAAAACACAACTCGACCAAGAAAATACAAAACTCAAAATAGAATAAAAAAAGGAACGTCCCTCTTTAGCGACTCGGATAGTAACACCCAAATCAAGAAAAGGTGAGGTAGTCTTGACGGTTCACGAGGGCGGTGAACAGTGTTAGTGGTCGACGGTTACCGGTTATCGGTATTGGTGGCATTGATTGGGAGTTTGGGTTGTGGTGCTGACAGAGGACAGTGGTATATGATTGGTGACGATGATGGTGATGGTGATGGTTGAGGGAGATGTGGGTGGTGGTGTGTGGTTGATTATGGTGTTGGTTGATGAGAACGAGAGTGAGTGTGGTCTGGGGTGACAGTGGGTCGGCTATGGTTGTGAGTTGAGACGGTAGTCGGATAGTGAGAAGTGGAAGATGGTTCGAGATGAAGTTCGTGGTGATTTGGTGGGTGGGTAGGTTATATGGTGGTTTGATTTTCAAGTAGGCGAAGACGATGATGAGTGGTGATTTTGTTTATTTATTTTTTTCAGAATAAAAGGGCTAGCGTGTCGTGAAGCCCTAGAAAGGGATTTTTGCGACTCGCTAATCCCTTTCCTAAATTAGGGTTTTCAGTCTATTGACACCACTTGGAAGAGTGAACTTAGTTTCTTCATGTGGTGCAGGTAGACCGGATTTCAAATGTTTGACCATAGTCTTCACACGACCCAATGATCATAATGCTAGATTTTCGTGTGGCGTGAAGACACCTTTTTCATAGAAAGGTTTTCTCATTTTGACTTAGAAACATTATTACCTTTCCACCTCTTTCTTCCCCCAAACCTATAAAACAAAGTTCCAAACATACTAACAAGTTCATACATACTTGGAACTTCGTTCTTGATGCTTTTTATGGTCGAAACAGTTACGAATCTCTACAAAACAAACAAACACAACAACACGCAAACCGAAAACGCAAAAAAAATACATAAAATAATATAAATAAAAACTTTACAACATGGGCTAAATTCCAAGGTTCTACTCCTCTATGTCATTAAGCGGTTAAACGTAGATCACTTCGTCATTGTGATCACCAACCGGTTTCTATCTTAGCTTTATCAACCTTAAGCCCCGCCTATGAAATCTTATGACCTAACATTATCCCTTCACGAAAAATGAAATGACACTTGTCCCAATTATTCATCAGCTTCGTTTCCTCACAACAAGTAAGCACACGATCAAGGTTTCGCAGACAAATAACAAAGGAACTCCTAAAAATAGAAAGATCATCCATTAAAACCTCCATGGAGTCCTTAATAATCTCATGAAAAATGGCCACCATACATTTTTGAAAAGTAGTTAGAGCGGTACATAAACCAAAATGCCATGCGACGATATGCAAAGGTGCCATAGGGGCATGTAAAAGTGGTTTCTCCGGATCCTCTGGTGCAATATGAATCTAGGAATAACCGGAAAAACCATCAAGAAAGCAATAGAACTGTTGAACTTATAGTCGCTCAAGTAATCGATCAATGAATAACAAAGGTAAGTTATCATTTCGGGTGGCATCATTGAGTCTACGATAGTCGATGCAAACTCTCCATCCGGTGATGATCTTAGTGGGTACATGTTCATTCTTCTCAATCACTACCACAGTCATTACAGCTTTCATGGAGACCACCTAGACTAGACTCACTCATGCAGAATCGGAGATAAGATAAATCAAACCTGCATCTAGCAGAACTTCATTCTTCACGACCTCCTCTGTATTTGGGTTTAGCCTTATCTGAGGTTGTACCGCCAGCTTAAAATCCTCTTCCATCAAAATTTGTTAGTGGAAAATGAAGGGATAATACCCTTGGTATCTACTAGCTTCCAAGAAATCACATGCTTGTGTGCCCTCAAAACAACCATCAATTCCTCTTTCTCATCCTCCATCAAACTCGAAGAGATAATGACGAGTAACTAAGATCCCATATCAAGAAATCCATACTCCAAGTGAGATAACAATTCCTTAATCTCTAGGGGTGGGTGTATCTCAATAGATTGTTTCTCCTCCTCACTCTCCCTCTCAAACAGCTTAAAAACATTAGGATACTCTATCTCTAGGATTGGCCCACTAGATGGTAATGGCGGGTCCTACTCTAAGTAAAACTCAATTACTTCAATGCTCTAATACTCGACACCTAATAGTCATGTCTCAAGGGACCCTCACCCACATGAGACATACGAGTATCAATGAAGTAAACAATGTGATTTTGCTGTTGGGTATGCTTCATAGAACGTTGAATGTCGAAGGTAACCGTGTCATCATCAACATGAAGAATCAACTTACTGATTAGCTGTTGAGGGTTCAATCAAAGATAATATTTATATTGAGTCCTTAGTACCCTTAACTGTGTAGTTAGTGGTAGAAAGGGTGTCGAACCATGAAGGGTTTGTAGTTGGTGAATAAGTTCTAGTAGATTTGTAAAATGTCACTTATGAAGATGTTATGTTTTATGAAGTTTTTTCTATTTTTATTTGTTTATAAAAGTTTTTTTTTCTTAAAAGGTGTGAACCACAAAGTAATTCATGATTGTAAAACTAATTGATTTAATGACTACCAAAAGAAACTTGTTAGTAATACGAAGTTGTAAACAATAATTATGAAAAGGATCACATACATGTTCAACAAATAAAGTCTAGGGTGTTATCACAAATGGGTTTAGAATCACGATTGCAAAAGAGTATTAACGGGTTACGTGTTTCAAGGTTTAGGCATCAATAGCCATCAACATCGAGAGATGGACAAAAATGTGATTCCTTGATCTGGAACATGCCAACATAAGTTTGTATTAAAGCACTTAACCAAATTCATTTCACAACTTATATATTGGCAGAAGAATAGAATAAAAAAGTGAATTCAAAATAAGATTAAAGCAATCAATACAATTGTTCAAACACTTCGAATGCAAATACTAAAATAGAAAAAAATACCCAAATGATACCCTAAAACTTTAAATGTTTACACTGAGGAGTAAAATAGTTGAATAATTCTTTGAATTGTATTACTTTTCAACAGAAGATACAAGCACTAATATAGGGATTTTTACAATTAGGAAATACAAGGATAAAGGCAAATAATTAGGGATTGCACTAAATACATATTTACAATATAAATGGTTGGGCAAGAATTATGCAATGTCTTTAGTATAATGGTCAAAGACATTAAAGATGGTGATTATGATGATTCATTCCTTATACGCCCCCGCAAGATGGAGGATCCATCGGATACTCCTATCTTGGATCGATTTCGAAGAAAAGGTGCACGTGGCAGTGGCTTGGTTAGCATATCCGCAAGTTGATCATGTGAGCTTATGTGGAGAACATGTAATTTGCCAGCTGAGACTTGTTCACGAACAAAGTGGTAGTCAAGCGCAATATGCTTCATACGTGAATGATAGACTAGATTGGCACAAAGATAGGTTGCACCGGTGTTATCACAGAACAATGTTGGCGCTTGAGCTAAAGGAAAGCCTAGTTCATGTAGCAAGTGTTTGGTCCAAGTTAAATCCGCCGATGCATTTGCTAGAGCTTTATATTCTGCTTCCGTAGAGGAACGGGAAACAGACTTTTGACGAGTGGATTTCCATGAGATGATGTTGTTACCGAGGTAAATAATATATGCAGTAGTGGACCGACCGGCATCATGTACACCTCCCCAATCAGAGTCTGAGAAGGCCGACATGGTAAGAGGAGATATACAGTTCAGAAAGAGGCGATGATGAAGCGTTCCCTTTAAGTAACGAAGGACGCGTTTAAGAGCTTTGCCAGTGAGTTTGGCGGGGATTGTGCATGAATTGAGATAGTTTGTTGATAGCAAATGAGATGTCCGGACGAGTAAAGGCCAAGTATTGAAGAGAACCGATAAGTTTTCGATAGGGAGTGACATCAACGGAAGGAGATTGGTTATTGGAAGAAAGAGGTTCGGTGGTACTGAGAGGAGTGTGGACATCCTTGGCACCATCCATTTTGAATTGTTGGAGGATGTCTTGAATATAACGATGTTGAGGGTGATGTGGGAATAACTTCAACTCCCAGAAAATGATGAAGCATGCCAAGGTCCTTAATAGAAAAGGTAGTACCTAAGGCCTTAACAAATTGGTCTAGAAATGTGGTGTCATTGCCTGTAAGAACAATGTCGTCGACATAGACCATGAAGTAACAAGTGACTTGCTTGTGTTTGTAGATAAAGAGAGAGGCATCGGCTAAGGATTTACGAAATCCATAACGAAGAAGGAAGTTGGTGAGCTCAATGTACCAGGCACGTGGTGCTTGTTTCAGGCCATAAAGAGATTTTTTGAGCTTACAAATATGATGGGGAAATTGAGAATTAACATAGCCTGGAGGTTGAGTCATAAAAACATCCTCATGAAGAGTGCCATGAAGGAATGCATTATTGACGTCAAGTTGTCGTAGGGGCCAATTTTGGGTTAAAGCAATGGAGAGAATAGTACGGATGGTGATAGGTTTGGTGACAGGACTGAATGTATCAAAATAATCTTTTCCATGTTGTTGGAGGAACCCTTTAGCAACAAGACGCGCTTTATATTTGGCAATGGAGCCGTCAGGGTTGCGTTTGATGCGAAACACCCATTTGCATCCAATGGGTGTGTGAGAGTTGGGTGGCACAAGTTCCCACGTTTGATTTTGGATAAGAGCATTGAATTCAGAGTCCATAGCTTGACGCCACTCTGGGTCTTTGGCAGCTTGTGTATGAGTGGTGGGTTCAAGTGTGGGCGGTAGGGGGTGAAGTGTGGTGGCATTAAAAAGGTTGGGATTGTACTATTTGGGGTTTTGTTTGCGAGTTTGCTGTGGACGAGATGGGGCAGGAGGTGGTGGTTGCGAGGTTGAGGAAGATGTGCTTGGGTCAACTGAGGTAGGTGCATTGGGAATAGAGTCAGCGTTTGTGGAGACATTGGGAGTCGAGTGAATGGAAGGTTGAGATGAGGTGGGAGTTGGAGAGGGGGTCGTGTGGTAGTTCGTGGCTGGTGTGTTTGGTGGCGTGGGATTATTGGAGGTAGAATTGGTGGGTGAAACAGGTTGGTGTAGGGGCATGGTTGGAGCGGAAGGAAAGGAGTTTGAGGGAGGGTTAGAAAATGGTGTAGGTGTGGTGGGTGAAGATGGTGTAGATGTGCTAGTAGATGGTTTGATTTGAAAAGCATCAGGTGTTGGTAGTGGTATTGGGGAGGAACCATTTGAGGTGAATGGGAAAATGTGATCAATGAATTCCACATGCCTCGAGTGGTATAGACGGTGAGATGTGGGATCATAGCACTTGTAGGCGGATTTGGAAACGGAATAGCCAAGGAACATACATTGTTTTGATCGAGGATGAAGTTTGGATGGAGCATATGGGCGTAGCCACGGGTAACATAGGCACCCAAAAGGTTTGAGTTTGGTGTAGTTAGGTGGGTGGAGTCATAAAATGAGAAATGCCATTTTCTTGAAGATAAGAAGTGAGGCCAATGAATTCCCCACCGTTATCAGTAAAGATTGAAACTATGGGGGTATGGAAAAAAAATTCAACAAGTTGCTTAAATTGCGGGAATAATATGGAAACATCGGATTTGCGTTTGATGGGTAAAGCCATGTGTATTTGGAGTAAAAATCAACAAAAATGACATAATATGCAAAACCATCATTAGAGAGTTGAACTGGACCCCAACCATCCGAGTAAACAAGTTCAAGTGGTTTTGAAACTTTGAATGAATTTGTACCAAAGGGTAATTTGTGACTTTTATTTTAAAAGAATGAAGTACAATGAAAGAAATTTGTGGACATTTTATTAGAGTCAAGGCCTAATTTATTTAGTAGTAGTTTTAGGATCTTGATGGATGGATGTCCAAATTGGTGATGCAAGGAGAGAAGAGATCCAAGAATCTTGGTGCTTGAGTTAAGTTGAAGAGGAGACGAATGATAAGTGGGAGATGCATAATATACATCATTGATGTTCACACCCCGCATGAGACGCGCCCCCGTGCGAAGATCCTTAACAAAGAAATGAAAAAGAAAAAAATCAACAGAGACACGGTTAGTGCAACAAAGTTTAGCAACTGAGATTAGATAATTACGTAACTTAGGAACAAGCAATACATTTTTTAAGTGCAAGGGACGAGAGGAAGTGGTAAGGGACGATTGGGCAATATGAGAAATATGAAGAGTATTACCATTTCCAAGAACAATTTCATCGGGCCCCCCATAGTCCGAGAGGTTGTGTAATGATGCGTGGTCGGAAGTTGCATGACTAGATGCCCCGGTATCAAACATTGGCATGGAAGATGAGCCTGCTATAGAGGCGTTTATGGTTGGAGTTGGTGAAGACTGCGCAAGGGCAAGATTATTGTTTTGTAAGAAGCGCGCAAACTTGCGACAATCCTTTGTGTCATGACCTGGGATGCTGCAAAATTGACAGAAAAGTTTATTTTGTTAGTACGAAAATTCGACGCGCCATTGTTCTGTTGAGAATAGCGGTTTTGTCTTGGGCCAGGTTGATTGGGCCTGATAGAGTTCCTAAAATCAGAATTGGGCCTTGAAAAAGGTCTTGAACTTTGTCTCTGTGTATTGTTTACAGTGGTGACTAGGGCAGGGGTTTGGGAGTCTTTTAATGTCCTTTCATGGTCAACCAACTTTTCAAAAAGGTCATGGAAGGAGATGGAGGTGTCTCGCATCTTAACAACATCAACTATTGGCTTGTAATCTTCACCTAGATGGGAAACAATATGGACAACAAGATCATCATCATCAACCGGTTTTTGGGCGAGAGCTAATTCATCCGCAATAGCCTTCATCTCATATAGATATTCGGCGATGGGTTTATTTCCTTTGGTGTGTGTAGCAAGTTTAGATCGTAGAGATATGATACGAGAGTGCGAAACGCCCGCATAGCTGGCTGTTAAACGGTCAAATAGTTGGCGCGATGTCTCGGCAGAGGAGACGATGGGGAGTATGGTGGCAGAACAGCAACCAAGCAAGGCGCCTAATAGGATTTGGTCTTGGCGATACCAAACTCGATATTCAGGATTGGGTTTTCCTTCAAGAACTTTCGGTGGTGGTTCGGTGAGGCCGTCAACAAACTGCTCTAGTTCAAGACCCGTGAGTGTGGAAAGCACTTGTTTTTGCCAAGACAAAAAATTATCAACTGTGAGTTGTATGGGAAAATGAGTGTGTGTTGAAAGATGGATGATGTTAGAGGAAGGTGCCATGGAATCGGATGTTGGATGAAAGAAGCAAGGATCAGGAAAAAAGAAAACTCAAAGGAGTTTTATGGCTCTGGATACCATAAAATAGTTGAATAATTCTTTGAATTGTATTACTTTTCAACAGAAGATACAAGCACTAATATAGGGATTTTTACAATTAGGAAATACAAGGATAAAGGCAAATAATTAGGGATTGCACTAAATACATATTTACAATATAAATGGTTGGGCAATAATTATGCAATGTCTTTAGTATAATGGTCAAAGACATTAAAGATGGTGATTATGATGATTCATTCCTTATAAGGAGAGTCCATGGAATTAGCCTCACATGGTTGTTGAATCTTGAATCATGGATGAAAGGAATGAAGGAATTGCCTTTGATGTTCTTAGAGAATGAGAAATGGTGATTCTTCATAAAAGTTTGATCTTGATGATGGTGGATGATTAGGAATCAAAATTGGGTTGATGAAATGGTTAGATTGATTTGGAATGATGGGGTTTTTGTTTTTGATGTCCCAAGACTCATTTTATTCTAATTAAGGTGAAACTCCCATAAAAAAAATGGGTCAAAATAATAAATTTTCGGAAAAGTATCCAATCTGCCGTCGGGGACGCCAAAGTTGGTGTAGGCGCCGCTAATTGGAGTAGGCGACGCCATCTTGAATTTGTCTACTGGAATTGCTGCCAATTGACCCCAATTCTTGGCGGATGCCTACGCGAATGGCGTTGTTGACACTACTAACTTAAAGACTAAAGAACGAAGAAACATACATAGGAAAATAGATGTATTTTGCAACACATCATGGTCCTACTTTAATTCG
The DNA here is from genome assembly GCA_028751855.1 of Ambrosia trifida. Classification (NCBI taxonomy): domain Eukaryota; kingdom Viridiplantae; phylum Streptophyta; class Magnoliopsida; order Asterales; family Asteraceae; genus Ambrosia; species Ambrosia trifida. The sequence continues at coordinate 57,541,949 of CM054122.1, read as the reverse complement.
AGAAACCTAAGTAGAATACTTCGTTGCGTTTACTTAGTTTCTGGACTTCTGGTTAACTTGTCTAAGATTAGTTTGTATGGGTGAATGTGTTTTTTTCTCAAATTCAGAGCACGATTAATATATTAAGGTGTAGGGCTTGATCTTTCCTAATTTAACCATTTTGGGCTTACACGTAGGCGCGAATATGAATCTAGTGAAGCACTGGAAACCAGTGGTGGATGTTTTTACAAAGAGATTATCGAAATGGGAAGCAAACACTTTGTCGGTTGGTGGCAAACTCACATTGATCATATTAGTACTCGACTCCCTTCCAACTTGTTTTTTTTCATTATATAGGGCCCCATATAAGTAATGAACCAACTAGAACGGATGAGAAGAGAGTTTATTCATGGAGTACCTTTGGATTAGTCGAAAATAAAATGGGTGGCATGCCAAAATGTTATGACCCCTAAAAAAAGTGGTGGAGCCGGGATCGATTCGTTGAGATATGCTAATTTAGTAATGCTAGCAAAATGGTTGTGACAATTCAACATGGATGACAACAATTTGTGGAGGAAAGTTATACGGAGTATGCATCATAGCTCATGATTGTTGAATTTTCATCCCGGAAGACTTACAGATGCGAGTCCATGGAATTAGGTTATCAAGGTTTCAAGAGATATGGAGGGTACGAAACCGATTTGGCTGCATTCTTTTAGGGTATCCGAGGCCATGGGGGCCAAATAGTACTCTAGGAGTGTTGGTTGGTTGAAAACCCAATGTATAATTGGTTCCCGTTGCTTTTTGTTTGGAGCAGGTAAAAAACGTGATGGTGGCCGATAGGGTTAAGGATATTGATGGGGGTAAGGGTGATATCTTGCATTAACGAATCACGGTGTAAGAAGTTAGGGAACTCAAAGACCTGACTATCGCTTTGTCAAAGTTTATTGTAAGGACCTGTGTGGATGGATGGAGATGGTTGTTTGAAGCCTTAGGAGTCAGCTGCATCTCGCTAGGTTTACAAACTTGGTGACAAATTTATTGTGGAATAAATGGACTCATGTCATAGTTAATTTCCTAGCGTGAAGGTTGTCAATGGACAGTCTCCTGACACTGGTAGCTCTAGCTAGAAGAAACGTTCATTTGGAGTCGACTTGGTGCCATTTTTGTGACCAAGATGATGAACATGTGGATCATTTGTTTGTTGGGTTGACCCGCGGCTCCGCTAGTTTTGGATTTTGTTGCACAATGATGTAAAATATGAGGTATCTTTGCTTTCGGTTCCAAGGATATGTTGACTTTCTATAAGTATGTTCACGACTCCTCGAAGTGGAGGAAGGTGGTCTACTCAGTTAAACAAATAACAATTTGGTGTATTTGGAATAATAGAAATGTCTTGGTTTTCAACCGGAAACAAGTTAGCTTAAGTCGGATAAAGGAGGAGATTAAACATTTTGGATTTCTTTGAACCAGAAACCGTTCGATAATGCAAGAAGTTACGTGTGAGCAATGGTGTAGATTTGATGCATCGGCTATGAGTGTTTGATTATTGATGTAACTAGTTGTTTTTAAATCGCGCGTTGCGCGATTCTGGTATCTGACGTTTTTGAACAACAGGTAAAGTCATATTTAAGTAGATGAATCCAAGGAAAATGTTTAAAATTGTCAAAGCATATACGCAACTGAAAAGTTTACAACTTTTTTCCTTAGTGATTAGAGATCTAATTACAAAAACAACAATGCGTACATTTATGAAACATTCATCAATCATTTTCTAAAACGTTAAAGAAAAACGCAAGTAAGATGTTAACCATAGTTACCAAACAAAAATCCATATTAAATCTTTTCGCTACCAAACTACCGCGGGTACCCGACACGATATAAAAGATGTCCTTCTCGGCCCCGATCCCCTAGGACTTCTACTTATTAGGTGTGTGCATACACACAGCCTACCACTTTCCATTATTGAAGTTTACATTTGTTTTTTGTTTTATTTGTTTTTTGTTTTATTGTAATTAGCAATATAATATAATATAGGGGAAACCAATTATTTGACCAATCCAATCCAATGGTAATCTAGTGTGGATTTTTAGATGGTTTTAACAGTTTGATTCCACCTTTACAAACTGAACCATTTGGGTTCAACCTAATGAATACCCCTACGACTATTTAACTAAGAGTTGTCATCTTTACTTTCAGATTTTTGACCAAAACTTAACCTGGTAAGCCATATATACAACAGAATATGTTTCACTTGTACCAAAATGACATGAAAGATATTGTGTCTAAACGTATGTCTACACATAAGTTCATGACTATTATGACTTATTGATTTTGAGTCTACCTATCGGTGTTGTCATGCCTCCCTCTCTTTGCGACGGATCCTGAATTTGACATGGTGACCCGAAGGTTTAGCATAAAGTCATTGTGGATTGTAGCCAGTCGAAATAAATATTTAGTTTTTGTGTACCTTCTGCCTCGAGGAGTGGTCAAGTTGCGGAGATTATATTTATACTACTTAACACTTGCTTAACAGTTTGAAACCGAACATCTTCATTGAGCACACCATGCGTACAGAAGAGAAAAAGCCCCAATTGACCATGATCCAGTCAAAGTTGATACAAACATAAAACTATTATTTAACATTGTATCTATAAACTAAGACAATAATCACGTTTAAAATAATATCATTATTGTTGAAATAAAGCATAAGCTGATCAATTACGACAAAATCAAAATTACAACAATGTTAAGCAAAATGTACAACACTCAATTCATTACTCAACAAACCTTCCATTTGATCACCAACAATCACCACGGTAACATAGCAACAACCTTAACCCAAGTCGGCCCGGAAAGAATATCAGCAGCCCAAGCGCAAGCATGAGGCCGCCCCTGAAACCACCCCTTCGCCTTTGTGGACCTCAAGTAACGCATCCCGGGTTGGTGATGCAAATCCGCCAGCATGAATCTATCTCCAGCCAAATACTTACTCTCCTTCAACCATTGTTCGTACACGTCCAGCACGCTTTCCAGCTTCCTTTCGTACTCGCGCACTTCTTGACCGCCATTTTTCCCCTCTATGGTTGCTTCGATTAGCTTCGAGAAAGGTGGATCGAATCTCTGGTTTTCAGTATCCATCCAAACCATTTGTATCGCTAATTTAACCAGATCCTTTAATATTATATCCGTTCCGTTACCTTCGTATTTGTTTGCTATGTATTGTGTGATTGCTCGTGATTCTGTAACAAATAAACCTCTACCTGTCCGCATCAGTTCTTTGACATGAACAACCGAATATTGTTTCTTTAAATCTCCGGCCCACAACCACTTGTCTTTATCGTCAACAAAGTTACACTGCTGCAGCAAATAAGCAACATCCTGCAGCTCTGAAATAGCTTGAACAGACCCGGGTTCTCGCTTCCAACTCGGAGACAGAATAACCTGATTATTCACTACCTACGGCCGATAAGGTCTAACCAAAACCTTAAACTGGAGCCGTCCCCTAACTTGCCACGGATTAGAATTTGAAACTTATTTTCTTGTACCTGCGTTTGGTTCAAAACAGCAACCAAAGCCTTCCAAGGTTGATATTAGTCGCTCAAAGTGTATTCAAAATGCATAAAAATATAAAGCCTTCTCAAGTGTTTTATTCAAATAAACAGATTATAATTTTAAAATATAGCTTTGTAATCATATCTAAAATTTTAATAACTTATGCAATGGCTGGCCAGTCAAACCAACCCAACCCGCACCCGGCACCGTCCTCTTGGTCAGCACAACGCCAGAGTCCCCCGTCTCTTTCCGCACTGGAGTGTGGTGGTGTGCATGCCGGTTGCCCGGCTCTGAGCACATTAAGTGAAACAAACCATGCTCAGGTTGAGCTTGTTTACACCCAAGTGAAGTACAGTAAACAAAACCTCAATTAAACCTTCTTTGTGATAATAAAAAAGACGTGAATGATGCAATATTTGAAGAAACAGTAGTTTTGGATGTCTGGTGTAAAGTCAAGCCTCCGCTAATCACAAACATTTCATATGACCCATGTACCTTAAGACAGAATGAAATCACCAAGCCACCTATTGCAGTCAATATAATTTGTATGGATTGAAGCAATAAATACCTGAACAAATTGAGATCAACTTACAACAGGAAATTATGTCCATTTGATGAAAAAAAGAAACTACATCAATAAAAATAAATATAAAAACAGTTCTAACCGGGAGCTGCACACGTTTTGTAGGAAATCTGAAGGAAGTCCCTCCCAGGTAAAAGACCTCTCAGCGGACATCCAAAACTCTGCAAGAAAAGACCGGTAATAGCGCCTTAAAACAAAATGAGGAACAGAACCACAAGAAGTAAATGATTGTTTTATAAACAATACTTCATGAAACTACTGTAATTACCTATATGATAAATGTACATACAATCCATGGTTTAGAGAAGGTGTATCACTGCTACTATTATTATTATTATAAATAAATAAATCAGATATGCAGAGACTAAATGCATGTGCGCCCAGGCAAAAATATTATAGAAAATGGAAAATTCTTGCTATTTTTTTGGCGATTGGCGCCTATTCGTCTAGGCGCCTATGCGGCTAAGCGAATCAAATGCCTTAGTGCCCAAGTGAATAAACGTCTATGCGCCAAGGCGAATAGTCTATGCGCCTAAGCAAATCAAACGCTTAAGTGCCTATTTGCCTTGGCGTTTATTCGCCTAGGCACCTACGCGCCTAAGCGAATTAAATGCTTCGCTCCTAAGCGAATCAAATGTACCTACGCATAGGTTTTATTCCCATGGATTCTGCCTTCTTTTTTTCCACTTCTTTCATTGTAGTAAAGCAAACAATCACTACAATTATATAAGAAAAAAACAGTTTAGTCATTAATTAGTTATTTTCAGTTGCGACTGTTTATACAATAATTAGGAAAGATTATATAACAAATGTTTGTTTTACGCACACTTTAACCGTTGAGTATGTATACACTCTGGATTCAGTTGCTGCAAAATTAAGCAATATTACATAAAAGATTAAAAGCCCATTAACATTTTAATTGAATCGAATGAGTTAACCAGGTGCTGGATTTGCGTTTTGGATAAACAGAATATGTTCTAATTATCTGAATAATCAGTTTGTAGACAATAATCCACATCCAAACATTATCTTTCACAACTGGTAAGCAGTTGATAGTAATTCCAATATAACTAATCATGTCTAATCCACAACATTTACCAACATATCAAGAAAAACAGTTGTTCATTAGTATTTTCACACCAATATTAATCAGTACAACAGTAGATAAACAACAAACAGAAACAGACCTCTGTTTGCGGCTTATTTGATAGTATCGCTGTGAGTGTTCATCCCATTGAAGGAATATTTGTTGTTCATCATTCCTTCGTATTTTGCGCAACTACCCACCATTGAAACACATACAATGGTCTTCATAATACATAAAGTGACCAAAAAAACATGTCAAAGAGTTGAGCAAAACGAAACTTATGCAGACGACTGTGACAAAACACCAACATAAAACATAAAAATACACTACCGTGTCCAAAGGACGAATTACAATTTCAACAGACAATATGTTCTTTATCAACACCAATAACAACAAATAAGTGAGCCTTCATTAGCCAATACCTACCATTTAAACACATACAGTGGCTTACATAGCACATCAACTGACCCAAGAAAAAAACAAAAAAAAACAAACATGTCAAAAAATTTAGCAAAACGGAATTTATGTACCTGCATAAACACGCTCTAGCTCAAACGTAGAAAGCCGACGCAAACCTACAAATGGAAAAAAAACCTAAGAAAAAACGGTACAACAACATTGATTCATCTTATGTTTTACATAGATTCATCTTAAGAAGGAAAATAATCCCTTACATGGCCCTAACCAGACTCGTTCCAGCCCTTCAGTCATTACCAATAAAAGCTTAGCCTGTAGAACCATCACAAACAGAAATACATAAGAACCACACAATAGATTGTTATACGACATTCATAAATGTAAAAAAAAATAAAGAAAAAACAAAATGCTTCATTCCTATCATCAACGGAGGCCATGCAATGAAGCATCTAAACCGTCGGATAATCGATTAGGGTTTGAAATATACCTCAACATTCTAAATTTTCCAAGAACAGGAGACGTACTTCCGTTCTAAGCTAGAAATCGGCAGAATTACCTCAGCATTAGCCATTGAAAAACCCTACACAAAAATTCCACCATCGTTACCATCTCTCAACAACATATCTGTGGTCTAAACGATTACTACCATCGCCATCGCATCAAGATCCGAAACGAAAGCCAGAGTCAGGTTGGTGGTGGCTGGTTCCAAGACATGAAACTCTGTAGAGAGAGAGAGAGAGAGAGAGAGAGAGAGAGAGATGAGATGACAATGAGTTGTACCAAGGTTTTCAGAACCGGACCGGACGTCGAACCGGACCCCCGGCCGGTTCACCGGTTCGACCGGTCCGACCGGTTCGACCGGTTCGACGAACCGGCCCAAAAAACAAAAAAAAAATTAAAAAAAATTAAAAAATCCGGTCCGACCGGTCCGGTTTCCGGTCCGACCGGTCCGGTTTCCGGTCCGACCGGCCGGTTTTTCGGTCCGACCGGCCGGTTCACCGGTTCGACCCCCGGTTCGCTGCAAAACGGTCCGACTACCCGAACCGGACCGGTCCAGGCCCCGGAGCCCGGTCCGACCGGTCCGACCGGCCGGTCCGGTCCGGTTTTCAAAACAATGAGTTGTACACATATGCCGTATCTCTACAACACGTGTAAATCTAGAAGTTACTAAAATACCCTCCAATAATCAACTGTTCAAATCAGTTGTGTTATTAATATAGTGTAATTTATACTTTGGTGTCGACCTACTATGTCCGTTAAAAAATATATTATTCTCTTTACGAAACTTGTTTAAGAATTAAGAGTGTTGACAAACCTTCATATGTAGATTAAATATGTAGATTAAATATGTGCTAAATCACTTTCCACTAGTTCCTCGGCCACTCTAAAAACTGTGATGCCACATAAGTCATATTAAATTGGTACATGGAAACATTAATATACACAAATAAGTTATACTAATGGGATTTCACCGCAACATGAAACGGGATTTCGGATTTGGTTTCGGTTGGTATAGGATTGTTTCGTTACAGTACCAACATTTTATAGCAACTGAAAGACAAAACCAAAAGAATAAAGCACTGATGCCCAAAATGATATCGATACGCATTATACGATGGTTGAAAACCATGAATACAAATAAACTCATGATATGAACGTAAGGATAAATAAATGAACGCATCAGATCAAATGAAAAATTAATTGGTAAAGGCATATGTTGTTAAATGAATAAAACGAGTTAACGTTAACCCGCGCGTTGCGACGGGTTGTTGATTATTAATTTCTTTTGTTTAAGCGAAACGTTGTTCTTTTGTTGCTTCATTCGTAGCATACATTACCAATCTAAGTCAACTTACACAATATTAAGCATAATCATAAAAACATACATATTAAACCAAAAATTATGTAAAACAAAAGTTTTGCTTAAAACAAGCTATAACACTTATGACACGTACTAATACACAAAGTTTATGATAAATAGTTAATCTAAGGGGCATGAAAATTATGATGGGTTAACCGGGCATATTAAAAAAAATAACAGGGAGTAAAATTAGAAGCAACCAAACCCAAAAAAATTACTAAAATTTGATGACATTTTAAAATACATAAAAAATTCCATGATTTTGTCCCTATTATTTTCATCTTCTGACAACACATATTGTAACACACATATCCCCATGAACAATTAATCTCTCCAAAACCTTCCCGAAATTCTCAAAGCTTCATCACCGGAAAATGAACGCCATTTTCGTTGCATATTCCTTTGCCACCACCGCTCATCTGTTGCCTTTCAACATCATGACGACACATAATAGTCCTTCCCGGCAATGACTAAGCCGGTTTATGGCGGTTTACCTGTAAACGGGGAAGCCGCTGTTAGACTTACAAAGCAATACTACGTTGAAGATATACGGATGGTGACATCGTTGTTGAAGATATTTCTAAAGCGACTTTGGCGTTACGGTTAAACACAGAATGGTGTCATCCTCGTTAAAGACGGAAAATCCAAAGAGGAAACGATGGTGGTGACATCGGTGAAGACAAAAGAATAAAGGAACGGTAAGATATGGTAGTTGCAAACGTTGTTGCCGTAATTATATATATATGTTGATTTCGTTGTGTCGGTTGATATTTGTGTATATGTGTGAGAGAACGCGGCCGTTATCTTACCGTAGCAAAGATGAGGCGTTGATAAACATAAAGTCAAAAGGGAAACTGTAACGGTGATGTATAGAAAGCCGTTAAGTAACGTTAAGATACCGTTAAGTTGGTATTTGTATTAATATATAATGTGAGATTGAATCAAACTTTAAGAGATCGCCATGTGACACAGCCTGAATGAAGCTAACAAATAACAACGAAAGCTATTATCTTAGAACGAAGCAAAATACAATGATAGACCAAACAAAATTTGACTCGGGAATTTGTATACAAATGTAGAATATAATCATTACCATTCATTATTTAGTAGTATGTAAAAGTACAATGTTCTAAAACCAAACTAAAATACGCCACATATTTTAGCATAAAATTTATGGATTCGGGTAGATTCAATTGGGTTCAGGTCAATTTTAGGTTACACCAACAAACACTTTTAGCTAAATGGGAAGTGTTAGTGTCCACTTGATGTGTTTGTAGTTTGAGCGGTTTATTTTTGTAATAAAAAAATCTTCAATAATATATAAATGAAAGCTAATGAGGGACATATGTCACCTTATGGGGTTTTCTTTAAGTTTTACCCGCTCTTTTTACCGGGTCAATTAAATGAGTCACAGATACTCCATCTACTATTAAATTATGTTTTCTCTCTCATATGCATAGCACATGCACTTTCCCCCATGATTTTTAAACGTTAATAACTTTTTTAAACGACATTTTTTTTTGAAAAAAAAAATTACACCAAATTAACGAGTGTGTTATTATCTTTCCAACGAGTACTACAATGCTATATAAAAAATAAAAAAAAATGAGCATTTTATTATATTTCTAACAAGTACCATATAAGTAATGGTTATAGTTTACATTTTGTTAGAATAAACCTGTCAAATTGGACGAATATGTAAAGAGTATTCATTAACTTAGATTATTATGAAATAGAGCTTAGAAACAACTGTTTAAAGCAACATCTGTTTGAAGGAAACTGTTGAACAACAACTGTTTGTAGTAACATCTGTTTTAAAAAGATCTCTTTAACAAACTCTCAGCCTTTGAAAAGACATTACTAAACACATTTTTTCTTGCAACAGATGGTTGACTTCTTAATTTGGTGTTTAGTAAATAGGACATAGCAGTTGGCCTACTTATGTTTTTTATATTTTGGGGAGTAATTGTCTTAAACAGACCAAGTTTTCCATTTTGTATGCAGTTTTATTAACTCGGATATTTCATTGAAATTATGTAATTGTAATAATAAGTTTGAATCTTATAACAGCTGTTTGACAAATTTGTTGGCAAATTAACAGATATTCGTAAACAGAGTAATGAAATCTTAGTTGAAGATTAAGATTATCTGTTTCTTTTAAAAATCTGTTATCCCAGCAGAGCTTTTCATATGTTTGTTGATATATCATCAGCTGTTTCATTTATCAGTGGTTTCCAATCAGCTATTTTATTCAATGAATGGATTTCCAATTTTAGTTGAATTTAGTCTTCCCGTGTTTTCACACGAGATTTGTAATAATGTTTTTATATATGTAGGTAACATGCAAACAAATATTTACAATGTTCATTCCCTTCATAAAAAATTGTTATCTACAACATAAAAATGTTAGATAAGGTAGATCAATGAAATCAAATGTGTGTTTTACAAGCTTTATATTATAAGATGTGATGCTATCGTTTCATCAGTTTAAATAATAATGATTTCAAAATATCGGTTTGGTTCGATTTCTTAAAACTGTTTGGTTTTGTTTTCGGTTTTATTAAGGGATTTGTTCGGTTTATCAAAGTTTCTGTTTTTTTACCCACATTACGTAAAATATAAAGACTAATATGCATAATCCAAGAGCTATAAAAAACTTACATGTTTACATTTTAATTTAACCTTTTAAATTAATATTCTTCGCATCAACCAAATATTTAAACTATTTTTTTTTGTTTCTTTATAATTTGTATTTAATGTTAAGTGATACTACCGTTGACTTTTTTATATACCTTCATATACAAAGGTTGTTTTAAATTGGAGTTGTAGCAAACCAAAATAAAGAAATATAAAGTTTATAAGTTTTTGATTAATTTTGTTTTACAACCTGTCCAACGGACGGGTATAAAACTAGTGTATTGATAAATTAAAGGGGTATTGGATTTTTAATAATCTAAAGTTTGGGCCATTGGCCTATAATAATCCGAACTTTAATGTTGGCAGAGGATAATCCCAAGTGGACATGTGGGTGTCAAAAATGAACCCCCGTTAACTCTGAACTAACTGGGTTAGTGTATGCTGACGTGGAAAATGACATGGCATGCTGACGTGTACAAAAATGAAGACGTGGCAGCTGACTTGTCATGATGACTTGAAAAATATTTTTTTAATGCCACGTCAAAAAAAGGTTTATTATTGGCTCAACGTTAAAGTTCGGATTATTATTGGCCAATGGGAAAAACTTTGGATTATTCATTACCCCTATTTATTATTATAAATCCTTAAAACATTATTATAAATCCTAGATGTGTTTTACGACACATCAAACATCCCCACACTTATCTCTTTTTCGTCCCTGAAAAAGAATTATGCTATGGAATCACAGTTAGGTTTACATCCAGTTTCAAAACATAGGTTACTTAATTAATAATCTACTAACGTGTTGATTGCGATTGCAGGTATATTGATCCTCTTAAACCCACACCGGTTTCCAAGCCCCTTTTTATTTATGTTAAGTTCATGTTGATTAGTCTATCTAGGGTCTCACTCGAAGGAAGCCACAGTTCCTCCTAATCCCGCCTCAAGCTTATGAAGCTAAAGGAACGACCAATTGACCATTTCCCAAACGTCTTATGTAGAAAACCAAGAGAATTTAAAATCACTTTTTTTTTTTTGGCATACTTAACTCAGAGGGTGTGACCAATCCAAGTCGCTATCCCAGTGGCCAGGCACCTTAAGCTTCAGCATTTTTGCTTTGATTTCTAATTTTTTTTTTAGTGCTTAGAAATTCTAACGGTTTTCTACTTATAACGGTGCTTCTTATACTATTTTTGGCGGTTTCGGTCTCCCCGTTTCTCCTAGATGAGAACCCACAAAATAGCCTAACATAATTAATTTATTACTTTTCAAAGGAAACCTTTCTACCGGCCGAGCCTACCCACATATCCCAAATCAGACACGTTTTCAATCAATTTTAATCTCTTATTATACATACTATTTGAAAACCGGACACCTAACTTTACCTATCATTTTCCATATTTTATATAATGCAAACTTCAAAATCAGGGACTTTTTTTTTCAGTTTTTTTTTTCTTTTTTTTTTTAAACGACTTTATATACAAACTAAACGACAGTTTCCCATCCCCACACTTAAACTCTACATTGCCCTCAATGTAGGAATAGAAAACGACTCAAAACAAAAACTAATAAAAAAATTCCGAATACAAAAATAAAAAGACGAGGGCAAATTGAAAAGGACTTAGCTGGTTAATTTTTCTTTGTAAGCTCTAGTCCAATCCAGCTCGATCGTATAGCATTTTGGTCGCGATCGGCTCTGACACAATGGTAAACTCTCGGGTTGCTTCAATATAACGTACAGGTCCAGAATCACCCGAATGGAGATTGAGTACGGGTGGTGCAATCCAAACCTGCGCAAAACAAAACAAACAAAACCCGAGCATAATACCGAACCACACAAAAATAAAAAGACTCAAACTACTAACTTAGACTCATAATTTAACAACAAACAAGAAAACGTACCTGCTTGGCAAAATGGCGGTTAATGGTGGTAGAACCAAATGGGTAGAAAAGAAAAAAAAATCTGGTTCTCGCTCAACGTGAAGGACACTGGTGATCACAACACGCGTTGCAAGCGAAGAAAAATATAACTTTCCGGGGTAATAGCTGCTCGCATGAGACGAACAGGTCAGCCCAGACTACTCACATTACGTGAAAAGTCTTTTTTCAGAGAAAGTTAATTATTATTATTATTATTTTTTTTTTTAAGAAAAAAAAAATCTCTTATTACCCAAACCTTTACCAAAACTCCCACTCATAAAATATATATATAAAGATAATACATGGGATCCGCTCATGGTGAAATTTCCACTACCTAGGCAAACACGCAAACCTGCTAACTGACTCAAAGGCACAAAAAACAAAGATAAAATAGAAAGATAAAAACCTACAAACTACTACCAAAGAACGACCACAAATAAAAAAAAAATGAAAAGCTAGAAAAAAAAAATAGGTATAAATATAAATTTACAAACTCTACAGAGCCTCCCCACACTTAAACTTAATCAGGGGGCTTCTCTTTTATCTGGACCCGATCCAACCCATTTAATTCCACCCGGTCCATATTATTTAGAAAAATTACATTAGTGGAATTTAAAAATATTTTATCGAATTTAAATGGGTCGGGCCACCAATATTTAAATTTACCTGGACCAAACCTGATTCTTGGCATGTAATGAGGGGACTTGTTATCTCTACAACTCCTGACCCTCACCCTGTGTCGGTCCAGGTGCCTCTTCGCCTTCTCCCGTGGTGGTGGCCATGGTGGTGGCACTAGTAGCAATTTAATATCCAATGCCTGCACGGGCCGGCTGTGGTGTTCTTCTTCTTCCACCACTGCTTCTTTCTCATCTTCCTTGTTTGGTGACACTTGTTCAAAATCTTTGTCCACTTCTGGAGCTGTCAAATCAATCAACTCGTCACCAAACTCTGCTTCCCCATCAGCTGCTTCTTCAAGCAGGTCAGTGGTGTCTTCCTCTTCCACCATTTCTTCCTCAAACAGCCAGCCTGTGGATTCTGAAAAATCCATATCTTCCTCAGCCTCCCCTATCTTCTCCATCATGGCTTTCCTATGCGCGTCCCAGGCTATCCTTTCTATCTCCTCATCATCACTCCAGACATCTGCCTCCCAAGGGTATGCTGTTGAACTAGAGATCTGGCAAGGCTGCTCATCCTGCTGAAACAAAGGTGGGACTAAGGCGTCCATTATGGTCTCTGGCTCTAACCCTGAATCCTGCAAAATATCATCCTTACAAGACAAGTGTAAAGAATCATATGGGTCAGTTAAATCATGCACAGAATCAGATGAGTAAGGACAAACAGTTTCAGCAACGGGACTAATACAATCAGGTAATCTAAGTGTTACCATCTCGTCTGGGTCATCATATGTGAAATTAACCTGCTGAACTGGAGGTGGGACTTCAACGTCCATTATAGTCTTCAGTTCATCCACCTGAGCCTCTAGCCTTTTAAGTGCCGCATCTTGTTCCCTCAAAGAGTCGGTGCGCTTGGATAGCAAAGAATCGATATCCTCGAGCATGAGCTGTTGTTTAGCAAGTAAGGCGGCAAAATCGGGTCTAGTGTGAGACGAGACATCCCGATAATCGGGATGTTGATAAAAATGTTGGCTAGGTGGATACTCTGACGAGCTCCCACCATGCCTTTCCTCATACATCTTAGCTTGTAGACGATCAGGCCGACTTTTTATTCTATCTAGTGACTCAGATGTTGCAGGGTTAAACCACCGGTTAGCCTGCGGGTATGAAGGCTGGTATGACTGATATGGCTGCGGCTGCAAATACGTGTTAGAATAATAATCTGTGGAATACCCCGATGAATATGAATGAGGGCATCTTATGGTAAAGTGGGGTCCTCCGCAGATCTCGCACATGATAAAAAAAATTATTTATTATGAAAAAAAATAATAATAAGAAAAAAAGAAAAAAAAACAAAAATTATTCACAAAATAGTAGACTAGAAACGGATCGGATAATTCTCAAGAGTGCTAATTGCGTCCCCGGCAACGGCGCCAAAAACTTGATGTGTGTAAATGTATATATATAAATAACACAAGTTCTAATTAAAACGACTCACCTAAAAACTACACACGCACGGCAAGTGTACCGGTCGCAAAGCAGTATACAGATAAGACCGAGTATCGAACCCAAAGACGCGAAGACAACTCAAGATCACAACCTCTACCGAATACTAGCCTAAATAAATATATACTTAAATGGGGGGTTAAACTAATAATTATAAACTTAAAAGAAACTAAATATAAATAAAGTAACCTCAGCTGCTTATGGGAACTAGGAACTTGGAGAAATCGGATAGGAAGAAGGTTGGTTACTTAGGTAAAATCCCCTAGACACTAGCAATAAATCCTGAATCTGGTAATTAACTTGAGACCCTATTCTTACCTAATAAATCTCCTGTCAAGGATAGCTCACTAGACTTAAGGCGGGACAAGTGTAGAAATGCTAAGATGGACCTGGATCGCCCTAGCGTACCAAAATCCCATAGAAATCAGATTAAAACCTCTCCTGGATTAAAACCCTCAAACTATGAAGCAGACTTAAACTCTACTGAAGAAAACCTAGGAAAACTCTAAACACGGACAAGTAGCGACTCCCGCCCTAGCGCTTGCCAACTACCGAACAATGCCTAGTTAGTTACCTAGCACTCTCGAGTTAGATTTCCCACCCTCAAGAATGGACTGCACGTCTTAGTTAATTTATTATATTAGTTTGTTATACTTGTGTCGTACTCCAACTCCAAATACTAGCACGCTAACCTAAGTTGACGAACTAGATTGATTTCAAGACCTAGGGGGTATCTCTACATGCCTAGCTCCACAAAACCAATAAACAAACTTCAAATAAAAATAACACCAACACACATATATCAAATCCAACAATAAAATTAAAATCATGTAATCCTACACATCAAAATTAAAAACCAAAAATCATTAAAAACTGCAAATAACGTGTCTAGTTCATAAACCTAAGCAACCAACAAAAGGTTTAGCTTATAATCTTTATAAACATCACAAAATAAATAAAAATAGTTTTAACCATGTCTATAAAAATAATAAACGAAAACTAAACCTAACCCAAGGCTCGTTGGCTATTGATCTTTAACGTGCCCGTGGCCTTTTCTCCTTCCGGACCCTTTCGCTCATCACCGCTTATGGCCGGTGCGATTTTTCTTTTGCTGTGCGATTGAATGATTAGAATTGTCTAATGAATTGTTAAAGTCTATTATTCTCCAGTCCGAGTGAATGAATTCCTCTCTATATTGCCGTCCAATTTATGTTAATATATATACTTCTCTTTTGTTGTGACCGACATTTAAAATTGAATTGTTGTTTAGATAAATAAATAAGTACTACAAACTATACAATGATAAAAATAGACAAACAAACGAATACACGCATAAAATTACTAAAAACTATATACAAAAGACTCAATTATAACTGAAAATACATAGGAGAATAGATGTGTTTTACGACACATCAATCCTTAAAACAAAACACCCAACACTATTGGGCGAACGTTAAAGTTCCCGGCGGCTCCTCATCCACGGCGCCGCTCATAATCACCGCCTTCGTCGGACATTACCGCATCAGGTTTATGTTCCTAGACGGCGGAAGCAGCACTGACATAATCTATGATCAGTGTTTTCAACAATTGGACGAGGAAGACAAAGCCCGCCTTGTTCCGGTCAATGAACCAATTTCGGGATTTATTCACGAAGTCATCATGCCGCGAGGTATGATATCTTTTCCAGTCATTTTGACTGATGGAAGACATAAGCACACAGAAATGTGCGACTTCATGGTCTTACTGGCGACGTCGCGCCATGACATCCTCTTAGGGCGGGAAGGTCTGCACGGTTCAACGCGAACGCGTCAACACCTCATCAAATCATTGGTTTCCCCACCCGCACTGGCGTCGCATTCATCTTGGGAAACAAGGACTGCCACACCGTTGATATGGCGAAGCCCCAAAAAATGCCCGAAACAGAAGTCCGTTTAGAGCCGGAAAACTGGGTTCTTAACCCTAAATTCCGGGACCAAATGGTAATCATTGGCCATGAAATCTCCAACACCATTCAAGCGCATCTGAAACAGCTCCTCGTTAAAACATTGACGTCATTGCCTGGCAACCATCCGACATGATCGGTGCCCCGAGATAAGTCGCGGAAGATAAACTCAACGCATACAGGTCGGTGGAGCCAGTCGTACAAAAAAGCGTAACATGGGGCCGGGGAAAACAAAGGCCGTGAATGAACAAGTCAACGAGTTGCTCAACGCGGGCATCATCCGCCCAATCCGCTACCAAACCTGGGTCGCCTACCCAGTTATGGTAGGAAAAGTAACTGGCGGATGGCGCATGTGCGTCGACTACAATGACTTGAACAAAGCCTGTCCAAAGGAATGCTATCCTTTGCCCGAAATTGATCTCAAAGTGGATTCTTTAGCGCCTTATCGCTTCAAGTGCTTCTTGGACGCATACAAGGGCTATCACTAAATCCATATGGTAGAGGAAGACGAAGACAAAACCGCCTTCTGCAAAGACATGGGCTCTTTTTGTTATACAAAAATGGCCTTTGGCCTAAAAAACGCAGGAGCGACTTACCCGCGCCTAATAGACAACGCATTCATCGATGAGATAGGCGTGCGCTCGGAATTTTACGTCGACGATCTCATCATCAAAAGCAAGGAGAGAGAACACATGTTGGGGGACATACAAAACACCTCCGATCAGCTGCGCAAGGTGTGTATGAAACTCAACCCCAGCATGTGCTCCTTCGGCATGGAAGAAGGTAAATTCCTCGGCGTCATTGCTACACGCGATGGTTTCCGCGCCAACCCTGACAAAATCTTGGCGAACGAAAGAATGCCTTCTCCTGCATCCATTAAGGAAGTTCAAACGCTGATGGGCCGCCTCGTCACCCTCAACCGCTTCCTTTCTAATTATGCTTCAAGTTCTTTTCCTTTTGTCGATACCTTAAAGAATTGTCTTAAAAAAAGCAATTTCCGCTGGACCCCTGAGGCGGAAAAGGCTTTTCAAGAAATGAAACAGTGTCTTATCAATTTACCTACTCTAACTGCGCCCCTACCTAAGGAATCGCTAACGCTATACCTATCCGTCACGGAAAGGGCCATTAACTCGGTACTCCTTGTGGACCGCAAGGGAGTCCAGACACCGATTTATTATATTAGCCACACTCTACTAGATGCGGAAACAAGGTATTCTACGATGGAGAAACTAGTATTGGCGCTCATTCATGCCTCGTGCAGATTGCGTCGATACTTTCACGGACATCCCATCAATGTCCTAGCTGATTACAGAATCAACGATGTACTTAGAAAACTAGAAATGTTGGGTCGCCTGGAAAAATGGGCGATTGAGCTCGGAGAGCACACTATCAATTACAAGGCTAGACCCGCCATTAAAGGCCAAGTACTCACAGATTTTGCAACAGAAATACCGGCTGACAAGGTCCAAGACTATTTAGTAGAACAAGAACCCGCGCAACCTAAAGATGACACTGAATAGAGGGCCCTATACACTGATGGGGCCTTAAACAGCACGGGGCTGGCGCGGGACTACGCCTTATCAGCCCAGACAATAAGGAATTCACACACACCATCGCCTAGATTTCCGTGCCATAAACAATGAAGCGGAATACGAAGCTTTGCTGGCCAGCCTCCGCATTGCGGATAAAATAGGAGCCCGCCACTTGGCCGTACACGTGGATTCAATGCTTGTCGCGGGACACATCAACGGCACTTATGACGCGCGCGATGCTACCATGATACTTTATCTCGAACAGGCCAAGTTACTCATGTGCATGTTTGTTTCTTGTACTATCATTCACATTAATAGAAACGAGAATAAACCCGCCGATGGGCTGAGCAAAATGGCCTCAACGGCTTTTAAACACATGGGTAAAGACATTCGCGTGGAGCTACAAGATAAACCGTCCATCCCGCTACGACAAGTAAATGTCATCCAAACAGGTAACGTGTCCTGGATGAACCCACTCAAAGCCTATCTGGCTTCCGGAAAACAAATCAGAGGCCCAAAAAATCCAATACAAGGCTTTACACTATCAGCTTGCCGACGACATTCTCTATCGCCGATCTTCCCTAGGGCCGCTACTTCGCTGTGTTGACTCCGCGGATGCCTCGTTCCTCATTCGTAATATTCATGAGGGCATCTATGGCCTGCACGCGGGGCCCAAAATGGTGGTCGCCAAGCTAATGAACGCAGGGTATTATTGGCCGGAAATGCACCCTGACGCGGTGGCAGAACTGCGCAAATGCGACTCCTGACAGCGCCATGCGACAAACACCCTGCGCCCCAAAAATGACCTGGTACCTATAACCGCGGCATGACCATTCCAGAAATGGTCAAATGATCTTTGGGCCATTCCCCACAGCCCCAGGAAATGTCAAGTTCCTGATCGTCGCCATCGACTACTTCACCAAATGGATTGAGGCGAAACCCCTAGCAAAAATAGATGTGGCGCATGTCAAGAAGTTCATCTGGGAATTTATTATTTGCAGATTCGGCTTACCATACCAACTTGTGAGTGACAACGACACCTAATTCGCAGACCAGCATCTACAAGAATGGTTGGCGCAAATGGGAGTTCAACAGATCTTCACATCTCTCGCGCACCCACAAGGAAACGGACAAGTTGAAAGAGCCAATAGAAGCATAGTCGAAGGCATCAAGGCGTGGCTTGGAACCAAGAGGACTGCATGGGTAGATGAGGTTCCACATGCTCTGTAGGCCCATCGCACACTCACCAAGACGAGCAACAGTGAAACTCCGTTTAGCCTCACCTACGGTTCTGAGGCCGTAATACCCGTCGAAATTGGGTGCCCCTCCGCACGGGTACTCATGGCGAACAATGGAACAAATGATAACGAGCTCCGCTTAAACCTTGACTTACTAGAAGAACATCGCGAACTAGCCGCAATCAGAGAAGCTAGGTGCAAGAATTAGCTGGAGCGCTACTATAATCAACGGGTCAAGTTGTGCCAGTTAAAAATTGGCGATTCGCAGTAACAAAGCCTCCAATTCTAAAAAGCATGGGAAACTGGCTCCTACTAAGGAAGGACCATATAAGATCCAAGAAAACTTGGGAAAGGGCGCCTATGCGCTTGAAAAGCTAGATGGCACTCCTCTCCCGCGCTCTTGGAACGCTGCGCAACTACGTACCTGTTTTACGTAAAGTTTTTTTTTTTTTTTTGAATTGTTCAAAGGGCTAAACACGCCTTTCTTTTTACTTATAATGGTATATTTTCTATCTATTTACTGTGTTCACTACTTAGAGTTTTGGTCTTAAAGGCGCGGGCATTGCAAAAACCCAGCGCCAGACTACGTAATTCATTACAAAAAACCTAAGTTAAAACAAAACGTGCGCACGAAATAAAGAGGAAAAGCTTCGTTCATCAAAAAGGCGCTAAAGGCCTTAGCATTTACAAGGAAAAACAAAATTTACAAAGGGGCGATTACAATCCGCCACCACCTCAAGGATGAGGAACTCAACCCTTTCAAATTTGGCGAGTTCCACCTTATACTCAGCTTTGAGGGGCTTCCCATAATGATCTGCCAGTTCGATACGCCTGTGGTTTAAACAAATATGAAAACCCACGTCGTATCCTTCGCCGTATCCATATGCATGCGTGGCGGCAGCTATAGCAGCAACTTGATCTCCAAGCTTCGGTTCATTCCAAAAGCGCTTGAAGATCTGCACAACACCTCACAAGTGTTAGAAAATTTTCTACAAAATAAAATAATAACGAAAGAAGTACACGGTTACTTACACCATCAATCCCCGCAGTCATTAGCTAGTGAATGGCCTCCTACGCCTTCTCTTGGGCCGCGGCAGATTGCTCAAAGAGGACCTTGGCATTCTTAGCCTCCTCCAGCGCTGCATCCCGGGACTCCGCTAAAAACTCCCGCTCCTCCTCCAAATCCTCTTTGGCCCTAAGGATGGAGGTTTTCTGGTCCTCCAACATCGACACGCGAGAGGTCGCGGCCACAAGCTCCTTCTCTTTCAAGTGGAGCTCGGACCGAACCTCGGCGTACTTGGAGGTCCTATCCGCCAACAAGTTCGACTATTCATCAGCCGTCACACGAAGCTTTGACTTCTCGTCTTTCAACACTTGAACCCGCTCCTTAAGCTTCATCATGTCTTCGTTTGTACAGCTGCACGAATCAGTCTAGCGCTTTTGGGCCTCCGCCTACTCTTTCTCCAAGAGCTTTAATTTGTCTTCCGCGTCATAAGCATGGCGGCGGTACCACTTAACCTCGGCCTTCAATTTGGCCTCTCTCTCGACCTCAGTGGCCTTTTCAGCTTCAAACTTAGCGATGCTGCGCTGAAAAGCAGCATCGCATCGCCTCAACGAATATATTGCCGCCAGCTGCAACGCCTGGCCGACACAGATATCGGAGATTAGCGAGGGACGGTCCAAGCTGTCTTGGTACGCCCTCTCATGGGGAGGGACCACCTCCGCCACGAACTCCTCCGCTGCCAAGGGATTAGCGAAACGAGAATTTTCTCTAAGGGCCCAGCGAAGGCGCCAAATTGTATCGCCCTTGGCCCATGTAGAGGCTCCACCATCGCCAAATCTCCCCACCAATCCCTTCGAGGAGTCAACAATTTTGGACCCAGGGGTCCCCTACCCTGCGAGCCGGGCGGCGCGCTGCCCAACCGACCCATTATACGTTTACCATCCCCAGCGCCTCCCGCTAAGGTGGCCTTCACAAACCTCATCGGCCCGCTTCTTGGCCTCCGCTTCCCTTTTCTCCTCCTCCAGATGCAGCTTCTCTTCCGGGATTTTTTTCCTTTCCAGACGAATAGGCTTCACCTCAGCCCTTTCCTTTTCAGCCTATTTCAAGGCTTCCTCTACCCTGGCCTTTGCCTCGACCTCCTCCTTCTCCTTCCATAGCCGCTCTTCCTCCTTCTTCCGCTCCGCCTCAGCAATCTCCTCTTCAGTAGGAGTTGGCGGAGTGAAGGCAGGAACAATCTTGGGCGCCACCACTGCAAGGAAATAGGAGTTAAATAAATACCAAGTATAAAAGACAAGGAAAATTTAGAGGAAAAACAATAATTACGCGGCGTCTTCTTCATAGTCTTCTGAAGGATGGGCACCCGTGTTGGAGGGGCGGATATCTTGAAAGAGAACTTCGGGAAGCACTCTGTGGGATCAACCTTGGTGGGACTTGGCTCCTCAGTCCCTTTCTGTGATACCCCGCAATTTCAGGTTCCTAATTTAACTAAACTATAGTTACTAGCACCTTGATTACTTGCATTCTACTTGACTAGAGTTAACTAGATAAGTTACGCATACACACACTAGATGTATATGTATCTATGAACTGTCATGGATTTACAAACATACGATTAAACTTATAAGAGTAGATAAACGTTAATCTATGTGTGCACATGAATCTCTTATACTTCTAAATGTGCTTGTATATATATATATATACATATACACTAGGCTTGATAAGAAAAACTATATTTTGTTAAGCACCTTCTAAAAGCTAGGATACACACATACATATATATATATATATATATATATATATATATATATATATATATAAACAAACGCATACATACATCCCTACATACTTGGAAGTTTTCTTTTTGTCTTTAGTAGCCACCCTATGGGAGACAAACATTCCTATTCTACTAATTAGTGGGCTATATAGCACATAGAGAAATTCTTGGATCTATGAAATGTCACTATCCAAGGTTGCTTAATATCTAAGCTAGAATAGCTAGACAAACCCTTCCACTCTCTTTAGATATTTCGGCCATAGACCCCAAGCACCCAAGAAGCTTCCACACTAGCAATTAGAGCCTATGATCCATCAACATCCAAACAAGTGAGACAAAACATGGCATTGAGCTATCACTATCATCTAGAACATTTGCTCTCTTTTCCTCATAAATTGCGGCCTATACTCCCCTTAGCACACCATAGAAACTTCCAAACCAACTACTAGGAAGCTAGGATCTAGGCATGCCAAGGAAAGGTCACAATCAATATCCTATCCTACCATATTGCGGCCGAAACTTCTAAGAAAACACATGAACTATATCTTAGTTGTAAACTAACACCAAAAAGGAAGCAAGACAAACATGGCATGCCACCTTCCTAATGAGCTACCTTCTAGTTATAGCCTAGACTAAGAAATCGGCTAGTGCATGTGCAAAAACAAGAGGCATGTTGACTTATCATCCTTTTTCACCAAAATAGATACAATCCAAAACCTTAACACATCTCCCACTCAAGTCAACACTACCCCTTATTGATTTTCCTAATCAAATAGACACATGAATCTTGGTTCTCCCACTCTCTTACACGATTTCAACAAGAAAAGACAAGGAAACCTTTGTCTCATGAAAGGTCACTATCAAACTCATGCCACCAAGTTTACATCTAAGTAGAAAGAGTAGGCTTTCACCATAAGTCTTACACAAGGAGGTTTGCCACAAATATCATTCCTAGACTCATGCATATCGGCCGAAAGATAAGCATGGATTGATGAAATGACAACTAGAAACCTTACATGAATTAGGAAGCTAACCTATAACTAGATATGGCAAAGGGTTGTCAACTTACCCAAGAATTTGTCTATATAAGGATCCTTGGAGCATCCAAACAACTTGCTCCAAACACTCATCCACAACCCTCTCAAGCTTCGGCTCCTACTCACACCACACCCTCCTAACCGTCGTGCCTAGGAAGGCCACCAAGAAGCCCTAAGGATCGCACCTAGTCGCTTAGTATTAAGGTAAGTTCTAATCGTTTGTATTCTTATGTATCATCGGCCCTATTTTGAACCCGAATCTAGACTTTTGATCACTAGGATCGGCCCCCAACTAGCATTGATAAGTAGATTATTATGCGTTTACTAATCAAGCTTCTGTTATGTGCATATTGTTTCATTTATGTGATCAATTATATTATCTAGTGTTAAAGCAATTGGTTATACATTACACACGGATACATGAAAGATTTCTAGATCAAACTTCTTATACATGAAACATAATCTACACAACTTAACGTGGTTCACAAAGGTTGGTGCCGAACTTGTGTAATAGACAAGAACATAGTTTAATATGTCTAAAATGTCCATAGGGAGATCTTTGTTGGAACGATAGTTACTTTCTTTGCTTTGCTAGATCTGTCGCACAAACACCAGGTGAGTTTCACTACTCTTTTCTCAAAAGCATGTGTCTCGGGTTTAATACAACTTACTTAACTTTTCTAGTCTGGTTTGGGACTACTTTCACATCCCGGGTTTGGGGTGCTATGACTCCTTGTGAGGGTCGGGCTTTGCTAGTTTCACACTCTGTGTCCTTGATGAACTAAACTGCATTCTTTCACGGAAGTCCTCTACTATTTACTGAATGAGTTTCCGGGTTATGGCAAGCGGGTTACTAGTTGATAGCGCTATTAGTTTTGACAGACGTCACACCGTGCTGGTAGCCGGGCGTAGGGGTGTTCAAAATCAGATAATCCGAATTTCGGATATCCGAATTTCGGATAATCCGAAATTTCGGATAGTCAATATTGAGATCCGAATCCGAATCCGAAATTTCGGATATCCGAAATTCGGATATCCGAAATTTCGGATATCCGAAATTCGGATATCCGAAATTTCGGATTCGGATTCGGATAATCCAACGGATAATCCGAAACTTAAAAAAAATTAAAAAAAAAATAATAAAAAAAACTATAAAAAACGTTCTCCTTTATGCCTAAAACGTGAACCTATTAAAAAACAAAAATCGAAGTTAGATAAACGGAATTTGAACAAAAAATATATAAAAAAAAACTTATTATTTGATGGAAGGGGGCTGTGGAGGTCGGATACGAGGTGGACGGGGGCTGTTATAGAGGAGAGAAGAGGGAGCAACAGCTATGGATTAGAGGAGTATGGACTTAGAGTTAGAAGGATTAAGAATTTAGGATTGTGTATGTGTTATGTAGTGTATATAATATTATATATTTATATATATATATATTTAATATTCGGATTCGGATAATCCGATTATCCGAAAATTTTCAAAATCAGGATCCGAATCCGAATCCGAAATTTCGGATTCGGATTTTCGGATTTTTCGGATTCGAATTTTGGATTATCCGATTTTGAACAGCCCTAGCCGGGCGTGAACTACGACCTTAGACTTTATCATTTTTAATAGGCAATGATGGGAGGCAAAAACCAGCTCGCGGGGCGAGTGCATCGTTTGAATAGCAATTCGGTATATCATTGTTTAGTTATCATGAATGGGTTAGCTACCCTTGGCATACGCTGAACTAGTGGTTCGTGGTTCGTGGTTCTTGTTTCTTGGTTCTTGGTTTTGGTTAATGATTACTACTTTGGGTTCGGGGAACCTAATAAACGTTCTTGGTTTGGGAAACTTAGACTTTTCCCTACCTTACTTTGTGAACTCACCAACTTTATGTTGACACACGATATACATGCTTTTACAGGTAGTTAGCTTCCGGTGCCGCGATTAGAAAGCCTGGTCACTAGTTTCAGAGCACGTGTAGGGCATGCATCATATAGCATCATGGGGATATGAATATCTATCTATTTTCCAAATGTCTAATTATCTATTACAATTTTGAACGTATTGTTTTACTCTGACAATTTGAATAACTATTATCTATAAATTTCGCTTCCGCAACTATTGAAACATTTGATTATCTATGAAACTTGTTTTACAATAACGAACTAAATGGTTTGGGCATTTAGAGTCGTTCATGTGACTTATGGCTATGGGATCCTGGTATGTCACGCGCCTCGCGGTATAAACCCCGCAGTGGAAATTGAGGGTGTAACAGATTGGTATCAGAGCCATTGGTGATAGTGAACTAGGATTGCATTCTAGTCTATAACTGTCATAGCCAAAGCATTGCATTAGTTACACTCACAGCTTAAGTGCCCAACTAGCTTTCGGGCTATGTATATAGGAAATATATAATCCTTTAACACTAAATCCGATACTGAGCACATCCTTAGTGAAGGACGAGAGCTAGGCCATGTGGTGCATCAATTGGGACTAAAATTCCAACCAGCTTCACGGATAGGGAAGTCGGCAATAGAGTACCAGTGAGGGTACCAACTGTCAGATTCATGGGAGAGAGCCCTTCAAGGCAGTATAGCCACTATGATAGAGAACTACACGGTACCCACGGCGCGGTGCAACACTTCGAGTAATGAAGGGAAAACTACTGAGAGTCAACGAGAATTGTTGAAGGAACCCGAAGTATGAACATTGTAACTATCATCATTCTGGTCCATGTGAGGACGGAAAGTGTGAACGATGCAGAAAAGCTGGTCATGCAGCTAAGGACTGTCGTGCTCAATTACCAAAGAATCAGCAGCCACAACAGGGGCAACAGAGTCGTCAAAATACTGGAAAAGGGTGTTTCCAGTGTGGGAGTGAAACCCACTTCAAAAGGGACTGTCCCCAGCTCAACTGTAACAACAACAACAACAACAACAACAACGGGGACAATGATGACAACAACGCGTGACGGGTACGTAACTCACTAATGGCCTATTTGATTCTGATAGTGGTTGAGCATGTGCCTTTGGACTTTAGTGCAACTCTAGGGTTAGACCCAACTCTCTTTGAATTCAAACACACCATAAAACTAGCTGATGGTAAGCTTATCGAAGTTAGCAAGTTCTATTACAAGTAGAAACCCGTACGATTTAACTAACTATTATGTATCAATCTTATCATCCCAACTATCCTTCGTAGCTCTAACATCCTCATGGGCGTGGACGGGTTGTCCAGCCATGAACTTAAATCCTTGGCACGAGATAGTGATTGGTGTCCCTCTTTCTGGTGAGGGAAATCTTATCTGGACAGCGACATTGAAACAACGCCAGCGTTGGCACCTCTCTTTTAGGAAAACTCAGAGCACGTAATCGAAAACTCGAACTAAATTTTGAGATGAAATTCTTTTCAACTTGGGGATGATGTGACACCTAGAAAATTTTTCAGAATTTTCTCTCACTTGACCCCAACTTTACTAGGTTACTTGCTGAATTTCGAGACGAAATTCTTTTCAACTTAGGGATGATGTGATGCCCCGCAATTTCAGGTTCCTAATTTAACTAAACTCTAGTTCTTGCACCTTGATTACTTGCATTCTACTTGACTAGAGTTAACTAGATAAGTTACGCATACACACACTAGATGTATATGTATCTATGAATTGTCATGGATTGACAAACATACGATTCAACTTATAAGAGTATATAAACATTAATCTATGTGTGCACATGAATCTCTTATACTTCTAAATGTGCTTGTATTTATATATATATATATATATATATACATATACACTAGGCTTGATAAGAAAAACTATATTTTGTTAAGCATCTTCTAAGAGCTAGCATACATACATATATATATATATATATAAACAAACGCATACATACATCCCTAAATACTTGGAAGTTTTCTTTTTGTCTTTAGTAGCCACCCTATGGGAGACAAACATTCCTATTCTACTAATTAGTGGGCTATATAGCACATAGAGAAATTCTTGGATCTATGAAATGTCACTATCCAAGGTTGCTTAATATCTAAGGTAGAATAGC
Source organism: Ambrosia trifida (assembly GCA_028751855.1). NCBI lineage: Eukaryota > Viridiplantae > Streptophyta > Magnoliopsida > Asterales > Asteraceae > Ambrosia > Ambrosia trifida. The sequence continues at coordinate 57,515,220 of CM054122.1, read as the reverse complement.
TAGACAAAGCCTTCCACTCTCTTTACATATTTCGGCCATAGACCCCTAGCACCCAAGAAGCTTCCACACTAGTAATTAGAGCCTATGATCCATCAACATCCAAACAAGTGAGACAAAACATGGCATTGAGCTATCACTATCATCTAGAACATTTGCTCTCTTTTCCTCATAAATCGCGGCCTATACACCCCCTAGCACACCATAGAAACTTCCAAACCAACTACTAGGAAGCTAGGATCTAGGCATGCCAAGGTAAGGTCACAATCAATCTCCTATCCTACCATATTGCGGCCGAAACTTCTAAGAAAACACATGAACTATATCTTAGTTGTAAACTAACACCAAAAAGGAAGCAAGACAAACATGGCATGCCACCTTCCTAATGTTCCACCTTCTAGTTATAGCCTAGACTAAGAAATCGGCTTGTGCATGTGCAAAAACAAGAGGCATGTTGACTTATCATCCTTTTTCACAAAAATAGATACAATCCAAAACCTTAACACATCTCCCACTCAAGTCAACACTACCCCTTATTGATTTTCCTAATCAAATAGACACATGAATCTTGGTTCTCCCACTCTCTTACACGATTTCAACAAGAAAAGACAAGGAAACCTTGGTCTCATGAAAGGTCACTATCAAACTCATGCCACCAAGTTTACATCTAAGTACAAAGAGTAGGCTTTCACCATAAGTCTTGCACAAGGAGGTTTGCCACAAATATCATTCCTAGACTCATGCATATCGGCTGAAAGATAAGCATGGATGGATGAAATGACAACTAGAAACCTTACATGAATTAGGAAGCTAACCTACAACTAGATATGGCAAAGGGTTGTCAACTTACCCAAGAATTAGTCTATATAAGGAGCCTTGGATCATCCAAACAACTTGCACCAAACACTCATCCACAACTCTCCCAAGTTTCGGCTCCTACTCACACCACCCCTCCTAACCGTCGAGCCTAGGAAGGCCACCAAGAAGCCCTAAGGATCGCACCTAGTCGCTTAGTAGTAAGGTAAGTTCTAATCGTTTGTATTCTTAAGTATCATCGGCCCTATTGTGAACCCAAATCTAGACTTTTGATCACTAGGATCGGCCCCCAACTAGCATTGATAAGTTGATTATTATGCGTTTAGTAATCAAGCTTCTATTATGCGCATATTGTTTCACTTATGTGATCAATTATATTATCTACTGTTAAAGCAATTGGTTATACATTACACACGGATACATGAAAGATTTCTAGATCAAACTTCCTATACATGAACCATAATATACACAACTTAACGTGGTTCACAAATGTGGGTGCCGAACTTGTGTAATAGACAAGAACATAGTTTAATATGTCTTAAATGTTCAAAGGGAGATCTTTGTGGGAGAGATAGTTACTTTCTTTGCTTTGCTAGATCTCTCGCACAAACACCAGGTGAGTTTCATTACTCTTTTCTCAAAAGCATGCGTCTCGGGTTTGAGACAACTTACATAACTTTTCTAGTCTGGTTTGGGACTACTATTTTCTAGTCCGGTTTGGGACTACTTTCACATCCCGGGTTTGGGGTGCTATGACTCCTTGTGAGGGTCAGGCTTTGCTACTTTCACACTCTGTGTCCTTGATGAACTAAACTGCATTCTATCACGGAAGTCCTCTACTATTTACCGAATGAGTTGTCGGGTTATGGCAAGCGGGTTACTAGTTGATAGCGCTATTATGTTTGATAGACCTCACACCGTGCTGGGAGCCGGGTGTGAACTATGACCTTAGACTTTATCATTGTTGATAGACAATGATGGGAGGCAAAAACTGTAACATCGCGAATTTTCCCAATTCTTGTGTTAATAAAATCACCATTTTACCCATCATATACTCTTTTTGGTACCATTCTTATATGATTTCAAAACAATATATAAACATTTTAACCACTTTATACTTCTAATAATAATGATAATAATAAAGCAGATTTTTTTTAGGATGTTAAAAAAAGTTTTGAAAGGTTTATATATTTTTTTTTATGTATACACCTATCATGTTAAAAAAATAATAAATAAAAAGAAAATAAAACTAAACTAAACCCATAAACTTGTCCCTTGTTTATTATCGGATCCCACAACCATTTGAGCCCATAACAGACCCAGTTTAGACTCCATACCCAGCCCGTTATGCCGCACTAAGTCCACAATACCCGACCCAACTCCTTTCTTCTCTGCAGCCAGCCACAGACCCGACCCGGTCGAGATCCGTAGACGAATTGACGCGTCTCTGGCCTTTGTTTTGGAAACTTTGACCGGCCATTACACCACCAACACCTTTAACCTTCAATCTAGCTACCTTAATCGAGCAATCATCCATTTTCAAGCATCTTTTACGCGCCTTTGACCAGTCAAGGTCAAAGCATTCAAGAACTATCCAAATCTGCTGCAACCAACATTCAATTCAAAGTTTTAGACTAAAACTGAACCACTATATAAATTCATACCTGTATTGCGATTCCAACCCATCTAAAATCTCTCCCTCTTACATCCTAAAACTCTCCAATTAGAAGTCTTTTGTTTCAGTTTTATGGTGCTCGTTATTACCCTCTGAGACCCGGCTAATCCGTTGGGATATTCTAATTCAAACTTTGCGGTTCAACATATTTCAAGTTATTACACAAACTGTGAGTTTACATAGCCCCTTTACTCTATTTTCACTATTTTTGGGGTGAAACATGTTTAAACATTTTATACCATCATTTACTCATATATACTTGTGATTCAATTACAACATCATTCTATCATTTGACTGTAACAAAAAGACACAGTACAATCATTAACAATGATCAAGCCGCCTGTTTAGATTATAGCGCTATAGGTCTGACAAACCCATCCCCCCGCATAAATTCAGGGATGATCGATAACAGTAACAACATTTAACTAACTTGCGAGTTAGTCCTCAGTCGACACAAGGTTTGATTGTACAAAGACGCATTGTTACATGTCAGACTCATACTCTATCATTATACAACTGTGATTGTTGTGCAAACTATTATTATTTATCATATTTCAAAAACCTATGTATTCTCACCAACTTTTGTTGACCCAAAATATTTTCAAACTTAACATGTTTCAGGTTATAGCTTGCTTGAATATTAGAGTTAATGCATGAAGATGTGAATTTAGTATTATTCATTTTTGATGTACAAATTCTTGTAGAACAATTGTATGTAATACATTTAAATCAATTATTGAAATTTATTATTTACCATGAGCTACTGAACAATCATCACTACGTGACACCTCGATGTTTCCGCCATCGGTTGGGGTGTTACAAAAACCAGCTTGCGGGGCGAGTGCATCGTTTGAATAGCAATTCGGTATATCATTGTTTAGTTATCATGAATGGGTTAGCTACTCTTGGCATACGGTGAACTAGTGGTGCGTGGTTCTTGTTTCTTGGTTCTTGGTTTTTGTTAATGATTACTACTTTGGGTTCGGGGAACCTAATAAACGTTCTTGGTTTGGGAAACCTACACTTTTACCTCCCTTACTTTGTGAACTCACCAACTTTATGTTGACACACGATATACATGCTTTTACAGGTAGTTAGCTTCCGGTGCCGCGATTAGAAAGCTTGGTCGCTATTTTCAGAGCACGAGTAGGGCATGCATCATATAGCATCATGGGGATATGAATGTTTATCTATTTTCGAATGTCTAAATATCTATTACTATTTTGAACGCATTGTTTTACTCTGACAATTTGAATAACTATTATCTATAAATTTCGCTTCCGCAACTATTGAAACATTTGATAATCTATGAAACTTGTTTTACAATAACGAACTAAATGGTTTGGGCATTTAGAGTCGTTCATGTGACTTATGGCTATGGGATCCTGGTATGTCACGCGCCTCGCGGTATAAACCCCGCAGTGGAAATTGAGTGTGTGACAGATTGGTATCAGAGTCATTGGTTATAGTGAACTATGATTGCATTCTAGTCTATAACTGTCATAGCCTAAGCATTGCATTACACTCACAGCTTAAGTGCACAACTAGCTATCGGGCTATGTATACCTGCTTAACTAATTATAGGAGATATATAATCCTTTAACACTAAATCCGATACTAAGCACATCCTTAGTGAAGGACGAGAGCTAGTCCATGTGGTGCATCAATTGAGACTAAAATTCCAACCAGCTTCACGGATAGGGAAGTCGGCAATAGAGTACCAGTGAGAGTACCAACTGGCAGATTCATGGGAGAGAGCCCTTGAAGGCAGTATAGCCACTATGACGGAGAACTACACAGTACCCACTGCGCGGTGCTACACTTCGAGTAATGAAGGGAAAACTACTGAGAGTCGACGAGAATTATTGAAGGAACCCGGAGTATGAACAGTGCCACTATCATCATTCTGGTCCATGTGAGGACGGAAAGTGTGAACGATGCAGAAAAGCTGGTCATGCAGCTAAGGACTGTCGTGCTCAATTCCCAAAGAATCAGCAGCCACAGCAGGGGCAGCAGAGTCGTCAAAATACTGGAAAAGGGTGTTTCCAGTGTGGGAGTGAAACCCACTTCAAAAGGGAGTGTCCCCAGCTCAACTGTAACAACAACAACGGGGACAATGATGACAACAACGCGTGACGGGTACGTAACTCACTAATGGCCTATTTGATTCTGATACTGGTTGAGCATGTGCCTTTAGAATTTAGTGCAACTCTAGGGTTAGACCCAACTCTATTTGAATTCAAACACACCATAAAACTAGCTGATGGTAAGCTTATCGAAGTTACCTAGCTCTATTACAAGTAGAAACCCGTACGGTTTAACTAACTATTAGGTATCAATCTTATCATCCCAACTATCCTTCATAGCTCTGACATCCTCATGGGCGTGGCCGGGTTGTCCAGCCATGAACTTAAATCCTTAGTACAAGATAGTGATTGGTGTCCCTCGTTCTGGTGAGGGAAATCTTATCTGGCCAGCGTCATCGGAACAACGCCAGCGTTGGCACCTCTCTTTTAGGAAAACTCAGAGCATGTAATCGAAAACTCGAACTGAATTTCGAGACAAAATTCTTTTCAACTTGGGGATGATGTGACACCCAGAAAAGTTTTCGGAATTTTCTCTCACTTGGCGCCAACTTTACTAGGTTACTTCTGAATTTCGAGATGAAATTCTTTTCAACTTGGGATGATGTGATACGCCGCAATTTCAGGTTCCTAATTTAACTAAACTCTAGTTCTTGCACCTTGATTACTTGCATTCTACTTGACTAGAGTTAACTAGATAAGTTACGCTTACACACACTAGATGTATATGTATCTATGAACTGTCATGGATTGACAAACATACGATTCAACTTATAAGAGTATATAAACATTAATCTATGTGTGCACATGAATCTCTTATACTTCTAAATGTGCTTGTATTTATATATATATATATATACATATACACTAGGCTTGATAAGAAAAACTATATTTTGTTAAGCACCTTCTAAAAGCTAGCATACATACATAAATATATATAAACAAACGCATACATACATCCCTACATACTTGGAAGTTTTCTTTTTGTCTTTAGTAGCCACCCTATGGGAGACAAACATTCCTATTCTACTAATTAGTGGGCTATATAGCACATAGAGAAATTCTTGGATCTATGAAATGTTACTATCCAAGGTTGCTTAATATCTAAGCTAGAATAGCTAGAGAAACCCTTCCACTCCCTTTACATATTACGGCCATAGACCCCTAGCACCCAAGAAGCTTCCACACTAGCGATTAGAGCCTATGATCCATTAACATCCAAACAAGTGAGACAAAACATGGCATTGAGCTATCACTATCATCTAGAACATTTGCTCTCTTTTCCTCATAAATTGCAGCCTATACTCCCCTAGCACACCATAGAAACTTCCAAACCAACTACTAGGAAGCTAGGATCTAGGCATGCCAAGGAAATGTCACAATCAATCTCCTATCCTACCATATTGCGGCCGAAACTTCTAAGAAAACACATGAACTATATCTTAGTTGTAAACTAACACCAAAAAGGAAGCAAGACAAACATGGCAGAGACCATGGGCGCCACCTTCGGCCGCGCCTTGAAAGTAAACCAACTTTTGTCCTTCATGATATAGTAAAAGACATTGAACGTGTCAGCAGTAGGTTCATTGTCTAAGGCGCGGCAGCAGCTCGCCTAAAAGTGAAATAGCCTCAGCATCCCAAAGGCGCTGAGCTGTGTAACCGCCACCGCATATGACACCAAGGTGTTAATCTGAAAGCGGTTGGCTGGTAGATGAAACCCACACTTTGTGAAGTGGGCTTCGTACAGAGAAATCTTGCCATCAGTGGGAGTCAACACCACATGGCTAGGCCCGGGCAACTCAAGTTCCCACTCGGGGTCTATTTCAAAGTCGTTGCAGAAGTCATTTAACCGAGTCAAATTCCACTTGACAGGGGTGTTGTACATCAATTTCTTCTCCTTCATCTTCCCCTGAACAATAGGCTGTTCAGGAGTCTGATCAGAGGACTGAGAGTCACTTGCAGTGGCCTTAGACATTTGAAAAATAAAAAGAAAAGGTTTGGAAAGGAAGAAAAACAAAGAGAAGATCTTCTGGAAACGTTCTGGAAATGTCGCCAGAATCTTCAACGAACCCGCCGAAATACTTGAATACCGGTCGGAAAACTTGAATGCTCGCAGGAAACTTCAAAGAAACAACTGGAAACTTTGAAGATAAGGAGAGAAAATAGAGGAATTTTTTTTGAAGAAGTTTGGAAAAGTGAACAGAGAGAGCAGGAAAAGCAAGTATTTATATCTATCGCATTTATTGCGATAGGTCCCACCAGGACGGTTCAAGCTGATGGCGATTCATCTAGACGCTTCACAGCCTACCACGTGTCCCACTCGCCACTAACAAGTTACACTCGCGCGCGTGGGCGGCCACATGCCTAACACGAACAACCTGGACGTGACACGTGTCTGCCATCTGGACGATGACAGCTGCTTCCCAACGCGTACTTACACGCTCTCCTGACTGCCCACGTGGTCATCACCACGTGGCATCATCCTGGCTCTCCATCTCTCACACATCCGCGTGTGGTGCACCACGCGCCTGACACAGACGAATTTTTTGTCTGTACACGTTAGACGTGACTGCCATCATGACAGACATCCTTTCTATCAAACTAACACGTCTTCCAACTGCCTCGGCTTCCTCAACACGCTTCCTCAATTTCCGCCCCCCCCCCCCAATTTATGACACCTTTTCAAATTCCCTGCGCATTAACTTCCAAACATGCCCAAATTTAATACAACTTTGGCTGCGCATTTACTCCCTTTCAACAACCATGTATGCCACGTCATCACCTGGCGCTTGGTTTGACGTAAATCCAAAAGACGTTCTCCGCCAGATTTACACTTCCACAACAAGGTATGCCACGTCATCACCTAGTGCTTGGTTTGACGTAAATCCAAAAGACGTTCTCCGCCGGATTCACACTTCCACAACCAGACATGCCACGTCATCATCACCTGGTTCTTGGTTTGACGTAAATCCAAAAGATGTTCTCCGCCGGATTAACACTTCCACACCCAGGCGTGCCACGTTATCACCTGGCCCTTGGTTTGACGTAAATCCAAAACACGTTCTCCGCCAGGTAGAGTTCAAAACATGCGCATTATCGTAGAAATGAAAAGGATTGACTCCTTTATCATTATTTACATTATCTACATATGCCAAAAATGAAAAGGATTCACTCCTTTGTCATTATTTGTATCATCTACATAAAAAAAAAGCGTAGGTAACGGTGCCCTCCTCCTTTCTGAAGCTACAGGAACCTACGAAAAAATGGATTTTTTTCTTCCTGAAGCTAAAGGAACATTTGGAAAGATAAAAGATCCGCTTTTATCTTGATATATGTTAAAAAGCTGCAATAACCACTTTTTATCTTAATATATGTTAAAGAGCTACAACGCGCACTCTTTCAAAGCACAAAATTTGGATGAGATTTCACGCACCCAGCGCAACATTTTAGTCCAGTGCCACACCAGAACTCTCAGCAAGACCAAGAGAGACACTGGGCTGAGGGGGACTTGAAGGGTTAGGATACCAATTCTCACGCGCATGCGCACCATACCCCACAAACATTGCCATTATAAATACACCCGTGGAGGGTTGGCTATTCGATATCACAACACATCTCCGTGCAGTTCATCTTCCTAGAGCATCATATGAGGAGTGCAATCTGTTCGCGTAAAACCATGTGCCGGTTTTGGTGATGGTCGCCCGCGGAATATGACAACTGGCGGCAACAGGGTTCAAATCCCCTTGAGCCCCACTTGCTGCATTATCTCCTATGTGTCAGACATCACTTCAACGAATCTTCTAGAGGAAGCTAAGCCGCCTGACACACTCTGACGAAGGAAGAAGAACATGTCCCTGAAGACAACCATAGGGCATCACGTGTACCAGTGGCAGGGCGCCGGCCCTGACAACCAATCACAGTGCGCCATGTGGACAAATGGCAGGACGCCACTTGCAATGTGTTGATATTTGAGGATTTAAGAACCAAGATTGTCGATTTTCAACCATTAAAAACAATCACCCCGATATGGCTACACACTTGCATTCTACTCGTGTTTTGGGAATTTTTGGCTATCGTGTGCCATAATAATACTTATATTATAAACCATTTTCATATATATACGTCTACCGAGTGGCAAAGTGGACGGCATGGTTCGGTTCACTGGCTACATTAGGCAATTTTTTACCTGCTGGGTCAGGTTGGGCAAGTCTATTAAAAACTTACAAATCACAACTTTTAATTTCTAAATGGACAGTGACCTTCATATGACAGTGTATACAATATCATATTATTACTACATGCTTTTGTCATGTAAATGAACTTTATCATTTAGCAAAGTGTCTTCAATGGCACGGTTATATAGATATGCAATGTCCGGACAGCTTACAGAAGAATGATGTTTATGTTCATATTGGTCTGTTACAGTAATATACCTTTGGTTTATTAAGATTTGTTCAATAATGAGTACATGGTTTTTGTGGTGAACTGGAATCAGTTGTAAGTGGCGGTGCACATTTCTTTTCTTTTCTTTCTACGAATACTTGTTAAAACATAGTGTGCACATTTCTATTCTTTTTGCGTAACTTACGGCAAAAAACCTAAGTATCATAATGTTGTATTGCAACCCACATGTAGATCCCGCTGCAACGCGCGGGTAAACCCACTAATATATAGATATAGATGTTAGTGTTAACACATAAATATGTTGATTTCGGGTTCGGGTACGTGTCAAAGTTTAGGTTAGTGTTGTGTTAAACCCTTCAACCCATGAATACGACCCACTTAACAGAAAATGTATTATTATCTTGTTTGGTTCACCCATTGGCCGCCAAGTCACTTGTTTGTCAAGTCTCCTTCGTGGTTTACCAAGCTCGCCTAAATGTCAATATAGGGCAGCTTTAATCAGCCTAAATGTCAATATAGAGCAACTTTAATGAGCCTAAATGTCAATATATAGAGTAACATTAATCAAAACAACTAACATTTTTTATATATGGCATAGACACCTAGTAGAATCCGTAGCAATTAGCTTGCATCAAACAATACACAATCGTAGAAAAATACTTGATAAAATATAGAGCTGAAAATGACTTGTTTAGTGTGTACATAAATTTCACCCTATTATTTAAAATTGGGTGATAGACGGGTTTTACCAGTATCTTCACCGTCGTGCTTATGGAAAGGTGGGTAACCGGGCTTTCCCTGAAATTGGTGTTTGGCAAATCGGGTTACTCTCGATGTACTCGATTTATCTGGTTGGTTCTCCGAGATTATTGTGGTTTGATTAGTTAGCCATTAAAAAAAGTCCACTTGTGCTTCTTTAAAACCTATCTTAAGTGATTAAATAATAGCAGCCATTTAAAAAGATATTTACTGCTAAATCATGTCAAAACTATGCAAAAAGAATTTAAAATCTTAACTTGCAACCAATAATTTAAAAACCGGTTTCCATACGTACCCATTTACAAGCAAGGTACAACTTTCTTCTCTATAGTGTGGTAGACATCACCAACGTTTTTCACTAGATACAAATGTGCGTAGTTACCATATGCATGAGATATCCACGAACTTTATCACCAATTAAAATATTTATTCTAAGTATATAATAATTAATAACTCAAAATATGTTGGTCAAAGGAATAGAAGGAAAGATCTTTAAAAAGATGTGTGTTGGTGTTTGCATGTGTTTGTGTTAGGGACTGAATGGTTGATGCACGATCCTGTCAAGACATCGACCGTGACCTCTCTATTTGATTTTTTCTCCCTTAGATTTTTTTATATTAAATCTGCGATGCTTAAGAGTGGGACGGAGACCTTAGCTAAATTGCAATGCGTATTTCCTTGCACCAAGAAAATAACCTTTGTTTGCTTTTAAAGTATTAGCCACTTTTCATTTGTTTAAAGCATCTGGCGACAATAACATAACATTTAGAGTTCCTATCGTTCGAGTTCCTATGCATTTGTGAATTTCTCTCGTAGTTAGGGCAGGAACTCGATAGTTTACTCTAATGTTTATTTGCTTCTTAAAGTAATTAGTGTTAAATTTGAGAATCTACGGCGTTAGAAAATTTTCTTCAAAACCTTCTTTGACTTTTTAAATAAAAGCTTTGACTAGTGGGTAAAACACACGTGCTATGGTGAGGACGTTAGCAAGAAGCTAGACATCAAATAAAGAACCAATTCAAAGAAAAATAAAATTACACAAATCACTCTAAGCTAATAGAGGAATATTACCGATATATTTCAACCAGACGAAAGCCATTTCCTTTATAGACTCCTCAAACAAATCCAAATTTTGAATCTGACCATTAAGAAAATTTCCCATTTCTTCACAAAGACCACAAGGTCGCTAGATAATTGTTGTATCCTATTTTCTTGTATCCTATTGTTGCTACAACAAATAAGGGTCTAACGCTAGTTCCGGATCTAAGGAAGGGTTAAAAGGTTAAAGGGTTTCAGTCTGCCTAACGCAGGTCGTGGTGTCCTCCTACGTTGCAAAACATAAAAGATGGTTCAAGATAATATTGTTTGAGTGTTAGAATTCTGGTTAGAGTATGACTCAAGACCAGAAATGATGTTCTAAACTCGAATGGTGTGTTAGTGTGATGGAGAGATTCTCCTCACGTGTGAAGATCAAAAAGAATAGAAGATGAAGTGTAAGAAAGAATAATCAGGGATGTCCAGGTCTGTGGAATGGACCTCTGATTTATAGAGGAAAGATCTTCTTCTTTTGGAAGGGATATTATCTTGAGATATGTTGCAACTAGAGGACATGCCACTTTAAGCCAAGGGTGGCTTTGGACCTGCGGTCCGAACGATGCAGTGTCTATACACGACAGCTGCTTGTGTTGACCGAGGAAAAGGATGACAAGACAGGTCATCTTTTGATCTGTGCTCCTCCGTCCCTTAAACCTTTGTAGCGTTCAACCCTTTAAGCATAGCTTTATGATATTTGTTAGTCTATTTGCTTTAGGCTACCCACGTCATTAGCCCCCCAAGTCAGGAGTCTTTGTGGCGTAGTTAGAAGGCTTCTGACTGTTTGCTAGTTATCATGTTTGCTTGAAAGGTTCGAAGGTTCGAAGTTTGCTTGAGCTGTTACTTTTCTCTGGATTTGAATTTTGATTTGATATCTAACGTGACAGGTGTTAGGCATTCAGACTATGTATTAATGCAAATCATGATTATTTTTATATTATTTTTTATAGCAGTTAAAAGGGGGGTTTACTTCTTTTCATCCACACATTTTCTCATACTTTACCCTTTCTTCTTCAACGGTTTCTCCAAATTTTCTAGGGTTTCCACATTGCAACGATCAGGTTAGTATCTTCTTTAATTTTCTTGCTCTAATCATCTTTCGAAGCATCATGGGTGCAAAGAAGGACATGTTTGTGACTTTTTCTTCCCTTACACAAGAGGAAGTTGAAGCGTTTTGCTTGGAATGGGACATTGATTTGTCCTTCAATCCTGTTGCTCCTGGTCTTACAAACCCAATTTCTCGTTGTCCTAGTGGTTCAGTTGCTCTGTACTGTCGCCACTTTGAATTTTCTAATTTTCGCCATCCGTTTTCTATCTTCTTGCTAAATGTGCTTGAGTATTATAGGGTTTCACTGGGTCAGATTCATCCTCGTGGTGTTAGTCGTGTATTACACTTTGAAATCTTGTGTAGAGCCCTCGGTTATGATCCGACCCTTCTCATGTTTAGGCATTTTTTCCGGTTAGCCAAAAATGGCGATTGGTACACTTTTAAAGGGTCTCCTGTTGAAACTAATCTAATTTCTTCGCATGTGACTACTGTTGGTGCGTGGAAAACAAGATTTTTCTAGGTTTCTGACTCCATTCTTCCTATCAAGCCTGTGTGGAGACATCCCGAGGCTATTCTGAATGAGATGGAACCATCAAGGCTTCGTCCTTTTGGCGAGCCTTTTATTGGTTTTATCTAGAATAGTACCTGATGTGATAAACAGGGAAGAGACCCTGTGTTGATGAAGGGTGATCAGGGTATGCTCATGTTTTTGCTTTTGTTTTTTATTAGTTTTTCCTTGTATGTTGCTTATTATTGCTTGTTTTCCTTGTTTTTTTGCTTCGTAGTCATGTCGGCACTAGATTTTATCAAAGGAGATGATGCTTCCGAGGTAGTTTTCAAAGATGCTGAAGCTGTTGAGGGTGAGGATGCTTTGACAAAATACACGAAGGGGAGGTATGATGGAACCAACTATGTTGTTGTTCCTTACGTTAAGAGTTTTTCTAAGGCTACCTCTTCGAAGGCTTCAACCAGGAGGTCTAGTCGACGTTTGTTGAAGAGTGCAAAGCCTGCTGATGTCTCAGAGGCGGTAGCTATTAGTGATGAGATAGAAGATTTGGGGGAGGAGAAGCATCAAGATGTTGAGACTGTTGTTACTGATGTGGTTGGGAAGAAAGGTAAAGGTAAGAGGGTGGCTACCAAGGTTGTTGTGTTGAAAACCGCTGAAGGTTCGACAAGCTTGGACGGTGAAGGGGTGTATATCCTAGGTTGGAATGTGAAGCCTAGTGACACCTTCAAGTCTTCTTCTATCTGTGAGGATGTGCTGGCACATCTTGCTACTCCGGGTGCTAAAGCTTGTTTAGAGGGGTTGGACAATGATGCTTTGCTGACCAAAATGATGGTGGGGACTTGCAACTTGGTTGCCATGCTTCCAGAAGGTATTAGCAGGTTCAGGTGAATGATGGCTGAGTATGGTGATTTTGCTAGGAAGAAGAGGGAAATGAAGCAGCCTCTTGCTTCATTGAAGAAGGATGCTGCTGAATATGCGGAGAAGGAAAAGACATTGGTTGGTTTGCTTGATGAGTTGAAGAAGGGTAATGAAGCTGATATGGCAAAGAATGAGGCTGCAAGGTTGCAGGTTGAAGCTGATAGGGTGACACTTGATACAGAGAAAAAGGTTTTTGAAGCTGATAAAAAGAGGTTGGAGGCTTCTCTTGCTAGTGCTCTAGATGATAACAAGTGGCTGATCGAAGAGGGTTTTCAGCAAGCTGTCACGTATTTGCTTCACTCAGCATAGTTTTACTCTGCTCTTGGGGAAGTGTATATCAAGTTGCTTGTTCATGGTAAACATGTAGGCTTCGTTGCTGGTTTTAAGGCCCATGAATCAGGTCAAGTTATGGAAGAGTCTCCTCTATTTCAGCCTAACTCCATGGAAATTTTCAAGGAAACAATCTTGAAGATGGAGCATTCAACTTACCCATACGTTTCTCAAGTTTCTTTTTTCTATGGGAAACCTTTACAGGAGTTGAAGCAGCTAAAGACTGAAGGATTGAATGAGGCTATTTGTGCTAAGGTGTTTGAAGCTTTTTCCAGAAAGAGGGCTCATTCTGGAGATAGTGAGGAGACTTTGGATGTGGATGAAGGTGTGTTGAAGGATGCAAGAGTGGAAGCCACTAAGGTTGGTGGGCATGTTGGGAAGTTACCAAAGAAGGGGAAAAAGTCTAAGAAGGCAAAGTTGGTGAAGGCAACTGTAGAGGATGAAGCCTCGAAGCCTTCTGGTTCAGGTGATATTGCTTAGACTTCTTTCTGCTCCTTTATTCGTAGCTATCTTAGCAAAATGGTTGTAAACAATTAACTTATGTTGTGGTTTCGAACAGTGATTCTTTTGATGGAACTTTGTAGGTTCCTGTATGGTTGTTGGCTTCGTAAAGTCTTATGGACAATATGTGTGGCATTTTGGCTTGTTAAAGCCTTTATGTTTAATGCCAAGCCCTTATGGCTGTTTAGGTTTTCTTGTTTGTTTAGCTTTCGTTGTTTCGTTTTTTGTTATGATGGTTTTAATTTGTTTGTCTTTGCTAATGTTTGGAAATGTTTTACCGGTAGCACCTTAAAAGGTTGAATGCTGCAGTCATTCATCCATAAGGTAGTCTAGGCAAACAAGTCACCATCTATCCTATATACACTACTTAGTGTTTTATGGATTTTCGTAAGTTTGTTTAGAACTTAAGGAACAGTTGGTGTAGGCTGTTCAAACTTGCCTATGAGATATATAAAGAGGTACTTTGTGTATCTCATGGAGTTGGATTGATTTAGGAACTCACCCCTTATATAGGCTCATTCAACCCTTGAACCTATTGAGCGAAATGGCCTAGGAACTCATCCCCTTACATGGCCCATGTCATGGAGTTTTTTGTAAGGTTCTCAACTTGAAAATAGGATAGAAAGACAAATTTTCAAAAGAGGATCTACTAATCCATTCATTGATTCATCATGTCATCATTACATCATGTAGTAGGGAGAAAACAACATATTCGTTTTGAAAGCTTAAACAAAGAACCTTTTAAGGTTCTTGCCATTTCAGTGCCTTGGGAGCTTCTTGCCTTCCATGCTGGCAAGTTTGTATGATCCTCCCTTGTGGGCTTCGAGGATTGTGTAGGGACCTTCCCATTTTAGTCCCAACTTTCCTTGGTTCTCCTTTTTGCTCACTTCGTTGTTTCTCAGCACTAGATCTCTAGGTTTGAAGCGTTCGTGTTTCACTCGGGCGTTATAGTATGATTCCATTTTTTGCTTGTACCGAGCTTCTTTGATAGCTGCTATGTCTCTTGCTTCTTCAAGGAGTTCTAGGTTGAGAAATGCTTCTTTTTCGTTGGCCTTGACATCTATACGGAGTGTTTGAGGTGTGGTAACTCCAATTTCGGCAGGTTTCACTGCTTCTGAACCAAAGGTGAGGCTGTAAGGTGTTTTCTTGTTACTTATTTTTTCAGTTGTTCGGATGGCCCATAAGACGCTTGGGAGCTCGTCAAGCCATTTTCCACCTTGTCTGCCCAACCTTGTCTTGATCCCCTCAACCACACTTCGATTCATCCTTTCAACCTGGCCGTTCGATTGGGGGTATGCCACCGAGCTAAAGACTTGTGCTATCCTATACTCCTTGCACCATGAGCTGAAGGGTTTCTCTGCAAATTGCTTGCCATTATCCGTAACCAATATCCCGGGAAGGCCATATCGACATATGATATTCTCCCATACGAACTCAATGATTTGTTTCCCGGATATTTTTCCCAAAGGCTTTACTTCTGGCCATTTTGTGAAGTAATCTACAGCTACAAGCAGGAATTTGACCCCTCCTTTGGCAGGTGGGAAAGGGCCAACAATATCCATTCCCCATTTGTAGAATGGCCATGCTGAACTGATTGGAACCAAATCATGCTTCGGGCTTTTAGGCACGAGGGCGTGGATTTGACAAGCTTCACACTTCTTTAGTTGTTCGGTGGCATCTCGGTGCATTGTTGGCCAAAAGTAGCCCAGATTCATAAGCTTTGCTACCATTGATCTCGGACCACAATGAGCTCCACATATGCCTTCATGCACCTCTTTGATCAGATACTTCCTTTGTTCGGGTCCAACACATCTAAGCAATGGTGCCAAATACCCTTTTTTGTAAAGTATATCTTCTCGGATGACATATTGCTTTGATTTGATTCGGACTCTTTTGGCTTCAGTATGATCTTGAGGTAGTTCACCATTTTTTAGGTATGCTATGAATGGAGTCATCCAATTTGATCTATTTTCAGTGATGACATCTTGCACCTCGATTTCAGATATGGAAGGGTGTTTGATTACTTCAACCAGCACTTTCTAAGTGAGATGAGCAAAATTCAGTGAAGCAAGCTTGCTAAGAGAGTCAGCTTTCTTGTTCTGTGATCGTGGAACCTGTTTGATGTTGCAAAGCTGGAAGGTGTTCATGATTTCCTTTGCTTTTTCTCTATATTTTTCCATGTTGGGTTCCTTCTCTATGTAGCTATCATTCACTTGGTTGGAGACCAAAAGTGAATCGGTTAACACTTGAAGCTTTTGGATGGTCATCTTTCTTGCAAGCTTTAATCCTGCGATCAGGGCTTCATATTCTGCTTCGTTTTTGGTTGTCTAAAATTCCAGACGAAGGACGTAAGTGAATTCCAACCCTTCAGGGTTGATTAGAACAAGACCGGCTCCTAATCCTTCAACGCTGGAAGCTCCATCAGTGTAAAGCTTCCAGGCTTCTGGATCAAGGGGTTCGTCGATTGTAATATTAACTTCGGTCATTTCAACCTTTGGAATTTCTACAATGAAATCAGCAAGGATTTGTGCTTTTACTGCTTTTCTCGGAACGTAGGTGATTTTGTGTTCACCTAATTCGACAGCCCAGTTGGCCAATCGTCCCGAGGTTTCAGGCCATTCAAGCACACTCTTGATGGGTTGGTCGGTGACCACCTGTATGGGGTGTGCTTGGAAGTACCTTCAGAGCCTTCTGGCTGTTTGTACTAAAGCCAAGGAAAGTTTTTCCAAATGAGGGTATTTAACCAATGCCAACTTTAGAGTTTTACTAAAGAAGTAAACGGGTACCTGAGCTTTTTCTCTTTCAATGGTGAGAACAGCACTGAGGGCTTCATCAGTAACATAAAGATAAACAGAGATCGTTTCCCCTACTACAGGAGCTGCAATGGTGGGAAAGGAAGCAAGGTGTTGTTTCATCTGGTTGAAGACTTCCTTGGCTTCCTCAGACCATCTGAAATCCTTTTTGTCGGTGCAGCCTTTAAGGGTTTTGAAGAAAGGCAGGGACTTTTCTGCTAGCATGGACATGAAGCGTTTCAAGGCAGCAAGCTTGCCGTTCAGACTTTCTACTTCCTTCTTGGTTTGAGGTGACTTCATGTTTAGGACGGCTCGAACCTTGTTGGGGTTGGCTTTTATACTTTATTTCCCAACGATGTGTCCCAAGAACTTTCCTTCTTCGAAGCCAAATGAACATTTTACAGGGTTGAGCTTCATGTTGATTTCCCTGAGGTTGTTGAAAGTTTCCTATATGTCCGCGAGCATTTGTTCCTCCGTCTTGCTCTTGATGACCAGGTCATCGACATAAGCTTCCATGTTCTTGCCAATTTGCTTAGCGAATGCCTTGTAAACCAATCTTTGATAAGTGGCACTTGCATTTTTTAAACCAAAAGGCATCTTTCGATAACAAAAGATACCTTTGTCAGTATGAAAGGCGGTTTTCTCTTCATCTTCCTCCTTCATTTGTATCTAGTGATAGCCTTTGTAGGCATCCAGGAAACACTTGAAGGGGAAGCCTGTCAACGAGTCAACTTTTAAATCAACCTCCGACAATGGATAGCAATCCTTGGAGCAAGCTTTGTTGAGGTATTTGAAGTCTATGCACATCCTCCATGAATCATCAGGCTTTCGAACCATCACCGGGTTTGCAACCCATGATTGATACTTCACCTCACGAAGGATTCCTGCTTCAACAAGTTTGTCAACCTCTTGGCAAGCAGCCTTGCTTCGTTCGGGAGCAATTCTTCGTTTTTTCTGAATAATTGGTTTGGTATTTGGAGGAATTCTGAGCTTATGTTCGGCGACATCTCGAGGAATGCCTGTCATATCACTAGGACACCAGGCAAAAGCATCAGCATTTTCTCGTAGCAACCCTTCAAGCTTTGAAAGAGTTTTTGCTTGAAGGTCAATGTTAACCCGAATTCTTTGTTCAGGGTATTTTGGGTTGATGCTGAGGCCAAGCTTGCCTTTTCCACTTTCATTCTCATTTACCACCAGTATTGTGGCTGAGGGTTGGAGGGTTGCAATCCCATCTTTTGTAGGGAACTTGGCACTTTTCCGGCCGATGGATATGGTCATGTCGAAGGTTACTACCCCGAGCCTGCCGATGATGACATCGTAGCTGGATGGCAAATCTAGGACAACAAAGGTTAATGGTTCAGTTCTTAGCATCTTTCCATCAGAAAAACTAACGTCAAGCGTTATTTCCCCTAAGGGTCTGATGGGTATGTCTGCGAAGCCTTTAATGGAAGCTTCAGCTGGTTGGAGCTTGGAACGTTCCTCTGGACTTAGACGGTTGAAGCATTTTGCAAACATGAATTCAGTGGCTGTTCCGGTGTCTATGTAGGACTGCTGTGTCTTGATTGAACCAACGAAGGCTTCAGGGATAAGGGGATCACAACATTTTTCTTCTTTAGTGTGAGAGAAGCAGACTCCTTGGTGCTCTCAAGCCTCCAACCTTTGACGCTTGATGGGAGTTTCTTGTTCAACTAGGACCATATTGACCTCTTTCTTTTTGCTTTCGGCAATAATGTCCTTTACTCCCTTGACCAGATGGGCCAGCTCTCCAGATTTAACAGCTTCTTCGATTCTCTTTTTTAGCTGAAAACAATTTTTGGTGTGAAGTCCCTTTTCTTCATGGAATTCACAATATTGAGAGGAATTTTCATTTCTTTTGCTTTTCGAAAGGGGACGAGGGGGCCGAAAGGTGTGTTTAACTTCTTCTGTTGCCAAAAATTCATGAGGAGTCTTGGTTAGAGTTATGAAGTTGATAGTTCGGTCCTTGTTCGAAGGGTTCCGGCCTTCGGACCTTTGGGAGTCAGATCCTCGGGACCTTCTGTCATAGTTTCATAACCACCCCTTTTTCGACTAGGGCTGGCACTCCTCCATTCAGCTGACCTCTTTCTTTGCTCCTTCATGTCAACGGCCTCCTCCCCTCGGATATGAGCTTCAGCCCTTTCTTGGGCTTCTTCAAGGGTTTTTGGTAGACTTTTGTTGAAGTCTCGGGTAAGATACTTGGAGTTGATGGCATTCATGAATCCTGCCACTTTCATCTTTTCATCCGCTCCTACATAAGTGAGGCCTTCTTTTTTGTAACACTCGATGAAGCTTTTGAGGCTTTCATCATCTTTCTGCTTGATTTGGAAGATTACCGTTGCATCCTTGACACAACGTCTCTGTTGTGAAAAATTGGCTAGAAATCCTTTTTCCCAGTTCGTTGAAGGATTGAATGCTTCCAGCGGGTAGGTCTTTAAACCAAATTCGAGCGGATCCAATGAGGGTTTGCATGAACATGAGGCAACATTCGGGGTTACCCCATTTTTCAATTCTAGCTGCCCCTGAGAAGATCTGAAGGTGGTCTTCAGGGTCTTCTGTTCCGTCATAGGTTCTTATATGGGCTGGCATCTTTAGCTTGTTTGGGAAATCATAGTCTGCTATTTCTGGGGAGAAACAGGGCAGGCTACTAGGCTTGTATGGTTGGTTTCGGTTGTGTTCTACTCTTGTGTTGTTGTTTACGTTGTTCACCTGTTGAGTAGCGATGGATTGGCTGATATGTTGTTGCCATGGAAAGTGAGCCATCATTTAGGCTATCATGTGTGGCATAAGACTGGAGCCTTGAAGGCTTTCTGGTGCAACGTTGCCGCTTGTTCCCATGGGCATACTCATAGAGTCACTACGTGTCGTTGGTAAAGAAGCCATGGCCTGCTCCCATGAGGTAGCAACCTAGGGTGGAATGCTAGTCACCAGTGACTGTGTAAGAGTTGTTCCAAGGTTAGTTCATGCCCAAGGGATGCACCGGAGGTGACTGTTTGGGGAGTGAACAAGGGAAAAGCAGTAGGATTCGGCCTTGCTGCTAGATAAGGTGCTGGAGAGACCATGCTTGGTCCTGCTCCCTGGTGGCGATGAGAAGACTGAGGACCCGAGGAAGTAATGTGAGGGGGGAGAAGTGGAACGGGAGAAAGATATGGTTCTTCCTCATTGTAGTCAAGTTGAATCCTGACCCCCTTTTCTCTTTCCCGGGCCACATGCTGGTTTAGTAGAGATCTAAGTTGCAATAAGTTGCCTGCAACACCTTCGGGCGTCTGTGAGGTGTTAGCAAAAGGAGTTGACACCCCTGAACGTGTAGGAGTAGGGATTTGAAAGAGTGTAAACTCTTGTGACGGAGCACCAGTGAGGGTACTTTCGGGAATGGAGAACGACACAGATCTGTTAGGAGATGCTTGATCTGTGTTCGGGGAGATCTGGTTTAGTTCCTCCGGAGACTCAGGGTTAGACATATTGAGGAGTTGGAGCTACACAACTGTTTTTTGAACGTAGACGATGGCGCAGCCCCACGGTGGGCGCCAACTTATTGCTACAACAAATAAGGGCCTAACGCTAGTTCCGGGCGTAGAATGAGGTTCAAGATAATATTGTTTTGAGTATTAGAATTCTGGATTGAGTATGACTCAAGACCAGAAATGATGTTCTAAACTCGAATGGTGTGTTAGTGTGATGGAGAGATTCTCCTCACGTGTGAAGATCAAAAGGAATAGAAGATGAAGTGTAAGAAAGAATAATCAGGGATGTCCAGGTCTGTGGATGGACCTCTGATTTATAGAGGAAAGATCTTCTTCTTTTGGAAGGGATATTATCTTGAGATATGTTGCAACTAGAGGACATGCCACTTTAAGCCAAGTGTGGCTTTGGACCTGCGGTCCGAGCGATGCAGTGTCTATACACGACAGCTGCTTGTGTTGATCGAGGAAAAGGATGATAAGACATGTCATTTTTTGATCTGTGCTCCTCCGTCCCTTAAACCTTTGTAGCTTTGAACCCTTTAGGCATAGCTTTATGATATTTGTTAGTCTATTTTCTTTAGGCTACCCACGTCATCACCTATCAAATACGTCGAGTTGTTGGGAATCAATAAAATCTTCATAGCCGAAGTGGCTTAAGTAGTATACACCTTGTGTCACCGGTTGATCTTTACCCAAATGTCTTTCGCTAAACCGCAAACCACTAGTAAGTGATCAATGCTCTTGAAAAATGAAACGCATATAACGCGGGATGAACTGGCATTTACTCCTCTTTAGTCTTTTCTACAACTCTACTCTTGATGGGAGTCTATTAATCAAACCTCCCAAAAATAAAATTTTCATCTTTTTCGAATCCCATTTTGACTCATAGTATTCATTCTACAAAGAATTCATGTTGAAACATTGAGAAATATAAGGACGTCACAACGAAAAATCCATAATTGTATAGAACATCATATTTCGAAGGCCATGAAAGGAAAACAAAAGTTTGGAAAACAAAATGAAACTTCTAGCAGCTTTAACGACTTGTACGTTCGTGTTTCGATGACTTGTAAATGATCACTATGAACTCAGTTTTGAATAAATTTAAACCGAAATATAGATAAAAAAAGGATGTCGCAATGGTATATTCATAATGTTATAAAACAACATATCTTAAAAATTATAAAAGAAAAAAACAAAAACAAAAAAAAGTTATGAGTAGGCCACATGTCAAAATCTAGTTATGCTCAAATTTAAAAAGTTAAAAAGTATAATGTTTATATTGTAAGCTTACTTAAAGTTGAGGGGGGTAATATTAAAACTTTAATAAACTCATGCTTAAGAATGAACGGAGGGGGGGGGGACATGTCGTGGATTTGGTTTCAAGCCCTCAACATCACCCCTTTATGGCGTGGAAGGTGGGGTAGCCCCAAGGGCAGAGAAATATTCACTGGCGTGGGGCGGGGGTTGGACCGAGGTGGACCTTTCTTATTGGTTTGTTTTTTTTTTATAAATATTACACACAATAATAATAAGGCTGTGGGTATTGACTGTGAGGATACATTTAATCCTGTAGTTAAACCAGCTACAATTTGGACTGTATTATCTTTGGTTGTCTCTAAATCGTGGCCGATTCATCAGTTAGATGTAAAGAATGCATTTTTACATGGGCATCTAAATGAGACTGTCTATATGCATCAACCTTCGGGTTTTGTAGATATGAGTTTTCCAGGTTTTGTATGCATGTTAAAAAAGTCACTTTATGGTTTAAAGCAGGCTCCGCGGGCTTGGTATACCCGCTTTTCTACCTAAATTCTCCCACAAGGGTTTCGAAGCAGTGTCTGTGACAACTCGTTGTTTATTTACACATAGGGGCATAATATTGCATATTGTATATTGATGATATTGCCTGGACTGCGTCATCTGATGCATTTTTACATGATATTATTAGGAAACTCTCACGAGAGGTTGCTATGACAGATTTGGGTGATTTGCATCATTTCATGGGGATTAAGGTTGCTCGACGCCCCCAATGGTTTATTTTTAGACCAAACTCAATTTGCTAAGAAGATTCTTGCACGCGCATCTATGATAGACTGCAAACCGTGTGCTACCCCCCCCCCCCCCCCCCCGTTGATCTATCTTCTAAGTTGAGTGCCATAGACGGCCCTCCTTTTCATGATCCGACATTATATAGAAGTCTTGTTAGGGCCCTTCAGTATCTGACTATTACTCGGCCTGATATATCATATGAAGTCCAACAGGTTTATTTGTTTATGCATGAACCACACGAGTCCCATTTTGCTTTCATGAAGCGTATCTTACGTTATTTGCAAGGAACACTGGATTATGGGATTCGTATGGTGCGATCTAATACACACTTGTTAACTGCTTATTTTGATGCTGATTGGGGTGGATGTCCCGACTCAAGGCGTTCCACTAGTAGCTATTGCGTATTCTTGGGGGATAACCTGATTTCTTAGTCATCTAAATGTCAGCCCCCGATTTCACGATCTAGTGCGGAAGCTAAATACAAAGGGGTTGCTAATGCAGTTGCAGAAGCCATTTGGATCCGAAATTTGTTACTTGAGTTGCATGTTCCTTTGCAACACACTTCGATAGTTTATTGTGACAATGTTTTAGTAGTTTATTTGTTGGATAATCTTGTGCAGCATCAACGGACGAATCATATTGAGATTGATATACATTGTGTTCAAGAAAAGGTGTGCATTGGTCATATCTGTGTTTTGCACGTTCCCTCTTCATACCAATACGTTGACATTTTACGAAGGGACTTTCTCTACAGTTGTTTTAATCTTTCAAGTCCAGTTTGACCGTTTGCTCGGTGACCGATCAAACTACAGGGGGGCTATTAGTGGATATTATTCATATCCGGATCTTGTATATATTTAGAGATAGATATGATGTTTGTTCTAGAATTATCTCTTTCCTTTTATTGTGCTAGGGTTTGTTATTCCTAGCATCTATATATATGATCCTCCTCTTTGTAATATTATTCATTCAATAATAATAAACCATAAGCACTTTTACAGCCACTTCGAATCCCCATGTAAAAGAAAGTATATTTCTTTTTTAGGTAATTACCAAAACCGTCCCTGTAGTTTGGGCCATTTTGCTAGTCCAGCCCAAAATTCAAAAAATTGTTTGAACACTCCCATGACTTTGACGAAATGGGCCCAAACGGTCAAAAAAATTTTAACCAAACATTTGTCCATTTCGTTAACGAGGTTAACTCAATGTTGTTAAGTCAGGGGCAAAATCGTCAATTCACCAATAAAATTTTAACCAAACATTTGTGCTTATGGTTTCAAGCCCTCAACATCACCCCTTTATGGCGTGGAAGGTGGGGTAGCCCCAAGGGCAGAGAAATATTCACTGGCGTGGGGCGGGGGTTGGACCGAGGTGGACCTTTCTTATTGGTTTGTTTTTTTTTTATAAATATTACACACAATAATAATAAGGCTGTGGGTATTGACTGTGAGGATACATTTAATCCTGTAGTTAAACCAGCTACAATTTGGACTGTATTATCTTTGGTTGTCTCTAAATCGTGGCCGATTCATCAGTTAGATGTAAAGAATGCATTTTTACATGGGCATCTAAATGAGACTGTCTATATGCATCAACCTTCGGGTTTTGTAGATATGAGTTTTCCAGGTTTTGTATGCATGTTAAAAAAGTCACTTTATGGTTTAAAGCAGGCTCCGCGGGCTTGGTATACCCGCTTTTCTACCTAAATTCTCCCACAAGGGTTTCGAAGCAGTGTCTGTGACAACTCATTGTTTATTTACACATAGGGGCATAATATTGCATATTGTATATTGATGATATTGCCTGGACTGCGTCATCTGATGCATTTTTACATGATATTATTAGGAAACTCTCACGAGAGGTTGCTATGACAGATTTGGGTGATTTGCATCATTTCATGGGGATTAAGGTTGCTCGACGCCCCCAATGGTTTATTTTTAGACCAAACTCAATTTGCTAAGAAGATTCTTGCACGCGCATCTATGATAGACTGCAAACCGTGTGCTACCCCCCCCCCCCCCCGTTGATCTATCTTCTAAGTTGAGTGCCATAGACGGCCCTCCTTTTCATGATCCGACATTATATAGAAGTCTTGTTAGGGCCCTTCAGTATCTGACTATTACTCGGCCTGATATATCATATGAAGTCCAACAGGTTTATTTCTTTATGCATGAACCACACGAGTCCCATTTTGCTTTCATGAAGCGTATCTTACGTTATTTGCAAGGAACACTGGATTATGGGATTCGTATGGTGCGATCTAATACACACTTGTTAACTGCTTATTTTGATGCTGATTGGGGTGGATGTCCCGACTCAAGGCGTTCCACTAGTAGCTATTGCGTATTCTTGGGGGATAACCTGATTTCTTGGTCATCTAAATGTCAGCCCCCGATTTCACGATCTAGTGCGGAAGCTAAATACAAAGGGGTTGCTAATGCAGTTGCAGAAGCCATTTGGATCCGAAATTTGTTACTTGAGTTACATGTTCCTTTGCAACACACTTCGATAGTTTATTGTGACAATGTTTTAGTAGTTTATTTGTTGGATAATCTTGTGCAGCATCAACGGACGAATCATATTGAGATTGATATACATTGTGTTCAAGAAAAGGTGTGCATTGGTCATATCTGTGTTTTGCACGTTCCCTCTTCATACCAATACGTTGACATTTTACGAAGGGACTTTCTCTACAGTTGTTTTAATCTTTCAGGTCCAGTTTGACCGTTTGCTCGGTGACCGATCAAACTACAGGGAGGCTATTAGTGGATATTATTCATATCCGGATCTTGTATATATTTAGAGATAGATATGATGTTTGTTCTAGAATTATCTCTTTCCTTTTATTGTGCTAGGGTTTGTTATTCCTAGCATCTATATATATGATCCTCCTCTTTGTAATATTATTCATTCAATAATAATAAACCATAAGCACTTTTACAGCCACTTCGAATCCCCATGTAAAAGAAAGTATATTTCTTTTTTAGGTAATTACCAAAACCGTCCCTGTAGTTTGGGCCATTTTGCCAGTCCAGCCCAAAATTCAAAAAATTGTTTGAACACTCCCATGACTTTGACGAAATGGGCCCAAACGGTCAAAAAAATTTTAACCAAACATTTGTCCATTTCGTTAACGAGGTTAACTCAATGTTGTTAAGTCAGGGGCAAAATCGTCAATTCACCAATAAAATTTTAACCAAACATTTGTGCTTATGGTTTCAAGCCCTCAACATCACCCCTTTATGGCGTGGAAGGTGGGGTAGCCCCAAGGGCAGAGAAATATTCACTGGCGTGGGGCGGGGGTTGGACCGAGGTGGACCTTTCTTATTGGTTTGTTTTTTTTTATAAATATTACACACAATAATAATAAGGCTGTGGGTATTGACTGTGAGGATACATTTAATCCTGTAGTTAAACCAGCTACAATTTGGACTGTATTATCTTTGGTTGTCTCTAAATCGTGGCCGATTCATCAGTTAGATGTAAAGAATGCATTTTTACGTGGGCATCTAAATGAGACTGTCTATATGCATCAACCTTCGGGTTTTGTAGATATGAGTTTTCCAGGTTTTGTATGCATGTTAAAAAAGTCACTTTATGGTTTAAAGCAGGCTCCGCGGGCTTGGTATACCCGCTTTTCTACCTAAATTCTCCCACAAGGGTTTCGAAGCAGTGTCTGTGACAACTCATTGTTTATTTACACATAGGGGCATAATATTGCATATTGTATATTGATGATATTGCCTGGACTGCGTCATCTGATGCATTTTTACATGATATTATTAGGAAACTCTCACGAGAGGTTGCTATGACAGATTTGGGTGATTTGCATCATTTCATGGGGATTAAGGTTACTCGACGCCCCAATGGTTTATTTTTAGACCAAACTCAATTTGCTAAGGAGATTCTTGCACGCGCATCTATGATAGAATGCAAACCGTACCCCCCCCCCCCCCCCGTTGATCTATCTTCTAAGTTGAGTGCCATAGACGGCCCTCCTTTTCATGATCCGACATTATATAGAAGTCGTGTTAGGGCCCTTCAGTATCTGACTATTACTCGGCCTGATATATCATATGCAGTCCAACAGGTTTATTTGTTTATGCATGAACCACGCGAATCCCATTTTGCTTTCATGAAGCGTATCTTACGTTATTTGCAAGGAACACTGGATTATGGGATTCCTATGGTGCGATCTAATACACACTTGTTAACTGCTTATTTTGATGCTGATTGGGGTGGATGTCCCGACTCAAGGCGTTCCACTAGTAGCTATTGCGTATTCTTGGGGGATAACCTGATTTCTTGGTCATCTAAATGTCAGCCCCCGATTTCACGATCTAGTGCGGAAGCTAAATACAAAGGGGTTGCTAATGCAGTTGCAGAAGCCATTTGGATCCGAAATTTGTTACTTGAGTTACATGTTCCTTTGCAACACACTTCGATAGTTTATTGTGACAATGTTTTAGTAGTTTATTTGTTGGATAATCTTGTGCAGCATCAACGGACGAATCATATTGAGATTGATATACATTGTGTTCAAGAAAAGGTGTGCATTGGTCATATCTGTGTTTTGCACGTTCCCTCTTCATACCAATACGTTGACATTTTACGAAGGGACTTTCTCTACAGTTGTTTTAATCTTTCAGGTCCAGTTTGACCGTTTGCTCGGTGACCGATCAAACTACAGGGGGCTATTAGTGGATATTATTCATATCCGGATCTTGTATATATTTAGAGATAGATATGATGTTTGTTCTAGAATTATCTCTTTCCTTTTATTGTGCTAGGGTTTGTTATTCCTAGCATCTATATATATGATCCTCCTCTTTGTAATATTATTCATTCAATAATAATAAACCATAAGCACTTTTACAGCCACTTCGAATCCCCATGTAAAAGAAAGTATATTTCTTTTTTAGGTAATTACCAAAACCGTCCCTGTAGTTTGGGCCATTTTGCCAGTCCAGCCCAAAATTCAAAAAATTGTTTGAACACTCCCATGACTTTGACGAAATGGGCCCAAACGGTCAAAAAAATTTTAACCAAACATTTGTCCATTTCGTTAACGAGGTTAACTCAATGTTGTTAAGTTAGGGGCAAAATCGTCAATTCACCAATAAAATTTTAACCAAACATTTGTGCTCTTATAAACCTAATTTTCCCCTAATTCATTGTAAACCCTAAATTTCAAATCAAAACCTTTCAATTGAAGACCCAGTTGCCTCCACTGTATTTCCCCTCCATAGTAGATTGTTTCTACAGGTCGTCTTCTGTAGTTGATCTTCTGCTTCTTCTGATTTATGGTTTAGGTATGTATTGCTTCAATTAATGTAATTTTTAGGGCCTAGTTAAGTATGTACTGATTTAGGGTTTATGTGTATATGTATTTATTGATTTACATTGTAATTAGGGTTTAGGTATGTATGTACTGATTTAGGATTCGGGTATTTATGTACTGGTTTATAGCGTAATTAACTTTGTATACCCTAATAATGATGAAAATCTTATGCACTGATAATGTTGCAGGTGCAATCATCCAATTCTTATGATGACTGATAAAGCTTCCAGTTCTAGTTATAAGATTGATGACTTTGAGAGTTTGATTGATTTTGATCAAATTGGAGATCCACCCTTTTATCTTGATCAAGCCTTTAGATGTAAAGATGATATCAAGACGGTTGTTAAAAACCATGTTGTGTTTGACATTAGGCAATTAGTGATTGATAGGAATGACAATGTCACCTTTTGTGTGGTGTGTAAGGGTATAAGTCCCCAAATGGGTAGATGTGACTTGGTTTTGCATATTGCAAACAACAAATCTCAAGGTGCATGGATTGTGAAATCCTTAAACATGGACCACAAATATCTGATAATGAGGGATGTTAGGTTATGGTATGGTCAGTGGAACACATGTTTCTAGTTAGTAGGTTATGTTAATGGTTTGTTGTAGCTTATGTAGTTGATTTGAATGTTTGAGTTCTACTAATAGTTTATGTACTCTTTTGTTAGAATCTTTTATATTTGGATATGTTGACTTTTGAATGTTATGGATATGTTAGGTGCATATGCACATTTGTATGTTGTTTTATGTTATTTTATGTTGGCAGTCGATTTGTGCAACTTCAATAGTGCATATGTGTAGTAGATTTGTGCAGCCACATGTTCTATGCTATCTACCATTTGTGCAGCCTTTGTATGACCCATTTGAGTTGATCAAGTAAACTGCACATTTGTGCAAGTTCAAAACTGCATCTGCATACAAATGGGTCATAGATCATCAACATATGCATATATATATATATATATATATATATATATATATATATATATATGCACTAA
This sequence comes from Ambrosia trifida, assembly GCA_028751855.1. Classification (NCBI taxonomy): domain Eukaryota; kingdom Viridiplantae; phylum Streptophyta; class Magnoliopsida; order Asterales; family Asteraceae; genus Ambrosia; species Ambrosia trifida. The sequence continues at coordinate 57,486,423 of CM054122.1, read as the reverse complement.
ATAGGTCAAATCTACATATATGCATATATATATATATATATATATATGTGTGTGTATGTGTGTGTGCGTGCAAGTTCACAACTGCATTTGTGCAAGTCAACTACACTAAATGGGTCAGTTTACATACCACATCAGTTTACCATTGTTTATTAAACCAAAAGACTGAAGTACATACCATCTTAACCTACTAACACACATACACTACTTCCAATGACAATCATCATCTGAATAGTAGGGTGAATATAATGGATCATACTCTGTTTCATATGGATCATAGTACCACTCATCATAATCTCTCTCTCGGTTGTGATAATCAAATGCCAGCTTCAACACATCTGGATCAATATCTGGAATCAGGTCATCATGATCAACCTCCTTCTTAACCTGCTCAAAAAGATCATTCTCAACCTACTCAAAAGGATCATCCTCAAGTTGCTGCCAAACTTGTTCATGCCAAATCAGATGAAAGACAACTCTGTTTTTAATGCATCATAGTCAGGATCAATATGCTCAATATATATATATATATATATCAATTGATTTCTTAGTTTCAGCAATTTTGTTCAACACGCGCACATTATTGTCACTTAACAGTTGTCTTAAACCCAGTCCCAAGCCTTACCATGGCAGCCTATAATGAAATCTAAACTCGTCATCCTCGCAATAACCAAGTTTCACCAGCATGTCATACAAGGTGATTATAGAGAAATAAACAGAGTTCACCTCATCGATGTAGTTAACTTCCCCTTAAGGTACATCAGATTTAGTTGCGTTGGATCTGTAAACTCCCGGCCATGATGAATTTTAGGTGAAAATTTTTTGGTAGAGTGACCTGCATTGTTGAGTGTTATCCAAATTTTCTGCTTGCATATTATAATCATTACAGGTATAACAAACATGGGGTTTCAATGTAAGAATGTGAATCGATTGTCTTACCGTAGTGTTCTTCAAGATTGACTTCCTCTTCCCCAGTTCACGCAACCCATTGTGTTATCTTCCTCTTCTTTCGAACATGATTTTTCATTTATGAGCTGTTGTGGAGGGTTTTGGAGGGAAACCAGGAGCTATGGAGGGAACAAACTGCGGAGGAAATCAGGTTTATAAAGGGAGCAAACAAGGGAAAAATTAGGTTTATAAGTGTGTTGACGATTTTGCCCCTGACTTAACGAAATTAGGTTAACCCCGTTAACGAAATGGACTGTTTTGGCCTATTTTGTCAAACTGAAGAGACTGTTCAAGTAATTTTTTGAATTTTGGGCTGGACTAGCAAAATAGCCCAAACCACATGGATGGTTTTGGTAATTAACTCTTCTTTGTTAATGTCCAGTCTTGATACCTACCAACAACATATGGTTGATAATAATGGAGGCGATAATTGATGCCAACAAGTTTTGGGATGTCATTGAACCACCATCCGAAGTGGTGGTGGACAAGAAGACAAGTAAGAAAGCAAGAGCCTTTATTTTTCAATTGATTCCATAAGAGATTTAATCAAACGTTGCAAAGAAAAAGACAAATAAAGAAGTATGGGATTCTCTATCTCGATATGTTAGGGCTTGATAGTGTCAAGAAAGCTAGACTACAGATACTTAAAAGTGAATTTGAATCTTTGCGTACAAAGGATGGTGAAACCATCGATGATTATGTAGGTAATTGACCGGGATGATTTCGAAGTAATAGCGTAGGTGCAACTTTAGATGATGAGGAACTTGTACGAAAGTTATTTGACACATTTTCAGAAAAAAAATGTATTAATCTTGTAGCATATATAGAACAAAGTTCGGAAGTGGAGGACATACCATTTGATGAGGTTGTTGCGCATTTAAAGGCTTATGAAGATAGGATTAAATTCCGGAGCGGGAGTATGTAGGTGAAAATACTTTGTTACTCACTAAATTAGATATTGTTGGGAGGTCAAAAGGTCTTTGGAAAATAACATACAACGACTCGTAGTGGGTTCAATCAAAATAGAGGAGGAAGAAGTGGATCAAGAGGCACATGTTATGTACACGGTAGAGGTGGACACTTGGGTAGCGGGTCATGACAAGACATTACAAATTCAAATCGAAAGCCAAGAGACAAGAGCCACATTAAATATTTTGAATGCAAAATCTGGGCCATTATGCTTCTGAGTGCAAACAAGGAAATAAACAAGATGAGGAAATGAATTTAATACAGTAGCATGAAGATGAGGCCACACTATTGTTGACTGTGTGTAGGGGAGAAACCTCCACAATGGTGCTATTGAACGAAGTGAAGGTGCTACCCAATAATTATTAAGAACCGGAGGACAACAAAACATGTGGTACCTAGATAATAGAGCAAGTAACCATATGATAGGTCTTGCAAAAGCATTTTCAAAGGTGGATGAAACGATAACGGGTCAAGTACCTTTTGGAGATGGCTCTAAGTATGAAATTAAAGGGAAATGTACAACTCTTTTTAATTATAAGAATGATGACTATTTTATGCCAAATGTGTATTTCATTCCTGCATTACAAAGCAATGCCATTATTCTCAAGCAGATGCCAGAAGACGGATATGATGTGGGAATGAGGAAAAATTATTTCAGAATGTATGATGACAAAAGTAGGATGTTCATGAAGGTGTAGAGATTTGCAAATATGTTATATAAAATCTTGTTAACAACTAGAAAACCTCTTTGTTTGGAGATGAACTTGAACCAAGAAGAATGGGTATGGCATGCTCGTATAGGTCCTTGCTAATTTTGGAGTCTTAAAAACATGGCAAGTAAAGAAATGGTTGATGGAATGCCTTATGTTTAACATCCATCACAAGTCTATGAAGGATGTTTTGTAGGCAAGCAAGTGGGACAAAGTTTTCTAATCGAGTCATAATGGAGAGAAAAAGAACATTTACAACTCATTCACACAGATTTCAGAGAACTGGTCACACCAATTCAAAGGGAGTTAATTAGTTTTTTTTCTTGATGGTGGATGATTATTCTCAGATTATGTGCGAAATTCAAGGTCAAGGCTGAAAAAGAAAGTTCATTTAATATTAAAATGCTAGGTACTTATCGTGGTGGTGAATTCCATTCACACCAATTCAATGAGTTTTCTGATAGAGCATGAATAAGAAGGAAATTATTGCCTCCTTACACGTCGCAACAGAATGACAATGCCTGGTGTGAAAATGCCTAGTGTGCTTTGGGGAAAAGCAGTTAGGCACTCTGTTCTCCTGTTCAATCAAATTGCAACCAAGGCAGTGAGAAATTGAACGTCGTATGAATCTTGGAGGGGATCCAAACCATAAATGGGCATATTCGAATCTTTGAATGCGTGGCATATGTTAAGAAGCTAAATGAAATAACCAAACTTAGTGATCAAAGTGAGCCAATGATTCGTTTGGGAATAAAAGATGGGAACAAGGCTTATAGGTTGCTAAATCTTAAATTGAAACAATATATTGATTGCCAGAGATGTAGTAGTTGACGAAGTTATGTAGTGCAGTTGGGACCCAATTCCTCAAAACAAACTTGTGTTTGCAGCAAATTGGGCCGAGGATCATTTTCTGTGGATGAAAAGGAACCGGTTCCAACACCACCGTTATATATTGAAGAGAGTTCAAGTCCTAATTCCCAGTTCACCAATTTGAGCCCTAATTAACGAATTAACAATGATGATTACGCATCCTCGATATTTGATTCTGCTGGAAATCCTAAAGAAAGTTGTACGTAAATACCGTCTGCAACAAATCAATCACAAACCAATGTAATGGGGTCCAAGAATGCACCAACTCTATATGATGACACACCTCCGTATGGCTTTCAATCAACTCAAGATGTCGAGCAAAAAAACAATATCAATGAATGATATTGATGAAGTTCCATATTTATATGAAAGAAACCCATAACAATTACTACTTAATGATGAACCAGCGAGCTATAAAAATTGCAACAAAAGATTCATGTTCGAAAGTGGTGATGCAACAATAGATGGATGCAAACCAAGAACAAGAGTACCAAATCAAAAAGCTATTGGTTTAAAATGGGTGTTCAATTTGAAAAAAGATTTAAGCAGCACTATTACAAAGCATAAAGCACATTTGGTAGCAAAGAGTTATGTTCAGATGAAAGGGTGGATTATGATGAAGTTTTTGCACCTGCCACCAGGTTAGAAACTATGTGGTTGACTTTGGAAATTGCAGCAAAGGAATGTTTGTTTGTACATCACATGGATGTCAAATCTGCATTTGTAAACAGAGACCTCAAAGAGGAAGTTTACGTGACATAACCTGATGGCTTCAAAACTAAAGGAAAGAAAATGATGGTATATCTGTTGAACACGGCCCTTTATGGACTTAGGCAAGAACCAAGGCCCTAGAATATAAGGCTGAATTGTTCACTCAAGCAGATGGGTTTGTTTGCTTTCTTTTTAGCTCAAATGTTTCACTTTGTTTTCTTATTTTTTATTATTTTTAGTGTTGTCTTTCACCACATTCGTGTTGCCTTTCCCTTTATAATGAAATTTGTTTATGGTTGAAAAAAAAAGTATTTAAGAATATACATGATGACATTAAGCATAAAGAAGTTGACACATGAATTAAACTTTAAGACCTGAATTATACGTTAGCTATGTTTTAATAGTTTGTTACTGGTGATTGTTTATTTTTTTATTACTTTAATTACTAGAGGGACAAATAAATAAACACCACTAAAAAGGTATTAAAATAAAACCCACTTGTGCAATGTAAAGCGTCTCTGGTTCCTCTCAACAAAATATTCTACATCAAAGAATGGAGTAGAGTTTTTCTTTTAGGGACTGCTTCTGATGTCAGTTCATTATCTTACTTGAATCAATGGGTACTGAAATCCAACTCCTAGGGACATGCTTCTAATACTTGTCAGGTATGAAGGTCCTTCTCTTGTTCCTAGACTCTGAATTTTCCTTGGTTTTTCTTAAAAAAAAGTGGTGTTAGTCCTTCTAGTTTTCATAAATGGAGGTGGGGAAATGACAAGTGTTTCTATTTGAAAGGGTGGCGTGGACTCTTATTTTTAGGGTCCCGATTTACCTGTAGAATTTTAGCTTTTTTAACATGATTGATGAGACGTTTGAAAAAGTGATTCATGGATCTCAAGCTTTTCTGATTGATGAGGGATCATATCTTTCCGGTTTGGATTAAGGAAGTAGAAGAGGAGTGGGTTCCAGTTTTCTTAGGCAAAGGTAACACTCCGACGATGGAAAAAGTGGTGGAGACGTCACCTTTTGCCGATCAGGCATTAACTAAAGGTGTTTGGTCTACCGGTGTCTCTCATTTGGTTAGCGAAATTTCTCCTAGGAAACTAATGAAAGGGGGTGATGTTGAGTCGTCTGATGTTAAGGGTGATAATTAGGTATTGGATGATGATCGGGGTGCGAATAAATGCATAAGCCCAACACCTAGTTTGCTTGGGGAACATCCAAGAGTTAAAGTTATTATTGACTTTTTGGACATTGAGAACACGCCAATGGTTGGTAGCCCTTCTAAGGGAAGCCCTTTAATGGCCCCAACATTTTATTTATCACTGGTTCATTGAATCCCCAGAAGAAGGTCTAAATCGGGAACCCTATCATGCAATAGTTCATCCAATCCGTTTAATCTTTCTTTTAGACCTGTTTCAAAAGGAGGTCAATAATTCAGGGCGATCCCTTTGAAACATATGAGATATTGAGTCTCAACAAGTCTCATTCGAATCTTTTCCAATGTGAGCCGATTTGTCTTGATGTAAACACTACAAAGATTGTGGCCTTTCTTGTTGCCAAATCTAGGAATCACTAGTGCTGACTACTTTTAGCCCCCTCTGACACTGACCATTCTGTCTATAATACTTTCATTTAACACCCATTCTTTGCGGCTAATTACCTTTAGCCCCTCCTCTTTAAAATTATTACAACAAATCAAGTTTGATTCTTAATTCGTCTATGTTTACCTTTAGCCCCCTCGTCTTTAAAATTATTACCCCAAAACCCAAGTCGATCTACCTATCTCTCCTAGTTTGATTGGTTTAATAAAAAAAACAAAATAAACATTAACTTATTAAAAATAAACTTTAACTTTATCCCTTTGGCCTTTGATACTTTTAATTCCCTAGTGTCAGAAGCTATTCGTTTATTGACCAGGGTCCAACGGCCAAGTCGATGTACCTATCTTTCCTATTTTAATTGGTTTAATTCAAAAAAAAAAAACATTAACTTATTAAAAATAAACATTAACTTTATCCCTTTGGTCTTTGATACCTTTGGCTCCCTAGCGCCATAAGCTATTCGTTTCTGGACCAGGGTCCAACGGGTCGTCCACAACAATAGTTCATCTCCACGGGGCAAGGATTTGTCTTTGCTAGACTAAGGTTCGCAATTCAGAAAGGGGTGGTGGCGCAACTTGTTGCCCGTCTACCTTCTATTGTGATGTAACTTTCGTATTTTGTTTTAATGAAAGGAAATAACTTAATGTAAAAAAAAAAGAGCAATAATATAATACAAACCAAGTTGAAAAAAGTACATAACCATAAGAGTTAATTGCCATTTTTATTCGGTGGTTTTAGAGAAATTGCTAAATCAGTTTAAAATTAAAATTGTGTGTTATATTTGTCAAATATATACGTATACACCTTAAAAAGATCGTAAGAATCAATAAAAGTCAAACTTTACGTAAAAAAATAATAATTTTTTGATGCCTTTTCTTTAAAAAAAAAAAAAAGTGTACGCATGAATTAGTTCACAAACTGAAACCGATCTGAACTGAAGCCGGTCTTCAAAACTGGTGTTTCAAATCAGCGAAACCGGGGTCGAACCTAACCAAAACCGGTTCGGACACGAACCGGCATCAAACACGAACCATTTTGGAACTAATTCGATTCCTAGAAAAAAACCGATTTGTGCACGTCTATAAAGTTCTCAGGTTTTGATGTCTTATGTGGAATATTTTCAACTAACCAAACTTCCAATTTCACTTTCCAATGCCACTGATAGAAATTTATGGTGCACTTGATTAACAGTTGTATTGCATTGCTTTTATCATGTGGAAAAAAGTTACGGGTATGCTTCTTTGCAGGTTGATTACATATGAGCCGTTCCAACCTGCACTTAATGTGGATCTTATAAAGGTCCCTATGATTTCTTATCCTCGTCAATCTCTCTAGATTTGGCACTTTAAACATATTGTTTTTATCATTACACCTATGTTATATTCCCCTTTTATTAAAAACTCTCCACCATCACTAACCCCTATCAACCCCCACCACCACCTCAACTATTGACACAAAGGAGAGAGAGAAAGAGGGAGAGGGAGAGAGAGAGAGAGAGAGAGAGAGTGCATCACCAAGACCTAGAGAGACCGGATGAGAGAAGGGAGATGGGGGAGAGCCGGTGATCTCTGATGGTGGAGGTTATGGCAACGGGTTGTTTCTCTGTTCATATCTATGCTACATTATAAAGGAGGAAACATATCTATAAATGTCATTTTACATGAATTTTAAGATGGCATAGAAAAGTCCCATGCTTAAAACCCAAATGCCATGTAAATTTTTTACCCTTTTTACCCTTCATGCAAAACCTACTTGTACACATTCTTTCATCACAACCTCCAATTACCATTAATCTACATCTTTAATTTATAATCTATATTATATTATAAAGTATTTGAGAAGGGCATCAAACAAAATTAAGTAATTACTATATTTTATTAAAAAATTGCAATTTTATATAAAAAATTTATATATAACAAAATTATACAAAAAGGTTTCTACACATATAAATATATACCTATATACCTTAAAAATATTGTAGGAATCAATAAAAGTGGAACTTTACGTAAAATAATAATAATTTTGTGATGCATTTTCTTATAAAAAAAAAAAAAAAAAGTGTGTGCATGAATTGGTTCACAAACCCAAACTGAACCAAACCGAAAACGGTCTTTCAAACTGGCGAAACCGGGGCTGAACCAAAACCAGTTAGGACATGAACCGGTTTGGAACCGGTTCAGTTCCTAGAAAAAAACCAATTTTTGCATGTCTATAAAGTTCTCAGGTTAGGATGTCTTATGTGGAATATTCTCAATTAACCCAACTTCCAATTTCACTTTCCGATGCCACTAATAGAAATTTATGGTGCACTTGATTAACAGTTGTATTGCATTGCTTTTATCATGTGGAAAAAGTTACGGGTATGCTTATTTGCAAGTTGATTACATATGAGCCTTTCCAAGCTCCTCTTATTGTGGATCTTATAAAGGTCCCTATGCTTTCTTCTCGTTGGCAATCTCTCCGGATTTTGGCACTTTCAACGTGTTGAGTAGGACTATTAGTATAATAATAGTTGCTAATGAGTCAAAACGCTACTCCATTTTTTTTACCGACATGTAGGTCAAATTGCATATGGTCTATAGAACATAGCATGCTATCATGTCTCCTTGTAACCTTTAAAAAATTACCCCGCTGCGAAGCATAGGTGTTCACACACACAAACTTACATCTTAATTATTGATTACTTTAAAGGAACATTGTTCCTCTTCATTTATTTTTTAATATTTTTGAAAGTGGTCGTGAATGAATGAAAGAGAAATGTAGTATAAAAAGAATAATTTAATTAAAAATTATGAAAAAGACAATACAAATGTGGAATAATAGGGACGAAACTGGCAATAAACTAGATCAGTCCAAAGTTAACAATCAAATTTAACGTCGTTAGGATTTTGGATTAATGTAACACATTTTAAGAAACGTTGGGGACGGATATAGCACATAATTTTGATTTTGGACTGATCTAGCAATTTTTTCGAAATAACAGGGACGAAACTGGCAATTAACTCATACGATCATATGAAAAAGTATAAAAGGCATGATTATAAAATTAAATAAAAATAAAAATTTACATAATGTTAGCAAAGTGGATTCTCAAAATTCTCCATGACGCAACGTTAAAAAGTTGGTGTTGTAGATGAGTCTGCACTAGGTAGGAACTGCGTCAATCGCTCATCCTCGATTAAACTCTTATCGCCGTTCAACGCATTGTTAAAGATCCTCTCAAATATTCCTGTTAGGCCCATAAATTGAGTAGGTTTACGCTTGTCTTTATTAAGCTTGTTTGTGTTAATTGGGCTTAGTTTAGTTAATGGGCTTGGGTTAGGCCATGTGGGCCAAGGCTTTAGTGAACTCTATATAATGTTTTGTTCTAGTTCATTTTAGGGTTAGACATTCATTAGACAAAAAGACCTTTCATTTGTAACACAATAGCCAACACCTTGTACCAGACAATCCTAGAGGTTGTGTGCAAGGTGTAGTAGCAATACAAGGTGTTTCAATCTTTTGTTCTACACATTCAATCTTGTTTTCCGCACTCGATTGTTTGTTTGATACCCGGTAGAGAAAATCTTGGACCAACAATTGGTATCAAAGCCTAAGTAGTCTTCTTAAGGCTCGGTTGCGGTATCATTCGAAGATCAAAAGAAGATTTGTTGCTGCGTTTTTATTCGATTTTACAGGCTTATGCGCTATCTCATTCAATATATTTATGTTACTAATTTTTTTTTTTGTTTTAGAATTTTTTCGCAGATTTAGTTCTTGTCAAAATTCTGAAGAACATCAAGAATATTTGAAGAACAGTGAAAAATAGGGTGTTTGATTTGTTTTGGAGGATGTTAATTGTGTTTGCAAGATTATAGGAATTCTAGTTTGGAAGGTTATTATCACAAAGAATCTTCTAAAATTGGAAAAATAAAGGTGCATTCATATTTGGTGGTCTCCACATTTTTTTAAAAAGATCTGTCAACTCATTAATCTCGTCAACTACACATCTTTTAAAAAAAACAGTCCTTGGCCTGAGTTCGACCTTGGCATGTGTTCGACCTTGGTCTGAGTTCAACAGAGAGAGAGGGGGCAGGTCATAAAAGGAGCAAAAGTTTTTGTTTTGTGGTGTCTAGCATCACGTGGGTCAACAAATAATAATAATAATAATAATAATAATAATAATAATAATAATAATAATAATAATAATAATAATAATAATAATAATAGTGGTATTAGTATTATTTTGGAGTGCACTTGCTTAATTTGGGGGGATCAACCTTACGGCATACGGTTTGATTCGTTTGACTACGGTGGACTGGGCTGTGTACTATTTTTTACGGTTGACTACGTTTGGACGTCCTGTGCTCGGTCTAAAATTTTTCATTGAACGTCTAGATTTTTGGGGGATCACTATTAAAGATTAAAATGTCTTCTCAAAGTGAGGTGTTTGAGCAGAGACTTGAGAGTTTCAGTTACACTCCTGGTGAAACCGTGGGAGCATTAATTGACCGATTTACCAAACTGCTGTCAGAAATAAAGAATGCACAGATCGTGATGGCAAATCGTTGGGTCAACAAGAGTCTTCTGGACGCTTTAAAAGGAATACCAGATCAACCGACATGCAGCTGGTTTATGAATGTCATGAAGATCTACGCAGAAACAAGTTGGTCCAAAATGACGTCAGATGAGTTAATCTTACTCGTCAAAGAACATGCTAAGTGTGCAAAGCTGAAGACTCAAAGTAACACCTCTACTACAACATGCCCATCCGCCTCTGACACTTCATCCTCAAATTCAAAATGTGTCTGCTCGCCCGCTCTTGCTGCTCCTGCCGCTTAAGCTTTCACGGCACCACTGAATGACCATGTGCCATCCGCATTTGAGGTACACGCTGGCATTTTAGCTGAATCATGTTTTACTGAACGATGCAGGTTAAAAATTAAAGGTTTTAGAGAAGAAACTCTCTCCGTATTCAAGCAGCTTGAATACGAGAAAATGGCCCCTTGGGATATTAAAAAGAAATTTAAGTCTTATAAAGAAATGGTCGAACAACAAAAACTCGATATCAAGCGCTTGCATCAGGAGGTGAGTGATCACAAGTGTCGATACTTAAACTTCAAACGACTATCTGATACTTTAACCGTGGAATTGATCGACTTAAAATCTAAATTTGAAAATGCAGATTTTCATTTTAAAAAATTCGATTGTTCTAGTCCCAAAGTTGAAAAAATGATCAATACCCAGTTAAAGTTCAGAACAAAGGAAGTGAGGAATAAAGGTCTGGGGTTTGTGGAAATTCCACCACACTTTAATGAAAATTATTCCTCAATTCCCATGTCGGATGAAGAATTGTTGGCTCAGCCTGTTAAAGGATACGGTCCTCCAATAGAAGAGCCAACCAGTCGACCATTGAGGGATCAAGTTGAAATCTCCAAACCTGAATTGGTCCCTGTAAAAATCTCTAAACCTAAGAACAAACAACATAAGCACGAGCAGGCCCCATCAAAAACTTTTGTCAAGTCTCAAGATGCTTCAAAGCAGACCGAGACGTTAAATTTTGAGAAAAATAAAGAAATTGACAGAGTTTTTGATGTGAAGAGAGATGAAGTTCCAGTTTAAAATGACACAACTAAATTGAATGATGTCTTAAAAGAAACCGTTTTTGAAACTGAACCGACCGGCCAATCAGACTCAAATGTGCCTTTGAGTTTGATTTCATGAAAACATTCAAAAAGATTTATGAAGAGTACGGGGCACCTCAGACCGTTGAATTAGCTGCCTTACAAATTTCTGAACGGGACTCAACATGTGACTCACCTGAAGCAACTGAATCTGAGGAATCAGTATCAGTGGCATCTAGTGAATCCATATGTGAGTCCTCAAAAGTAGCTGAGTCAACGGGGGATTCAGTAGAGCCACCATAAGTGTCTGAATCAAGTGGCTCGGCTGAATCAAATGTCATACCCTCGACTGAGCCAGAATCTGAAGAATCTGTGTGCTCAAGGCCAATCGAGATTAAACAAGAATGTAAGGATCCCTCATCCAATACTGTTGGCACAGGTGTGGTAAAGACAATAGTCCCTGAATTTAAATGTGTGAACGTTACAGATGCTTCTACTTCATGTGCAGATTTAGTAAAAGTAGAGGTTAAGGTTGAGGGGGATGATATTGTTTGCACTAACAATGCAGGTGTTTGTGTGACACAGTCTAATTTGTCTGTAGATGCTATACCATATGTGAAAAAGACTGTTTCTGAGCTATCTGTTATTGGCACAGTAGATAAATACGTGCCACCACATAGAAAAACAACCTGTGATAACTCTCATATACAGGTTCCTGAAGCTAAATAGAAAGCTCAAGGACAGTCATCATCACAAGCACAATCTTGTTCACATGGGTGTTCAAGATGTTCTAAGCAGAGCAGAAACTTTAAGTAGCTTGCAAACAAATCATCCAACAGATCCCATCACTCACATTCATCAGTGGGATCGAACAGACCGGGATCTGCTCCTTATGCAAAGAAGCAGACATGCTACACGTGTGGAAGACCCGGTCACATTGCAAGGAACTGCATAAGTCGTCCTTATATGCCCTATTATCGACAACATCAGAAGGTTATGCCTAGGGATAACTACTACTTCAAGCCAATGAAGGTTGATAAACCTAAGGCAAGAAAGAACATGAATCCCAAAGTTATACCGTCTGATGGAGACTGGAATGCTGCCAAGAGCAAACAGAAGGTTGTTCCTCCACAGAAATCAAAACAACCTCAGAAACCGAAAGCTGCTACTCCGAAAGTAGCAAAACCGCTTGTTAAGCCTAAACAAGTCTGGAAAGCAAAGGCGGCAGCAACACCAGTCCTAAATGAGAAGGACATGTGCTTGAGAGAAGTGTCTTTCATAGACGCTTCAGGAGTGCCCAGGACCGCGATGGCCTGGGTACCAATGTTTAACTAATCTCCTTTCTTAGTGCAGGGACATCCAAAGAGGATTGTCGACGACCACTTGTATGTTGATAATGGTTGTTCCACGCACATGACAGGTGACATCTCTCTGTTATACATTTATTTTAAATTCTTAAACAGTGAGTATGTTTCCTTTAAGGAGAAAATGGAGGTAAAATCAGCAAGTAAGGTGCGCTCAAAACCTGATGCATTAAAATTCTGAACGTAATTGGTCCTTGAATCGAGAATGGTTTTTAGAAAAACACAAAAATATTTCTCTTAGTTTTAGTCTTGTAAATTTGTTCTTTAAATTTTTCTATTTTAAGCACAAATTTAGGGGGATATACATCCTTAGAAAAATACAAAAACAATAGAAAATTCAGAAAATGAGATTTCATGGTGTGAAAAAGAAGAAATGATAGTACATCAGCTGTTGAACTGTTACACTTTAAAATCGAAAAGAAAATTAAATCGAGTGCGATTGCAGCTCTATTATACGATGTACCGGCAGGCAAGCTGCACAATGAACTCAGTCCAAAATTGCATACTAAAGATAAAGGACTGTGTAGTTTGTGGGTAACTCATCATTGGCGTATGATTTTATGGTCTTAAATCTTGCGTTGATAGATTGCCAAAATCTGAGATTTCAGGTCTTTAAATTGTTGATATATCTGGGGATGTCCTGGCTGCCCTTCTGCTGCATCCAGATATATGCTGACCTAGGCACAGTCAGGACGTCTTAAAAGAGCAATAAGGAAATGCCAAAACCTAAAATTCTCAAAGAGAATTCAAGCTAAAGGCACAAATCAAAAGCCTAAAGCAATGATCATACCGAAACATTTGGTATTTTCCCTAACCCTGGTCGAGAATCCATTGGTCTCTCTGTTGCATCAAGATATATGCAGACCTGATCACCAATGATCTTGACCTTGTAAAACATACGGATGTCAGCAATTTACTCACCTGTTATGAAGAAGCTTTGTGCATACCTTGATCGCGGGGGTATGTCATGATGTGGGACACACAGTTATTTCGGTCTAACACACGTTAAGAAAATAAGAAAAATAAAGGAGTTGAAGGCATGTGTGTATGTTTGTTTAAGTGGATAAACGATGCTGGTAATCGTCTTGGACTGCTTTCTGGCACTTTAATAAGTATACCAAAACAAATATACTAACGGTGTGTTGCATTTTGACAAAGCTGATATGATCTTCTTGCACATGATTCTCACCAAAAAGATGCATTATAATTAGTTTGAATTTTTATTTTAATTTGCTTATCTTTTATGAAAAATTGACCATTCTTGAGGATTTGACAGGTTCTCGAACGAAATTCAGGTTTTTGAGGTTTTATAATTGAAGTACACTGATGTACTTGGTGTTCATGTGTTGTAACACCCCAACCGATGGCGGAAACATCGAGGTGTCACGTAGTGACGATTGTTCAATAGCTCATGGACTAAAGTGTAAATTTGAATACATTGATTAAATAATTTATTACATTAAAATGAAATACAACGATTCTAAATGTCAACTAAACTGAAATACAATGAATCCAAAATCTAAATAAAATTCCAAAAGCTTAAAAGTCATCTCATAAATAACCTGAAACATATACGAAAATAGTATATGTCAATACAAATTGTATTGGTGAGCATACCCTATTTGAATACATATAGTAGAAAAGTGTTTAGCAATTCATGTGCGGTACCATTTGCAATTATGTAATAAGTAATATCCGTTCAAAATCAACCCTATGTAAAGAAAAGCAGATATATATAGTATGCGCTAGTAGTAATGTAATACATAGCAATGACGAGGACTCTCAACAGAGTCACAAGGGTATATACCATAGTACTATTCATTGAAATGCCAGGCACTCAAAGGTTAATGGTTTTGACAAGTCATAGACACACAAATTAACATAACGCAAACACACATGAGAATTGCATTTAGTGAAAGAGTAACATTTAGTAAAAGAAATAGAAACTTGATAGTAAGTACATGAGTCACCCCAAAATAGTAAAGCAGTAAAAAGGGGAAAGATATACTCACCGTTTGCGAAAGCGATCAAAATCCACTTAAGCGGTCGTGAGCTAAGTAATGGGAATTCCGAGGAATTCAACCTATAATGTGTAAGAATACTAATAAGGAAATGTCTAAAAAGTCTAAGGTAACTAGGGTCTAAGGCATTAGGGTTTGCTAAGTCGATTTGGGGAATTTAGAGTTTTTATGATTATGATAAGTCGAATTAATATAAAAGTTGTAAATTAAAAATAATATGTCAAAATTTGTGAATGTGATTTGAGTAATATAATTATTATCAAAAGAAATTTTTAATTAAAAATATGTTTGAATAATTAAGACGAAATAATTTAACTAATTATTGTAAATAATTACAATATTCATAAATATTGAAATAAATAATTATGAGTTATCCACAAATGATAATAAAGATTTTTAAAACATAGAACTATTTCTATTTTATAGGAAAAGTATTTATAAAATAGATATTTACTAGTATAAATAAATAAATGATTAATTATGTCTAATTAAACATAAATAAGACTAATAATTCAAGACATGATCCAAAAATTCTATTTTCATAGAAAATGGATGATTTCTGATGTAAATTAATGAAAATAATTTTCCCATAATTTTTATAAACTTATATATATTTAAAACTGATTAATGAGATTAAATCATGTTTAAATGATTAAAAATAGCAAAATTAATAAAAATAAATGTTTTCTAAACCAATAATTTTTATTTCAGATTAAAATGCTTAGAAATAATTATCCTAAAATTTTGAGATTAAAACCATTAAAAATGAATTTTTAATCAATTAATTATGATTAAAACAATTTAAATTAATAAAATAATGAAAATTAAATAATTTTCAGAAAGAAAAATTGTGATAATTTTCTTTATGGTGTCAAGATGCTACACCTAAATTTTCATAATTTTTGGAGCAAAAATGAATTAGTTATGATTATTTTAAGATATGAATGTATTTATAGAATTTAAAGAGATAAAAAATATATATATAAAAAATCTGCAAAAAAAAAAACATCCAAAAATAAAAAGGTATTCTGGGAAGGATCGAACCCACGTCAGTCCATAATCCACCCCAACATTAAACCACTATAACACAAGACTAATATGTTGAAACATTTGCTTAATGAAAATATTTAACAAATACCCAATTAGTCATCTTCTTCCCCAATCTTAACCTAGGAACCCTAACCCTAAGTCATTTTTAATAAACCTGATACACACACGAATCGGGATCAGGGATAAGGGGCTTTCGTATATAGATGAATGAACATCAAAACGGCAAAAGAATTTTAGACTTACACGATCGACTTGAGATCGAAAATGGAAAAACACGGTCCGAACTTAAGCTTCGATCCACAGCAGATTTTTGTAACAATTTGGTAATATTATTGAGGGTTTCGTTCTTCTATCAGTCGGGTAAGGTATTCCACTTGTCAATTTATAACAAAAATTCGTTTAAGAGCCGTTTTGAATGGTTTGCAATAATGACCGGAATATTATCGACGGTTACAATCTAAATGATTTAAACTTGCTTAATGATTAACAGTAACGCATGAGGGAGCTTGGGAATTGGTCAGCCATCATGTAGAAACGCTAAACAATCATTAAAACGGGTTAAATGGGGTGTTAAACACCGGTTTATATGAATGGCCGGAAAAACAGAAGTCGCCGGAACAGTAACTCCGGCCAGTCACATCTGCCGGAAAAACGTGTGGGAAAATCTGGGAGGGATGTTTGTTTTGAAAACTTTGAGTTTTGGCACTTTAAGTCCCTCTACTTTAACTTAGGTTAGTTTTATTATTTTCTAGTTAGTTTTTCTTTATAAAAAGTTAACCAAGTTAACAAACTTAACTTAAAAACTTTTTAAACTTGATTTTTTTTTTATAAAAGCTTTTACGAATACGTTTCAACATACGCATTTTATTAAAACGTAAACACGGTCCATAATAAAAGTAAATAATATATTTTGTATTCGCTCTAAAATTAAATTTAAAAACGACGAACTTACAAGGACTATAATGGAAATATTTGAAGGACTACTATTGACACTTTGATGAAAGACGAGGGTGACGGATGTCACAGTCTCCCCTACTTTAGAAAATTTCGTCTCGAAATTTCCTTCAAGTGGGGGTTACTATGAAACAAAAGGCGTTGTAAAAGTCAGTTAGATTTTTTTTTTTTTAAAGAAAATTTCATCATTTATAATTTGACAAAATTTAAAATAGTGGTCTAATATCCAAAGTAAAAGTTTCAAAATCTTTGACAGTTGACCCGAGATTAGGAAGTTGAGAACTTAAATGAGAAAGGTTTTGGGAATGTGTAACTAGTGAGGGCAGAGGTACTGATATAGTAGTCTCCCCTACTTTAGAAAAGTTTTACGTCCGAACTTTATTAGAGTATGCAGCAAGTATCCAAATAATCGAGTGTGTAAGAGTACACAAGGTTTCAGTTTTCTGTATGGGTGGTCAATAGAAAGACTCTTGGAAGACGAATTGAAGTTCGTGTAAGAACGTTTTTATCGAAAATGCTAGCTATTAGTCAACGATCTAATGAAGATGTAGTAATGGGTTGGTTCTTGGTCAGACTCCTAGCCCGCTCCCGCAGTATCGTTTATGCTTATATATAGGGTGTACCGCAGCTAACCCACCACACTCCCGATACTTTGGACTCGTACTGATTGTCTACCAACAGCCTAAATAGAATCACACACCACCCTCATGTACCTGTAAATCCATGATTGCGTTCCGGACCGTAATCATCGATTTACCTTACACTAGGGTGTTATGCTTTTCCATAACCCTATCCTAAGTAATACCAGAAACAAATGTGTGCAACCAATATGTAATAGCCACTGTAATGAAATAATGTTTAATCATGACATGGTTAGAGGTCCTTCCCTTTCGGGTTTTCCCTTTAACCGTAATGAGAATAACATGTAAGTGATAGACATGATTAGAGGTTCTTCCCTTTTGGGTTCACCATTAACCAGTAACTTCTGTTCCCGTCGTTGGGCTCTAAGCACATCCCCTCGGATTGAATAAATACTCTAATTCGAGTCGTACGTGGGCACTGGCTTAGATCTCATACGAGTTATCAACTAGTATGTTCATTGACCATGATGATGAACAAAATAATGTAAAGTATAACAGGGTTTTGCTCAAAATAGGAAAGAAAATGTGCATACCAAATATGCGTTCAAGTAAGTATATAAGTATAGCATAAAATTCCGACTGCAAGAATAGTATAACATAAATCGAGTGAATCGCACAATTGCACAAAATGAAAGTAAACGAGTTGAATTAATGCAAATAGTCAATGTGAAAATAATCACAAATAACGTGTTAGAAATAACTATGAATAAAAATGGTGCAATAATGAAATTTACGGCAAATGAATGTGCACGGAACGGGTGTATAGCCTACTGGCATGTGAGTTAAAATCTAGTAATTTTACATATATGCGTTATACTGTAAAAGACATTTAGCAACATTCTGATAAAAGATATGTCCATTGTTTTGTTAAACCAAAAGTTTTGCAACTGAAAGAGTATAAGTGTAAAAGGTAAATTTTCGCAGTTTACTCGACTTTGTGATATTGTTGAAAGAATAGTAGTGATGCATGAGAATAAATTTTTAGAAATCAAAGTGTGTTTTAGATTCAAAACGGGTTTATTTGCAAAATCTTCGTAAATACGCATTTTCATGTGTTTACGAGAAGTCGAGTTTGAAAAATGTTATAAGGCTTATTATTAGTTGCAAATTTCTCTCGAAAATATATATTGGATACGTCATATGAAAAAGATTTACATTTGGTCTTTAAAATATGCAATACAAGTTTGTAAAATGCAAAATGAAACTATTTCATGAAGTATGTGTAATTCTAATGTGTTTTAAAAGACCACGATTTAAAATGACGTGAATGGTAAGATTAACGTATGTAATATTTAAGAAAATTCATAATCAACGAGATGTAGAAATAGATCCTTGAGATGTGGATTTCACTCCTAACTCAAAGATGTATTTCAAAATTGAAAACGATTGTGGAATGAAACCAATCACTAAGTTAAGGATATCACTCCCAGCTTAGTGGTTAAGTTTCTTTTTGAAGAAAATACTCTTTGAGGTGTGGATGTCACTCCTATCTCAAAGACATATTCTTAAGATAAATAACATATAAAGGAGTGAAACTAATCACCAAGGTATGGATACCACTCCTAACTTGATGATATCGTTTCGTTTGTGAAATACGAGTGTCTTCTTCGCCAAGCAAAATATCGAAAGAATAACGAGAAATAATCATAACGAAAATATCTTGAAAGAAAATATAAGAAACGAGAGAAATATACACGAGAGGACTCGTGAAAGTAAACTTAGTTATAGTCTAGGCTAAAAGGCATTCTAATAACCTAATTCCCTATAACCATGGCTCTGATACCAATCTGTAACACCCCAACCGATGGCGGAAACATCGAGGTGTCACGTAGTGACGATTGTTCAATAGCTCATGGACTAAAGTGTAAATTTGAATACATTGATTAAATAATTTATTACATTAAAATGAAATACAACGATTCTAAATGTCAACTAAACTGAAATACAATGAATCCAAAATCTAAATAAAATTCCAAAAGCTTAAAAGTCATCTCATAAATAACCTGAAACATATACGAAAATAGTATATGTCAATACAAATTGTATTGGTGAGCATACCCTGTTTGAATACATATAGTAGAAAAGTGTTTAGCAATTCATGTGCGGTACCATTTGCAATTATGTAATAAGTAATATCCGTTCAAAATCAACCCTATGTAAAGAAAAGCAGATATATATAGTATGCGCTAGTAGTAATGTAATACATAGCAATGACGAGGACTCTCAACAGAGTCACAAGGGTATATACCATAGTACTATTCATTGAAATGCCAGGCACTCAAAGGTTAATGGTTTTGACAAGTCATAGACACACAAATTAACATAACGCAAACACATATGAGAATTGCATTTAGTGAAAGAGTAACATTTAGTAAAAGAAATAGAAACTTGATAGTAAGTACATGAGTCACCCCAAAATAGTAAAGCAGTAAAAAGGGGAAAGATATACTCACCGTTTGCGAAAGCGATCAAAATCCACTTAAGCGGTCGTGAGCTAAGTAATGGGAATTCCGAGGAATTCAACCTATAATGTGTAAGAATACTAATAAGGAAATGTCTAAAAAGTCTAAGGTAACTAGGGTCTAAGGCATTAGGGTTTGCTAAGTCGATTTGGGGAATTTAGAGTTTTTATGATTATGATAAGTCGAATTAATATAAAAGTTGTATGTTAAAAATAATATGTCAAAATTTGTGAATGTGATTTGAGTAATATAATTATTATCAAAAGAATTTTTAAGTAAAAATATGTTTGAATAATTAAGACGAAATAATTTAACTAATTATTGTAAATAATTACAATATTCATAAATATTGAAATAAATAATTATGAGTTATCCACAAATGATAATAAAGATTTTTAAAACATAGAACTATTTCTATTTTATAGGAAAAGTATTTATAAAATAGATATTTAATAGTATAAATAAATAAATGATTAATTATGTCTAATTAAACATAAATAAGACTAATAATTCAAGACATGATCCAAAAATTCTATTTTCATAGAAAATGGATGATTTCTGATGTAAATTAATGAAAATAATTTTCCCATAATTTTTATAAACTTATATATATTTAAAACTGATTAATGAGATTAAATCATGTTTAAATGATTAAAAATAGGAAAATTAATAAAATAAATGTTTTCTGAACCAATAATTTTTATTTCAGATTAAAATGCTTAGAAATAATTATCCTAAAATTTTGAGATTAAAACCATTAAAAATGAATTTTTAATCAATTAATTATGATTAAAACAATTTAAATTAATAAAATAATGAAAATTAAAAAATTTTCAGAAAGAAAAAGTGTGATAATTTTCTTTATGGTGTCATGATGCTACACCTAAATTTTCATAATTTTTGGAGCAAAAATGAATTAGTTATGATTATTTTAAGATATGAATGTATTTATATAATTTAAAGAGATAAAAAATATATATATATAAAATCTGCAAAAAAAAAAAACTTCCAAAAATAAAAAGGTATTCTGGGAAGGATCGAACCCACATCAGTCCATAATCCACCCCAACATTAAACCACTATAACACAAGACTAATATGTTGAAACATTTGCTTAATGAAAATATTTAACAAATACCCAATTAGTCATCTTCTTCCCCAATCTTAACCTAGGAACCCTAACCCTAAGTCATTTTCAATAAACCTGATACACACACGAATCGCGATCAGGGATAAGGGGCTTTCGTATATAGATGAATGAACATCAAAACGGCAAAAGAATTTTAGACTTACACGATCGACTTGAGATCGAAAATGGAAAAACACGGTCCGAACTTAAGCTTCGATCCACAGCAGATTTTTGTAACAATTTGGTAATATTATTGAGGGTTTCGTTCTTCTATCAGTCGGGTAAGGTATTCCACTTGTCAATTTATAACAAAAATTCGTTTAAGAGCCGTTTTGAATGGTTTGCAATAATGACCGGAATATTATCGACGGTTACAATCTAAATGATTTAAACTTGCTTAATGATTAACAGTAACGCATGAGGGAGCTTGGGAATTGGTCAGCCATCATGTAGAAACGCTAAACAATCATTAAAACGGGTTAAATGGGGTGTTAAACACCGGTTTATATGAATGGCCGGAAAAACAGAAGTCGCCGGAACAGTAACTCCGGCCAGTCACATCTGCCGGAAAAACATGTGGGAAAATCTGGGAGGGATGTTTGTTTTGAAAACTTTGAGTTTTGGCACTTTAAGTCCCTCTACTTTAACTTAGGTTAGTTTTATTATTTTCTAGTTAGTTTTTCTTTATAAAAAGTTAACCAAGTTAACAAACTTAACTTAAAAACTTTTTAAACTTGATTTTTTTTTTTATAAAAGCTTTTACGAATACGTTTCAACATACGCATTTTATTAAAACGTAAACACGGTCCATAATAAAAGTAAATAATATATTTTGTATTCGCTCTAAAATTAAATTTAAAAACGACAAACTTACAAGGACTATAATGGAAATATTTGAAGGACTACTATTGTCACTTTGATGAAAGACGAGGGTGACGGATGTCACATGTGTATACTGGACCCTCTGTTATATCAATTATTTGCTTACAAAATTCTGAGATTTGCAGAATTTATACAAATCAAGAAACAGGGGTTCATAAAGAATGAAAGAGTTTCAGTTGCTGATAAGCATGAATCACCTCAATGAGAAGATGTACCTGAGTCAGAAGAACCTGAAGTGAATCATCTTTTCACGATGAACGTACAACTGAAGAAGTACCTGAAAAGTTGCTTGAAAGAGAAGACTGACAAAGAAAAGAGTTATGAGAATCCTCCTCTCACGTTTTTTTTAGCAAGATGTTCAAGCAAAAGCTAATGATGATCAAAATACAAGTATGCCTCCGAGAGCAGAAGAAAGAACCCAAGATTGGAAGATCAAGATCTGAAGTTTCTTCCTACTAAGCCATGATAAAGACAGCATAAACCTAGGGGGATATTGTTAGGCCCATAAATTGAGTAGGTTTACGCTTGTCTTTATTAAGCCTGTTTGTGTTAATTGGGCTTAGTTTAGTTAATGGGCTTGGGTTAGGCCATGTGGGCCAAGGCTTTAGTGAACCCTATATAATGTTTTGTTCTAGTTCATTTTAGGGTTAGACATTCATTAGACAAAAAGACCTTTCATTTGTAACACAATAGCCAACACCTTGTACCAGACAATCCTAGAGGTTGTGTGCAAGGTGAAGCAGCAATACAAGGTGTTTCAATCTTTTGTTCTACACATTCAATCTTGTTTTCCGCACTCGATTGTTTGTTTGATACCCGGTAGAGAAAATCCACACTTTGTTTGGAAAACCATAAACTTTCAAGTTATTTGGTTAATATTACGATGGTTTCCACCCACTCAAAATCGTGTTCTAAAAGTATGGCGAATCTTGAGGTTGTGTTTGCTTGACGCCTTGAACCCAACTCGTGGCCAAAGAGATTTTCTATTCCTTGATCCAGTGTCTTGTCATTTTAAAATTCAAGTAAAAAGGATTTGAGAGTAAAGAATGGGGAGTGTGTTCGATAAAAAAAAACTAAGTTGGTGTGTCACATATAGATAAGGATTTAAATTTTTAACTATTATAACTATTTTTTTAAATGTATGATCGTTGCCAGATGGTCAAATCGAGTGGCTCCACCGGATACGTTTGTTGTTGCTCGCTAATTGCCAAGTGAATGCTTCAATACCCCCCCCCCCCCAAATAGCGCTCAGGCAATAATGAGGGGATTTTATTGCCCTTTTTTGCTGAGGTTGTACATAGAAAGTCACCACACCACTAAATCGCTAGACATAAGTATAGATGTTTGCACGATATAAGATTAACCAGACAATATTCCATTTACGAAGAGTTAACCAATGATTACAACATGTCAATTTGATTAACTTGTTTAAGTAAATGAGTTGTATGAGTTTTGTTAACTTTATAATTGATGTTTTGTGTACAAATAAATATATAGGTCGTCTATGGTCATTGATTCAAAACACCAACCCAAACCTTTCGATGTGTTTTAGTTTTTAGCTACATCTTAATTTTACCTTTTTAAGGCAAATGGCGAACTAAAATCCAACTTGGTAATTTATCCTTTAATCATACAATCAATTTGTCAATTTGTAAGGTTTGTGGGCCAAGTTAGTTACCAAAATTTGTGTTTCCCACTATGCAAATGTTAGAGTTTGTTTGGTATGGGTTAATGGAATGGATGGGGGAATGGAATGCACGAGGTAATGGAATGGACAAGGTAATGGAATGGATCATTACCGTTCCATATCTTGTTTGGTTGCCATGTGGGAATGAAACAAAACATTACATTGTGTTGTTAGATAGACAAGAAAAGACGAAGGAATAAAATCGATGGTTAGTGGCGGTGGTGGGTGGTGGTCAGTGGCGGTGATGGTGGGTGGTGATATGTGGCGGTAGCAGCGGTGGTGGGTGGCGGCGGTGGAGGCAACGGTGGAAGGTGGAGGTGGAGGGCCGTAATGATGGGTGAGTAACGATGGTGGGTAGTGGTGGTGGTGGTTGGCGGTGATGGTAGGTGGTGGTGTGTGGCGGTAGCGTGGTGGTGGATGGGGACAGCGGTGATATGTGGTGGCGAGGACGATGGTGGGTGGCGGCAACGGTGGCGATGGGTGGAGGTTGAGAAAACCTTTGAAAACCCATGTGAAAAACCATTATTTTTTTTTTTTTGAAAAAAAAAATAACAAATGTAAAATACATGTTTGTAAGCATTTTGGGCCAAAAAAAAAGCACCGATGGGACCTTTTTTTTTACATGGGTTTTCGAGGGTTTTCTCAACTCAAACGGGTTTTCATTTTATAATTGACCTATATATATCATATTTTGATTCTAGATTCATATATCATTTATGTGGTAGAATGGAAACAATATTGCTCTACTATACGTGCCCGCGTTCGACTTCTATATAGCTTGGTTTTTTCTCTCTTTTTTTTTTTTTTTCATTTTAGATCATGCTCCTAGGGGACATTAACGTCAGACTAAGATATAAGGTATTTTATGTAATTTTACCTGGACTTAGCGCCTGAAACTAACGTCAATCCATTTGAGAGACTATCCAAGTAACAAATTGTCAAACTACGATGAACATCAATGAAATTTCCAAAAGATGGGGACTAAATGTGTTACTTTAACAAACCACAGAGACTATCGTGTATTTTTCTCTATTGTTACAGATACATCTTAAATTTTATTTAAAAAAGAAAAAGATAAAAAAAATATAGAAAAACAAAATAAAATAAATAAAGTGGAGAGGGCTCACTCTCTCGTGTTCGTTTATGTTCGATAATTTAATGGAGTTTTAAATTTTTATATTTTTTTTATATTCTTTAATTCCTATTTATTTTACTAAAAGAGATAAATAATTCATGTGAAGTAAGTATATAAGATTTCAAGTTTAAATAAATGAAAACTTCAAGTTTAAGATAAGAGCTTAGTTTTTTGAGACATTACTGTATTATGTTTTATCAATATTATGTTATGTATCAAGTGTGTTTGTATAGTTAGGTTATATGTCGGGTGTATTACTTAATTTCTAATATATGGAAATTCGATCTTATTCAAAAATTAATATATGTTCGTTTGTGTTTGTTTTCGTTCATGAATAAAATTAACAAACGAACACGAACAAAAAATCTCGTTCGGTAAGTATTCATGAATTGTTCGTGAACACATAATTTCCTTAGCAAACAAATACGAACAAGGCCTTGTTCGTATTCATTCGGTTCGTTTGCAGCCCTATCTAGAGGTATTTATATGTTAGTTTGGAGTGATTAGTGTAATTTTAATTTTCTTTGAGTCGTTTATTTGATTTGTTGTCTAGCTTCTAGCTTACCTACTTTTAATATATCACCGTCTAAAAAAATATTCATGTATTTGTAAAAGATTAAAAAAAATGATTATCTTATTAAGACAACCCAAATTAATATTGTGACATCACTCACCCTCTATCTGTCTCTATCTCTCTCTATAGAGAGATTAAAAAATAATAAAGTAATTAACTAACATTTAAAAACTATCTTCTCGTTCAAAAACAATCGAAGTACACTAATCATGTGGTAAGATTGTGATTAGTTTGCAGTCGGTGACAAAAATTCTTAGATATGAAAAGATTCTTAGGGGGACGGGGCGCTACCAGAATTGGTCACGGATACCTCACTATCAGCACGGTAACACCGCCGCCAACCATGCTGGTAGTGGTCCCGTGAACCAAATTCTGGTTCCAGTTACCGTTCTGGTTCACGGATGTGGCACAAACTCTCCCACAATTTTATTTAGTGAAGTGATGTGGCAGTACAGGATTGGTAGAAATCAGTGAAGTGAAAACACCTTCAGTGGAGCGCCCCTTATGCCCTTAGATTAGGGCATGTGAAGTGGGAGCGTCATGGGGCTTTATAGGGAATAAAATATTATAAAGTATTAGGATAGGTTTTATGAGGCTTTATGGGAAAATATGTGTGTAGTGGTGTGTGAGCTTTATAAATGATTGTGTAATCATTGCTTAATTATTGTTTTTTTATTTAAATAATAAACATTGGCAAGTGCTCTTTATGGTAAACACGTGCAGACTATGGATGGGCAGTTTGATATGACTCCACGACAAAAGGCAGTGTTTGCATGTCTTCAAGGGGCTCATGCTCAAGATTTTCTGACTGTCGTGCCCATTGAAGGGCTTGGGCAACGGATGTCGGCGATCGAATACATGGCTATTCTCACCCTTCTCATTATTGGTATACCTCATCTTTCTCATCTCTATTTCATCTATATTTATATTTATATATATTAATATTCCAAAAACATGAAATCCAACATGATATTCAAAGAGGTCATCCCTCCCCCTGGAGTGTGCCATGTGATATCCTCCTTATTTCCATCAAAATGTTTTTTTCTCTCTCATGTTTCCCCCACAATTTTAAAACGCTAATAACTTTTATATATGAGATTTTTTTTATAAAAAAACATTACACCAAATTAACGAACATTTTATTATCTTCCTAATGAGTACCATAATGCCATACAAAAACCAAAACAAAAAACAAATTTTTTGTCGATTTTTGGTCATACAGGAAAAACACACACAATGTGTTCAGGTAATTCATTAACCATGTCTAGACAAGTCACTAATCATGTTCAAACTAGGAATTGTATTTTCATCGAGAGCAAAATAGGTTAAACCCACTTTTTCCAAAAATAAAAAAATAAAAAAAAAACGTCACACTTTCAAGACTACCTCCTCAATCACGCCCTGAAATGGTTGTTTCTAGCTCTTCTCCTCATCCAAACATATGTCTTCTTTTTAATATACATTTTCATTCCTATTCACAGGGTTAAAATTTTTGTTTTTTCATATTATAGTATATTAATTTTTATGTTACATCATAACACATATTTTATCACATCATATTAGATTTATCTATTCTGGAAAGCTTCCGAGATATAATCTAGTTTTTATATATAGGAGAGAGATACAGAGTATAGGAGAGAGATACGGAGCAAGCAAGGATGTTCTAATAATAATTTTCGATGTCATTTAAACAAAAGTATATATTAAACTTAGGGGGGGCGGGGTGCTCCACTAAAACATTTTCAACTTATTTACACCAATCCTACACTGACACGTCACTTCACTGATTCATTTCACTGAAACCGGAGGCAGCACTCCACTCATTCTTAACCCAACAATAATATAATATAATAATAATAATAATAGTAATTGTTATTAAAATGATAATAATAACAGTAAAGAGTCAGCAAAATGATAATCTCTAGAACCATCGTCTTCTCCAACTCTTTCCCACGCACTCTCTCTCTCTCTAGAAGTCACTGTCTTCTTCAACCCTTTTGTTCCAAACTTTAGTCCTACTCACCGTCTTCTCCAACCCTTTAATCTTGCATCAATTGTTGCTCTCTCAAAAAAATCCCACTTGTGTTATCATTTTGTTGTGTAAATATGGAAGTTTGGATATGGAGTTTTTAAAAATCATATATATATATATATATATATATAGGGAAAAGTTAATTTGAGAACACCTATATTTCGTGCGAACCGTGAGAACGGCATCTAAAACCATTCAAATTCAAAATTTCTTTTTACATTTATCTTTATTACTAAAATACAATCTCAAAAACACAATTTACGCATAAAAATTCAAACGTATACGAAAATAAATTGTTTTTACACATGTGTAAATTTACTGTTTATACATGTATAAACTGTTTCATTTACACATGTGTAAAAAGTTAATTTGAAAGTGTTTTTGCAAGAAAAGATGAATTATTTGGAAAGAAAATTCATTTATTAATGTTGTATTTTGATTATAATGAGGTTTGTATTAAAAAAAAATTGATCTTGATTGATTTTTTTACTTGTTCTCACGGTTCTCACAATATTTAGCGTTCTCAACCCTCCCATATATATATATATATATATATATATATATATATATATATATCTATACATATAATAAACCAAAGCCATTTTAATGACATGGCACTCAAAGAGGGTATTCTCTTTATTGAGTGTGACATGTGTCATCACATGTGGCAAAGACTTTATTTTAGGAAAATAATAATTTAAAATTTAAAAACAAAATTAGATTTTTATCTCTAATGTTTTCTCTCATAATTTTTAAACGTTAATATCTTTTATATACGAGATATTTTAAAGAAAAAAATTACACCAAATTAACGAGCGTTTTATTATCTTTCCAACGGGTACCATAGTGCTATATAAAAAACGGAGAAAAAAACGACTATTTTTTGTGTGGTTTTGTTCATACAGGAAAAAAACACAAAGTGTTCAGGTTATTCATTAATCATGTATAGGCAAGTCATTAGTTATGTTCAAACCAGTAAATATGGTTTTTATTTACAACATGTGTTAGCATTGGAGTTGTACATTGTTTTAGGTTAGGTTTTAATATTAGAGTTATACAGTGTTTAAGGTTATGCACTAACATTAAAGATACATTGTTAATTGTTTTAGGTTAAGTGCTATCCGAAGCTTTCCTGCATGTAACTGTAAAACGCATCAGTTTATTTCAGGTGTAAAATTGATATTTCAAATTAGATTTCTCAACCCGGGACGTTCCCGGGATATATTAGTTTAAAAAAAATTGTGGGTTTGGGTCGGGCCTGGGATTAGGTGATACCCGACCCAATTACCCTTTTTTTATATTAGAATATTATAACTTATGGTAGAGATTTGTTTAAAATAATAATAATAATAATAATAATAATAATAATAATAATAATAATAATAATAATAATCATTAATCATATATTGGCAAGTCATTAATTATGTTGTCATATTAGATATTATATTATGTCATATTAGATATTTCAACTCGGGACGCTCTCCAACAGATAATTGCTATGTTTTCTTTTTCTACCATATTCTGAAATAGCTCAAATCTTATTGTATGTAGTTAAAGACCTTTGACTGAATGTATTGGTGCTAAACAATCTTTGTCCCCTTGAAGTGCTTGGGATCTTAATATTCTGTTTTAGGTGTTGATGTTGTAAGGTGAAATGGATCTTTTGGTATATATTTTTTTTAAAAGTATCTAATGTAAGTTGATACATAGATGCCATTTTTATAGTTTAGATACTTTTAATTTTATTCACTTTACTTAGATTTCTCAACCCGGGATGCTCCCGGGGTATAAGCTAGTATATATATATACAGGAATAAGATTAAATAGGAACCAATACCCTAGTTAGTAACTTAGGAACCAATCCTAGCCTTCCATCTTTGATTTTAATCTAAAGGGTATTAGGGTAAATATACATTTAAATAAGTTTCTTTTTTTTTATAATTATAATTGTTAATCATGGCAGTTACATGGTTTCCTTAAATCTCTCATCCACATTATCTATAATTCAATTCATATTATTAACACAAGATCAAATTGGCAGGCACCCATAGTCGAAACATAGCAATCATCGAAATCAACATATACGATTTAAAAAAATTCGATTGGCAGCACCCATAATCGAGAATAATTATGTTCTTTTTCATCAATTTTTTATTTAACAATAGTTTCTCTACGCTTTGTAACTGTTTCCTAAAATTACTCTTAACTTGAAATTTGAATTCAATGACAATAGTATATCACTTTAGTTTCATCATTCGCAAACGTGATCGAATCAATCATTGGTTTTAAGTTTTATTTTCTTGGTGATTAATTTTAAAGTCTTCTGAATAGAAATTTCTAACATATGACTTGGTGTTAGTTGTTTAAAGTTATCTATTAAAATATTAATGTAATTTAAAATATACAATAATGTACACATATAATTATAAGCATTGTGTTTCTTTTAATGATTCCTAATTTAGGTTAATGTACCTTTATAAGACCCTACTAACACTATCTATATTTTTAAGACTATAATGTGCTCATTTAAATGGTATTAATGTTCATATAAACGCAACACATCATTAATCCTTTCATGTACACCAATGTATATTTTATGTATACACCAATGTATATTTATGTATACACTATTGTACATATATTTTTTTAGAAAATATAGATATGTATGAAAGCTTTAATTTTATGAAAAAAGTGTAAATCGATGCACACATATTTAAATTAGTGTACTTTTAATTTGGTCAATGTATATTTTATGTATACACCAATGTATATTTATGTATATTTTATGTATACACCAATGTATATTTATGTATAACTTTCACAATACATATCTTCAATTACAATAAAAATTTGTTACCCAGATACAATTTGAACAATTTCCAATAGCAATCAGGTATAAAATAAAAAAATTAATACCATCTTCAATAATGATCGTGGATAAATTTAAAAAAAAAAACTAAATTGTATGTTGAAATGAACATTTGTATGAATATCGTCTCATTAGACTCTATTTAATTGCTATTAATAAATCATCAACATACGTTTTGATTTTTATATGTAAGAGTCGTATGAAAAGCATTAATGTGTTAATTTATTGTTTACCAAGAAACTTGAAAAATTAATGGGTTCACAAATATCCATACTACCCCTAAATTAATTAAAACAATTAAATAAACTCTTAATTATTTACAATCATGCCCTTTAAAATCAATGGTTAAAAAGTGGTTCTTATGGTTCTTAACTACCTTATGGTTCCTATTTGAACCATACCCTATATATATATATATATATTATCTTATTAAGGAGAAGTGATGGCTAAGATAGTCATTTTCATTTTCGTACAACTTAACAAACAAGATGTACAACATGTTTAAGCAAAAAAAATTAAGGGTATTATTGGCATACTTGTGACTATTAAGACACTTAGGAGGGTAGATTAGTAAATTTAACATAATCCAATACCTCACATCCTAAAATCTTATCCCAATTATGCCCTTATGTCCAACTTTTAAAACACAAAATACAACCTAACCTAAGATGCATCTTAAATGTGAGACCTTTCAACCCCCCCCCCCTCTATATTATTATATACTTCATTATAATCAATTTCTTGAATGCTAATAGTCTTTTCATAATCCCAAACAAAATCTTAGAGCTAATTTCATGTTTTGAAACATTGTTTTGTCCAAAAAAAACTATGTCTTCATTAGATGAGAAGAGAAAAAAATCAATGAGAAGTTAAGACGCTTGCAAGATATGGTTCCCGGATGCTACAAGGTATAAAGAAATGAGTTAATCTTTATATACATATATACATTTTTTTTCTACTTGTTTATATGTTCTTTGACAATTACAAAAATTTATCTTTATAATATATCATTGTTTTGCTCCATTTAAATTTAGTTATTTTCTATAGACAATGGGAATGCCAGTGATGTTGGATGTAATAATCAACTATGTTGGATCGTTGCAAAATCAAATTGAGGTAATTTAATTGTGCAACTAACAATTAGAACAATAAACAAACAATATTATGAATTATTGATGAGAAAATATTTTTCAAAATTAATTAGTGCAGTTTTTTCTCTTCTTTGTGCATTTTTAGTTTCTCTCCATGAAGCTTTTCAGAAGCAAGCATGTTCTATGACCTATTGACCTCAACTCTACTGAATTGGATGATATGGCCCCTATGAAGGGGACATATGGCTTTCCCAACTATCCTTGTTAAGAAGTTGTGTATCTTGAATCATACATATTGTTAACTAAATAAAACAGACAAAATTATAAATATAACATTCTAGATTTGCTAATATGTTTCTAAAATATTATAAATATTACTTCCACTTACTGCATGGGATGAAAACTGATGTTGTAGGGAACAAATGGACATGAAGGATAGATGATGGAGAGGATGGTTGGAGAAGGGTATGGAGACTTTTCTCAATTTCAATCAACATGGTCTCCTTGAACGCCATGAAATAGTTAACTCGATTTATACGTAAACTATATTTGTTCTAAGACTTTTAAGGTATATGTTGATCTATTTAATGTTCTTGTTAAACGTTGTATGTAGTGTGGTTCGCAATATTATTTTGCTTTCGGCAATTGTATATTGTTTAAGTTCTAATTCTAATTAATAAAATAAATTAAACACTAGCATAAAGAGAAAACAAAAACTTAACTATGTGTTAATTACTTATGTTATTTGTTTTAAGAAATAAGAAATCAAAAAGCTATAAATTCATGCTCACGCTAATGAATCAACCCGAATTTTTATCTTCTATACTATATTATAAAACATCAGTGGGGGATACCTGTAAAATTTAAGTAAATACAACCTTTATTATGTTTGTATCAATGTTATAGTCTTATAAATAGTGGGTAAAATTGTCTTTCTACTTAAAAATTAAATTGTTGAAAAAATTAATTTAAACATAATTATAAAATTGATGAGGAAATTAACAATGGTGACTCTTTACATTCATAACCTCCATGTCTTTATTATGTTTGTATCAATATTATAGTCTTATAAATAGTGGTCATGTATTTGGTATATAAATAATGTAGTGACTCTTCACATACATAACTTACATATCTTTCAATGTTTATAGTAAATAAATTACATCATATATTATGTATTTATATATATTCTTTTTAAATTTATGTGGTTGCAGGATAGTATGATGTGACACTTTTGCACACAAATGAATATGTAGGCTTGAAGTTTGCCAACACACCCAACCCATGACACATTTCAACCCATTAAAGTGAGCGATATATGTAGGCTTGACGTTTATACAAGCAAATATGGTATAAATACTTCATGAGCAACGTCATCATCTTCCTCGATGGTTTTTTGTTTTCTCTGCTACTATAAGCTTCTAGAAATAGAATTTAAGTTTCTGATCTCACGAAGTCACCAATTGTTTACATATCCAAAAGAAGACAAGTTCTTATCAGTCGATTTGGTAGTTTTAACTATATTGATTACTAATTTGGTTGGTCAATTATATTTGTTACGGCGCTTGTCAAACTAACATAAAACGAGAGTATCTATGCAAATCATTGTCTCTGCTGCATCTCGCGGGTGCCCTAAAATAATAGAAATATGCTGGACACTACAAACTGCATTTTAGTAATTACATCACTTCCACTACAATCTTATGGTCATTAAGAAATACAACGCCACTTCACTACGCTAAGCACCGCTCTACGATGGCATACTTATCTGCCTTCGAGATACATAAAAGGGTCCCACCAAAGGACGTGGGCCAATTTAAGTGTGTTGCAAGGAATAGTACGACCTATTGTTATGTACCCATTTAAAATTTTTCAGAAGATATACTTATGAGTTTCAGTTTTTAGTAACATATATTTTATACATCGTTGTTTTCTACTTCATCATAACGAATAACCAACAAACACGATGCACGAGGGGCAAAACAGATGCACCCGCCGCAACGCGCGGGCATTCCTACTAGTATATATATATATATATATATATATATATATATATATATATATATATATATATATATAGGGGAAGTATATGGAAAAAACCCTCTTTAGATGAAAAACTTCAAGAAACCCAATGCTTGGTCCATATGGTGCCACATCAACCATTACATTATAATATTCTATAATATTCAAAGGGGCAATATAGACAATTCCACTATCCACCTTCTCTCTACCTATATATATTATTTTCTCTCTTCTTTCTCTTCATTTTTTTTTCAAATTCAAATTAGATCTTACCCTCCTCTCTCTATCCCCTCTCTCTCTCTCTAGAACCACCACCACAACTACCACCACACCCACCACCTCCGACTGAATTCCGGTGGAACCAGATCTGAACGACTAATGCTTTTGACAACTATCGGTAAATAAATAGGGCATCAAAACAAACCTGTTAAAACAGAGCATCGAAGATGATCCAATTGGTGAACGCTGATGAACGCTTCTGTGTACAGAAAAGAGATGACCGGAGGTGACAGTGGGTCGTCGGAGCGGTAAGTTTAACTGTAACACCCCAACCGATGGCGGAATCATCGAGGTGCCACGTAATGACGATTGTTCAAAAGCTCATGGTACTAAAATGTAAATATTTGATTATTGAATATTGTTTTACAACATGTGAAAATAAATACATGACAACAAAAATAAAGATAGTTGATTGTTTTAATCTAAGTCCAAAGTCCTATGTGAAGCGTCAAGCAGCTTATCCTAAAACATGCACGAAAATAAATTTTGTCAACATATGATGTTGGTGAGTACTACCTAGCTTTGTACATATAGTATAAGTTTTGAAAAGTAGTACAATTCATGTGTCTAGTATCACCAAGGCATTATGTAAACACGCAAGTAACCAAACAAGACAAAGATCAATGTAAAGTTGATAAGATGAAATTGATAATGAGCACCCTAACACGTGTCAAGTCTAAAAGAGCACCATAACATAAGTTATGTCTAAATGAGCACCGTAACATAAGTTACGTCTATATGTAAAGAGCACCATAACATAAGTTATGTCTAGATGTACGATTTTGTATGTAAGCTACGTTCATGTTCAAACATAAGCACAAAGATAATCAAGACACGTATATGAATTGTAAATGAATAAAAATGTATGTGTAAATGAATGTGCCAGTTTTGTATACTTGTGCATGAATCACCCCAAAAGTGTAAAACGAAAAAGGGGATAAGTAATACTCACCTTAGCAAGGTGTTAAGTCTTGTGGGATTGAATAAGTGTGATCCAACGTTGCCAAGTATTACCCTATGTATAAGGTAACAAATAAGTCTAAGTCTATCTAGTCTATAAGTATTTTCTAGGTTTCGAATTGGGGATAAGTATTCGTTTGATTAATAAATTAAACGTTTAATAAATAAGAGAAATTTGATAAATAAATAAACAAAAGTCTTTTTTAAATTAAAGATCGTCATAATATAAAGTTTTAAGTATGAAAATAATTTTTATAAAATTATTTTCTTAAAAATAGAATATTAAATCTATTTATTTCAATTTGTCAAAAATATAACTTTAATATTTAAAAATATTAAAATTAAAGAATTTTTAAATTAAAAATTGTATTTCTGTTCTAAATGGATAGAAATAATTTATATAAAATTTTGGTGTAAAAATATTGTAAAATGAATTTATTATGATTAAAACTAACAAAAATTGGTTAAAATTGTTAAATAAATGATTTTTCAGAAATAAAAATCATTTCAGAAAAATTTAATGTTATATAAACTCAGGATAATTTTTGTGGAAATTTATATAATCGTTTTGATATTTTTATAGAATTTTATAAATAAAATAGAATAAACTTGTAATATTTATTTTATATAATTAATAAAAGATTTTTGAAAATCTAAAAATTGGATAATAAACTTTATCATAAGAATAACTAAATATAATTTTTGTAGAATTTATAAAGCACTTTTAGTATTTTTAAACTATTTTAAAAAGATTAAAAGTTTAGGATATATGTAAATGGAATGGAAAAAAAATGGTTGCTGCTCATGGGAATCGAACCCGCGTCCCTTGGTTGACACACAAACAGACACAACCACTTGATCTAGATCAGTGGTTGTGATTTGTTTGTTTCTGTTTTATTTAAATACACATGTCTGCAAAAGTGTTCTTCCCCAATTCAAAACATAAAAACCCTAGTTTTTCTAATACACTAATTCATCAACCAATAACCCTTGGATTCAAAGGGTTATTGGTCGGAATGTATCAATGATTAAAAACACAAAACGAATTGATTCATACCAAGCAGATTTGAAGCAAGAACACGAGTCAAACCAAAAAGTCAACCGAGCTAAATACGCGAGTGTTAGTGAACGAACAAAAGAATTGATAGTGAGGTTAGTGTTTTCGGCACTTTAAGACCAAGAGAGTGGGTTTAATTTATAGTGAAATCAAATAA
The DNA here is from genome assembly GCA_028751855.1 of Ambrosia trifida. Taxonomy (NCBI): domain Eukaryota; kingdom Viridiplantae; phylum Streptophyta; class Magnoliopsida; order Asterales; family Asteraceae; genus Ambrosia; species Ambrosia trifida. Next base: position 57,450,649 of record CM054122.1, on the reverse strand, counting down.
TTGGCAAGTTGAAGTGATTGGTCAAATCGTGATAAACCCGGTCAATCAAGCTCAAAACGAGCTGGAATCCTTCTAATCCGGGGCTTGTTTAACGCGTGAGTTACTGCTGGTCAACTATGTGTTGTTAATTATTAAGGTTTTCCAAAAATAATAGCTCAATTAGATGGTCAAAGGTGGAGAAAAAAAAATTGTTGATGTGGGGTGCACTTGGTCGCGTAACAGCAGCAGCAAGGGGAGGGAAACAAGGAGTTGAAGCGGGTATATATGCCTATTAGGTTGGGATAAGATCAGATGTGAGCCGTAGCTCAGCTGGCTTGTGCGCGTGTGTGCTGCTGGGCCGGCTCCGGTTCGAGCCATGGCAGCAGAAATGTGTTTTTTTTTTTTTTTAACTGAGAGGAGAAGGAGGAGTGGGCCACTGTATGGGCTGCTTTGGTTGGGCTTCGAGTCTGGGCCTTGGGCTCATGTGATGGGTAAAGGGATGGTTGGTTTGGGTTATGTTAATGGTGAAGGATGGTTGGTTAATGTAATGTCCAAACCAACTTTATTATTATTATTATCATTATTATTATTATTATTTATTATTATTTATTATTATTATTATATACAAAATAAAATAAAGGAAAAGTGACGGATGTCACATTAACTAAACAGAATTTCATTTAACGATCTGTGTCTGTTTTGGCTTGTGCTCTTATTGTTGCACTTGGTCCGATCTGTGTCTGAAGATATTATTATTATTATTATTTTGTAATTTTTTGGTTGGGTTGGAGGAAGATGAATCGTAACACGTTTTTTGGATCTGGTGAATAGTTTAATTAAATTGTCTGGTTCATTGTTATCATAAAAGTGTAGATCAATTCAATTTTATTGGTTCTGGGTCAACATAGCCGACATCTAGAAGGCTTAGTCGATAGTCTTTTTTAGGCGGTGACTAACTTGCACTATTTTGGAAATATAGTTTGTCAAATAATTTTTTTGAAAAATTATTGTTACAATAAATTTTTTTGTTATACATATCCAGAAAGGAAATTTCTTGAAATAAGAAACTGTGATATTGTTAAACAAATTTCGTCATTATTTTTTTAAGCTCATGAATTAATGACAACTTTTCTCTATTTTGTTCTTTTATTTTATTTTATTTTTTTACACTGTAAATAAGATAGGTAAAATGTGGTTTGTTTATTCAAGCATCTGTGTACTTTTGGGATGGTGGTAAGAGGTTTTTATTTTTTTGGGATATTTTTTGTTCGCATACCAAGTGTTCGATCAAATGCTTGAATGAAAAAAAAAAAAACTTATGTTAACCTTTTTTATTTTTATTATTATTTTGTTTATGTTAGATTTTTATTAGATTGAGGACATGAAGTTGATAGATCACATGTGATTGATGAATAAATTTTTAGTCTTTTTTTATGTTAGTATATGCTAACGCATGTTAGTGATGCCCCATTATGTGTTTGAGGATCCTAAACTAACATGTGTATCTGTTACAGTGTTGGTTTTCACGAGTAGGCTATTGGAACAAGGCGGCGTTAGTGATGTGGCTGTGGTAAGTGATGCTTTGTTTATAAAGATTATAAATTTTTAATCTTTTGGTGAATAGGGTGTTTAATAATTTTTGTATTCTGTTTAATAAATTTTTGGCAAGTGAAATTGTTATGAACTCGTATAGGGTACATGTCTATTTTTTGCGGTCCGAGTCGTGTATGCTCACACACGTTAGTGATGCTAACACATGCTAGTATATACCCAACTAACAGTTGTTAGGGTCCATATGACATGCATTATTTTTAGTAAAACATATGTTATAGAATATGCTAACACATGCTACTGGTGTATTATTGGATTTCAAACCATATTAATCGTATTACCATTAATATTTTATTATTATTATTATTATTTAAAAGCAACGTGATTTTTGTGTCGAGTAGGAACCACTTAGAATTGTGTCTATTTTTTGCAGTCCGAGTCTTGTATGCTCACACACGTTAGTGATGCTAACACATTCTAGTATATGCCCAACTAACAGGTGTTAGGGTCCATATGACATACATTAGTTTCATTAAAACATATATTTTAGAATATGCTAACACATGCTACTGATGTATTGTTGGATTTCAAACCATATTAATCGTATTTGATTAGTTGTATTAACATAGTTGTAAAAATCGCGTTTAGTATTGTTTATACACATGTTAGAGTATTATACACTTGGCACTTCAAATTGGGTACGATACACATGGCATTACAGATTTGGTATTGTTTATACACATGTTAGTGATGCTAACACATGCTAGTATATACCTAACTAACAGGTGTTAGGGTTCATATGACATACGTAGTATATACCCAAGTAACGTGTGTTAGGGTTCATATGACATACGTTATTTAAGTAAAACATATGTTTTTAGAATACACTACACATGTTAGTGATGTCTCATTATATGTTTCGGAGAGCCTAAACTAACATGTGTATCTGTTACAGTGTTGGTTTTCACGAGTAGGCTATTGGAACAAGGCGGCGTTAGTGATGTGGCTGTGGTAAGTGATGCTTTGTTTATAAAGATTATAAATTTTTAATCTTTTGGTGAATAGGGTGTTTAATAATTTTTGTATTTTGTTTAATAAATTTTTGGCAAGTGAAATTGTTATGAACTCGTATAGGGTACATGTCTATTTTTTGCGGTCTGAGTCGTGTATGCTCACACATGTTAGTGATGCTAACACATGCTAGTATATACCCAACTAACAGTTGTTAGGGTCCATATGACATACGTTATTTTTAGTAAAACATATGTTATAGAATATGCTAACACATGCTACTGGTGTATTATTGGATTTCAAACCATATTAATCGTATTACCATTAATATATTATTATTATTATTATTATTATTATTTAAAAGCAACGTGATTTTTGTGTCGAGTAGGAACCACTTAGAATTGTGTCTATTTTTTGCAGTCCGAGTCTTGTATGCTCACACACGTTAGTGATGCTAACACATGCTAGTATATGCCCAACTAACAGGTGTTAGGGTCCATATGACATACATTAATTTCATTAAAACATATATTTTAGAATATGCTAACACATGCTACTGATGTATTGTTGGATTTCAAACCATATTAATCGTATTTGATTAGTTGTATTAACATAGTTGTAAAAATCGCGTTTAGTATTGTTTATACACATGTTAGAGTATTATACACTTGGCACTTCAAATTGAGTACGATACACATGGCATTGCAGATTTGGTATTGTTTATACACATGTTAGTGATGCTAACACATGCTAGTATATACCTAACTAACAGGTGTTAGGGTTCATATGACATACGTTATTTAAGTAAAACATATGTTTTTAGAATACACTACACATGTTAGTCATGTCTCATTATATGTTTCGGAGAGCCCAACTAACACGTGTTATCTTTTTTGTAGGTGAAGAGATGTTTTGTGTTAAAATTGAAGATGGGTATCAAGAATGAAGCATAGCTAGATCTTTTTTATGTTGTTATGATATCATTCACAATTAATTATGTATGTATGAAAACTTTTTGGATACATTTTTAGTATTGATTGTAGTGATCGTTTTTATCATTTATTAAATAAATACACATTTTATGTGATCTTTTATTATGTTCTTTTAGTATATGCCTGGTAACACATGTTAGCGATGTCTTACACGAGGTCAGAATTTTGCATCACAACACTAACGTATGTTAATTTTTTGTGCTGGAGAAAGTGCCATAAAGTAGGAGAGAGATGACTTGACAAGTGTCAAATCTACCTTTTTAAACCTAGGATTCAGAAAATTAAAGTGGCCCACTTGCTTTAGTAAGATTACCATATTGCCCTTTATCCAATTTTATATTATAGTGGCCCACTTGCTTTTGATTATTAAATAGAAATTAATCATGGACCATTGATCAAACTTGATCAATGATCACAATAGAGTTTCTAAGGTTTTTCATGAAGATGGGGTTTCCTTTTTATCTATCCCCTATATATATATATATATATATATATATATATATATATATATATATATATATATATATATATATATATATATATATATATATATAGAGAGAGAGAGAGAGAGAGAGATCAGTGAATTAATGATTTACCGTGCGTTAACTAGAACCCAAATTTGCTTCACAGGACCACTACCCGCACCGGTTGCGGTGGTGTTACCGTGCTGGTAGTTGGCTACCCGTGACAAAATCATGTAGCAAATCATGTAGTGTTATGATCCTGTACAAATGCCAAAATATGTTAGAAGTGTAAGAAGGGCTATGGTGATAACATGTGGCAAGCATTAAATTTAGTGATTGAGGGTAATAAGGTACTTTTATCAATCTTAAAAATAGGAATTAATCATGTAGTTAATAGTTAATTGAAAGGAGATTTTCCAGGGATTTTATTTCAACCTAAATATAATTCAAATTCGTGGGTTTATAATTTTTTTTTCAATTATATCAGAAAAAAATACATACTAGTATGAGGCATATACGATTTTAAAAAAATGCGATTTTTTTGATGTTCTGGTCGTTTTTTAGATGGATAATGTTATGGCCGTTGATGTTCAATACGATCATGAATTAGGAAAAACATCAATGCATGGTGTTAATCCGCATGGTTTTGCTTCATGTTTAAATGGTGTTTTAATAAAGTCTTAGTTTATTCCATGGTGTTTTATAACTCAATGATGTTTGTATTTGTTTTCAATCCATGGTGTTATACGTATACATCATGTTGTTACGTTTTTTTTTTCATACAACGTGTGGTGTTTTATCATATTCATGTGAATGGTGCTTTATAAATCACAATTTTTTAGGTGTATAAAATAAAACACATTGATATGATCACCATGAAAATATAACACAATTATATGAATGTAATACTATCATTCTATATGAAGATAAAACATACTGATATGAAAATAATATATTCAAACAATTTGATTGACTAGACGACATAGCACCATGATGAGTCATGATGCAATCCTTCCAGATGTAAAATAACACTATGACTTGAATCGCAATACAATCATTCCAGATACTAACACACTATAACTTGAAAATAAAACACACTAATATGTAAAGCCATATTCAAACAACATGATCGTAATAATTTTTGTTTGTTAAACCCAATTTAGTTTTTGCTAAAGATATTGTTCCATTGTGCAGGGAAATAGTGGGTCCATGATTTTAGCTTGAGACTATCTGATCATTAAATAAGTTTTCAAGTTTACACACACCTAATTACATTAATACCCCTATATGGTCAAATAAGTCAAACGAAATAATACACTTATTATAATTTAGCCATTGATTAATCTTAACCATCCACTAAACAATTCAATGGCCCAAAACCCTTCTTGGTCTTCTCACAAAAAACACCCTTTGTACAGGATCTTGACCCTATATATAGGGAAAGGATATTTTGGAAACCCTCTTCAGTTGAGAAAACCTTTAAAAACCCATGTAAAAAACCATTATTTTGTTTTGAAAAAAATAACCAATGTAAAATACATATTTTTAAGCATTTTGGGCAAAAAAAAAATAACAAAAGTATTGATGGGATTTTTTTAATAAAAATAAACAAAATTGCTAAAAAAAACATATGTTTTCAGCTATTTACCTATGTTTTTAGCAACTTTGTTTATTTTTTTTAAAAAAAAATCCCATCGTCGCTTTTTTTTATTTTTTGGCCCAAAACGCTTACAAACATGTATTTTACATTTGTTATTTTTTTCAAATAAAAAAATGTTTTTTTACATAGGTTTTCGAGGGTTTTCTCAACTCAAACGGGTTTTCATTTTATAATTGACCTATATATATATAACTCTAATTTAGTTAAGTTTAATATAAGACCTTACGGTGTGGAAGCCGGCATAGCCTCGGCAAGGCCCGGCAATGTGTTGATGGGCCGGCGTACACCGCCCCCCTCTTCCGGCATCGGCATGAGCGGCAACCACATGACTTTTGTGCCGGGCCAAATGTTATTATTTTTAATAGATTTTTTATTATTTTTAATAATTATGGCCAATGAGGAGGCCCTTTATCATAGTGCACACCACCCACTTAGAGGCTTATCATAAAGATGCATCTCCCCTCACTCCTATGTGACACCTACTTAGAGGCCCGTCATGAAAATGCCAACCTCTTCCACACCCAATGGTCTAAGTGGCCTGTTATAGAATGTTAACACCCGGTTATCCTTTTCCAAAAACGCATTTTCTCTAGCCCAACCAATTTTTTTCCGAGCATTTTATTTGAAAAGCATACCATGTAGCCGAGGAGAGATATTCTTTAAATTCTTTAAAGAAATAGCATCTTCGTCAAAAAAAAAAAAAAACAAAAAAAAACAAAAAAAAAAACAATTAGAAATATAAAGAAGAAAAAGAACCCATTTTCTGTTGTAAAGGTATTAATCAATTACAATATATGCAAAGAAAAAACAATTAAAGTTGGATACATTTATGTATGTTTGAATGTTTCACAACATATAGAAATATTAGAAAAACTAGTTTTTATCCCGGGAAGCGTCCCGGGTTGAAATATCTATTATAAAATAATAAAATATATTATTATTATTTTAAACAAATCTCTGCCATAAGTTATCATATTCAAATATAAAAAAAAACGAATCTCTGCGCCGGGGTATAAATCTAGTGCCATTACAAATGAATTCGGAAGTTTGTAATCGATCATTCTAAAAAGAACTAACATGAAATAAGAAAAAAAGTTAATTATTGAAATATCGAACACATTAATCTAAGGGTTATGTGATGCGCTAAAATTCATGGGTATATGATCGGGTATGTAGTTCGGGTATTTGGGTATGTTGTTTCGGGTAATCGGATCGGGTATCACCTAATCCCAGACCCGACCCAAACCCACAATTTTTTTTAAACTAATCCCAAACCCGACACAATACCTGTCGGGTTACAAAAAATAGTCATTTTTTTCTCGTTAATTTGGTATAATTTTTTTCTTTAAAAAATCTCGTATATAAAAGATATTAACGTTTAAAAGTTATGGGAGGAAACACGAGAGATAAAATAATAAATGTTTAATATTTAGATTTAGTAGATTAGGTATTTAATAGATTAGGTTAAAGATTAAAATAGATTAGGTTAAATCATATTTATTTCTTTTTTTTTAATTGGTTTAGAGTTGCCACATCATATCTTATGTGGCATCTCTCAAAGAAGAGATTGCATAAGAGTATAACATGTAGGATTAATCCCTTTGCAATATATATATATATATATATATATATATATATATATATATATATATATATATATTACCCCGGAAGGGTCCCGGGGTTGAAAAATCTAATTTTACGTGATAACGTATTGCAAATGGCTCAAGTTAACTAACCACAAAATCTCTCAATCATTGCATGTTTATAGTATTCTAATCAGTAATAACTCATATTCCCTAATCTAAAACCTAATCAGTAATCATGTAAAGAATCACTTATGTAAGCTGCAACTATTCAAAAACTCATCACATCTCTCTAATTTCTCACATTCTAATGACTCTTATAATTCCTAACCTAATCAACTAAACAAACACTTAAGTTAGAAGTTGTAACCATTGCATTTCATTATGCCACGTTGCATAATCAAGAGATGGTTGAGACCACCATTGAACACCACGTCAGCAACTATCAATTCTTCCCGGGAGCGTCCCAGAGTTGAAAAATATAACCATTCTAATAATACTAATACTAATAGTAATAATTATTACTCTTGTAATTAAATAAATAAATAAATAACCTTGCTATAAGGTGACACCATGTGTTGCAGTGTTGCGCGATTTTTCTCCTAGCTTCTCTTGATGAAGTATACCTAGTAAAATTCCAATGATAACATGGCGATTGGGCTGATTTTCAACATCGTAGATAAGAACCTAGTTTAAAAGAAAAAATATGATTAATGAATAACATGAATACTTTGTGTGTTTTTTTCCTGTATGAACGAAACCCCACAAAAAATAGTCGATTTTTTCTCCATTTTTTATATAGCACTATGGTACTCGTTGGAAAGATAATAAAACGCTCGTTAATTTGGTGCAATTTTTTTCTTTAAAAAATCCCGTATATAAAAGATATAAACGTTTAAAAATTATAGAAGAAAACATGAGAGATAAAATTTTAAATTTATTTTTAAATTCTTTTTTTCCTAAATTAACTCAATTTAATTAAAAAAGAAAATAATTCAAAAACATTAAAATCTTTCAATTATGATGCCACGTGGCAGTTTCATGGAGAAGTTGAAGGCACCATTGCACGCCACGTCAGCAATATTCAATTCTTTTATATATATTAATAGATTAATAGATATATATATATATATATATATATATATAGATTATATATAAAGTTTATAATATCATGATTTAGTTTATCCTTTCTTTATCTGCTAAAATGTTGCACAAAACTCGCAGAGTCCTAGAAACCAAGGGTTTGTGTTTAATAGAATATGTTTTGCGATTAAAAGGGGATAGCGGCGCAGCTTATTGCTCGCTTATACATTATCCAGATGTAATTTATTGTTTGATATAAAATTTGATTTTAGCTTTAAAAACAATTATGAATATATGGTATATAATAACCATGCAATAATAGTCCATCTAACATGACAAAAATATGTGATGTTTTGGACCATCCAAATCTTCTTCAACGTGGAACAATGTAAACATACAAACTAAAAATGCGTTTAAAATATTAAAACAAGTTGTATTTTTAAGTTAAGAGTTATATATAAAAACCGTTTTAGTTTCATAAAACACTGAACTAGAGGCATAGCTTTCTCAGAATTCAGAAATTTAATCTTTCGACACATATTGCTCCTTAATTTCTCTGTTTGGGAAAATTATGTAAACCAACGCTGAAAGTGAAAAATAAACCATAACAAATCGTTTCCTCTTTTATTCATTTTTGGAACGGCTGTAATTTCCTGTTTTTCAAACAACATATTATAACCCGATAAAATGATTTCAGAACTAAATGTATATAAAAAAACAAATTTTACAAATCTACGATTATTCATATCAGAAGAATAATACGAAATCATTGGTTTGAACTTTGAAGAGCATGATTATTGATTATTTGTAAATAATTATGTAGAATGATAACTAAATAATAGTTTGAAGGGCATGTGTAGTGGAGAGCTTTATGAGACTTTATGGGAAAAGAGGGGTGTAGTGAGAAATGACTTGATAGAGCTTTATAAATGATTGGGTAATCATTACTTAATTATTGTTTTTTATTTTCAAAAAAGGGGTGCGGCGCAGCTTGTTGCCCATCTACCTTCTATTGTGATGTACCTGTCGTATTTTGTTTTAATAAAAATATTGTATTTTTACAAAAAATAATAATAATAATAATTAAAGTATTAAAAGAAAATTTATTAAATTAAAAAATAATATGAATTATTTAATAATATTTAAACACACAAACCCTTTCTTCCTCAAACCCCACCAACCCTTTACTAGTCGTCCTTTACCTTCATCCAGCGCCTTCCACCTCCTCTCCTCATTGTCCTCCACATTTCCCCTTCTCTCTTCATCATTAACATAATTAATAATTTTATAATCCCTTTGTCAATGCTTCCCTCTCGCCATGGAGATAAAGCTCAGCCCCATAACGCCTCTATAGCGCCTGTGAAGACGGTATTCCTGGCACTATGAAGATCCATAACGCCCCATAACGTGAACGAGAGGCTTTAACGCCCACTACGCGTACACTTAGGTAAATAAAGCATGTTGGGCATTCCTGTAAAAGAAAAAGACAGTTGCACGGGGATTCCATTTCCACGTAGCCACACGTGCAATCAATCATCCATTTGGTATTTTCATCATTCACGCTACCCTTTTTTATTATTTCTTTTTTATTTTCAATTTTTAATATATATAACTCCAAAATTGACCATAACGCAATTTTGACATGTTCACATCAAAACCCATCAAACTACTGTGTAACCATCATGCAAATTTATGGGGTGGTTTTATTTTGTATAAAGTTAATTACACACTCAAAATTTTAGTGCTATACCTAGGACTGGTAATTTCAGATACGAACACGAATACTCGACATGAATCTATACTATTTTAACAGGTACATGTATGATCTTAACAGGTTTCGTGCTCAAAACAAGTAGACACGAAATATACCTATTAATTTTCGTGTTTAAACAGGTTAAATACATGTTTACCTATTTAGTTCCGTTAAGACATGTTAAGGCTTTTTTTTTTTTTTTTAAATATAGGTTGTGGGGTGGAGCATTGGAGTTATACGTTTTTACTAGGTGGAATTATACATTTTTAATGCTTGATGTTACCCATTTAACGTGTCGGATTTGAAAAACATGTTCGTATATTATCGTATTCAAGGGCGAAGCATATGTGAGGGCCAGGGGTGGCCCTGGCCCCCCCTGTTTTTTGGCGCAGTAGTGAAAATTTGCGATTTTCGTAGGTAAATTTAGTCCGGGTTGAGTCCGGCCCCCGCCGATTTGCCACTACCGATCGAAAAAAATTGAGTCCGGCCCCCGCCGATTGGCGAACCAAGCTTCGCCACTGATCGTATTAACCTGTTATAAACAGGTATTATCGTGTCTTATCGTATTAACTTAGTATAAACAGGTCTGTGTTTTAACAGGTCGGGTATACACGATTTGCCAGCCATAGTTACACCCTTATTCATTCTATCTTTCTATATGTCCTGGTCTATTCCCACCCCTTTTGTCTATTTTCACCCCCTTCAAAGCGCCTCGCTATAGCCATAGCGAGGCGCTTTGGATCACCTCATGGTATGAGGTTGACTACAAGTTTGAAAAAGCAACTTGAAGCGTCTTGTTATGGCCATACGAGATGCTTTGGGGTAAGGGGATGAATCTGGACATCTGGGTGGGTAGGTGGGTGTTGGGAGGGTTTTGTTTTGAATTTTTTTTCCTGGGTTTTGAAGTGTTTTTTTTTTTTTTTTTTTTGTAAGTTTTTTTATTTGATTGTTATAATATTTTTTTAACAAAACAAAGTAATACACTAATCAAATTATCATTACTGTATGTGTAGTGGTGGCTCTATAGGGCTTTATAGAGAATAAAATATTATAAAGTAATAGAAAGGGCTCCATAGGATTTTATAGGAAAAGAGAGGTGTAGTGGGAAGGGGCTTCATAGGGCTTTATAAATGATTGAGTAATCATTGCTTAATTATTCTTTTTTTTTTTATTAAAACAATAATATTTCATTAAATAAAAAAATTACAAATACTAAAAAAAATACAATACTCATAGATCATATTTTTTTCTCGATTTTGGCTTTTTGTTTCAAACACATTTCCAATGCTTTGCCGGTTAGGTGGTCGTGCGGCTTCGTGTAAAACTCAAAGTCGCGTTGAAACTGTCGAGTGTTGATCCCGCATAAGTTCAACCACCTCTCGGTTTTCTTGGATACGTTTAGCCTCGATGTCGCCTATGTCTTGCAGGCGTTGGTTCATCTCAGCAAACGCCGAGATTAACTCGTTCACCCATGACTAAGAGTCCGCCCGGGCTGCTCGAGCAGCCTTTCGACCGGGGCGGGCGGAGTAACTCATCCCCCCTTCCTCCCCTGAAAAATACGCATTTTCTTTGGCATTTTCTTGCCAAGCATTTGATGACCCGAACATCTGAGAAGACCTAAACACTTGTGATGAGCCGAAATCACCTCCCATGTTGAAGTTATACATGTTCGGGTCCCAACCCATGGGTTGGTTTAACAGGTTCATAAAACCTGCTTGGTTTGAAACCGAACCCGGAGCTATGGATTGGTTAGGCTCGCCAGTCGATCGAGAACCGAACCCGAAACCACCTCGACCGAAAGGATTCATCTTTGTGTTTGATTGTGTGTGTGGAGAGTAGAAATGGTGTTTTGGTTTGTGAGTTTGTGTCAAGTTTGTGTGTTATGTTGGTTTGTGAGTTTGTGTATATATGTATAATATTATGTTAAGTTTTTTTTTTTTATGTTTTATGACCGTTGAACGGTCAAAACAACTCATCGTCCAACACCATCAACGTTCAAATCACCCCTCCCAAGACACATAACGCTCGTTACCTTCATCACCATCCCCACCATAACACCCGGAAAACGCCCCCATTACACTTGCCCTTAACCAAAATGAAAATTTCATCTTTCTAGATTCTACCTTAAAGTAGGGTTTGAGGGTAGGGATAATCCCACATGATATGCTCAACCATTTCCTCTCGTAGCCCACACCGGGGGCGTAACATGATTTAAGTTTTTGAATAGATTTTTTAGTTTAATTGACTAAAAAAAATTAATTCATTTTTAATTGTTTATACTTGTTTCCAATCCAAGAAAAAATCGTTTTCAGGGTTTCGGTTCGTTTATTGGTCGTTGGTGGTTTTGAGCACAAACAAGCAAGTATGAAGAACGTTCACAATTTTATGTACGTGACACATGAATCATGCAATCAATACCATGTTTTATCAAATTACAAATTTTACATCTCTAATAGATATACCGGACTTTCGGTCCTCGTTTGACATGTTCAGTTCGTTTAAAATGTTCAGTTGTAGATCTTGTGATCAGAAAATATATTCTCAAACAATTCCTAACAACTGTTTAGTTATGGATCTTTTGATCAGAAAATATATTATCAAACAATTCTTAACAACTGTTCAATTATGGGTCGATCGGAGCAACGCTAATGGAGTTTGTATCTAGTAAATGTCACTTGACGCGGGATGTGGTACAACCACGACCACGTGTCAGTCACCTTCAACTTCCCTGCGTTAATTGTAAAACAATCTATACTGCTCCTCATGGTTTATCAGACTTCCATGATAGATACAACATTGATCTTCGTTGTCTTTTGCCTCCCTTAATAAGTTTCGAGAGATTATTCCCATTCATCCAGTTGATCGTTCTACTTCTGTAATGATTAGGAACATTCCAAATAACTGTTCAATTATGGATCATTTGATCAGAAAATATATTCTCAAACAAATCCTAACAACTGTTCAGTTATGGATCTTTTGATCAGAAAATATATTCTCAAACAATTCCTAACAATTGTTCAGTTATGGATCCTTTGATCAGAAAATATATTCTCAAACAATTCTTAACAACTGTTTAGTTATGGATCGACGGTCGGAGCAGCGCTAACGGAGTTCGTATATCGTAAATGTCACTTGACGCAGGATGTGGTACGACCACCGCCACGTGTCAATCACTTTCAACTTCCCTGCGTTATCTGTAAAGCGATCGTTATTGTTCCTCATGGTTTTATCAGATTTCCGTGATAGATACAACGTTCATCTTCGTTATCCTTTGCTTCCCATAATAAGTTTCGAGAGAGTATTCCTCTTCATCCAGATAATCGTTCTACTTCTGTAATGATTAGAAACATTCCAAATAGCTCTTCAGTTATGGATCCTTTGATCAGAAAATATATTCTCAAAAAATTCCTAACAACTGTTCAGTTATGGATCTTTTTTTTGTCATATGTGATTTGGTGTTGAACATTGTTGGGTTTACTGTTTAGATCTTGTTCGTGAATATCACCAAACGTTATCACTAGAAGTTGAAATGACTTTTGTCATGATCAGCGAGAGACAAGAGGGTCTTGGGGGCCTCATTGATGGGGGGTTTGGAGATGAGATGGGAAGGCTCGGTTCGAAAAGTGGATCAGGTACGAAAGAAGTTGTTATTGGAGAGATATCTGTCAAAGATGAAGGCAACCTGAACGGGCGTTACTTTTCCTTTCTCAATTGCTTTCCTCGATAATTTCGTTTGCCCCTTCCCCATGTATCCCTCCTATTAAATTGGAATTGGAATGGAATGGAATGTAATGGATTAGATGATCTGAGATTTGGAATTGAAACTGTACTAGCAGAAGCAATAAGGTGGGGATGGAGGGAAGGAGGGGCGGGGACATTTTAAAGTTTTTAGTTTTAGTTTTGCTTTAAGCGGGCGGGTTAATTAGTTTCCTTCTTTAATTCAACCCATGGATCTTATTGGTGAATATCACCAAACGTTACCACTAGAAACTGAGCCGACTTATGTCATGATCAAGAACATTCCAAATAAATACACGTAATAATAGTTTTCCTGATGAAACTGGAGCTGTTATCTCTGTTGTTCAGTACTTCCATGATAGATACAATATTTAGCAATCGTTACCATTCCTCATGGTTTATCTCAAAACTTATTATTGAAAATCAAAGCAAAACAAAATTGAAACCCTAAATCGTATCGTGAAACACAAAATTAAAGATCGTTGGTTTCTTGTCGCCAATGATGGCACAACGCTTAGGGGGAAGATTGAAATGTTGAAAGAGGTTCTGCAATTTTTAGATGGGTTTTAATTGATGGTTTTCTAACAACTGTTCAGTTATGAATATTTTGATCAGAGAATGTATTCTCAAACAATTCCTAACAACTGTTCAGTTATGGATCTTTTGATAAGAAAATATATTCTCAAACAACTCTTTATTTTTATTTTGGATATATATGGGTGAAACACGGATGGAATTTGACGGCCAAATTCGCCTATTAATCTCTCTGAATTAAGGGTCTGCGACATCAACGGGAAATAAAGTGTGTCCTGCTGTGTATCCTGCTGGCACGTTGAAGGTATGTACGAGCTTGGACGGTGAAGCTCGTAAGGAGTGTACGGCTCGGATTAGGAAGGTCGTACGAGCTCCTCCTGTGATGGTATGAAAGAGCTGTGCCGGGGAAAGTCAAACGACCGATCCGACCCACTTTGTTTATCTAGCATGTGCAAGCTCTTTATCGTAGATTCTTCTCTTTTCTTTTCTTGTTGCTTCAAAGTTGGACGACCATGAGTTTTCTTTTGCACAATAGGCGGTTTTTTAGGGGAGTAGTTGCCTGTGATGATTTGTGAAAAAATTTCCATGTAGCTTATTCGGGTCCAAACTAGTCTTAGGTCAATTGTTGCCTTTAATTTTTCCCACTCGGCGTCTACTGTGACACCCGACATGTTTGGGTCAACATTTTGTAAACACATAAGTCTACCTTAGCGAAAAACGTTTATTAAACATACTTGACGGGGTCAGTAGAGTCGGAACATAGTCCGTATTGTCCAGGGTTCAATGATTCGGGGGATCATTGGGTTAATTACACACACACGTTACGAGTCCCGTTGTTGGTGAATTACATAAACTAATTAAGTGTATGTGTAGACTAATTGTCGTATGGTGAATTATATGCTTAGATGTGTTTAAATGATGTGTAGATAATCATCCGTGCTTAATATGTTAAACATAGACTAAGGTTGCATGCTCGTATGTTAAGGTGCGTTAAAATGCGTTAAACATGACAAATTGGAAAACTAGAAAAACGTGAGTCCTGGTTCGACCAAACGAATGGGCGAACCTGGACAATACTCCTGGTTCGACCCTTGTCAAAGGGGCGAACCTGGGATATGGAAATGAAAAAGTTTCATTCGACCAGAACATGCACATTCGACCCTGTGAAAGGGGCGAATGTGGGTACATTCGCCAAGGTAAAAGGGGCGAATGTGGACATAGTATAAATACCAAACTTTGTCATTTTTCACCATTTCACAAACCCTAACCGTCTCAAAACACTCTCTAGCAACTTTAAACATTGGGGAAGGAGTTTTGCTCTTGTTTTCCTATAATCTAGCATACAAACATCTTCTACACAAATATCTAAGGTGTGTTCTTCATTCTAAATCATTTTTAAAACATTTCAATGCGTTTATATTAAACCCCAAGAGTCCAGATCTGATTCAAACATGTTTTCATGGATAAAAACCTTCCTAATATCTTTCTAAACAAAACCTATTCATAAACAATGAGTTTTCATACAAATTAACATGTGTTAATGGTGTTTTATGTAGTGTTATGTATTGTTTGATGATTGATTGCTGTATAGATGTTATAACAATGATCTAGGACTGTTAATGATGATGATTTATGATTGAGATAGGTTACAATTGATTATTGATGATGTTTTGTTCATTTTGGGGATTTTGGGATAGATCTAGGGCTTGTTCATGATGATAGTGATAAGGATATGATTGGGGGTTTCTTGTTCATGATAATCTGAGTATATTAAGTTGATTATTGATCGATTTCAGAAAGTTTCCTAATTGGGTAAAGATTGCATGCGTTTGATGTGACATCTCCATAATTAGCTATTTTGGGCAACTTGTAAAACGAACGGATTTCGGGATAAAATTGGTAGGGTTTTGTAGGAATATGTTAATGATAGTTGACTGCTGTGATTGGTGATGTTTCGTGATGTTTTCGGACCGTTTAGATGCGTTTTGGTGCGTTTTATGAAATGCTGATGCAAACGGGCGAACGTGGCTCTCCTTCGACCATTCGTGTGGGCGAACGTGGCTCAAACGGGCGAACGTAGAACAAAACGTGGCTCAAACGGGCGAACGTGGAAATGGGAAAAACCACATTCGACCATCTGATGTCCGGAATGAGATTTTTGATGCAAACTAAGTGTTTTATGCTTGAAATTTATGTGTTAACTTTATGTGCATGACTAATTGATGTAATGGGTCACCAACGGGATGTCGGGTCGGTCTGGGATGTCCGGTTAACGTTTAAACACACTTTTTAACACACGTAGTCAAGATTTGGACAATCGGGGACTAGTTAGCCTTCGGGTTAGTAGTCATCACACTTATGTAAACTCATTAATAGGTTGTTATTAGTCGGGAGTATCATACACGGGTTGGATCTCTAGTTATCAGGAAGACGCACTCTAAGGTGAGTTTCACGGCCCCACTCTTTTACTGGTTTTACATTTTTGGGGGAGAAAACATGCTGTATTCTTTAAACGCGTGTCAACTATGTTTTCATAAAAGGCGTTTAAACTATGTATTCATGAAAGGTGTTTCAACTATGTTTTCATAAGAGGCGTTTCAACTATGTATTCATGAAAGGTGTGTCAACTATGTTTTCATAAAAGGCGTTTCAACTATGTTTTCATGAAGGTGTGTCAACTATGTTTTGGTATTCACGAATTCATTGGGTTTTGGACTATTCATTATGTTTTCAAGTATTCATTATGTTTTAGAGTATTCATTATATTACTATGCGATCTTTGGAAGTCCCGGGGAGAACCATGAATGTGCGGGGATGCACAACGGGGGAAATGTGGATAGATCTATTTGGGCTTGACCCGCCCCACTCGTCGACTGGAGGTCAGACGGGTGCATGTTGTCTCTTAGGTATTCAGTATTCAGTATTCAGTATGCAGTATTCAGTATTCAGTATTCATTCGGGCACGTATTCAGTATTCACGGTATTCGAGTCCAGTAATGGTTTTCCAATCGCAGTAGTAACAGGTATTCATATGTTTTGCATGCATGTGGTCTGGATTGATCATGGGTATTCATTTGGGAGTTAGTATTCATTGGAGTCGGTATTCATTAAAAACCTGTGAACTCACCGGCATTATTTGCTGACGTTTTTAGCATGTTTGTCTCAGGTCGCTAAGGTAGCAGCTGTCGATAGGCGCACGGAGTCTCACGGCGTCTAGGATTCATGTGCATCTCATTTAGTATTTCCAGACTTTCATACTTTTGATTTCGTGTTGTAATAAAGTTTTACGATTCCGCAACGATGGATCATTTATGAAAACTTAATGGTTTGCTTATGTCATTTTTACGTATCATATAGTGTCGTTTATTGTGACCGTTGACTTGGATCCTGGTGTGTCACGCGCCTCGCGGTAAAACCCCGCACGTGTAAATTTGAGGGTGTGACAGATTTAGGGGCGGGGTGTTACAGATGGTATCAGAGCCACTCCTGTGCCGTTCGGGATGGTGGGTGCATACCTCATCAGGGACGATGAGACTCTAACCTCATCACGGACGATGAGACTCTAACGGGGGGTGAATGTGACACCCCAGGAAAATCCCACATCGGCCGTGGCCAGGAGAGATCCTTGGTTCATAAGTAATGTCTTGCCTCTTAAATCACCAACGCGTTTTGGGGCTTAATGTTAATGGATGAGAGGAGAACTCCACAGTTAAGCGTGCTCATGTGGGAGAAATTCCAGGATGGGTGACCTCTTGGGAAGTTTCCACCGGGCACCCAAAAACAAATCCGTGAGCTCTGGATGGGCAAAGCGGACAATATTGGTGGTAAGAGGGGCGGGGTGTTACATCTACACTTAGCTTTTTAGAAGCAATCTTCGCAGCATCGAAGTCCAGCTTCCTCCAGAACACGTCTATCGAGAAGAGCTAGATTTCCTCACCTGAAAACGTTCGTGTGATTCAATCTCTCATAAACACGCGAGCCTCTTATCGAAGTGTCAAAACTTTGAAAATTTATTTAAAACAACGGTGACTAGAAGCCCCAACGAAACCAAAGATACACAAGTTGCCTTTACTCAAATCGACTGCGCGGTCAAGTACGCGGTTGATTTTGAACATGTTTCGGCGTGGTGAATGTTACGCCCTAAACTTTCTTAAGTTTTATTTTATTTTAATGTTTTATGTTTTTATTTAAATTATTTAAATTTGTAGTAGTGTGGTTTTATTTTAATTTAATGTTTTATGTTTTGTTATGAATTTGTAATGTTTGTAATTTAATTTAATTTTATTTTATTTTATGTTTTGTTATGAATTTGTCAAATTAAATAAAAAACATTACATTTAAATATGTTTTGTTATTTTAAATAATTTTTTAAATAAAAATGTAATGTTTTAGTTTATTTAAAAAAAAATTAGTGATGAAATGTGATGGAATGTGAACACCGCCGCATGGGTTTAGTGATGAAATGTGATAGAATGTGAAAGAATGAGGTGGTAGAATCTGATTGGGTGTAATAGTGTGATAGGTGTGATGAGTTTTGCACCACCCCTTGTGGCCTAAGAACTGTGAGAATCAAAGGGGTAAAAATTTTTATTTTTTTTTTAGAATTTTTTTCCCATGTGCTTAAACATACTTTCTAGATGAATAATACAAAAAAAAATAAATTTTGTAGTGTAATTACGTCATTAAAGTAAATACATTAGTTTACACTAGAGTAATTATGTAATTACTCTACACGTAATTACTCTACACCAATTTTTTTTTTGTTTTTTTAGTTTTCAATACTATAATACATGTTTAACAATATGTGAAAAAAATCGAAAAAAAATAAAAATAAATACCCTCCTTTGATTATCACAGTTCTTATCAAAAAAACACTTTGTACAGGATCTTTCCCCTATATATATATATATATATATGTGTGTGTGTGTGTGTGTGTGTGTGTGTGTATTGAGAGAGGGGGGGAGATAAATCCGAATAACCCGAACCCGACCAACCCGAGCCTTTAATGGCTCGGTTATCGGGTCACCTTTGCCTAGCCATAAACCCGAACAACCTGACCTGATTAACCCGAAATCCAAAACCCGAACAAGTAATGTATTTTTTCTATGATTGTGTTTTGATTTAGTTTCTTTGGTATCTAAACATTAAGTTTTAGGACTTTCGAACATTATTATATCATATTGCCAGTTAGTGTTTGAATTTTAATGATAATCTTTAAGTAGTATGATGAATATTGCAAAAAAATTTGATGATAATCTTTAAGTAGCATGATGAATATTGCGAAAAAAAAATCACTTTTTTTTTCATGTTATATCTTAACTTGAGAACCTAACAACTCGGTCCGAACTAACCCGAAACCGAATTACGCAAACTCAAACCAACCTGAACTTTAAATGGTTTGATTATCGGATCACTTTTTTCTCAACTGACCTGAGAAAAACACACGAACAACACCCCTTGAATCAACTTAAACATAGAGAGTAGTGATTAGAGAATACGACATAAGAGGTGTATAAAATGTAGACACCATATAATTAAAGGACCAAAAACAGAAGAGTACAAAAGATAGGCCCTCGTGCAACTCTGGAACACTGGACCATAGTACTAAATGAACACTGTTGTGTTATGGTACGTGTACATACACGATAATAATGCAAGTACTTGTTTTTTTCTAATAAAATAATACATATAAACCCAAACATCTAGTGGTCTATATTGTTTCATGTTTCGTGTTGCTAAACATTCCCTCTTCTTTGCCCGTCTCTTTCTTTTGGTGTGTACCGAATTAATGAACATATGTTCTTTCGGTTGTCGACATCCTTATTAAAAATTAGTTGATGTGTCACTACGCGAACTAAAACATTTGAGACAATGAACCAACTAGCGAATCCGGCTTTATAACGGTTCTTACATAAAAGATATGTTTGGCTATGAGCTTTTAAGAGTTTCAAGCTTTAAGCTTTTAAGGAAAAAACTTTTACTCAATAAAAAGTCTTGTTTGGTTGAAGGAGCTGAAAGCTTTTAAGTTGGGAGAAAAAACTCTTTAGTGAAAAGCTACTAGTACTAGCGTTTAAAAAAATTCTACTAGCTACAAGCTTTTAATTAGTAAATGACACAAATACCCATTCTATTTTAAAATAAAATACAAACCTTCTTTACAAGCTTTTAATTATGCTCATTTTGGTCATTTTATATATTTTATTAAAATCTCCAGCTACTCTGCCAAACACCAAAATATAATTAAAAAGCTTCCAGCTACCAGCTAGTTTTGCTAATTATACCCAAAGTGTGCTCTCGATAGCGTAATTTTCTTTTCTTTTTATAAATTATACCTTAAATATTTTTAAAAAGGTGAACTTTTAATTATTAAATTGTGATTTAGATACCTTACATTGAGTAGAAATGATAGACGTGGCCATTCAATTATTGTGTATTCGGTTCCGTGCACTTAAATTAAATAGGAATGATCGTTTCAATGGATTGAATCAATTAATTTCCATCATTACTTACAATTCAACCCCAGATCTTTTATTAGTTTCATCATTATACCCCTTAACAAAATCGTATTCGTATATTCTTTTTATTTGCTTTCCAACCATTGTTTTCAAGGTAACCGAGAAAGCAATGACAACTCGTTTCCACAAAAGGTGTATATTGTTTTTCAATATAAAATTCAAAATCACACACACACACACACGTGTATATCCAATAATAGAATTGTAAGCGAACTAAACATTCAGTGAATTGTTCGCAAACAGTTACATAAAAATATATCGCATACATCCATTCGTTTGATAAATGAACAAACATAAACAAGGAATTTGTTCAATCAATTAATATGAATAAAACTCGTGTTTGTTCAATTGTGTTCATAAACGTTCGGTAACATATTTGTTTACGTGTGTTTGATTATGTTTATTTATCTTCATTCATTAACCTTTTAAATACCTCAATTTTTTTTTTTCTCATTTACCCATTACTATTTAAACAAGAAAGTGGAAACCTATATTATAGGATTCAAGCATTTAACTTTCAGCTTCTCAAGTTCTCTCGAGCTAGCGTATCAGTTTTTCATAAAATGAAATAAATTTCATGTAGATTTGTTAGGCCTTTTTATTTGCTAGGCCTCTTTTTTTATAAATTTGCATGAAGATCTATTTAAAAAGAAATGCACTGCAATGGCGTATTTGAATTCTATAAAAGAATCATAAAATCTATTAATACATTGAATGAGCTACGTGACATAATGTGGTGCAAGTATTTTTTTTTTTTAATTTTTGTTGTTTAATCAAATCTATAGCAATAAATCCTACATGACATTCAAATAGGACATCCTCCCCTTTGAGTAAAAAAAAATTAAAAACAAAACTGGATTTTTCCCTCTCATGTTTCCTCCCATAATTTTTAAACATTAATATCTTTTATATACCAGATTTTTTAAAGAAAAAAAGTACACCAAATTAACGAGCGTTTTATTATCTTTTTAACGAGTACCATAGTGTTATATAAAAAACGGAGAAAAAAACGACTATTTTTTATGGGGTTCCTTAATCGTGTATATGCAAATCACTAATTATGTTCAACTCAGTGGCAAAACAATTGTAGTCAAGGGTTCCTTCTAAAAAAGTCAATGATTTGAGCCCCGCTATAAATGAATTTAGGCTATGTTTGGTAAAGAGCTTTTAAGAACTTTTATGAGTTTCAAGTTTCAAACTTTTAAGAAAAAACTCATACTCAATAAAAAATCTTGTTTGGTTGAAAAAGCTTGAAGCTTTTAGGTTAGGAGAAAAAAACTATATATTGAAAAGCTACTAGTACTAGTGTTTAAAAAATTTATACTTGTTACAAACTTTTAATGAGTAAATGACACAAATACCTATTCTATCATAAAAAAACATGCATACAAGCTTTTAGATAATGTCCATTTTGGTCATTTTATACATTTTATTAAAAATTCCAGCTACTCTCTCAAATACCAAAATATATTTAAAAACCTACAGCTAACAGTTTCCAGCCACTAGCTAGTTTTACCAATCCGTTATTGTAATTCAAAACAATACAAAAGAAAATCCCTTGTAAGTTAGAGGTAAGTATTTTCAATAGTAAGCCACAAGTACAACCACTCCTTTAAACATACACAACTCAAAAAAGTACCAAGTTAGTGTTACATGTATGTTATCCGCTAGAAGTTGTACTTACATTGTTCAATGAATGGATTTTTTTTACCCTTTCTAAAGAAAAAAACACAACAAAGTAATTCCCACGAAGGTTTTATCTTGGATGTAAGAACAAAGATGGCAATGTTGATGGAATTGAATAAGTTTCTCCTCAATTGGTCAGTCAGATGATGCATTCTCTTGATACCAAAATGGTAATTGCAACTTTTTGTGTCAAATCCCTTTCTAAGGATCTCTCACTGATTCACACTTTTCTTTAGGTCACCATCTCTTCTTATCTTTTGTGCCACTTCAAGACAATCCATCTCCATCAACAACAAAAAGAAGCCAAAAGAAAACAAGATGACGGATTCAAGATCAATTTAAATTTCAATTCCATGACCAACCAAACTTGATTACTATCTAACTTGGAGTTTTGTAGCACGGTCCCGCCTAAAACAGTGTAATTTGATCGCTTGAGCCACTCGTGTATATATTAGTGCATAGATAGGATTTTCTAAGTTTGTACACCGTGCGTACGGGCAATAGGTGGACCCTTTAGATGATATCATTTGCTACTGAATTAAAAATAATGATTGAGTTACATTATTAATTATTTTCTATCAACGTTCTTATTTTAATATAAGTTTAAACTACATATATATATATATATGACAAGATAAGGGTAAACTATAAGAAAAGTAGAAAACATTCCATTGAATATCCCTATTCAAAGAATATGATAAAATCTAATACGAAACAAATGATTTGAAACTTGAATCCACTTGTTGCACTTAAAAAATGATACCAAATGAAGCAAAAATGCATGAAAAATATATAATAAATAGTTGGTTCCTATATAAGTTTCAAAGATTTTAGTGATGATCCTTCAATTGTTATTTGGCTTCAAACTTACATTTATTAGAGTTGGAAGTGTTAACTTGTCGTTGAATCCACAAACAACTCGCTCATAGTCCATATATAGATGTTAAATTTAAGAACAATATACTTGTAAATGATTATTGAAACTCATTTTTCTCATATTTGGTTTTTTGAACTTCAAGTTTACTATATTTCTTATATAGCATTTGATATTCATCAGGATGTTTGAAAATATTAATTTTTTTTTTTTTTTTTTGTTGGAAACACATTAGGAACTTCGTTTTCATCAAGTATAATTGGTGTGTGGACTACCATCAAAAGTTAGGGTAGAAGAATCCAAACCTAACAATTATTATTAGAGTCAAATTGATTTGATTTGAGTAATCACCATTTAATGTATATTTCCGTATAAATCCAATATATATTAGATGAGATCCGATCTGAACACACTTGGAGCGACTGAAAGCCAATAAGATCTTATAAAGCGAAGATATCGAAGATTTGATCAAAGAAATTAGGTAGCTTTGACAAAGCCTCTGTCGGCAGCAACAAGCCTATCATGTATGCGGATTCTACTTGTACGAATTTAGCCTATGAAAAATATGAATTCGAATCATACATACATGAAAGATCAATCCAAATGTGAAGGTAACTATACCCAAGTTCATGCATGTATTAGATTCTGTAGATTGGTGTTATGAACTTCTGCCACTTTCGCTTTGAAGAAAGTCACTTTTCAAAAAAAAAAAGTTGCAAAATTAAAATAGCCAATGTCTACTCTATGAGTTTAATTTAAATGTCTTTATCAATGATGTTAAATCAAAAGATTTATTTAGAAAATGGCAACACTCAGTTTTGGTGTTATAGGTGACAAATAGGTCGGATTCTGCCATAGTGGCAAAAGTTAAAAAGGGATGTCATGACTATAATTTAATGAATTATTCAATTTTGTAACCATTGGTAATTCGACCCATGATATGTGATTGTGCACCAAATATTGAAATTGAGCCAAAATGTTTCTTTATAGACGATCCATATAAT
Organism: Ambrosia trifida; assembly: GCA_028751855.1. Taxonomy (NCBI): domain Eukaryota; kingdom Viridiplantae; phylum Streptophyta; class Magnoliopsida; order Asterales; family Asteraceae; genus Ambrosia; species Ambrosia trifida. The sequence goes on along the minus strand of CM054122.1, from coordinate 57,426,222 downwards.
TGTGGCAAGTGTGTTTCAGGTTTAAGTTGCGTCTAAACATTTTTATTTCATACATGCTACACATAATATGATCTAAAGTTCACAAAAGTGTCATGAAAAATGTGAGATGATCAATATTTCATATATCAAGATATGCAATTATTGACATGTCCTAACATAATCACTTAACCCAAAAAGATATGAAATTATGACCGAAGTTTAAGGGTATAAACACACACAAAGAGATATATATTAATTAATTTTATTGATGTGTATCAATTGTTTGATATTGTCCCAATGCCACTACCAACAATGGCGGATCCAGGAAATTTTTTCATTGGGTTCCTTTTTTTAGGTGTTTCAATTTCATATGACCAAACATAAAAATTTCGGGTCGGTTTGCCGGTTCGGGTCGGATCAATGGCTAGATCAGTCTGTTGTCATCCTATATGCCTGCCTAACTAGAATTTCATATGACCAAACATAAAAATTTCGGGTCGGTTTGCCGGTTCGGGTCGGATCAATGGCTAGATCAGTCTGTTGTCATCCTATATGCCTGCCTAACTAGAACCCATTCAAAAATTCGACCATATATCTCTTAACAGTAACTTACATTAAATGCATATGTGCAAGCCAAAAGCCTCTACCAGGTTAACAAAGGCTTTGAGAGTAAAAACAATACAATACAAACCTAAACACTTATCTAGCCAGCCATAAATAATAAATTGGACAAAAAATTTATGATTTGCAAGTTTAATCCTAATTCCTACATTCCTAATAATCTAAGGAAACCTTCTATCTCTCCATCGAAATTAATCCTAGGTTCTAGAGTCCATAATTATCAATAAAACAATAGATTTTTTTTTAAATTAATAAAACAATAGATTGAGTTGGTAAATTTTAAGCTAATACATGTAATCAGAAACTTCATGATTTGCCCTAATTCCTATCAAAATACAACCAATTGAATAATAATAATAGAAATCCTATTTACAAAGTAAAATACAGAGAATATTTGAGATGATCTCGAGAGAGTAAGAAAGAACCTGCGGGTGTTTACCTAATAGTTCAAATAGACAAATCTGAAGTTTCAATCCGCTAGAAGACGACTACCAGCCTTGGGCTTAGGATTGAAGGGGGAGGCAACTACAGACGCAAAGGAGGAGGGTAGGAGGCGGACGGGCGGCGGAGGAAGGCAGGAGGCGGAGAGCAGACTCACAGAGGTAAGGGGGAAGAGGGTTGGGGGGGGCTGCTGTTGGCTGCTCACTGTGGTGTGTGTTGTATGTTTTTGTTTGGAAGTTGTGAGAGGTGGGTTGGGGTTTTACCCTAGTTTGAACTAAAAAAATACAAACAAAAAATTTAAACGCGTGAAAGGGGAATCGAACCTGGAACCTTGTGACTGTGAGGGCGGGTTCCAGCCACTACACCACCTTCAACATTGGGTAATGGGTTCCTAAATCATTTTACTTATGGGTTCCTTTCTATTTTTTTTATACATTAACACTAAAAATTACAAACCGATTGGGTTCCCGGGAACCCACCCGAAGACACCTAGATCCGCCCCTGACTACCAAGCCTGCTTAAAAAGGCAAGAAATACGGTGGACCTTGCTTTCATTGCAAAGGGTTGGTAAAGGAAGGGAAATGACCACAGTACATGAAAGAGTCAAAGTAGATATCAACACTCCATGTTGCCTTTGGTAAATTATTAATCTGGATATTTGATAATAAGATATATCGTTACACTTCTTGGGTGGGTTTACTCGTACGTAGATGATATGCACATATGTAAACATAAATTCCCCTTACAAATGCCTGCAAGTTCACATATGAAAAGAAACTGTAGATACGTATAATGGGTTTTTTTTTTCTTAACGACACTGTATTAGAAAGACACAAACAAGGGTTAAAACTCTCAGAATCATCATTACGACAGACATTAACCACAACATAGAGGATCAGAGACTCAAACCGCCCAACTCCGATATTTGTGTTTAGTAATAGAATAAACTCTAGAATATTTCAATTTGTATATATGGATAGTCTTGTGTATTAAGTTTGTAATTAACTATTCCCTAAATTAAGGGATTGTAATCTATATATATTGAACATATCAAAGAAAAGATGATCAAACATTGATCCATAATATTCTTCACTTACACCTTTGATAATCCATCCAAACAGAGTAGAAACATTTTTTTTGTCGGAGAGTTCTTATCCTGTCTCCTTTCAAATGCACCAAAGAGACGTATAATGAGCGAAGGTTATAAGTACATGTACGATCCATAAGATGTCCGCCTTTGCATAATATCAATGTACATCAAAATTAAATTGATAATTGAAGTGAATATTGACGTTTTCTATGTGAAATCGATGTCGTGGCCTAATATCGTCCGAAACTTGTACAAATGGAGAAGAAGTTTTCAAATGATTGGTTTTCAATTATAATAATTGTTTTGAATTTGACAATTTTGTTGTCAAATATATTTTCAATCAAGGGTCGCACGAGTGCACCTACAATAACTTTTTTGATAGATGTGCAAAACTAATACATGCATAATAATATCATTTATCTGAAATCGAAGTATTAATTTAGTGTAGAAGAATCCAAAACTAGCATTTTCCTTTGTCAAATTAATTGTAGTTGGGTGACCAATTCTCACGCTAATTTTCTGCATAAATCTAAAATAAGATGTTCTTCCCTAATTAGTGAAAGACTTGATGTTTATCTCATGTGGTAGTAACAGTATGAAATAGGATTCACTTTTATTAAAAATAATAATAAAAGTAAAAATAATAATGGGACTCTCGTTATTCATAAGAAACGTAATAGTACGATACCGATTATAAAACTAAATGAAAATAAAATAAATACAAATACATGTACCGAATCTTGCTTCTAGTCAATTACTTTAGAAATCTTCAACCGAACCATCTTGTGTAGCGCTCCGCTGCAAGAATAAACAAACTAGTTGTTGACGGTTTTGGTTGAGGATCGTGTTTGACACGGGACCACCTCTCAGACGATCTATCTCACACGGTACAACAACCGGAACAATAGTCGTACTGCCGGAGATGGTTCTCAGCCAGAGACAACATAGGGTTATATGGTATTTATGAAACACAAGGAAAAAGAAAAGAAGTTGGTTTTCGATTGAGAGTACTCCTCTTAATCTTGCTGAGAAATTCTGGTCATTTTTTGTGAGAGAGTTTTTCTATCTCTAAAAGCTCACAATATTATTAAGTATTAACCCAAGGTTCATATTTGTACTCACAAAATTGAAACCGTAATGCAAGTTTAATTGTCATAAACCAGGTATTTAAACTCAAATTAACTCTCCTTTAATTTGGATTAAGTGGTTGACCATAACTCTCATATTCTATTCATGACGAGTTGAAACGGTTCAAGGACCCGAAACTGACGCTTTGCATTAACTTACTAGAGGGATACGTTGCGTGGACCAGAGGCGCTGCCTGGTCATGCTGCGCTTCAGACCCACGTTTATGTGCACATAACACACGTCATCCGCGAAAGCCAACTTGTGTACCATGTAGACGGGCACCCTTAAACTACCCGCGCGTGAATGCCCATTTGGTCCTGCGCACCAACTAGGACGCCACTGGTTATGTGCGCAAAGCCCAACACCCACGCGCCACTTGGTACGGTTTACGTCACCCTTCCGTCATGTACCAGACCATGCACACAAGGTCAAAAATACAAAGGCGTCTCTCAAGTGCAAAGTGCGCTATCAAAGTGCCACATTGCGTCCATCGCCCACGCCACGCGCGCGTGCGAATTAAAGGGTGCTTCACACCATTTAGGGTCCCCACTAGTGTTAGGCTCAATCTAAACAACATACAAGGAGTGTTCCTCCTTATAAACCACTTCATGTTTTGTTATCCACCAATGTGGGACAAGTTGACAAAACTTATTCCATTCTCATATTGGTTGTTCCAACCTACAACTTTCAAGCTTCGATATCTCATTCATCTTAACTCTATTTTGGAGATGGTTTGGATCGTTGTGATTCTCTCACAATATAGTACACAAACCCGGAAATAATTATTTATATAACACATATATAAATACATTTATTTATGTCTAAAATTAGTGAAAAATCATTTTCACTACTCATTTTTTCAACAATCCCCCACATGAATGGAGATCGATTAAAACATACAAATTCCCAGATGAAACCTCAATAGTTGAGTATTGTAGCATAGGTAGGTGTAGCCTTTGAACCTTCCTTTGTAAAGCATACTTAGACTACTAGCAGTATGTAGAACTTGATGTCTTTGAACATACCCCCATTTGTGTAAACGACAATATACTTAACACAATATTTTCCCTAGCCGGGTCATCCCCTCATTATCGTGTCCAATAATGGTCATGTAACACCACCTTGGTTCTGCGGGAGCTATAGAAATTGTGCCCACAATTTCATTCGAAACGACCACATTTCTCTCCAACATAGGTGATTATCCTTCAAATCATTAAAAGCATTATGGTTTACTATGATTTACACAAATCATTTAACCACATATTATGCTTATCCTCACAACAATGTCACTTAATATTATAGGAATGGACTAGGACGTATTTAAACACCCTTTTGTAGTTTAGGGGATATGTATATAACCATATGTAGTAGCTTGTATATAAACATATATATTAGCTATGCCCCCCACAGTGACCACCCTTCGGTTCATGATTAAGTTTGCTTATTTAACCTAGATCTTGGGATCTCTAGTCAACTAGGTTAGGTTTCCCTCATGTCCCTTTTTCCATGGGCTTTAGTCTCATTCCATAACTTGATCTCTTACCAACCGCTGGCTTGTTGAATCCACAGTTATATTTTATTGGCCAAGTCAACAAAGATAATTTGCAATTGAGATAAGTTGTCCAAACGTGTTCTTTACCCGCTGGTCAAATCGCCATTTGTCAATTCGTAAGTTGAGATCACAGGATAGGTAGGTGTCACCCTTTGAACCTTCATTTTTGTCTTTAGAATGACATGAAACTCAATTCATGGCTAAACACGTTTCCACGCCTTTGGTGATGTATTTCAAAGTCAAACTAGACTTCGAATCTTACCAATTGGCATTTGAGTCCAATCAACTTAATTGACTCCTAAACCATATTCTATTTCATGGTCATCTGTTTGCAATAATGATTGGATTACCAAAATCTTTATTGCTAAAACCTTCCATTTTCAAATGCAAGTCACCCCCATATTTAAGTGTTATTGGATAACATCCAAATGAGGTGATGAAGGGTTCTCTCTTTCGTATGAAGTTGAGAAAACTTCTCAAATACCATTTTTACATCCCCTACGGGTTATTTCTTAAATGGCTCCGCCCTACATTGCTTGTAGTTTGAGGAAGTTTTAAGTATTCCTTATATGAAACCAAATACAATCATAACTAATGAACTATATAATCGGTCCTTCGATTTATCCTTATTAATGAAATTATATTTATAGATTTGTTTAACCATTCCAAAACCTCTGTTTTAGGAATGTCTCAAAACCATAGTCAATTTCATCCATTAGGATCAAAGCTCATTTGCCTTTAATCCCCAAGGCTTCACCATTGATTCTTAAGAACTTAAACATAAGTCACTTTGATGAACATATTCATCATCAACAAGATGAACTGTATAAAATCACTATATCTTGAGATAGAGTCAATTAAATTGACACTCAACGATATGACATTTACATATGTCTAAAGTGATATATAAATTTCAATTGTTGTTTTGTTAAAACCATGTATTGGGAAACTCTCCTAAATTAAAGGACAAATCCTCCACATAGGTCAAACAACATTGATGGTTGTAGAAACATCTACACATCCATTACTATTGTAAGTGTCTGTAACACCCCAACCGATGGCGGAATCATCGAGGTTCCACGTAGTGACGATTGTTCAAAAGCTCATGGTACTAAAATGTAAATGTATAATTATTGAATATTGTTTTACAACATGTGAAACTAAATACAAGACAACAAAATAAAGATAATTGATTGATTTAATCTAAGTCCAAAGTCCTATGTGAAGCGTCAAGCAGCTTATCCTGAAACATGCACGAAAATAATTTTGTCAACATATGATGTTGGTGAGTACTACTTAGTTTTGTACATATAGTATAAGTTTTTGAAAAGTAGTACAATTCATGTGTCTAGCATCACCAAGGCATTATGTAAACACGCAAGTAACCAAACAAGACAAAGATCACATGTAAAGTTGTACAATGAAATTGATAATTAGCACCTCAACACGTGTGAGTCTAAAAGAGCACCATAACACAAAGTTATGTCTAAATGAGCACCGTAACATAAGTTACGTCTGAGTGTAAAGAGCACCATAACATAAGTTATGTCTAAATGTATGATTTTGTAGGTAAGCTACGTTCATGTTCAAGCATAAGCACAAAGATAAACAAGACACGTATATGAATTGTAAATGAATAAAAATGTATGTGTAAATGAATATGAAAGTTTTGTATACTTGTGCATGAATCACCCCAAAAGTTGTAAAAGCGAAAAAGGGGATAAGTAATACTCACCTTAGCAAGGTGGTAAGTCTTGTGTAATTGAATAAGTATAATCCAACGTTGCCAAGTATCACCCTATGTATAATGTAACAAATAAGTCTAAGTCTATTTGGTCTATAAGTATTTTCTAGGGCTTCGAATTGGGAATAAGTATTCGTTTGATTAATAAATTAAACGTTTAATAAGTAAAAGAAATTTGGTAAATAAACAAAAGTCTTTTTGTAAATTTCAATTTGGAGATGGTTGCAATATAAAGTTTTAAGTGTGAAAATAATTTTTATAAAATTATTTTCTTGAAAATAGGATATTTAATCTATTTATTTCAATTTGTCAAAATATAACTTTAATATTTAAAAATATTAAAATTAAAGAAATTTTTAGATTAAAAATTGTATTTCTGTTCTAAATGGATAGAAATAATTTATGTAAAATTTTGGTGCAAAAATATTGTAAAATGAATTTATTATGAATTATTTATGACTAAAACTAACAAAAATTAATTAAAAATATAAAACAAACGGTTTTTCTGAAATAAAAATAATTTCTGAAATGTTTAAGAACATACAAGTTTAGGATAATTTTTGTGAGATTTAATAAAATTGTTTAGATATTTTTATTGAATTTTATAAATAAAAATGAATAAACTTGTATTATTTATAATATATATAAAATAAATGATTTTTGGAAAACTAAAAATGGTATGTTAAACTTTTCAATCACAATAACATATAGTAATTTTTGTAGAATTTATAAGGAAGTTTTGGTATTTTAAAATGAATTTTAAAAATACAAAGGAAATATATAAGCTTAAATGATGTAAAAAAAATAATGGTTGATCCTGCTGGGAATCGAACCCGTGTGCTTGGGTTTAACAACATCAGACACAACCACTTGATCAGGATCAGTGGTTGTGTTGAGTTTGCATCAGTTTAAAATAAATATACCGTTTTGTGTTAGTGTTCTTCCCCAATTCAAACCTTACGAGCCCTAGCTTCTTAATCGAATCAATTAACGATCAATAGCCACAGTAATGTTAGGGCTATTGATCGATTGATCATGAATAACAATACCCACTGATAAAATACAACTTACAAACACGATTGAATTCGAATTGCTTAGTCAACGCAAAAGGTCAAACGCGAGTAAAAGCTTCGATTATGCATCAGAATGTGTTTGAAAATAAAAATGGATGTATGGGTTCTCTTAGTCGCACCCTTTATTGTGCAGATGCGAGTTCAATTGAATAAAAATCGGGTATTTATAATGTGTTGATGTGGGTTGATATGGAATGTTAATAATTAGCTTAAATTCGTTTTTTGGTCAATTCAAACGCATTCAAGTTGTGCGGGATTGATGGCTGGTCCAAAGGCATCATTAAATCTGGTCAATGTTTCCAAAAAAAGATTGAAGGCTGCTCTTCGGGTCTGCAGCGATCGGACAGCAGCAGGGAAGAAAGAAGGGACGCGAAAAACAGGGTTTAATATATTATGGGTTGGGATTGTATCAGCAACGAGCTTGTAGCTCAAGTGGTTAAGGCGTGTGTTGTTTGGGTGGACTGCTCCGGTTCGAAACCCGGCTGGAGCACCCCTTTTTGTTTTATTATTTTTTTTAAGTGAAGGGAAGGGATTGGACCTGATCTTGATTGGGCTTGGTTCTGGGCCGGTTTGTGGGGCTGTTGGGCTTCAGAAAATCCACAAAGGTTGAAGGGGGTTTGGGCTTATGGTTTGGATTATGTGTGGGTTTGGTTTGGTTAAGGATGGTAGAAAAAAAATGTATATATAAAATCTGAATTTTTATTATTATTATTATTATTATTATTATTTATAAATAAAAAAAATAAAAAGGAAAAGTGGCGAATGTCACAGCATCCCCTACTTTTAGAAACTTCGTCCCGAAGTTAGGGTAAAATTTAAGATAACTGTGATTTGGAAAAATTCGAATGATTTGGATATAAGGTTTGATAGGTGTGAGTTAAGGATTTGAATTAGGTTCGTCTCGAATAATAAGGAGAATAAGAATCTAGTAAGACACTAAACTTCAAGTTTTAGGAATCCTAAAATGAATGTACAAGTTGATTGACTATAGAAAGACTAATTGAACTACCAAGTAAACAGAGTTTGTCCCTGGTCCGACTTCCAGTCTCACTTTCAATGCATCATTAGTGTTTGTATACAGGGTGTACCGCAGCTAACCCACCACACCTTTGATACCTTGAAAACGTACTGGACGCCTACCAAAAACTCTAATAGAATTTCACACTACCCTAACGTACATGTAAATTCATGATTTCGTTCCGGACCGGAATCATCAATTTACCTTACATTAGGGTTTTATGTCCTTCTATGATCCTAATCTAACACACATTAAAGCAAATAAGTTTCACAAGAAGATGATACAACAAGCACGTTGAGTTACAATGAGATGTTATCAATGCAATGAGGCCATGTAATAATGAGGTCAATTGCATTGGTTTGCAACGACTTGTAAGCATATCAAAATTTAAGTATGGGCTACTACTCACCCGAGGAGCCCTTAAAGTGAAATGTTTGTCTGGGTTGAGTGGATAATGTAGTAATTGTCTTTCATAGATCAACATGCAAATTGATAATACACACATGCAAGTAAGTTTATAAGTACGTCAACCATTAAGTATAAGTGTTATCTTAGTGGCCTATAGAGATAGATTACGAGTATCATGAATAACTAAATGTCCAGTGAATAGTCAAATTAAGGGGAAAATCAAGTTTCATATAACAAACAATGATGTTTGGGAAAAATCCTGTAGAATCAAGTATCAAGTTTTTAGTAGTTTGATTATCATGGGTAACTAGCTCATGTGTGAGAAGGTGAAGGATATGAATTTAGTTCTTGAGAGGATGATGAAAAATGTTGAAGCAGAATCAAGGTTGTGAGAGGTAGTGAATGTGAAGATAGTTGATAAAGAGTTTATTTTATGGTAAGGAGGTTATGTAGCACTGTAAATTTTGGGGTTTGGATCAAAGGTTATAATCAAGTGTATAAGAAAACATGTTTGCGGTATATGCCAAATATTGTAAAAATTTGAACAAGTTGAAAATGAGTGAGTGTCGATGGAGAATCTAGAGACTAGATATTATTCCTAAAAAAATATTATTTTCAAAATTGGTTTTGTACATAAAGCAAAAGTTGTTAAATAGTACAAGCTAAGTAGGCTTTGATTAAAATATTCCTGCTAGTTGGAGATTTCAAACATGACACTTTTTGAAGATCAAGGTTTTATTAGTGATTTTTAATAGTTTAAAGCATTATATAGAAAATCTTTTGTTACGTCAATAAATAAACAATTGAATTTAAGTTCGAGGACATCTTTTGAAAAAAAAAAAATAAATAAAATATGTACTTTGTAAAGTTACTAGGTGATACAACAAGTTTTAGAAATCTTTAGTTTGTGCTAAGGTATGAGGTTATAGTTTTTAAAATAAATAACACGTGGAGAAATGAAATAATATGATTTGGGTAGGGTGTTGAATATTTTAAAAGTGGCTAAGATGGTAAGGTGAAGTGTGATTGTGAAATCCATAGATGGTTATGAAAGTATGAACTTGTAAGCAATATATGAAAATCGTGAAATGCAAAATATTGTATATGAATCGAGAGAGTATTTTTGAAAAAGCTTGCATAAAATGCTTGGAGTGCCCTTGTCTAGCTGTAAAGCCCAACAAGAACGTTTGACTTTTCAAAGGAATTGAACCCAATGGTGATCAAAGAAGACATGCTTTTGCCTATAAGTGGACACTCACTCCAGGAATCCCCAGGTAAGCATAACAGGTCCGTTATTGGATTTATGCGCTATGCTTGCCTATGCCAGAAAACCCAGTGTACAGGCATCCACCCTTCCAGATTGCACGTGTTCTATCACACTCATTAAAGCTCAACAACTTTGAAGGAGCAAAATAAGAGCAGGCATTATGTCTAAGAGTGTCTTCATGAAAGGTACTGCTCCCGTTCTATGATGATGTAAGCCTTCCACTCCTTGTAGGACACCATTTCTATGCACCATGATGAAAGATGAGAAAAATGGAGAGAGAGAAGAAGGGAAAGATAGAAGAAGGAAAGTAGAGGGAAATGAGGGGTAGGGTAATTCAGGAAGTATTATGCATGAAAGTTGAAGTTCGGTTATAGTCTAGGCCATTTTATCTAATAACCTAGTTCCCTATAACCATGGCTCTGATACCAATCTGTAACACCCCAACCGATGGCGGAATCATCGAGGTGCCACGTAGTGACGATTGTTCAAAAGCTCATGGTACTAAAATGTAAATGTATAATTATTGAATATTGTTTTACAACATGTGAAACTAAATACAAGACAACAAAATAAAGATAATTGATTGATTTAATCTAAGTCCAAAGTCCTATGTGAAGCGTCAAGCAGCTTATCCTGAAACATGCACGAAAATAATTTTGTCAACATATGATGTTGGTGAGTACTACTTAGTTTTGTACATAAAGTATAAGTTTTTGAAAAGTAGTACAATTCATGTGTCTAGCATCACCAAGGCATTATGTAAACACGCAAGTAACCAAACAAGACAAAGATCACATGTAAAGTTGTACAATGAAATTGATAATGAGCACCTCAACACGTGTGAGTCTAAAAGAGCACCATAACACAAAGTTATGTCTAAATGAGCACCGTAACATAAGTTACGTCTGAGTGTAAAGAGCACCATAACATAAGTTATGTCTAAATGTATGATTTTGTATGTAAGCTACGTTCATGTTCAAGCATAAGCACAAAGATAAACAAGACACGTATATGAATTATAAATGAATAAAAATGTATGTGTAAATGAATATGAAAGTTTTGTATACTTGTGCATGAATCACCCCAAAAGTTGTAAAAGCGAAAAAGGGGATAAGTAATACTCACCTTAGCAAGGTGGTAAGTCTTGTGTAATTGAATAAGTATAATCCAACGTTGCCAAGTATCACCCTATGTATAATGTAACAAATAAGTCTAAGTCTATTTGGTCTATAAGTATTTTCTAGGGCTTCGAATTGGGGATAAGTATTCGTTTGATTAATAAATTAAACGTTTAATAAGTAAAAGAAATTTGGTAAATAAACAAAAGTCTTTTTGTAAATTTCAATTTGGAGATGGTTGCAATATAAAGTTTTAAGTGTGAAAATAATTTTTATAAAATTATTTTCTTGAAAATAGGATATTTAATCTATTTATTTCAATTTGTCAAAATATAACTTTAATATTTAAAAATATTAAAATTAAAGAAATTTTTAGATTAAAAATTGTATTTCTGTTCTAAATGGATAGAAATAATTTATGTAAAATTTTGGTGCAAAAATATTGTAAAATGAATTTATTATGAATTATTTATGACTAAAACTAACAAAAATTAATTAAAAATATAAAACAAACGTTTTTTCTGAAATAAAAATAATTTCTGAAATGTTTAAGAACATACAAGTTTAGGATAATTTTTGTGAGATTTAATAAAATTGTTTAGATATTTTTATTGAATTTTATAAATAAAAATGAATAAACTTGTATTATTTATAATATATATAAAATAAATGATTTTTGGAAAACTAAAAATGGTATGTTAAACTTTTCAATCACAATAACATATAGTAATTTTTGTAGAATTTATAAGGAAGTTTTGGTATTTTAAAATGAATTTTAAAAATACAAAGGAAATATATAAGCTTAAATGATGTAAAAAAAATAATGGTTGATCCTGCTGGGAATCGAACCCGTGTGCTTGGGTTTAACAACATCAGACACAACCACTTGATCAGGATCAGTGGTTGTGTTGAGTTTGCATCAGTTTAAAATAAATATACCGTTTTGTGTTAGTTTTCTTCCCCAATTCAAACCTTACGAGCCCTAGCTTCTTAATCGAATCAATTAACGATCAATAGCCACAGTAATGTTAGGGCTATTGATCGATTGATCATGAATAACAATACCCACTGATAAAATACAACTTACAAACACGATTGAATTCGAATTGCTCAGTCAACGCAAAAGGTCAAACGCGAGTAAAAGCTTCGATTATGCATCAGAATGTGTTTGAAAATAAAAATGGATGTATGGGTTCTCTTAGTCGCACCCTTTATTGTGCAGATGCGAGTTCAATTGAATAAAAATCGGGTATTTATATTGTGTTGATGTGGGTTGATATGGAATGTTAATAATTAGCTTAAATTCGTTTATTGGTCAATTCAAACGCATTCAAGTTGTGCGGGATTGATGGCTGGTCCAAAGGCATCATTAAATCTGGTCAATGTTTCCAAAAAAAGATTGAAGGCTGCTCTTCGGGTCTGCAGCGATCGGACAGCAGCAGGGAAGAAAGAAGGGACGCGAAAAACAGGGTTTAATATATTATGGGTTGGGATTGTATCAGCAACGAGCTTGTAGCTCAAGTGGTTAAGGCGTGTGTTGTTTGGGTGGACTGCTCCGGTTCGAAACCCGGCTGGAGCACCCCTTTTTGTTTTTTTTTTTTAAGTGAAGGGAAGGGATTGGGCCTGATCTTGATTGGGCTTGGTTCTGGGCCGGTTTGTGGGGCTGTTGGGCTTCAGAAAATCCACAAAGGTTGAAGTGGGTTTGGGCTTATGGTTTGGATTATGTGTGGGTTTGGTTTGGTTAAGGATGGTAGAAAAAAATGTATATATAAAATCTGAATTTTTATTATTATTATTATTATTATTATTATTATTATTTATAAATAAAAAAAATAAAAAGGAAAAGTGGTGAATGTCACAGTGTCTTACAATAAATTTAGCAAAATTTATTGAAGAATTTACAATATTAACATATATTTCTTTCATATGTTAGAGTCATCGAAAAAAATTCACAAGTGTGTATTTCCATGTTGATGCTCTCAACATTAGATGACATATCTCGCTTTCGTGTATTTAATCTCAATACACTTGCCACATTTGTCATGATTCTCTCATGATGTGGTTGTACGTTTGATGTTTGGTATGTGACTTATAGCATAAGTCATAATCACAACCCGCTTATCGTGTTCTTGCATGACTCTTCTTGCACAACCCGGTAAAATAAATATCCTTATTAAATTCGTAGAATGTAAATCGTCAAAGAATAAAATACCATCGTTTAATTTCCTTTTACATTTATTGCTTATTATATGTTAATCCACTTGATTATAAAAAAAACAATAATCCAAAAATATATATAATATATAAAAATTATATTTTTTACGGATTCATAAGGATATATATACATCAAATCTCAAAGTGTTATTCTCTTCAACACTTTATCGTTCTGAAAAATAATCGCAATTATATCGCAATGTGGCATGTTTCGATTTACTCCCTCAATGACACAAATTGTCCAAAACAATAAAGTTGTTTATAATACACTACTTGCAAATAGTTGAGCAAACAACATCGAGTTGTTTTCCACCAAATAGTCTCACCATGACTATTATCTGGTTCAAGACATGATACTTCTCATATGAGTATCGAACCAATTGCAAAGTTATGTTTTATTCGTTCAAAACATTTCTCGTTTTTGCAAGTGTTTTAAAAATTAAACGATATATGTTTAGGGAATTGGATTTTAATAACCTGTACTATTCGGAATTGGCCACTGGCACCCCAAACTAAAAATTTGGCCATATATAACCTGAACTATTGACTTATTGGAATGTAGCACCCAACTAACTAACGGCGTTAGTTGGTTTGCTGACGTGGCATAATGGTGGGGCCCTCATTTAAACGAGTCACATGCTGAATGTATTATATAATTTAAACAAAAAACCTAAAATTAAAAAAAATCCACATTATCTTTCTCTCCATCTTCTCCCCTACCAAACATCATCTTCCCAAACCAAAGCTTCACAACCATGTCTTTCTCTCTCTAAAATTAAAAAAAAAATCCACCGTACCTCTCTTCACAACCATATCTCTCTCTCCGCAACTCACCTGTAACATTTTGCATTAAATAAATTGTACGTTACGGATTACAACAACAAGCCTTATTATTATTTTTCTTTTTGGTGATATTTTGAACCCTAATACAACGATATTTATTTATATATACATATATATATATATATAAATTTATATATATAAAATAATAATAATAATAATAATAATAATAATAATTAAAATAAAAAAAAAACTAATGTGTAGTTGGACTCTTACAACATAAGCCTACAACCCAACCCAACACCCCTTATCCTTTAGCCCATTAATCCAGCAGGCCCAATCCAAAGCAAATACCTGAGCCCAAACCAAGCCCAAAGCCCCCCTTGCCTTCGTTTCTGTTCTAAAAAAAAATGCCCTTGCTTGGTTTCGAACCCGGGTCAAACCCACACACACTCACCCTCACAACCAGCTGATCTAGAAGCCTTATCTGTTTCAAACCCAACCGTTTATAATTATATAATGTGATGTATTGTGACAGTTGACTACGAAAAGTCAACTGTGATGCTCGGCCATCTTAATCATCATCATTCAACGCGTGATTGATCCGGTTTTGGAAAGTTTGCTTGATTATCGGCCTATTACGACTCGTCCACACCGTAATTAGCTGTCAATTATTACCCTAATGTTCGATTAACGCGTCAACACTTATAACGAAGTCAAACATACCAAATTCAAGGATTCGATCAATGTAACTATAAATTGACCACCCTCAACCCTGCTACACTCGCCATTCTCTCTTTCTCAGTCTCTAATTCTTCACAAAAAGTCCTCTGATCTTGAAATTATACTCGAGTTTGACTACGCGTTTTGACCGAATCAATCCAACGCCAAACGTGTTTGTAAGTTCAATTTTAATTGTGGGTTTTGGTTATCGGCATCTACACAACATAAGCCCTAAGATTAATTTGATTGATGTTGTGTAGATTGGCCAATTGAAAAACTAGGGTTTCGAAGTTGATTTTGGGGAAGAACAAGCCTTTCTGTCCATATTTATTTTAAACTAACGACAACCAAACACAACCACTGGCTTGGACCAGATGGTTGTGTCTGATGTCCAACAGCCAACCCACGCGGGTTCGAGTCCCGGGTGGAACAAACTTTGTCTTGTTTTTGTTTTTTTATATATATATATATAATACTTATAATCTTATAAATTCATTTTAAAATGTTAAAACTCTTTTAAAAATTCTAAAAAAATTATCTTATATTAATCTGATGTAAAAGATCAACTTACAATTTTTAGTTTTCTGAAATTTATTTATTTAATATTTATAATAATTAAATCAAGTTTATTCTATTATATTTATAAAATTCCATTAAAATATCAAAACAAATTCATAAATTTCCACAAATTTTATTCTAAGTTTTTATAACATTAAGCTTTTCAGAAATGATTTTTATTTCTGAAAAATCATTTATTTAATATTTTTAATCAATTTTTGTTAGTTTTAAACATAATTAAATCATAATAAATCCAATTTTTAATATTTTTGCACCAAAATTTTATACAAATTATTTCTGATCATTTAGAACAGGAATATAATTTTTAAACTGATAATTATTTAATTTTTGTAATTTTAATTATTAAAGTTAAGGTTTGACAATTTGTAATAAATAGATTTAATAATCTATTTTAAAGAAAATAATTTTATAAAAATTATTTTTATACTTCAAACACATTATTGTGAACATTCTAAATTCAAATTTTATAAAAAGACTTTCTTTTATTTAATTATCAAATTTCCCTTTTATTTAATTAACATTTTATTTTAAATTCAACAATTGGATATCCCCAAATCGAAACCCTAGAATATACTTATAAACTAGATAGACTTAGACTTATTTGTTACCTTATTATAGGGTGATACTTGATACATTTGGGCAACACCATTATCCAATTTTTCAACAGATATAACATTTTACCAAGGTGAGTTTTACATAGCCCCTTTTATTTATCACCATTTTTGGGGTGAAACATGTTATAACATCATTATTGCAATTCAATCATCAATGTGTCTATGTGTTTTCTATGTTGCATTATGTCTTGAGCATGATTAGAGTAAGCACCATTCTAGCATAATCATTAACTCCGTACAAGCCGACGGTATACATTGATAGATCTATTGGACTGACAATCCCACCCGGATACGTGCCTCCTACAAAGGTAGCGTGGGTGTTTGTTATCGTATAACATATTCAAGTGAACCATGAGCGTATGGGATGTATCATATTATAACAGTCATCAGGGTTGGTTATGCACTCGATTTATTTCTAGTATGTTCTCACATATGGACTAGATTGACATGACACATGAATTGCATAACATTTTTATTCAATTATCAAAAACCTATGTAATTCTCACCAACTTTTGTTGACCCAAAACATTTTCAACTTAACATGTTTCAGGTTCTTTTTGCTTGAAGATTTGAATTGATGCTTGAAGATATGTGTATAGTTTTATTCAATTTGATGTACAAATTCTAGAACAATTGTATGTAATTCATTTAAATTATTTAATGGAATTTATTATTCACCATGAGCTACTGAACAATCATCAATACGTGACATCCCGATGTTTCCGCCATCGGTTGGGGTGTTACAGATTGGTATCAGAGCCATGGTTATAGGGAATTAGGTTATTAGAAAAATAATCTAGTCTATAACCATAGGATTTAACCAGTACTTGCTTCTTTTACTTGCTATTCTCTATCTCCCTCCTACTTCTTATCCCTACTTTCATCCTTACAAGAAGGTTGCTCTCCATCACTAGATCTACTCTCAGACTTAAAGGACAAAATCCCCAGGTTTAACCTGAACCACCTTGGGATCTCGTCGAAGTTCTAGATTTTAATAACGAACACGTGCAATCTGGAAGGGTGAACGCCTGTATTCTGAGTCTTCTGTCTAGGCTGGCATTGCGCATATATCCCAATCAGACGAGGGACCTGGATGCCTACCTGGGAATTCTCGGGATGAGTGTTCACTTATAGGCTAAAGCATGTCTTCATATGTTATTAGAATTTAGAATCTTTGATAAGTCAACGTTTTCGTTTATTCGTTTTAATGAATAAATGATTACACTCCTTATATAATCTCATTCATTTCACTGTGTCTCTTACAGATCATGCCTCCACGTAACAGTGCTCGTCTTAACAGTGGTGAAAATCATGATGAAGGAAGTAGCAATCACAACCACAACCACGATACTAACCACAACAACAACAACAATGGTGTCGATGCCCAACTGGCTGCAATCATTTCTCAACAAATGGCGCAGCAAATCGCAACTCTGGTTCCCAACTTACTAGCTCAAGTCATCCAGTTGAACGGCAATGGGAACGGCAACGGCAACGGGAATGGAAATGGAAATGGACACCACAACGGGAATGGACTTCCAGCCTGTACCCTTAAGCACTTTAATTCTTGCAATCCCCCAAAATTCAGTGGAGAAGAAGGAGCTTCAGGACTCCTACAATGGTTTGAGGGTATTGAAAATACCTTCATTAACAGTGAATGCCCCGACAACTTTAAAGTCCGTTATGCCATGAGTGTTCTTCATAAGCGAGCACTCACTTGGTGGAATGAAGAAAAACGCACTCGCGGAGCCGAAGCTGCACTAGCCTTAACCTGGGATCAAGCTAAAGACATTATGAAGGCAGAGTTCTGTCCTCGTAATGAAATTAAGAAGCTGGAAGATGAATTTCATGATCTTGCTCAAGACAGTGGGGAAAACCTCGCTTACAACACTCGTTTTCACGAACTTAGCTTACTGCTACCCCACAAAGTCACCCCTTTGCCCATTGCGATCGAAAAATAAATTGGTGGCTTACCGATGCAGATTCAAGACACGGTGTGGGGAAGGAACCCTGCTACCTTGGAGGAAGCAAAGCGTTTGGCTGCCACCCTGACAGATAACCATGTGAAGGCAGGAACCCTGACTCGTAAAGGGGAAAAGAAAAAGGATACTCCCCAACCTGCCGTTGATATCAAAACTGAGGCCTCAACCAACGGGAAGAACAAGGTCAGGAATTTTGCAATAGACACCACTGCCCCACCCACCAAGAAACAATACAATGGGAACCTACCTAAGTGTGACACCTGCCAGTATCACCATCCAACTCAAGTACCCTGCCGATAGTGCACCAATTGTCAAAGGTATGGGCATCTTGCAGATGCTTGCCGAATCCCTGCTACCGACGCTCTTGATGCTCCAAATAATCCCGCTTGAGACCCTCCAACTACTTAACAGCAAACCCTACCATCTGAATAATATCTACTTTCTCTTTAATTTCATGTATTGCCACTTTTGAATCAAATAGTAAATTCAAGTATTATCATAACATCTGTGTGCATGCTTGTTTGAATGTGAACTGATTGCTATACTTGCTTACTTGTACAACAAATAGTTGACTACCAAACAATCTACTTAACGATTGGTAGAGGTCATCATGTCTTTCCAACAGTCGGGAGAGGCCCTACCACCTCCTTAACGACTGGTGGGGACTATCAGACCTGCTCAACAATCGGTAAAGTCATAAAAGGACGCAAAACCCTAATGTAAGGTAAATTGGTAATTACGGTCCGGAACGTAATCATGAATTTACAGGTACATTAAGGTAGTGTGAAATTTTATCAAGGTTTTCGGTAGTCGACTATTTGTAAAACTAGTGTCTTCCTTTAACTTCGGGACGAAGTTCCTAAAAGTAGGGGAGACTGTAACATTTCGCATTAAATAAATTGTACGTTACGGATTACAACAACAAGCCTTATTATTATTTTTCTTTTTGGTGATATTTTGAACCCTAATACAACGATATTTATTTATATATATAAAATAATAATAATAATAATAATAATAATAATAATTAAAAAAAAAAACTAATGTGTAGTTGGACTCTTACAACATAAGCCTACAACCCAACCCAACACCCCTTATCCTTTAGCCCATTAATCCAGCAGGCCCAATCCAAAGCAAATACCTGAGCCCAAACCAAGCCCAAACCCCCCCTTGCCTTCGTTTCTGTTCTAAAAAAAATGCCCTTGCTTGGTTTCGAACCCGGGTCAAACCCACACACACTCACCCTCACAACCAGCTGATCTAGAAGCCTTATCTGTTTCAAACCCAACCGTTTATAATTATATAATGTGATGTATTGTGACAGTTGACTACGAAAAGTCAACTGTGATGCTCGGCCATCTTAATCATCATCATTCAACGCGTGATTGATCCGGTTTTGGAAAGTTTGCTTGATTATCGGCCTATTACGACTCGTCCACACCGTAATTAGCTGTCAATTATTACCCTAATGTTCGATTAACGCGTCAACACTTATAACGAAGTCAAACATACCAAATTCAAGGATTCGATCAATGTAACTATAAATTGACCACCCTCAACCCTGCTACACTCGCCATTCTCTCTTTCTCAGTCTCTAATTCTTCACAAAAAGTCCTCTGATCTTGAAATTATACTCGAGTTTGACTACGCGTTTTGACCGAATCAATCCAACGCCAAACGTGTTTGTAAGTTCAATTTTAATTGTGGGTTTTGGTTATCGGCATCTACACAACATAAGCCCTAAGATTAATTTGATTGATGTTGTGTAGATTGGCCAATTGAAAAACTAGGGTTTCGAAGTTGATTTTGGGGAAGAACAAGCCTTTCTGTCCATATTTATTTTAAACTAACGACAACCAAACACAACCACTGGCTTGGACCAGATGGTTGTGTCTGATGTCCAACAGCCAACCCACGCGGGTTCGAGTCCCGGGTGGAACAAACTTTGTCTTGTTTTTGTTTTTTTATATATATATATATATATAATACTTATAATCTTATAAATTCATTTTAAAATGTTAAAACTCTTTTAAAAATTCTAAAAAAATTATCTTATATTAATCTGATGTAAAAGATCAACTTACAATTTTTAGTTTTCTGAAATTTATTTATTTAAATTTATAATAATTAAATCAAGTTTATTCTATTATATTTATAAAATTCCATTAAAATATCAAAACAAATTCATAAATTTCCACAAATTTTATTCTAAGTTTTTATAACATTAAGCTTTTCAGAAATGATTTTTATTTCTGAAAAATCATTTATTTAATATTTTTAATCAATTTTTGTTAGTTTTAAACATAATTAAATCATAATAAATCCAATTTTTAATATTTTTGCACCAAAATTTTATACAAATTATTTCTGATCATTTAGAACAGGAATATAATTTTTAAACTGATAATTATTTAATTTTAGTAATTTTAATTATTAAAGTTAAGGTTTGACAATTTGTAATAAATAGATTTAATAATCTATTTTAAAGAAAATAATTTTATAAAAATTATTTTTATACTTCAAACACATTATTGTGAACATTCTAAATTCAAATTTTATAAAAAGACTTTCTTTTATTTAATTATCAAATTTCCCTTTTATTTAATTAACATTTTATTTTAAATTCAACAATTGGATATCCCCAAATCGAAACCCTAGAATATACTTATAAACTAGATAGACTTAGACTTATTTGTTACCTTATTATAGGGTGATACTTGATACATTTGGGCAACACCATTATCCAATTTTTCAACAGATATAACATTTTACCAAGGTGAGTTTTACATAGCCCCTTTTATTTATCACCATTTTTGGGGTGAAACATGTTATAACATCATTATTGCAATTCAATCATCAATGTGTCTATGTGTTTTCTATGTTGCATTATGTCTTGAGCATGATTAGAGTAAGCACCATTCTAGCATAATCATTAACTCCGTACAAGCCGACGGTATACATTGATAGATCTATTGGACTGACAATCCCACCCGGATACGTGCCTCCTACAAAGGTAGCGTGGGTGTTTGTTATCGTATAACATATTCAAGTGAACCATGAGCGTATGGGATGTATCATATTATAACAGTCATCAGGGTTGGTTATGCACTCGATTTATTTCTAGTATGTTCTCACATATGGACTAGATTGACATGACACATGAATTGCACAACATTTTTATTCAATTATCAAAAACCTATGTAATTCTCACCAACTTTTGTTGACCCAAAACATTTTCAACTTAACATGTTTCAGGTTCTTTTTGCTTGAAGATTTGAATTGATGCTTGAAGATATGTGTATAGTTTTATTCAATTTGATGTACAAATTCTAGAACAATTGTATGTAATTCATTTAAATTATTTAATGGAATTTATTATTCACCATGAGCTACTGAACAATCATCAATACGTGACATCCCGATGTTTCCGCCATCGGTTGGGGTGTTACATCACCACCACAACAATGGCCATTTTTCAAACCCAAAACCGAACCTGAAACCAGATCTGAACCTGAAACCAGATCCAAGGTTCCTTTTCGAACCCAAAACGCCCCTACTTCCTTTTGAAACCCAAAACCAAACCTGAAACCAGAATAGAACAATAATCGTCAACGGCACCATTTTTGGTCAAGGGAGGTGAGGGATTGGAAGATTAGGGCTAAACAATCATCTAGGATAGGTGAGTTTTCTGTCGTGGATTTGAGTTCGGATCATTATTGTTTGTTGTTGCAGCTTTGTCGGTTGTTGGAGAGAGAGGTACCATGGTTGTGGTTGTAGAGAGAGAGAGAGAGTCACGGTAGTGATTTTCAAATGGTTTCAGCTCTTCACTTTCTTATGATGATGATGATGATGATGTGGGGTTCTTTGTAGAGAGAGAGAGGGGTACGATGGGTTTGTAGATTGAAGGATTGTTTTTGGTTGATGTTATGAAGATGATGATGTTCATGTTATGAAGATGAGGATGATGTGGGTTAATGAAATGCACACGTGAACAGATCTGTTGTTGGGTTTTTTTTATGATGGTGATGATGATGTGGCCTCCGTATCAGTTTTTTAATAAAATGCCACGTGGATTGACACATCAGCATGTCACGTCAGCAACGGGTGCCTCGTCAGCAAGCCCACTGACGCCGTCAGTAAATTGGGTGCTAAATTCCAACATGTTAATAGTTCAAATTATATATGGCCAATTTTTAGTTTGGGGTGCCAGTGGCCAATTCCAAATAGTTTAGGTTATTAAAATCCAATTCCCATTATGTTTATGCTTTGATTACAAATCAAGGCCATAAACTTGAAAATAGTTTTATTATTTAAAACCACATCTAACTCGCTCGTTAGACAATAAAATGGTTAGAAATCACCTTATTTAGTTTATCATAGTTAACCCGATTCTAACCCGCTCGTTAGAAAATAAACGATTATAAATCGTGTATATGGTTTTTACGATAAATCTTTTCTAATTCGCTCATTAGAAACTATACGTGTTCCAAATATTAAAAAAATATCTGGTTTCCATAACTAACTATTTCTAACATACTTGTTAGAATACAAACGATTACACTCATCGTTATATGGTGTTTTGGTTATATAGCTAAACCGTTTCTAACACGTCCGTTAGACATAAACGATTACCAAAATTGTTTCAAAACTTATTGGTTTATATATGTACAAACATTTCTAACACGTCCGTTAGAAATAAACGATTACAAGACCGTTTAAAATTTTATTGGCTCATATATAAATATAATAAGCCATTTCTAACACGCTCGTTAGAAAATTAAACGTCTAGCTTGTTCGTTTTTACAAAAGCATTAATTTCTAACACGCTCGTTAGAAAAATAATTAAGTTTAAAATAACTTATGATTTTGTAAATAGCCATTTCTAATATGCTAATTAGATATGTTTTAGGACACGTTATTCTGTCAACTCCGTCGTATCTAACACGCTCCTTAGATATACATGTTTCAATTTTTTATCTACATAACTAATTTCTAATACATCCATTAGAAATCTAAATGTTCTCAACATTTTGAAACCACTAATATTTTACTAAAATAATTAGTTTCTAACACGCTCATTAGAAAATACGAATGTTTTAAACCTTATTATTTACGAAAGCAAGATTTTCCAACTCGCTCGTTAGGAAAAATAAAGGTTATAAAACTTTTTATTTTAGAATAATAGTAATATCTAACACGCTCGTTAGATATAAATGTGTTTCAATACATTCAATAACAATCACTATTTCTCCAAATAATGATCTCTAACATGCCAATTAGAGTGAGACATTGAAAAACGTTTATATATGGGTTGCCAAAATATTTTCTAATACGCTCATTAGAAAGTTATTTTACTAAGATTAATCTCTAGCACGCTCGTTAGAAATAATCTCTAGCACGCTCGTTAGAAATAACCTCTAGCAAATATTTTACTTGAGCTCACAAATATTACTTCTTGTCTAATACGCTTATTAGAAAAACTAGTGGGTTTGGCCCGCGCGATGCGGCGGGTACACAACCTCTAATATAACGCTACTATACGCAATCTAAAAGACGTGTTATAAGATGCTAGTCGCACTCTAAAGTATTTAAGAAGTCGTTAATGTTCTCTAAAGATTTTGGTTTAATAAGAATAGGAGACCAAATCCCGGCTTATTGATATGATAGTTATAAATGTGAAATATTTATGTTGTAAACTATGTCGTCAAGACGAATAGGCGCACTTACGATAGCCAGAATGACATGTAAAAAAGAAAATAAAACAAATAATCACTTTATTCATCTATGCTTTAGTGATTGCACGACTTGTACATTATCACACAAATTATGAGTTGCATTATTATTTTGTACAATTGCTATTAAAGGTGGTACATAAGGGTATAAATGGAACAAAGAGGGTAAAAATTTGGAGATTACACTTGAAGCTTTTGGGATGCCATCTTTACTTTAACATTTTGGACATTTTTGCCCATGGCTCCCCCTTTATAATGTAGTATAGATTAGTATTTCAAAATCATTTTAAAATACATTTTATTTGCTGTAATCGGTTTTATCAAAAACACGGCAAAACCCATGAACATGACAAAACCCATGACCACGAAAAGCAAGAATTATAATGTTGGTTTTGTAAACACGGTATTTCGGATTAAAGAGTGTACTCCAATCATAAAAATTAATCCGACTTGTACTACAAATATATTTCCAAAAAAAAAAAAATATATTTATAAGATTTTAACCAAAATCTCAATTAATATTTTTACACTTGCGTGAACCCAGAAATCCTTTAATTAGAAGGATTTTAGATTGTATCGACAATCTACACGAAAGTCTGTTTTAAGATTGTAGGAAATATGGTTCACTTTTTATTAAAAATAAAAATAATAACGAGACTCTCGTTATTCGTAGGAAACATAATAGTACGATACCGATTACAAAACTAAATGAAAATAAAATAAATACAAATACATGTACCGAATCTTGCTTCTAGTCGATTACTTTAGAAATCTTCAACTAAACCATCTTGTGTAGCGCTCCGCTGCAAGAATAAACAAACTAGTTGTTAACGGTTTTGGTTGAGGATCGTGTTTGACACGGGGCCATTAAAACAGATTGCGCGCATCCTCTCAGACGGTCTGTCTCCCAGGGTACAACAACCGGAACAATAGTCGTACCGCCGGAGATGACTCTCAGCCATAGATAACATCGGGTTATATGGTGTTTATGAAACACAAGGAAAAAGAAAAGAAGTTGGTTTTCGATTAGAGTACTCCTCTCAATCTTAATGAAAAAGTCTGGTCATTTTTTGTGAGAGAGATTTTCTATCTCTAAAAGCTCACAATATTATGAACCCAAGGTTCATATTTACACTCACAAAATTGAAACCGTAATTCAAGTTTAATTGTCATAAACCGAACATTTAAACTCAAATGAACTCTCCTTTAAATTGGATTAAGTGGTTGACCGTAACTTATATTCTATTCATGACGAGTTGAAACAGTCCAAGGACCCCGAACTAACGCTTTGCATTAACTTACTAGAGGGACACACTGCGCGGACTAGAGGCGCTGTCTGGTCACGCTACGCTTCAGACCCGCGTCTATGTGCACGTATCATACGTTATCTGCGGAAGCCAGCTTATGTACCGCGTAGACGCGCACCCTAGAACCACCCGCGCGCGGATGCCTATTTGGTCATGCGCACTAACTGGGACGCCATCGGTTATGTGCGGCTGTGCACAAAGCCCAGCACCCACCCGCCACTTGTTACGGTTTACGTCAACCTTCCTCCATGTACCAGACC
Organism: Ambrosia trifida; assembly: GCA_028751855.1. Lineage (NCBI taxonomy): Eukaryota > Viridiplantae > Streptophyta > Magnoliopsida > Asterales > Asteraceae > Ambrosia > Ambrosia trifida. Next base: position 57,400,592 of record CM054122.1, on the reverse strand, counting down.
ATGCGCACAAGGTCAAAAATACAAAGGCGACTCTCAAGTTCAAAGTGCGCCATCAAAGCGCCACATTGCGCCCATCGCCCACGCCACGCGCGCGCGTGTTTAAGTGTGAGTTAAGGGTGCTTTGCACCCCTTAGGGTCCCACTAGTGTTTGGTTCAAGCTAAACCACATACAAGGAGTGTTGTTCCTTATAAACCACTTCATGTTTTGTCAACCCACCTATGTGGGACAAGTTGACAACTTAATCCATTCTCATCTTGGTTGTTCCAATCTACAACTTTCAAGCTTCGATATCTCATTTATCTTAGCTCTATTTTGGACATGGTTTGGTTCGTTATGATGCTCTCACAATATAGTACATAAACCCGAAAATAATTATTCATATAACACATATATAAATACATTTATTTAAGTCCAAAATTATTGAAAATCATTTTCACTACCCATTTTTCCAACAGGAACGACAACATATACATGTTTGCATTTGGTTAGATCATCAATAAAGACTCGTTAACGAATAACGATCGAGTACCCACCTCAGCACAATAGAATAATCAGAAGAGTGGGAACATACGTGTAGATCATCAATAAAGACTTGTTAAACTTAACTACATAAGTATAGTTTCATCATGGAATATCTTATGAGGTTAAGGAGTTGACAAGGGTCATGATAAAATATGGCCAAAGTATGTTTGTATTATGGTAAATAACTTGCAAATTATGCGGTAATTAACAATACTTAATTTCGTATTTTGTTAGTTACACCAGTTAAGTACGTACTTACACAAGAATGTAAATATTCTAATATAACATTTGTAACAATCTTCTATACATATAATAAACAAAAGCCATTTTTGACAAATGGCACTCCCACAATCCACCTTCACTCCTATCTCTTCCCATATTGTGCCACATGGCATAAGTTTAGAATTTATAAAATTTTCTTTTTTTTAATTTAAAGTTGAATTAACACATAAATATGGTAAAAATCGGCCAATATCTACCTTTCCTAAATTTGTGTCCCTCATAACCGATCTCAATCATTGAGCAAGAATTCTTAACCCTAAATCAAAACCATATGCTCTCCATCATCGATCATCAAAACCATCTCTTCTCCATCACCGATCATCCATCTCATTCGTATACTCTCCTTCAAGGTATCTCTCTTCCATTCTTCTGTAACACAAACTCGATCAATCATCTCTGTTTTTGTTTTCGTTTTTTTTCTCATGATTATTATTAACTTTTGTGGGCGATTAGTGTTATTCTATTTTTGTTTTGAGTGATTTTAATGATTTTTGTTTCAAATCTTGATTTATTGTGTATTATTGTTTTGGTTTAATAATTTTTCTGTTTTAGGGTTCATGTTTTTTTTTTCTTTTTCATACTGATTTTAATACTTTAGGTTTGAATCTGTATTTATCTGTTTGAATCTGTATGATTGATTTAGGTATGCATGTATATGATTGATTTAGGTATGAATGTGTATGATTGATTAAGTTTTCAGTTTTGTGTATTTCTCGATTCATTGATTTATGTATCAGTATGTTTTAGTATTTTCTATTGTTTTTGGTTTGGCACGCCAAATGTCAAGTAGTTTTTCTAAACGATGAGATCATTTGGGAAATCTGCTTTTTATAAATTGTTCGTATTGGCAGATGCAAACAGTAATGTTTGTTGGTGTTCATCATGTTCATACGGATTATGATATTGTTTTTTGAATGCCCGTTTGAATTTTATGTTTGATCTTACTTTGGGTGGTCAACAATGGATTGCATGTTTGTAGGAATATTTTAATTGGTTTTCAAGATTGTGGCATTAATTCTGATTGATTTGGTTTGACCAATTTTATATTATAGACAATCTGAATTTAAAATTGATTTATTTGTTTGAAAGTTTAAAATTTTGTTTTGACTTTATATATTTTTTTTACGGAAACTTAATCAATATTAAGAAGTTTCCTAATCAAATCCGTAAACGTTTTCCAAGATTGTATATGTAATTTTGAAATTTCAAATTAAATGTTTAATTGAATTTTAAATTCAAATTCAAATTGTCACACTAATTTTGGTAATTTAAAAACTTAATACATACCTTTTAATTATTAATTTTTCTATTTCTAAAAGTTCGCATAGTTAAATCCGAAATTGATTTGTAATTTATTATAATAATAATATCAATTAAACTGGTTTCATAAGCTTTCATTACTTAACTAAAAACATAGAATATTTATTTGTTAAAGGTTTATTCTAATTTTAATCACAAATATCATTTGGTAACTCATACTTTTTTTTTTTTGCTTTTGGTTATTGTTTTTAATTGGATTATCATCTTCGAATACGGTGTCTTTAGTTATCTGTGAATCCAATTATCATATTCGTCTTCAAGGTATGATTTCATCTATTAATACAATGTCTTTATTTATTTTGTTAGATTTTGTAACTAATTTTTACTTTTGATTTGTATATCTCATATGAGATTTGAATTATCATCCTTCCCTAAAATAATGTTGATTTCTCGAATCAGAGGTAATATTCTTTTTTCAATTCAGTATTAATGTTGATTTTTTTAGTCGGTGCAGTTCGACTCTATTACTACAATTCATTAATCAGGATTTTAGTATTTTTTTTATATTTTGTTTCAGCTCTAATTTTATCTTTGATCGTTCTATTTTAAGATATCAACTAGACATAAACCTCACTCTATTATATTGGAATAGATATGACAATTCTTTTTACCCTTAAACTTACTAATTTATGATTGACATTTCTATTAATCTACAGAGACAGAGTAAGTGAGGATCAACTCAATGAGACTTTACTGAATGAGACGGATGATATTCTTAAGGTGCGATTTAATACTTTTTTTTCTTCCTAGAATGGCATGTTGTGATCCAAATCGGCCCTAATCTTTTAGATGTTAATATGATGTTCATGTCTAATATATATATATATATATATATATATATATATATATATATATATATATATATATAAAAGTCATTGTATATGTGTAACTGTGGTGCTCACAGTTGGTAAATTCTCCACCATTTTGATCAAATTAGAAGTTATTCAATTATTATGCTCTAAAGTGTGCAATTTGACTTGAAAAATCCTAGAATTGTTTCTTATCAAGGGGGAACTAGCAATCAAATGACATGGAATATCAATATGTGAAGTTTAAAAGCTGCAAATTGAAGAAATTTGAACACAGTGTAGAAAGTAAGTCTTTTTTTTTTAACAAGACATATTCTTTTTATTTCATATTCTAATGTAGAGTTGGATTTTACATATTGCTTTGAAAATTTAACACGATGTTGTCTTACAAGATTTATAGCTCTTAAAAATATGTCAACTGGTCTGACAAATGAAATTATTAAAAAGTCAAACATGGAGTAAACTTTGGGAACTGGACAGTTTTCTTTAAAAACTTAGATCAAAATAAGTATGGAAATAAATTTGTTCAAAATATGCACATGAGCCCATTAAAACACTAAATCCAAATGTTCTTGAACTACTTACATATCTATTTGTTCAGTTTTTGAAACTTGAAAGTACTACAAAATTAATTTTATTGCTATTTTGCAAGGTCTTAGTGCTGTTAGTGAGTATACACGTATGGTTTTGTTGGAGACGGTACAAGTACAAGAAAAGCATGCCTTTTTGCAGTCACCCTCATCACTCGCTATCGACCAAAAAGAGATGTTTTCTCTCTTTCTATTTCCAGGGCCTGATCTCAGCAAAAAGGTTTCTTTTGAATCTCTTTCTTAATGTACCCTAATGCGATGTAGTTTTGGAAGGCTAATGCTTGCTATTCATGTAAAAGGTTATTAAGAAGGATGCGCTTTTTGTTGTTGATATATGTGAAAGCATGAAGGGTAGGACAATAGAGGCTACAAAAAGTGCGGTTATTGCAGCATTATCAAAGCTTGATCAAGGGGATTCATTTAGTATAATGGCATTCAATGACCAAACTTACTTATATTCATCAACTCTTGAGTTGGCAACTGAGGAAGCCCTTAAAAAACTACCGACTGGATGGGCATGAATTTCATTCCTGGTGGTGGTACAAACATGTAAATTGCTCTTGATCAGGTTATTTTCTTCTTTCACTCACTCGTGACTGATAGATGTTTCATCACACCCCAATTTCAAATTGAGTTGTTTTTCTTCTGCTTTGCTTCCATGTAGTGTGCTGTCATATCAGAATAGGTTGTTCTAGAAATATATCACTCCTTAAGTCCTAAAATAATTGTCAGTCTTTATAATTTTTAGTTTGTCCCAAAAAGAATTTTCACTATCCAATATATTGTATTAATTTGTACCATTAATTGTATTTTATCACTAAACTGCATTAGTTTCACATGTCATATTGGTAGAGTTGACATTCAGCTATTTAAAAATACATTAAGTGCACATTTCTAACTATGCTTTTTGTTTAGTGGACGTATATTTTGGGAAGGGGTAGACAGGTGGTAAGTATTAAGTAGTTTTTGTGATCCTTCCATAGATGATTTTTTTTTTTTTTTTGAGACAAACTTTAAGTGATGAGATGGATTTTCATTTGTTTGATGATCAATGCCATCTTTAGAATGCATATATGCCCTTTGTTTGTGTATTAGATTCATTATATATGTTTTAATTGATTCGTTATTGGTTTTTTAATTGAGTTAATAGCCAAAATCGTCCCTGAGGTTTGGTGGTTTTTGCCACTTCTGCCCAAAAATGAAACGTGCTACAACTGGGTCCGTAGGCTTTTGTTTTTTTGCCAATTTCGTCCCTGACAGCAAACTCAGTTAATTTTAGACGTTAAGTCTAGGGGTAATTTTGTCTTTTTGGGTTCCATTCGTCAGTTTTCTTTTCATTATCACTTGGGTAGTCAATTTCATGAGCTAAAAACCAGGTTTCATCTTCAATAGGTTGTCTCATGTACCCAACGTCGTCATCATCATCGTATTCATCGGAATCCCAGTAATCGTTTGGGTAATCAAAAGATTCACTCAAACCATCACCAATCGTTGCAAAACCAGATACTAAATCAGAAGTGTCCTCAGTAATCCCTTGACTTACAGAGAACCAATTGCCACCTGCAAGCCTTTTTCCACCTACATCATCATTTATTAGATTGAATTCGTGATCAATTTGATAACTCGTTATGAATAAATGCACCGTTATTTAGTAATTTGATGTGTCTTTTTTTGTTTTGATTATAAAAGGTGAGTTGTGGAGGCAAACAAAGCTAAAAAGATTTTGTTTGAAGTTGCAGGCAGAGCGGAATTCAAGGATGAGAGATTGAGAACCAATCACATACTAAAAGTTGAGCTCAAAGAGCTCAACAGTTGACGAATGGCATTTTCGGGTTGTTGATCCACATGGGCAAAGCATGTTTGAAACGGGTTGTGGATTGGAGGTCGATTTAGGGCTGATTGTTAGGGTTTTATGGCTGGAGTTCGATTAGGGTTCATGGGGTTATAAAGAAGATGACTCGTCTGATTTAAAGGGGTTTTGAAAGTGTGGAACCCAAAAAGACAAAATTACCCCTAGACTTAACGTCTAAAATTAACTGAGTTTGCTGTCAGGGACGAAATTGGCAAAAAAACAAAAGCCTACGGACCCAGTTGTAGCACGTTTCATTTTTGGGCAGAAGTGGCAAAAACCACCAAACCTCAGGGACGATTTTGGCTATTAACTCTTTTTAATTCCGATTTTATGATTTATCAGACTGTAGAGATGTTATCGGGGACCAAACAATCAGTTCCAATGATTTTCTTTATAACTGACGGTGCCATTGTAAATGTGAGACAAATTTGTGAAGCTATGATAACGCAACTAGAAAAGCAAGGATTAGACATGGTATAGGTATTATGTTTGTTACCAACCTCTCTACTTTCTTTGTACGCTTGAACCCTAGAACATTGCAGGCTACATTAGCTTTGTATGATTCCAACTGTATGACTTATTCTAAGTTTCTAACAAAAACTTGATGTGACACACACAGACATTTTGTTGTACTTAGTAAAATGTGTATTCCTTGCTTTTAAATTTTAATAAAATATTTCTATAATATTTTTTTTATACATTTTACCGCTCCAAATAATTGTAAGTTGTTGAACCGCGTGTCCACGTGAGCAATAGTCTAATAACATAATATAACAATCAATTATTTAGTAGATAATATTCTAATATAACATAATTTGTAACAATAAAATTGGAACACAAGAAAATAATTTGTAACATAATTTTTCTCCTTTAAATACACAATCTTTTGCCTTTTATGAGGCTTGAACTCTCAAGCTCCCCTTTAACACCTCAACACCTTTAACATCATCATAATGGTAATCCTAGCTTTTTACATAATATGAGAGCCAAGGGACTGACGACAATCATATAGTTGACCTTGACTATAGCGTCCAGTATCATAGTGGTTGTGATGGCTACAACGTGGAGGCTCTGGTTCGTGAGGAGTCAAAAAGTTTTTTATGGCAAGATGACTTCCATTCAAAGATGCGTGGATTGGATTAAAGAATATTCTTTTGTTTGGGTTTGTCATAGGGCGAAAGTTTCGCCTCCGTCTTGGGAATGATGGTCTCGTCTTGATATAGGGTCCATGTTGTAGTTTCGTCTGTTGCTTGGTTTTTTTTCTCTTGGGGCTGTATTGGACTTTGTCCGTGTTGGTGTTGTTTTGTTGCCAGCATCTTGCTGGGCGCTATATCTATATATAGTCGTTTTGCCATTAAAAAAAACACGTTATTCGTTGCCGTTTAAAAAATTATATGTTTCATTATTTCGGTGAAAAACAATAAATGAAAAAGAAATGCGCATTAATATTGTGTATTAATATTGTGTAGCTGAAGATAGGGTCCAATACATAGAAGAACGAGGAGACCAAAAGTCAAAAAGGATCAGAAAGGGAGTGAACTACACCACCTGCTTTCAACTCCTACAAGTCTTTATCCCCCATTAATTTACCTGCAACCCTCCCTCATGCAGAAGGGTGAGGGTAGTATCCCAAGATCTAATCCTACTACATGCAATGCAATATATACAAACACATGTGAACCCTCACTTTTTTCTTTTGTTTTATAGTTTCGATTACCTAGCTGCTTTTTTTTTAACGGCTAATTTCATTCCCTATTTTTTCACCATTTTTTTAGAGCATTCACAACCTGTCTCTCGACTCTCATCCCCAACCATATAATTTAAGGAAAATTCATAGTTTTTTAAATTTGTCTCTCACTTTTTCAAAGTCTCTCACATCTCATTCTCCATTCATATCCCCTGTAAGCCGTTTTTTATTATAATTTTCTTTCTTTGCAACCAACATCAAACCACTTCACCTTCAATTTGTATTATTTTATTATTATTAAATGAGATGGGGGAAGTATGGAAGACCCCATATATGGGGGCTCAACATAGGTTTTTTGCAAATTTTAGAAATGGGGTATGAGATAGGGGTTAGAGCATTCATATCCCATCCATCAAACCTCCAGTGTTTTGAAAACCGGACCGGCCAGTCGGACCGGTCGGACCGGTGTCCAGGGCCTGGACCGGTCCGGTTCGGGTGTTTGGACCGCCCTGCAACTGAACCGCTTGTGGACCGCTGAACCGACCGGTTGGACCGGAAAACCGGCCGGTCGGACCGGAAAATAAGGGGTCGGACCATTCTTTTTTTTATTATTTTTATTATTTTTTGGGTTTCAATACATTTTTGACCCGGTTCGTTGGACCGGTCGGGCCGGTTGGACCGGTCGAACCGGTGAACCGCCTGGGGGTCCGGTTCGACGCCCGGTCCGGTTCTGAAAACCTTGCAAACCTCTCCCCATCTCTAAATTTAAAAAAAAAAATTACTAAAAACACCCTACATCTCATCCACCATTTTACACCCCATCTTTATATTTTGAAAAATCCATTTTCTAGCTTTTTGTATATAAAAAGCTACTATTCACTCCCATCAAATTATTGTGGGTGTATTTTAACGAGGAATATAATAAAATAAGTGTTTGTGAGTAAGATAAAGGTAAATATGGTGGAGGGGATGTGGAAGGTTTTTAAAATGAGAGATAAATTTTGAAAAGTAAGATTTTTTATTATATTATAGGGTATAAAATGGTGGAGAGGATGTGAATGCTCTTAGGATGAATTGAGTTTTTGTGGAACTTTCTTAAATTTTAAGAATGGAGGAGGGAATGAGGAACGGGTTGTAAATGCTCTAACACCCTTACACTAATTTTGTACGAGTGGTTTGAATCATAGTTATTAATTATTATTTGTTAGAATGTTAGCATTATACAAATAAATTTAAGGTATTAAACATTAAACATCTTATTAACTACAATAGTTATTATTAGGGTGGTGGGTATATTCATAGATGATACCCCCAACAACTTCTAATCACATATTGTCATATAAGATTTGTTAAATACTATTATAATACTACTCTAAAACATCATATTTGGTGGGAACACACTAACCTAAGACACCAACACTTTTTTTTTTTTTTAAATAAATGGCACATGCATTTTAAAATTTAACTAGTATTAAGCCCCCTTTGTGTGACGGGGCCATAAAATCGTGTCAAGTACACCAATGCCACACCACTGTCATCAATCACTAACATTGAAAAAGCTTATAAAAAGTAAATAAAAAAGAGAGAAATAACACCAAAGGAAAAGCAACCGTAAAATGGTATAACCCCAAACACTTGTTGCATCATCCAAATAATGTAAAACATAAAAAAAAAAATAATTAAGTTGATCTTTGAGCCACACAAAATAGACGTATTGCAAAGAGCCTGCCAAAATGGAAAAATATACGTAAAACGGAATATACACGCATGTGGCGGCGTATTAACTCGCAGAACGAAACGTAAAATGAAAAAAATTGTGAAAATAGAAAGTATACGTGAAAACGCTAAACCATGCACGTAGGTTGTGGCATGTTAACTCGAAACATAAAATGACAAACTTGCGTAAGATGAAAAGTATGGGGGACCAAAATTGAAATTAAAAAGTGTGAGGCTAGATTGTAAAAGATAAAACGTTTTGGGCTACATTGAAAAAAAATGAAAAGTTTAGGTAAAAGTAAAAAATCAATGCAAGAGGCTACATTGAGAAAAAAAATGAAAACTTTGGGTTAAAAGTACAAAATCAGATTTTTTTTTTTTTTTTTTTTTTTAAAAACATCCCATGCATAGGGTACAACCCCTATATGCAAAAAAATTTTGCTAATTAGATAATTTTAAACTTAAATTAGATAGATAATCAAATACATAATTCAAATTAAAGGAAACACATTTCAAATGAAATACATAATTAAGTCGGGTACATAAACAACAACTACTACTTGATAGTATGTATGTTTGTATTCAATTTTAGCCACATTTATGGCTTCGTCTCCATTTGGCTCACCTTCATCGTTCCTGACCTCATTGTATAGGTCGTAAAACAACATTGTTTTGTTTTTTAAGTCATTTCCTTATAACTAAGTTAGTGTGGGGTGTGAGCGGTTTCACCACCCATATATAGGCGAAATCAAGCAAAAAATTGTTGCCAAAATGAGTGGTCTCTCCTATTTATTTCATTATCCACCATCTCGTAGACGTTAACCCAGGTCGTCGCCAAAGCTAATACAAAGTTAAAACACTTTACTCAAAGCCACATATCACCATCCACCATCACCACATATTCCTTTGTTTTTTCTTCTTACCAAACAATACAAAGTACTTATTTCATTCCTACAAGGCAACCAAACAAGATGTGGAATAGTAATTACCCATTCCATTACCTCGTTTATTCTATTCCCTCGACCATTTCAATACCCCGTAACAAGTAGACTCTTTGTGTAAGGGGGTAAGAGGTGTTCCTAGTTGTAATTTTTTCTTTCACTGATTTTAACTAATCCTGCAATGCCACATCATTTCATTGATTTACTTAGCTGAAACACTTTTTGGAGGCATCACTTCACTGATTCATTCATTTATATTTTCATTTAAATTAAAAAAGTAACTGTTTTTTAATTTTCAGACGGTAACTAATTTTCTTATCGTTACTAAACATAGCTAAAAAAAGAAAGAATACACAATTGACTTGGGCGAAGAAACGTCATGATCACTATCACGCCCGTCCAACCTCTCGTAGTGATATTGATATCCCTCACTTTTGGGTGTCGGGCAATACATTTCTTCATCCGAATTATTTACGTATTCGGCCCCAGGATCATCTTCATCCTAGGGGTTTTGTACCGGGACCGGTGGGTTTCGCACTATAGGAGGATTGACACGCTCCGGCACTCGTACAGATTCTCCAAGTCGTATTGTTCCTAGTTGTACTAGAGCCGTTACGTAATCATATGCATAAACCAATTCTTCGGTGGTCAAATCGTTAGGATCTTGTGGCTCGTAATATTCAAATGTGGGGTGTGTAGTCGGTTGATGTGTTGTCGGTTGTGTTGTTGATGTGTGTGTAGTTGGTTGTGCTATTGGTGTGTGTAGTCGGTTGATGTGTTGCGGGGCGGGGCGGGATGATCGTCGTCGTCGACGACGATACATATTCAGAAACATACTACCACCACCCATATTAAAAGATGTAGTTGTGTAAAAACAGTCAAAATTTTATGTGAAGGTATGATTTATATATGGTAAAAGATAAAAACGGTCAAAATGTAACGGTCAAAGGGAAAAAAACGTGGCAACTATTTATTGGTCAAGAAAAAAGATCGTTTCTTTGTAACAGCACGGTAGGGGTGTTTATCGGTTCGGTTTACGGTTTATTTGGTTTATTCGATTCGGTTTATTCGGTTTTCAAAATTTTGTACCTCAAACCAAAAACCAAACCAAACCAAATTAGGAATATGAAAACCAAACCAAATTCAACCAAATTGAATTCGGTTCGGTTTCGGTTTAAAACCAAACAAACCAAATTCAACCAAACAAACCAAATTGAAATGAAGTTTTTTTTCGCTAACTTACATACCTATATGTTCCAAAATCCGAAAAGAAAGTTTGCAATAAATCAAAAAAATCAAACCACGCAAACAGAAACATCATAAAAATTAGAAATAGTAAAATGAACCCCAGTTTACTAGTTTATACTCAGATTATTACCTCTATAAATTGGTGGGTTTTATTTATTTTGGGTTGGGTTTAATATTTTGGGCTTATATATTATGTATGAGTTATTAAATATTATTATTTTTATTTAATAATTAATTATTTTACCGGTTTATTCGGTTATCCAAATAAACCAAATAAACCAAATAAAAAAAATGTAGAACCAAAAACCAAACCAAACACCGAATAAGCAATTCGGTTTCGGTTAAAACCAAACCAAACACCAAATTCGTTGTTTGGATTGGTTTTTTCGGTTACGGTTACGGTTCGGTTTTCGGTTTTTATTTGGTTTGCGGTTTTTCTGAACACCCCTACAGCACGGTAACAAGAACCAGAAATTGGTTCACGGGACCCCTACCAGGCACCAGCACAGGTGGCGGCGGCGTTACCGTGCTGATAGTGGGGTACCCGTGCCCAATTCTGGTGGCGCCCCGTCCCCCCTAATGGGAGATTCCATTTTGTTAAACAACCAAACACTCTTTTTTTCATTCCATCGTAATGGTCAATTTCATCCCACCCCTCATTCAAGCATATCAAACTTTACCTTAATTTTTGGCAATTACTCATGTCACTTTTAGGCCATTTGCAATTTGGTGACCATCCTTTATTTAAAGACGTGACATTTCAAAGCGTATAAATAAAAAGGCAAATTAAAAAGTAAAAAGCAAACTATGTTGAAAATAGAAAGCGACCCCAAAGTAACTAGGGGTATATATACACAAATTTTATTAAGCATTTTCTTAAAAAAAAAAAAAAAAAAAAGCATAATTAAAAAAAAGAAAGGGCCACATATCGTGTCCGTGAGCTTGCCTATCCTCATGAACAACAAATTGTCATTTGGTCAAGAACGAATAATATCAATTTTAACAATATATCTCTAATGTTAATACATAATCTTAAAATGTATAATTTTAATGTTAAAACTTAACCTAAAACAATGTATAACTCCAATGCTAACACCTATTGTAAATAAAATTCATATTGACTGGTTTGAACATAATTAATGACTTGCCTATACATATTAATGAATAACCTGAACACTTTGTGTTTTTTTCCTGTATGAACAAAACCTCACAAAAAATAGTCGTTGTTTTTCTCCGTTTTTTATATAGCACTATGGTACTCGTTGGAAAGATAATAAAATGCTCGTTAATTTGATGTAATTTTTTTCTTTAAAAAATTTCGTATATAAAAGATATTAACGTTTAAAAATTATAGGAAGAAAAATGAGACAGAAAAATTAAATTTTGTTTTTAATTTTTTTTTTCTTAAAATATGTCAATGCCACATGACATCCTTTTTCTTTTTATTAATAGATAAAAATAAAATAATTCAAAAATAATAAAGTCTTCACCTCATTATGCCACGTGACACATTCAATGGGGGTTGAGACCACCATTGAACGCCACGTCACCGACTATCAATTTTTTATATATATTAGGGGGTGTTTGGGATTGATTATTCAAAACAGATTATGCGTTTTGGAAAAGTAGGGGCGGAGCTGTTTATAGATTATTGCGTTTTGGTAGCCTAAAAAACTGATTATCTGCGTTTTCAAAACGCAATCCCAAATACTAAAAACTGATTATCTGCGTTTTTAAAACGCAATAATCTAAAAACCATATTCAAAACACAATCCCAAACACCCTCTTATTAGATAATAAAATATCTTGTGTTGGTAAAAAAAAAAAAAAAAAGTATCTACTAATCTTGAAATGGGATGTAAACTATGTTGCGAGACTAGTGGGCTAACTCAATAGTTTGGGCCTCTTGATTCGTGAGCAAAACAATTAAAAATTCTACTTAATAAAATAAAGAACAAATAAAAGCCAAAAAATAGATCGAAGAATAAAAATGTATTACAAATACATTATATAAGGGTATTTGGGGCGGTCCGTGATAGGCCAGTCGTGATGATCGTGATCATCACGAACACCGCCCCATCAAGATGATCACGACCGCGATGATAAATTCTCGTGACATACATCACGCTGAAAACTAGCCGTTATGGCCAGCCAATGGTCAATAGACCGTTTGAAATTAAAAATAAAGAACTTTTTTTTTATTTATTTTAACACTATATATAATCTCATTCAACCAAAATCAAAACCACACACAATTAGACAATACACCCAACTTCAAAATATATTTAACTTCAAAAAAAAATGAAAGGATCGAGCAAGAAACAATCGGCTATGAAGCGAAAGTTTAAACCAAAGGTTCGGTCTAACTCAGGCGAACCGGCTAGGTTTCGTCAAGACATACCACAAACCCCACATCATACACACCAATTGTCTAAAACCCAACATATGACCACCCCACCCTTTCAAAACCAAGGTTTTCAAAACCTTATGTATCAAACCCAACATTTTTCGCTTCCAAACCAATATCAGTACACTACTCTCAACCCAACATGCCAACCCAAGTCGCATCCGGGGTGTTCTAAGTACCTTCCGATCCGATTGATCTACCTATGTTCAACTGTTATGGGGTTCGCGATCCGGACCAGTATACGGTCGAAGATTCTGATGAAGATGAATATGAATATGAACAAGAGGAGGAGGAAGAAGAAGAGGAAGAGGAAGAGGAAGAGGAAGAATAGGAGATACAAGTGCAAGCCCCACCAAGAGGAAGAGAAAGAGGAAGAAGAGGAGATACAAACACGATGCCGAAAGACAAAACTCCTTGGTTGCAAGAAGAAGAAGAAGTGGCATTGGTAAAGTCGTTTCTACATATTTCTGAGGACAAACGCGTCGAAAATCAACAACCAAGAGACACCTTTTGAACAACTTACCGGTATAACCACAAGGCGTATGGATCAAATTACCGGGAAGTGGAGCGATTTAAATAAAAAAATGAATAGATTCAACGGCCTCTATGTTACACAAGTATATTATTATCGTTATGTTGTTGTTTTTTTTTTTATAAATTGTTTACTTTATATTTGTTTTAAATAGAAACGTCTTTGGCCAAGTGGAGCGAATGTTGTCGAAATCATACGTGCGGCCCTCCACAATTATAAGGAACTGTACGTAAAGAGTGGTTTTCATTCGTTGGATTCTTGGGAAGTTGCAAGAATTCATTTCAAGTGGGTTCCCATTGACATTCCCGGGGTAACTGAACATGGGCCAACTGGGCCTCGCGGAGGAAGGGGAAGGGGAAGTGGAAGGGGTGGTCGTTCTAAAAAACGATCTAAAACATCCGACTCGGGAAATTGTACGCCATCAACGGACGGGTTGTCTAGCAACATGCCCGAAATGAATTTGAATGATGAATTTCCCGACCCGCCGACGTCACAACCCCGAAAAGAAGCACGACTCGAAGGAAAAGTGGCGAGTCGTCAAGTGAAAAAGGGAAAAAACCTTGGGTGGAGGCGATGACCGAATTCAAGTAGGCAAAGTTGGTGGAAATTGATGAGAATCGGGAATGGTGTAAGTATTTGGCGGACTTGAAAGTACAAAGAGAGAACACCTACATGAAACATTTGTCTGAAATTGAAAAAAATAAAGATTTGAAGGTGTTGAAGGAATCGCACAAAGATGCCGAAGAACCATACAAGTCGATTCTCATTGAACGAAAACGTGAAATTTGTCACAAGTGAGGTTGGGCATGTAACTTTTAGTTTTTTTATTTTTATGTTTTTTATGTTTATTTTTGTGTTTTTTATTTAATGTAATATTTTTAGATTATTAAAAAAAAGTTTAGTAATGAAATGTGATGAAAATTGAATACCATCACATGTGTTTAGTGATGAAATGTAATGAGATAAGTTGAGAGACTCATGTGATAGTATATAAAGTGTGACCACCTATCCTTATTACTATTCCATACCATAGTGGAACTAGAAACTGTGGCAAGGGAGTAAAATTACTATTTTGAGACAGTAAGTCACCCCTTTACCTCAACACATGGCACATCCCCCTATCCACCCATTTCACCCACCCACCCACTAGGACCAGGGCAGGGCCTATATATACACATTCTTGATCAGCAAAAACCTTGAGCAAACCTCTCTCTTCTCTGCTTCTCTTTCTCTATACATACATACATACATACATCACTTGTTATACAAGGTTGAAAGAGAGAGCATAAATCATAATCCATGGCTGTTTTTGTAGTGATTATTGGTGTTGTTTTGGGACTTTGCCTGTTGAGCACTGCCCTTTTAAGATGGAATGAGATGAAGTATAGGAAGAAAGGTCTACCCCCTGGTACCATGGGTTGGCCACTTTTTGGTGAGACCACTGATTTCCTCAAACAAGGCCCCAGCTTCATGAAAAACCAGAGAGCAAGGTCCTTTCTTTTTTTTTTTTTTTTTCTTCCTTTATTTACAAAAACCAATCTTTTTCTTCATTTTTTTTAAACACAAATTAGAAATGCATCAATTCACTTTGGGTATTTTGGTAACTTCACATATTTATCATATATGCAAGTGTGTTTGAGGTCACACTAAAGGCAACCCTTTTCTTGATCTTCTTAACCTCAACACCACTTTGGGTGTTTTAGTAATTTCACCTTGTGTTTCTTGATGGAAAGCTACTTTTTTCTTGTTCTTCTTGAGACACCCATATCAGAAATAAAATGCAACTTTGATAAAGAACCAAACTTTTTCTTGATTTTCTTGGAAATCCCAACTAAAAAAATGCATCATTTCACTTTGATTGTTTTGAGTTCTTGATTTGACACAAAAAAAAAAAAAAAAAAAACAGCTCTTTTGTTTCCTTTTTCATCTCCATATCCATATCCATTTCCATTATCTTTAAAAACACAAATCTTTACATCTTGTTGATGAAACAGGTATGGAAGTGTGTTCAAGTCACACATCTTAGGCTGCCCAACAATTGTATCAATGGATCCAGAGCTCAACAGATACATCCTCATGAATGAAGGCAAAGGCATCCTTCCTGGCTACCCTCAATCCATGCTTGAAATCTTGGGCAAATCAAACATTGCAGCTGTTCATGGACCTGCTCACAAGACCATGAGAGGTGCATTGCTTTCACTTGTTAGCCCCTCTATCATCAGACAACAAATCCTCCCTAAGATTGATCACTTCATGAGATCCCATCTCTCCAACTGGACTAACCAAATCATTGATATCCAAGACAAAACCAAAGAGGTCATTCTTTATTAATCTTTATTATTATCATAAACACTCTATTTATCAATCTATATTAATCATTTTTTAAATGTATATTACAGATGGCACTATTATCATCACTTAAACAAATATGTGGAGTTGAGTCTAGCTCATTATCTGACCAGTTTATGCCTGAGTTTTCTAAACTAGTGTTGGGGACACTTTCTTTGCCAATTAATATTCCAAACACAAACTATCATAGAGGGTTACAGGCAAGGAAGAATGTGGTGAGAATGTTGGGTGAGTTGATAGATGAAAGAAGAAAATGTAAAGAAGTGCATCAAGATATGCTGAGTTCATTGATGAGTGGTGTGGAAAACAGATATAAATTGAGTGATGAAGAAATTATTGATCAAATAATTACTATTTTGTATTCTGGATATGAAACAGTTTCCACTACTTCAATGATGGCTGTTAAATACCTTCATGATCATCCAAGAGTTCTTGAAGAACTTAGAGTAAGTTTTTTTTTTTTAACTTTTTTTTTTTTTTTTTTTGGTAATATTGATATTTTATTTTATTTTATTTTAATTTAATTTAAAATAAATGAATGATTCTTGTAGAAAGAACATTTAGGAATCAGAGAGAGAAAAATGGCAGAGGACCCACTTGACTGGAATGACTACAAGTCCATGAAGTTCACTCGTGCGGTAGGTTTTGATTATTAAATGTTTTATTAAATTTAGGGAATTTTTGTAAGATTTTTTTTGGAATGTTTTTAATTTTTTATTTGGTTTAGAATTGTTTTTTTAAATAGTTTAACTTATCATGGGGGTGATCGTAGGTGATTTTTGAGACCTCCAGATTGGCAACCATTGTTAATGGTGTTTTGAGAAAAACTACAAAGGAAATGGAACTCAATGGTGAGTTTTTTTATTTTTTCTATAAATAGTTTTTCAGATATAATTTGGTTTTTACCGTGGAATATAAAAGGTAAATTACATATTAAAAAAAATACTTTTCTTATTTTTATTTTTTATACATACACACATGTATATATAATATAACTTATATAAGGATTGAGTCCGGCTTTGAGCTAAACCCAAACCCAAACCGGCCAACCGATGGTTAATTGTTGACTTTGACACTTATCTATATTTTCGATAATTTTAATTTATAAGAAAAAAAAAGTAAAAAAAAAAAACAGTTGATAACTATATGTTATTTATTAAAAAAAAAATCTTAAGAGTTTTTTGAGATATTATGAATAATAAAATATGTTATGTTGACCTGGTTAATTAAATTATTTATACACATAACCACAACCGATTATAGAATAGCTTATGAAAAGTGTAACTTAACTATCGATTTCTCAAGTGATTCCATCTTTTTTTAATTGGTAATTCGGTTTTTATGCTTTTGTATATATATATATTCATTTTGTTGAGAAATGGAATATTATTGAGAAGCACATAATAAGATAAAATATATAATTTAAGATTGATTTGTAGCTTTTTTTAAGCGGGTCTTTGGGCTGTAAATGGTGTCATCATCTATCAATGGACCCTACCACACATCATAATCCACATGGTGTAGTACTCTTCCAGCTTGGATTACTTGAGACCATGACCCCTCTACAATTTTTATATTCAATAAATAAATCTTAATGTTAGTTTATTTTCTAGCATCACACCAACACTATTTAAATAATTAAAAAAAAAAAACCAAAAGTTTGTATTGTTTAGTTTTTGCTTTTAATGACTCGAACTTTTTTTTTTTTACAGGATTTGTGATTCCTGAAGGATGGAGGATATATGTATATACAAGAGAGATAAACTATGACCCGTGCTTGTACCCAGATCCCTATACCTTCAACCCTTGGAGATGGCTGGTTCGTTTTCCCTTTTACTGATTTAAAGGGCACGTTTATTATTACATAATTGCGAGAACCACATAAACACTTATGGTTTTGTTTAATACATATGGTTATGTAGTTGCCTACCTCAATGTCTTTTCAACTCATTATATTTATATCGGTTAAACATAACGTACCATTGTATTATGTGGTTATCGTTGTTGTCTACCTAAAATTGGTTGTTATCTGCCTAAAATTGGTTGTGTAATAAACGTGTCCTACTAACTCATATATCAATTTTTAAAAATAAGGAAAAAGAAAGTAATTGAGTGTTTGTGTCATAATTTGTAGGATCGAAGCTTGGAGACACAAAATTATTTTTTCATCTTTGGAGGTGGGACGAGACAATGTCCTGGAAAAGAACTTGGTATTGCGGAAATATCGACTTTCCTTCATTACTTTGTAACTAAATACAGGTAATTGATGGTTAATTTAAAACTAAAGTTATTTATTTATTATTTACAAATTATAAATAAAAATATGTAACTAAAATTTGGATTTAAATAACAAATACAGTTGGGAAGAAGTGGGAGGAGACAAGCTTATGAAGTTTCCTAGAGTTGAAGCACCAAATGGACTACATATTAGAGTTTCGGATTTATGTGCATAAAATATAATAATAATAATAAAATCCAAGAGTGTACATGTATAAATGATTGATAGTAGTAGATTTTGACATATTGCTAGAGATTGTACAAAATTATTTTTCTAACGAAGTAGGGTTTTCATTTCACTTATTCATAATTTCATTCTTAATTTTTGCATATTTATCATGTGTGTTTAATGAAATTTGATATCCATTATGTATATTATATTATAAAACGTTACTTTCTTTTAGAGTTGTTACACTTATATAGTTTAGATCGATTAATACCATTTGAGAATGATTTTGTTATGTATTAGTATAAAGGCCAACGAAATAATGAAACACACAAAAATCACTGTAGACAAATTATTTATTGAAATAATGATCACGATTGTCCTTTGTTCCTCACGCACGTTACCTATAAGCCGAAGCCTGTTGGGATTTCTCCGGACTCATAGTTCAATTTAGTGTTGCGCGGTTGCAGACAATATGTATTGACACCTCCGTTGACTCGTGTTTGATTATAGGCATTGTGAGTTAAAATTCTTGACGGTCACTACGAGTATCCTTCTAGTATAAATGGTAGATTATAATTTCGTTTTTAAGTAAATTCTTGTAAAAAATATTTCTTAGAATTCATTAAAACGACCAAGATTTCATCAATTTGACTACTTTGTTTGGGGATTGTGATTTGTGAACGTGGATGGGCCTATGGGGATGTATTTCGCCCTTTCCAGTTCTCTTGTCTTGACGGGCTTAAATCATGACAATTTGGGCCTCTCTATGTATAAAAGGAATTTGCTCAAACATAAATATTTACTAGTAGGAAGCCCGCGCGTTGCCGCGGGAGCGATAATATAAAATGTGATATTTTATATTTAGTTTTATCAATTCTCTCGTGTATCATGTCCATGAGGATTTATGTACCCTAACTGAGCCTTAAAAATATGCTAAAACTATGTGGAATGCATATACATGTGTTGGTAACTATAAATACTCTAAATCATTATGTCCAGCATTTAAATTATAAGTTTTTTAATCAATTCAGAATCGAATTCCATGTTTAAATAAGTTTGAAATTAGGAGTGGAGGTTAGTGGTTGATTGAGGGTGCCACGCCCCACTCTCATTTTCTTTGCTCAATAGTGTAAGTTTACGTGTCATCGGCCTAAATTTTAATACACAATATTGTGTGCAACCCCTTTCGTTTCAAGGGGCGTCCCTGACTGTCGTTGCGACGAGGATCCGGTGTGTGTGCAAAACACTTAGAACCATGTAGCAAACTAACCATGCTTCTAATCAAATTCTCACTTCTAAATGAGAATGAATTTCCCTATGTTCAATACTTATTTTAAAAAAAACATAACATAGATGAATAGCCCATTAAAAGCTCAATTAAAGATTCATGTTATTAATCAATACAGGAAATGAGTTCAAAAATCATTAATCAAAGTTGTAGACTCTAACTATACAGCACACCTAAATGATTGTAACCTTTAATATAGTTATTTTAAAAAGCATAACGTGCATGAATAACCAAATAAAAGCTCAATTTCTAGTCTAAGTTAAGACTAAAAGATTGATGTTACCAATCAAAACAAAACAGGAAATATGTTAATAAATCATTAATCAAATTTGTTAGTTGTAGTTATACAACACAACTAAATGGGCGAACCAATCCTCATGATTAAAGATTTAAACATTTTTATAGTCTTAACCAGACATAGCATAGATCGATAACAAAAAAATAAAAATAATAATAATTAACAAAAAAAAACATATCAATTCATGTGTTTGCTACAAATTTAGAATTTTTTTTCTACAACAACAACAAAGCTTGCTTCCAACTGGAACTCCTCTTACTCGGTCCAGGCGAATTCTTTAGACCACTCACCTGAAAAATAGCATTGAATTTGTATTATAAAAACAAAGAAACACAACAAGAAAAATCAAGAACATATTACTATAAAAACAATAAAATAGAAATCCAACCTTAGCAGCATCAACAAATTGTCAATCGAAGAGAAGAACCAGCAAGATGCGAATATCTAGGTGTGATGGGTATGGAAGAACTTATAGTTTCAAGAAGATGGAGTTATGGAACTCGAAGAGACGATTTCGAATTTCAGAATTGGATTTTTGGTTAAAGTGAATTTGTTCTTTATAACAATGTTATGCGAATGATGATTGGAATGTGAACTAATCACCATTTGTGTAGTTAATATTGTATTCATTATGATGAACCACCAAGGAAGATGAAAGGTTAGTATGAATTGAATTGACTAAGATGGCCTTAAAGTGCTTAAAAGTTTGATGAATGTATTGTAAATTGGCTTTAAGTGTATTGTAAATAATGTATACACAATACAAAATTACAATGGTGTACATCTTTGGACATAATATTTATCAAACTTTTTGAAAGGCACTCAAATTCTATTTATAATGTATACAACTTCCTAATAATCGAATATGCTATATTGGACACTATATAAAGTTAAAACTTGGACCAAAAACAAATTGTACCAAATCATGAATCGACATGTTTCAACCAAACAAACTATATTAAAGCAGCAGTGAAATAAAACAACAGGAAGATATTACCGATCCAATCTCGATCTCCAAGAACATTTTCAGTTTGGCGTTGTGATTCTTATTGGAAACTTCCCTCAATTACCCAACCTGCAGTTCCAATAACAGTTTTGAGTTCAGCTTGTTAATAAAACAAATAGCAACATGATAAATATTGATCTCAAATCTATAGATAAAACACATTAACATTTATAAAAGATATTAGCAATTAAAGAAAAACAATTCCGATTGGGTTTCTACAAAGCTGTTGAAGGTCGATTAGGGCGATGTGTGTGGTTCTGCCTCTTTGGCCATACAAGAAGTGTTGAAATTGAATAGGCACACCAATTCTTTAGCAACCTCATCCTGTACACCATAAATATTTGATGAATATAAGTAAGTGTATGTTTCCCACAATTAAAGGTATATTATTAACAATGTAAAAGGACAAAAATTACAAATCGACAGTAAAAAAAAATCGAGCAATGAAAAATACCTCGAATTGGTTAAATGGTGTTTCTTTTTGTATGCGAAATCTATGAACTTTGTCATGGTTTGCATCATGAGTAACCTAGACATGTCAAGTAATGATATAAGTAAGATGAGTTTCTTGAAAAGTAAAACAAGTGTAGAAGACAAGAAAGCAATGACTGTAAATGAGTATTCAAGAGTAAGGAAATGGGTTTTATTGGTTGTTATGAATGTAGGTTACATCTTGAGAGACATATAAAGTGTGTATTACACACATATACAATGTGCATAATATGTTATACATGAGGGGCAAAAAGGGTAGGAAATGACAAAAATATAGAGATTTGTAAAGAGGCTTTTCATATGCCATCTTAAAATTGAGAGGAAATTACTTTCATGGACATGCTTCCTCCTTAATAAGGTAATCTAGATAACTTATAGAGTTAATAGCCATTTTTGTCCCTGAGGTTTGGGTCAATTTGCCACTCCAGTACAAAAGTTTTTTTTTTTGCAATTCCTTCCCTGAGGTTTGGATTTTTTTGCCAAATTCGTCCTTTTCACTAACCCAGTTAAAAAAGTTCGTTAGTGTCAGGGGTATTTTTGTCTTTTTACCTCAGGGACGAATTTGGCAAATAAAATTCAAGGATTTTTTTTTTTTTTGCTAAATTCCCTCTCATATGCATTTTAAAGGTCATCAAGAACAAAAAATCAACCTCCAAACTCATATGCATTTTAAAGGTCATCAAGAACAAAAAATCAACCTCCAAACTGTACATTTCTTTTGTTGTTATTTCACCAACTTTTCAAAAATTTGAATGTATATAGTTCCTGCAAATATATACAAATCAAAACAGTAGTTAGAACAATAACTCTGTAGGTAACTAACAAAAACCAACACATATCAACAATTAAAATGAAACACACACCGAAAGGTGGAAAACACATGCAAAATAGAACCAAACAGCTCAATACACTTCAACAGTTCAACAACATAACGATCTGACGCCAAACACGAATTAAATCAAACAATCAATCAAATCTATGAAATAGAAACACAAAAAACTACAAAATCACAACCCAAATCTCTATATTTCAGTAAACTAAATTAATACAAAACGGATCTGAAGACTCACCGAAACTGATCACCACCACCATTAACACGTCAAAAACCCTACAGCCCTTCTCCGCCATCTCTGACCACCATCGGAACCACCATCGCGACCGTTAATCACCCCCAGCTTCGCTGCTTTTTTCTACCTGAACTAAACACCCACCCGAAAACAGTGTAGCTGCCCGAAAACTGTGGTCGGTCTCCTTCTCCAATCCATCTTATCTATCTTTCTTTCTCTCTCCCATTTCAGATGTCTTTCTCGCTCTTCGCCTCTTTCTCTCTCTACGTCTCTTCAGTGTGAGGGACGCGGCAGATGGGAGTGGTGCTGCCAGGAACCACCTTCTGAGGTGGTGGTCGGAATTTCTCTCTCTCTCTCTCTCTCTCTCTCTCTCTCTCTCTCTCTCTCTCTCTCTCTCTCTAGATGGAAAAGGACCTACCACAAAACCGCAGATCGGTGGTTATCAAACATTTAAAATTGCTGGAAACTCAATTAGAGTTTAGAGGTTTACCTTAGCCGGATCATGAGATGCGCCCCTGAAAATCATCTCTTGTGTTCCTTATCCTGTTTCTCTCTATCGCTGTCTCTCTCTCTCTAGATGGAAAAGGTAGGTGTTGGATGAATGATTGAGCAAAAAGGGTAGGTAATAAGAAGCAGAGGTAAAAGGAGGAAAACAAAAAACCTTGAATTTTAAATGCCAAATTCGTCCCTGAGGTAAAAAGACAAAAATACCCCTAACACTAACGACCTTTTTTAACTGGGTTAGTGAAAAGGACGAATTTGGCAACAAAATCCAAACCTCAGGGAAGGAATTGCAAAAAAAAAAAACTTTTGTAATGGAGTGGCAAACTGGCCCAAACCTCAGGGACGAAAATGACTATTAACTCTAACTTATAACTTATAATAAAAGAATTGAGTTTGTATGATGTGGCATTCAATGGAGGCCTCAATCTCTCCCCCCCCCCCCATTGAATGTGCCATGTGGCATCATGTGAAGTTTTCTTTTAAATTTATTTATTTTGTATTTTTAAATAAAATCTATATCTATATTATCTTAAAATTTCAAATATGTTAATTAATATCTTTTCCTTATTTTCCTCTCACATTTTTTAAATGTTAGTGAACTATTAATTATTTTAAAATTTCAAATATGTTAATTAATATTTTTATCTTTATTTTTTTCTTATTTTCCGCTCACAATTTTTAAACGTTAGTAACTTTTATGTATGACATTTTTTTGAAAAAAAAAAATTACACCAAATTAACGATCGCTTTATTATCTTTCCAACGAGCACCATATATAGTGCTATACAAAAACGAAAAAAAATGTTTATTAGTAAGTTTTTGTTTATGCAGAAAAAAACATAATGTATTTAGGTAATTTCTTAATCTATATAGGCAAGTCACTAATCATGTTATGATAGCATATATGTTTTTAAACCTACTATTACATATATGAATTGCCCATTTTCATGTGCTATAACGATATGCTTAGAATTAAAAGAGGTTGAGATTTTTCAATCTGCTGGGAATGCAGCATGAGAACCCCTTTTGATAGTATAAACATTAGAACAACTTTCTTTAACATTAAAAGAGGTTGAGACTGTTTACTTATTTTATTGTTTTTTATTAAGTAAAATTAGATTTTTCAACCCCGGGACACTCCCGGGGTAATCAGCTAGTAATGAAATAAAAAAAAAAACATTTAAAAGCTAAAAAATAAACGAATATAGGTACCTATCTATACCTAATAGCTACTACGTTAAAGATCAAATACAAATGAGTTTTAATATAGTAAAAATGAGAAGTGAAGAGGGAAATTTTTTTAAATGTTTTTACATATGTTCAAGCATGCTTTCTAGATAAAAAAAATTGTATAATACTTTGGTTGAGTAATTATATATAAAAAAATTAGAACTAAAAAACATTTTTAACCAGATGAAAAAAACATTTCGTCTTCACTTTTCATGTTAGCACCCATTTACAGGTTAAAGCACATTTGTTTAATAATCTTACTCTAGATAAGTAACTGATTGCATCATTTGTCATGACTTTATGAGCTAAGGGGGGACAGGCCCACGACAACTTTAAGAGCCACATCTGATCCCACTCTGCCATGTCAACTCCACACTCAAAATCATTAATTTTCATCGTTGTCGATCGGTTACATCTTACCGAACGATAAGAATTTTCACTGTTGCCGAAGAGTTGACGGCGGTGTTATTGCACAATAACCTAATAGAGCACCCCTTACCGTGGGCTTCATGTCCCCTTAATGATTATTTGTGAGCTAATTATCCTTTCTTATTATATTTCATAACCTTAAAATAAATTTTAAAGAAAAGTTAATTGAAAAAAAAAACTTTAACAAAACATAGTATATTAAATTGGTTAGCAAATTATGTGAGATATTTGGCTTCACATATATTAAATCATGGATAATCATTTGAGAAAAAAATTAATGTGAGAAGAATAAGAAGAAATGATATTAATCATTGTATATATGTCAAAATTTTCATATGTTTATCCTATACTTATAGAAATTCATCCGGCATACGTAAAATTTATCTTTCCATATAAATTAGATTTGCTATGAAAGAATATATCTTGAAAATGAATTATAAGTTTCATTTACTTTTTTAACAATCAAACGGAACTTTCGTTTCACCAAAATTATTTACACCTCATCGACACCCAGGCTCATTTAGCCAGAAGGTACCTAGGCCGACCCAACAAACACTAGTACAAACACATATTGTTACAAACCCACAAGTTACATCTCCTATCTATGCACCTTCATGCATACGCATACCCATCATCCATTATCAAATACTACTAAGAAGTCCCACCAATTCGCCTTTTCCAGACCCAAAATTTTTGCCCGTTTGATCATCCACCAATATGATTCAAGTTTTATGTATTCTATTAACACAGGTGTCGCCGTAGTAACGTCCTTGAACACCTTTCGTTTCTCTTTAGCCACAGCGTCCAAATTATCGACAAAAGCACCGCATACACCACTTGCACCTTCTTGGCCTCCCCGTCAATTTCCCAGCAGCTTGCGATAAGTTGTTCAATTGGCACCTCCATTTTGAGATCGGGTATTTTCAGCCATTTGCTTATGTTCCACCATATTGCTCTTGCCCACAGACATTGTACAAACATATGGTCCACCGTTTCCAATTCGAGCCCACATCTCTAACAGTAACCATCCCTGACCTGGATACCTCTAAACGAAAGAGCTTCCGTGGTAGATATACCCTTCTTTATCACACTCCATACAAAACAATTGATTTTTGGATTTGCGATCCTACTCCAAATGAAATTAGACGACTCATTCGGCACCAAAACCTGACCAACCAGCTCCTCACGCACCAATTTGATAGAAAATTCCTGGTTCGAACCTTGCTTCGACTACTTCCAACAATCCGCCTCTCTGCTTATCTTTTGTTTATTAATCAACAACCATAATATTTAACTTATTTAGGAGGGTTACAACAAATTAATCATCTATTTAACATTAAATACAATTATTAAATTGAGCATTTCTATTAGTTTAAAGTTATTATTTTTCTTCTTACAAACATTTTTTCCTCATCTCAACTAAATTATTAGTTACTATCTTATATGAGATATTAAACTATTATTATTATTATTATTATTTATTTATTTATTTATTTTTTGCTGAACTTTAGTCGATTACCTGTATATTGGTCAAGCATCGTTTCAAAGGTGGAGATTAGGCTTGGGAGAAGTGGATGAAGTTCGAATGCCAGTAACTTATTTTTATGTTTATTATCTTGGCTAGGTGATGAATGGTTCTGTTTGGTGTTGTATCTTTGGGCGAGACTAGTACCTTGTTAGTCTAGTCCGTGTATATACTTTTTGGGTGATAAGAATTTGAAGTTTGCCAATAAAAAAAATTAATCAATATCTACATCAACTTAACATAGAAATGAATAAATAGAATAGCAATCCAAATCAAACTTACCATATTAAAGCATAAGTAATATTAAGGGGTTGTTTGGTAGCCTCTAAATGGTCATTAAGAGGCTACATCTAAATGGTTCATAGTCTCTTAATGGTTAAGATGTAACCTTAAGTATGAATGGTAAGATGTAACATCTTAATGGTTGTCTCTTAATGTGACATCCGGCATGTCTAGGTTAACATTTTATAAAACACATAAGTCTACCTTAGCGAAAAACGTTTTCAAACATACTTAACTAGGTCAGTTGAGTCGTTATGATGGTTCCGGGAATCATCGGGAGTCGTTACAGTGATCCACGGGATCATTGGGAGTCGGTCCATAACCATGTGAACACGGATTGGTGATTTGTAGAATCGTCGGGTTTAACGCACACACGCAAATCTCGAGTCCCAGGAATTGGTGAACGGATGGGAACGTGTTAGTTATCATGCATTATGTGCTTACAATCATTATATGACTTGTCGGTATGTGAATACGTGTTTATATGTGTTAAAATACTGATTACGTGTAATTGCATGTAAATGGGGGGTGATTGGCCCAATTGCATGTAAATAGGGGGTGATTGGCCCAATTGCATGTAAATAGGGGGTGATTGGCCCAATTGCATGTAAATAGGGGGTGATTGGCCTAATTGCATGTAAATAGGGGGTGATTGGCCCAATTGCATGTAAATATGGGGGTGATTGGCCTAATCGCCTGTGTTAGGGGCGATTGGGGGGTTTTTAAGGGCAATTGGAGCCCTAATCACTAGTAGGAACAGGCGATTACACACCCTAATCGCCTGTACTGCACTGTAATCGCCTGACGTGTGTTTAACGACTAAAAACGCCTATAAATACCACCCTTATGTTGCAAAACATCATTTGTGAAACCTTAACACACCCCAAAGCCATTCCACACCTTATCCAACCTCTGGAACACGTTTTTGCTCAAGAAATCACCTTTCCAAGCCTTACACCTCATAATCTAGCAAATCCAAGGTGTGTTCTTCATCTCAAAGCTTTGTAAAGTTATTGTTTTGTTCCCTAAAGGTCCAGACCTGATTTTCAAACATTTGTGTCCTTGAAAACTTATTAAAAACAGTTTCTAAACAAACCCAAACCTTTATGCTTGTTAGGATTATTATTGATAAAACATGATTGTTCTTGTGTTGTTGATATGTTTCTGACTTAAATGAGTTATTATGATGTTAACCTAGGAGTTTGGAGGTTCATAGTTGTGTATTGTTGATAATAGGCGTTTTGACCTATTTGAATGATTATGAAGGATTGATGATGATATGATGTGTTTTGTTGATTGTTTGAGGTTAGGGTTTACTCTAGGATGATGCTAGAACAGTAGGATAATGTCGAACAACGTCGTTATGTGATGAAATCTGGATATTTGCTATTTAGGGTAAATTTTGCATGTTGATGTGATGTTTACATGCTAGTTATGATATTTTGGGAAAACGTGTGCATTCGGGACTGTTAGAATGATAATAAATTAAGGGTTTTTGCTTGAAATAGGTTGATAATTGTTTTGGGTTTGATATTGGGTGTTTCCACATGTTCTGGACCTGATTTGGAGGGTTAAACACGCGAAAAGGTGGAAACCTGCTGCAAGGGGCGATTAGGGCTTCCTAATCGCCTGAAGAGCAGGTGATTAGCCCCAATCGCATGCAGCTAGGGGCGATTGGGAGCCCAATCGCGTGTACATCAGGTGATTACAACCCTAATCACTAGTTGACCTTCCTAAATGCATGTGTGATAGCCTAATTGCATGCAACACATGTGAATACGATCCTAATCATTAGTTTGACCATTCTAATCACCAGTTGACTTTCCTAATTGCATGTTTGATTCCTAATCGCGTGTACTGCTGTTATATGTGTATCTTAACATCCCGAAACACGTTTGACACCTAGGAACATCTTAAGAACCCCGTGACATGTCTAATAACTTGGTAACACGTGTTCAGACTTTTTTTTTTTTGCGTTAATTGGGCGTTATGCTAGACATGGTGAATTTTTGCGCTTGCTAAGTGTTTAATTGCATATGTTGCATGATATCTTGTATTTAGCTAACACGTGGAATGTCGGGTCACCAATGGGATGTCGGGTCTTGTTTGGTCTGGTCGGTTGAACATTCAAACATGTTTTCAACATACACAATCACGGTCTGGAAAATTGGGGACTGATTAGCCTTCGGGTTAGTAGTCAACATACTTATGTAAACTCATTGATAGGTCGCCACTAGTTGGGGCTATCACACGCATGTCGGATCTTTCTTAACACATCAGACGCAACCTAAGGTGAGTTCATGGCCCCACTTTTATTAGTTTTGTTTTCGGGGGAGAAACATGCTTACACACTTTTAATACATGATTTCAAGTTATACTATGGCTATCATTATATTACTATACAACTCATCTAAATCCCAAGGAAACCACTAATACGGGTATGTAGCGGGGAAATATGGATAGCGCTATTGGGCCTGACAAACCCTACTCGACGGCTGGAGGCCGGGCGGGTGCATATTGTCTCAAACACACAGGGCCTACCAGGGATGACGGTAGTCCGAGGGGTACCACATAGTAACAAACACATTCAGCAATGGTTTTAATCGTAGTAGTAATTAACTTAACGCCTAGCTAGCGTTCACACAGCATAGTAGTAACGGTAACGGTTTTCAAAGAATTTACGAAACGCTTATTATAAAACCTGTAAACTCACCAACATTTTATGTTGACATCTTTTCGGCATGTTTCTCAGGTCGTTGAGGTAGCAGCATCGAGTCTAGGCGCACGGAGTCTCACGACGTCTAGGATTCACTAGCATGTCATTTAGTACTTTCAGACTTTTATGTTTTACTTCTGGTTTGTAATAAAGTTTTACGCTTCCGCAGCGATGGTTAGATTTTTGAAAACTCAATGGGTAGTTTACGTTGTTTTTCGTATCATATAGTTGTCGTTTGTTGTGACCATTGACTTGGATCCTGGTTTGTCACGCGCCTCGCGGTAAAACCCCGCACGTGAATTTGAGGGTGTGACACTTAACCATTCAGACTTAAGGTTACCTCTTAATCATTCAGAGGTTATGAACCATTAAGAGGTAGCCTCTGAATGGTTATTAAGAGGCTACCAAACAGCCCCTAAGGAACATAAAAACTAAACAAATAGTTTATATAATAAAATACAACTGGTAGGATTCTCCACATAATGCGGTGAGAATTGGTCAGTATCGATTTGGCTAGTTATGATATCGGCACTCAATATAGCGACCGAAAGAGAACATCCCAAAATTGATGTCATGATATACCAAAAAAAGATATCGATGTATTTTATATAGATCAAAACTAATAAAATGAATATCAATGTGTTTTACATCGGGTGAAAGCATCAATAGAAAATCCAAAAACTAATATCCAAATTTGGTTCGATATAATACTGGTATGATACCGGCATTCGTTTTAGCTTACTCTTAAGAGAAATACTCTATTTTGAATATAGAATTTGGTTTTCAATAATAACTTTTATGTAAATGTGAAGAAAAAAAGTAAACACAACATCTTATTATTATTATTATTATTATTATTATTATTATTTTTTTTTTTTTTTTTTTTTTTAAGTTAACCAACTTAAGTTTTAGAGAAAAATAAAGTTTTTAAAAATAAATGGGTAAAGAAATAGGTTTACGACGTATACTATGAGGTGTGAAAATAAAACTTAAGAAAAGTAAAATGAGAATGAGTGTTCATATAATAACTTTTTAATTGAAGGCGAGCACTTTATTAAACCAAAGGATTTCCTAGCAAGATACTAGGAAACATCCATGAACAAAGATACAACATAAAGCAAAAAGACACAACAGGACCAAACTAAAAGCAAGACATAGGATAGTTAACCCAAGTAAGACATTAGTAATAGAATAATAATGTGAAAGGTAAGACCAATTATCGTTGTAATGAAAAATATATTTATGTATTTTTCTTCAATTGAACGAGATTTAAGACATTTCTAAAATCACATGGACGAGACCATTAAGATCATATATATAGTTATGATGTAATATAATATTTTAAACATAGTTGAATGTAATTTGATTAATTCCCGTTTTAATTCTATAAATACTTGATTAATAATAATATTCAAGACTAATAGCGCTTTCGCCATTGTATAAAGTTAAAGTACACAGTGTAAGATTTAGATGAGCTAAAGACTGCCCCCACATTGGTCTTACGATGATGCAAAAAATCAAAAATTACGATGAACAACAAAACTTAATCTTTAAAACCACGTGATAAAGATGACGCGATAAAGACAATAAAATCTTAATGATAAATATCCCAAGATGAAAGATAGAGATACTAAAACAAAGTTAAGGAAAAATGCTCATGGTGTGTAGCAAAATTGTTTATCCAATATAGATTTGATAGAATACTTAAGATGATTTAAGAAGACGTTGGTGAGAAGCTGGTAAATGAATACTTAGCACATTAGATCATCCGTGTTTATAAATCAATATACAAATTATACAATATGGTTTTATGGTTCATTTATTGTTGCATGAACGACAACCTTTTATTTAATAATGGTTTTTATCTATATCTATACTATATTATAAAGCATTTCCTAAGGACTTCTTAAATTTTAAGAGGTATAAGTCTAAATGCTTATGATACAGCACATAATGCATAAAATAAATACTTTTTAAGGGTAAATATGTCATTAAAACACCATATTTAATTAAAAGAAAGTCAAGAGTCATGAGGTGTTTATGAAACCTCATGACAATCAATTTTATAATTATTTTAAACATAGTAAATAGAAAACATATAGAAATAATTCATGATGCTATATGTTTTGTTATAACCTTTTATATAGAGTTAGGTACTTTATAAATCTATACTATATTATAAAGCATTTCCTAAGGGCTTCTTAAATTTTAAGAGGTATAAGTCTAAATGCTTATGATACAGCACATAATGCATAAAATAAATACTTTTTAAGGGTTAATATGTCATTAAAACACCATATTTAATTAAAAGAAAGTCAAGAGTCATGAGGTGTTTATGAAACCTCATGACAATCAATTTTATAATTATTTTAAACATAGTAAATAGAAAACATATAGAAATAATTCATGATGCTATATGTTTTGTTATAACCTTTTATATAGAGTTAGGTACTTTATAAAAGTTAAAAGTTTTATAAACTTGATCATACTATATAGAAATCGAGAAATCAATAGTGAAATTTGTGTTTTTAATCATGAGGTAGCGATTTGAATTCTAAAATTATTACGTTATATTCATACACATAAACATGCATAATCTGATCTAAACTATATGATCACCGGATTCAACAACAAAAGAAGAAAGCTTTTGTTTATAATGAATTTCAAAGAAAGGTATTAAGAAATATTCATGTAATAGTGGTTAGGTTCATAGTAGGTATGTAAGGGTAGATTGTGCTTGACAAAAGAGTTTCGGTTACACCCGTTGTATCGCGCGGGCCAACCCACTAGTATTTTCAAATACTAGCATAAATGACCGCGCGTTGCGGCGGGTGCATCTGTTTTGCCCATTGTGCATTGTGTTTGTTGGTTATTCGTTATGTTAAAGTAGAAAACAATAATGTATAAAATATATGTTATCAAAAACTGAAACTCATAAGTATATCTTCTGAATATTTTAAATGGGTACATCACAATAGGTCGTACTATTCCTTACAACACCCTTAGATTGGCCCACGTCCTTCGGTGGGACCCCTTTATGTATCTCGAAGGCAGATAAGTATGTCATCGTAGAGCGGTACTTAGCGTAGTGAAGTGGCGTTGTATCTCTTAGGTGTTGTTTGTTTTTTCAAAGGCAAAATGTCTACAGTCTGCGGACCACATCTGCAGATATCTACAAAAGAAGAGATGGACCAAACATCTGCAGCCTGCAAGAAGAAGACTGTTTGTTTTTTTAACTTCCATATGCTGCTGAAGTAATATTAATCAACAAACAAACAACTAATATTAATAATCAAATTCACATATTAATCAAAGAACAAACAAACATGAATTCGCTCATGAACAAGTAATATTAATCAACAAACAAACAAGTAAATATTAATCACCAAATTCACACATTAATAAAATAAACAAACAAACATGAATTCTCTCTTGAACAAGTAATATTGTCACTCTTCGCTCATTAGATTCATCAGCCAAAAAGTTGTCACTACAACTCAAAAGATCAAATGAAACTTAAAAAAAATAAAAAAGCTATTTTGTAAATCCGGAAGAAGAAAGTTTGCGGCCATACTTAGTAGTCAGTAACCAAATCGCTGATATTCCTAGGCTTATTTACAGCTTCCATCACAACCTGAGAATAAAAATGAAGAAAATATACGCAAATATTATTGAGAAAAAATCACTAAAAACAAAAACCAAACAGGTTATACAATGAACTTCTACTTGATAATTGGGCTAGCAATATTAATCAACAAAAAACAAACTTGTAATAATCAAAACAGATCTAAAACAAAAAAAAATGCAAAAAAAGCAGACCTGATCTAAACCCTAAACATAAACATCAAAACAGATCTAGTACAAAAAAACAATAATAATGTAAAAAAAACAAAGTCCATACCTTTGGAGGAGTGGAGGAGCGACGGGAAGATGGAGGATTGGATGAGCGACGGGGAGGAGGGAGGAGCGACAGAGAGGAAGGGGAAGAGGAACGACGGAGGGCAGGGGAGGAGGGACGGACTCGACGGCGGAGGGGAGAGGGGAGAGGAGGAGGGGAGGAGGAAGAAGAAGAAAGGAGAAGAAGAGAAATGGAGAAGATGAAGGTCTGAGAAAAGAGAAGAAAGAAAAGAGAGGAGAAGAGGTGGGAAGACTTTGGTCCATGTCTTCACCAAAAAGAGGACGCGCAAACGTTTTTTAATGAAAGGTCTTCCAAAAAAACAAACAATTTGCAGATTCAAAATGTCTGCGCGCATCTGCGCGGCGCAGACAAAAGAGGCCAGAAGCACTTTTGGAAAGAAAAAAAAAACAAACACCCCCTTAATGACCATAAGATTGTAATGGAAGTGATGTAATTACTAAAATACAGTTTGTAGTGTGTAACATATTTCTATTATTTTAGGGCACCCGTGAGATGCAACGGAGTCAATGATTTACATAGATACTCTCGTTTTATGTTAGTTTGACAAGCGTGGTAACAAATATATTGGACCAAACAAATTAGTAATCAATATAGTTAAAAATACCAAATCGACTGATAAGCACTTGTCTTCTTTTGGATATGTAAACAATTGGTGACTTCGTGAGATCAGAAACTTAAATTCTATTCCTAGAAGCTTATAGTAGCGGAGAAAACAAAAAACCATCGAGGAAGATGATGACGTTGCTCATGAAGTATCTCTACCATATTTGCTTGTATAAAAGTCAAGCCTACATATATCGCTCACTTTAATGGGTTGAAACGTGTCATGGGTTGGGTGTGTTGGCAAACTTCAAGCCTACATATTCATTTGTGTGTAGAAGTGTCACATCATACTATCTTGTAGCCACATAAATTTAAAAAGAAGATATAAATACATAATATATGATGTAATTTATTTACTATAAACATTGAAAGATATGTAACTTATGTATGTGAAGAGTCACCACATTATTTATGTACTAAATACATAACAACTATTTATAAGACTTTAACATTGATACAAACATAATAAAGACATGGAGGTTATGAATTTAAAGAGTCACCACATTATTGTTAATTTCCTCATCAATTTTATAATTATGTTTAAATTAATTTCTTCAACAATTTAATATTTAGGTAGAAAGATAATTTTACGCTCTAAATGACTCAATAAGCATTGTACTATAAGAAATAAAGGTTGTATTTACTTAAATTTTGCGGGTATCCTTCACTGATGCTTTATAATATATATAATATAGAAGATAAAGATTTGGGTTGATTCATTAGCGTGAGCGTGAGCGTGAATTTATGGCGTTTTGATTTCTTATTTCTTAACACAAATAACATAAGTAACTAACACATAGTTAAGTTTTTGTTTTCTTTTTATGCTAGTGTTTAATTTATTTTATTAATTAGAATTAGAACTTAAACAATAT
Organism: Ambrosia trifida; assembly: GCA_028751855.1. NCBI lineage: Eukaryota > Viridiplantae > Streptophyta > Magnoliopsida > Asterales > Asteraceae > Ambrosia > Ambrosia trifida. The sequence goes on along the minus strand of CM054122.1, from coordinate 57,365,659 downwards.
ACAATTGTCGAAAGCAAAATAATATTGTGAACCACACTTTATACAACGTTTAACAAGAACATTAAATAGATAAATAAATACCTTAAAAGTCTTAGAACAAATATAGTTTACGTATAAAGTTATATTTGAGCATGCTATAACACCCCAACCGATGGCGGAATCATCGAGGTGCCACGTAGTGACGATTGTTCAAAAGCTCATGGTACTAAAATGTAAATATTATTGAATAATCAAAATTGTCTTACATGGAAATGGAAATTACATTGTCGAAATGAAATGTAAATATTGAAATATCTGAATTGAAATAAAACACTAAATGTCTCTTGCTAAAGCACTAGATCAAACTGCACCTGAAACATGTACAAAAATAGGTTTGGTCAACATATGAAATGTTGGTGAGCATTCCTAGAATTGATATATATAGTAGGTTAAAAAGTTATACAATTCAAGTGCAAGCTACGGTGCAAATATGTAAACCATGTATCAAACAAATGAGCGAAATCAACCCTGTGACTGTATAATGTACTGTATGAACTGTAGTGTACTTATCCAACAAGTGGATAATAACTTAACAATGGCCACGGATTCTCCGATGAAAAAGGGGGAGAATCAACCTAGGCGGGTTGTCAATCCAAATAGCGCTATCCAATGTTAAGGTCGGCTTGTACCATGTTAATGATTTCACTAAGTACAAATGTAATCCACATGTAATGTCTAAGCATAAAGCACGTTGTAAGCAATGCACATAGTACTAGAATTGTATTGTAAAAATGTAAACTTGTATTTGAAATTGTAATAGTGTACATGTAACACCCCAAAAATGTATAAATGCAAAAAGGGGTAGGAATACTCACAGTTCACGTAATAACTTGAATTTGAACTTGGACAACGAAATATGAATTGAGATTACTCCCAAATGATTAACCTAAAGTAATTGATAATGTGTAAGGAAAATGACTCTAAGATATATGTAGTTCTAGGGCTTCGAATTGGGGATAAATGTTTGTTTGATTATCATTAAAATATTCGCCAATTGAGAGAAATTTAGTAAATAAATAACCAAAAATCTTTTTATGAAATTTAAATTTAAGATGGTCACAAGAATGTGTTTGAAGTGTAAAAATAATTTTTATAAAATTATTTTCTTTAAAATAGATTATTAAATCTATTTATTACAAATTGACAAACTTTAACTTTAATAATTAAAAATACTAAAATTAAAGAATTATTATTTTAAAAATCATATTTCTGTTCTAAATGGATAGAAATAATTTATGTAAAATTTTGGTGCAAAAATATTGTAAAATGAATTTATTATGATTTAATTATGATTAAAACTAACAAAAATTGATTAAAAATATTAAATAAATGATTTTTCAAAATTAAAAATCATTTCAGTAAAGTTTCACTTAATACAAACTCAGGATAATTTTTGTAGAATTTAATAAAGTTGTTTTGATATATAAATGGATTTTTATAAATATAATAGCATAAAAATGATTTAATTATTATAAATATTAAATAAATGAATTTCTGAAAAATAAAAATTGTAATTAAAACTTTTATCTCAGATTAAACAAATATAATTTTTTTAGAATTTATAAAATAGTTTTGATATTTTAAAATGAATTTAAAAGATTAAAAGGTTTTATATATATATATATATATATAATTGTTTAAAAAAGAAAAGAAAAGAAAAGAAGAGAACAAAAACGGGGCTGTGCCGGGACTCGAACCCGGTTCCCCTCTGCATTAAACCCAGATCACAACCACTTGGCCTAGGCCGGTGGTTGTGATATTTCCTGTTTAAAAATAATTAAATACACACGCGAAATCCAGTTTATCCCCAATTTCATATGAACGAACCCTAGAATTAGCAATCAAACAATTCAGGAATCTTGAGCCCGATTAATGATGGGGCTATTGTTGTTTGATGGCCGACTAATGAAACCCACAAAAGAAAAGTTACTCACAGTGATGTTTCACGTATGATTGTCGGGTCAAAGCAAAAGTCAAAAGACGAACAAGATAATAATAATTAGGGTGTTTCAGAGATAATTGGAGGTTGAGAGAGAGGTGTGAGCGAGTTGTAATGCTTCGAAACACATCTATTTATACTGAGGATCAATGGTTAAGGTTAATTGGAAAGTTGACCACGTTTTAATGTTTGACGCGTTTTGGGCTAAATTTGGTTATAATTGACTGTAATTATATGTATTGCCGAGTCAAAGATGGCCGGATTTCACGAGTTATACCATAATTGGGTGATTGGAAGATAGATTAAAGGATTGGAAAAAGAAAAGAAAAAAAAAATAATTATTCAGCTGCTGCTGCTGTCACGCGATCAAGGGAAGAAGAAGGCCAGAAAAAAAAGGGTTAAATATAAATTTGGTTGGGATTAATCCAACTAAGGGTTGTGGCCCAGCTGGTGAAAGCGTGTATGTGTGTGCGTGTGACTCGGGTTCGAAACCCGGGTGGAACCTTGTTTTTCTTTTCTTTTTTTTTAAAAACAAAGTGGTGGGCTTGATGGTTAGTGGGCTCAGGTTCTGGGCCTGCTATCTGTTTTGGGCTGGAAGCCTACAAAGGGGCTTGGGTTTAGGCTATGGATTGGTTATGGGTTTGGTTTAAAGAAAGAAAAAGATGTATATAAAATCTGAATTATTATTATTATTATTATTATTATTAGTATTATTAAAATATATATATATATATATATATATATATAAAAAAAAATGACGGATGTCACAGCATCCCCTACTTTTAGAAACTTCGTCCCGAAGTTAATAGTAACATAGGATTATGGATGCTTGGGTAAGAATTTAAAATAACAGTGGTTTGGAAAATTCGAATGATTTGGGTATGGGGTTTGATGGGTGTGAATTAAGGATTGGATTTAGTTCGTCTCGAATAGTAAAGAGAATAAAAATCTAGTAAATCAATAAATTTCAAGTTTTAGGAATCCTAAAATAAATGCACAAGTTGATCGAACACAGAAAGACTAAATGAACTAACAAGCAAACAGAGTTTGTTCCTGGTTCGACTTCCAGTCACACTTTCAACGCATCATTAGTGTTTGTATACAGGGTGTACCGCAGCTAACCCACCACACCTTTGATACCTTGAAAACGTACTGAACGCCTACCCAAGAACTCCACTAGAATTTCACACTACCTTAACGCACCTGTAAATTCATGATTACGTTCCGGACCGGAATCATCAATTTACCTTACATTAGGGTTTTGTGTCCTTCTATGATCCCACCGATTGTTGAGCAGGTTTGATAGCCTCCACCAGCCGTGGAGTAGGTTGTAGGGCCTCTCCCGACTGTTTGAAAAGGCATAGTGATCTCTACCAATCGTTGAGTATGTTTGATAGCCTCCACCAGTCGTGGAGCAGGTTGTAGGGCCTCTCCCGACTGTTGAAAATGGCATGATGACCTCTATTAAGTGCAGCAATTATTATGCACATAGATTGCAAAATGATAGCATGTTTATGCAAGCAAGTTTGTAAGTACTACAATCATTAAGTGTAAATGTTATCATGAATAATTAAGTGTTTACGAGTATCGTGAATAATTAGATGTTCAATGCGTAGTCAAATTAAGGGAAAAATCTAGTTTCATGTAATAACCAATGATATTTTCTTAGAAAAGCATCTGTAAGATCAAGTATCAAGTCCAAACGTTTCAAATAAATGTAAGGTAGAGTCTTGTATGATTAAAATAAACGTAATCAATATAATAAATTTCCAATCTGTGTTAATACACAATAATACGCAAGGAAATTTCTAGATGTTGTATGCTAATGAGTGCGACAAAATTGGGTACAAAATGATAATAGGATCAAGAAAATGAAAACACAGGTATTGGATTTCTCGAGTCTTGGAAAATTTCATCCATGGCTTAACCAGTGGGATTAACGTCATCCTGATCATCTGCTTCGTTGACATCGATATTGAAAGCTTGTCCATGTGCCACCAGGTTTATATTGTTCAATTTGGGACATTGAGGTAGCATGTGATTGGGGTCTCTACAATGATAACATGCCCGACCGTTAGTAATCTGTAGTGGTCCCTGGGCAGCTGTTTGATGATTACTCCGTGTCCCAACCATTACTCGACAAGTGGTAACAAGGTGTCCAAACCTTCCACATCTAGTGCATTGACGGCATGGAAGATTTGTAGGGTGATGATACTTGCAAGTGCTGCATTGAGGATGGGTTCCCGTGTAGGCTTTCTTGATAGGAGGTTGAGTCACAGGATCCACAACAGTATGGTTCAGATTATCGCCCATTCGTTTCTTAGAGTTCGAAGCAGTAGTGGCGGCCTTTGCTAAAACAGTCTTAGGTGGTTCAACATTGGTGGTTTTCTCAGTAGGTGACTTGGTGCCCTTCCTAACCAAGTTTCCTTTCCTTACGTGTTTGTCTGTTAATGTGGCTGCAAGTTGGATGGCTTCTTCTACCGTAGTGGCTTTGCCTCCAGTGACAACGTCTTGAATCAGGTCAGGTAATCCCTCGATATATTTTTCGATTGCTCGAGAGACTGGGGTGACCATGTGTGGAACCAGTATGCTAAGTTCGTGATATCGAGTATTATACGCTAGATTCTCACCACTGTCTTGTTTCAACCCATAGAACTCTTCCTCTAGTTTCCTGATTTCGTTCCTAGGGCAGAATTTGGCGATCATGAGTTCCTTAACTTCAGCCCAGGATAATGATAAAGCAACATCCGTTCCTTGATTGCGTTTTTCGCCATTCCACCAGGTTAGCGCCCCTTTTTGAAGGACACTAGTAGCATAGCGAACGCGGAGTTCATCAGGACATTCACTGTTCACAAAGGTACTCTCCATGCTTTCAAACCATTGGAGGAGGCCAGTAGCACCCTCCTCACCAGTGAATTTTGTGGGGTTGCAGGAGTTAAAGTGTTTGAAAGTGCACCGAAATTGAGTCGTACTCCCTGTGTTGGCACTGTTACTATTCTGGGTTATCTCACTAACAAGGTTTGGGATCACTGCAGCAATTTGTTCGGCGACTAAAGATGCGAGGCGACGATCAGAACGTCGTCCAGAAGCACGAACAGGGCGTTGGCTGGCATCACGGAGCATACGGCGAGCAGACATCTATGAGGTAGTCAATGAATAATCATGAGATTAGAAAATGTGAGTGTATAACTGTACAAATGATTATGAAAGTATGAACTTGTAAGCAATATATGAAAATCATGATATATAGGATATTGTATATGAAACGAGAGAGTATTATTGTAAAACTTGCATAAGATGCTTGGAGTGCCCTTGTCTAGCTGTAAAGCCCAACAAGAACGTTGACTTTTCAAAGGAATTGAACTCAATGGTGATCAAAGAAGACATGCTTTAGCCTATAAGTGGACACTCACTCCAGGAATCCCCAGGTAAGCATAACAGGTCCGTAAATGGATTTATGCGCTATGCTTGCCTATGCCAGAAAACCCAGTGTACAGGCGTCCACCCTTCCAGATTGCACGTGTCCTTATCACACTCATTAAAGTTCAACAACTTCGAAGGAGTAACAATAAGAGTAGGCATTATGCCTAAGAGTGTCTTCATGAAAGGTACTGTCTCTGTTCCATACTGATGTAGACCTTCCACTCCTTGTAGGACACCGTCTCTATGCACCATGATGAAAGATGAGAAGAATGGAGTGAGAGAAGAAGGGATAGATAGAAGAAGGAAAGTAGAGGGAAATGAGGGGTAGGGTAATTCAGGAAATATTATGCATGCAAGTTAAAGTTCAGTTATAGTCTAGGCCATTTTATCTAATAACCTAATTCCCTATAACCATGGCTCTGATACCAATCTATAACACCCCAACCGATGGCGGAATCATCGAGGTGCCACGTAGTGACGATTGTTCAAAAGCTCATGGTACTAAAATGTAAATATTATTGAATAATCAAAATTGTCTTACATGGAAATGGAAATTACATTGTCGAAATGAAATGTAAATATTGAAATATCTGAATTGAAATAAAACACTAAATGTCTCTTGCTAAAGCACTAGATCAAACTGCACCTGAAACATGTACAAAAATAGGTTTGGTCAACATATGAAATGTTGGTGAGCATTCCTAGAATTGATATATATAGTAGGTTAAAAAGTTATACAATTCAAGTGCAAGCTACGGTGCAAATATGTAAACCATGTATCAAACAAATGAGCGAAATCAACCCTGTGACTGTATAATGTACTGTATGAACTGTAGTGTACTTATCCAACAAGTGGATAATAACTTAACAATGGCCACGGATTCTCCGATGAAAAAGGGGGAGAATCAACCTAGGCGGGTTGTCAATCCAAATAGCGCTATCCAATGTTAAGGTCGGCTTGTACCATGTTAATGATTTCACTAAGTACAAATGTAATCCACATGTAATGTCTAAGCATAAAGCACGTTGTAAGCAATGCACATAGTACTAGAATTGTATTGTAAAAATGTAAACTTGTATTTGAAATTGTAATAGTGTACATGTAACACCCCAAAAATGTATAAATGCAAAAAGGGGTAGGAATACTCACAGTTCACGTAATAACTTGAATTTGAACTTGGACAACGAAATATGAATTGAGATTACTCCCAAATGATTAACCTAAAGTAATTGATAATGTGTAAGGAAAATGACTCTAAGATATATGTAGTTCTAGGGCTTCGAATTGGGGATAAATGTTTGTTTGATTATCATTAAAATATTCGCCAATTGAGAGAAATTTAGTAAATAAATAACCAAAAATCTTTTTATGAAATTTAAATTTAAGATGGTCACAAGAATGTGTTTGAAGTGTAAAAATAATTTTTATAAAATTATTTTCTTTAAAATAGATTATTAAATCTATTTATTACAAATTGACAAACTTTAACTTTAATAATTAAAAATACTAAAATTAAAGAATTATTATTTTAAAAATCATATTTCTGTTCTAAATGGATAGAAATAATTTATGTAAAATTTTGGTGCAAAAATATTGTAAAATGAATTTATTATGATTTAATTATGATTAAAACTAACAAAAATTGATTAAAAATATTAAATAAATGATTTTTCAAAATTAAAAATCATTTCAGTAAAGTTTCACTTAATACAAACTCAGGATAATTTTTGTAGAATTTAATAAAGTTGTTTTGATATATAAATGGATTTTTATAAATATAATAGCATAAAAATGATTTAATTATTATAAATATTAAATAAATGAATTTCTGAAAAATAAAAATTGTAATTAAAACTTTTATCTCAGATTAAACAAATATAATTTTTTTAGAATTTATAAAATAGTTTTGATATTTTAAAATGAATTTAAAAGATTAAAAGGTTTTATATATATATATATATATAATTGTTTAAAAAAGAAAAGAAAAGAAAAGAAGAGAACAAAAACGGGGCTGTGCCGGGACTCGAACCCGGTTCCCCTCTGCATTAAACCCAGATCACAACCACTTGGCCTAGGCCGGTGGTTGTGATATTTCCTGTTTAAAAATAATTAAATACACACGCGAAATCCAGTTTATCCCCAATTTCATATGAACGAACCCTAGAATTAGCAATCAAACAATTCAGGAATCTTGAGCCCGATTAATGATGGGGCTATTGTTGTTTGATGGCCGACTAATGAAACCCACAAAAGAAAAGTTACTCACAGTGATGTTTCACGTATGATTGTCGGGTCAAAGCAAAAGTCAAAAGACGAACAAGATAATAATAATTAGGGTGTTTCAGAGATAATTGGAGGTTGAGAGAGAGGTGTGAGCGAGTTGTAATGCTTCGAAACACATCTATTTATACTGAGGATCAATGGTTAAGGTTAATTGGAAAGTTGACCACGTTTTAATGTTTGACGCGTTTTGGGCTAAATTTGGTTATAATTGACTGTAATTATATGTATTGCCGAGTCAAAGATGGCCGGATTTCACGAGTTATACCATAATTGGGTGATTGGAAGATAGATTAAAGGATTGGAAAAAGAAAAGAAAAAAAAAATAATTATTCAGCTGCTGCTGCTGTCACGCGATCAAGGGAAGAAGAAGGCCAGAAAAAAAAGGGTTAAATATAAATTTGGTTGGGATTAATCCAACTAAGGGTTGTGGCCCAGCTGGTGAAAGCGTGTATGTGTGTGCGTGTGACTCGGGTTCGAAACCCGGGTGGAACCTTGTTTTTCTTTTCTTTTTTTTTAAAAACAAAGTGGTGGGCTTGATGGTTAGTGGGCTCAGGTTCTGGGCCTGCTATCTGTTTTGGGCTGGAAGCCTACAAAGGGGCTTGGGTTTAGGCTATGGATTGGTTATGGGTTTGGTTTAAAGAAAGAAAAAGATGTATATAAAATCTGAATTATTATTATTATTATTATTATTATTAGTATTATTAAAATATATATATATATATATATATATAAAAAAATGACGGATGTCACACATGCATCTATAGATTTATAGAGTTAACTACTTCATGGCGTTCAAAGAGACCATGTTGATTGAAATTGAGGAATGTCTCCATACCCTTCTCCAACCATCCTCTTCATCATCTGTCCTTCATGTCCATCTGTTCCCTGCAACATCAGGTTTCATCCCATGCAATAAGTGGAAGTAATATTTATAATATATTATAAACATATTAGCAAATCTAGAATGTTATATTTATAATTTTATCTGTTGTATTTAGTTAACAATATATGTGATTCAAGATAAACAACTTCTTAACAAGGATAGTTAAGAAAGTCACTTGTCACCTTCATAGGGGCCATATAATCCAATTTAGTAGAGTTGAGGTCAATAGGTCATAGAACATCCTGACTTCTGAAAGCTTCATGAAGAGAAACTAAAAATGCACAAAGAAGAGAAAAATTGTACTAATTAATTTTGAAAAATATTTTCTTATCAATATTTTTGAATAAATTACCTCAATTTGATTCTGCAATGATCCAACATAGTTGATTATTACATCCAACATCACTGGCATTCCCATTGTATATCGCAAATAACTAAATTTAAATGGAGCAAAAAATGATATATTATGAAGATAAATTTTTGTAATTGTCAAAGAAAATATGAACAAGTAGAAAAAAATGTATATATGTATATAAAGATTAACTCATATCTTTATACCTTGTAGCATCCGGGAACCATATCTTGCAAGCGTCTTAACTTCTCATTGATTTTTTTCTCTTCTCATCTAATGAAGACATAAATTTTTTGGACAAAACAATGTTTCAAAGCATGAAATTAGCTCTAAGATTTTGTTTGGGGTTATGAAAAGACTATTAGCATTAAAGAAATTGATTATAATGAAGTATATATAATAATATAGATGAGGGGTTGAAAGGTCTCACATTTAAGATGTATCATAAGCTAAGTTGTATTTTGTGTTTTAAAAGTTGGACATAAGGGCATAATTGAGATAAGATTTTAGGATATGACGTGTTGGATTATGTTAAATTTACTAATCTACCCTCCTAAGTGTCTTAATTGTCACAACTATGTCAATAATGCCCTTAATTGTCACAACTATGCCAATAATACCCTTAATTCTTTTGCTTAAATATATTGTACATGTTGCTTCTTAAGTTGTACGGAAGTAAAAATGACTATTTTGTACATCACTCATCTTTTATAATGTATTATAGATTATAGATAGATTATAGATTATCTATATATTAAAAACTAATGTCGGTGGGTAATTACAAAAGTGGTCCTCCTTTTGTTTTTTACATTCTAACCCTTCATTTGTTTATTTTCTCATTTGTGACCCTCCTGTCTTCTGCTTATACGATGTCTACGTCTTTACCTCTGGGTTTTTACACGATTAATGATCTGGCCTTTTAAAGGCCACAATATACAACGAAAATATGATCAAAATTGATGGTTTGCAGGCGGTGATAAAGGCAGTTAAGGGTTGTCAACGGCGCACCATCGGGTACACCGGACGGTAGTTGTGCTACCGCGAAATCGGTCTTCCGACAAAGATTGGCGGAGGTGATAGGGAAACTCAGCTTTCCCGTGACATTTTCACAGATCTGTTAGAAGACGAGAGCGAAGGGTCGGTGGTAGCTGGCGATGTGACAGTCGGCAGTGGTGGCGATGATGGTTGATGAATTACTGTGTGTGTGCGCGTAATTGTCGAGCGTCGTCTTTCAAGGTTTTGCACCCCGGGGTGACAAATCAATTAGTCGGTAAATATGGAGAAGGTGAGGAGGTAGAGGAAATTTCTTACGGAGAAAATAGTGGTGGTGCTGGAGTCTATGGGGGTATCACATGGTGGTTTGCACCATTTAAAATCAATGTGTATACGAATAATTTTGATTGTAATCTTTCAAAATATCACAAGTAAAGTTTGCGAAATAAAGGAATTTTATACATGTTGATAATGTTTAACGAGATACAAAAAAATTACAAATATTTTTAAATTCGTCACAGTAAAGAAATTTTCTTGAGACGTTTTATGTAATGTAACTTTTATGATTTCTCATGAGTTCTATAAAATTAACAATTGCCACACACCGCAATGTCCGGGTAAAAATCTTTGTCTATATCTTAAAAGACAACAAGGTCAGTGACAGTCTTTGCCATCGGTAAACTTAATCTCTTTCACCCCTTCAGTTTTTAACAAAACTAGTGGGATTCATAACGGCGCGTTGCGCCTAGGTTAAAACGATATCTAATCTCTACATGTGACGCATTGTAGAGGAAGGACGGTAAAAATTCTTTAATTCTTTAATTATTTAAACGTCTTTTCTTCTAATTGTTTCATATGTTGCATCAATAAAATGCAACTAACTTCAACATCCTTTATTTTAAAATATACAATATACAAATGTACAAATATAAGTGTTGATAAAGTAGTAGAACTCAGATAGTCAACCAACCCTTCCAGCATAAAAATAGGCAGCAAGAACATCCCTCATCCTATTAGCTACCATAATTATGATCCATCTATTATTGCTGTCGTAATAAAATGTGTTTTGCCATCTTCTTTATTCTCAAATATTCCTGGATAATAGTACTCCAGTATTGACATACAAAACGTTAACTATGCTTATATGTGAATCTGGATAATAACCAGAAGGATTGACATACAAAACGTTAACTATGCTTATATGTGAAATCTGGATAATAACCAGAAGGGTAACACAAAGGAAACACATTAAGAAAACCTTAGCAACAGCATAGAAAAACTTGTCTAAAGGTATGCATTTCTAATCATTTTTCCATGTAATAGTAGTTATCTCTACAAAGAAATTCGATTTTTTTTTACTTCAATACATATATTTTTTTTTTACTTCAATAAGTTTGAAACCTAAATTGTCGGCTCCTTCATTCCAAACTCATATGACAATGGCAGTGAGTGGTGAATTTGTGAGCGATGAATTCAGATCAAAATCTGGTATGGCGTACAATATAAAACTTTCACAAATTAAAAATAAAGCTGAAAAGGAAAGACTAAAGAGTCTAATAAACACACATTAAACTGCAATTTTGGTGACTAACGTTACTAATGTGTGCATTGTGCAAGTCATAATAGTAAAACATGAGGCATACCTAAACCAATTGCTTTAGAGCCCTTCATGGTCTTCAGCCTGTTGAAAGAACCAATGAACATGCTGTAATAAAAAAGCACAAAATAACATATTCGAATGTGAGTTTATTAACATTGTCTTTAACATATAGATAGCAATCTTAAATTAGCCAACAACTCAATACAGGTCATCTAAAAATTAGTCAATGGGTTAATCGTGTCACACCCTCAAAATCCACTTGCGGAGTTTTACCGCGAGGCGCATGACAAACCAGGATCCAAACCAACGATCACAATAAACAAGTCTAAATGTAATTAATGCAATACCAAAACATAGTTTTAAAATCCCGTTTACAGCGGAAGCTTATTCAAAATAAAGTTCAACATAAATAACCAAAGTTCAATGTTTAGGAAATCATGCAACTCTATCTAGACGCCGTGCAGACGCGTGCGTCCTAGTCCCATTGTGCTACCTTAGCGACCTGAGAAAACATGTAAAAGTTTACGTCAGCACAAAAATGCTGGTGAGTTTACAGGTTTGCAGTTCAAGTACCAAGTTCACCTGTCCATACTATAACAAATAGAAAACCAGTATACGCTAGCTAGGCGTACGTTTTGTTACTACCACAATTGGAAAACCATTACTAACTCGAATACCAGTTGTTATGCCCGAATAGTTCCAAATGTTCCTGTTGTTCCTGTTTGAGACAATATGCACTCGCCCGGCCCTCCAAGCCGACGAGCGGGGTTGGTCACTCCCAATAGCGCTATTCACATTTCCCCGTTGTGCAAACCCGCACATTCATGGTTCCCCCCGGGACTTCCAAAGATCGTGTAGTACACAATAGAAACCCATAGTATGACAGTAGTTACCAAATAATCGTTTTAACACATGTTTTCTCCCCCGAAAATATGAAACCAGTTTAAAAGAGGGGCCGTAAACTCACCTTAAGTTGCTTTACTCCTAATCCCGAGTAAACTCAGCTGCTATGTTAGCCCCGTACAGTGGCGACCTAACATACAACAGTTACAAGTACTTAGACTAATAACCCGCAGGTTAATTAGTCCCTAGATGTCCAGACCATAACCAAGTTTGTTTGAAAACACCGTGACTGTTTAACCGACCCAAAGTACAAGACTCGACATCCCATTGGTGACCCGAGACTCCCCGTGTTATGTTTACGCTCCAAAACATACAATAACGCAAGTACACTTAACATACGTTAACACACAACAAGTTATAGCACATAGTTCACGTATCACCGAAATACCTCCAAATATATGTTACCAAGTTATTAGACATGTTACGGGGTTCCTAGCATGTTACTACACGTTAAATCGGGTCTCGGAATGCTAATATACACTTACAGCAGCAGTACACGCGATTAGGGAGGCTAATCGCATTAAATGTCACGTGATTAGGGCTAATCGCCCCTTAAGTCAGGCGATTAGGGCTAATCGCCCTTGGGACCACGCGATTGGGCTACTCGCCCTTGCAGCCAGGCGAGTGGGCCTACTCGCCCATTATCACACGCGAGTGGGGGCTACTCGCCCCTATTACACGCGATTAGCAAGGCTAATCGCCTGTAACCTTGCTGTTCCGGTTTTTCGCGCGTTTAACGCTCCAAATCAGATCCAGAGCGTGTGTAACTACCCAATATCATCCCAAACACTATCCTAAACATGTTTAACCCAAAACCCTTCGTTCATCCTCGTAAAATCAGTCCTGCATGCAACCAAAGCCATCCAAACACATACACATAGCATGCAACATTCAAATAACGCATGTAATCATAACCCTATTATCCAATTACTGAGATTCCTATCATTATAATAACAATATTACTTCTGACCTAGCATGATAACACATCAACACATCATCAAGATTCATAAAAATCCTATCTTTCTAATCATGCATACCCATAACACATGTTTATTAATTATAATCCGATTAATAACTCTTATTGACGATTTTCAGAAATCTTTTTCGTTTATGAACAGGTCTGGACCATTAGGGATTGATTAAAAACGTTTACAAAGTATTATGGATGAGAATTAAACCTTGGAATTGCAAAAGGATGATGATTAGACCTTGAAACCTTGTGTTTTTGATCAAAATCGCCTTCCAGAGGTTGTTTAAGTGTTTGGGGCGGTTTTGGGACGACTAGGGTTAATATTAGTGAGTTTAGGAGGTTAAGTGTTGTATTTATAGGCGTTTCTAGTCGTCCAGCACGTTATAGGCGAGTATGCAGCAGCTACATGCGATTAGGGCTGCTAATCGCATGAGATTGGGCCTAATCGCCCCTAAGAACACACGAGTAGCCTCCTACTCGCGTCTACTGTGCCCTACTCGCCTCCCCTATGGGCGATTAGGCTTCCTAATCGCCTGTAGGGGTTCCCTTTGTGTGTTTTGCGCGTTAAACCCCGTTTTAACATATGTTAATGCATATTCATGTACCGACAAGTCACATAATGATTGTAAACACATCACACAAGTAAATACACATATTTACACTCGTTCACCAATTCCCGGGACTCGAGACTCGTACGTTCCGTATGCCCTGACGATCCTACAAATCGTCACCGTTTGTACACTTGGTTAAGGACTGACATCTACCGAACCTCTAGACCAACATCCAATGATCTTCTAGACTAACCAATAGTTCCCGAACCATAACCCGACTTAACTAACCCAGTTAAGTACAATATACACGTGACTCGCTAAGGTAGACTTTCATCTAGACAACGTTGTTAACCCGAATTTGCCAGGTGTCACAAATCGAGAAAACTCAAATTAGTCAACTCAGTTTTACTCTGAAACTGTATTGGCCAAAACCTATTTTTACCCAATCAAAGTGATAGGTTCTTTTAGAACTCGTTTTTATCCAAAACTTATTTTGCTTCGAACTTATGTTAACCTATACCCCCATCGACTCGATATTTTTTAGTTCAAAACCCGTTTTGACCCGAATTCAATTGAACCCTAAGATATAAGAAACAATTTCAAAACCACCCACCTCAGTAGTTAACAACTCGAAACCCTTTTCCAATTTGCTAATACCTAAAAACCCACAGATAAACATACCATGTTGATATATAACTTAATATCCAAACGAAACGAACAGTAGGTACAACCACCTTCGTCTAACGTGCGCCACCGAACACCTCTACCTCGCGCCAGCTTTGTCTACCATACGCCGCAGCCACCAACCATCCTTAACCTGCGCTGCCTTCACCGTGAGCTGTGAACTGCGTGGGAGCCCCTGTAATCTCCGCGTGCTGCCAAACCAAATGTGTCTATCATCTTCGCCACCAATCACTTTTAATAATATTGATATATAACTTTTATCTAGTCTATTTTTTTAAGATAATATAATTTTGAGATGAAGACCATGGTGGTGGTGTGACAGCGGTGACCATCCGGTCATCGCCCCACCTCCTCTCTTGATCTCTCTTACTGGAACTGATGGATACCACAAAACAGGGTAAGACATGATGGAGAAGCAGGGCAGGACACGTGGGGCGCTCAGTAAGAGGCCACCGCACCTCTGTCAAAAGGCAGGAGGCATGACGTTTGATACTACCCCTGTCAAAACCTGAAATTACAATCACTAATCAAAAGAACATGGGTCAAACTATGGAACTATAAAATGTGGGACTAACGAACGGATATAGAGGCCTACCGAATAACCTATCAACTGTGGCGCGAAACCGCTTTTGATAACCAACACCTTATGAGTCGCCTTTAAAGAAGATATATACATGTACAGAATAGCATAAAAAACAACTGTTAGGGTTCTTAATGTAAAACTTTAAGATATCATATGGTTGGGACTTGAAACCACCTTTAAAGCATAAAACAGTCCATTTGCGATGCACCAAGCGAGCAATTCTAGCGTTTTCTTTTTCTACAACTGTAACTGCACCAAAATTAGCTAAGCTTAATTGGTTATTAAATATATGAATAAGAGGTGGCTGGCCTAAAAAAATTGCAATGTCAGTAAGAAGGAAAAAGGAACTTAATTAACATATAAGTGTTGAATGCTAATTGGAATCCAAGTTTAGTGATGCCATAATAAGAATATTTTGATTTCTTAATCTACACATTAGAAGTGTTTTTCTGTCTTTTTATTTTTAAACACA
Organism: Ambrosia trifida; assembly: GCA_028751855.1. Classification (NCBI taxonomy): domain Eukaryota; kingdom Viridiplantae; phylum Streptophyta; class Magnoliopsida; order Asterales; family Asteraceae; genus Ambrosia; species Ambrosia trifida. Next base: position 57,349,983 of record CM054122.1, on the reverse strand, counting down.
ATAAGCATATAAGTTAGCTAATCCTACCATCCACCATCCTTACCATGCCATCATCATTTATTATCGAAAAAGTTAGCGAACTCATCATAGCCAAAACAAAAGAAACCCACCATATGCAAGTAGTTCCAACACAATGCAGCATTCCCACATACGGAACAGTCGCTTCAAAGTGCTGCTGCTGTCGCGGCGTGCGCGCTGCTGCTGTCGCAGCGTGCGCGTCGCTGCTGTCGCGGCGTCCAAGCTGCTGTTGTCGCAGCGGTGCTGCTGATCGCAGCCTGTGCCCTACTGTTTTCTTTTTCTTTTTTTTTGCTTACGCGCCAAATCATCAAGCGCAAAACCGCCTCAAATATCCTCTTCCTCGTGGTGGATTCGGATTGGACCCTCTTGGCGACCATGGCTTTATCACCAAATCTAACACGCGTCAGGACCCCCTGGTGGTGCTGGGCAGAGAGCAATCAGATTCCCAACAACCATCGCCATGACGCCACAAACAAACCAGTGCCCTAAACCGAATCAACTAACCATATAATATTAGAAGCTACAAAAAAATCGACTAAACAAAGAAGATAATAATAACAACATTTAACAATCTTGGTTCAGAGTTTTCAGAACCATGGCTGCAAGGCGGGTTGCAAGTTAGGACCTGCCATCCACCGGCCCTGCCACGCCATCGTCATCAGTTATCGGAAATCATATATAACTCATCATAACCAAGCAAAAGATATAAAGGTAAACAATAACCTGTGAAACCGAACCCACAACCATCACTGATGGCACCTCCGGCCAGAAGCCCTAATAATCACCACCACCCACAACCATCACTGACGGCACCTCCGGCCAGAAGCCCTAATAATCACCACCATTGAAACCGAAATCACCACCATCATCGAGAAGACCCTGTAGTCACCACCATCATCAGATGCCCCAAACCACGAAATTTGACCTTGGGGTTTGTCGATCTGCTCGATAAAGAGACATGCATCTTGATCGGAATCTTTGTCAGATGGTGGTGTGAATGGCGTCTTTGTCAGATGGTGGATGGCGGTGTGGATGGCGTCTTTGACAGATGGTAGTGTGGATGGCGGTGGAAGCTTGGCGGTGGCGGTGGCGGTGAGGGGATGGTGGTAGGAATGGAGATGGCGGTGGGGAGAACCAGAGGAGAGAGGAATCGAATGAGAGAGAAACATAGGAGCAGGAGCATATAGATGTTAATAACCAAAAATTACAAATATGCCATTAATATACTGTTCACTTTCACATTACTGTTCAATACGTTCGTACATTAATAGTATGTAATTATAAAACGTTGTTACACTTTACGCCTGTTTAGCTTTTTTGTTTCACATTCACCCATGTATTTTTATTCTTTTACTAAAAATCGATTTCCTCACATGCTAAATTTCATGTATTTGTTAGTATGAATTCACGTTTCAACGGCGTTCGAAGTAGACGGTATAAAATCACATTTCGACCTAAGGTTTTGGAAATGAGCCGAATCAAAAAATAATATGTTTACATGCTTATTTTTATGTTTAAGCTGGTCTACGTCTTGACGTAAATTAAAAAAAAAACGTCACTTGGACACGTGCTTATTTTTTATGTACGAAACCTAAAGTTTTTTGGAAGTCAAACATAATACGTTTTCATGCTTATTTTTATGTTTAAGTTGGTCTACGTCTTGACACAAATAAAAAAACGTCATTTTCACCTGTGCTTATGTTTATGTACGAAACGTAAAGTTTTTTGGAAACGTAAAGTTTCCATGCTTATTGTTATGTACGATTTAAGCAGGTTTACATTTAGACGTAATAAAAAACAACTTATTTCCTTACGTGCTTAATTTTATATATGTGTCTGTACAAAATTCACGCTTCGACATAAAGATATATTTTCACATTTTAACATACACAGTATAAATTCACGTTTTGAGTTGGATCACATGTATTGCGTTATCAACCTATACGTTTTCAATTGGACTACATTTTGGCATACGAGTTACTGTACATTTCAATGTCGTTATATCGGATACGTCGAAAGACGCGTTTTTACATGGGTGACATAGTACATAACATTTGGACTAATCCATTTGATGTTTGATATGTACCCACGCCGCAACGCGCGCGTTTCTTACCTCTAGTTATAGATTATAGATAAATGATTGAGAGTTTCGGTATTAAAAAAAAACCCGGAGATTCCTGTTCTTTCTTACACGCTTGAAACTATAATATCCTAAAAGGTTCCTACCAATAATACTCATTAGAGAACATCTTAAAGGTTGATCAAAAGAGTATTAGCAAGGCTCCATGATGGAGCCAAGAGGGAAGATAAAAAGATAACAATTGAACAAAATTTAATATTCTACACAGGCCATATATGATATACATTCGGCCCAACAAAAACCACGAAACTTATATATACAAACGGCCCATCAAACAAAAGTGGTTGCAAAAATGGAATACGCCGTTGCCGGGGATCGAACCCGGGTCACCCGCGTGACAGGCGGGAATACTTACCACTATACTACAACGACATATTTGTGTTTGGTTACTTCAACGTACGAATTATCTAAAACGTTTGATGATGTTGCAATCTGCCACAGCCAATTTTATTGATGGCGTGATGCATATCTGCAACATAACATGATTATCGTAAGAAAACTTTAGTTATATCCTTTGAAAAAGATGAACATCGGGTGAGGTCACTAGTGATGGATGTTGGTTGTGGTTGTTAATAAATAAAAGATCAGTAAGCAAAACCTACATAGACAGTTTATAGCCAGGTATAGTTCTTTTTCTTTTTTTTTCTTTTTTTTTTTAAACAAAAAGTACGGTAACATCTACCATGAAAATGCTTCTAACGACCACTTTCTGGGACTTGAGCGTGCACCACTTTAGTTAGGATAACCACCTGATGTCACTAGAGATACGTTAAAGTTAGTTACAAAGCCTATAAAATTGAAATTTTTTGGTTTTTTAGGATGAAGTAATAGGAAAAAGAGATGATTGGATGAAAACTTCTAGAAGGCCTTTTATTCCCTTGATATTTGTTACAACAGTCCTAAGATTAATATCAACTTTTGTAAAGACAGTTCAAGTTTGAATGGGAACTATATATGCCATCAAAAAGATTACCAAATTCACTTCACCTTCTTTGTTGGAAAATTTATCAACATGCTATCAGCTACAGTTTAGTGCCATATTAATAATCATAATAATATGTCAACATCCATAAAGTATTGATTAGTTAATGGCTTAGTGTTAATCATGAGTGTCTAAATTGGCATATCAACACATTAAACAACACTTATAATCGAACCACCTCACACGTGTCCACGAATCATTTATCGTCTTTAACATATTCTAATGCTAAATTACCCAAAACAGCATACTAGAACCTTTCAAAGGCATGAAACATCGATCACAAAGACTACCATATGATGCGCTAGGATTGGGCGCAAGTCGTTTTCTTTGAATTGTTTAACTTAGTGCATTCTTTTAGCTTTCTTGTTAATGGAAACATGAGTTAAGCCTAGTTAGAGAATTATGATCTAAAGAATATTTTCTTTAGAGATTTAAGTAGTTAGGGGGGCATGAATGTTGTGGGTATATTTGCTAGTTTGTGCCACCTGTGAGAACGCGATTGGTTCCTTTGATAAAGGTAGTTTTTAGAGATTAAAAGATTTCATATCAAGATTTGGAACAAAAAGGTTTGTGCAGATATGGGATAGTGAGATCACCATATAAAGAAATTGACTGGTGGAGGTAATATTTAAAGGAGTTGCTTCAGTTTTAATTGTAGGTTGTGTTGTACATCTTGTAGACAAGAAAACAAGTAAATATTATAAGAAAAAATAAGCAGAAATGGCGGGAATGATCGGTTGGAGAATGCAGGATCAAGAATGGAGGAAGGGACCTTGGACACCTGAAGAAGATGATTTGCTTATTGAATATGTTAAAATGCATGGAGAAGGAAGATGGAGTTCAGTAGCTGGTTGCTCAGGTAGGATTAATAGTTATATGTATTGCTAGATGCTAGGGGCGTTGTAACACCTGGCCCCTCGTAGCACAAATATTGTTTGCTTTGTCTACGAGGAGCTCAAGGATTTGTTTTTCGTTGCCCGGGTGGAGACATCCCAAAAAGTCACCCATACCAGTACTACTCCTACTCCTAGCTACCCGAGCACGCTTAACAGTGGAGTTCTCTCATCCACAACCACTTTCCCAAAACAAGGTGGTGATATTAGAGGTCTGGTATTCCTCATGAAACAAACATCTCTCACGTCCACGGCCGATGTGAGATTTGTTTAGGGTGTTACATGCGTTCATTTAAGAAACGATATAGTTTTGAGAACCAAAACTTGATAATGCATTTGTACGTGTTGATTCATAAGTGTATCATGATATATTTTCAGGGTTAAAAAGATGTGGGAAGAGTTGCAGGCTAAGGTGGGTGAATTATCTAAGGCCTGGTCTCAAGAAAGGTCAACTAACACCTCAGGAAGAAGCCATCATTATTGAACTTCATGCTTTATGGGGAAACAAGTAATGCATCTCTTAACTGTCACACGCACGCACGCACTCACGCACTTGTATTCTATCGTGTTTTATAATAAAACTATATTAATTTGTGCAGATGGTCTACCATAGCTAGATACTTACCAGGAAGAACTGATAACGAAATAAAGAACTACTGGAGAACTAACTTCAAGAACAAAAATACACCATCACAAATCAAAGAAAAGCAAAAACTCAAAGCGTCATTTAGGCGCGACCAATATCTACAAGAAGTAAACGAAACGATGAACAGTTTTGTGTTACCTTACACAGAAGATAACAACAGAAACAAAAAGGATGATGCTTATGCTGTCAAAAGTTCAAGCACAACCAGTGAGCAGCAGCAATATAACCAGTGTTTGATGGCTCAAGATGTTGCGTTCGGGTGGGACGTCGTATCTGAAGACGGATTCTGGAGTGAGTTTCTGTGGGATATGGGCAATTACCATCCAAACCAACCGGTGATGGAACAGTAGTTAGTTTATATATTTGACTTTTATTTGCTTCACTACTTCCGGTTCTTGTAGGATATTCATGAAACAGATTGTGGGCTATGTAGACAAAGCCAAAACCAATGATCCGTTTTTGAATCATTGTCTTGCAACATATGAAATGACTAATGGTGACTGATGTGTTAGTTAAAGAAGAAAATTATTTTTTAAATTTTTCATAACTAATTGGGTTTTGACGTTTTGTTCATGGGTCGCTGGGTCACGGGTTGGTAGCTAACGGTTCAAGTAAAATTAAAAGCGGGTTTGAATTATGTTTAGTTGAATGTTTCTGCATGAATAAAGGAGTCAACGTTGACCTGGCTTTATTCTAGTAGGAATTTAGTTGTATCATAGTCAATAACTCGAATTGTAGTTTGAGTTCCGCATTTTATGGTGAGTGTTTGTTCATTATGTTGTATCATATGCTATATAACGTTGGTTCCAAGTCCATTATTAATAAGGCCGTCCTTGTGGAGGCGTGAGCGACCGGGCGTGAGCCACTAATGTGACTTTCAAGTAACCCGGTCACTTGACTCCGTTGTGGCTAGAGGTGAGCATTAACGCGACCAAAGGTCACTTTCTCTCGTTAACCCACGCTACCACCATCGCTTGTGCTCGCTCTCGCAGGTGATTTCCGGGGTTCGCGTGAGGCTGTTGTGGCTAGGGGTTAACACCGGTGCTAAAACCTCGTTCGCGTTATGCTGCTCGCGCTTCCATAACGGACGGCCTAATATATGAAGATTTTCTTATCTTTTTCTATTCTCTTCATATTTACGTATCTTTTGAGTGTTTTTTAATTAGGGGTCTGAACCAATATATACATATAAGTAACAGTCGTGTACAAAGGCCATATTCAGAAAAAAATGTGAGAAAGATTAAGAATTAACATGTAGGCTTCATGGTTTAGATTTAGGCATGATGTTTTGGGTTGTTTTTGCTAGCAAAACACTAAACACAACAATTTAAACACAAATGCAATGTATTATAGAATGCAATGTATTATAGACATGAAATTTAAAACACAACAATTTAAAACACATGTACTTGACATTTTAGCCTAAACAATCCAAAACTTAATGACTAAGTCCAAAAACTAAAGCCTAACTATCAATTTTTATTTCTTCTCACACTTCTCACAAAACATGGCCTTTATGTTGATTATATTAATGAGAACATGAGGTATGAACAAAAGATTTAATCATGTGTACCTGATATGCTTAACCGTTCAGGAACCTCGGTAATGGAAGACATCATCATCTTGATTGGGTTCCCTTTAGTGTGTACACTAATGATGGCTAATGATCACAAAGTGATCGAATAAGAGAGAGGTGGGTGGCGGCTACATTAGGTTATGGTGTTATTAGAGTCCAACCTAATACCTCTTGTTATCTCTCTATTTATACACACAGAGGACACCCTAATAAGGTTTAGTAAGGGCAATTCCGTCCATCAAAGAATCACCAATTATAAACTTAGGGATATTTTAGTAATTGATCAATATAATATAAATGATAATGATGGACATATAATAAATATAATATACATAATTTATATTTATTCTAACATTCTCCCACTTGGCTGAGTAATCATTTATTATGAGTATTATGTAAGTCTGTAGAGATTTATACTCATTTTAGTTCTAAACTCAAAATGTAGCAGAGAAATACAACCGTTAAGTCTTTATTCGACTTAGGACCCCCATTAATCATACTACACCCAAATTTAAAACTTAACATTAGGATCAATTAACGTTATGCCCTTAGTTGATTTGTTATATTATTGTCTTTATGCCATTATGCTAGCTTAGCATACTAATAGACAAACAAATCATTATGAGGAAAATTAATCATTAGTCATAAGTCATTCATAGTACGATATGCAGTTGTACATGGTCATTAGTAATACCCTTTTCTCTTAGTTGGCCCGTTAGTGAGACTTATGGGTGGTAGACCTTTAGTTATTGGATCCATAAGCATATCACGAATGCATTCGATACAAAATTTTGATTTCCTCTATTTGTTCTTAATCGTAAGTGAACAATAATTTCGTATCGAACTCTAATGCAACTCCTCTCAAACTGTTACTGTTCGAGAAATTAGGGCAGCTGACTTTATCATAGTAAGTCTTCAACTTAGTATTTACATGGAGTTAATAAGTTATGAGTCAACTGTTAAATTTACCAACAACATTTAATGACCATTCTATTGTGATCAGCAACACATTATGTCATGATAACTTAGGTTGTTGTTAACAGTTCCTTATGACTCCCCCATAAGACAGTTATGTCTGCTGACGTTATAATATACCCTGAAATTGACACTTGATTTCCTTTGAATATAACAAAGTTAGAATAAGAGTAGTCAATCACTTTAGGTTCTCATTTCTTCTGGTGTCAATCGTGTCGGGTTGATGGGTTGACGGGTTTATGGGTTGCGGGTTGGCGGGTTGGCGGGTTGATGGGTTGAAATGTGCAACCCGAACCCGACCCATATTATTATTCGTATCAAATATTTCAACCCTAACCCGACCCACATAAAATACGGGTCAACCCGAAGACGACCCGTTTAACCCATATTTTTAAACGAGTCATACATGTTCATGAGTTATAAGCGGGTTGTTGGGTTGTAAGCGGGTTATCAATAAAATGTTTAATGGTTAGTATATAAATGTGACAAATAAATAATATAGTGTGCAAAAAATAACACAATTATAACTAACCATGTAAATAGAAATGAAAAAATAAACATAAAAATATAATAGATTTTTTTTTTTCTAAATACTTAAACGGGTTAACGGGTCAACCCATTTTATATATATGTCAACCCGAACCCGACCCATTTTTAATATGGGTCGACCCGAACCCGACCCGTTTTTTAAACGGGTCGTGTTACTTGACCCAAATCTGTTTTTTTCCGTGTCGGGTTCGGGTCGGTTTTCGGGTCGTGTCAATAATTGCCGCCCCTAATTGTAGTCTCTTGTTTCTTAAAGATATTGTAATGTTCCATTAGATGCTTTTCATCAAACTAGACAAGTCTAGTACTAAGCAATATGAACAATATCATAAGCAAGCATAGACTTAAATTTACATAAGTCTTCTAATTAATGAAGCATAAGGTAATAATCTCATTTATCCTATTATCCTCTAAAAGAGAGCAATGTTGTATGTTACATACTTAAGGACCCGCTTAGAGTAAAATTTATGGGATGAAACTAATATCCCGTTGGGTCTATCTCGGTATATTTTGATTCCTATCATGTAAGAGGAATCCCCGATGTTCATCATGTCAAAAATTATGCATGAACAATGCTTTGACTTAGGTAACATATACTTGTAAAAAGAAATGTCATCTATGTAAGGACAAGTTTTCATTAGTTACTCCTACTCATCTTGAGGTAGGTTCTTTAATCCACTTAGTTCTTGATGAAGAGAATTTCATTATGATCCCAACACATTTTATGCTTGCATTAACCCATACATGGATCTTATTGACTTACAGATTAAGTGTTCTTACCCTTCAGTTTAGAACTTTCAGGTTGCTTAATGAACATGTAGGTCATCGTTATGGAAAGTTGTCTTAATGTCGATCTAATGTGGCTATTAGTTATTATGAGCTACTAGGACGGTAATGATCATCAAAGAAATCTTTTGTAATACAGATAATAAGATTCTTTGATAATCTAATCTGTCCTTAAGTATAATCTTTTACAATCAATCTTATTTTACAACGTTCCCATTCGGATCTGGTTTAATTATGAATACCTTTAGGTTATTCAACCAAATCCCAAACGTTATTCTAAATTATGGAATGAGTTATGCTAATAATAGCTTTATTCCATTTAGAAGATTGATTGATACTAATGATTTAATTAGAAGAGGTAGGATCAGTAAACTTTCCAAAATCCATTTTTTGTGTTAGTCATGAAGGTTACATAATCATCAAATTTAATGGGCTTTTAGACCCAGATGACCTCCTGAGTTGAACATTGGGTTTATTATGATACAAACTTAACTTTAGTTAGGTGTTTTTATTTTCAGGTATATAAAGAGCAATATTAGTTTCTAAGTGCGTAAGAGTTGGTGCAGTAAGGTGTACAAGAGGAATAATCGAAGTTAAATTCGGAGTTAAACTTAATGAGTCTCGAATTTTAATAAGTCTCTCCCCCGCATCTTGTACTTCCGAAAAGTCATAATAAGGACTTTTAGTGCTCCCACTTACCTTAGAGATCTTAATGAATTCAGCATGCTTAACGCTATGTTCCCGAGTTTAACAAATGAAGGGAGAGAAGAGAAAGAGAATTAAGGAGGGAAAAGAAAGAGAGTGGAAAGAAAAAGTTTAATTAACTAGTGTGTTCCCGAGTTTTAAGGAAATAGAGAGGAAAGTAAGGATTTTATGTTTAAAATAGCATTTCCTTCCAAATCTCTCCAATTTGGAAGGATGAAAAATGAAGGAAATGAGCCAAAATTTTCCTTCCATTTCCCCTCCTTTCTCTCTTTAAAAAAACTCTGGAACACAATTTTTCCAAACATCCTTTCAAATCCTTTCTTTTCTTTCGTTAAATGAAACTCGGAAACACATTGTAAGATCTAACATTGGGAAGATCCATAGATTTTAATAGAGAAAACAACCTAATGATGTTTATTGTCGTTTCTCTTGATGAAGATTACTTTAGTAAGAAATCTAAGTCTGCCCATATTTAGGCATCCACAAAACTTTGTTAGGAGTACGTTAAATGCTAAGGAGACAAGTTGTGATAGAGCGTTGTCCAGTGCAAGAGGTGTAATTTGAGGATAAATCAAATTGTTGTTCCCCCCCACCTCTGTAACTTTTGCAAGTTATACTTAGGACACTTAATGCTCCCACTAATCTTCCAGGTCTCTTAGTACCTCCACATAGTAAGTTTTAGTGATGCGCATGAACGAGAATATTTCATATATTTTATACTTGATTTCCCTTATTTGTCCAGATTTCATAAGAAATTTAAGGACATACTTAGAGGGATTCTTATTAAGTATATATGAATTGATTTCTTTAATACTTTTGTCGCTAGGAAACGCAATAGATATTTTATCTAAGCTCCACTAATGTCAATTAGTTATGACTTATGATGGAAATCCATTTATTCCTTACGCCATTTAATGTTTAGGGCGTTTAACACATGCTTTAAAGTCACTGAGAATGAGATTTGATAGACAAGCATCCTTTAGTGACCTGATCATGATTTCTCATAAAATTTTGGTCTTAGTGGATGAATTGCACGAGCCTCTTTTTCCTTTGTTAAATATTCATTTTCATGATAACAAAGTTGTGAAAACGTTATTGGATCATCTAGTTTTATTTCATAAGGTTTCTATTCAGATAATGACAACAAACAATATGGGAGTTTAACTTAATAGTGGCTTTGGGTTGGTCATTAAAACCTTGTAACTGTCAAAAATTGTAGCTTTTAGTATTGATACTAAATTCTAAGTAATCTTAAGAATATTGTAAGGTATCATAAAGCTTCAATACTAAGATTAGTTATTAATGGTTAATAGACCCTTAATTTTGCCACTAACTCTCATCTTAAGTATTTGTTGAATTATGGTAAGGAAACTTATAAAACTAGACTCAACCATCATGTGTTAATTGGAATTCATTAGCATTTGTGGAGTTAAATATCCTTAATTTGGCACTACATATCTTAGCCAGCTGTTCCCATTTCTTATGGGTAATCTCATTTCTTATGCCTATTCTTAATGGCACAGTTTTGCTTACTAAGACTTTCCCTTTGGTAATTATTCTTCCTCTTTTAGGTTTAATGGTAGTAAGGTGAATAACATCAACTTTTCTAGTTTAATGCGTTCCTTTTCCTGTACGTAATTCGCTATCAACACACTCACTTTACTTTGATATTTCTAAGTGTTATAGTTGATTCATAATACATCTAATCGTACTAATGGAAAAGTTATTATGCACTAGAAATTTATTGATTTCCATGTGTAACCCCTTAGCTTTATGTGCCATATCATGTTATTCAATATTAAGATGTCACAGATCCCATTTAACCATAGAGTTAGACTTACTTATTTCATGCTTCTTAGGAATTCGTTATATTCTTTCATTTTCATAGATAATACATTAGTCTTAGGAATTTCAGAATCTTTAATAGCTCACCTGCTAGGAATCAGTAAAAGCGTTATTGGTTACCATAAGAGACATTTTGTGTATCCCACTTTCTTATGCTCAATGTTATTTTGTAATACTTTATCAGATAGAGCGTAAGAATGTTATGTCTTAAGAGGTAATTTAAGACTTAATAAGAACAAAATTTAAGAAAACTCTTTTTGTTTTGATAATTAGAGTGGATCAATTACTTGAGATAGTAATTTATAGAAGAATGTGAGATTAGTTTCGAGTTATGGGTATTGATGTAAGGCAAACTTAAAGTTATGATCATTATATTAATGAAGGATCATTAATTGCGAGGATCAATTTTGTAATGAAGATGTGATACTATAATAACACCAACATAAGCTACTTAAATAACATGCTCTAGCTTTGGCTATACGCTATTTATTTAAGTATTAAATTGCTAACAGTGAATGTAACACATTACCTTTAGACAGAAGTGAGACACTCAAAGTTCTAATGCAATACACTTGGTTCACCAACATAATCTGTTACACATCACATTTGGGCAGAAGTGAAACATTATGGAAATTATGTGAACCAAGCTACAATGCTTAACGAGACCTTATATAACGAACTAATGTAACACATCACATTTGGGCAGAAGTGACACGTAAAATGTTATTTCAAGTTAAGCAAGGTTTTGGAAATAATGTTTTGAATAAACTTGATACATGAGATTTTATCAAAACTCCAAATTTATTAGAGATCCCGGAAACTAATGGGTTCTCAACGAACTAATAGGTTCTCGATAATCTTATGAGTTCCCTAAAAAAATCTGAGTTCTCGAATTAATCTTGTGAGTTCTCGAAAAGTAATGAGTTCTCGGATTAATCGTATGAGTTCTCGGATTAATTTTATGAGTTATCTTAATTTAAATGAGTTCTCGAAAAACTTATGGGCTCTCAAAACATAATGAGTTCCCAGAAAATTAGATGAGTTCCCGAGAAAGAGAGTTAGTTCTCGGTTTTGGGTGGTTTTCAAATTTAATGATGTTCTCGAAAGTAATATGGTTCTCGAATTTTGATTATGTTTCTCGGTTTTTTATTATAGTTCTCGAAAAATAATGCGGTTTCTCGAAGAAGTTATGGTTCTTGATAACTACTAGGTTCTTGAGAAAATTAATGTTCTCGGAAATGAGTGTTGAGACCGAGAAATGTAGTTCATGAACCATTAAATCAAGAACCTATGCCTCGAGAATGCGTGAGCCGTGAACCTAAACCTGTAAACCTGACAAAATCAAGAACCTAATAATTCGAAAACTAATGAATTCATAAACTAGATAAAACGAGAACCTAAATTAGAAAACTAATAACCCGATAAGGCTAGTTTGCGATTCTTAGGGGATTTTGATTATAATTTCCAAATATCCTAGGTGTATTTATATCTATCCAAGTCTATTAGTTCGAATAAAAATAAATAAATAATTTTTTTTTTATTCAAAATTTGGAGATAAAGTTACACAATTTTAGAAAACATAATCAAGTCATAATTCTATCCCAAAAATAAGGGGATTCCTTCGAAATTTTAATGTCTGTTAGAATAATTAGGATGAACATCTTCGAAGATTAACAATTAATCATAATAAATTTTATTATATTTCATCAACATTATGATGAAAGAAAAATATTAGGCACTTTAGTGTTGGTTCTAAAAGCATACCTTTTGACCATTAACAAAAGATAAACATGCCTTAGATATTTAATAGGCATCGATAATTTCATAAAATCTATTAATATATATAAAAGAATTGAACATTACTGACGTGGCGTGCAATGGTGCCTTCAACCTCTCCATGAAACTGCCACGTTGCATCATAAATGAAAGATTTTAGTATTTTTGAATTATTTCCTTTTTTAATTAAAAAAGAGATAAACATAAAACCCTAAATTTATCTCTCTATCTCTTAATTTTCAATTACTAAAATTAAATTGAGTTATTTTAGGAAAAAAGAATTTAAAAACAAATTTAAATTTTTCTCTCTTATGTTCCTCTCATAATTTTTAAACATTAATATCTTTTATATTCGAGATTTTTTAAATAAAAAACTTACACCAAATTAACGAACGTTTAATTATCTTTCCAACGAGTACCATAGTGCTATATAAAAAACGAAAAAAAAAGCGACTATTTTTTGTGGGGCTATGTTCATACAGAAAAAAAACACAAAGTGTTCAGGTTATTCATTAATCATGTTTTTTTCTTTTAAATCGGGTTCTTATCTACGATGTTGAAATTCAGCCCAATCGCCATGCTATCATTGAATTTTACTCTTCTAAAGATGGATAGGTATACTTCATCAAGAGAAGCTAGGAGAAAGAATCGCGCAACACTTCAACACATGGTGTCACTTTATAGCAAAGTTATTTTTTATTTATTTAATTACAAGAGTAATAATTATTAGTATTAGTATTAGTATTATTAGAATGATTATATTTTTCAACCCCTATCATGAATTCTACATCTATATAAGTCAAAGTCAAATTGTAACATATTTTAAATTACGTGAAGATGATTATATGTTGAAGGTTATCCTTTTAATACTGTATTATGTTTAATATGGTTTATGCTTTTTATTTTTTTTAACTTTTTAAATAATTGTTTTTTTAACTAAGATTGATTATGTTTAAGTTATTTACTCTTTTCGTGATTTGAGTTTTCTTCTTTTATCATTTTTTATCATTTTTTATTAAATCATATTAAATTTTTCAACCCCGGGAACTTCCCAGGGTAATCAGCTAGTATTCTCATAAAATAATTATACCAATTTTACTTTGGCTTCAAAACTAATAGGCCGCAGTATGGTTATCATGAATTTATTGGTGAATTCTTATTCCACTTATATTTATGAAAGTTAATGAGAGAAAAAAAAAAAATTATTTAATGATCTTCTAAAATCGATTTCCTTGTTATGAATTGTTTTCTTAGAGAATCAAGGTATGCAGTTATTTTCATGATTGAATTTATATAATCAACATCGCTCTGATACTACATGTTGATTATATTAATGAGAACATGAGGTATGAATAAAAGATTTAATCATATGTATCTGATATGCTTAACCGTTCAGGAACCTCGGTAATGGAAGACACCATCATCTTGATTGGGTTCCCTTTAATGTGTACACTAATGATGGCTAATGATCACAAAGTGATCGAATGAGTGAGAGGTGGGTGGCGGCTACATTAAGTTATCGTGTTATTAGAGTCCAACCTAATACCTCTTGTTATCTCTCTATTTATACACACAGGGGACACCCTAATTAGGTTTAGTAAGGGTAATTTCGTCCATCAAAGAATCACCAATTATAAACTTAGGGATATTTTAGTAATTGATCAATATTATATAAATGATAATGATGACCATATAATAAATATAATAAACATAATTTATATTTATTCTAACACTTTTTACACTAATCTCACCCTGTATCTATACATATAATAAACCAAAGCCATTTTATTGACATGACATTCAAAGAGGGTATTCTCTTTATTGAGTGTGTCATGTGTCATCCCATGTGGCAAGGCCTTTATTTTAGAAAAATAATTTAAAATTTAAAAACAAAATTAGATTTTTATCTCTAATGTTTCCTCCCATAACTTTTAAACGTTAATATCTTTTATACAAGAGATTTTTTAAAGAAAAAAATTACACCAAATTAACGAGCGTTTTATTATCTTTCCAACGAGTACCATAGTGCTATATAAAAAACGGAGAAAAAAACGACTATTTTTTGTAACTCGACAGGTATTGTGTCAGGTTTGGAATTAGTTTAAAAAAAATTGTGGGTTTGGGTCGGACCTGGGATTAGGTGATACCCGACCCAATTACCCCTTTTTATATTAGAATATGATAACTTAAGGCAGAGATTTGTTTAAAATAATAATAATAATAATAATAATAATAATAATAATAATAATAATAATAATAATAATAATATTCATTAATCATATATTGACAAGTCATTAATTATGTTGTCATATTAGATATTTTATTATGTCATATTAGATATTTAACCCGGGACGCTCTCCAACAGGTAATTGCTATGTTTTCTTTTTCTACCATATTCTGAAATAGCTCAAATTTTATTGTATGCGGTTAAAAACCTTTGACTAAATGTATTAGTGCTAAACAATCTATGTCTCTTTGAAGTGCTTGGGATATTAATATTCTGTTTTAGGTGTTGATGTTGTAAGGTGAAATTGATCTTTTGGTAAAAAAAAAAATTTAAGTATCTAATGTAAGTTGATACATAGATGTCATTTTTATAGTTTAGATATTTCTAATTTTATTCACTTACTTATATTTCTCAACCTGGGACGCTCCCAGGATATAAGCTAGTGTAATTATATATACAAATCAACTTTTTGTAGATTATTGTTTTATCACGTGAGTGAAAATATTTTATGATTCTTAGCGTTTTGGATTCCAAGTAGAAACCCAATACACAAGTGAAGTTATGCACACTACACTAATGGTAAAAACATGATCGTAATTGAGTCATGAGCATCGTTTTAAGGCTTTGGGTTGTACCTTAACATCTAAGGGTGTTAATGATGATGTAACATTTTAACCTTCATTGCACATCATTCCTTCAGATATATTAAGGGGCGTTAGACTGGCTCCAAGTTAACCTGTTAACAAAAATCAAAAGAGATAAAGTTAAAGGAAAGTGGTAGAGTTAAGGGTATCGATTCTCTACCACTTCCCTATGAACATAACTTCAAGATTTAACCATTTTCCAAAGACGGAATCAGAGAACCAAGTCAGTGTTAAAAAAAATAAATAAATAAACAAAGAAGACCATCGACATGATGAATCTAAGTAACTGACAACTGAATCACGAATTTTACATGTGAAAACAGATGATAAAAAAATTAAAAAAAAAAATTCCCAAATAAAAAGCCCATTAGCACCTCTTTTCTCATTTGAGCCCATCAGCACTTGACTTGACTTGAGCCCATCAACGAAAACCCAGTATCAGAACTTTTGTACTCACGCGGCCAATCAGTACAGAACCAACAATAAGCCCATATACAGAAGACCAAACCTCGGAACATTAAAACGAATTTGCATTAGTATCAAATAAATATAATTTTAAGTATAAAACTGAATATAAGTATAAGTCTAGGGGTGCAAACGAGCCGAGCTACTCGCGAACTACTCGAGCTCGGCTTGAAAAAAGCTCGAAAGGAGCCGAGCCTAAACGAGCTCGAGCTCGAGCTCGAGCCCGAGCCTGAAAACCAAGCTTGTTTAGTAAACGAGCCCGAGCTCGAGCTTTGTTTATCGAGCTCGAGCTGGCTCACAAGCCTTAACGAGCCTACTATTTATATAAATTTTAATTAATATATTAAATATGTATTTAAATATAATAATTAATATTTATAAAACTATGAATAAATAACTAAATTATATATAAAATAAGTATTACAATTAATATAAATTAATTATTAACTAATAAACGAGCCGAGCCGAGCCCGAGCTCGAGCTCGAGCTTGAAAACCTACCTTCGAGCCGAGCTCAAGCTTTTATAACTTAAACGAGCTCGAGCTCGAGCCTGATCGAGCTCGGGCTCGGCTCGTTTGCACCCCTAAGTATAACTTTCAACATCCCCCTGTATTAGTATCATAAGATAATCTATATATATAGGGTAGGGTTCATGTGAGAACCACCCTTTAGAAAGAGAACCAAGGAACCAATGTGACCACAAACAAAAAATATCTAAAAACCCCACTTCCATCCCCTAAAAACCTAAACCCACCCACCCCCACTCCCTAAAAACCTAAACCCCTCATCCCCTACCCCCCCCCCCCCCCCAATTGTGAAATGCACATGTGCAGCCAACCCCACACCCCCCCCCCTAAAAAACCGAAACGCTCCACCCCATCCCCCAAAAGCTAACCCCACTCCCACCGTACATAAAAACTAAACCCTAAAGCTAAACTCCTTAAAAAAACCTAACTATAATAGTGAAATGCACATATGCATGTAGTACAATTGTCTTATTTTATAGTTTTATATAAAGTTTTTTTTTTAAGTTTATTCACCAACAACCCCAAAAACCTAAACCCCCCACCCCATCCCTCCAAATACCTAACCCCCTCATACGATACCAAAAAACTAAACCCTAAAGCTAAACCCATAAAAAAAAAACCAAACTATAATAGTGAAATGCACTTCGCGTCCATTTAATGATCATTGAATAAAAAAATTTCCACCTTATATATCATACTAGCGGGAATGCCCGCGCGTTGCCGCGGGTACTTACGTTTTATTACCGCACGTTGCGCGATGAAATCCACGTAATTTATTTTTAAAAACAATTGATGAAGATCAAATTTGTACAAACAAAATAATTTACAAAAATGATCTTCTGGAAAAGGCAATCTACCTTAGTATTAAATCGAAAGAAGTTACTATTCAAAGGTTGTTAATGGGTGGTCAAATATAATGAAAGCTAGGGTCATCCACGAGAAGATGTTAACTCATATGTGTATCATATATGCAACAAATTTGGTATACTAAACCTTGATATATTATTGCAACATGTGGTAATTAAGTTACTAATTATGTATGATAAACTTTTTAAAATGAAAAAAAAAAAGATCTTACTCTTTTTAAACGTAGTAAATTCGTTTAGTTTACTTATACCTGGGGTGATTCGGGTCATGTTTTATGGTGGCTAATAAAAAAAATAGCTAAAAAATTATCATGGTGAATGGGTTGTAGGCAAACACATAATGAGAAGGTATAAAGGTACCATGATATGAAATGTCCAGCCTTTTGTTCAACTCCAGTCTTGTTCAACTTTCTCTGCAAGATTTTTAGAAAATATAGGTGTGACACCTGACAAATTCTGGTTAACAACGTTGTCTAGATGAAAGTCTACCTTAGCGAGTCACGCGTATATTGTACTTAACTGGGTTAGTTAAGTCGGGATATGGTTCGGGAACTATTGGTTAGTCTAGAAGATCATTGGATGTTGGTCTAGAGGTTCGGTAGATGTCGGTCCTTAGCCAAGTGTACAAACGGTGACGATTTGTAGGATCGTCAGGGCATACGGAACGTACGAGTCTCGAGTCCCGGGAATTGGTGAACGAGTGTAAATATGTGTATTTACTTGTGTTATGTGTTTACAATCATTATGTGACTTGTCGGTACATGAATATGCATTAACATATGTTAAAACGGGGTTTAACGCGCAAAACACACAAGGCCAAACCCTATAGGCGAGTAGGAGGTCTACTCCCCTATAGGGGAGGCGAGTAGGGAGCCCATAAGGGCGATTAGGCCCTACTCGTGTGAGTTATGGGCGAGTAGGCCCCTAATCACATGAACATTAGGCGATTACAAGCCCTAATCGCATGAACTGCTGCACAATCGCATGTAACGTGCTGGAACGACTAGGAACGCCTATAAATACAACACTTAACCTCCTAAACTCCCTAATATCAACCCTAGTCGTCCCATAACCGCCCCAAACACTTAAACAACCTCTGGAAGGCGATTTTGATCAAAAACACAAGGTTTCAAGGTCTAACCATCATTCTTTTACAATTCTAAGGTTTGATTCTCACCCATAACACTTTGTGAACGTTTTTAATAAATCCCTAATGGTCCAGACCTGTTCATAAACGAAAAAGCTTTCTGAAAATCGTCAATAAGGGTTGTTAAACAGATTATAACTAATTAACATGCGTTATGGGTATGTATGATTAGAAAGATAGGATTTTTATGGATCTTGATGATGTTTTGATGTATTATCATGCTAGGTCAGAATTAATATTGTTAGTATGATGATAGAAAACTCAGTAATCGGATAATAGGGTTATGATTACATGCGTTAATTGATGTTGCATGCTATGTGAATAGTGTTTGGATTGTTTTGGGTTGCATGCAGGACTGATTATACGAGGTTGAACGAAGGGTTTTGGGTTAAACATGTTTAGGATAGTGTTTGGGATGATATTGGGTAGTTACACACGTTCTGGATCTGATTTGGAGCGTTGAACGCGCGAAAAACCGGAACAGCATGGTTACAGGCGAGTAGCAATGCTAATCGCCTATAACTCATGCGATTACAAGGCTAATCGCCAATAAATAGGCGAGTAGAAGCCTAATCACTAGTAAGTTAGGCGAGTAGAAGCCTAATCACTAGTAAGTTCATGCGAGTAGCCCTAATCACTAGTAAGTTCAGGGGAATAGCCCCTAATCGCATGAAGTAAAGGGGAATAGCCCCTATTCGCCTATAATAGGGGCGAATAGGATGTCTAATCACTAGTTGACTTTCCTAATCACTAGTTGACTTTTCCTAATTGCGTGTACTGCTGCTGTAAGTGTAAATTAGCATTCCGAGACCCGATTTCACATGTAGAAACATGCTAGGAACTCCGTAACATGTCTAATAACTTGGTAACATATATTTGGATGTAATTCGGTGATACGTGAACTATGTGCTATAACTTGTTGTGTGTGTTAACGTATGTTAAGTGTAGATGCGTTATTGAATGTTTTGGAGCGTAAACATAACACGGGGAGTCTCGGGTCACCAATGGGATGTCGAGTCTTGTCAATTGGGTCAGTTAAACAGTCACGGTATTTTCAAAACGAACTGGGTTATGGTCTGGACATCTAGGGACTAATTAACCTGCGGGTTATTAGTCTAAGTACTTGTAACTGTCGTATGTTAGGTCGCCACTGTACGGGACTAACATAGCAGCTGAGTTACTCGGGATTAGGAGTAAAGCAACTTAAGGTGAGTTTACGGCCCCTCTTTTAACTGGTTTTACGAATTTCGGGGGAGAAAACATGTGTTAAAACAACTATTTGGTAACCACTGTCATACTATGGGTTCTAACGTATACTACACGATCTTTGGAAGTCCCGGGGGGAACCATGAATGTGCGGGTTTGCACAACGGGGAAATGTGAATAGCGCTATTGGGAGTGACCAACCCCGCTCGTCGACTTGGAGGGTCGGCGGGTGCATATTGTCTCAAACAGGAACAACAGGAACAACAGGAACATACATCGGGCATACTTTTGGTATTCGAGTTAGTAATGGTTTTCCAATCGTGGTAGTAACAAAACGTACGCCTAGCTAGCGTATACTGGTTTTCTATTGGTTATAGTATGGACAGGTGGACTTGGTACTTGGATACAAAACCTGTAAACTCACCAGCATTTTTGTGCTGACGTAAACTTTTACATGTTTTCTCAGGTCGCTAAGGTAGCACATGGAACTAGGGCGCACGCGTCTGCACGGCGTCTAGATAGAGTTGCATGATTTCACAAACATTGAACTTGATTTATTTATGTTGGATTTTATTTGAATAAGCTTCCGCTGTAAACGGGAATATTAAACTGTGTTTTGAAATTACATTTTAATTCATTTAGACTTGTTTATTGTGATCGTTGGTTTGGATCCTGGTTTGTCATGCGCCTCGCGGTAAAACTCCGCAAGTGGATTTTGAGGGTGTGACAGATTGGTATCAGAGCCAATGGTTATAGTGAACTAGGACTGCATGTAGAGTCTAGTCTATAGCCGAGTCGCACACACTAGACGATCACATGGTACTAAACGTTATAGTGGTTTACGTATGGTCTTGTCGGGGTGTCTCTAAATCGTTAGTATTTCTACGTTACATCATCCGTTCTATCTTAGGTTGGGTTACTTGTTTTCTAGGCAGTGTGGTCTATTGGAGTAACTCGTGTACTCTTGAGATTTGTCCAAGGCTCGGACATCTCCCTTTCGCACTCCAATAGAAACACTTGTCATGAACTACCGTAGTATTACGGTGTGTAGCTAAGAGTCTATGTTCGGTGATTTGATCTTTGAACTAGGAGAACACTTGGAGGACCATGTAGAGCGTTTTATCATTTTGGGTGCACACAAAATCATAAAACGAAATGCATGGAAGCACTAGTGAGCTCTGGGTTTGAGGGGATAGTCCTGGATTGGATCTAGCTTTAATCTTGTGAACATTAGTGGTTATCTTTAACTACGAAACTAAAATTTCTCGTTCTTTCTGCCAGAATCATGTCTGGAGTGCGTGGAGGACGAGGAGGTGGTCGCAATGGTGGACGCGGTGGTGGTCGCGGTGGTGCTGGTGGTCGTGGTGGAGGAATTAACCTATCACAGGCTGATCTGAATAACTTGCTCCAGGCTGCCTTTCAGTTAGGGCACAACGGTGGTGGTAAGTTGTTTATCTGTTTTCTTTGCCTCATTGGTGAACCTTGTGTACGTTATTCGTGGTTTCTCATACGTTTCATTTCAGGTGGTCCTGTTGACCCACCCCCACCCATGTGCACCTATAAGATGTTCCGGGACTGCAAGCCCCATGAATTCTCTGGCACCGAGGGTGCGGTTAGCTTGCTTAGGTGGTTGGAGAAAGTGGAGTCGGTATTTCTGATGTGTAACTGTCTCCCAGAAGATCGGGTGAAGTATTCTGCTGCGTTGTTTCAGGACGTGGCATTGACTTGGTGGAATGGTATCACCCAGAACATGGGGATTGGGGAGGCATATGCTATGCCATGGGAGAACTTTGTGCAGTTGCTGAAGCGGGAGTATTGCCCGAGGGAAGAAGTACAGAAGCTGGAGCATGAGGTATGGAACCTCAAGATGACTGGATCGGAAATCGAGAAGTATACTGTGAGGAGGAATGAGTTGGCGGTGCTGTGTCCCGACTTGCACGTGCCGGAGTATCGTAAGATTGAACATTATGTCTCAGGGTTGGTGCCGGAAATTGCAGGGTTAGTGGCTGCTGGGAATCATCCTACTTATGCGGAGGTAGTTCGATCCGCACATAGGATGACTAATTTAAAGGTGAATGAGGGGATTTTACCGGCGAAAGGTTCGACTGCTAAGGCTCCAGAGAACAATAAGCGCAAGTGGGAGAATGACGGAAAAGGATCTGGGTCTACACAGCAGGGAAAAAGGTTTGATAATGGGGGTTCATCGGCTTCGGGTAACAAGCAGGGTGGTTATGCGGGAAAACTGCCCAAATGCAACAAGTGTGGACGCCATCACCAAGGGAACTGCGACAGTAACCGTTGTCACCGCTGCCAGCGAACTGGGCACTATGCTAAGGATTGTCGGGTTACACTTCCATCGACTCAGGCTCCGACTAACAGCTCAGCTCCGACTACTCAGGGGACTACAGGGAAACAAGGGTGCTACAACTGCGGTGACACTGGGCATTACAAGAAGGATTGCCCAAAACTGAAACAGGGTGGAAACAACGGGAATGGTAACAACGGGGGCGGCGGCAGAAATGCACGTGCCTTCGTCATTGGAGCTGCTGAGGCTAGGCAGGACCCTGATACAGTCACCGGTACGTTTCTTCTCAATAATCACTCTGTTAGCGTGTTGTTTGATTCCGGTGCCGACAAGAGTTTTGTATCCAAGAATGTTAGTCGACTGCTAGATGTAGTATCTGTACCATTAGAGACCAAGTATATTATTGAGTTGGCTGACGGTAAAACGATTGAAGCTACTAGTGTTCTTCGGGAGTGTCAGTTAGAGTTGTCGGGTTTATCGTTTCCCATCGACCTTATGCCGGTACCATTGGGTAGTTTTGACGTTGTGGTAGGAATGGATTGGTTATCTTTGTATCGCGCGGAGATCGTCTGTTACGATAAGGTTATTCGCATTCCTCTCCCTGATGGAGAATTTCTTTCTGTATACGGTATCAAGGGTGGTGTTTCGCTAAACATCATCTCTAGCATGAAAGCCCTTAAGTGTCTTCGAAAGGGTTATCCAGCCGTTTTGGCGCTCTTATCTGTTTCCACTAGTGATGAGAAGAAGATTGACGACATTCCGGTGGTACGCGAATTTCTTGATGTTTTTCCCGATGATTTATCTGGTCTTCCTCCTCATCGACAAGTCGAGTTCGGTATTGATCTCGTACCAGGGGCTGCTCCTATTGCTCGGGCCCCTACCGTCTTGCACCTCCCGAGATGCAGGAATTGTCTAGCCAGTTACAGGAACTCTTGGACAAGGGTTTCATCCGGCCAAGTTCTTCCCCTTGGGGAGCCCCGATTTTATTTGTCAAGAAGAAGGATGGGAGTTTCCGATTGTGTGTAGACTACAGAGAACTGAACAAGTTGACCATCAAGAACCGTTATCCTCTTCCACGTATCGATGATCTATTCGACCAGCTCCAGGGTTCTAGTTATTATTCCAAGATCGATTTGAGGTCCGGTTATCACCAGCTGCGCGTCAGGGAGGCTGACGTTGCAAAGACTGCTTTTCGAACACGTTATGGCCATTTCGAATTCTTGGTCATGCCTTTCGGTCTCACGAACGCACCGGCGGTTTTCATGGACTTGATGAACCGCGTCTGTAAACCGTATCTGGACAAGTTTGTCATTGTGTTTATTGATGACATTCTGATCTACTCCAAGAACGAGACCGAACACGGGAAACATCTGCGGTTAGTTTTGGAGCTCTTGCGACGAGAACAACTTTACGCCAAGTTCTCAAAGTGTGACTTTTGGTTACGCGAAGTTCAATTCCTAGGACATGTGGTTAATGAACTAGGAATTCATGTCGATCCAGCAAAAATCGAAGCGATCAAGGACTGGGGAGCACCAAAGACGCCAACTGAGGTGCGGCAATTCCTAGGCCTTGCGGGCTATTATCGTCGTTTCATTCAGGGGTTCTCGAAGATTGCTCAACCCCTCACCACTCTCACTCAGAAGGATAAGAAGTTCGACTGGGGTGAATCACAAGAGTCCGCGTTTGAGGAACTAAAGTCTAAACTGTGTTCTGCTCCTATTCTGTCTTTACCTGAGGGTCCTGATAATTTTGTCGTTTACTGTGATGCTTCCATTCATGGACTCGGTTGCGTGTTGATGCAACGCGAGAAAGTGATTGCGTATGCTTCTCGTCAACTCAAAGTGCACGAGAAGAACTACACAACTCATGACTTGGAGTTGGGTGCCGTGGTATTCGCGTTGAAAATTTGGAGACATTACTTGTACGGTACCAAATGCACCATCTACACCGATCACAAGAGTCTCCAACACATTTTCGACCAACAACACTTGAACATACGGCAGCGTCGCTGGATCGAACTTTTGAACGATTATGATTGTGCTATTAAGTACCATCCTGGCAAGGCGAATGTTGTAGCAGACGCCTTGAGCAGGAAGGAATCTTCTAAACCTCGTCGCGTTCGGGCGTTGCAGCTCACTATCCATTCGTCGTTACCTGATCAACTCCGTTCTGCCCAATTGGAAGCTTTGAAGGAGGAAAACCTTAAAGCTGAAACCATGCACGGTGCCGACAAGCACCTAGAGCGAAGGCCTGATGGCCTGCACTATTTCGCAGAACGCATATGGGTTCCTTTATTCGGGGGACTACGGGAGCTTGTTCTTGATGAGGCTCATAAGTCCCGGTATTCTATTCATCCTGGTTCGGATAAGATGTACCAGGATCTGAAGGTGCTTTACTGGTGGCCAAACATGAGGTCGGACATAGCCTCATACGTGAGCAAATGCTTGACTTGTGCTAAGGTCAAGGTGGAATACCAGAAACCGTCGGGTCTCCTGCAACAACCTGAAATTCCGGAATGGAAATGGGAACGGATTACTATGGATTTTGTCACACAACTTCCTAAGTCACCAAGCGGGAACGACAAGATATGGGTGATTGTCGATCGATTGACGAAATCAGCCCATTTTCTTGCTATTAAGGAGACCGACACCATGGATCGTTTGGCTCGTCTCTACTTGAAAGAAGTTGTTTCTAAGCACGGGGTACCTGTTTCTATTATCTCGGATCGTGACTCCCATTTTACTTCTCACTTCTGGAAGTCTTTGCACAAGGCTTTGGGTACCCAACTAGACATGAGTACGGCTTACCATCCACAGACTGACGGTCAGAGTGAGCGTACGATTCAAACTTTAGAAGACATGCTGCGGGCGTGTGTGATCGATTTTGGCAAGGGTTGGGAAGCTCATCTGCCGTTGGTAGAATTCTCGTACAACAACAGTTATCACACGAGCATCAAGGCTGCTCCGTTCGAGGCACTGTACGGACGGAAATGCCGCTCTCCTCTTTGTTGGGCTGAAGTGGGTGAGAGTCAACTCACTGGGCCTGAACTAGTGTACGAAACTTCGGAAAAGATCGTACAGATTCGAAATCGGTTGGCGGCGGCACGGGACCGGCAAAAGAGTTATGCTGATCAGCGTCGCAAACCACTGGAGTTCCAAGTCAATGACAAGGTACTTCTAAAAGTCTCACCGTGGAAGGGCGTCATACGCTTTGGAAAGCGTGGCAAACTCAATCCGCGATATGTCGGCCCATTTACGATCCTGGAACGGATTGGGCCGGTGGCATATCGACTTGATCTACCGACGGAGCTCGGTAACGTACATAACGTCTTTCACGTGTCAAACTTGAAGAAGTGTCTGGCTGACGAGTCTCTCATCGTTCCACTAGAAGAGATCAAGGTTGATGATCGTCTCCGGATTGTGGAAGAACCTGTAGAGATCCTTGATTACAAGATTCGTAGCCTACGTCACAGCAAGATTCGTATCGTTAAGGTTCGGTGGAACTCGAACCGGGGACCGGAATATACGTGGGAACGGGAGGATCAGATGAAGTCTAAGTATCCTCATCTCTTTCCTAAGGAAGCGTTCGAGTCGAGACATGTCTCTTCGGCAGCTGAATGAATCTCGGGTCGAGATTCCTTTTAACGTGGGGATGATGTGACAACTCGGGTAAATCTCTCTCTTTTGGTTTCTACCTTTTGCTTGTTTCCTTCGTTATTTCTTTTGTTCTTTCTGTACTTGTACAAATTTTCGGGACGAAAATTCTTTTAACGTGGGGATGATGTGACACCTGACAAATTCTGGTTAACAACGTTGTCTAGATGAAAGTCTACCTTAGCGAGTCACGCGTATATTGTACTTAACTGGGTTAGTTAAGTCGGGATATGGTTCGGGAACTATTGGTTAGTCTAGAAGATCATTGGATGTTGGTCTAGAGGTTCGGTAGATGTCGGTCCTTAGCCAAGTGTACAAACGGTGACGATTTGTAGGATCGTCAGGGCATACGGAACGTACGAGTCTCGAGTCCCGGGAATTGGTGAACGAGTGTAAATATGTGTATTTACTTGTGTTATGTGTTTACAATCATTATGTGACTTGTCGGTACATGAATATGCATTAACATATGTTAAAACGGGGTTTAACGCGCAAAACACACAAGGCCAAACCCTATAGGCGAGTAGGAGGTCTACTCCCCTATAGGGGAGGCGAGTAGGGAGCCCATAAGGGCGATTAGGCCCTACTCGTGTGAGTTATGGGCGAGTAGGCCCCTAATCACATGAACATTAGGCGATTACAAGCCCTAATCGCATGAACTGCTGCACAATCGCATGTAACGTGCTGGAACGACTAGGAACGCCTATAAATACAACACTTAACCTCCTAAACTCCCTAATATCAACCCTAGTCGTCCCATAACCGCCCCAAACACTTAAACAACCTTTGGAAGGCGATTTTGATCAAAAACACAAGGTTTCAAGGTCTAACCATCATTCTTTTACAATTCTAAGGTTTGATTCTCACCCATAACACTTTGTGAACGTTTTTAATAAATCCCTAATGGTCCAGACCTGTTCATAAACGAAAAAGCTTTCTGAAAATCGTCAATAAGGGTTGTTAAACGGATTATAACTAATTAACATGCGTTATGGGTATGTATGATTAGAAAGATAGGATTTTTATGGATCTTGATGATGTTTTGATGTATTATCATGCTAGGTCAGAATTAATATTGTTAGTATGATGATAGAAAACTCAGTAATCGGATAATAGGGTTATGATTACATGCGTTAATTGATGTTGCATGCTATGTGAATAGTGTTTGGATTGTTTTGGGTTGCATGCAGGACTGATTATACGAGGTTGAACGAAGGGTTTTGGGTTAAACATGTTTAGGATAGTGTTTGGGATGATATTGGGTAGTTACACACGTTCTGGATCTGATTTGGAGCGTTGAACGCGCGAAAAACCGGAACAGCATGGTTACAGGCGAGTAGCAATGCTAATCGCCTATAACTCATGCGATTACAAGGCTAATCGCCAATAAATAGGCGAGTAGAAGCCTAATCACTAGTAAGTTAGGCGAGTAGAAGCCTAATCACTAGTAAGTTCATGCGAGTAGCCCTAATCACTAGTAAGTTCAGGGGAATAGCCCCTAATCGCATGAAGTAAAGGGGAATAGCCCCTATTCGCCTATAATAGGGGCGAATAGGATGTCTAATCACTAGTTGACTTTCCTAATCACTAGTTGACTTTTCCTAATCGCGTGTACTGCTGCTGTAAGTGTAAATTAGCATTCCGAGACCCGATTTCACATGTAGAAACATGCTAGGAACTCCGTAACATGTCTAATAACTTGGTAACATATATTTGGATGTAATTCGGTGATACGTGAACTATGTGCTATAACTTGTTGTGTGTGTTAACGTATGTTAAGTGTAGATGCGTTCTTGAATGTTTTGGAGCGTAAACATAACACGGGGAGTCTCGGGTCACCAATGGGATGTCGAGTCTTGTCAATTGGGTCAGTTAAACAGTCACGGTATTTTCAAAACGAACTGGGTTATGGTCTGGACATCTAGGGACTAATTAACCTGCGGGTTATTAGTCTAAGTACTTGTAACTGTCGTATGTTAGGTCGCCACTGTACGGGACTAACATAGCAGCTGAGTTACTCGGGATTAGGAGTAAAGCAACTTAAGGTGAGTTTACGGCCCCTCTTTTAACTGGTTTTACGAATTTCGGGGGAGAAAACATGTGTTAAAACAACTATTTGGTAACCACTGTCATACTATTGGTTCTAACGTATACTACACGATCTTTGGAAGTCCCGGGGGGAACCATGAATGTGCGGGTTTGCACAACGGGGAAATGTGAATAGCGCTATTGGGAGTGACCAACCCCGCTCGTCGACTTGGAGGGTCGGCGGGTGCATATTGTCTCAAACAGGAACAACAGGAACATACATCGGGCATACTTTTGGTATTCGAGTTAGTAATGGTTTTCCAATCGTGGTAGTAACAAAACGTACGCCTAGCTAGCGTATACTGGTTTTCTATTGGTTATAGTATGGACAGGTGGACTTGGTACTTGGATACAAAACCTGTAAACTCACCAGCATTTTTGTGCTGACGTAAACTTTTACATGTTTTCTCAGGTCGCTAAGGTAGCACATGGAACTAGGGCGCACGCGTCTGCACGGCGTCTAGATAGAGTTGCATGATTTCACAAACATTGAACTTGATTTATTTATGTTGGATTTTATTTGAATAAGCTTCCGCTGTAAACGGGAATATTAAACTGTGTTTTGAAATTACATTTTAATTCATTTAGACTTGTTTATTGTGATCGTTGGTTTGGATCCTGGTTTGTCATGCGCCTCGCGGTAAAACTCCGCAAGTGGATTTTGAGGGTGTGACAATAGGTAACTGCAAGTATGTTAAATGTTAATCCCATGGCATGTTTACAGCTAAAAGATCAAGAAAAAAGCTAGGTAGATTGGGTAATGGGTCAAACAAGCTTTTGTTGAAATGGGTCATCTTGTCCGGGTCATGTTTGATTGGTCAACAAATATGTTCTGGTCCACTCTTTAATTTTTGTAAATAAAAAAAAGACGAAGAAACAATCTAAGAGCTTGTTTGAGCAGAGGACGTGTATGAGATCTACATAAGTGGTAGATAGAAAATAAAAATGAGATTGCAATGAACATCATTGTAAAAAAAACTTCAAAAAAAGAACATAAATTAAAGTCTTTCAAAAACATAAAAACCATTATCCCAACTCAAAAACAAAGTTCCCAACTTCAATCTACAAATATCAAAAACCAACACACATCAAAACCTACAAGCACAAATAAAAGTCAACATGATGACCATTTGACCACTATGATATGTTTTTCCTCTGCAGCCTTCTCGGCCTTGGCTTATAATTTGTAAAGCTGTTTCTTTCGTTCATAAACAAATTGGGCCTTCACCTTCCTCTTTTTTCTCAAGATCCTGCAAGTAATTGAAACAATAATGATACATCAATAACTTAAATGTTTTAATAGTTTTAGGTAAAACAAAAATGTTATAATATTTTTAGGTAAAATATAATAGGATCTATGAATTCTTAGTGCTAGCAATTGAAAAATGACATGAGTCCAATTCGGGCAACCGCATAGTCATTAAGAGTGCTAAATAAGCAAGACGCTCGTTAAGTGTTCATGCCTGGTTTTCCAAAAGCTAGAATTGAGCAAAGTTAAAGGAGATCAAGCTTTAGTATCATATTGCTTCTACATAAAAATATTTTTTTGTAAATTGGCTGTTAATAAAGACCAATTTTATAAATTGGAACTGTCAATCATATGAAATATACAGCAGATGTCCATCAAAAGATGTCCATCAAAAAGAAAATAATGCCTTTTTACCAAAGTCAAAACTAATTTGTGAATATAATTAGCACATGGATAGAATTATTTGATTAGGAAATTTGATAGCAATTGAAGATAACTAAACATAACATTATCAACATGAATGAAAACGAATAACATTATATAAAATAAAATAAGATCTGCAATTTCATGATAAGAGTGATTACCTTGATGGTTCATTAATGATTCCATCTAACTTCAGATGAGAGCCGGCCAAGCAAACAGTACTTATGTCTACCAATTAGCCTCAATACCCTACAAACATGAATGGATATCATTAGACCTTTTCTTGTAAATAGTATCAAAGACCATATTATGTCTCTCAAAATGCAAAAGAAAAAACAAAACGTTCAATTCTCAACCTAACATAGGTTACAGACGCAAGCACAAACAAACCTAACTGGTCTCGTAGGTCTAAATTTATATCAGCAAAATTAACAAAAGAAATGATAATCATAATCATAATCAAGTCAAGAATATGAAAGAAACTTGACAGTAAAAACAAAGGGTAACCTGCATATTTGAAAATATATAAAGGAGGCACAAGACGATTCACATGAGGCAGGCGATTCAGCAGCCTGAGCATTCTCATTCATATTCAATTTTGCCCATTACTTGTTGAGACTCCAAAAGCTGAAACCCATATTAAAGAGACATTGGGTTTTAATGGGGTTCCAATTACAATAAAGGAGTACACAAATGGGGGTTACATTATTGTGGAGAAGATATTAACTATGTATTAAACACATGTACTATGGGCATGATATGTTGTATAAAAGGGGCATAATGGGAAGAAAGTGAGTAAAATATAGAGATGTATGCTTATACCTCTTCATATGCCATCTTAAACACTTGATAAAATTACCTTTGTAGCCATCTCTCCTCCTTAATAAGGTAACATAGATAACTTCCATTTAATGATCATTTCATTATGATAATTAACAATTTATTCAAAAGTGTGCTCTAATAATGAAATGCACATGTGCATACTGTGTATGTCTATATATATATATATATATATATATATATATATATAGGGCAATTATAAAATGAAAACCCTCTTGAGTTGAGGAAACCTTGGAAACCCATGTAAAAAATCATTATTTTTTTTTGAAAAAAATAACCAATGTAAAATACATGTTTTTAAGTGTTTTGGGCCAAAAAAATAAAAAAAGCGCCGAAGGGATTTTTTTTTAAAAAAATAAACAAAGCTGCGAAAACACATGTTTACACCTGATAAAAAACAGCAAATAGCTGAAAACATATGTTTTTTTAGCAACTTTGTTTATTTTTTTAAAAAAAATCCCTTCGGCGCTTTTTATATTTTTTTGGCCCAAAATGCTTAAAAACATGTATTTTACATTGGTTATTTTTTTCAAAAAAAAAAAAGATTTTTTACATGGGTTTCTGAGGTTTTCTCAACTCAAGAGGGTTTTCAATTTATCCTTCCCCTATATATATATATATATATAGGGTAGGGATCATACGAGAACCAACTTTAGGGAGAGAACCAGAGAACCATTGTCAACACAAACAAAAAAAACCTAAAAACCCCACCTTCACCCCCCTAAAAACCTAAACCCACCCACCTCACTCCCTAAAAACCTAAACCCCCCATCCCCCACACCGCCCCAACCCCCCCCCCCCCCCAATTGTTAAATGCACATGTGCAGCTAACCCCACACCCCCCAAAAACCAAAACGCTCCATCCCATCCCCCCCAAAAAGATACCCCCTCTTCCACCATACCAAAAAACTAAACCCTAAAGCTAAACCCATTAAAAAACTTAACTATAATAGTGAAATGCACATGTGCATGTAGTACAATTATCTTATTTTATAGTTTTATATAGGGTTTTTTTAAGTTTATTCACCAACAACCCCAAAAAACCTAACTCCATTCCCATCATACCTAAAAACTTAACCCTAAAGCTAAACCCATGAAAAAAAACCTAACTATAATAGTAAAATGCACTTCGCGTTTATTTAAAGATCATTGAATAAATTTTTTTTATAGTTGTTGGAATACAATATAAAGATCTTGAACAAACTGAAGAATAAGGATGTTTAGTTAAGGAGCGTCGGAGGGATTTTAGTGTGCCATGAAAGTTAAAATTTTATTGCTTTCAATGGTTTTTCTTCTGTAAAGTTTAAATTTTTCTAAAGCAATTGTTGCTTTAGAAAAAGGTAGAATTGACTATAAAGTTTTTTATGATGGTAGAATTGACTTCTAAATAATCAATCATACCATGATGGTTGAATTATTTGTTCTTCTGTGATTAAAATATACTATCTGTAGGGTTGTATTCTCTGTGTGTACTGTCTATTTTAAAAATATACTATCTGGTGAGGGAGAAACCCTACAGATAAAACAGTATAGTAACATCAAGAAACTCCTACACTTTACCGTAGAATTGAATTATTTGTTCTTCTGTGATTGTTGTAGGATGAAAAATCTGTAGAACCAGTATTCCTGTACCCTTTCCTTCTTCATCTGTTCTTTCTACAACTTCATAACCTTTGTTTTGTTTATCCATGGCAAAAGCCATATCTAGAATTTGATGCTGGAGTTTGTAAAGAATTAAAGGAAATTCTTCACATATTTTTTGTGAAACAAGATGCTCAAATTCTGGGAATCTTTCTGTAACAGGTTCCAAGCAATTTCTCCAAGGAGTATCAAGAATCCTGATTTTGAAGGACTCAAAGGACCTGTTTATTTCTATTTTTTCTTTCTTTTTCTCTAACCTTTGTAATAACTGTGTATTCTTTTCCTCGAGCACTGCAATTTGTTGTTTATATATTTCATTTTCAATTTTAAATTTTATACTCTGTGTATCTTTTCCTTGTTGTATAAGTTGTGATTGTAAGTCAGCAATCACTTCCTGTTGTGCTTTAATTATTTGTTCGGGCTTTTTATTTGTTATATCAGCAAACGTATGGACTTCTTCGGGTTCAATATGAAAATTTTTTAACCCAAAGAATTCTCTTGCTGCTTCCATTGCTTGTTGAAAATTTTCATAACCCTTGTAAATAGGATTGGGACATTGAATATGTTTAGCAACTGTTTCCCATTTATTAAAAATTCCAATTTTTGTCCCTCTAAAAATAATATAGTGTGTAAACCTGGGTTTATTATGTTTTTCAGGTGTTGTAACCGTTTGTTCAGCAAAATAAAAACTTAATGCATTTAAAACTTGGACTTTAAAATTTGAGGCTTGTGGCATGGTTTGAATATGCCAAAGGTTGTCCAGTAAGCACTGTTGTTTTTCTGTCAATTTCATTCCAATTACAGGACGAAATTTTTTATAAGCATCATTGCATATTTGGAGATCATATGTTCCAAATCGTATGCAATAGTTCTGTGTACTTTGTGTTGAAGAAGATGGCCTTGGTGTACGCTGTGTACTCTGTGTATTTTTTGGTGGAGTTTGATAATATTGAGACATATCTTCAACACTCGGATTGTAATATTGAGTCATTTCTACACCTGTAATAGAGGCTGGAAGCTTTCTTTGACTGTGTATTTTTTCAGCTGACTGTTTGTATGCCTGTTGAATTTTTTCTTCCTCTGTTCTAATGGTCTGTCCCGTTATTTTT
The DNA here is from genome assembly GCA_028751855.1 of Ambrosia trifida. NCBI lineage: Eukaryota > Viridiplantae > Streptophyta > Magnoliopsida > Asterales > Asteraceae > Ambrosia > Ambrosia trifida. The sequence goes on along the minus strand of CM054122.1, from coordinate 57,316,705 downwards.
TCTGTTTCTGAATCAGAGGCCATTGAAGATCTCTTACTCTGTGTAGGCTGTACCAGGATTGCTTTACCTTTGCTCTTTTTCCTGTCCATCTGTAATAAGCCATTTGTTTATATTACGAGACAACATATCTGCTATCCCATTATTCTTTCCTTTAATGTGTTCAAAATTTATAATATATCCATTACCTTGAATAATATTTTGTAAATTAACCCATCGTGTCCTATTTACTTTTTTACTTTGATCATTTTTTACAAATTTTACTATTGCTTCACAATCAGTTCTTATTGTAAATTCTTTATCAAGAAAAAGTTTAAATTTTTCTAAAGCACTAATTAAAGCCTGTATTTCAAAATCTATTGTATTCCAATTTGTTTTATTCTGAAAATTACCGCTTGCATAAGCACAAATTTTCTCTTCTTCCTTCGAACTGTATTTATTTGGTTTACATAGAAGGACCGCTCCCCATCCTTCTTTACATCCATCTGTCTCAATAATTATATAATCTGTTACTAATGGTAACTCTAATGGCTTAATATTTTTTACAGCTGTTTTTATTTTTTGTACTAACTTTACGTCTTCTTGATTAAAATACCTTTGGCCATTTTTAGTTGTTTTACTGTAAAGAGGTCCTACTAGTTTTGATAAATTTGGAATAAAATATCATCAATATACACCAAGCAAAAATCATATTTTAAAAATATACTATCCATAAATCTTTATAGTAAAAGGTATAAAGATGGTAGAAAAAGGTAAAAGAACACGCCAATTGTCTTGGAGAAAAGACAATTGTCTTTTACACAAATAATTCAATTCTACCATCATGGTATGATGGTAGATACAAATTTTATAAATACACCAAGCAAAAATCATATTTTAAAAATATACTATCCATAAATCTTTGAAATATTGAAGGAGCATTCTTAAGTCCAAAACTAAGAACATTCCATTCATATTGGCCTTCTGAACATGTAAAGGCTGTCCATGGTTTAAAACTTTCTTCTAGTTTTAGCTGGTTATATCCTGATTTTAAATCAAATTTTGAGAAGATCTTTTTATTTTGTATAAGATTTAATAAAGTGTCTTTATTAGGAATATTGTACCCATCTTCTATTGTGTTGTCATTTAAACGTTTATAATTGTATACTATTCTAGCTTTTCCTCTCTTTATTTCACTATGATTTCTAACTAGAAATGCTGAAGATCTATGTGGACTTTCTGATTTTTTAATTAGACCTTGATTAATCATTTCAGGGATTTGCTTTTTGAATTCTTCCTTATCTAGTGGACTATATTCTATATTAGCTGTCCTAATAATTATGTCAGGATTTTTTAATTTAAATCTACATGTGTAATTTATATGTGATTTTGTTATATCTTCTCCTATATATCCTACTTTTTCTAAATGTAATATTATAGGATGATTTATACTTTTTGTAATATCCTGTCCTTTTTCTATTTCTTGATTTAAAAAATCTGTTAACAACTTTAACGCTTCATTTTCTATTAGACTTTCTCTCTTTTGTGTATTATCATTTAAAAAATCTAAATTACCTTTATCTCCTCTTTTTTGAACTATTTCAGTAGTATTTAAGTATCTTAGTGTTGGAACTGTATATAAATGTTTACTTAATGTTATATAATTACGTGTAATTGTTACTGCCCCATTTAAGCCTAAGATAAAATTTAACCCTATTACAAAATCTTTTGATCTTATATGTGGTGGGTTAATATTTACTTGTGGCATATCATACTTAATACTATAATTTCGTGCAAAATCTAAAAACTGTATTCCTACTGGTTCTAGGCAATGTGTAATATTTATTATTCTGTCTTCAACTGTTCTTGTAGTCAGTTTATATGAAAGTTTTTTATGATACTCTATTGGTGCCAAACTATAAGAAATTAAGCTTTTTGTAGCTCCTGTGTCTACTAATGTTGTTAAATCCAAATATTTATTATTATCTAACCATAATCTACACTGTATATTAATCATATTTATAGACCCTTGTGTTTGTATAAAAGTTTGTTCTTCTAATTGTTGTTCAGCCATCTTACTTATTTCTTCTGTTTTTACTATTCTTTCAATTTCTTCTAGTCTTCCTTCCAAATTTTTTAGTTTTAAATTATGTAATTCTGATATTATTTCCATTTTTTCTATTCTTTCATCGTTGTTATTTTTTAAAGCTTGTTGTTTAGATGTACTAACTATTTCTTTATTATAAATTTCTTTAAGACACCTAAAACATATTTCTTTAAAGCATATATTACATTGTGATCTTTTTTCCATACTGGGATAGTATCCACAATTATAGCAACTGACATGGTTATTTCCTTTATTTTGTATCCAATTATGTTCACAGTTTTCTTCTGTATTCATGTATGTATAAGTTACCTTTGCTGTTGGTTTCTCATCTTCACTGTATATACTATATATGGATTCATTATCTGAATCATTATCTGTTTTTAATTCTTCTATTTCATAATCTTGTAATTGTTCCACTAAATTTGCTCTTTCTATGTTTTTATTTTTATTTTGGCATTTATTAGCCAAATGAGTTGTTTCTCCACAAATAAAACATCTACATTTTCTTGTTTGTGGTTTTTTAACATACTTGTTTTTGTTGTAATTTTTCCTATAATTTTTATTATATGTTGTACTTTTTCTTATCTTTTTCTTTTTGTCATAAAAACCATAAGCCTGTGGTGTATAGATTGCTGTTTTACAAAAAGCATAAGCATTTCTTTTTAATTGTTCTTGTAATGCTACTTCTTTGCATTTTTCTTCCAATATACTAAATGTATATGTTATTCTAGGTCCTATTCCTAGATTTTGTTGTGTACCATAATTTGTTTTCCATGCTTCGTGTATAGATTTTCCTAGATCTCCTGGTAACTTTATAAAATACTTATCACATAAATCATCATCCATAGCCTTTCCCGTTTGTGATAATAACCTTGTAAAATCTAATGTAAATTCATTTATATATTTCATATCTGCTATGCTTAGCTGTTCTAAGTTTCTAATAGCAGTATCTTGTATTAAACTGTTATTTTTTGCTGGATCAACTCCCAATATAAGAGTTCTAATTTGTGATGTAAAATTATAAGGATTATTTCCTAAAGCTTTAAGATTATTTATTTCTTCTGGACTTTGTGTTTTCTTACTTTGCCATATTCCTAAAGCTATTGGCCCTAGTGTAGTTTCTAAATATGAAAACATATCCATACTTTCCTTTTGATTTGTTTCCCATAACCTTACCACATTTTGTTCCCATGTCAAAACCTCATCTATCCATAATTGAGGTTTTTGTTGTTCTAGTAACAACATATTTCCACTGTATATTTGTCCTATAGGTAATCTTTTTCCTTTTCCTATGTAATTAGACTCTTGTTGATAATTTACTGTAGGTGATGTCCATGGTTCTCTACCATAGGTTTCTTGTGTACCACTATTTTCTCCTCCCCATTCTATTTTTGGTCTTTTCCTATTTATTTCGGCATCCATAAAACTTTGTTCCTGTTTATAAAAATCTGCTATCATAACGTTTCCGTTAATGATATCTTTAACTAGGGGTAAATTGTAATATTCTTGTAACTTTATATAACTTTCTTCATAAGTCATTCCTAAATCTGTCATACATTCTATAATCATATCATCTACTTCCTGTTGTATGTTTAATTCTGTGAATTTTCTGTTTATAATCTGTTCAATTGTTTTATTCGTTTCTTCTATTTTAAAACAATCTGCTAATTCTTCTTCATAATCTAATAGGGTATAATCCATATATTCTTCTTGTTCAAATTTTAAAAAGTCTATATCTATCTCATCACTATCCGTATCATATGTTGGTAATGTATCTACTTCTTCTATGTTCATAAAATTATATTCTTCATCTTCTTTTTCTGTTTGTTTTTCTTTGAAATCCGTAAATCTTAAACTTTGTTTACCGTTACTTTTTTCGTATATATATGTCTTTTTTGGTACTAGAACTGTATTCTCTTATTCTTTTTGTATATCATCCAGATTCCATTCTAATCCTGCTAGTTGTTCTGGATCAATTTTTATTGGTTCTATCATTTGTATTGATTTTGAAGCAATCATTTTTACAATTCCATTTATGTTTACTTTATATTTCATTCCTGATCTGTTGCTAGCTTTTCCTAATACTCCTATACTTACTACTAAATTATTTCCTTCATAATTTTCGTAACCTTTTGTTTGTAATGCCAATTTTAGATTCTGTATATCTTTTACATCTTTTAATATATCAGGCGTACAGTAAAATATTGCTATGTTTTGACTTAGATCAACTTCCATTCCTGAAATTATTGCTTTTTTCATTTCTGATTTCCAACTTTTGTCAAGTATTAAAGCCAAAAGTTTTGTTCCTAAATTTTTTCTTCCTAAGGCTTTAACACCTATTACTATTAACCCTGTGTGTACAAAATGTTTATTTGACCTTTTAATTTTTTCTATAGTGTCTGGTGATAATAGATCTATAGTTACCGTATCATCTACTACCCTTAAACTTTCTTCTCTACTACTGCTAATTAAAGTTGTGTTTATATTTATCATCCTAGTTTGATATAATATTTTTGGATTCAATATGTCTAACTGATGTTGATTGTATAAATTTAAATTTCTTTCTAGATCTATTTCTTCTTCTATCTGTATTATACTTTTATCACTGTTGGATCCTGATCCTCTTCTAAGTATTCTGTTTACTATACTGTCTGATGTTATACAATCATGTATATTACTTGTAGAATTCCTAGCTTCTTGTAAAGTTCTATCTATCCCTATACTGTCTTTTACCATAATTCAATTCTACCATCATAGTAAAAGACAATTGGCGTGTTCTTTTACCTTTTTCTACCATCATGGCGTGTTCTTTTACCTTTTTCTACCATCATATATATATATATATATATATATATATATATATATATATATATATAACAGCAAAATGCACATGTGCAGCAGACATGACGTAAATATGACGTAATATAAGCCATTTTTTTAATTTTTTAATTTTTTTCTGAAATATTAACATTAAAAAAACATTTTGGTGTTTTCACTTTTTTTATTTTTTAGGTTATATAATTTTATTATTCTTATTTTTTATTTTTTATTACTTTTTTTTATTTTTTTATATTTATACCTATTTAAATACAATAAATCTTTTGTTAATTCATAATACTTAAAATCTGTTTTATAAATTTAATGTTTTATAAAACAGAAATAATTTATGTTTGAAAGTCATAATCTTCAACATTTACTTTCACTTGTGTAACCTATATTTATTTGTTCAATTATCTCTAATCATTGTAATTATTTAAAATTATAGTTTTAAAACAATTAATTCAATTACTTTGTCCCAATTATTTGGAACTACTTTTTAACTAGATTTTCTATTGGCAATAAGTATTTTACCTAATCATATTTATATTTTACCTAATCATATTAATTCGTTTATCGCAAAAACTCTAATTACCCAAATAGACTTAGCAACCTTAATGTCTTAGACCCTAGATACCTTAGACTTTTTAAGTCACTTTCCTCATTAGCATTCTTATACATATAGGTTGAGTTCTTCGGAATTCCCAAGCCTATTGTGGCGAACTTTGTTGGATTTACCACTTAGCAAAACTGTGAGTATATCTTTCCCCTTTTTCATTTTACTGTTTTGGGCTACTCATGTACCTTATGTCAAATTACTATTTCTTTTCACTAAGTACAATTCTCATGTGTGTTTGCTTTGTGTTACTTTGTGTATCTATGACTTGTCAAAATCACTAACCGTTGCGGCCTAGCATTTCAATGAATAGTACTATGGTATATACCCCTTGTGACTCTGTTGAGAGACCTTGGTCATTGCTATGTGTTTCATTACTACTGTCAATAGCGCATACTATATATAAATTTCATTTTACTTTCATTGGGTTGATTTTGACCCAGATACTACTTAAATACATAATTGCAAACGGTATACAACACATGAATTGCGAAACGTTTTTCTACTATATGTATTCAAAACAGGGTATGCTCACCAATACATTTTTGTATTGACCTATACTATTTTGCTACATGTTTCAGGTTATTTTTGAGACGCCTTTTTAGCTTTTGGAATTTATACTTGGATTTTGGATTCATTGTATATCAGTTTAGATTGTTACTTTGAATCATTGTATCTTGCATTTCATTTCAATGTAATAAACTACTTAAAAATGTATCAATATTTACACTTTTAGTCCTTGAGCTATTGAACAATCGTCACTACGTGACACCTCGATGATTCCGCCATCGGTTGGGGTGTTAGACTACACCCTTTCCCTACACACATAACTCACATCACTCTTTCTATCTCTCATCTCATGCACACACACTTACCATTTTCCTCTCATCTCTCACACATACATAACACTACAAACACATAAACTTTGGAATAATAAAAGAAGGAGAAAGATGGAACCATAGAGAGAGAAGAAGAGCAGAGAGAGAGAGTGGGGGGGGGGAGGTGGTAGATGATCTCCGACCACCGTCGACGGCGGAACCGTTGGTACCACCCCCAACCATACACCCAATTCTGTAAGAATCGAAGAAAGAAAGTTACCGAGGGCGAGAAGGAAGGAAGAGGAGGAGCCGGTGGTGGTTCCAATGGAGGCGGCGCCTCCTCTATGACCGAGTCATCATCAATAAAGGTAACCCCATGACCCCTTCTCCTTTGATAATAACTTGTGATGTGATGGTGATGGTGATGGCTTACGGCTGATGTGCCAAAGACAATGGTGGGTGATGATAGGTCTGATAATGGAGTTGTGGCGGTGTTCATGGGTGACAACCGGGTTGTGGTAATGATAGGGTGTAGATTTGTTGATTGATTATGAGTATTAGAGGGAAGGGAGAGTACAGTGAGTTATGGTTGTGGTAGGCGGTGATGGTTGGGTCCGGGTTCCGACGGAGAGCAATTACAGGAACGATGATGGTGACCTCGGGTGATGATGGGATTGGGTGTAAGACTCTAAGTTGTATGATGGAGATGATGATGGAGTTCAGTGGTAATATTCAGTATTAAACCGGTGGCAGTGGATGACGGTTATACTGAGGGTTAGGTCGAGGAGGAGGGTCAACGATAGCGAACGACGGGTCGACCTTCGGTCAACAAGAGTCAACTACTCAACTCGGTCAAAAGGGTGGTCAACTGTAGTCAACCTAGTCAACGCGAACCGACACCAAACGTGAGGTACAACCGAACCCACTAACTAGATAATTATTAACACTTAATATATAAACTTGCGTGTGGGACATGACGAGCTCATGACAAACCGAGACCGAACCATAACTAGATCGGATATTAGATTGCGACCCTGAACATGATATTGGAACTCGGACGTATGGATTAGATACGACCATAAACAATGGCAACATTAGACTCGATGCTTTGAACGTGATAACAATAGGATGTTATGATATAAGCTCAGATGTTTGAACTAGTCGCTTAAACCATAGTTAACCGGGAGCTTTGGAAACTTTGGACATTTGACGCTTAGGATATGAGTTCAACAAATAAGATTCAGACATGACTATAAGTACCAATATATAGTGATACATGTTACATCCATTTATATATTAAACCAATACTAGTTGTGACCTTAGGACAATAGGACAAAGACTCGAACTTGACACTTAACACAACGTGGGATAGAAACGACACATAAAAACATATATCCATATATGAGAATGATAGTCGTAATGCTAAGACATAAAACCTATCATGGAATATTTGAAGACGCCTACTACCTTATGATGGTTGGAACCTCAGACTATAAGATATGTAAACTCGGAAAACCAAGACGGAAACTTAGGAGGATCACTTAGATGAGTAAATATATGTATTAAACCTTGGACGACTAAAACCAAATGATATAATAAAAGAAACCCTATTGTTTGAATGACAAGGATAGTATAATTTGGAACCATACGCTCGAGCTCGTCCCACACGTGTAACCATTACGAATGAAGCCAAGACTAATAATGTGTATCAACATAGGATCTGACCAGGAGAATACCAGGACGCGATACCAAGCACCCTGTTTACCATGTCATTATTTATTTCCGCATTGCTATCCAGGTGAGTTTCGTGAACCATCCCCTCTTTTTACTGTTAAACTGTTTTGGGGTGAATACATGCTTCCAGTGTAGAACCAGTAGTATGTGATAGTGATAAACTAGTATGATGTGACAAGATGCTCCCAATACCATTCACACTCATTAACCCAACTGGAGATTGGGCCACTTAATATATGGGTAGTACTATTTGGGGAAATTACCCCCACACACAGTGGACCCAGAAGCCCGAGAAACCGTCCACTGAGGTCCGTGACATGTATTTTGCCATGGGAATCCACAATGGGAGTAGGTGGATTCAGTGTTAGGTTTGAGGTGTGGCTTGTACATCACTAGTGCTAGACCATGAATTGAACTGTATGAACTTATTAAACCTGTTTTGGAATATTAAACCTGTTTTGTGCTAAACCATGTAAACTTGCTTTTGACATGATAAAACTTATTTAAAACCAGTTAAACACACGCACGGACTCACCAACATTATTGTTGACCCAAACCTATTTTAAACATGTGTTCAGGTACCTGCTTGGATTACAAGGAATGAGCAACTACGACTCGGAGTTTCCACGACGGACGGACTAGAAGGCAAGTGAGAACTTTAGATATTACCCGAAGCATTTGTATTAGATATTGCACGTTATTTAGAAATGTAACCAAATATTTATAAAAGATTAGTTATTGCATTGCTTCCACTGTTTGCTTGCATTATGTAATATTTGGTAACAATATGGAATTCCGTCTAGGCCCACCTAGGTCGGGGTGTGACACCAAGGTTATGTCTAATCCAACATACACAATGCCTCCCGTAATCGTGACGAAACCACCACCATCCACCATATTCAAAGCATCGCTGGAACCGCCGCAATCAAGAACTTCCACAACCGACGGTGACGGTTGGGCTTTCTGGTTAAGGTTGTGATGGTAGAATGGGTAAAGGGAGGAGAGAGAATGGTTATATATATATATAGAGAGAGAGAGAGAGAGAGATAGAGAGAGAGAAGGGATGTATGGGTTTTAAAAACTCAGCACATGAGAGAGAGAGAGAGAGAGAGAGAGAGAAGTGTTGTATGATGACTGGCTCAGAGGAAACACACACCCACGACAACCGGCACTTGTCTAAAAGTTTACTTATGTAGCATTGTTGCCACCTGGCCAAACGTTTAATTAACGAAAAAACACAAACAAAGATTAGAATCTGGGTACAAAGCAAACAAACACAGCAAAACCATTTGGGCTGCAACTAACTTTGAAGATATAACATAATGATAAACTTAAATACAAACAGTTTGTGAAAGCTACAAACATTATTCATGGACATTGTAAAACTAATATAGTATAATATAATATAATTATAATATGCATGTAGTTTAAATGTATAATTTATTTTTTGAAATAAATAATATAAGAACTTTTAGTATATCTATCTATACATATAATAAATCAAAGCCATTTTAATGACATGGCACTCAAAGAGGCATTCTCTTCCTTGAGTGTGCCATGTGTCATCCCATATGGCATTGAGATATTTTAGGAAAAAAAATAATTTAAAAACAAAATTGGATTTTTCACCCTCATGTTTCTTCCCATAATTTTTAAACGTTAATATCTTTAATATACGAGATTTTTTAAAGAAAAAAATTACACCATATTAACGAGCATTTTATTATCTTTCCAACGAGTACCATAGTGCTATATAAAAAACAGAGAAATTTTTTTGTGGGGTTTTGTTCATACAGGAAAAAAAACACAAAGTGTTCAGGTAAATCATTAATCATGTATAGATAAGTCACTAGTTATGTTTAAATTAGTAAATATGACTTTTTTAAACCAGAACAGAATAGGTTAATAGAGTTATATGTCACACCCTCAAATTACCACTTGCGGAGTTTTACCGCGAGGCGTATGACAAACCAGGATCCAAGTCAACGATCACAATAAACAACTCTATATGAAATACGTAAATCCAAAAATAACGATTTTATAAGCGGAAGCATTTAAGAATTTAATCAGCTACAACAGTGTTCCAAAGTATTCAAGACACTTATTTCAAAACATGCAACTAAGCCTAGACGCCAATGCAGACTCGTGCGCCTAGTTCCATTCGTTGCTACCTTAGCGACCTGAGAAAAACATGCCAAAAAGACGTCAACATATAATGCTGGTGAGTTCACAGGTTTGTTCAATATGTTATCAAAATGTTACCAGAATGTTACCATGTCCATACTATATCCATGTTACCAAGTACGCTAGCTAGGCGTATGTTTTGCTACTACTACGATTGGAAAACCATTACTAGACTGTTACCATGTGTTCAGCCCAATGTGTTGTAGCCACGCTACGAGTGTTACCAGTTCGAGACAATATGCACCCGCCCGGCCCTCCAAGCCGTCGAGTGGGGTTTGTCAAGCCCAATAGATCTATCCACATTTCCCCCGTTGTGCATCCCCGCACATTCATGGTTTCCCCCGGGACTTTAAAAGATCGTATAGTACACAAGTTTAAACCATAGTATGACATATGTTACCAAAATAGTTTAGTGCATGTTTTCTCCCCCAAAGATTAAAGCAGTAAAAGTGGGGCCGTGAACTCACCTTAGATAGCGTTCTTCGGTTATAAGTAAAGATGTTAAGCCCTTGATAATCCCTCTACCGGAGATCTATTAAAATGTTCACATAAGTGTTCCGACTAATAACCATAAGGTTATCTAGTCCCCGATTGTCCAGATCGTAACCAAGTATGTTTTAAAACGTGTTTAAATGTTTAACCGACACACTAGACCGACCCGACATTCCGTTGGTGACCCATTACCCTAACTAATCAAGTACACATAGATTACACACAAGGTTCAAGCATAAAACACTTAGTTTGTATCAGAAATCTCATTTCTGCATCAGAACGGTCGAACCAGTCAGTTTAAGTCTCCTTCGCCCGTTTTTAATCTCCTTCGCCCATTTTGGATTTCGTTCGACCGTTTGATGTTTCCTTCGCCCGTTTTACCACGTTCGCCCAAACATAACCCAGGTTCGACCCTGGATTCACTCCTTCGCACCTTCGATCGGTCGAAGGAGTCCAGGTTCGCCCCTGTTGTGCAAATTTTCCTAAAAACGCTTCAAACACATTCAAAACGACTCGAAACATCATCAAACACAGCAGTCAAGCATGAATAACTTATCCTTACAAAACCCCACCGATTTCCCCCAATAATACATCCATTTCAGCCCTTTCCCAAAATGGTAAAAATTATGGAAAACTCACTATCATGCATGGATTATTTACCCAATTTGGAAACTTTTGAAATCGATCCGTATTCAACTTAAAATGCTCAGTTTGTCGAGTGTTCGATCTTTTCCTATTAGTTCTATTGATCATAAATATCATGCATCAAGTCTAGGTTCGTTAAAACCCCCAAATACCCATAATATCATTATTTATCCAATCCTAACCCTAAACAACAATAACCTAGCATCAATAACAATCATATATCATGTTTCTATCATAGATACAGCAGCGAATCATTGAACAACACATAATACCACAATTCACATATGTTTATCATCATGAAGACCTAAGTTTAAATGATAAGGTTTTGATTTAGAAAGATGTTTAAAAGGTTTTTAATCATGAAAACACCCTTAGAACAGATCCGGACAATTAGGGTTAGATGAAAACGAATTAAAATGCTTTAAAAAGGTTTAGGATCAAGAACACACCTTGGATTCTTGTTTAGATGTTGTAGATAGGTTAGATTATGAAAAAGAAGAGCAAAAACTCCTTCCTTAGTGATTGAAATCGTTTGAGAGTGTTTTGAGACGGTTAGGGTTTGTGAAATGATGAAAAATGACAAAGTTTGGTATTTATACTAATCCTCCTTCGCCCGAACTCAATGGTCGAAGGTGGCTCCTTCGACCCTTCCACAGGGTCGAATGAGCCCTGTCCTGGTCGAAGGGAATTCTTTCAATTCCACATCCCAGGTTCGCCCATTTACAAAGGGTCGAACCAAACAAAATGTTCTCCTTCGACCACTCGAAGTGGTCGAACCAGAACTCATGTTTAACCAGTTTTTCAGTTTGTCGTGTTTAACGCATTCTAACACATCTTAACACATAAGCATGCAACCTTAGTCTATATCTAACATATTTAAGCATAGATAATCATTTACACATCATTTAAACACATCTATGTATATAATCCACCACACGACCCATAATCTACACATACACTTAATTAGTTCATGTAATGTCACCAACAACGGAGCCCGGTACTAGTGTATTACCAAAACGACTCCCAATGATCCTCCAGATCATTGCACCATGGACAATCCTAACTTGACCCGACTCAACTAACCCAGTTAAGTTCGTTTATAGACGTTTCTCGCTAAGGTAGACTTAGATGTTACTAAAATGTTTAAGCCAAACATGCCGGGTGTCACATCATCCCCACGTTGAAAGAATTTTCGTCCCGAAAATTGCGCAAAGCCCCAAAAAGAAAGAAACGAAAATTACATAACGAAAAGAAAATTACCGGATGTCACATCATCCCCACGTTGAAAGGAATCTCGACCCGAGATTCATTCTGCTTCAGCAGTAACATGCCTCGAATCAAACGCGCGTTTCGGAAAAAGATGAGGATATTTAGCTTTCATCTGATCCTCCCGTTCCCATGTGAACTCCGGTCCACGGTTCGAGTTCCAACGAACTTTAACGATGCGGATTTTACTCCGACGAAGGCTACGAATCTTATAGTCGAGAATCTCGACAGGTTCCTCCACAATGCGAAGACGATCATCAACCTTGATCTCCTCCAGTGGTACAATGAGAGATTCATCAGCCAAACACTTCTTCAAGTTAGACACATGGAAGACGTTGTGCACACTACCGAGCTCCGCCGGTAAGTCAAGTCTGTATGCCACCGGTCCAATCCGATCCAGGATTGCGAATGGTCCGACATATCGAGGGTTAAGCTTGCCACGTTTTCCGAAGCGTATGACGCCCTTCCATGGTGAAACTTTCGGAAGTACCCTGTCAAATTCATTTTATTAAAACCTTTTGAAGTCCAGACATAAAATAATAGCCCCTCAAAATATTATGGAATTTTAAGAAATTGTGGTTTTTTTTATGAGCCATAAAATAATGGCCTTTCAAACTTTTGAAGACTAGGGAACCGGTAAGGACACGGGTTCAACGTTCGCTTCAGTTATGAAAACATTGCTTAAAACACCTAAGACTAAAGGGCACATATTTCGCGGCTTGACCCGGGCATCTGAATTTTCAGGGCCGGCCCTGCCGATACGCTCCCGGGGTATAATCTACTTAAATATATAATTATAATGCATGTAGTCGTAACATAAATAAAACTAAATGTATACTTTAACATTTACGGTAGTTTTGGAGTAGTAAAGAAATGGTGCTATCCTAGGATACCTTAAGGTAGCACTCCACATCTTAAAATTAAATTCTAGTACAGTTTGCGGAATTTATTAGACTGTTAAATGTTAATAGCTTTACAAAGAATATATAGTTTGAAATCACGAATGAGTTTATGACAGCAAAAAGATTCAAATTATGCTTACTTTTGTTAAAAGCAAATTCATAAATTCGGTTGGGGTTTATCATAAATTCCATCAAGAAAATCTATTCTAGTTTCCAGCAACATGAAGAAGTTATCTTTGTTAGAGAAGGTGAGTTGAATAAAGTGTCACACCCTCAAATTTCCACCTGCGGAGTTCTACCGCGAGGCGTGTGGCACACCAGGATCCAAGTCAACGGTCACAATAAACGACGTCTAAATGTAAAATCATACGTAAACAAAATCCATGTATAAGTTTAAAACCAACATTCAACAGTGCGGAAGCATTTAAAGTTTACAAAAGTCATGCAGAAATAAAACGTAAGTTCAAAAGTTCATAAATCCAAAACGTGCAATGAGACCCTAGACGCGAGACGACTCCAGTGCGACCTCGTGCGCCTATCCGACAGCTGCTACCTTAGCGACCTGAGAAAACATGCTAAAAGAGTCAACATATAATGCTGGTGAGTTCACAGGTTTTAATTAAACGTTTAAAGTGATCCTTCGAAAACCGTTACCATCACAGTTACTACTATGCTTGTGAGAACGCTAGCTAGGCGCAGAATAAGATACTCATACGGGTGAAACCATTGCTGACTAAGCCGTGTAGTGACCCTTAGTTTCCTATGGGCTACCGTCATCACCGGTAGACCTTATTTTGTTAGAGACAATATGCACCCGCCCGGTCCTACCGTCGAGTGGGGTTTGTCAGTTCCCAATAGCGCTATCCATATTTCCCCGCCATATACCCATGTTAGTGGTTTCTAAGGGACTTTTTGATGAACCGTATAGTACGATAAGTAAGCCATAGTATAACGTGATAAAGAGTCATGAGCCATAAGAGTTTAACAAGTCATAAGTCATAAAAGAGTTTTAAGCATGTTTCTCCCCCGAAAACATAAACCGTAAAATGTGGGGCCGTGAACTCACCTTAGGTTGCGTATTCCGTTTAAGAGTAAACCGTATGTGTGATATGAGTAAACCGTCTGTAAGATATGATAGCCCCAACTATTGGCGACCTATCATAAGATATGTGTCAAGTTAGACTAATAACCCGTCGGGTTCATTAGTCCCTAAGTCCAGTCCATGACCATTATGTGTCCGAAAAGCATGTTTGACCGACAACCAGACTACGTAAGACAAGACTCGACATCCCATTGGTGACCCGACATTCCACGTGTTCATCTCATACACAAACATACACAAAACATGCAACTTAGTACTTAACATGCGTTAAAGTTCAATGATTCTAACACATAGGTCAAATAACGTACAAACAAGTCCAAACACGTGTTACTATGTTACTAGGCATGTCACGGGGTTCCTATCATGTTCCTAGGTGTCAAATCGGGTTTCGGGATGTCAAAATACACTTATAACAGCATTACACGCGATTAGGAATCAAACTAGCATTTGGGATTGTAATCACTAGTAAAAGTAGCATTTAGGATTGTATTTGCTAGTAGTTGAGGTGAATAAGGCTCTAATTGCTTATATATAGGCGATTAGGACTTGTAAGTGCCTAAGCTTCAGGCGATTAGGAGCCTATTCGCATGAAGCTTCATGCGAGTAGGATCCTACTCGCCTCTGCATGTCTGTAGCGCATTTTCGCGCGTCAAACTCTCCAAATCAGATCCGAAACATGTAAAAACACCCAATAATCATCCTAACACATTAACAAACATATTTCAAGCAAAACCCCTAAGTTTTCATCGTTCTAACAGTTCCGAATGCGAGTGTTTTCCCAAAATAGCAACTTAACATGTAAACATCACATCAACATGCAAGAACTTGCCCTAAATAGCAATTATTCAGATTAAATCTCATAACCACGTTGTCCGATAGCATCCTACTGTTCTAGCATCATCCTAGAGCAAACCCTAACATCAAACAATCAACAACACACCTCATATCATCCTTAATCATCCAAAATCCTTCAAATGGGTCAAAACATCAAGTATCAACAATACACAACCAAAACCATTCAAACTCCTAGGACATCATCATACTAACTTGTAACAGCCATAAACATCATAATAACACAAAAACAACCATGATTCAATCCTAAAAATTCTATCTTTAATCACATATAACACATATAACACATGTAAAGCTGTGGGTTTGTTTAAAAACGGTTTTAAATGGATTTTCAAAGACAAAAACATTTATAAGTCAGGTCTGGACTTTTAGGGAGTAAAATATAATCATTTAAAGGTTTGGGTTTGAAGAACACACCTTGTATTTAAGAGGAGATGATGGAATAAGCTTGGAAATGGTTGTTTTGATGTAAAAATAGGTTCCAGAGGGTGTTTGTGGGTTGAGATAGGTTATGGGACGGCTAGGGTAGCATAAATGATGTTTTGGAGGTCAAGGGTGGTATTTATAGGCGTTTTTAATCGTTCTGAGCAGTTCAGGCGAGTACGTAGCAGTTCAGGCGAGTAGGACTGCTACTCGCATGAAGCATCATGCGAATAGCCTCCTATTCGCCCCTAGTTCCTCCCTACTCGCCTATCAAACTGGCGATTAGGCTATCACACATAGCCTAATCGCCTATAGCCTATGTGTCCGGGTTTTTGGCGCGTTAAACCCTATTTTAACATATGTAATCACGTTTCCACATACCGATAAGTCACATAATGGTTACCAACATATAATGCACGATAACTAACACGTTCCGACCCGATCACCAATTCCCGGGACCCGAGACTTGCGTATGTTAAAACCCTAATGATGTGCGACTCGACTCGACCGACCTTGTTATGTGTAACGTATGCGCGACTCGCTAAGGTAGACTTACTAAGTTTTCAAAAGTTAGTTACCGGAAATTACCGGGTGTCACATAAAGTATTCACATGTATCCACTTTTAAACACATTCAAACTAGTTACATCAATCTATATAAGATTTTTTAAACAAAATTATTCTCTCCAATACTAAGACCACTTTCAATTTTCATACACCATTTCTTTCTAAAAAAGAAAACTAAATTTTTATAGGAGCCACCATCAATGTGTCTATTTTTTTTTTGTTTAAAATTCCGGACAAGACCAAACAAGCATCTAACAACGGACTCCACCAATAGGGATGTTTGAAACTGAATGCCACATCATCACCAACCGTTCGTTCATGTTAACTTCTTCTTCTTCTACAGGTAGAGTAGGGAGGAACTAGGGGGGGTAACACCGCCGCCACAGGGGCGGGATGCTTGGCGTGGGGCTGGGGGCGGGGTCTGGTTCACTGGCGTGGGGGGAGGGGGGAAAGGGACGTGGGTGATGATGATTGGCTACTGCTTTATATAGATAAAAAAAAAAAAAAAAAAAACTTCTTCTTCTTCGAAGAGTTGCATGAGGCTGGTGCTTAACGATCGTGGAGCAGACCATGAATGAATCACCTCTGTTTCTATTTTTTCAGCCATTTTTTTAACTCTAAATTAGCAGTTGCAGAGTCTGTAACTTCTTCTTCTTCTACAGGTAGAGAGAGATTATTAATGAGAGATGTACAAGTGATGAGGCATAGGGTACAAGTGGTGATGCATGTGTTTTAAACTAGTTTATAAAAAAAATAACAAAAAAAAAATAAAAAAGAAATGCCAAGTGTCACTTCCCCCCACCTCTTCCTCCCCCTTCCACTCCCCACAATTATTTTTCCCCCCACAAGGGCCTCACAAGTGCCACATGGCGCTTCCCCCCACCTCTTCCCCCCCACCACTCCTTATAGTCTAAAGCATTGGATGTGCTCTTGAAAAGAAATTTTCTATCACATCAAACAATATTATTCATGTTGGAAAATCCATAGTAATATATGAGACATTTTTGTCAAATACTTGTAACTCAGTTGGTTGATGGCCTAAAGTTTCCTATATGAAGCTTAAGTTTATTTCCCACTAGCTACATTTGGAAGACATTGGTGGATGGGAGATGAGGGATGACCTGGCCATTGGCTTGGGTTAGAGTCCTGATTCCGACCGGTTTTACCGACTATTTCACCGTTGTGCCTTCAGGCGGGTGAGTGGTCGGGTTTTCCCGAGAATTGATGGCCCGAGTACTCTCGAGTACCTGATTCACCAAAAGGGTGCCCGAGAGTGCTCGGAATTGATTCGTTGGCCGTTCAAAAAAAAATATATGAGACATTTTTAAAATATGAATGATCATATAGTTAGAATATACCAAAAGTAATATTGTACTAGTTTTTTTAAATGAGTTGTTTATAATACTAACTCATTTAATTCGATAAACCTTTCTGGAATTTACATATTAGTTTTCAGTATAATCAAAATTTACATATTAGATGGCACGCCACATGAAAAATGTCAAATCAGTCACTAAAAGTTATCTATTTGCCATATATATATAACACAAAAGTATGTAATATTCAACAACTAAAGCCTTGTAATGATGGACATAAGGAGTATATGGGTAATAGATTTTTTTTAATTATATTTTTTAAAGGTATGTGTACAATATTTTTGAACGGCGGGGGAAATATTATTATAAAAACAAAGGCAAGCAAAGCTCTAAAACCCAACATACATACACCAAAGGAGAAACAAAATGACCCCCGACAAACCCATATAAGACCAACAAGATTACAAGACCCCATAGACAAATATATGTACTAGATTAATACATATAGTAGTTATGTATCTTATATAATAACTTGTCTTTATACAGGTTTTACCTGCAAATTACAAAATACATATGTGGAATGGGTCACTCACCGTAATCATATATAATCATAAATCATTTTTAACGTATGTTACCTTTATACGAAGAAATCAAAATCTTTCAATACATACTAGGTGAAATCCTGTGTGAAAATACGGAAAGACTATATCATATTTTAAGGTCTGTTTACCAAAAACAATATTAAGAACCAATCGTTTGTTGTAAGGAAAACTTGTTTATAACATTTGTTCCTTTCACTATACCAGTTAATAGTACTGATCAGATGTTTAATACTGAAAGGTGTTACAACCATGGAAAGATAAATCAACAGACGGATTAAAGCTCTGTTGAGATAACATATATTAAAAACAAACAGAGGATCCTCTAAATATCAATCCCTCTACTTCATTTGCAGACAAAAAATTAGGTGAACCCCCATGTGAAAACACGTGAAGAGTGTATTTTTTTTTAAAACAATTACTCACAAAAATATAAAAAACATAAACAGACCAACAACTATGATCTGTTTAGTAAACACCAAATTATAAATTCAATTATCTAGAGTCAGTTAAGGAGATATTTCTAAAACCGCTGTTACTACAAACAGTTGTTAATTCAAACAGATGATCCTCAAACAGTTTCCTTCAAACAGAAGTTGCCTTAAACCCTTGTTACTAACAATGACATCACATTTACAATTTCAAAATTCTTCATATAAATTTACATCAAAACTGATCAACCTTTGTCGACCTAAAATAACTATATTCAGAACTACAAAATAAAGAGTCATGAAGTTAATACATTTAACCTAAGATTTACAATTAAACACCACCAATATTCAAACATTATATCAACATCAAAATATTTCCACTACCTACCATACGATCAATGTTTAGTTATGACCAAAATTCCTTCTAATTCATCAAACTTGAAATTACACCAGTCACCCCTTTTTCAAACCTTTGGATTTTATAAAGTTTATCCATCGACTAACCACAAACCTATGAAGTGAGAATATAAGAGTGTTAGTTATATTATTAAAGTTAAATGCAAATTTAATTATTAAAATTTAGTAATACCTTTTTGTATCCTTATATTGTTTCACATAAAGTTTATACTCATTTACTTCACCACCATTCACTTGAACCAAAATCTTATGTGGCCAACTAATCTTAGCTAACCTAACTATTGTAGAATGAAGCCGCTGAAAACTTGATGTATATTGAAAACATTATTACTTAATTAAGTTCAGTAAGATAATGAAAAATATAAAACATAAAGTAATATATAACTTACATAACGTTTATCAATCATATATCATGCTCATAAATTTCAAAATTAATATTGTCATCCAAATCATCTATTTGTACAACCATTTAAAGCAAATATATATTAGTGCATAACATTAGATATGATGTAATGCTAATTGAATATAAATTCTTATATTATATACAAAACATATAAATGGTTTTTTAATCTGCATATCAAGCTGAGCATCATCAGAAATTTCAATACCTTCAACTGATTGTTCAAGTTGGTGTTTTGCCGAAAAAGAGTAGTAGAATTGTTTAAAAAACCTTAATTTCAAATGTGAACTGGTATCTCATCTCTAGAAAGACAAAATCGAAAACATCCAGCTTAAGATCTTTAACTACTTTCAACCATCCATCATACAAATAATACTGTTTCTCCAAAGAAATTATCTTTAAACGCCATGAAAAGATCACCAAATTTAATAGTTACTAAAGCCTCGGAAACTTTAGCATGAAGATAGATAGAAGAAAAACCATCAGGTACTCTCTGTTAGTAAAACAAATAAAAAACTTATGTTATTAGTTATTTTTAATGATAAATATGTGTATAACAATAGTAGAAAAATACGTACTAAAAATTCGCTTGAAGTGTCATATAACAATTGTATGAAAGAATTCCCACAAATCAAGTTCCGGAAATAGGACATTAACAAAGTATCTTTAGAAACATACTCAAATAATAATATGTCATACACTTCAAGTCCTATATCCTTAACAACACTTTGCCATCCTTCACTGAACTCAGCATCATTAAAAGAAAGCCTCCTTATAAAAATTTACCATTCCCTTCTATCTGTTGTAGTACTTATTATTACATGATTATCCATAGCTTTAAAAGGATGAAAGCTACCAACAACATTTTCTGATAAGTTATATAAATAAACAACATTTAAATAAAATGTAAGAACGTCCAAAAACATTTTATTAAAGGTTTTAAAATATATATATATATATATATATATATATATATATATATATATATATATAACTTTCAATAACATTATAAATACCATATTTTCAGCTTCTAGATCAAAAACACGTGCAAGTAATAAGCCCATTTCAACTGTTTAACCTATTAGAGTCAATGTAAAACAAATTCTAAGACAAGTATATTACTTCAGACCAATCATAAAAATATAATCATAATAAACAACAAAACTGATTTGCATGTTCCTTAAATATTAGGATAAATAAATGAATCACTAAAACTGATAAAAAAGAAAAGTAAATACTAAAAGCTATGGTTAACTAACTTGTAAATATTCACATAATATAACTTGATTCATAAACTTTTCTTACCTGATTTAATGTTTGTGAACTTAACTTTAGTAATTGTAAATAATCGATATGTAGATTATCGATTCCCTTGAAAGTCTTTAGTACAACATTGATAGAAAGCTTTAACAGTGATAATAGATACCTTATATATTCGACGGGAATACCGATGTATTATACAATATAATTAGATGTATTTCAGATATTGTATTATAATAATGCACTTAAAATTCTATATTAAATTAATTTTTAGTTAAATACTTTTCATAATAAACTTAATTTAATATTTATTTGACATCTTTTTACTAATTTAAATTACATTTATAAATTTGCTTAAATACATTTAAATCAATAATTCTTACAAACATTTTTTAATCTTGTCTTCTATGTATTTTCTAACCATCTGTTCGAGAGAACAGATTTTACGAACATCTGATAACATGTTATATACTGCTTCCATATGCTCAAATCGTTCTACAGTAGTTTAAATATCTGCTGACGCTTATCATATATTTTGCCTTAAATGTCTGTTCACTCCAACATAATTTCAATTAACTTTTTTGACAACAGATGTTGATCATTGTAAAATGTATTTACCTTATATAGACTTGTAGCAAAATATTTTTTATTTTTGTTCTAAATAAAATAACATCATGTTTAAGTACTTTTGAACAATTATTAACCACAATGCATTTTTTAGAGTTTTACTTTTTTTTTTCTAACTATATCATTAATAAAAATAACACTTATCAGTTTAAATATGATATATTTTTTTTTTAAAATAACACTTTCTTATCTAAACAGTATATTTTGAATATGTTTGCATTAATTTGTGTTGCATGTATCTATTACACAAATAACATAAACAAAAAAACTAATATTTTATTTAAATAACATGCTATTACATGAATATCTGCTACATTACCAAAAATTTATAAAAAAGAAAGATAATAAACATAATAATATTCAAAATGAATTTAAAAAGTTCAACTTCAACTCGATAGAACACTTAAGTGAATTTATGATATCAACAATTATTTCTAACTGCTCCAGATCCCTTTTCATCGCAACAATGTAAAATACTACACTAATGTCACGAATTGTTGGTGGTGGCAAACACTTCAGTTTTCCGATTACCTTGTCTTTTTTATCAAAACAATTTGAAATATGCGTGAAACTCTGCTTCAACACATCTTTATACAATGCATCTTTCTCATATTGCACAAGAACTTGTCTAATTATATCAGCCTTCAAATCGCCTGCAAGTACTGTTAGTGAAGATGATGATGCCATAACTTGAAGAAACTAATAATAAGTATCCTATATGATATATGACTATATTGTAGAATTTTTAGTAAAAGATCTACATATTTATAAAACGGTAGTTCAAATAATAATAATCAAAGTTACCCATTTCGTATTAATTACTGAAATTTAATGCTATAAATGAAGTAGATGAAAATCTATATTTACCAAGTGGCAACTGTATCTATACGCTATAGCACAAAAACTAAATGTATAATATGCAAGTTGGAATTTAAACGTCTCCCACGTGTAAAACACGTGTAGCATAGCATGTTCAAAGTTATTTTGTATTCACACTATCCATATATATATATATACAAGACACTCTAGTACCATGCACGTCTAACCATACAATAATCAAATATTTCAATAACACAAAACATGTCATCCTCTCAAAATTACCAAACCAGAGTCCAACAAACAGCACATGAAATTCTTATTAAGGCTTTCAAAAAACAATCTTTTGAAGAAGAAAGAATAAGAAACTCATGTGGAATGGTTACATCTCTAGTAGGTAGACCTAAGGAAAAACGCCAAAACCATCAATGATATGGTTGAAATTCCCGAGTCAATTGAACGAAACAAAGCTCTACAGTACCTTACGGATCAACTCGCACTAAACGACGATATTGTGAAGAAGATGAAAGGCCTTACTGATAACATTATTTCCATCAGTAAGGAAAGGAAGCATCGTCAGGATGAAATTTTGAAGAATTAGCAATAGTAACTTTCACAATAGTTTAGTATTTAGACATGGCAAAAAGCTGTAATTTTGGAATAAAAGCATGCTTAAAAAATGTGTCTTGTATAGTTTAGTATATAATACTTTTTAAATTATATTGCATTTTGTACAAACATACAGTAAGTCAAAATAAAATTCAATAGATGATAAAAACATTTATTTGACAAAACACATTTAAAAAAAAACATATAATGGTGAATCAACATATGTTGTACAAACTCAACATGTTTAAACCACTGTAGGAAGATATAAATAGATGTTTATATAGACTTTATAATTGATATTGTTGTGCTAATACTATACAAGTCTTTTCAAGTTCATAATTAAAATCTTAAACTGCGTAACAAATGATAAATATTAACCCCCAAAACATTTGTAATAATTACACACGCTTTCACATATAACAACATATAATAAACTTTATTTAACTTAATTTATATAATAAACTTTATCACTCCTTCTAGGGTGATCTTGCCATTTGTGACCTTCCCCTTTCCTAAGATGCGCCCGCCTTTGACGCCAGCAAAATTCACGTAACCTCCATCATATTTCATAAATTCAATCAACAATCTTAACTCCCCTGTTATATGCCTAGAGCAGCCGCTATCAACATACCACCAGTTGATAACCCTCCTTAGCTGCTCCTGCATTTACAAAGAAGATTAGTTAGAGTAGGGGACCCAAGCTGTGAAAGTCTTGGGTCGTCCCATTTCATCAACAACAGTAAACTCCCTCCAATATCCATCACTCCCCTCTGGATTCCTGGATCTAGGTGGGCTGTTTTGGTTCATTTGGTTATAATTCATGTATGGCCTTTGATTATGAGGATTGTAATACCCTCCGTGATTCACTGGCCCGTTATTTTGAGTTTGAGGATACCTTCCTTTGTTGGGGTATCCCTGAACATAATTATTTCTGGAAAAATTCTGGTTATTAGAATAGTGTCTATCCTTATAACCGTTTTGATTATTATTATTACCAAAATTTTCTGGTTTGTCACCTTGTGGACTTTGGTGACTTTGTCTGTGCGGTGGTTGGTATTTGTTGGTATTTGCAGGTGCTTCCTGCTTAGAAGGTTGAGCACCAGATGTGCTTGCCTGGCCAACACTTACATGTCTAGGAACGAACGTAGGTTTTTCAAAATTTTTGGTAACTGGTCGTTTTCCTGGATCCCTAAACCCACCATCAGATTCTTTCTCTAATTGCCTCTACAAAGATTTCTTTGCAGAGTTACCTCTTTCCTGCTTTTAGACTTTGCAGGAGTTTCACCTTTCTTTGCATCAGTTGATGCAGTGTTCTCCTTTTTCTTGGTAGTGCACATGCTATCAACATGACCCTTTTGGTGACACTTAAAACATGATCTCTTCTCAAGGGGCTTATGCAAGCTAGATCAAATCTATCAAGGTGTGGAAACCCTTGATAGATGTTTATGCAAACTATGTATCAATCAAACGAAGAACACGATGGAAATACTTATAAACTGCTTGTCAATTGATATTATTTCAGTGGAATCAATACCAATTACAAGCTAATGACTGGCCGACCCTAGCCTACACCCCATGCAAGGTATTTATTCTTGCATGGGCCTGATCTGCAAACAAAGAAGATGTTGATGACAAAACAAAGAAAATGACTATCTTCTTTGTTTTTCATCTTCTTTGTTTTACATCTTCTTTGTTTTCTATCTTCTTTGTTCGCTAGGGTAAAACACAAAAGACTATCATGCTTGACTTATAACAACGTCAAGCATGTTACAATAAACCTATCAACCAAACGCAAAAATGATACTAATCTAGAGAAGCGTTTGTCACACAAAAATGCACTAACACCCACCTGTGGGTCTTTCTCAGCTACCCACCTACCCATGGGGATACCGATGTCTCGACTTGAAAAGCAAACAAATTGTCATCTTTCGACACGTTGCATTCGATGAAACCACATTCCCATTTTCACAAACCGTATCCCCACCACCCACCTATGAATTTTTGACCAATAACTTCCCCCACTACCTTTGCCCACATATTAAGACCTCGGCCCCACCTACTCAGTCCCCACACTCCTCGGCTGATACCTCCACACCATCTCCTGCCCAAACTCAACAGCCAACCATTCACCCCATCGGCCCACATATGGAGCCCAACCAACCGACCCGTACATCATCTCCTTAGCCCTTCACTAACCAAACAGCACTCGACCCAAACATCCCACCATAGCCCAATACCCATTCGCAACACCACCCGACTCCATCACCCGTCACCTCCCAACAGACCCGACCACACACCCTCTTTATGAGTGGGGTCTTCAAAACCAAACAACCTTTTAAACTCAATGCCACAACCACCAAATCCATCATACCCATCCCTTAAAACCCGACCAATATCGTATCCATACCGGAATGGTACTCAACCATGACTACTGAATATAATGCATCAATTAGAAATGGAACTTGGGAATTAGTACCTCGACACCCTAATATGAATGTTATACGGAGTATATGGTTGTTTAAAAATAAGTACAGGTCGGATGGCACTTTGGAGCAGTACAAGTCCATATTGGTATGTGATGGTCGTTTACAGCAGGTAGGAGTTGATTGTGGTGAGACTTTCAGTCCGATTGTTAAACTGGCCATTATTCGGACAGTTCTTTCTATAGCTATGTCCAAGCGCTGGTCAGTTCAGCAACTCGATGTCACTAATGCCTTTCTTCATGGGAATCTCCATGAAACAGTTTATATGCACCAGCCGATAGGATTTCGGAATTAACAATTCCCAGATCGTGTTTGCTCTCTTAAGAAGTCCTTATATGGGCTCAAGCAGGCTCCACGAACCTGGTACCGGTGGTTTACAGATTTCGTTCTGTCTATTGGTTTCACACACAACAAGTGCGATGCTTTTCTTTTCACTCTTCATCAGGGGTCTAATACAGCTTTTCTTTTATTATATGTCGACGATATTCTTCTGGTTATCTCGTCTGACATTCTTCGTCACTCTCTTATAGATCGTCTTGGCAGTGAATTCGCCATGAAGGACTTAGGTCCTCTGAGCTATTTTCTGGGTATCTCCGTGTCTCATAACAAAGGCACCATGTTTCTCTCACAACAGTCCTATGCGACTGACATCATCGCACGTTCTGGTATGCAGTCATGCAACCCAGTAGCTACCCCTGTTGATGCTAGTAGCAAACTCAGCGCTACTACTAATGACCTGTTTCAAGACCCTACTTTGTTTCTGTGACAACTTGCAGCCTTCACTTTTCATAAATGTGCATAATTGGTTCCTCAACTATTTCAAAATTTTCATTTTTAACCCTCGTATTTTAATAGGACCAAAATTTACAATTTAATAAAACTTATAATTTTTATAAGTAAAAGTATGCACGTTTTATACTTACATCTACACCCGAGCACGTATGTTTCAGACCTTGATACTCAAAGCCCTTAATTTTCAGTCCTAAAACAACTTAGAAATAGAAGGAAACAAGTCTATAACTTAAAATTGATTAAATTAGAAAAATTATTTTTTAGTCCCCGCGGTCCGCTAAGACAGTAAAACAGTCAAAGTTCCAGTCAAAGTCCTAATCAAAAGTCCTAGTCAAAGTCTCAGTCAAAGTCCTAGTCAAATAGTCCTAGTCAAAGAGTCAATTCATCTTAAAACCTTACTTTATTGTGTTGACCAATTTTAAAGCCTAATTGAATCCAAAACTAGTATAAAAACCCACCTATGACCCATTATACTTTGCACCTCTAAATCGAATGTTTCAATTCGATTAAACTCTCCCTCAAACCTTTTTTCTAGAGTATATTACTTCTACATTTGAAGCTTTGATTATAAGCTCTTGTAATTGGCGAATTGGAAGCTTGATATTTTTCCTATTCGGTTTATTTTCTTCTAAATTGGACTAGTTTCGTTGTTGAATCTTTGGATTGCTCGCATTTTCACGCTCGCTTAGTCATCTAGTCATTTGGCGAAAGGGAGTACTTCCTATCCCCTTTTTGCTTTTATTCATTTTTGGGGTGTTACATGTACACTTATACAAATTACAAATACAGGTTTACATTTTTACAATACAATTCTAGTACTATGTGCATTTGTTTACAAACGTGCTTTATGCTTAGACATTACATGTAGAATACATTTGTACTTGGTGAAATCATTAACATTGTATAAGCCGACCTTAACATTGGATAGCGCTATTGGATTGACAACTAACCTAGGTGATTCTCCCCCTTTTTCATCGGAGAATCCATGGTCATTGTTAAGTTATTATCCTTTTATTAGATAAGTACACCGTCGTTCATTTTAGTACATTTATACAGTCACAGGATTGATTTCGCTCATTTGTATGATACATAGTTTACATAAATGCACTGTAGCTTTGCAGTTGAATTGTATAACATTTTCCAACTTACTATATATATATATATATTAAAACTAGGAATGCTCACTAACATTTCATATGTTGACAAAACTTATTTTGTACATGTTTCAGGTGCAGTTTGATCTTAGTTCCATAGCATTGGATTTTAGTGCTTGCTTTTAATAATTTATTTCAAATTTCATGTTTTGTTCAGACTTATGTATTTTCCCATTTCATCTATGTAAGACAATTTAAATTATTCAATAATATTTACATTTTAGTACCATGTGCTTTTGAACAATCGTCACTAAGTGACACCTCGATGATTCCGCCATCGGTTGGGGTGTTACAGATTGGTATCAAAGCCATGGTTATAAGGAATTAGGTTATTAGAATGCCTTTTAGCCTAGTCTATAACCAAGCTTACATTCACGAGTCCTCTCGTGTTTATTTCTCTTTATCCTATTATTTTCTTTCAATATATTTTCGCCATGATTCTTTCTCGTTATTCTTTCGGTGTGTTGTTTAAAGAAGAAGATACTCGTATTTCACAAACGAAACGATATCACCAAGTTAGGAGTGACATCCATACCTTGGTGATTAGTTTCACTCCTCTATATGTTTTTTATCTTAGGAATATATCTTTGAGATAGGAGTGACATCCACACCTCAAAGAGTATTTCTTTCAAAAAGGAACTTAACCACTAAGCTGGGAGTGATATCCTTAACTTAGTGATTGGTTTCATTCCACATTCATTTTCAATTTTGAAATACATCTTTGAGTTAGGAGTGAAATCCAAATATCAAGGATCTATTTTTGCATCTCGTTTTTAATCTCGCTAAAGTTTTGGAATTCACTAGTGATGGGGCACGTGCAATCTGGAAGGGTGAGCGCCTGTATCCTCAGTTTTCCGTCTAGACCTGGTATTTCGTATAAATCCCAATCAGACGAGGGACCCATATACCTACCTGGGAACTCTTGGGATGAGCATTCACTTATAGGCTAAAGTACGCCCCCACAAGTCACTAGGAAATTTCAAATACTTGAGTTGGTCAAAGTTTCCTATAGAAACAATTATAATGTTTTATATCATTGATATTTATGTCTGTTTGTCATTTGAAGATTCCATTTAATCACTTGATGTTTCATATGCCATTATTCATTGATCATTCGCTTTTGAATCCCTTATCATCATTACTAAAACTTTTGTTCGATATATTATCACATTAAAGCTTACATTATTTCATTTATGCTCATGATTCTTACACTATAAGGTATTACTCGTTTTGCGTTAAAACATTTTTACCCACGACTTAAGTTTTCAACTCTGTGTTTAACTTTGATCACATCCTGATTTTAGGAATGTTGCGTCATCATACAGTTAAAAATGAACATGGCTTTTCCAAACTTATTATTTCAACCTGTTTTATACCTTCATGTTTACAAACTTACTTGATCAAAGTCATAGTGTATCCTCATATACCTAATACTAATATTGTTGCACCCAGTCTCCTAAACCATAGCCAACTACCATTAGTTAGAACTTCTTAGTCAGACTAAACTCATACATAAATGCCTACCTATACGATACGCACTAGTACACTACTCTCTAAAACGATTAATTTGACAACTTATTTTATAAGTCTTTTCACAAAGCCTATTTGTCTTCAAAGAGTATACAAACTTATTTTTGAATGTCTTAGTAAAACTTTTTAGGAGGTCATCTACGGGATAGTTCTCGTTCGGACTAAATGTGGATTTCTCATTTCATTCATAGACTCAGGTCTGTGACCAGACACCACTCCGGCCTCGCCGGCCACTACCCCTGACTCCTCTCTTCTTTATTCCGACCACCGGTCACCGCTCTTGCGTCCTCTCTTCTCCATGGATATGTGGTGTGGTCGCATATCTCTAGTTTAAGTGGTGATTGTGTTTTCCTTGCAGGTTTTTGGTGGTTTCAAAAATAGATTTTCAATAAAGATCTGTTGCAATTCAGTCAACAAAAAACATCCACTCTTCGCCTCCATCTCCACCAACGACCACATACCTCACCTCCATCTCCACCAACGACCACCTACCTCACCCTTCCTTTCCACCACCGAACGACCACCTACCTAACCGACCACCACCATCCGCCCCCATCGCTCAGACCGTCACCGCTTTGCTCCTTCACCTCAACTAAAATCCGACACAACCCAACCCCAAAACCCAATCGGTAATCCTTCAAATGATCCGACCCTTACCCTCCCTGCAACGGTCCTTTTTCAAAACTATTAAACCCATTCGACCGATTGTTCCTTCGACCCTTTTTTTAACTTTGTTTCATTGATTTGTCTGTTTGTTCCTTCGACCCTTTTTAAGTTTCTATTTCTCCTCCTTTATTTCCTTTGACATTTTATTAGTATTTTTTTATTATTTATTTATTTATTTATTTTTTAATTCCTTCATATCTCTATTTGGTTTCCTTATAATAATAATAATAATAATAATAATAATAATAATAATAATAATAATAATAATAATAACAATAATAATAATAATAATAATAATAAAGAGCTTCCCTCTCGTACGCCTCTTCATTCACGTCGTCAGACGTGGCCTAATGACGTAAAAAAAGGGCAGTTGCCGTTGACGGGTAGGAGGTGAGAAATTTTTTGTTGCTCCCCTCCAAACTCCTTTGTTCTTGCGGGGGCGTGGTTTAGGCCCGTGTTATTTTTCCTAACTCATCTCGAGTAGGGGTTTCTTATTTTTCCTGCCTGTTATTGGGTTTGGTGTTTGCGTGCATATGGCTCCTAATAAAAGGGATCGGAAGGTTAAACAAGGAGATTTTGGCCCTGGCTCGAGTAGTGGTTTGAGAATATGCCCGTTTAAGCATTTCCATGAGTGTAAAGATGGTAAGCCGGGGTCTACAGGGTTTCTACGCCTTCTTGAGCACATGCAGAGTTTACATTTCAAGACTGAAAAAAGGAGGGCGTCTTTGCGAGATGCAATCTCCCAAAACTTGGACCTTTTTATGGATGTTGGGGGCGCCCTTAGGGATGGGGCTAAACGGCTATGTGGGAGGTGCATGGTGTGACAACTCGGGTAAATATCTCTCTTTTGGTTTCTATCTTTTTGTTTGTTTCCTTCATTATTTCTTTTGTCCTTTTGGTACTTGTGCAATTTTCGGGACGAAAATTCTTTTAACGTGGGGATGATGTGACACCCGGCAAATTCTGGTTAACAACGTTGTCTAGATGAAAGTCTGCCTTAGCGAGTCACGCGTATATTGTACTTAACTGGGTTAGTTAAGTCGGGTTATGGTTCGGGAACTATTGGTTAGTCTAGAAGATCATTGGATGTTGGTCTAGAGGCTCGTTAGATGTCAGTCCTTAACCAAGTGTACAAACGGTGACGATTTGTAGGATCGTCAGGACATACGGAACGTACGAGTCTCGAGTCCCGGGAATTGGTGAACGAGTGTAAATATGTGTATTTACTTGTGTTATGTGTTTACAATCATTATATGACTTGTCGGTACGTGAATATGTATTAACATATGTAAAAACGGGGTTTAACGCGCAAAACACACGAAACCAGCCCCTATAGGCGAGTAGGAAGGCCTAATCGCCTATAGGGGAGGCGAGTAGGCAAACTTAGGGGCGAGTAGGGGCTACTCGTGTGCCCTTAGGGGCGAGTAGGCCCCAATTGCCTGAACAATCAGGCGATTAGGATTCCTAATCGCCTGAAACTGCTGCATACTCGCTAGTAACGGGCTGGACGACTAAAAACGACTATAAATACCATACTTAACCTCCTAAACTTCATTATACCAACCCTAGTCATCCCATAACCCGCCCCAACACATAAACAACCTCTGGAAGGCGATTTTTGATCAAAACTCAAGGTTTCAAGCTTGAATCATCATATTTTCATAATCCTAAGGTTTGATTTTCATCCATAACTCTTTATAAACGTTTTTAATCAATCCCTAATGGTCCAGACCTGTTCTTAAACGAAAAAGCTTTCTGAAAATCGTCAATAAGGGTTGTTAATCGGATTATAACTAATATGCATGCATTATGGGTGTGTATGATTAGAAAGCTAGGGTTTTTATGATTCATGATGATGATTTGATATGTTATTATGATAGATCAGTATTGATATTGATAGTATGATGATAGGAATCTCAGTAATTGGATATTAGGGTTATGATTACGCGTGTTAGTATGATGTTGCATGCTATGTGAATGGTGTTTGGATTACTTGGTTGCATGCAGGACTGATTATACGAGGTTAAACGAAGGATTTTGGGTTAAACATGTTTAGGATAGTGTTTGGGATGATATTGGGTGGTTACACACGTTCTGGATCTGATTTGGAGCGTTAAACGCGCGAAAAACCGGAACAGCAAGGTTACAGGCGAGTAGCATTCCTAATCGCCTATGTTATAGGCGAGTAGGGTGCTAATCGCCTATAACACAGGCGAGTAGAGGCCTACTCGTGTGAAAGATCAGGTGATTAGCCCTAATTGCCTATAAGTTCATGTGAATAGCCCTAATTGCCTATAAGTTCATGTGAATAGCCCTAATTGCTAGTAAGTTCAGGTGAATAGCCCTAATTGCCTATAATAGAGGCGAGTAGGGTTTCTAATTGCTAGTTGACCAACCTAATTGCTAGTTGACTTTTCCTAATCGCGTGTACTGCTGCTGTAAGTGTAAATTAGCATTCCGAGACCCGATTTAACATGTAGTAACATGCTAGGAACCCCGTAACATGTCTAATAACTTGGTAACATATATTTGGATGTAATTCGGTGATACGTGAACGATGTGCTATAACTTGTTGTGCGTTAACGTATGTTAAGTGTAATTGCGTTATTGTATGTTTTGGAGCGTAAACATAATACGGGGAGTCTCGGGTCACCAATGGGATGTCGAGTCTTGTACTTTGGGTCGGTTAAACAGTCACGGTGTTTTCAAACGAACTTGGTTATGGTCTGGACATCTAGGGACTAATTAACCTGCGGGTTATTAGTCTAAGTACTTGTAACTGTCGTATGTTAGGTCGCCGCATTACGGGACTAGCATAGCAGCTGAGTTTACTCGGGTTAAGGAGTAACGCAACTTAAGGTGAGTTTACGGCCCCTCTTTTAAACTGGTTTTATACTTTCGGGGGAGAAAACATGTGTTAAAACGATTATTTGGTAACTACTGTCATACTATGGGTTTCTATTGTGTACTACACGATCTTTGGAAGTCCCGGGGGGAACCATGAATGTGCGGGTTTGCACAACGGGGAAATGTGAATAGCGCTATTGGGAGTGACCAACCCCGCTCGTCGACTTGGAGGGTCGGCGGGTGCATATTGTCTCAAACAGGAACAACAGGAACAACAGGAACTACATCGGGCATACTTTTGGTATTCGCGTTAGTAATGGTTTTCCAATCGTGGTAGTAACAAAACGTACGCCTAGCTAGCGTATACTGGTTTTCGATTATTATAGTATGGACAGGTGGACTTGGTACTTGGATACAAAACCTGTAAACTCACCAGCATTTTTGTGCTGACGTAAACTTTTACATGTTTTCTCAGGTCGCTAAGGTAGCACGACTGGACTAGGGCGCACGCGTCTGCACGGCGTCTAACTAGGGTTGCATGGTCTTTTGAACGTTGAACTATTATTTTATTGTTGGGATACTGTTTTTGAATAAGCTTCCGCTGTAAACGGGATTTTAAACTATGTTTTGAAATTGCATTTATATTCATTTAGACTTGTTTATTGTGATCGTTGGTTTGGATCCTGGTTTGTCATGCGCCTCGCGGTAAAACTCCGCAAGTGGATTTTGAGGGTGTGACAGATTGGTATCAGAGCCAATGGTTATAGTGAACTAGGACTGCATGTAGAGTCTAGTCTATAGCCGAGTCGCACACACTAGACGATCACATGGTACTAAACGTTATAGTGGTTTACGTATGGTTTGTCGGGGTGTCTCTAAACCGTTGGTCTTTCTACGTTACATCATCCGTTCTATCTTAGGCTGGGTTACTTGTTTTCTAGGCAATGTAGTCTATTGGGGTAACTCGTGTGCTCTTGAGATTTGTCCAAGGCTCGGACATCTCCCTTTCGCACTCCAATAGAAACACTTGTCATAAACTACCGTAGTATTACGGTGTGTAGCTAAGAGTCTATGTTCGGTGATTTGAACTTTGAACTAGGAGAACACTTGGAGGACCATGTAGAGCGGTTTATCATTTTGGGTGCACACAAAATCATAAACCGAAATGCATGGAAGCCCTAGTGAGCTCTGGGTTTGAGGGGATAGTCCTGGATTGGATCTGGCTTTGATCTTGTGAACATTAGTGGTTATCTTTAACTGCGAAACTAAATTTTCTCGTTCTTTCTGCCAGAATCATGTCTGGAGTGCGTGGAGGACGTGGAGGTGGTCGCAATGGTGGACGTGGTGGTGGTCGCGGTGGTGCTGGTGGTCGTGGTGGAGGTATTAACCTATCGCAGGCTGATCTGAACAACTTGCTCCAAGCTGCCTTTCAGTTAGGGCACAACGGTGGAGGTAAGTTGATTTATCCATTTTCTTTGCCTCATTGGTGAACCTTGGTTACATTCTTCGTGATTTCTCATACGTTTCATTTCAGGTGGTCCTGTTGACCCACCCCCACCCATGTGCACCTACAAGATGTTCCGGGACTGTAAGCCCCAGGAATTCTCTGGCACTGAGGGTGCAGTGAGCTTGCTTAGGTGGTTGGAGAAAGTGGAGTCAGTATTTCTGATGTGTAACTGTCTCCCAGAAGATCGGGTAAAGTATTCGGCTGCGTTATTTCAGGACGTGGCATTGACTTGGTGGAATGGAATCACCCAGAACATGGGTATTGGGGAGGCATATGCTATGCTATGGGAGAATTTTGTGCAGTTGCTGAAGCGTGAGTATTGTCCGAGGGAAGAGGTACAGAAGCTGGAGCATGAGGTGTGGAACCTCAAGATGACTGGGTCGGAAATTGAGAAGTATACTGTGAGGCGGAATGAGTTGGCAGTGTTGTGTCCCGATCTGCACGTGCCAGAATATCGTAGGATTGAACACTATGTATCAGGGTTAGTACCGGAAATTGCAGGGTTAGTGGCTGCTGGAAATCATCCTACGTATGCAGAGGTAGTTCGATCGGCCCATAGGATGACCAACTTAAAGGTGAATGAGGGGATTTTGCCTGCGAAAGGTTCGACTGTTAAGGCTCCAAAGAACAACAAGCGCAAGTGGGAAAATGACGGGAAAGGATCTGGGTCTGCACAGCAGGGTAAAAGGTTTGATAATGGGGGTTCATCTTCTTCGGGTAACAAGCAGGGTGGTTATGCGGGAAAACTACCCAAATGCAACAAGTGTGGACGCCATCACCAAGGGAACTGCGACAGTAACCGTTGTCACCGCTGCCAGCGAACAGGGCATTATGCTAAGGATTGTCGGGCTACACTTCCATCGACTCAGGCTCCGACTAACAGCTCAGCTCCGACTACTCAGGGGACTACAGGGAAACAAGGATGCTACAACTGTGGTGACACTGGGCATTACAAGAAGGATTGCCCAAAACTGAAGCAGGGTGGGAACAACGGGAATGGGAACAACGGGGGCGGCAGCAGAAATGCACGTGCCTTCGTCATTGGAGCCGCTGAGGCTAGACAGGACCCTGACACAGTCACCGGTACGTTTCTTCTCAATAATCGTTCTGTTAGCGTGTTATTTGATTCTGGTGCCGACAAGAGTTTTGTATCCATGGATGTTAGTCGACTGCTAGATGTAGTACCCGTACCATTAGAGACCAAGTATATTATTGAGTTAGCTGACGGTAAAACGATTGAAGCTACTAGTGTCATTCGGGAGTGTCAATTAGAGTTGTCGGGTTTATCGTTCCCCATCGACCTTATGCCGGTACCTTTGGGTAGTTTTGACGTTGTGGTAGGAATGGATTGGTTATCTTTGTATCGCGCGGAGATTGTCTGTTACGATAAGGTTATTCGGATTCCTCTCCCTGATGGAGAATTTCTTTCTGTGTACGGTATCAAGGGTGGTGTTCCGCTAAACATCATCTCTAGCATGAAAGCCCTTAAGTGTCTTCGAAAGGGTTATCCAGCCGTTTTGGCACTCTTATCTGTTTCCTCTGTTGATGAGAAGAAGATCGACGACATTCCGGTGGTACGCGAGTTTCCTGATGTTTTTCCCGATGATTTATCTGGTCTTCCTCCTCATCGTCAAGTCGAGTTCGGTATTGATCTTGTACCAGGGGCTGCTCCTATTGCTCGGACTCCCTACCGTCTTGCACCTCCCGAGATGCAGGAATTGTCTAGTCAGTTACAGGAACTCTTGGACAAGGGTTTCATCCGACCAAGTTCTTCCCCTTGGGGAGCCCCGATTTTATTTGTTAAGAAGAAGGATGGGAGTTTCCGATTGTGCGTAGACTACAGAGAACTGAACAAATTGACCGTCAAGAACCGTTATCCTCTTCCACGTATTGATGATCTATTCGACCAGCTTCAGGGTTCTAGTTATTATTCCAAGATTGATTTAAGGTCTGGTTATCACCAGCTGCGCGTCAGGGAGGCTGACGTTGCAAAGACTGCTTTTCGAACACGTTATGGCCATTTCGAATTCTTGGTCATGCCTTTCGGTCTCACGAACGCACCGGCAGTTTTCATGGACTTGATGAACCGCGTCTGTAAACCATATCTGGATAAATTCGTCATTGTATTTATCGATGACATTCTGATCTACTCCAAGAACGAGACCGAACACGGGGAACATCTGCGGTTAGTTTTGGAACTCTTGCGACGGGAACAACTTTACGCCAAGTTCTCAAAGTGTGACTTTTGGTTGCGCGAAGTTCAATTCCTAGGACATGTGGTTAATGAACTAGGGATTCATGTCGATCCAGCTAAAATCGAAGCGATCAAGGACTGGGGAGCACCAAAGACGCCAACTGAGGTGCGGCAATTCCTAGGCCTTGCGGGCTATTATCGTCGTTTCATTCAGGGGTTCTCGAAGATTGCTCAACCCCTCACCATTCTCACTCAGAAGGATAGGAAGTTCGACTGGGGTGAACCACAAGAGTCCGCGTTTGAGGAACTAAAGTCTAAACTGTGTTCTGCTCCTATCTTGTCTTTACCTGAGGGTCCTGATGATTTCGTTGTTTACTGTGATGCTTCCATTCATGGACTCGGTTGCGTGTTGATGCAACGCGAGAAAGTGATTGCGTATGCTTCTCGTCAACTCAAAGTGCACGAGAAGAACTACACAACTCATGACTTGGAGTTGGGTGCCGTGGTATTCGCGTTGAAAATTTGGAGACATTACTTGTACGGTACCAAATGCACCATCTACACCGATCACAAGAGTCTCCAACACATTTTCGACCAACAACACTTGAACATACGGCAGCGTCGCTGGATCGAACTTTTGAACGACTATGATTGTGCTATTAAGTACCATCCTGGCAAGGCGAATGTTGTAGCAGACGCCTTGAGCAGGAAGGAATCAACTAAACCTCGTCGTGTTCGGGCGTTGCAGCTCACCATCCATTCGTCGTTACCTGACCAACTCCGTTCTGCCCAGTTGGAAGCTTTAAAGGAGGAAAACCTTAAAGCTGAAACTATGCACGGTGCCGACAAGCACCTAGAGCGAAGGTCTGATGGCCTGCACTATTTCGCAGAACGTATATGGGTTCCTTTGTTCGGGGGACTACGGGAGCTTGTCCTTGATGAGGCTCATAAGTCCCGGTATTCTATTCATCCTGGTTCGGATAAGATGTACCAAGATCTGAAAGTGCTTTACTGGTGGCCAAACATGAGGTCGGACATAGCCTCATACGTGAGCAAATGCTTGACCTGTGCTAAGGTCAAGGTGGAATACCAGAAACCGTCGGGTCTCTTGCAACAACCTGAAATTCCGGAATGGAAATGGGAACGGATTACTATGGATTTTGTCAGACAACTTCCTAAATCACCAAGCGGGAATGACAAGATATGGGTGATTGTCGATCGGTTGACGAAATCAGCTCATTTTCTTGCCATTAAGGAGACCGACACCATGGATCGTTTGGCTCGTCTTTACTTGAAAGAAGTTGTTTCTAAGCACGGGGTACCAGTTTCTATTATCTCGGATCGTGACTCCCATTTTACTTCTCACTTCTGGAAGTCTTTGCACAAGGCTTTGGGTACCCAACTAGACATGAGTACGGCTTATCATCCACAGACTGACGGTCAGAGTGAGCGCACGATTCAAACTTTAGAAGACATGCTGCGGGCATGTGTGATCGATTTTGGAAAGGGTTGGGAAGCTCATCTGCCGTTAGTAGAATTCTCGTATAATAACAGTTATCACACGAGCATCAAGGCTGCTCCGTTCGAAGCACTGTACGGACGGAAATGCCGTTCTCCTCTTTGTTGGGCTGAAGTGGGTGAGAGTCAACTCACTGGGCCTGAACTAGTGTACGAAACTTCGGAAAAGATCGTACAAATTCGAAATCGGTTGGCGGCGGCACGGGACCGGCAAAAGAGTTATGCTGATCAGCGTCGCAAACCACTGGAATTCCAAGTCAATGACAAGGTACTTCTAAAAGTCTCACCGTGGAAGGGCGTCATACGCTTTGGGAAGCATGGCAAACTCAATCCGCGATATGTCGGCCCATTTACGATCCTGGAACGGATTGGGCCGGTGGCATATCGACTTGATCTACCGACGGAGCTCGGTAACGTACATAACGTCTTTCACGTGTCAAACTTGAAGAAGTGTCTGGCTGACGAGTCTCTCATCGTTCCACTGGAAGAGATCAAGGTTGATGATCGTCTTCGGATTGTGGAAGAACCTGTGGAGATCCTTGATTACAAGATTCGTAGCCTACGTCACAGCAAGATTCGTATCGTTAAGGTTCGGTGGAACTCGAACCGGGGACCGGAGTATACGTGGGAACGGGAGGATCAGATGAAGTCTAAGTATCCTCATCTTTTTCCTAAGGAAGCGTTCGAGTCGAGACACGTCTCTTCGGCAGCTGAATGAATCTCGGGTCGAGATTCCTTTTAACGTGGGGATGATGTGACAACTCGGGTAAATATCTCTCTTTTGGTTTCTATCTTTTTGTTTGTTTCCTTCATTATTTCTTTTGTCCTTTTGGTACTTGTGCAATTTTCGGGACGAAAATTCTTTTAACGTGGGGATGATGTGACACCCGGCAAATTCTGGTTAACAACGTTGTCTAGATGAAAGTCTGCCTTAGCGAGTCACGCGTATATTGTACTTAACTGGGTTAGTTAAGTCGGGTTATGGTTCGGGAACTATTGGTTAGTCTAGAAGATCATTGGATGTTGGTCTAGAGGCTCGTTAGATGTCAGTCCTTAACCAAGTGTACAAACGGTGACGATTTGTAGGATCGTCAGGACATACGGAACGTACGAGTCTCGAGTCCCGGGAATTGGTGAACGAGTGTAAATATGTGTATTTACTTGTGTTATGTGTTTACAATCATTATATGACTTGTCGGTACGTGAATATGTATTAACATATGTAAAAACGGGGTTTAACGCGCAAAACACACGAAACCAGCCCCTATAGGCGAGTAGGAAGGCCTAATCGCCTATAGGGGAGGCGAGTAGGCAAACTTAGGGGCGAGTAGGGGCTACTCGTGTGCCCTTAGGGGCGAGTAGGCCCCAATTGCCTGAACAATCAGGCGATTAGGATTCCTAATCGCCTGAAACTGCTGCATACTCGCTAGTAACGGGCTGGACGACTAAAAACGACTATAAATACCATACTTAACCTCCTAAACTTCATTATACCAACCCTAGTCATCCCATAACCCGCCCCAACACATAAACAACCTCTGGAAGGCGATTTTTGATCAAAACTCAAGGTTTCAAGCTTGAATCATCATATTTTCATAATCCTAAGGTTTGATTTTCATCCATAACTCTTTATAAACGTTTTTAATCAATCCCTAATGGTCCAGACCTATTCTTAAACGAAAAAGCTTTCTGAAAATCGTCAATAAGGGTTGTTAATCGGATTATAACTAATATGCATGCATTATGGGTGTGTATGATTAGAAAGCTAGGGTTTTTATGATTCATGATGATGATTTGATATGTTATTATGATAGATCAGTATTGATATTGATAGTATGATGATAGGAATCTCAGTAATTGGATATTAGGGTTATGATTACGCGTGTTAGTATGATGTTGCATGCTATGTGAATGGTGTTTGGATTACTTGGTTGCATGCAGGACTGATTATACGAGGTTAAACGAAGGATTTTGGGTTAAACATGTTTAGGATAGTGTTTGGGATGATATTGGGTGGTTACACACGTTCTGGATCTGATTTGGAGCGTTAAACGCGCGAAAAACCGGAACAGCAAGGTTACAGGCGAGTAGCATTCCTAATCGCCTATGTTATAGGCGAGTAGGGTGCTAATCGCCTATAACACAGGCGAGTAGAGGCCTACTCGTGTGAAAGATCAGGTGATTAGCCCTAATTGCCTATAAGTTCATGTGAATAGCCCTAATTGCCTATAAGTTCATGTGAATAGCCCTAATTGCTAGTAAGTTCAGGTGAATAGCCCTAATTGCCTATAATAGAGGCGAGTAGGGTTTCTAATTGCTAGTTGACCAACCTAATTGCTAGTTGACTTTTCCTAATCGCGTGTACTGCTGCTGTAAGTGTAAATTAGCATTCCGAGACCCGATTTAACGTGTAGTAACATGCTAGGAACCCCGTAACATGTCTAATAACTTGGTAACATATATTTGGATGTAATTCGGTGATACGTGAACGATGTGCTATAACTTGTTGTGCGTTAACGTATGTTAAGTGTAATTGCGTTATTGTATGTTTTGGAGCGTAAACATAATACGGGGAGTCTCGGGTCACCAATGGGATGTCGAGTCTTGTACTTTGGGTCGGTTAAACAGTCACGGTGTTTTCAAACGAACTTGGTTATGGTCTGGACATCTAGGGACTAATTAACCTGCGGGTTATTAGTCTAAGTACTTGTAACTGTCGTATGTTAGGTCGCCGCATTACGGGACTAGCATAGCAGCTGAGTTTACTCGGGTTAAGGAGTAACGCAACTTAAGGTGAGTTTACGGCCCCTCTTTTAAACTGGTTTTATACTTTCGGGGGAGAAAACATGTGTTAAAACGATTATTTGGTAACTACTGTCATACTATGGGTTTCTATTGTGTACTACACGATCTTTGGAAGTCCCGGGGGGAACCATGAATGTGCGGGTTTGCACAACGGGGAAATGTGAATAGCGCTATTGGGAGTGACCAACCCCGCTCGTCGACTTGGAGGGTCGGCGGGTGCATATTGTCTCAAACAGGAACAACAGGAACAACAGGAACTACATCGGGCATACTTTTGGTATTCGCGTTAGTAATGGTTTTCCAATCGTGGTAGTAACAAAACGTACGCCTAGCTAGCGTATACTGGTTTTCGATTATTATAGTATGGACAGGTGGACTTGGTACTTGGATACAAAACCTGTAAACTCACCAGCATTTTTGTGCTGACGTAAACTTTTACATGTTTTCTCAGGTCGCTAAGGTAGCACGACTGGACTAGGGCGCACGCGTCTGCACGGCGTCTAACTAGGGTTGCATGGTCTTTTGAACGTTGAACTATTATTTTATTGTTGGGATACTGTTTTTGAATAAGCTTCCGCTGTAAACGGGATTTTAAACTATGTTTTGAAATTGCATTTATATTCATTTAGACTTGTTTATTGTGATCGTTGGTTTGGATCCTGGTTTGTCATGCGCCTCGCGGTAAAACTCCGCAAGTGGATTTTGAGGGTGTGACACATGGTGATGCATGCTCTCAGCAAAAGGTGCATTCACAGTGCGGATGATGTCCTCTCCTTCTCTGTGGTTACGGGAGGTGTGGAAGATTTCATTATTGGGATCCAGAAACCTCATCACATGACTGTGGACATGGAACCTGGCCCTTCAGGAGGTGTTGTTGGGGATATATCCCTCTTAGAAAAGGTTTTCTCTCTGCCCATTCAAACTGTCAAGAGCATCCCCCTAAGTTGTCGATTGGCGTTTGTCCAGGCCCTGACAGATGCCTTACGCAAAGTGGTAGCTTCACCAGGATCCGTAGAAAGTTGGGTCAAACTTCTCTTATTGTCGCGGTGTACCCTACGGGTGGTCAAACCGTCCACTAGGCAGGAGTGAAGGTCTGGGAATAGGAAATCATTGCAGTGTAGTAGCATCCTGCAATCACTTTCTGTGTGGAAAGACGGCTCTGGGTTTGCAGATTTGGTTCCTCCTCTCTTCGATTGCGTGGGGGTGTTTCTTTTATCAAGCAAGATGCAGGGGGGAGTGAGGCTAATGAAAAGAGCCCTAATGTCAAACAGTGCCTCCGAAAAGTAAGGGATGGTCATTTCATAGCTGCTGTCAAGGTGCTGTGTTCTAGTGGGGTTGCTCCTTTTGGGGATTCCACCATGAAAGCCCTAATTGATAAACATCCGGTGTTGCCTCCTCCGTCCTTGCCCCCTAACTCCGACATCATGTCCGCGCTTGTTGTTGAGGAGGACTGTGTGCTTCGATGCCTCCGATCTTTTCCTAAAGGGACTTCCTGCGGTAGAGACGGTTTGAGGACCCAGCATCTATTGGATGCCCTTAGCGGAGAGGGGTCTATGGCTTCCACAGGTTTGCTCTCAGCTATTACTAAAGTCGTTAACTTATTGCTAGGGGGTTGTGTCCTAGGGTACTTCTGAATTTATTGCTTCAGCCCCCCTTACCCCCCTCCTGAAACCTGATAACGGGATCCGACCTATTGCAATAGGGGCCATTTGGCGTAGACTAGTATCTAAAGTGGCTATGAGGAAGGTTGGCAAGGAATTGGCTAAGTACCTGGGGGACTTCCAATTTGGGTAGGGACTCCTAATGGGGCAGAGGCGGTGCTCCACAGTGCGAAAAGGTTCCTTAACTCCTTCCATGAAGACGGTTCTTTGGCTATGCTCACTGTGGATTTTTCAAACGCGTTCAACATGATCAACCGCACTGCCCTACTTCGCGAAGTTCTTCAGCATTACCCGTCTATCTATTTGTGGGTCCAGTTCTTATATGCCCAGCCAGCTAGGTTGTATGTTGGTAATGAGTGTATAGGGGCCACTATAGGGGTTCAGCAGGGGGACCCTTTAGGTCCCCTCCTTTTCGCCTTGGCATTGCATCCTTTGGTTCTTCGGGTTCAAGAAAAATGTAACCTCCCATTTCATGCGTGGTACCTTGATGATGGGATGATTATTGGTGATGTCGCTGATGTTGCGAATGCCTTAGACTTCATCCAGAAGGTGGGCCCATCCCTGGGGCTTCAACTGAATATTAAGAAAACTGAGGTTTTTTGGCCGTCTTGTAATGGGGTGAAACTTAGGGATGGGCTTTTCCCCAGTGAGATTGGCAGGCCAGAAAAGAGGGTGAAGCTCCTTGGAGGGGCTGTTAGTCGGGACTCTTACTTTATACGGGAATTGGCAGGGCAGAGAGCCTCGCGCGCGGTTGATCTTATGAAACTTTTGCCCTGCCTTAGGGATCCCCAGAGTGAACTCCTCTTGCTCAGATCTTGTATGGGGGTCGCTAAGTTGCTTTTCGGTTTGCGGACCTGCCAACCCGCCATGATGGATGAAGCGGTATCATGTTTTGACAAGGGTCTGCGGGGAGCCATCGAAGACATAGTGGTATGTGGGGGTCCATTCTTTGGTGACCTACAGTGGCGACTGGCATCCTTGCCGATGCGTTTGGGTGGATTAGGGCTCCTCTCAGCAAAGGATGTTGGGGTGTATGCTTTTGTGGCATTGCGAGCTCAGTCTTGGAATCTCCAAGACCACATCTTAAGGAATA
Source organism: Ambrosia trifida (assembly GCA_028751855.1). NCBI lineage: Eukaryota > Viridiplantae > Streptophyta > Magnoliopsida > Asterales > Asteraceae > Ambrosia > Ambrosia trifida. Next base: position 57,273,480 of record CM054122.1, on the reverse strand, counting down.
GCGGGGTTGCCAACGTGGACTTGGACTACCTACAGGCCCTCGAGAGGATAAATGACTATCTCCCAGGTTTTGATCTTGGCGGTTTTTCCAACAAGGACACCGCCCCCCCCCCCCCCAAAAGCCTCAGAAAACTTTGGCGAATGCCCTCTTTGGCAAAATCGCACAGAGCCTGGTTGAAGCTTTTGACCTGTCCCCCCGCCAAAAGGCAGTTATTGAATGCTTTGCAAAGCCCCCATGCCCAAGATTTCCTGAATGTTATCCCAATCGAAGGTTTGGGCCAAACCATGTCTAGGGTTGAATACAGGGCAATTCTTAAATACCGCTTGGTGATCCCCATGTATCATGAAGATGAAGAATGTCCGATTTGCCGTAAGGCATGCTTGGACAAATACGGGGAACACGCGGTCCACTGTAAGGAGCTGCCTGGTTTCAAATATAGGCATGACTGGGTCTGGGACGTTCTTTGGGACATCTTAAGAAGGGCTAGGATCTCGGCTAAGAAGGAGGCTCCAGTGAATTTCCTCTCGGACCCCGCAGAAGGGAGATCCACCCTACGTCCAGCAGACCTGCTTGTCTTTGGGTGGGCCGGGGGGAACACGCTTGTGTCGACCTAACAGGTGTATCTCCCCTGGTTGGTTTGCGGGATAATGGTTTTGTAGTAGGGCAAGCGGTGCGGAAAACAGAGGCGAAGAAAGTTGAGAAGCATGCTAAAGCTTGTGAAGAGAACCAACACGTTTTCGTACCCCTAGCTTTTGATATCTTCGGCTCCTGGGCACCGGAAGCCATCCGTTTCCTGTCCAGAGTCCAACATGTCATTCATAGCAGTATCTCGACTCCGAAAGGGCAAGGGTTCGTTTTTAGTAGGCTAGGGTTTGCTGTCCAGAAAGGGGTGGCGGCGCAGCTTTTTGCCCGCCTGCCCGCTATCTTAATGTAATTTTTCGCTATTAAATAAAATTGACTTAAAAAAAATAAAAATAAAAAAAGCCTGTTCGCCAAATTAGAACACACTTTTCATACACCTTGTGCCTTGAAACAAATAGCCCGCTATGAGCCCAAAGAGTTGCTTTAACGATCCTGCAAATAAATGATCTTTCAATGTATAAGTTTCCTAAAAGTTTGAAAATTTAAAAGGTTTCAAATTTACTCAGTCTTAACAGGTAACACTTCGATTTTCTCAACATTTCATAACAATTAAAAGTTTCCGACTTTTCAACCCACAAGTTAAAGAAATGTTTAAATACAGGAAATTTTATTTTCCGAAATTCGTCAAGGCACCTGGGATCATTCACAACCTTCACATCATTTTAAATCTTGGTCTTTCGAAACACATTAGATTTACACACACTTCATGAAATGGTTTCATCTTGCATTTTATAAACTTGCATTGCGTATTTTACAAATCAAATGTAAATATGCATGTTTTCATATAACGTATCCAATATATGTTTTCGGGAGGAATTTGCAACTAATAATATACCTTATAACACTTTTCAAACTCAACTTCTCGTAAACACATGAAAATGTGTACCTACGAAATCTTTTCAAGTGAACCTGTTTTGAACTTAAAATATTCTTCGGTTTCCAAAAAGTTATCCTCATACCAGTAGACTATACGTCTATTCTGCGCACTTTCATTTATAGTAAATTTCATTATTTTTTTGAAACCATTCTATTTATAGTTACGTTCGTACATTATCTTACTATTTTTGTATTATTCTTTTGTTGGTAGTTATTTTCACGCGTTATTCATAACTATTCTCGCACTAGTTATTAGTAGTTATTCTTACAACACTAGTTTTGAGCATTAATTTAACTCGTTTACTTTCATTTTGAGCAAATTGTGCGATTTACTCGATTTACGTTATGCTATTCTTTCAATCGTAATTTTATGCTATACATGAACGCATATTTGGTATGCATATTTTTTTTGTTGTGAGCAAAACCCTGTTATACTTTACATTATTTTGTTCATCATCATGGCCAACGAACATACTAATTGATAGCTCGTATGAGATCTAAGCCAGTTCCCATGAACGACTCGGTTCAGAGTATTCCTCTAACCCGAGGGGAACGGTGTAATCCTCAGAGTTTATCAATATGGTTGTTTAGAGCCCAATGATGTGAATAGAAATTTACCGTTAAGGGTGAACCCGAAAGGTGAAGAACCCCTAATCATGTCTTATACTTACACATTAATCTCATTACGGTTAAAAGATGAACCTGAAAGGGGAAGAACCTTTAACCGCATCTTATTCTTGAGCGTATCTACTACTTAACACATTTAGGTTGCACGCATTGTTTCTTGTATTACTTATGTTAGTGTTATGGAAAAGCATAGCACCCTAGTGTAAGGTAAATCGATGATTACGGTCCGAAACGCAATCATGGATTTATAGGTACATGGGGTGGTGTGTGATTCTGCTTAGGCTATTGGTAGACAATTAGTACGAGTCCCAAGTATCAGTAGTGTGGTGGGTTAGCTGCGGTACACCCTATATATAAGCACGAGCGATACTGCGGGAGCGGACTAGGAGTCTGACCAAGAACCTACCCATTACTATCTCTTTATTAGATCGTTGACTAATAGCTAGCATTTTCGATAAGAATGTTCTTACACGAGCTTCAATTCGAGTTCCTATAGTCTTTCTCTAGACCATCCACACAGAAAACACAAACTTTGTATACTCTTACACTCTCTGTTAGTCGAAATCCTGTTGCATGTCCGTAATAAAGTTCGGTCTGAAACTTCTCTAAAGTAAGGGAAGCTACTATAACCAGTTACATACTTTTCCCAAACCTTGCTCATTATAAACTTTTAATTCTCTAACCTTGGGTCAAACTTTAAGGATTTTCAAACTCTTATTTTGGGTATTAAACAACTACTTCAAACTTTGTCAAATCATGGCTGATGCATTTCTTAAAATCTACTTGCCTTTTTACAAATGTCTTTTGTTTCATGGAAACCTTCACTTGAAAGTAATTTCGGGAGGAAATTTTCTAAAGTAGGGGAGACTGTGACAACCTGCACCCTTCACTTTTCATAAATATGCATAATTGGTTCCTCAACTATTTCAAAATTTTCATTTTTAACCCTCGTATTTTACTAGGACCAAAATTTACAATTTAATAAAACTTATAATTTTTATAAGTAAAAGTATGCACGTTTTATACTCACATCTACACCCGAGCACGTATGTTTCAGACCTTGATACTCAAAGCCCTTAATTTTCGGTCCTAAAATAACTTAGAAACAGAAGGAAACAAGTCTATAACTTAAAATTGATTAAATTAGAAAAATTATTTTTTTAGCCCTTGCGGTCCGCTAAGACAGTTAAACACTCAAAGTTCCAGTCAAAGTCCTAGTCAAAAGTCCTAGTCAAAGTCTCAGTCAAAATCCTAGTCAAAGTCCTAGTCAAATAGTCAATTCATCTTAAAACCTTACTTTATTGTGTTGACCAATTTTAAAGCCTAATTGAATCCAAAACTAGTATAAAAACCCACCTATGACCCATTACACTTTGCACCTCTAAATCGAATGTTTCAATTCGATTAAACTCTCCCTCATACCTTTCTTCTAGAGTATATTACTTCTACATTTGAAGCTTTGATTATAAGCTCTTGTAATTGGCGAATTGGAAGCTTGATATTTTTCCTATTTGGTTTCTTTTCTTCTAAATTGAACTAGTTTCGTTGTTGAATCTTTGGATTGATAGCATTTTCACGCTCGCTTAGTCATCTAGTCATTTGGCGAAAGGGAGTACTTCCTATCCCCTTTTTGCTTTTATTCATTTTTGGGGTGTTACATGTACACCTATACAAATTACAAATACAAGTTCACATTTTTACAATATAATTCTAGTACTATGTGCATTTGTTTACAAACGTGCTTTATGCTTAGACATTACATGTAGAATACATTTGTACTTGGTGAAATCATTAACATTGTACAAGCCGACCTTAACATTGGATAGCGCTATTGGATTGACAACCCACCTAGGTGATTCTCCCCCTTTTCATCGGAGAATCCATGATCATTGTTAAGTTATTATCCATTTATTGGATGAGTACACCGCCATTCATTTTAGTACATTTATACAATCACGGGATTGATTTCGCTCATTTGTATGATACATAATTTACATAAATGCACTGTAGCTTTGCACTTGAATTGTATAACATTTTTCAACTTACTATATATATTAAAACTAGGAATGCTCACCAACATTTCATATGTTGACCAAACTTATTTTGTACATGTTTCAGGTGCAGTTTGATCTTAGTTCCATAGCATTGGATTTTAGTGCTTGCTTTTAATAATTTATTTCAAATTTCATGTTTTGTTCAGACTTATGTTTTTTTCCCATTTCATCCATGTAAGACAATTTAAATTATTCAATAATATTTACCTTTTAGTACCATGTGCTTTTGAACAATCGTCACTACGTGACACCTCGATGATTCCGCCATCGGTTGGGGTGTTACAGTTTCGCAGTCTAGCAGGCGCCCTTCAGTACTTGACATTCACACATCCAGACATATCATATGATGTTCAGCACGTGTGCATGCGTATGCACTCTCCTCGTATTGATCATTGGAATGCTTTGAAGAGGATTATTCGGTACATTAAAGGCATTGCGACGTTTAGTCTCACTCTGCACCGAGGTAGGAACCAATCGCTTATTTCTTATACTAATGCAGATTGGGCGTGTTGCCCAGACACCACGCGCTCTACGAGTGGTTATTGTATTTATTTTGGTGATAGCTTACTTTCTTGGTCGTCTAAATGACAAACCACAGTTTCCTGTTCCAATGCCGAAGCCGAATACAGGGGGTTGCCAATATTGTCGTTGAAATTTGCTGGTTACGCAACCTCCTATTTGAGCTCCATCATCCATTGTCTCGGGCTACTTTAGTCTACTGCGACAATGTTAGTGCCATCTATTTATCCGGGAATCCGGTACAGCATCAACATACTAAGCACATCGAGTTAGACATTCACTTCGTCCGTGAGCAGGTTCAGCGAGGTCATAATCGGGTTCTTCATGTACCATCGAGATTTCAAGGGGCAGATATCTTTACCCAAGGCCTACCGTGCGTTCGATTTGAAGATTTTAGATACAGTCTCAGCATACGCTCTCCTCCTGCTTCGACTGCGGGGATATAATAGATATATGTATAGTATGATTTGTATATTAATGTATGATTATCTCTATCCTAAAGTAGAGATTCCTTTTGTAATTATAAATATACGTGAATGAATGAAGAGAGGGCACGATCCCTATTCTATCAAGACATTGTCAGGTTGATTTCAAAGTCTAGGGTTGAGGTTCTTGAGTCAAAGAATTGGGGAAGAAGATTCAGAATTATAAATAGATAAATACATTCAGAATTATAAATAGAGGTGATTTGACGATTTTGCCCCTGACTTAACGATGTTGAGTCAACCCCGTTAAATAATTGGACATTTTTGACGCATTTTGTGAAACTACAGGGACTGTTCAGGCAATTATTTTGATTTTGAGCTGGACCGGCAAAATCACCAAACCAAATGGACAGTTTTAGCTATTAACTCTAAGCAAAGACTTCTACAAATTATAAAAAAAAAAAAAAGATAAAAGATAAAAGTCTTAATCATCAAATATTTAAATGTCTAGCTGATTAAAAAAAAAGAACTAAATCTATTCGAAAAGACCCCAAAAGATACATGACATAAAGAAGTTCCTTTAACATGCAATTTTTGATTCTCCTATGATAACTTTGCAGATGAGTTGTTGGAAATCCTATGTTTGTTCGGGTCTATTTAGAGGAATTCTCATCATTATCCATATATAATTTATTCTTATTCTTAATCAATTATTACATGATACAATTTTCAATATATGATAGGGACAAATGATGAACTTCTAGTATAAAAACTTCGTATGAGTGAGAATAAACAAAATCTCACGTTATCTATAATTTAGTTATCTAAAAGGAGAAAAAGAGTCCATTGTGAGTGCTCCGCTCCCGAACATTTTTTCCATGTTTTTTCCTTTCAAAATAGTTATCACTTGTGACTTATGTCTCATATCTTTAATGAGGGGGTATTGGCACGGCAAAATGTGGAGCGAGATGAGAAATCATGCAGTGACCCGTGGGAACACCACCCGTCTATAGCAGTACCGCCCAAAAACAACACGGTGTGACATGGCTATGGCAAGACTAAACCGAAGCCTATTTTCAATCACTACTAGAAAAATACCCCTTTCTTGACGCGCATTGCGCGTCATAAAAGGGTGTTTATGACACACAAAAAAGTGTCAAGGAAGAACATGTCAAGAAAAGTTTATGACATGCAGGCGCGTGTCATCTTTTAATGACACGCGTTTATGACACCCCTTTATGACACGCTTTTTTGACACGCATTTATGACACGCTTTCATGACATTCTTTAATGACATACATTCTTGACACACCTTTATGACACTCATTTTGCGTGTCATGGTTTTTTTTACCTAAAAATTTTTTTTCTACAAAATGACTAATATCCCTGAATTTATATTTATATTTATAATTACAAAATCAATAAATTTGATTATAAAACTGCATATATTATATATACCACAAAAAAAACCATTACAATAATTTGTCGATCCTACCACAAGTATTAACGGTTACAAAAACACTGTGTCAATACATTACATTACTCGATCTAGACCTAAACATACAGATCACTTGAAAATGAAGGTCGCGGCATAACTTGACCATTCTTCATGGATAAAATCAAAATATCCGCATCCGTGTAAACATCCACTCCTCCCCCAACCTGATACACAATTAAATTAATAAGATTAAAGGTTAAGGTTCGCGATGGTTTGAAAACAAGAGTGACTAGAATTTGACTCGATCAACTTAAATAGTCATATCATATATCATCATAGATGGTGTATTAAATTCTTGTGCCATATGCTCTGTGTATGTACAATTGTTATCATCTAAAGGTGATTAACCTAAAGGGTAGGGTTGGTCTTTTAATTACAAAGAATCAACCATGTTTAAACCATAGTTATCAAAGGTGCGAGGCGCACTCAAGGCGCTTAGGCTCCGCCTGTGGCCTAGGCGAGAAGCGCAAAAAAAGCACGAGCCTAAGAAAAAAAAAGCGCAAATAAAAAAAGTAAAACAAATCACCAAATCAATACAAATAACAATCTTATAAAATAATATATATATATATATATATATATATATATATATATATATATATATAATCTGACTGATTTAGCCATAGCTGCTAAAAGCGGGATCTAGTGGCTTCTAGGAAATTGGTCGCCTAGGCGGTCAAGGCGATGGCTTTTGATAACTATGGTTTAAATCACTAAACTTAGTAATTAGTACATACGACAGCTAAAGGTTCTAATATCAAGTTTAGTAAACAAGATGACCCATCATCACAAAATATGGCAAGTTTGATTCTTCATGCCTAACTAATAGGTAACAAACTCTTATGAATATGATAACCTAATAAAAAAAGATATTACAGACCATGTGCTTCTCCATATGACCATAACCAACACTTTCTAATATTTAGACATTTCACAAAAACAATCGAATATTGAATGTAAGAATGACTGAAAGTGCTATGTTTCAAGTTTATATACTCAACTGTCCATCTTGACATTTAAGACCACTAACTTTATTAGGTATCCGTCTGAGCTAACTACTACCAAAGACGATGTGTGGTGAAGCAAGGTAAAAAGGGAGTTGTACCTTGATGTTGTTGCTGGTTCGCCTTGTATTTCTTTACGAACACCATGTAGTAAGGGTAATTATAAATAGTAAGGAAAAAGAGGTGAGCGGGATCCCCGTAATGGAGGTCCTAAAGTCAGGCAACCTGCAAAGATGAAAGCAAAACAGAAAACAACTCAGAACTTAAACAACATTAGAGATGATGCACTAAAAGTAAAACATGATCAACAACTCAGAACCTAGGAAACCCATAGATAGAACTACAACATTTTCAATACCTATCAATCTAGAGCATATAAGCTTGCATAAAACAATCTTTAACTTGGCCTTGGACTTCGGCTTCTTGACCTCCCATTGAACTTATAAATTAGCGCCACTATCCTTCCCTTGTGACTACAACCAAACAAAAGTATAAAAAAAATATTTCAGTCATTTAAAATCAAAGAAATATATGAAAACGACTCACATTCTTTTAGCATCAGGCCCATATTTGGCGAATAGAACCATATACATATGGCTTTGAATCACAAGACATATAGTTAAAAGAAATTTAAATGCAGTACTAACCATCAGGCTTGTCGACTGCCTTCTAAGCCTCATCTGAATATTTATACCTAACAAAGATAAGACCCAACCTACAACCATAAAATAAGTAACTGGATTTTTGCTAATCCACCTCTACCAGCTCTAGCTGTACGACCAACACGATGAACATGATCCCTTGGATATCTGAAAAAATTGTTTACACCGATGATAAACGTATATAGTTTATTATTAACGATAGCGAATAGCGGTAAATAACGACATGCTACCGAAAATCTCCTGCTGAATGATCAATTATTAAGTCATGTCTTAAAACGAAAATCTCCTGCTTTCAGTTGTTGACAAATCAGGTGTTGTCTGCATCTATTTCTACAGCCCTTAAGGCTACTAAGTTTATTATTAACGATAGCGAATAGCGGTAAATAACGACATGCTACCCATTTGACCCGTTAGAGAATAACAGTTGGGACTCAGAGGATCTACCTTAGACATTTGGCGAGCATTTTCGACTATGGCCCGCAGTTTAAGCTCAGAAAGCAGAGAGCTTGCTGCACTCCCTGGTCCCACTAGCTTCTTCTCATTGAATTTTTCGACAACTGTGGGATCAAAATCAGCAAAAACTTCCCTGCATGGATATAACCATAGGATTAAAATCCACAAAAACACTAGTCAAAGGGATTACCAAACAACGATACAGTACTAAAAAGGTGCCGTTTGTTGAGAATCGCAGGCCATGTAAGTTCTGATAAAGCCCCGGAGAGCACAAGTAGCTCAAACAATTTTCTACATAGTTCAACAATTTGACACAAAGTCGAAGAATAAGCAAAATAATCATATAATGGTCTGTTTAAAATTTAAGTAACACATAAATATCCAACATTATCGCCTAGACATACTTGTCATCATGCACAGGAACTCCCCATTCTTCATCATGGAATACGGCGTATGATTGATCTGGTTAAAGAATTTGCATAACAAGTCAGCATACAAACTCAAATCATCACAATTTCGAACTTAAAATCACAAATCTTGAATAAGTGACAATAGTCTCCTACCTCTAGAATTACTACTAGTCCTATAAATCCTACCAGTAGACGCCCGACTTTGAAACGAATCAGTAGAAGCATCCGAAGAACACGAAGCATTAAGCGACACCTGCCTGCGTAAAATCAAATATTATTAACCGAACTTATACCAACACATTAACACAAATCAGTTAATCACACATTCTTAACAACACAGCTACACAATGAATTCGAAATTCAGAATATAAGATCATCAACAGAATTACCGGCGGAATCTTAAGTGGGTTGGCCGCCACACTTCGGTGGACTTTGATCGGAATTCGGAGAGGCACTGCACAGGAAGATAGGGAATGAATCGAATGATAGAGAGCGGGAGAATCGTTCAGATGTCCACTGTTGTATTAATTTAGGTTGGACTCTTGGAGACCAAGTCGCCAAAAAAACACTACAAAACAGGCCCGAGTTCCCCAGACACCAACATGGCCTGGACATCCAGAATCAAGAATTAGACACCCTTGAAATAATAGCTAATGGGCAAATAAGTATATCTCAAAATGGATCTTCCCAGTAAAAAGGATAAAGGTAAAAATAAAATAAAAAGTAATTTAGTTATTCGTTTCGGAGACCTACCAGTTGTACCAAAAGCATTATGAATCTCCTTGTGTAAGAATTACACCATGTCTATGAGTTGCTCCATAACCTTAAATAAAAAAAATATAACTAATGTGATGAAAAAATAATAGTAAACATAGTATAAGGGATACAATTGTATTCTAATCTTTATAAATAAATATAGTTATATAGACATATAGTTATAGCTTGTTACCTCTTTCAAAACCTTGGACCAAAGTGGTTTCTTTGGCAAACTTCTGACGTGCTTCTTTTGACTCTTCAGTGCAGATAGTCCCCTTTATATAATAATATACTATTAAATTACATGTACATTATGCACTTCAAGGCAAAACTTGAAAACTAAATATTTATGCACACAACTCATCTCAGCATATGAAAAGGCAAACTGAAGATAAACAACAAAAATTAAACCTTTCCCCAATAGGGTATAGAAGATGCCCCTCCATGGTTAACAATCCACTTTCGAGCTCTAGCGATTGGACCATCAGAGTATGGTATATGCCCCCAAATGGTCAACTGTGTTGACTAGAGCTTTTATGGCATAATCTTTTAATATATCTACCACTCTGCAGGACAAAGAGGTTATTTCATATGGATATTCAACTATATATATAAAATTTACAAACATCATACAATCACTACTTTCTAAAACTAATTGCTCACAATTGCTTTTGGTCATCATCAGTGTAAGATAATTCAAAATACTCTGTAGCTGCATCAATTGTTTTCTTAAGTTTTTTAAATCCTGAAAACACAATTTATCAAACAATTAAGCATATAATAAGCTGATAAATTAGCAGCCAATAAGAACATTGCTCCCTTTGAAGATGAAGATGAGGAAATTGCCTTGAGACTGTCGGAAAATAGCAAGCTTTGCTGCATCATGATCGCATCGTAGTTCGCTAGTTCGCGTGGGATAGCTAATGCAGCAGTTGTGGTTAGTGTCTCCATTTCCTGAAACAATACAAACTACTTGGTATTAAAACTAGATACACAAACTCAATAAATAAATAAATAAAAAGTAAAAAACAAAAACATAAATAAAAACACAACAACAGCAACATATGATGTCGTTTCAAGTCCACTAATGGGATTCAATTTTAAGATATAAAAACGTGAGAAGCATAAATATTGTAAAGTTTATGAAAAAAAGTAATTTAAATCATTAATTGTATAAAAAGGCATAGACTTCCCCGGTGCAAACCAACCCGATAAACATAGAGTGACCCACTACATGCTGATTCCATGAGGTCAAAATCAAAATTTGACCTAACTTGAAATTTCAAACCATAGGAATAAACAAACAAACAACAATCCCAAATTGACAAAACTAAAAGAATGCCTAATATAATAAATTCATTAAACTCTCTATATTTCACAATTAGAGTCCAATTTGCAGAATAAATGATTCTATCATATGCCTAATAAAAGGAAAGGGTATGAATGAAAAATATAGATGAGATGACCTGCATACCATGCGTTTGACTACAATCGAGCTTCATTCCCCCTCCGTGCGTTTCCACCTCCTTCTTTCCTTCTATATCTGCCTTCTCTAATGTCCAGTAAGTGTGTGTTGTGTGTTGTGAGAGAAGGTGAATGTGTTAGTGTGTGTGTGGGGAAAATAGAATTTGGGAATTAGGTTAACAAAGACAGCAGGGGGCGGGATACAATGGGAGGGAAAATTAGAAATTGGGGAATTATTTATGACACAAAATAATGACACGCGATATCTTATACTGTCGTGTTTTCGTTTTCTTGACATTAAATTCTTGACACGCAAAAATGCGTGTCATTAATTAACAAGATTTTAAAATTCATGACAGTTTTTTAATGACACACGCTTTTGCGTGTCATAAAATACTGTGTGTCATAAAATGTGTGTCATGGTAGGTATTTTTTCTAGTAGTGAATGATTTATTTTTTGTACCATCTTGATTTAGGGATGGGATGTGTGAAAAATATACATTACAAGGGTTTAACATGGTTAAATAAAAAAAAAAAAAAAAACACAATGTGACTGTTGCAATGAAAGACATCTTAGGGATGCGAATGATGTATTCTCTATATTTTAAGTTTGAGTGGTGTGTAATAAAACCCACATGTCATATAAAGTGTCACGACAGCACCACCTAATAATAATTGGCTTTAATTAACCCACACTTTAACATCCATGGTATGGTTTAACTAAAGATCAAAGAAAGAAAGAACGAAAGAAATTTAATTAGCTCATTCATCATGGTCCTCACACATACCTGGTTAACGCTCGTTAACGAAATGATCGAGGTGTTGATGGCATCCCTCTTTGGAATGGTGGGGTGGTGTTAAAGGGCTTTAAAGGCTGGGGGAGGTAGGCGTTAACCTGCATCGTTAAGCCTAACGATGATCGGGGCGTCCAACGGGTAGGGGGCTACGAATGGCGGGTGGTCGGGTGTGGTTACACCGCCACCATCAGTGAGGGTAGAGGGTGTAGCTTGGGCATGAGGCAGCCGGTTTGTTAAATTTTTGATCATTGGGATATTACTGTTGGGTTAGGTTGAGTTGAGTTGGGTGAGGGTATGGCGGTTCACTACAACAAACTGGAGCTTTAGGGGCGACGCCTGTCACCCCTAATAATTAGTCATTAGGAATGACTGTCGCCCCTAAAAGTTCTGTCACATTTGTTTGGTCTCTAAAACCCACTGTGGCCCCTAAAGGTGTCGCCCCTAATGCATTTTTCCACGTGGCATTTCTTTTCCATTAATTTTTTTTTGCCACGTGTCATGCCACCCACTCGAGTATCGTACCACTTGCACCGAAATAGGACAGTTGTATACCCATGAGGATAACCGATCTCAATAATCTCTTCTAATATGCCATAATATTTCTCACCGTCCTCTCCCTCCACCATAACTCCTGAGTTTTGCGTCGCACGTTTTGTATCACGGAAGCCACCATAAACCTAACACCGTTGACTATGCAACCGGTGTAAGTCTGGGCCATTAATTGCGCACTTAATGAAAGAACATATATATAACTCTAGGTGGAATTCTGAAGAGCTTTCTTTCTTCATGTTATAGACCTAACAAATATATAGTAACGAGTGTTATATATGTATTACCTTGTGTTGAAACCAAATCGGAAATTTAGTTTTAATATCATCTTGGGGATGTGTAGATTTGAATTCACTACATTGAAGAGAAAATGCATAAAAGCAAGAAAAATTAGTCTTAATTATATATAATTTGGATGTTCAGTAAATATATAAAGGATAGGAGCACTTACTTCATGTAGCCCCTGACTTCTTTGCAATTATCGAGGACAAACCATTCTATCTTGAGTTTGTCCTCAACTGAAAGTAGCTTGTCATTCGTTGCACTGGTCGGGTTGCATTGGGCCTCAAACACCCATAACTTTCTTTTTTCTATAACGGCATCCTCATTTCTCTCAGGCTGATTGAACTTAGTCTTAACATTTTTCAGGTATATTGAGCAGAATGTTAGAGCTTCTTTAGTTACATAACCTTCAGCTATACAACCTTCTGGCCTTGTTGGGTTTTTAACATAGTTTTTCAGTTTTTTCATATACCGTTCAAAGGGATACATCCATCTCATATAGACCGGACCACCAAGAATCGCTTCATCGGGTAAATGCATAACTAAATGAACCATTATGTCAAAAAAGGCCGGCGGATAGATCAACTCTAACCTGCACAAGATCATAAGAATGGCATCCCTCGCTTTCTTCATATCTTCCACTACCAGTGTTTAGGAGCCAAGTTGTTCAAAGAACGCACAAAGGTCTACCATTGGTGTATAAACATCTTTGCCCAAAAATGCTCTAACCCCAATTGATATCAATTTTTGCATGAGAATATGACAGTCATGTGATTTCAAACCAGTAATGTTAGTATTGTTATCTGTTACCCTCTTACTAATATTAAATCCGAACCCATCTGGTAGTTTAACATTTTTTATAAACTGGCAGAAACTCTTTCGGTCACGCCGGGTGAATGAGTATTTTTGTCACACCCTCAAATTACCACTGCGGAGTTTTACCGCGAGGCGCGTGACACACCAGGATCCAAGTCAACGGTCACAATAAACAACACTATATGATACGTAAAAACTGACTTAAGTAAACCATTAAGTTTTTCATAAATGATCCAACGCTGCGGAAGCGCAAAACTTTGTTACAACATGAAATCAAAAGTACGAAAGTCTAAAAATACTAAATGAGATGCACATGAATCCTAGACGCCGTGAGACTCCGTGCGCCTATCGACAGCTGCTACCTTAGCGACCTGAGACAAACATGCTAAAAACGTCAGCAAATAATGCCGGTGAGTTCACAGGTTTTTAAGTAAAACGTTTCACGAACTTTTGAAAGACCATCATGATACTACCGACCGATGAAAACACTCGTTAAATGTTTGAACTTCATAACGAACCTCCCAAACGAACTATCGCCCACCGAAGTTAACGAACTACCATCCCATGGTCAACGAACTACTATAACATAGCTAACGAACTACCATCCCATGGCCAACGAACTACTATAACATAGCTAACGAACTACCACATAGAGGCTAACGAACTACCGCACCACGGCTAACGAACTGCCACAACATAGGCCATATAATACGGAACATAAATGAATACCTTGAACCCAAATGAACACTCCCAAAACGTAGTGAATACATGAGTACCCAAAACATAGTTGTCACGCCTTTTAGGAAAAACACATTTGACACACGTTTAAAGAACACAGCATGTTTTCTCCCCCGAAATTGTAAACCAGTAAAAGAGTGGGGCCGTGAAACTCACCTTAGAGTGCGTCTTCTGGTAACTAGAATTCCAACACGTGTATGATAATCCCAACTAATGACAACCTATCAATGAGTTTACATAAGTGTGATGACTATTAACCCGAAGGCTAACTAGTCCCCGATTGTCCAGATCTTGACTACGTATGTTAAAAAGTGTGTTTAAACGTTAACCGGACATCCCAGACCGACCCGACATCCCGTTGGTGACCCATTACATCAATTAGTCATGCACATAAGTTTGACACATAAGTTTCAAGCATAAAACACTTAGTTCGTATCAAAAATCTCATTTCTGTTAACGTAGGGCCGAACGTGGCTTTGAGTGGCCGAAGGTGGCTTTAAACTCCCACCTTCGCCCCTTTTCTTCCACCTTCGCCCCTTTTCTTCCACCTTCGCCCCCTCAGTTCCAGGTTCGACCCTTGGAAGTCCACCTTCGACCGTTAGACTGGTCGAAGGTATTCCAGGTTCGCCCCTGCTGTTAGATTTTCCCAAAAACGCGTCGAAAACGTCCGAAAACATCACGAAACATCATGAACTACAGCAGTCAAGCATCATTAACATATTCCTACGAAACCCTACCGATTTTACCCCAAAATCTATCCGTTTTTACAAGTTTCCTAAAATAGTAAATTATGGAGATGTCACATCATCATGCATGAAATTATTACCCAATTAGGAAACTTTCTGAATTTAATCAATCATTAGCTCATCATACTTAAATCATTATGAACAAGAAACCCCTATCATAACTCTATCATTACCATCCAAAACAAGCCCTAAATCTAACTAAAAACCCCTTTAATCGACAAAACACCATCAACAATCAATTGTAACATGTTTCAATCATAACTCTCTATTAATAACAGCCCTAGGTTGTAGTCATGTCATCTACATAGCAAGTAATCATCAAACAATGCTTAATACCACATAAATACATGTTAAATTGTATGAAAACTCATTGTTTATGAATAGGTTTTATTTAGAAAGATATTAGGAAGGTTTTTACCCATAAAACATGTTGATATCAGATCTGGACCCTTGGGGTTTAGATGAAAACAAGTTAAAATTGTTTAAAAAGGATTTGAAATGAAGAACACACCTTAGATTTTCACTTGTAATGATTTAGAGAGTTAGGTTATGAAAAACAAGCTCAAAAACTCCTTCCCCAATGATAATAGCTGATAGAGAGTGTTTGGAGGCGTTTAGGGTTTGTGAAATGGTGAAAAATGGCTAAGGATGGTATTTATACCCAGTCCAGGTTCGCCCCTTTTATGTGGTCGAATGTGGAACTTTTCCACATTCGCCCATTTGTAATGGTCGAATGTGGAACTTTTCCACATTCGCCCACTTTGTTTCTACGTTCGCCCATTTTTCAAGTTCCATTTCCACGTTCGCCCACTTTTTCCACATTCAGGTCATCAGCACCTTTTTAACACATGTCAACAGCACTTTTTAACACATGTTAACCTTTTCCCAGTTTGTCGTGTTTAACGCATTCTAACACATCTTAACACATAAGCATGCACCCATAGTCTATGTTTAGCATATTTAGGCACGTATAATCATTTGTACATCGTTTAAGCAAGTATAAGTATACAATCCACCACACGACCCATAATCTACACATATACTTAATTAGTTCATGTAATGTCACCAACAACGGAACCCGGTACTAGTGTATTCCCAAAATGACTCCCAATGATCCTCCGGATCATTGAACCCTGGACAATCCTAATCTGACCCGACTCAACTAACCCAGTTAAGCTTGTTTATAAACGTTTCTCGCTAAGGTAGACTTATGTGTTCATAAAGTGTTGACTCAAACATGCCGGGTGTCAGATCATCCCCCTGTTGAAAGGAATCTCGCCCCGAGATTCACTCTTCGACAGTAATGAGTGTCGACCTAACCCAAGTAACGTTTCCTAGAACACAAACGAATTGATAACCACGAACGAAAGATGATATCAACGAATACTCTATGCCGGGGAACCGCCCTCCCCAAAGTGAATACAAAACAATGAATCCTCCTGATCGAAGGCCTACTAGAGACTACTGTGATCGGTATAAATGACACACCGGTACCGTCCAAGTAGCATCTCCAAAGGACCCACATCAGACCCATGAATGCAAAACGATAACCAAATACCAGACTGAATGCACACAATGAATACGAATCGCCAAACAACGTGAATGAAAATGAGTACTAGCATAACGAAAATCAAGAAAAGAATACTCACCAGTAACAGTATCAGGATCCTCCTGGTTCTCCCTAGCGCCAATGACATAAACATGACCACGAGTAGTTCGGCCGCCACCTTCGTTCCCTGCACCACCTGCAGTCCCGTGGTTCAGCTTAGGACAATCACGTTTGAAGTGCCCAGTCTCCCGACAGTTATAACACCCTTGGTTCCCCTGAGGGACAGGGGCAGGGACAACCGCTTGGCCTGGAACTGTCTGTAGATTGACTCTACAGTTTTTAGCAACATGGCCCACACGCTTACAGCGGTTGCAACGAAACTTCTCACAGTTGCCATAATGATGGAACCCACATTGATTGCACTCCGGCAGTTTCCCCGTGTACCCGTCTTGCCTCTGACCTGAAGACGATCCCAAAGCCTCAGTCTTCCTCACCTGTTGTTGCGGTTGACCCGCACTTGCACTCTTCCCAGCACCATCCCACTTTCGCTTGTTGTCCGCAGGGGCTTTCACAGCAGCACCCCTTGGAGGTAGAACGCCCTCAGCAACCTTCATGTTGGTCAGCTTGTGAGCTGCCCGAACAGTGGCCAACATAGTAGTGTGATCAGCAGCGGCAACAAGTCCAGCAACCTCCGGCACTAACCCAGCAACGTAGTGCTCAATCCTTCGGTACTCCGGTGTAGCCAAACCGGGGCACATCACAGCCAACTCATTGTGCCTAGCAGTAAACTCCTCGATCTCCGACCCAACCATCTTCAGATTCCAAAACTCATGCTCCAACTTCATAATCTCGTCTCTTGGGCAATACTCTGCCCTCAACATCTGAACAAACTCGGTCCACGGCATAGCATTGGCCTCACCCAGGCCAAGGTTCGCAGTGGTGGAGTTCCACCAGGTCAACGCATGTCCCTCCAGTGTAGCAGACGCATACTTGACGCGATCAGCGTCGGGACAGTTACACATAGCAAACACCGACTCAATCTTCTCCAACCACCTAAGTAGTCCCACCGCTCCTTCAGTCCCATTGAAGAAATGGGGCTTACAGTCCATAAACTTCTTGTAGGTGCACCCAGACTGTCCCTGATTAGTGTTTCCCAGGGTCTGCTGAGCAGCCTGGAAAGCGGCCAACGCAACGTTCAACTGTTGTTGTAACATGTGCTCCAACTCTGCCTGAGTCATGGTGATGTTCCCACCACCTCGTCCACCGCCATTGCGACCCCCACCGCCACCACGGCGTCCACCAGCACGTCCACCAGCGCGACCAGACATGTTCTGCCAAACATGAGACAAGACACTCAAAACCACCAACAGATCGAGCTACAAGTGACCCAAACGAATTTAGAACATGGTTCCAGCATGACCATTAGTCCGAACACGAAGTCCACCAAGATTTTCATGCATTTCGATTTATGATTTCGTGTGCACCCGAAATAACAAATCGCTCTACATGGTCCTCTAGGCGTGCTCCTAGCTAGAACTTCAAATCACCCGATACACACATTCCTAAAATAACGCGATACTGTGTGATGAGGACACCGACACCCCGACAAGGCTAGTATGTTTACCAAACGACACGACTCGTAACTATGTGTGACCGTCTAACGTGTGTGATACTCGGCTATAGACTAGACTCTACATGCAGTCCTAGTTCACTATAACCATTGGCTCTGATACCAATCTGTCACACCCTCAAATTACCACTGCGGAGTTTTACCGCGAGGCGCGTGACACACCAGGATCCAAGTCAACGGTCACAATAAACAACACTATATGATACGTAAAAACTGACTTAAGTAAACCATTAAGTTTTTCATAAATGATCCAACGCTGCGGAAGCGCAAAACTTTGTTACAACATGAAATCAAAAGTACGAAAGTCTAAAAATACTAAATGAGATGCACATGAATCCTAGACGCCGTGAGACTCCGTGCGCCTATCGACAGCTGCTACCTTAGCGACCTGAGACAAACATGCTAAAAACGTCAGCAAATAATGCCGGTGAGTTCACAGGTTTTTAAGTAAAACGTTTCACGAACTTTTGAAAGACCATCATGATACTACCGACCGATGAAAACACTCGTTAAATGTTTGAACTTCATAACGAACCTCCCAAACGAACTATCGCCCACCGAAGTTAACGAACTACCATCCCATGGTCAACGAACTACTATAACATAGCTAACGAACTACCATCCCATGGCCAACGAACTACTATAACATAGCTAACGAACTACCACATAGAGGCTAACGAACTACCGCACCACGGCTAACGAACTGCCACAACATAGGCCATATAATACGGAACATAAATGAATACCTTGAACCCAAATGAACACTCCCAAAACGTAGTGAATACATGAGTACCCAAAAC
The DNA here is from genome assembly GCA_028751855.1 of Ambrosia trifida. Taxonomy (NCBI): domain Eukaryota; kingdom Viridiplantae; phylum Streptophyta; class Magnoliopsida; order Asterales; family Asteraceae; genus Ambrosia; species Ambrosia trifida. The sequence continues at coordinate 57,254,183 of CM054122.1, read as the reverse complement.
ATAGTTGTCACGCCTTTTAGGAAAAACACATTTGACACACGTTTAAAGAACACAGCATGTTTTCTCCCCCGAAATTGTAAACCAGTAAAAGAGTGGGGCCGTGAAACTCACCTTAGAGTGCGTCTTCTGGTAACTAGAATTCCAACACGTGTATGATAATCCCAACTAATGACAACCTATCAATGAGTTTACATAAGTGTGATGACTATTAACCCGAAGGCTAACTAGTCCCCGATTGTCCAGATCTTGACTACGTATGTTAAAAAGTGTGTTTAAACGTTAACCGGACATCCCAGACCGACCCGACATCCCGTTGGTGACCCATTACATCAATTAGTCATGCACATAAGTTTGACACATAAGTTTCAAGCATAAAACACTTAGTTCGTATCAAAAATCTCATTTCTGTTAACGTAGGGCCGAACGTGGCTTTGAGTGGCCGAAGGTGGCTTTAAACTCCCACCTTCGCCCCTTTTCTTCCACCTTCGCCCCTTTTCTTCCACCTTCGCCCCCTCAGTTCCAGGTTCGACCCTTGGAAGTCCACCTTCGACCGTTAGACTGGTCGAAGGTATTCCAGGTTCGCCCCTGCTGTTAGATTTTCCCAAAAACGCGTCGAAAACGTCCGAAAACATCACGAAACATCATGAACTACAGCAGTCAAGCATCATTAACATATTCCTACGAAACCCTACCGATTTTACCCCAAAATCTATCCGTTTTTACAAGTTTCCTAAAATAGTAAATTATGGAGATGTCACATCATCATGCATGAAATTATTACCCAATTAGGAAACTTTCTGAATTTAATCAATCATTAGCTCATCATACTTAAATCATTATGAACAAGAAACCCCTATCATAACTCTATCATTACCATCCAAAACAAGCCCTAAATCTAACTAAAAACCCCTTTAATCGACAAAACACCATCAACAATCAATTGTAACATGTTTCAATCATAACTCTCTATTAATAACAGCCCTAGGTTGTAGTCATGTCATCTACATAGCAAGTAATCATCAAACAATGCTTAATACCACATAAATACATGTTAAATTGTATGAAAACTCATTGTTTATGAATAGGTTTTATTTAGAAAGATATTAGGAAGGTTTTTACCCATAAAACATGTTGATATCAGATCTGGACCCTTGGGGTTTAGATGAAAACAAGTTAAAATTGTTTAAAAAGGATTTGAAATGAAGAACACACCTTAGATTTTCACTTGTAATGATTTAGAGAGTTAGGTTATGAAAAACAAGCTCAAAAACTCCTTCCCCAATGATAATAGCTGATAGAGAGTGTTTGGAGGCGTTTAGGGTTTGTGAAATGGTGAAAAATGGCTAAGGATGGTATTTATACCCAGTCCAGGTTCGCCCCTTTTATGTGGTCGAATGTGGAACTTTTCCACATTCGCCCATTTGTAATGGTCGAATGTGGAACTTTTCCATATTCGCCCACTTTGTTTCTACGTTCGCCCATTTTTCAAGTTCCATTTCCATGTTCGCCCACTTTTTCCACATTCAGGTCATCAGCACCTTTTTAACACATGTCAACAACACTTTTTAACACATGTTAACCTTTTCCCAGTTTGTCGTGTTTAACGCATTCTAACACATCTTAACACATAAGCATGCACCCATAGTCTATGTTTAGCATATTTAGGCACGTATAATCATTTGTACATCGTTTAAGCAAGTATAAGTATACAATCCACCACACGACCCATAATCTACACATATACTTAATTAGTTCATGTAATGTCACCAACAACGGAACCCGGTACTAGTGTATTCCCAAAATGACTCCCAATGATCCTCCGGATCATTGAACCCTGGACAATCCTAATCTGACCCGACTCAACTAACCCAGTTAAGCTTGTTTATAAACGTTTCTCGCTAAGGTAGACTTATGTGTTCATAAAGTGTTGACTCAAACATGCCGGGTGTCACAATTTTGGGTGTGGGCAGGTCCACTTTGTAGGATCGACGAACGGGTCAATCGACAATCACGATGTTTATATTCAGAGTGCGGAATCCTCTAAATATGTTCTAATAACAAAAACAACCAAGAAACAATGATATGCGAGTAATTCACACACACAAACGGGTCAAAAGATTAAAGATTTATTATGAAAACAGAGCTCGAGTGTTACAATGATTAAATCAGACTTCTCAGACCATGGGAGGGTGTTTGGAGAGTGTGTGTGGCAAGAACTAATGATTAGGGTAATGATTGGGCCTATTTATACCTCCTGTTCACCTACAGACTAGTATAGGCGATTACGAAGCTAAGCCACATGATATTATAGGCGATTAGGCCCTAATCGCCTATAACAATTAGCAATTAGCTCCTATTAATGTGAGCAGTACTAGTAATTAGATTCTATTCATGTGAACAGTACTAGCAATTACAACGTAATTGCCTGTACAGAAATGCTAATCGCCTATAGGTTCCAAACACACCCAAAACGCTTATAAACATCTCCAAACACCCCGAAACGCATCCGAACAACATATATACTAGCCTAGGGACATCATGTACTAACACACTTGGTTCCAGTTTTTTCAACCATTGCGTCCTTCAAATTTTCTGTTTCTCTAAGTCTTTTCGTGCATTTGAGTTGTCTTTCGTCTTGTCATTCATCAAAAGAGTACCAAGCAAGTTGTCGCACACATTTTTCTCGATATGCATAACATCTAAGTTGTGCTTCAACTGCAGAGAAGACCAATACTCTAATTCAAAAAATATGCTTCTTTTGGACCAGTTCAACTTGAAGTCTTCCCAATTAGGGTTAGCACATCCAAATTGTGGATGCTTGCCTGTTAGGCGATTGAGTAGAAGAGCATGTTGAGCATCTATATCAGCGGGACTAAACTGTCTCGGGGGGACTCTTGTCTCGTGTGCCTTGTTAAACTCAGAACTTTTTCTCCAATGATGATTGGCATCTAAGAACCGCCGATGACCTACATACACGCATTTACCTATTACACGCACTGAAGGGGTGTCTATGTTGCAAGTCGGGCATACTTTGTATCGTGCCCGCTCCAACCTGATAGACTGCTACGAGCTGGAAAGTCACTTATAGTCCATAACAACGCCACCTTCATTGTGAAGTGCGTGTTTGTCGCAGCGTCTTTAGCACGTACGCCTGTCTGCCACAAATCCTTAAGCTCATCCACCAACGGCCCAAGGAAAGCGTCCATGTCCTTCCCAGGAGATTTAGCGCCAAGAATCAACAAGGTCAACATAAATGTGGACTCTTTCATGCATAGCCATGGAGGCAGATTGTATGTGGTGAGTATAATCGGCCAAGTGCTATGAGTCGATCTTTTGATGCCATAAGGATTAAAACCGTCAGCTGCAAGCCCTAGGCGAACATTTCGAGGTTCACTCGAGAAGTTAGGGAACCTTAGATCAAAGTCCTTCCATGAAGATCCATCAACTGGATGACGCATAATACCATCTTCTGATTGTTCGGTACTATGCCATATCATATCATATATTTTGCTGTGTGCCTTGAGTCATACAAGCGTCGTAGTCTAGGGGTCAAAGGAAAGTATCGTAACAACTTGTGAGGTACCTTCTTGCCACTTGTGTCTTTATTTACCCACCGACTCTCATTACAAATAGGACAGTTCTACAACGACTGATGTTCTTTCCAGAAGAGAGCACAATCCCATTTACACACGTCTATCATCTCATATCCCAAACCAATCTTCTTTAATATCTTTTTGGCTTTACAATGCGAATGGGGGAACTTGTTACCTACTGGAAGTATAGACTGGAAAAACCCAAGAAGCTCATCAAACGAATTATTAGTCCATTTGTGCCTTGCCTTAATATTCATAAGCTTTGGTATAAAGTCAAGGGAGGAATAATCAGTACACCTAGGATATATTTCTGATTCGACTTCATCTATCAGGGCTTCAAACTCATCATGAACATCACTACTCTCTGTATCCAAGCCCCCTTTGTTAAGGTCTGTATCCTCTTCCATACGCTCAACTATAAGGTCTGCGATAACGTCATTCATATCGCTTCTTCCCCTAGCCTCATCTACAACTATAGAAGACGGCGTAATTGGATTTTCACCGTGATAGATCCACAACGTGTAATCCTCATCGAAACCATTTATACGAATATGATATGTAATTGCTGTGAAGTCTATGAAGTTACAATTATTATACTTTCTACACAGACATCTAATCGTTCCATATGAGTTGACGAGTGGTTTAGCATACTCAATGAAATTGTAAATTCCTTTTTCATACTCAACGTCCAAACGGTTCTTTAGTTTAATCCAGCTTTTATCGATCGACATGATGATGTGAATGAAACATAATTTGGGTTTAAGGCACGATAATTTAAATGAAACATATTATTGACACCTAAAGGGTAGGCTGCTAAACCCATTTTCTGAATACCTTATCTCATATATGAATATGTATTAAATGATTGTTTGTTTAAGAAAAATTTCGGCAGCATTTCCCCTTAGCCCCCAAGTATATAATGTAAAATTCGGCAACATTTCCCCTCATACATACATACATACATACACGCATACATACACGCATACACACATACACACATACATACATACATACATATACATACATACACATATACACTCATACATACATACATACACGCATACATCCTTAGACACATACACACATACACTCATACATACATACATACACACACATACATACATACATACATACATACATACATACACTCATACATACATATACTCGTACATACACTCATACATACATATACTCATACATAAATACATACATACATACATACACACATACATACATACACGCATACACACATACACACATAAACTTATACATACATACACTCATACATACATACATACATACATACATACATACCTACATACATACATACATACATACACTCATACATACATGTACTTATACATACATACACTCATTCATACATACACTCATACATACATACACGCATACATACATACATACATACATACATACACACACACATACATACACGCATACATACATACATACATACATTAATTAATTACATACATAGTTACATACATGCCTAAAAAACAGAAAAAACTAAAAAAACAGAAAAAAACAGAAAAAACAAAAACAAATTAAAAAAACAGAAAAAAATTAACAAAAAAACAGAAAAAACGAAAAAAAATAAAAAAACCGAAAAAAATTAACACAGATACAAACATATATATAAAATTTAAGGCATAAATAATAAAAATTAATAATTAGGGGCGACTACTAACCGGTATTAGAGGCGAATCTTCAGCGGGTTTGGTAGATCGGAGCTTCTTACAACTCATATTATTATTATTAAAAAAAATTAAACATATATACTTCAATAAAAAAAAAAAAAAAAAAAACTTCCGGGGACAAGAGGAGGGCAGAGGGAGAGGAGGGTGGTCCGGTGGTGGGGGTGTCCGGTGGTGAGGGTGGGATCGGTGGTGGGATGGTACGGTGGTGTTGGGTGGGTTTGGTGGTGGGTGGTGAGGTGGTAGGAAGAAGAGATTGAGAGATGAGAGGAGAGATTGAGAGGAAGAAGAACATCAAGTTAGAGTAGTGCGTGAGAGAGAGAGGGAGAGTAAAAAAGAAAAAAGGGAAAGAAAGTGAACGGGCGTGAGTTTATTAATTTTTCAACCTTTAGGGGCGACTGTCGCCCCTAATGATATTAAGTACGATAAAATCTTGTCCGTTGATCTGCTCGTTGATCTAACGGCTGTGGTGGGGATTGACCTTTAGGGGCGACCAAAAAACTGGTCGTCCCTAAAGGTATCGCCCCTAATTGTCAAAATTCTTGTAGTGGTTGTGCCCCATCAATGAGGCTAGGTGGGTTTAGTTTGTAAGTGAAAATTATGTAACTTTTGTAATATTGGATAAATGTGTTACGAGTATGTAAGAGGGTGATGGTTGTGATCCTAGTACCTTATGCGTGAATTAAATTAAGGTCCTTATATGGAATTTTGGGATATTTTGTCTAAAGTGAAATTTGTGGTGAATATATGGTGTTAATTAAATTACGTATGTCTTAAGTAATCACGTAATGCCCTCCATAACGGTCGGAGTTAGATGCATACCCAGGCCACAAGCCAATGGTTCTAAGGAAAACTCGCCCGTCCAAATTCCCACTGCGATAAAACCCGGTTCGGCTCGATTTCGAACTGGCAACATCTGAAAAAGTCTAATTCTAAACTTCATTGCCATAATACACTTCAAAGAGATACTAGTGAGAGTTGAACTTTGGACCCCAAGAAGATAAATCGAATGACTAACCGCTAGACGTTATTAAAAGAGCAATATTACACAAATATATAACTTGGTTAAAAAGTAGTAGACTCTACTTTATGTTTGACAAGTAAATTACACACTCTTTATCTTATTTATAACTGCTTTTTGTTTCGATCATCTATTCATTAACATCAATATCGGGTAATTAACTTGGATTTGGGTATCGATCAGTTGATTCAACCCCTTAAACCCATCCTTAAAAAAATCAGTGTACTAGAAGTGAGAACTTAAATACATGCCCCCCAAAGGCAGACAATAATGGCAAGACAAAGAATCAATCACAACTCGACAACACATCATCCCAAAATCACTCTAGTTTTTAAGATAATCAAACCCTTTTTTTAAAGATTGCATACCAACCACACACTTCTCTCTCTCTCTCTCTCTCTCTCTCTCTCTCTCTCTCTCTCTCTCTCTCTCTCTCTCTCTCTCTCTCTCTCTCTCTCTCTCTCTCTCTCTCTCTCTCTCTCATTATGCATTGTTCATCCTTCCAAAAGCACTCTGGTTTTTAGATCATTGAACTGTTTTGAAGATAGTATACCAACCAACTACACAGTCTACTTTCTCTCTCTCTCTCTCTCTCTCTCTCTCTCTCTCTCTCTCTCTCTCACTCATATTATGCAGTCTTCCCCAAACACAAATAACAGATTTATTGATCAAATTATGGATATACACCAAAATAGAAACTAAAACATTCTTCTGCTGCTTTTTTCCAATTATTGTAAACATACAAACATACACCACAGTCTTGCTCTTTCTCTTTAGGGTTTCGTATAGATACCCAAGAACAAAAAAGCAACTAGATCAAGATCAAGAGACCTCATACCAAGAAACGTAAGTGAACCAAAAATTAAATATTGTTTATTAATCTTTTTAGGGTTAGAGCAAGTTAGCATATCTTGTTCTTATAACTCTTGTCTTTTTAGGGTTTGAAAAAAGAAAATGGGAAGAGGGAGAGTGCAGCTGAAGAGGATTGAGAACAAGATTAGCAGACAGGTGACATTTTCCAAGAGAAGAACAGGCTTGTTGAAGAAAGCTCATGAGATCTCTGTGCTATGTGATGCTGATGTTGCTCTTATTGTTTTCTCAACTAAAGGCAAACTCTTTGAGTACTCCACTCACTCCAGGTCATCCTTTTTTTTTTTTTTATAAAATTTTTTAATCTTATAATCTTGACTGAAAATTATAAACACCACCTCAAAATCACTACTTTAGGGTATTTTCCATATTTTTTAGAACATCATGAGTGTCTGTGTGTGTGTTAAGTCCAACACAACTTCATTGATTTGCATTTAAAAAAAATTAAACCTTTCTTTTGCATGTTTCAATTTATGAATTATAGTTCAAATCTTATGTAAACTTTCTGTTCCATCAGTCTTATTTTTAGGGGGGTGTTTTCGTATATCCATCGGTACCCGATTTCATATGGAGGTACCATCTAGTATTGAAATATAAAAGCATCACTAGCATGATCAAATACTACAACTAGCATGCTATTGTACTAGCAAACACTTTATCTTTGTTTATGTTCTCCTCTTCACATACTTTTCATATTGGAGGTTTGGATGATTTTAGGGAAAGTCTTACCAAATATTACCAAAAAACAAGAACATGTTATTTCAAGAAATGTATTTTTTTTTTTGTTTATACTATACCTTTCTAACAAGATTTTATCTAATATGATCCAAAATAAGTTTCAACCGGTAATGTGTGTATGCTCACTTGGTAGAGACTCGGAAGTGGTATATATGATATAAAATATAATGAGGGTAACATTAGCCGTTCAATAAAAAAGTTTCAACCCTAATTATAAAAAAAGAGAATTATACTCTATATTTATTAACGGTTGGAATTAACATTGCTTAGTACTATTGGAATGAACAGTACCTGAGTTACACGCTGATGGCTATGTTTTATCACACTGGACAAGTGTCAAAAAATATAAATAAATGCCATCTTCACCAAAGCAACACAAGGTAAAAAACCGGAATTTAATATTTATCTTTTACTAAAGTGAACAGTATTTAACTTTGATTAAAAAGAGGGAATTAAAAAGTATAAATTTATCCTCCACCTGCAGAGCTGATGGTTGGATATCCGCAATGAAGGTAGAATTCTTTGTCAAAGGCATAGGTTCGAGCCCGACCGAGCCCGGTTTTAGGCCTAGCCATTACTCCACTAAGGTAACTTGTGTGGAGGCGGAAAAGGTTTCCGGGAGAACGTCGTAGCCTCCCACCGTACCAGCATGGACCCGGTTCAGACAACATAGTCTGGACGTGTGGGAGGTTACGGAGCGCCGTCCGGCGGGTGTGATGTACTTCTGCCACGCAAAGCTCAAAGAAAGTCACCGTTAAAAAAAACGAATTTCTTTATTGAGCTGGTAATTAATTAGGCTATAGCTGTAAAAGTTGTATTTCCGTTAATTGTAGAACCAGTAAAGACAAATTTTCTTTAGCTTTCTGATGTTTCCTTTAGCTTTCTGATGTTTCCTAGTTATTTTCTTGTTTTTTTTTTTTCTGATTTTTCAAAACATATGACCGTAATTGATGTCTGTACAAAGTTGAACGTGTCCGTACGCATGCATCAAAGAACCTAGTACTCACAAACTTTGCCAGTCAAACACGACTCCCCTACTAGAATTAATGAAGAAAATCTAGGGTAATTAAATCTTTTCAAAATTTTGTTAGACTCAGCTTTTATTTAGGGTGGTTGTAATGGCACACCTTCAAAATTGCTTGCATACCCCACTATACGTGACGTATAGCTTTATGCGTCGTGTATAGAGGGTTGCATAAACTCCCACGCGTCACTAACGCTCATCAGTCAGAGTCATATCAGAACCTATATGCGGCGTATAGGCCTACACGTGATGTATCGGGACCACAACATTCAAGGGCGAAGCTTGGTTTTCGAATCGGGGGGACTGGACTCAATTTTTTTCGATCGGTAGTGGCAAATCCGCGGAGGCCGGACTCAATTTACCTACGAAAATCGCAAATTTCCACTACTGCGCCAAAAAACAGGGAAGGCCAGGGCCACCCTTGCCCTTCAAATCCTTCGCCCCTGACAACATTCTCATTGTCAGACTTTCATCCGCCGTGTATGACCCTATACGCAGCGTATAGGGCAATATGGTGTGCAAATAAGTGTTAAGGGTGTGCCAATATATGGAGCCATTCTTTATTTTGTTTTTTTCTAAAATTCTTTTAATACGAATAGGGATTGAAAAAAAAACCTTGAACATAATGGTTATAACTTATACCTATAATCCAATTGTATTTGGGACGAGTAAACCCGATACATGACAAGTATGGAACATGGTATGGGATTTTGAAAAAAAAAAATATTTCGCAGATGTCCAATGAGTATGGGATTAGGTGATACCATATCCGATTACATAAAACTATATACCTATTTACCCGGAACATATACCTTAAAACTTTTAACTTTTATTTTTATTTTATTTTTTTATCTATTATTTAGTAATGTTTCATTTTAGTTGTTCCATTATTTGAAAAATGTCATTTTTTTGGAGAGATATATTTATATATTGATGACATTATTCATATTTATAAGTTAGGAAATACAAAACTAATTTTGAAATTAGCATTATATATGTACATTGTTAAGTATTTGAAATATTCTTATAGTGATGATGATATGCATGTTATTTATCATACTATAATAGATTGTATGGATTTTAAAAACATAAGATCATAAAGAAAACTGAATAATATATATACTTGAATAACAAATATTTTTTAAACACGGGTAGAAAGTATAAATAATATATACATATAGACCCGATACCCAACAAGTAAAACTGATATGTGAAATGACTTATATATAAAAAATTGTTAAGTGAGTTTTTTTGAGAAAATATAGAAAGTATAGTGCTTTTATGTATAAATAATTGTTGAATAACTTTTATGAGAAAATTTTTAAAATATAGTGTTCTTTATGATATTTACACCCGCAATTTAAAGCTTTTTTTTATGGTTTGCCTAAAAATAATTTCACCTTTTAAGGGTTTTTCGAAACATCAAAAGAAAATGCAAATAATATAAGTTTAAATCTATGCGAGAGGTATATTTTTACATGGAGAACAAATATGATTTCAATATTACCAAAAAAAAAAAAACTGTTTACAAACATGAAACATATAGGTTATTATTTCTCTCTCTATCATCTCTTGATGTATGTATACACACATTAACAAGTTAATTTGGTTATTTGTTTATGTATATAACCTGTGTTACTGCGTATGTGTAGGTTCAAAAATCAGGATACAAAACTAAAAAACATGAATGAATGAGTTATGTGTGTACCTATAATATTTAATGTTTTGAAATAATCCTATACACACATTCTCTAGATATACTTAGGAGAGGGTTCTTTAGAGAACCTCAAAAAATGTATCAACACGTTATATTGATATTTCTTTTATGTACATAACTTACCTTACACAAGTGTATGTAAGTAGTACAATCTATACAAAAAATATAATGCTTTTTGAAATAATCCTATACACAACCTCTCTATTTATACATAGGAGATGCTTCTTTAAAGAACCACAAATATTACCGAGGATATCAATGCAGATTTCTTAAGTGGACATTATTTATATCAACGAATTATATATTAACATAAAGAAAACATCAATGCAGATTTTCTAATTATAATAACTGATCTAGTAATTTTTTATATAAATATAAATATATATATACCTTAAAGTGTTATCCTTTGGACAATAACCATCGTTTATTTGTAACAGTATGGAGGCAATTCTTGAAAGGTATGAACGATACTCGTATGCAGAAAAGCTGCTTACTGGACCTGAAGCAGAAACACAGGTAAAAATATACATAGAAGTACTTACGTATTTATCTTTTAAAACAAATAAATTCATCGAACTATCTTTTCATGGTCAAATGTCAAAAAGTGCCTGTAATAATTGATTTTGGACAATATAATCCAAATGAATATGCATTATTATTAGTTATTGTGATTATACTTGGCTTCTTCTGTTCAAACCTGTAATTCTTGTGGGGCGTATATTTTTTGGCGTACATATTTTCGCACAAATTGTGTTGCTTACATGTTACGACTAGTATGTAATTCATATTTATAGCATGAAATGAAGATACACCATAGATTCATTACATATTCAAATTAAACACACTACATACAGGTTTGTAAAAACAAAAAGAAAAAAGAAACACTTGTTAATCGTATAATTCACAAGAAAAATATCGTATGTTTCAGATATTCATGGCTGTTGAAAGAATTCATGAAAAAAAAATTAACAAAACTTTGTTAATGAATAGTATTTTCTATGTATTGAATAGACTAAAACTATGTTTTTATATAGAGAGATTATAATGAATCTATGTATTGTTTAGACTAAAACTATGTTTTTACGTCCCACTTACGGTGTGCGTATATAATGTATATATGTGTAGCCTTTGGGGGACAAAAATAAAGTTACACTAGTTTTAACGTTGTTTTACTAATTTTGTGAAGATAACGTTAAAAACGACAGACGGTTAATCATGTATCATGTAGTGGCGTGGATGGCCAAAAGACAAAGGGGTACTACATGCATCGATCGGGTTTGTCCCGATTGTTAAGTGTTATGTGCCTTATGTCCAAGGCTTGATACCAAACCACATCGAGCCGGGGGTCTCACTCAAAGCAGCTTCTCTATTTTTATGAGTAGAGGTAAGGTTGTCTACATCTTACTCTTCTCAGACCCTACCTTAGCTTTGCTATAGGTGGGATTAACTGAGTATGATGATGATAATGAAAAAGATAATGATAAAACGAAAACAACTATTAATATTCAAAGTAGACATATTACGAATAACAAACAAAATTAAGAACAAATATAAATCAAATAATTATTCATTAACTCCATTAATAGCTAATGTGTCTATACACCCGACTTGTTTTTTGTTGGTCGGGTTTTGTGAGCAGGGAAGCTGGACTCTTGAGTCTTCCAAGCTCAGGACAAAGATCGAAGTACTAGAAAAGAACATAAGGTACGTATAGCTTTTACTCATTAAATTCTAAATTTAAATACATTATTAGGCTATGATTTTTGATCAGATGTTAATATTGGTAACCCTTTCTGTCACACCCTCAAATTTCACGTGCGAGGTTTTTTCGCGAGGCGCGTGACAAACCAGGATCTAAGTCAACGGTCACAATAAACGACACTATATGATACGTAAAATGAAATAAACAACCATCAAGTTTTCATAAATCCATTCGCTGCGGAAGCGTAACTTTATTACAACTCAAAATGTAAAAGTACTTAAGTCTGAAAAAGATAAGAAAATGCATATGAATCCTAGACGCCGTGTGACTCCGTGCGCCTATGATAAGCTGCTGCCTCAACGACCTGAGACAAACATGCTAAAAACGTCAGCAAATAATGCTGGTGAGTTCACAGGTTTTATGTTAAACGTTTAAGTAATGAAAGTCATCATGTTATCACTATGTCAGAAATGGTAGCGTTAGCTAGACGCATGAGTAATACTACTACGACCGGAAACCATTACAGACAACGATATATGATTTTTGCCCGAAACGATTATGCACTACCTCCAGTAGCGTTATGACCGAGACAATATGCACCCGCCCGGCTCCCAGCCGACGGGTGGGGTCTGTCAGTCCCAATACATCTATCCACATTTCCCACGTTATGCCATCCAGCATGTTCATGGTTTCCCCGGGACTTTACGTATCGTATAGTATGTAAATGAATTAACACTAGTATAACATGATAATTTATGAAATAAATATGAGCATGTGTCTCCCCCGAAATGTAAAACGTAAAGTGGGGCCGTGAAACTCACCTGATGCTGCTCCTCGCACTAAGACAAGTAAACCTGCTCAATAGACGGCACCAAATACCGGTGACCTATCATGACGAGCATATAAGGTGTTAGACTAACAACCCGTAGGTTGATTAGTCCCTAACAGTCCAGACCATAACCGTGTACATATGAAATGATGTTTAAACGTTTAACCGACCACACCAGACAAGGCCCGACATCCCATGTGTTAGTCACATACAAGATATCATGCAACTTATGCAATTAAACACTTAGCATGCGCAAACATTCACCCTATCTAGCATGACGCCCAATTAACGCATAAACAAGCCCGGACACGTGTTACTATGTTACTAAGCATGTCACGGGGTTCCTAGCATGTTCCTAGGTGTCGAATCGGGTTTCGGAATGTCAAAATACACTTATAACAGCAGTACACGCGATTAGGAACTTAGCATGCAATTAGGAAAGGTTAACTAGTGATTAGGAGTCATAAGACATGCTATTCTGAAGTTAACTAGCGATTAGGATCACAATTGCATGGTGGGTAGGCGATTAGGCTCCCTAATCGCCTATAGGGTACGTGATTAGGGGCTAATCGCCTACAGCATAGGCGATTGGGAAATCCTAATCGCCGACGCTGCTCTGTTCAGCCTTTTTCACGCGTTTAACCCTCCAAATCAGATCCGAAACATGTGTAAACACCCAATATCAATCATGACACATTAACAAACATATTTCAAGCAAAACCCCTAAGTTTTCATCATTCTAACAGTCCTGAATGCGAGCGTTTTCCCAAAATAGTAAACTTAACATGTAAACATCACATCAACATGCAATAACTTGCCCTAAATAGCAAATATCCAGATTTCACCACATAACCACGTTGTCCGGTAGTATCCTACTACTCTAGCATCATCCTAAAGCAAACCCTAACATCATACAATCAACAACACACCTCATAGCATCCTTAATCATTCAAAATCATTCAAATGGGTCAAAACATCAAACATCAACAACACACAACCAAAACCATCCAAACTCCTAGGACATCATCATACTAACTCATAACAGCCATGAATACCTAAATAACACAAGATCAATCATGTTTCAATCCTAAAAATCCTACCTTTAATCACATATAACACACATAAAGGTTTGGGTTTGTTTAAAAACGGTTTTTAATGGATTTGCAAAGACAAAAACATTTAGAAATCAGGTCTGGACTTTTAGGGAACAAAACATAATCATATAAAGGTTTGGGTTTGAAGAACACACCTTGGATTTAAGAGGAAATGATGGAATAAGCTTGGAAATGGTTGTTTTGATGTAAAAACGAGTTCCAGAGGGTGTTTGTGTGTTGGGATAGGTTATGGGACGGCTTGGGTTGCACAAATGGTGTTTTAGAGGTCAAGGGTGGTATTTATAGGCGTTTCTAGTCGTTTAAGACACGTCAGGCGATTGTGCAGCAGGTCCATGCGATTAGGGCTGCTAATCGCCTACCCTATTGGCGATTAGGGCTCTAATCGCCTACCCAAACCTCCTAATCGCCTACCCTGTAGGCGATTAGGGCTAATCACCCCCTATCAGCATGCAATTAGGGCTAATCACCCCCTATCAGCATGCAATTAGGGCTAATCACCTATAACATCATGCAATTAGGGCTAATCACCTATAACATCATGCAATTACGTGTAATCGCTGTTTTAACATATGTAAACACGTATACACATACCGACAAGTCACATAAAGATTATAAACACATAATACATGAAAACAAACACGTTCACACTCGTTCACCAATTCTCGGGACCCGAGACTTGCGTGTGTGCGTTAAACCCGGCGATTCCACGAATCACCGATCCTTGTACACATGGTTATGGACCGACACCCAATGGTCTCTCGAACCATTGTAACGACTCCTGATGATTCCCGAATCATCGGTACGACTCAACCGACCCGGTCAAGTATGATATTAAGTAGTTGTTTTCAATGTTTTCGTTGAGGTAGACTCGTATGTATGCAAAGTATGAAACATATGTATGTAGAGTATGAAACGTATGTATGTAAAGTATGAAACGTATTATGTATAGTATGAAACGTATTAACCTGAATATGCCGGGTGTCACACTTTCTCTCGGTGTCTCTATATATACATACATTTTATTTTATTTTTGAAAGGAGAAGGTCTCAATTTGGAGGTATATATATATATATATATATATATATATATATATATTGAAAGGCGAAGGTCTTAATTTGAAGGTGGCAGAGAACTTCACACCCGCTCTTGCAGGCTCTGCCCCCACTCACACATCCGGACTATGCTGTCTGAACCGGTTCCACGCTGGGGTGGTGGTAGTCATAAGGTCCCCCCCCCCCCCCCCACACACACACACACATACACACTCTCTGAATTAAATGCACGATAATAGAAAACCGTGTTGTCATCTTATATACATAAAGAGATAGAGAGGAAACGCCCCAATAATAATGTGAGGTGTCACATTAATACAAGCGTTTTTATAAGGGTGCATGGGGTGGTAGTATTTTTATCACACTCATCACACTATCACACCCAATCAGATTCTGTCACTTCATTTTATCACATCCTATCACATTCCATCACTAAACCCATGTGGCGGTGTTCACATTCCATCACATTTCATCACTAAAGTTTTTTTTTAAATAAACTAAAAACATTACATTTTATTTAATTTAATAGGCCTAATTTATGTAACACATTTGACAAATTCATAAAAAATCCTAAATATATAAACTAAAAACATTATATTTTAAACATTAAATTAAAATAAAAACACACTACTAGAAATAAAATAAAAACTAAAAAAATAACACACTACTACAAATAAAACCTAATAAAATTTTGGACGTAACATTCGCCACGTCGAAACATGTTGAAAATCAACCCCGAACTCAGCCGCATAGTCGATTTGAGGAAAGGCAACTTGCACATCTTCTGTTTCGTTGTGGTTATTATTCACCGCTTTTTTTTTTTAAAATTTCAAAGCTTTGACACTTCGAGTGGAGGTACGCGTGCTTGTGAGAGATTGATTCACATAAACGTTTGTGACAAATTTCACGTTTTCGTTCGATGATCGACTTGTGTGTTTCTTCGATCCAACTCCTTGAACTCAATATCTAAACTACATTACGCTACCAAACTGATGCCTGATAACGAACCCACTCGATATCAAACTTAAAACAAAAAAAAATCATATTTAAAAAAAATTATCACAAAAAAATCATATTTAACATGTAGCTAGTTGGCCACTTGATATCAAAATATAATAAAATAATCATATTTGAAAGAATAAAATTTGTATCACAACTGTGATATATATCACAATATCTTCACGGGTCTGAAAGAATGGACGGGGCGGTGTTTCGTGGCCGTCACGCGATCACGAAGTGATCATCACAGACCACCCCGTGTGCCCTAATTCGTAAATGGCTAGGTAGTGTCTAGGGTTATAGAAATAAGTGGGTGGGTATCAATAAAATAATGATCGATTTATACATTTAGGTACAATCTTATTTTATTTAGTAAATTATGTATTTATATATTAAATAGTATTTTTGTTTTTCTTAATTATAAAAACTAGCGGGTTGATGCACGCGCTACCCGGTAGAGGATATCTAAATAAGGCATTACTAGCAACCGAAAGGGAAAACTATTAATATAAAATGGTAGTACATCCAAAATTGATGTCAAATGTAAACCAACATAATACATATATAAAATTAAGAACAAAAACTTAAAATGTTTGACTTACTCAGTTATGAAAAAATAAATGTCAAAACGTAAACCAATTTAAGTTTATACCGACACGTACTTAAAAGTTTAGACATCATGGGTACCCCGCACGTTAACCAAGTTAACCATCCGATCACAGACGTCAAGAAACCCGCAGTGCTACCCGCCTGCAACACATACACATTACCAAACCTACAACACACTATCTCTCTCTTATCTACAACACACACAATTTCACTACTCGCCTCGACTTGTACCACATGCTGCTCATACCCGCGAGCCCGTCAGCCTGATGTAGGCTGATTTCTTTATTTATTTTCTTCCTATCAATCAATCACACATGAATAAATTTAATTATTTTTCCAAATATGCTCTTTTGGTGTTTCGTTATTACTGGTTTTCACTTTTTGTTACTTTTGTATTTTATGTAAAAACGAAATGTCTTTATATTTGTAACCTTTTGTGCTTTTTATTTTAGTCTATTTGTTATCTTTTATATTTTCATTGCTTTGTTGTTATTATTCAACTTTTGTTCTTAACTTTATCGTAAATCTTCATCACGTAGACTGTACTCACACATGCGATTTTATTTTTACTGAATTCATAATTTATAAAACATAACTACTTCTTCATGTACTTTATGAATTTTTTAACATATAGTCTATTTTACATGTTGCCAATTAAATTTAAGACAAAATCTAAAACGCAATTGCTATATCCTTTCTGTTGGTATGAGCACACTCAAATAACAATTAAACAAACACACAAATATGAACGATGACACTCAACACATATTCTCTTTATTGATAATAATATTGAGAGTATATATGAAAAGTGAAAACAGACTCAACTTAAATAAGCAAGAAACAAACGGCTATAACTAAAGACTCGGATCAACCACAATACCAGGACTTCACCATAATACCCGGACAAATACTAACAACCTGAAACGGCTCCTTTATTGACTCAATCAACTGCACGTGCATGCATGTGAATAACCCGGGAACTTCAATTAATTCACAACCCCCTCCCCCCAATTCAATTTCCCGCATTCCCAGCTTCCTCCTAAATATCAAAAACTTCTCTATACCCAAAGGCTTTGTGAGCAAATCTGTAACCTGATCATTTATACCACAATATTCCAAAACAACTTCCTTCTGTGCCACCATGTCTCTATGAAGTGGTGTTTCAATTCTATATGTTTTGACTTCCCATCAAGCACAAGAATTTTAGACAATTGTATGGTTGATTTACTATCATACCAAATAACTATAGCTTCATTCTGCATAACATTTAAGTCACTTAGGATCTTTCTTAGCCAAATGGCTTGACATGCTGCACCAGTAGCTAATATATATTCAGCCTCAGTGTTGGATAAGGCAATTGAATGCTGCTTCCTTGTGCTCCATGAGATTACACCACTGCCCAGAGTGAACACATTAGTAGAGACACCCGTCCTATCATCCATACAACCTGCCCAATCACTATCCGTGTATCCTTCCAACTTGATTACCTCATTTTTTACATAAGCCAAGCCATATCTGATAGTTCCTGCTACATACCTTAGGACCTTCTTTGCAGCTCCAAAATGTGTCTTGCTAGGAGCTTGCATGAACCTAGAAAGAACATTAACAGCAAACCCTATATTAGGCCTAGAGTGAACACATTAGTAGAGACACCCGTCCTATCATCCATACAACCTGCCCAATCACTATCCGTGTATCCTTCCAACTTGATTACCTCATTTTTTACATAAGCCAAGCCATATCTGATAGTTCCTGCTACATACCTTAGGACCTTCTTTGCAGCTCCAAAATGTGTCTTGCTAGGAGCTTGCATGAACCTAGAAAGAACATTAACAGCAAACCCTATATTAGGCCTAGCTTGTATGTTGTAAATAAATAAGGCCACCAATAAGACTCATGTATATCACAACGTCAGTAAGATCAGCACCATCTTCCTTTTTATGTTTCTCATTGGCATTCATTGGAATATCATCAACTTTGCAGCCAACCATTCCAAACTTTTCAAGCATCTCTTCTACATACTTATTTTGACCCACAAAAATCTGATTCTCATCCTGATAAACTTCCAAACCCAAAAAGAACTTTAATAACCCAAAATCTGTCATTTTGAATTCCCTTATCATCCCATACTTGAATTCTTGCATCATTTTCATACTATAACTAGTATAAATTATATCATCAACATAAAGTAACACATACATTATACCTTGATCTTCATTCTTCATTGTACAAAATGTGGGCTCATTGCAGCTTTTAAGAAAACCATGACTTGTGAAGTAAGCATCAATCTTGGAGTACCAAGCCCTGGGTGCTTGTTTAAGTCCATATAAGGCCTTATACAATTTATATGCCTTATGCTCCTGATTCTTGACTTCAAATCCAAGAGGTTGTTCAACAAAAAAATTCTTTATCCAACTTCCCATTATGGAATTCAGATTTAACATCTAGTTGATAAATCCACCACCCTTGTGCAACAGCAACAGCCAAGACTGTTCTTATTGATTCAAAACGTGCCACATGAGCAAAGGTATCATGGAAATCTACACATTTCCTTTGAGAATACCCTTTGGCCACAAGTCTGGCCTTGTACTTCAGGATTTCACCACTTGGTCCAAGTTTGGTTTTAAATAACCATTTTAGACCAAATATATTTCTATTGACAGGAGCATCAACCAATTCCCATGTCTAATTCTTGTCAATGGACTTAATCTCTTCCATCATGACATCCCTCTATTCTTTCTTCATAACTGCATCTTCAAAGGTTAGTGGATCACTTATATTAAGAGCAAACTCACATACCATGTATTCATTCATAGGAGAAGTCTGATCATAGAGAGAGATTTGATCTTTAATACTGACGAGTCAGCATCCACAGCAACTTCTGAATTTTAACTTAAAAAACACTCAAATCCCACAAGTGCTTATTTTGTTCGGTCTTCATTTTGGACCAGTCCCATTCTTTATCTTTAAAACATTTAATGTCTCTTCTAGAAATAATTTGTTTGGTTAAGGGATTATACAACCTGTATCCCTTAGATGGGTAAGAACTTACAATAAAAATACACTTAGCAGATGAGGGTTCAAACTTGTGTTTTAGCTGAGTTGGTTCAACCCAAAGGCCAAGCTACCAAAAACTCTTAAGTCCTCCACATCTGGTTTTGTACCTGTCAAGATGCTTAAGGGAGTTTTGGCATCTAGTGCCTTAGTAGGTGATAAGTTCAACAGAAGTATAGTAGTAGAAACTGCTTCTACCTAGAAAAAACAAGGTAGACCTTAGCTTGCAACATGCACTAAGCTCTTTCCACGACTCTTCGGTTCTTCCTTTCACTTACTCCATTTTGCTTAGGAGTATAAGGGTTGGTTAGCTGTTTTTTGAACCCATGAAGCTCACAAAAGGACTGAAACTCATGAGATCAGTATTCTCCTCTATCACGCTCAGAACCTTGATAAACTTTTCACTTTGCTTTTCAACTAAGGCCTTAAGCACCTTGAACTTACTGAACACTTCTGATTTCCTTTCAAGAAAGTACACTCATGTCATTCTAGAAAAATCATTAATGAATAAAAGGAAATGCCTGTTGCCTCCTAGAGTTTTGACTGGCATTGGCCCACATACATTAGTGTGAACCACTTTAAGAACTTGGGTAGCTCTTCGTGTACTTGATTGAAATGGTTGCATGTGCATATTTCCTAAGGCACAACTAAGGCCTTGAGCACCTTGAACTTACTGAACACTTCTGATTTCCTTTCAAGAAAGTACACCCATGTCATTCT
Organism: Ambrosia trifida; assembly: GCA_028751855.1. Lineage (NCBI taxonomy): Eukaryota > Viridiplantae > Streptophyta > Magnoliopsida > Asterales > Asteraceae > Ambrosia > Ambrosia trifida. The sequence continues at coordinate 57,233,428 of CM054122.1, read as the reverse complement.
AGAAAAATCATTAATGAACAAAAGGAAATGCCTGTTGCCTCCTAGAGTTTTGACTGGCATTGGCCCACATACATCAGTGTGAACCACTTTATGAACTTGGGTAGCTCTTCGTGTACTTGATTGAAATGGTTGCATGTACATATTTCCTAAGGCACAACCTTCACATTGACCATACTCTTTCATTTGAGGCAAACCATTAACCATATGCTGAAGAGTCTGAACACTTATATATCCAAGCCTGCAGTGCCATAACTTGGTTTCTTCATGACATTTGAAGGGATACTAGCTTTGACTTGTGTAACATCTAGAGGGAACATATTGTTGGCTGCAATCTGCACTCTTAATAATTCTGCCTATTTTCTTTGTGAATGATGGAACAAGCACCATTATCAAATATAATTGCATATCCTTTTCTCATAAGTTTCCCAACACTCATTAAATTATACTCAAGTGTAAGACCCATCCCGAATAAACAAGTCTTACCCGTCTTTAAACTAATTCATATTAATAAAACCATGCTTAAGAACCATAAGTTTACAAACATCAACTAAGACTAAACATTTGCCAAATTTCATGCATGGTGATTTCAAAATTAAGTGTTCAACGTTCGAGAAACGAGTTGCTATTCACCCTAGCATTCATGCTAAAACCATTACAATGTTCAAAATTTGCGAAAGCATTGAGTGGAAATTGCATTCGATCCTTCCAAAAAGCTTGTATGATCATCTCCCGGGTCCTTAATGATGATACCTATGCCCCAACATAAGATTAACGCATGTTAGAAAGTACCATGTGTCAAGATACTTGAAATTACCATGTGTCATTCTAATTTTAATAGCACCTTTGCCTTCAACTGCCAGATTCTTTTTGTCTCCTAGCTTCACATTCAACTTAAAGTTCTCATTCAGACTAACAAAAGTGGACTTGACACCTGTCATGTGGTTTGAACACCCTGAGTCTATGAACCAGAGACTTGGATTCTCAGGTTCACTAGAACTGATGGCCATGAACAAGTATGGAATCTCTTCGGTTTGCTGATCTTCATCATCTACATTTGTAACTTTGGCCTAACCTTCTTCTAAAAACCAACAGTCCTTCTTGACATGACCAAACCTGTTACATTGGTAACATTGTGGTCCTTTGTTTCTATCTTCATTGCTTCTACCTCTGCCTCTTCTTCTATAATATCCTCTACCACGTCCTCTTTCATTCTGATCATAGGCACTCTTCTATTTGGTTGATAAACTTAGAGAGCTTGTTCATCTGATCTCTCCTTCCCATTGTTCTTCACGTCTCCTGATCTACAATTCAGTCTCTCTTCTTGAGACTGAAGGAAGCCCATTAGGTTCATAGGTGTCAATGTGCTAAGATCATAAGTCACTTCTATAGATTGCACAACAAAATCAAACTTGGCAGTTAGGCTTCTTGGAATATTCTCTACAATTTTCTGATCAGGGACATCTTCTCCATATGCCCTTTGTTGAGTTACAATAGCCATCACCCTTGGAATCTCCAACCACCTCTCCATCCTTCATGGCAAGATTTTCAAATTCACGTCTCAGTCCTTGTAACTTAACAGACTGGACTTGAGAGTCTCCTTGGAATTCCATTTTCAAGACATCCTAAGCCTCCTGAGATATTTCAACTCTTGCAATGCGAGAAAACAAAGTGTCGTGGAGACCTTGTCGAATCACAACAAGAGCTTGTGCATCTCTTTGGCTTCCTTTCTAGTTTCTTTCACATTCTCTCCATAATCAGTCATTCCCAGGTTCACCATCTCCCACAGTCCTCTGGATCTGTGAATGGTCTTCATCCTCACACTCCAATGCTCATAACCTTCGCCTTTGAAAATGGGTAGTGGGGTATGTGATGTGTTATTAGGATTCATCATCTTAGCCATTCGAAAGCAGAACTCACAAGCTCTGATACCACGTGTTGGTATGAGCACACTCAAATAACAATTAAACAAACACACAAATATGAACGATGACACTCAACACAGATTCTCTTTATTGATAATAAAATTAAGAGTACATGCATGAAAATTGAAAATGGACTTAACTTAAATAAGCAAGAAACAAACGGCTATAACTAAAGGCTCAGATCAACCACAATACCGGGACTTCACCATAGTACTCGGACAAATACTAACAACCTGGAAGGGCTCCTTTATTGACTCAATCAACTGCACAGCATTTGAATAACCCGGGAACTTTAACTAATTCACAAAACTTTCTTTGTTTTTTATTTAAACTTTACAAATTAATTCTTATCTAATCGTCTTCGATTTGTTATGTATTAGTGAAATTTTATATGAACCAAAAACTAATGATCTCTTATGCATGACGTGATGAGCAAATTTTAAGATCCAAATGTAAGACCTAGAAATCTAGAATGTATCTACTCGTGTTTATTGTTGATGGACTGTTAATTAGGAAAATAATGAATTAGTGAATTACCAACGAGAACGTATATCATGAATATAATTTGTTAAAAAGAATACAACCTATTAATCTTGCTCATTCGTTCTCTTCGATCGGCTAATAAAAAAATACTAGATGACTGACCAATATGTTAGAGACGTGTTTAGGCTAAATGGTACGGAATGGAGCCCCTAGAGGCTTCATTGCACCATACCATCGCCACGTAAACGTGGGTCATATTCAATAACACTCATGCAATGAAATAACCTTCCTTTAATTAAAAAAATGAAAAAAACAAAGAAAAACAAAAACAAAACAAAAAATCTGATTGATTGTGACAAAGGGGTCCCACCTGATTATGCCGTAAGTCATCGTTATTGTGTTCACGAGCGTTCAATGGAGCCCCTAGAGGCTTCATTGCACCACACCATCGCCACGTAGGGCATGTTTGGATAAACTTATTTGAGTCAAAAAGGATTTTTCGTTAAAAGGACTTTTCGTTAAAATGACTTACTAACTTATGACTTTTTAAAAAGGAGTTTTTAAAAAGTGTTTGGATTAGCTTATGTGGTGGGGAAAAACAATAAGTTGATAAGTTATTTTGTAAAAAAAAGTGTTTGGTTTAACTTATTTAGGTAAAACGACCAAAAATGGTATAAGGAGGGAAGATGTAAGGATATAAGAAGGGCATGTATGTAAATAACCATCAATAAGTTATAAGGAGGTTCAAAAAGTCACTCCTCCCTTACTTTTCCAAAACAACTTAAAACAAAAAGTTAAAACAAAAGGTCCTTTTCATTCTGCCAAACACTTTTCTTAACTTATTAACTTTTTAGAAAAGTTATAAGTTATAAGGAGGTGGAAATAAGGAGAGCCAAACATGCTCGTAAACGTGGATCATATTCAATAACGCTCATGCAATGGAATAACTTTCCTTTAATTAAAAAATGAAAAAAAAAAGAGAGAAAAAAAAATTTGATTGATCGTGACAAAGGGGTCCCACCTGATTATGTCGTAAGTTATCATTATTGTGTTCATGAGCGTGTTCAATACCCCCCCTCCCCCCAAATGATGCTCAAGAAATGGACGAGGAGCACCATTCATTGTTTTGAAGTTGAGGTGGAGGGGGCAATAGCGCTCCATACCATTCAGCTGTAGGGAAGCTGAGGTAGAGGGGACAATAACGCTACATTTTGACTATTTGCATGTATCCCCATGTCATTGTTGAAAGGAGTTTAAATCCTTTTTTTTAAGGGTGACTTTTTATGTACTGACCGAATTGGTCATCAGGTTTCGTCAAAGACGATCGTTGTTGAACTTTTGTCAAAAAGCTAGATTGTCGATATAGGGTTGATACATAACATGACAGTGAGATTTATAATTAATCTTTCACAAGGGGTCATTCTCTAGACCCTGTCAAAGGGGAGTGTACCCCCTTGGAAGCTCCATGGTTTTGACTCGAGTCAACGTATATTTTAACTTCTTATTTGATCTTAAAGTAAATTCTTTCATATTAAAGTGATATAGACGACACTGATCGAAACCAATATTTAGTTCACTGTAATTTCGAATCTCAAACTGAATAGCATATGCTGAAGCTAATCTCATCATTAACAAATTTGTGGATTAAGTGTATTTAATATGAATAGAACCACAATTTATTTTTATAAGAAGTTATATTAGTATGTTTGTCAAATCAAACAAATTGTAGTTTAACATGAGCAACTTTATAATTGTTCAATAAATAGGCCGGGTTGTTTTAGATCTTATCAATATGTTCATTTTAGGCACTATGGTGGAGAAGATCTTGAGCCTTTGAACCTTAGAGAGCTTCAAAGCGTTGAACAACAACTTGATACCGCTCTCAAGCGAATTCGAACAAGAAAGGTATATTCACTTGATCTTGATTTATGTTTGTTTCTTCTTCCCGGTCTTGTGTTGGTTCATAGACCCTAATTTTGTATGCAGAACCAAGTCATGCATGAGTCCATATCAGAACTCCATAAAAAGGTAATCCACAAATTACCCTGACCTGTGAAAGTTTTTATAAAAAAAATGACCATGTAAAAGATTTTTACTCACCTTTTTGATCAAAATATTTGAAGTCTAGAAAGCAAGTATCCAGTTGATGATTCTACTTTTGTGTGTGTGTGGCAGGAGAGAACACTCCAAGAGCAAAACAATGCACTCTCCAAGAAGGTACCCCTAATGCAAATCTTAGTTATAACTTTGCTCATGAGCACTCTTAGTCGTGTCAATAGTAACGAATTATGAGATTCTTACGGATCAAAAACAAAGGAAGACGATTAGTTTTTTATCGTTTGTTGCAAATATCAAAATATAAAGAAATCGACAAGAACCGGATAACTGGTAACCGAAAGAATAATAAGATAGTTGAAACAACATTGATGAATGATATTTCGGTATATTGGCTAACTTATAAGATTTTTTTTCTAAATGTGGTAACAGCTGAAGGAGAATGATAAGAACACCGAGCAACAAAATTTAGGGATTCTGTTATCTCAGCCACCACCACCACCGCCGCCACCTCAACCACCATGCTTAGTTCCTCTTGCAATCGGGAGGTAGACACTCTTTTCTTTTTTTCTTATGCCAATTGCATTGCGTTCCCGATGAAAGAAAATTGAAGGGAAAGGAAATTAAGGAAAGAAAAGAAAGAGAGTGGAAAGGAAAAGAAATTAAATATTTTTGTGTTAGGAAGGAAGATTTTATTTGTTTGTGATTACTTTCTCTCAAATCCGCCCATTTTGAAGGTTATGAAGGAAAGTTATTAAAATTCCTCATTTCTCTTCTTTTCACTTCCTTCGTCTAAAAACCTCAAGAACACAAACCTTTTCAAGTTTTTTTTTTCACTTCTCTCTTGAAAAAAAGGACTCGGGAACACAACGTTAATCATCTAATAAAATTAAGTACTTAATTGGGTTTGAATGGTTGCAGTGGATCATTCCAAGGATCAGTAGTTACAAGGGAGGATGATTCGGCTCAAATCCATACCATATCAGCTGGGATTATGCCCGCTTGGCTATATCGCCACGTGAACCAATAAGACAATGGCACTCTAGTGTACGTGTTTATAAAGTGGCACAAATGAGTGATCACTTATGTACTTTGCCATGTATGGATTCCTATCATAATCATGTATGGTCAATGATCACTAGCTGCTACATATACGGTTATCATTTTCTACCACTACATTAATAGATGTTTCTGCATAATATTTTAAAGATGCAACCAATACTTAATATGTAATGGTTTCTTTCATTATTATTGGGTATTTTTGCTTGACATTTGTAGCCATGCTCGCGGTATGCGCATATAATGTATATATGTGTGGACCATTGAGGGAAAAGTAAAATTACACTAATTTTAACATTATTTTACTAATTTCGTGAAAATAACCTTAAAAATGGCGTATTGTTTATCATGCATAATGTAGTGGCGTTGATAGCTAAAAGACACGGGATACATGCACCAATTGTAAGAATATATTTATATATTCTATTATGTGGCTCTTATAATCATTTATCTAATAGATGATCAATAACCTAAGTACCCCTATTGGTTTAATTGGTCTTTATGTGATGCACGTAATTACTCTTACTTAACCATAAAATAGGGTTCCCCTTGGGTGTATATATGTGTGGCTAATGAACAACTTTACTTACACACACAAAACCATCCTCATCTCCTCTCTATAATTGAGATCACTGATCTCCTTAAGCCATCCTAACTGTACACCCTAAACGAGAACCCGATCAACGTAATATCCTCATGGCATCGTCTTCCCTATCATCCTGTACTGGACTAATGGGTATGTCTGATTTATTATTATGTTTATGTATTATGTTCCAGGAACTGATCAACATGTTGTATCAGAGCATATGTTGATTATATCAATTCTAATTCGATTTGTAAAACTAAATCAAAACTTTTGATTTAAGAAAGGGATCACAGAAAGTTTTAACTTTAGAAACGGTTTCGATTAATTAAATAAAGATTACTTTGTATTTTTTTTTTTTGAAACTTCATAAGATGGTGCACTTCAAAATTCCATGTTTATTATAATTTTCATGAGAGGCTGGTGCACTTTTGATTTTTTTCAAATCACGAAACTCACGAAATTTTTTTATGGTTTGTTAAAGGAGTAACTTTGTAGAAATGTAACAAAGTTTGCTAACTGTTCCAATTAAGTCACTCAAACTTTTTTTGTCTCTCTAAAGTCATTCAAGTTTCATTTAGTGTTCCAATACTATGTAATTATCAGGTTTCCAGGTTAAAGTGATGATGTGTTAGGTTTTAATATTTTTTAATAAAATTTTTAAACTTGTAAAATTTAATTTTTTTTTTCTAAATCTTCATTTTATAAAACTCACCTAATAAAAATAATATCCATGTAAGCATTGAAATGAAAGAAAAAATAAAAATAAAAAAAGAAGGTGACCTGATGACCTAATAATTACATAGTATTAGAACAACAAATGAAACTTGAATGACTTTAGAGAGACAATAAAAGTTTGAGTGACTTAATTAGAACACCAAGCAAACTTGGTTACATTTTGTGGCATTTCTCCGTTTGTTAAATAATGGTTTTATAAATAATCATGAAAAAATGGTTTGAACTCCATGACAAAATACTGAAGATTATCAAAGTATTTTGATTTAATCACGAAATTAATGCTATTTGATTTAGTTTTGCAAATCACGAAAATCTCTATAAATTGGCTAAAACCAGGATTGAATATGTTTTCTAAAATTTTGGGAGTAACTTAATCTCCAAGTTTTAAATTAAATGTATATATTATTTTGAAATCTTTGGAGAATTACTGAAATCCCTTAATTAATTGAAACGGATTTTCTCAAATCCCTAAATTATAGCTGTGGCAACCGGAAAATTTTTCTTCTCTTTCGTCTCTTCCTTTTTGGCCTTAAGCAATTTTCGGGTCGAAAATTCTTTCAACAGGGGGATGATGTGACATCCGGCAAACCCAGGTTAGTAACATTGACTAAACTAGTAAGTCTACCTTAGCGGGTCATGCATATTACGTACTTAACTGGGTCAGTCGAGTCGTTACGATGATTCTGGGAATCATCGGGAGTCGTTACGATGATCCGCGGGATCATCGGGAGTCGGTCCATAACCATGGGTACAAGGATTGGCGATTCGTGGAATCACCAGGTTTAACGCACACACACAAGTCTCGAGTCCCGGGAATTGGTGAACGAATGTAAACGTGTTAGTTATCGTGCATTATGTGTTTGTAATCATTATGTGACTTGTCGGTATGTGAATACGTGTTTATATGTGTTAAAATAGTGTTTAACGCGCCAAAAACCCAATCAGGAACCCTACAGGCGATTAGGAACTAGGGGGCTCCTAATCGCCACTTCTATAGGCGATTGGGGAAGATTACTGGCGATTAGAGCTTCTAATCGCCAGTATATAGGCGATTAGAGCTTCTAATCGCCTGTTCTGATCTCCTACTCGCCTGATCTGCTATGCACGAGTCAAAGCACCTATAAATACAACCCTTGACTCCCCAAACACTCTTAGTGCAACCCTAACTGATCCTAAGCCTCCCACACACCTCAAAACACTTCAAGAACTTGTTTTACTTCAAAACTCACCATTTCCAAGCTAATACACCTTTCTTTGATAAAATCCAAGGTGTGTTCTTCATCCCAAACCTTTGTAATGTTATTGTTTTGGTTCCCCAAAAGTCCATACCTTGTTTTGATAAGAATGTGTCTTTAAAAACCTTGGAAATGAGTTCTAAAACAAGTCTACACCATAATACTTGCTATATGTGAAGCATTGATGCATATGATGATTTACATGAATGTTTCTATGAAATTGATGTACTTCTAATGTGTAGGAGTTGTTAGGATGATTATCTATGAGTTTAAGCTATTGTTATAGTGTTTAGATGAAAGTATGCATTTTGACCCATTTGGGTGATTCTTGAAGAATTAGGATGTTATGATATGATCCATTGCTTGTTTATTGTTAGGAATCATGCTAGAATGATATTATAACATGGAGATGATGATTTGCAAGTTGTAGGAGGTGTAATCTGGTCCTTACCATTTAAGGAAAGATTTCATAGTTAATGAAACCTAGTACTTTGCCATTTTTGGAAATAATTGCACCGAGGCCGTTAGAGCAGAGATAAATTGGGGGTTTTTGCATGGAATGGGTTGGTAAATGGTTTAGGTTTGATATTGGGTGTTTTTACATGTTTCGGATCTGATTTGGAGGGTTTAACGCGCGAAAATGCGCGACAGCAGCCCTAGGGGCGATTAGGGTGCTAATCGCCTGACACATCAGGCGATTACAGCCCAATCGCCTGATGTATCAGGCGATTAGGCCCCTACTCGCCTATAAATCTCCCCTACTCGCATGTTGACCTCTCCTACTCACCAGTTGACTTTTCCTAATTGCATGTTAGTTTCCTAATCGCGTGTACTGCTGTCGTAAGCGTATTTTGACATCCCGGAACATGATTTGACACCTAGGAACATGATAGGAACCCCGGGATACACCCAATGACTTAGTAACACGTGTTCGGACTTGTTTATGCGTTAATTGAACATTATGCTAGACTAGGTGAACTCTTGCGCGTATTAAGTGTTTAATTGCATATGTGCATGATGTCTTGTATTTGCCTAACACGTGAGATGTTGGGTCACGAATGGGATGTCGGGTCTTGCCTGGTGCGGTCGGTTTAACAGTCAAAGGTGTTTTCAAACGTTTATGGGTATGGTCTGGACATTCGGGGACTAGTTAACCTGCGGGTTATTAGTCCGGATACTTATACGCATTTTATGATAGGTCGCCGCTATTTGGGGCTATCATAGCATAATTACTTAACTGTTTTCAAGTAACGCAATCCGAGGTGAGTGTCACAGCCCCACTTTTACTGTTTTGCTTTCGAGGGAGAAACATGCTACTTACTTATTTACTCATTAAAGGTCATGTTATACTATGGTTACTTCATGTACTATGCGGCTTTTACGGAAAGTCCCAGGGGGAAACCATGAATGTGCGGGGATGCACAACGGGGGAAATGTGGATAGATCTATTGGGCCTTACAAACCCCACCCGACGGCTGGGAGCCGGGCGGGTGCATATTGTCTCTAATACTTTGGGGGTTACCGAGGCATCGGTAATCCCGTCCGTCTGGGCTGGCTTCAACATTTATACCGGTTTAGTAATGGGTTCCCAACCGCAGTAGTAGCAACACTTAACGTCTAGCTAACGTTCTCATAACATAGTAGTAACAGATATGATCTTTCCGAACTTATAACAACGCTTTTATAAAAGAAAACCTGTGAACTCACCAGCATTATATGTTGACATTTTTAGCATGTTTTCTCAGGTCGCTAAGGTAGCAGTTAATGGGCTAGGCGCACGAAGTCATGCACAACGTCTAACATTTTGAAGCATATTAAACAATGTTTTGTAAACTATAATATGTCTTTTGGTTGTAAACAAGAAATGCTTCCGATGCTGGTTTACGGCTCAAAGCATGATATTTTGGTTTTAAAAATATATATGAATGCATGTTTGTTGTTTGTTTATTGTGATCGTTGACTGGGATCCTGGTGTGTCACGCGCCTTGCGGTAAAACCCCGCATGTGGAATTTGAGGTTGTGACAATAGCACTTATGGGTATCATAGTTCTCAGACAAATTGTTCTCGGATTAGTATTTTCAAAATGAGTTCTCAAACAGATTTGCGGATTTAAGGTTCACAGACAACCAGTTCTCAGATTCTATTTCCGAAATCAAAAATTTGAGAACCTAAACCATACCCGAGAACAAAATCGAGAACCAATACAAAATCCAAGAACCAGCATTAAATCTGAGAACCCTTGTATTTTCCGAAAACTAATTTGTTTCTATGAGAACCTAACTAATTTTCGAGAACCCAATAGGGATGAGCATACGGTCCCGAAAACCGATCCCGAACCGAAAAAATACCGATCCCGTACCGAACCGATACCGAACCGAGGGTTTTCGGTATCGGTATCGGTACCCACATTTAGAGGTATTCGGTTTCGGTATTATCGGTATCGGTACGGGATCGGTATGGTATCGTTATTTTAAGGTAAAATACCGATACCACACCGGTACCGAACCGATACCGATACCGTACCGGTATAATCGGTATCGGTATTGGTTTTTTGGACTTTTCGGTATCGGTATTGTCGGGATCGGTATCGGTTCGGTACCGATACCGTCCCGAGCTCATCCCTAGAACCCAAGGCCACCTGAGAACTAGGAACAAGGTCGAGAACTAACTATTTTTTCGAGAATCTCCTTGGTGTTTTTGGGAACTAACTGTTTTCGAGAACTCAATTTTTTTCCAGAAACCTCATTTTTCTGAAAGCATGAACCTACTAATACGGAAACCCTTAATTCGTTTATTAGTTTTGTAAAACCTTACTCAATATGTTTTTCAAAACCGAAATCAATAAACGCATTGCTTTACTTTGATAACACTAAAAAGGTCTCACTTCTGCCTAAAGGTGATGTGCTACCTTAACCTAATTATCTAAGTCTAACTAAGCATAATGAATTAGTTTTGCCTAATTAATGTGAATGTCTCACTTATGTTCAAAGATGATGTGTTACATTCATATCCTGCAAAACTAAATTGTGCCTAATAAATTAAGTGTTCCACTTCTGCCCAAAGGTGATGTGCTACACTTAATTGCACATTATGCTTAAATGATTTCACTTCTGCCCAAAGGTGATGTGTTGTTATTTAAGTAGGACTTTAATTAATCTATTATATTAAGTGTTTATAATAGATGTTATCATAGCTTCCTTAAAATTAATGGTCCTTATTTCCACCAGCCTTAGTCTCATTTACCCCATAGGTCACTCTAACTTCTTCTCTTATCTATGTATTGTGATACCCCGCATTTTCATGTTAACACTTTTGCTGAACTCTAGTTAACTTACATATTCATACGTGGTTAAATACTTAACTAGGGTTAGTTAAGGAGGCCTAACATATGTTAGATAATATTAACATATGTTATAATTAGGAAAATCCTTGTTTTGACACACACACGAGTCCTGTATCCCGAACGTCGGTGATTTGTCTAACATATATAATAATGTGTATAATTGAATTATGATGAATGTGAAGTTACATGTTTATGTGGATTACATGTTTATGTGAATTACCGCTTGACTGAAAGTTAATATGTAAACCATGCAAATTACGAGCACGTTATGATTAATATGTTATGAGATGATAAAAACAGTGGTTTTTATGCAAGTTAGGGTGGTTAATATTATCAGGTCTGGTATTGGGCTAAAACATGATTAACGGGTCCAGTTAGTGGACTACAAGGGGCCCTAATACCCAATTACTTGGGCCCCAAGCCAATTCCTATTATATATATAGAAAAAAATAACCCTAACCCTACTACTCCTTTGCGTCGTGAACAAGGAACCCACCCCCACTCTCTCTCAATTTCAATCAAGCAACAAATCCTCTTGATTAATCAAAGTGGTGTTGGGAGGGATCTCTAAACCTTGAGGATTTATTGCATTGAGAGGTATAATTTTTATAAGTTTTATGATAATTGTTAATGTTTTGAAAAGCTTTTAAAAACCCTAGAAACTCTATGAGTATGAATCGCATGTGTATGTGTTTGTGTAAATTTTTAGATGTTTTGCATGGAGGTTTATGAGAATTGATGTACGTGATTATAATTAGGGTTTAGGAATGTGACAAAATACAGATTTTAACCTGATTGTATATGAGGATTTCATGGAATATGTGATTATGGATGATTAGGGTTTATGAATAACTTGGGGTGCAAGTTTCAGTTTTCTGACAGATTCGTTAGGGTGTTTTGTAGGGTCTGTATTGTGATGATAAATTGATTATTTTGATCAATTCTTTGCATGAATGGATTGTACATGGTATTAGCTTTTTAAAATGGGCAAAATCATCTGATTTGGATGTCGTTTGATATGTTTTTGGAATTTTATTTGATTAAAGGTCATATCAGATTTTCGGAATTATAAATTGGGTCAACTTTAAACGGGTATAACTCGAGTTTTACAAAGAATTAAGTTATGAAATTTGGACAGCAGGTCAATATTGGAAAAACTTGGCTTTTCCAAGTGGATTCACCTCGTTTGGGTGAATACACAAGTTTTGGGAATTTTTCCACTAAACTGGCCTGTTGTGGAAATTTTCTGGACATAGCTATGTTGTACGAATTTTAATAATTTTTGTGTTTGGTTTTGAGACAAAACAAAAATATCGGTTATTAAATGAGTCCCAAAGAATATTCAGTAAAAATTTGGGAGTTTAATTAATTGATTAAGTATTTTAAATAAATTAGTTTTCGTGGCGCACAATCTGTCCTAAAAACGCAGATTGTGTATTATGTGTTTATGTGACTATTTGGAGTCTTATATGATATGTATTTGACATGAACTTATATGAATACTTATAGGAGATGTGTATAAGGTATAAAACTGATAATAATCATTATGACCACCAACGGGATACGTAGGACTTACTTGTGCATGTAGAGTCACTAGGTGTCACTACACGATTTGAACTTTAGAAGTTTTGGACAAACGAGTTACATGATGTGTTGGTTATGCACGTATACTCACCTAGTGACACTTGTAGTAGGGAGTCAGTAGCTCGTTACTATTTGAGGTATTTGGATCATTCACGTGCAACCTAAGGTGAGTTTCACTACTTTTTCTCAAAAGCATGCGTCTCAGGTATGAGACAACTTACTTAACATTTTCTAGTCCGGTTTGGGACTACTTACGTATCCCTGGTTGGGATGTTATGGATCCTTGTGTGGGTCGTTTACTTTGATGGATCCTTGTGTGGGTCGTTTACTTTGCTAGTTCGCAAACTCTGTCCTTGATAAACTAAACCAACTCTATCATCTGTAAGTCCTCACGTACCGAATGAGTTGCCGGGATTGGCAAGCGGGTTATTAGTTGATAGCGCTATTAGGTCTTACAAACCTCACACCGGCTCGGGGAGCGCGGGCGTGAACTATAACTTAACGAACTTTATCATTGTGGATAGACAATGATGTCAGGCATGCGGCTCACATTTGTGGCTACACGTACATAGCAGTTCGGTATATTCGGTGTTAGTTATCATGAATGGGCTAGCTACCCTTGACATGAGACGAACTAGTGGTTACACGGTTCTTGGAACCAACTCAATTACTTGTTTACGTGGTTTTGGAAACCAGCGCAGTTACATACTCAGTTACTTTACTTAGTGAACTCACCAACATTGTTTGTTGACCCACGATTTACATGCTTTTGCAGGTAGTTAGCTTCCGGTGCCAGGATTAGAAAGCACTGCACACTTCACTGCATTCGGGGTCTTGGGCATACACCTAAATTACATATTATGTTTTTACATTTTCTTTCATATGGTTTTAAAAGCTTTAAATTTGGTTTACGCTTCCGCAGCTTAACTAAACTTGGTTTTTGAAAACGAACTAAATGGTTTGGGCATTTAGAGTTCGTTCATATGACTTATGGCTATGGGATCCTGGTATGTCATGTGCCTTGCGGTATAAACCCCGCAGTGGAAATTTGAGGGTGTGACATGTATCTTATTCTTCTCGAACTAAATCCACTGCAGCTCTCAATATGGGAATTGAAACTCTGACTGTTGCTAAATATGTGAACCAGTACACCATGCCTAGTACTCCTCAGTAGAACGGTGTAGCTGAGAGAAGAAAAAGGACCCTAATGGATATGGTACGCAGTATGTTGGCCAACACAGGTTTACCTCTATTCCTCTGAACCGAGGCCTTAAAAGCAGCTGTTCATATACTCAATAGAGTTCCTTCAAAGTCATTCCTTATGAACTTTGGACAGGAAGGAAACCGAGTCTAAAATATACGAAAATATGGGGCTGCATTGCCGAAGCAAAACTTTATAATCCTTTTTCTAAGGAAACTTGGCCCTAAAACAGTTAGCCGTTTCTTTATCATTTATCCCGAAAACTCAAAGGGTTATCGTTTCTATTGTCCTTCCTATACCACTCGTATTGTGGAAACCAAACGTGCTGTGTTCTTGGAGGATTTTCAGGTAAGTGGGAGGAATGGATATCCTTATGAAGATCTCCAAGAAGTACAAGAGGCGGGGAGAGAGACTCGTCGGTTACATTAACTCCGATTACTCCTATTGCACCCAACACTGCATAACCTCCATCTCACTCAAAACTCACAGCTGCTCTTAACGTACCAGAGAATGAAGGCACCTCAAACACCCAGTACCAAAATGATGTTGAACCCGGAAATCAACTCAGGAGGTCATCTAGGTCCAAAAGGCCTAGTAACTTTGATGAGTATGAAACCTACCTGACTGAAGCTGACTTGGAAGCCGAAAAGCTAGTTGATCCTACCTCTTGTCATGAAGCCATTAGTAGTGATCAATCTTCTAAATGGAATAAAGCTATGATTGATGAGCTTGAATCCATGAAGAAAAATGACGTTTAGGATTTGGTTGAATTACCCAACGGTGTTAAACCCGTAGGATGTAAATTGGTGTTCAAAACTAAACTGGATTCGAATGGGAACGTTGAACGCTATAAAGCAAGATTGGTTGCAAAGGGCTACACTCAAAAAGAGGGAATCGATTATCAAGAAACCTTTTCACCTGTTTTTTGAAAAGATTCCTTAAGGATCGTCATGGCATTAGTAGCTCATTTTGATCTAGAGTTACATCAGATGGATGTCAAAACCGATTTCCTAAATGGCGACCTGAATGAAGACGTGTTCGTGAAACAACCTGATGGCTTTAAACCCGAAGGTCAAGAACATCTAGTATGTAAGCTGAAGAAATCAATATACGGGCTAAAGCAAGCATCAAGACAATGGTACCTAAAGAGTGATGAAGTCATGAAAAAACCTGGTTTCCTTAAAAATCAAGTGGATCAATGCACCTACCTCAAGATGAGTGGGAGAAACTTTATTATACTTGTCCTTTACGTAGATGGCATTCTTTTGTCAAGTAATAGTTTAGACATGCTGCATGAGTCGAAGCGCTTACTCTCGCATAATCATGAAGGATCTCAGATGGGCTTCTTACGTTATAGGCATCAAAATACACCGAGATGGACACAATGGGATCTTAGGTCTATCCCAAAGGGCCTACATTGAGCGTGTCCTTAATTGTTATAACATGCAGAATTGCCCTCCTTCTGTAGCTCCAGTAGTTAAGGGAGATGTTTTTTGTTCGTTTCAATGTCCAAAAATAGAGGCTGAAAAGGAGCAAATGAGAATGATACCTCATGCATCAGTAGTCGGGAGCCTTGTGTATGCTAAAGTTTGTACTCGCCCAGATATCGCTTATATTGCTGGAATGCTAAGCCATTACAAACTAATCCTGGCCTAGATCACTGGAAAGCAGCTAAGAAAGTAATTCTCTGAAAGGGACAAAAGACCACAAGTTGACCTATATCCCTGCCCTTCTCTTAAACCTTAGTTAATTGCCAAAATCGTCCATGTTTTCCTCTTCCTCATGTCCCTGATCTTCCCTTCCTCACCTCCACTTTGATTCCCCTCCACAATAGTAACCAACTTTGGTCTAATTTTTGTTTAGGGTAATACACTAAGGTTTTAAACTTTGAATTGAAAGTTCCAATTATTAAGCCACCATCAAATTTAAAATCTTAAACGAACCCACTTGTCGAATTCATTAAATATACCATGAATTGAGATTATAAATACATTCACACATGATATTCAACCCATTCTGTATAAAACATCTCATAAAAATGTTCAAATCAAGCTCCAGTTAGTCGGTTAAAGTATCAGGTGTCGTGAGTCGTATACCGTCCAATTAATCATTGAAATGATCAGGTTAGTATGATTATGTTATATGGTTAGGATCGGAATTAAGTGTACAGTAAAAGCCCCATGATTAATTTCGTAATCGGGTTGGATATATGGGTCAATTAATCGATAATAGAAATTAGGGTTCATACTTAGTTTAAATTGGGAACTGGTTGATTTTGTCGTGATGTTTTATATTATTTGAATATGCTTTAAGCACAAATGGACGCGTAGCTCAGTTGGTTGGGAGTGTTGTGGTTTAAGGGTTGGGCCAATTGAGGCCTCGAGTTCGATCCGACCACAAATTGTTTTTTTTATATAAATCCCAATCTGCTGTGGAGGGCATATAAAGAGGAGAACAGAGATGGTTTTGGCAATTAATTAAGGTTTAACACATATGGACAAATTTTTACCTAACTTAACTGTAACATCGCGTATATATATATATTTTTTCTTTTATATATATTAAACTTCTTGACTAGCCATGTCTAAACCATACTTATTTCAAAACATAATAATAATAATAATTATAATAATAATAATAGTAATAATAAACTTTTGCAAATATTAAACCCACCCCTATTATTGTTAAGCCCACCTATTCCTTTCTTTCTTTTATAAATCGGAGCCCACCCAAAAGTGTAGATGCAAAAGTGCGACTAATGCTTCGGATTGAATAACAAATATGTTTTGGTGATAGTCGTTGGTGCGAAGGAGAATTTTTGTAGGTTCGAAGGAAGATGAAAGGTGCGAAGGAAGAAGACTTGGACGAATGTGAATTTAGTTTATTGTAGAACTTGGTTCGACCAATCAGTTTGGGCGAACCTGCACATTCGCACAATCAATTTGGGCGAATGTGCAGTCTATAAATAGACAAGTTTGATTTTTGAATGTAACTTTTGGTCATTATTATTCCCTCCACTTTCTGATATTCTCTCTAGTGTTTTGTTTAACTCTTTTAACGTTCATACCTTGTTTGTAATCATATTTCAACGTGTAATCGAGTTGTTAATTAATGAAAAGCTTTTGAAAATGATGATCTGTGTGTTTTAATCTGTTTGACTATTATTTTGTGATAGTTTTAGGGTTTCTGCACCTAAAACTAACTTGTTTGATCATTCTTTGTTGTTATACGATCCTTTCACGCACATACAAAGTGGTATCAGAGCCATTCTGGATCAAACAACCACAAATTAATAGTGTCTCAGTTGATTTGGACCCAATTTTGGTCAAAAAGTTTCTGTTTTCAATGAACAAACTGATGTGATAAGATTTTGATTGATTACAACTTGATTTTGAGGTTAAATTGGATAATTCTCTTCATTAAAATTGTTCCAAATCAATTCCGATTCAAAACCTGATTTAGATCATCAAAATCCATCAACTTTTGATAAACATGATCAAAATTAACGGATTTTCAAAGAATAACCGTTTTTGAATTCTCTAGGGTCGAAAGAGAGAGAGTGGTCGAAAGTGGAAATCTATTGGGTCGAAAGAGGGATTTTGTGGTCGAAGGAGGTGTTATAGTGGTCGAAAGTGGAAATCTATTTGCTGATGCTTTACCACCCTACTGGAACCAACACATTGAAGTGTTGAAGGAAAAGGATGCATACCAGTATTGGACTATTAACGAGTTCATTCAAAAGCTGGAAAACAAAGAGATGGAGGAGAAGAGAAAAGCTAAGAGAGCTCAGATTCCACAGAATCCTGATTTGTATGTGAGTGGTACATCTAACTCTCTTTCTGCTTCAAGCACTACTTCTAATGTTGCTCCTCACATAGCATGTGTATCCAATGTTGTTGAACCCACAAAAGCACCCATCAACTACCTTGCTCAAACTTCATCTTACACACCATCATACACACAACAACCTTATCAAACACCAAACTTTATTCCACCTTTTTCACCATTACAACAAGCTGCATGCTACACATCAAGTCAACCTCAACAACAACAACAATATACTTCTCACATGAATCAGATGCAGATTACTCAAGCACAATCAAATCAAAACCCGATTGTGTTAGAGACCTCGAATCTTAACAATGTGACTGTTGAAATTGCTCAACAGCATGTTGTTCTAGTATCTGCTATGGTTGCTTCATACAACGGTTTGGTTGCGAGTCAAATTGGAAATAACAATCTCACCAATGAGAACTACGCTCAAATCAACAAAGAGGAGATGGAGCTTATGGACATTCAGTGGGCTTTTGCAAGCATTATGAGGAGAGCCACTGACTTTATTCAGAAGACTGGCAGAACTGACCTCTCAACTTCTCCCAACACCACATACGGATTCAACAAAGCAAAAGTTACATGCTTCAATTGTGGTGAGAAGTGTCACTTTAAAAGAGAGTGCACACAGCCAGCACAGCAAGGTAATCGAAACCCCTTCAATTCAACATACCAAAACAGACAAAATCAAAACCAAAATCAAGTTTCATACAACAGTCCCAATATTTCAAGCTTTCAACCCCAAAACAATTATCAGAACCGTCAACAAAATACCAACACTAGACAATCCACAACTCAAAACCAACCTCAACAAAATCCAAACCGAACTATTGTTCCTATCTCTACACCTAACACACAAAACCAAAACCAAACTGACAATCAAAACCAAGCACTTGTGATCCAAAAGGATGAAGGTTTTGATTGGACGGGTATGCAATTGGGGGTGGAGGAGATTACTGCGGGGAACGTGGCTTGTGTGGCACAGCAGATGAGTTTGGATGAGAATGAGGAGATTGAATAGGAGGTTGTGATTGAAAAAGTGTCGGAGTTGAAAATTGAGGAAGTGAATGAGGATGTGATTGCTTAGAGTGAAGACAAGAAATCGGGGATGATTCTTGATTCTGTCACGGATGTTGGAGACCACTACGATTCAGCTTACTCGGATATGGAGAGTGAATCTGATTCAGAGGCTAGTGTGAATTCATTAGATGATGATATTGACCAACTGCTAGCTGAAGCTGATTTCCTGATGACTCGCAAGTCATGTATGGTGGATGATGCGTGCACCAAGATTGACTACTCCAAATTCTTCGCAGGGAAGGAAGCTCACTTCGCTTTGATGGCAATGACAGAACCTCCTAAACCGGTAAGTTCTGAATCTCAATCTCAAGTGTGTGATAAATGTGTTAAATGTGCTGATTTTGAAAAACTGACAGATGAAAATAAGCTTCTCAAGGTCCAACTTGAGAGTGCCAAAATCAACTGTCAGATTTATCAAAAAGATTTAAAAGATTTCAACAAAGTTCTTGATGGTTATTAAAAGGATGTGTCTGAACTTAAAAAGACATTGTCAATTAAACAACTTGCCATTAATAACTACATTAATGAAATGGAAAATACTAAGTTAGAAATGGCAACCATCAAGTGCTTTGCTGAAAAAGTAAACAAGAAGTTAGAGAGTTACAAGCACATAGCATATGTAGTTGATCATATCATAGAAGAACCCTCCCAGTCGAATAGTGCAAACTATAAGGTGGTCCCATCTCCGGTATTGTTTGAGAACCACAATTTACATGCAATACCACCGGAGACTTTAGTCAATTCTGACTCCACATCAGAAAACGAGCCTAACACTTCCAGTGTCGGGGATCCGTATTCTGATGTGAGACCTGTACTGGGAAATAATGAGGGTGTGGTCGCTGCTGATGATTCAGATGAAGAAGATGAACCATCTGAGACGGTTGAAAATGAAAGTGATATCCCTGATGAAAATCACATAATCACTACTGAGCCAGTCTCACCGTCTCAGATCATTCATCCAATGGAAAATGCTCATCGTAAGAATGTGGTTAAGAAAAATGAAAAGTCTGTTGGTAAGAGTGTTGAAAAGAAAGAGTTAAAGAAAGTTGAGAAAAATGTGAGCAAACCGGTTGAAAAGAAAATTGAAACTAAATCTGAGAAAAATGTGGTTAAACCGGTAGAAAAGAAAAATGAAATTAAAACTGAGAAAACCACTGAAATGAGCAACGAATCGTGTGACAAACCTGTCAAAATCTTCTATCGGATGCAAGGCTCCGATAAGATTTTATCTGAAGATGAATATCCGATTAAGTTTGTCAATTATTCAAAAATCGAAAAGATCTGGCAGGAAAGTACGATTTGGTTTCCAAAATTTGAAAGAACCAATGACATTCCTCAAGAAATTTTAGATAAAATTTACTCGGATAAAGATGCCAAGGTCAATGTCACACAATTTGTTTTGCCAGTTGATAAAGCAAATAGTTTTACTGAACCAACTTACTCGAAGGACCCAGCTCCTGAGAGTTTAAGGAAACAATGCATGGTTGATCGATATCCCATTGCTAGCTTTTCCAAGTCGCCGATCAAAGAAAACTATGCGGAATACCGTGCGTGTTATAAGTGCGGGGAACGGGGACATTTACTTGTCGCCTGCCCGTACGTACGACACAAAAGGCACGAGGTGGAGATGAGGCAATATCATGATTATCCGGTTGACAACTACGGTTATCCACAAAGACGGTATTTCCCTCAGCAAGACTCTTATTATAATCAAACCAATTTTTACAACAAGAGGGAAAACCGTCCGATGACGTATGATAAACGCAACCGGATAACCACTGAAAAATCTGCTAAGAAACCTGTGATGAACTCAACTGCTGATAACAAAAAGGTTGCTCCTAAACCTAATGGAAAACAAGCAGTTGGACCTGTCTCTGTTAAATCAGAGAAGGTAACCAAGAAGGTTGCATTTAAAAATGAAGTAAAGAAACCGACTGAGACTTTAAAATCTCAGATCCGGATCTTGAAAAGATCTGAGCAATCTTGGTCATCTAAGGAATCTGAAGGAGCCTCTACTTCACAGAATGAGAAGAGTGAGAAAAAGAAAATTATGAGTGAGAAGAAAGGGGTTGAGTTAACCCAAGATGTTTGTGAATTGAAAGAATCTTTGAAACAACCCGTTCAAAGACCCAAGACCAAACAGGCTTGGGTCCCCCGAAAGATCTTACTGCTTTACTTTATATGTGCAGGGAGCTCCAGCTGGCCCTGTTAGCAGCCTATGGATTGTTGACAGTGGAGCTTCTGGTCACATGACAGGGGACCTCACGCTACTCTTTGATATCAAAAACATAAACGGAGGTTATGTGGCATTTGCTGGTAATAAGGGAGGCTACATTACGATGGAGGGTAGTGTAAGCAATGGGGTCGTGACATTTGAGCGGATATCATACGTGAAACAGATAGATTACAATCTGCTCAGTGTTAGTCAAATTTGTGATAAACAATTTTCTGTGTATTTTGATGACAAATCCTGCTACATCTTGAAACCTGGGTTTGAACTTCCGAAAGAGTGGGTGATGCTGAAGGCACCGAGAGTAAACAACTTGTATATTCTCGATATGTCCAAAGCAATGACCACCAATGGCCAAGTCACGTGTTTCCTTTCTAAGGCTACAGAAAAAGAATCCATTATGTGGCACAGGAGAATGGGACACATCCATTTGAGAAAGATGAATCAGTTAGTAAAGAATGAACTTGTCACAGGAGTTAATGTAAAACACTTCCATTTGAATGACAAGTGTATTAGTTGCAAAAAGGGAAAGTAGCACAAACAGTCCCACAGACCAAAGAAAGTCAATTCCGTTGAACTGCCGCTTGAGCGTTTGCATATGGATTTATTCGGTCCAGTCAGACGTAAAAGTCATGCCGGGGAGTTGTACTATCTTGTGGTAACTGATGATTATTCAAGATTTTCATGGGTAATGTGCTTGCATCAGAAAAGCGACACTTTTGATAACCTGAAGGTTCTGTTTACACGACTGGAGAATATATATGGTCTGAAGATCAAACGAATCCGGAGTGACAATGGGACGGAGTTCAAAAACGCTCAGATGGAGGATCTTTGTGCAAACAAGGGAATTCATCATGAATATAGTGCTCCGTATACACCCCAGCAGAACGGTGTCGCAGAGAGAAAGAACAGGACTCTAATAGAGACGGCGAGAACTATGCTTGCGGATTCAAATCTTCCAGTCATGTTCTGGAACAAAGCTATTTACGCGGCATGTTATACTCTTAACCGTGTTTTGACAGTGAAGAAGTTTGGCAAGACTTCTTATGAGCTGTTGAACCGACGCAAGCCGAATCTGGAGTATCTAGAACCATTTGGTGCCCCGTGTACAGTGCTGAATCCTTTGGAGAAGTTCGCACCAAAGGCTGAAGAAGGTTATTTTGTTGGATATGCAACCCCATTAAAACGGGTATTCAACAAAAGAACTAGAAAAGTCGAGGAGTGGGCTAACGTCGAAGTACAAAGATACACACAAAATGTACAGGGTGGAGGTCCAGATTGGATGTTTGATTACAAAGACTTCTTTGAATCATTCAATCTAGATAGCATGGTTGAAGAAGCTGTACTTCGCTTATATTACGAGGTCGAAAACGCTGTGACTTCACCGTTAGTGCGTTCGATCACGGTAAATCCTCAAGCAGCTTCTAATGATACCACTGCTCCTGTGCTGGAAGAAGAGGTATTCCAAGAAGCTTCAAAAACGCTTAATTCATCAGATTCAGAAGATGAAGACGATGATGCAACAAATGAAGCTATTCTGGACAATGCTACAGTGACACCACCAGTGAACCCAACTAATACTGATGCTTCAACATCGAATGTGGGTAATGATCTGGTTTCTACAGAGAATTTGACAACTCAAATGGGAGTACAAGTACCTGATTATCCGGAATCTCGGATACATCGAATACACCCGCTTGAACAGGTTATTGGTGATCCTGGTAGCAGCGTGATGACAAGAGGGCAGTTGAGAAATGCTCAAGCACCAGAAAATATTGGCAACCTTGCTTTATATGCCAAAATACAGAAATCTGGTTTTCAAAATGACTGGTCTTTCGCTTGTTATGTTTCGCAGGTCGAGCTGCGAACTTACAAGGATGCTCTTTTGGATGATGCCTGGGTGGAAGCAATGCAGGAGGAGTTATTACAATTCCAGAAACTTGGTGTATGGACACTGACAGATTTGCCCCCTGGAAGAAAGAAAATTGGAACCAAATGGGTATTTAAGTGTAAGAAGGATGATAGAGGAGTCATAGTGCGAAACAAAGCTCGTTTGGTCGTTCAAGGTTTTCATCAGGTTGAGGGAATCGACTACAATGAAATCTAGGCACCGGTTGCACGCTTGGAAGCTATCCGAATGTTCCTAGCGTTTGCATCATGGAAGAAATTTAAGGTGTATCAGATGGATGTAAAGAGTGCATTTCTTTACGTTGTGGTCAAAGAGGAAGTTTACGTAGGTCAACCGCCAGGCTTTGAAGACCCTATTCACCGGGATAAGGTTTATGTGTTAAACAAAGCTCTCTACGGGTTGCACCAGGCTCCGAGACAATGGTATGAGGAGCTGAGCACGTATCTTCTCTCGAAAGGATTTAAACGCGGACTGGTAGACTGCACACTGTTCACGAAACGAGCAGGAGATGATTTGCTTCTTGTACAAATTTATGTTGATGATATTATTTTCGGGTCAACTAACGAACTTCTGTGCAGGGAATTTGAAAAAGTTATGCAGGAAAAGTTCGAAATGAGCGCAATGGGAGAAATGCAGTTTTTCCTAGGCTTGCGGATGGAGCAAAGACCAATGGGGATCTTTATTCACCAGACGAAATATGTTTCTGAAGTCTTGAGCCGATTCCAGATGGATGATTCGAAGCCGATGGATACCCCGATACAACCTAATCACGGGATTGGAGTTGACCTTAAGGGGGAGCTGACTGATCCATTTACATACAGAGCAATCGTCGGATCTCTGATGTATCTCACAGCGTCTAGACCCGATATAATGTTTGCGACATGTCTTTGTGCGCGATATCAATCGAAGCCGAAACAGAGTCATCTTGCAGCTGTCAAGCGTATCCTTAGATATCTGAAGGGATGTCCATCGAAAGGACTTTGGTACCCTCATGATGATAATTTTGACCTAATCGCTTTTAGTTATGCAGATTGGGGCGGCTGGGACAAAGACAGCAAATCCACAACGGCTGGATGTCAGTTTATGGGGAGCAGGCTCGTGACCTTGCAATGCAAGAAACAAACCGCAGTTGCACTATCCACATGTGAAGCAGAATACGTTTCAGCATCGAGCTGCTGCTCACAGGTTCTTTGGATCCAACAACAGATGGTGGATTACGGTTTGCAATTTCTTAAAACCCCTATTTACTGTGATAATGAGGCCGCAATCGCATTAACAAATGACTTAGTAAATCACTCAAAGGCTAAACATATCCGGATTAAATATCATTTTATCCGTGATTGTTATGCTAAAGAGTTGATCGATATGGTCAAAATCCACACTGATTACCAACACGCAGATCTTTTTACCAAAGCTTTTGACAAATCCAGATTTGATTATCTTTTAAAAGCTAATGGTTTTAAAGAAAAAAAGGACTGATCACCACCTTAGTCTATCACTTTTTAGTTTACATTTTTACTGTTTTTCAGAAAAATTTTGAAAATCCAAAAACATTGAAAATTTTCAAAATCCATAAAAAATTAGAAAATTTCTTTGCTGACTGCTATATCTTCTTCCCTTAGATTAATGCCGTCAGATTTCTGTGAACAAACGATATCTGGACAGTCACATATTTGAAATGCTCCAGCTTATCCTTGGGAACAGTAAATTCGAAAATCTATAAAAATCAGAAAAATCTAAAATGATTCCCTGGAGTATAAAGGGAAATGATAGTACATCAGTGGGGATCTGACACATTCTAAGTAATGTACTTCTATATAGGGCGTGTGTCTGAGTCTGTGCGATGTGCTGATAGGCTTCGTGGACCTATTACTGCGTGCCTGATACATACATATCAAACGAATTATTGTGTGGATGAACTCCTCATGGGCATATGGTCTTAGTACCGTAATTTCGTTTGATAGGGTATTTGTACAAAACTCGGAGGTTTAGGGTCGTTATGTTATTAGTTGTCTGGGGATAGCCTCTCTGATCTTCTGCTGTAAGTCATTACGGACCTAGATCAGACAGGGTGTCTTTATAAAAGAGCTATATGCCAAATCCTAAAGTTACCGAATTGAGGAACTTTCCATGTTATATGATGATCAAAGATTATCTATTACATCGTATTAATCACTGATGCAAATCATGATTAATATCAGTCCTCAACCTGGTATAGTGCATATGTTACTTTGCTGCATTAATTTGCTGACCTGTATACCTCTATGCATTATATCTTGTACAATTACAGACGACGAAAGCATAATCACGCTTTACAATGAGTCTTTGTGCATTTACTTCTTGATACGGGAGTATGTCTGTTGGATCAGTTTGCTCTTTTTGCTAAGTAAGAACTTGCTATCTTGACACTTAAGTGTTTAGCAAGTCCTTGTAAATCAGATTATAAGCACAGCGGAATGTTATAAGTTAAAGCAACACTTTTTACACTAAGGCAGAGTTATAACTCCCCCTTGATGTTTGAAACTAATAAATGACAAAGTATTTATTATGAATCTAAGTTGTAAATGAGAATTAGATACTTAGAGAGATTCACAATAAATACAGAAATGGAATAGAACAATGAGAGTGTTTGAAGGATTTTTCTATTAAAATCAATGTCTAAAATAGAAGGTTGAAGCCTTCTATTTATAGACGTTTACATGCATGTATCTTGCCTCAAAAGCAAGTACAGAAACTACAGAAACAAGTTGCACAAGTTGCAACATTGAAAGAAACAAATACAGCTAAAAGTAATAATAAACAACAAACTACTGATGCAAAAAGGCGGTGGGAAATATCTATTGCTAAGTGCTGATGAAGGACAACTACTGAAGAGTAGTTTTGTCTTCAGTACTTCTGAAGTGAACTTGTCTGGTTTGGACTTCAGAACTTCTGCAACTTCAGCACTTCTCATATCTTCTAATCAGCAGTTTCTTGTCTTCTCTTTAGTACTTCTATACTTAGCCAAAAATGACAGAAGTGAATTAGACTAAGGTTTACAAAAGTGGTTTCACCAATCCTCTTTGTCCTAACAATCTCCCCCTGGATTGATGAAGCCAAAACCTTACTAATTCCTTATGTGTTTCTTCTGTCTTGAACAATCTTCCATATCTATTTGTACATGGTGTTCTTGAGCTGGTTTAACTGACCATCAGATAGAGATCCTCTCTGTGGTTCTAGATGTTGAATTGTGAGCGGGTCTTGTGTTGACAGTTTCTTCAGATCACTGATCTTCTTGTAAGCCCTGCTTGAGAGGTCTCTTCTTGTCAACAGTACTGAGTTGTTATCAGTAAGTGACCATCTGATGATAGGGATCTTTGACTTGTTAAAGTCAGAAGAATAGGGAACCAGACTTGTCCCTTGGGTTGATGGTCCTGAGTGCTGGATGTCTTCAGTTTCAGATAGCCTCAGGTGGGATTCTCTTCCTTGTTGTTGTTGCATATCAGGCATCTGAACAGTTGGGAGATGGTGTTCAGTCACTACTCTGGTATGCAGCTTTTCTTTGATGGTCTTTTGTATTTGATAAGCAAAAGTGGAAGGATCCCTGAATTGTGTTAACAGAGGTTTTTCCTCAATGTCAAAATCTGAATGGACTATTGAACTTCCTTCAAGTAGTACCATTTTAAAATCAGTTTTGACATTGTCCTCTGCCTTCTTCTTCTGAGTAGCAGTTCTTCTAGATGCACCAGAAGTTCTAACTACTGATCTTGAAGGATCAGCAGTTTGAAACTTCTCAGGATTTGCAGCCTTGGCAGCCAAGTATTTTCTATAAGTATCCATCAGTCTTTCTTCTTTCCATCTGGATACTGAGGCTTTTGAACCATATCCTTCTGCTACTAACTCTTCTATTATCTGGGCTCTCTTGGCCTTTCCATCTTTGCTTGTGGCCACTTTGTCTGCAAGCAGTTGTGCTCTTCTTGTCAGCTCTTGCATAGAGAGTCCTTTGAGTGTAAAGGCTTTAGTCTTGCTGTTCTTGGTAATATAAGACACCAGTTGTTGTCTTTTATCTTGTTCAGCAATCTCATCAAGGCTAGCCTGCCTTTGTAGTTCAGCTGCATAAGCCTGAAGTTTTTCTTCATGGCTTAAATCCAAATCATCCCTTTCTTCCAGAGATTTCCAAATCTGATCTTCTCTGGCCTTCTTGTTGGCTGCAATTAAGCTCTTCTCTAGTAGTTCAGCTGATTGAGAGATAGGAGAAGGGTTTAATACAGTCATTGTAGTAACAGTTGTAGGCCTGATGGGGTCAGATGTTGGTTGAATGGGAGCAGTGGTTCTGGAAGGTTCAGTTGTTTGAGGTTTGGAAGTATTAACTTCTGATGTGCTGACAACTGCTGATGGTTTGTCAGCTACTGAAGGATTGTCTTCAGTACTTTCTGATTCTTCATCAGAAGTTTTGTCATCAGAAGTTTCTTCATTTTGCCTTAGGGATTCTTCAGATGTTTGGGTCTCATCTTCTTTCTCTGCAGCTTCAATTTCTTCTATTGAGACACCAAACTGTTTGGCCAATTTTTCTTTCCTGGCCTGATCTTTTTGATCTCGTTCAAGGAGTGCCACTCTTGCCCTTATCCTGGCTTGGAATGACTCCTTAGGTTCCCTGATCTTCTCCCCCTTTTTGGATTCATCAATTTTAACCCTTGAAGCAGAGGGTTGGGAGAATTGTCCTTGAAGATGAGCAATCTGTTTGCTGTTGAAGTCTATTTTGTTGGACAGATCGTTCATCTTTGTCTTGATCACTCCAAATTGGTTCTTGATGGACAGCTCCAAGTCAGCTGTATATGTTTGGAAGTGATTTCTGATGAGTGTATTCATCATGTGGTACAGGGGACCCTCTGGGCTGCATAGCTGGTTCAGGTCTATGCTTGTTTGCCCAGGGAATTGGGTAGGCATTTGTTGTGAAGGGGGTGTTTTTGGGAGATCCTCATGTTGTACAGAGGATGCCACTCTAGGGGTTTTAGGGATTGAGTGGGCTTTAACCTGTGCAGAGGTGACTGGCTTCTTGAGCCTGGATACCCCTGAAACAGGACCTTCAGAAAGTGCCGTCAATTCAGTAGTTTGAGTGTGTGAAACATCATCCAAACTAATGGAATCATCTGAATCCCTGATGTTGCCCTCAATGAGGACTGTCTCAGTTAAATCATGAGCTGAGCCCAACTCAGTTCTCTCATGAACCTCTTTTTCTTGGTACTGAGGATTTCCTACTTCAGGCATTAAGCCTTCATCAGTAGTTGCCACATTTGAGGTCTTAGCTATGTTACTTCTATCCTCAGATCCACCACTGGGTGGTAACTGAGTAGTAGCAGCCTCAGATGCCCCAAGAGTCTCTAAAATTGGGCTTAAAGACTCTGGTCCACCCTCATCTCTTGGGATAGGGCTAGAGATGTCTACATCCATGTCTGATGTAGTAGTTATGTCCCCTGTTTGTTGTGGTTGTAGGGGACTGACATGATCAGATGGGACATTCTCTTTTAGCCCAGAGAGAAGTTTGGCAATTTCTATTGCCTCTTGTTCAGAAATTTGTGGGGTTGGTTCAGTAGTTTGGGCAATAGGTGGTGAAAGTTGTTGTTCAGCAGTTTCAAAAGAAGAGTGTGTTTGATATGTTTTTCTAAGTCTTTTTCTTTTGAATAAAACAGTTATGGGTGCTCTTGGTGGGGTTTGAGATGGATGAGACTGAGAGGGTGTTTCAGTCTTATCTATTTGAAGAGCAGAATGCTCATGAGCATGTTCAGGCATCTCAACCTCCTGAACAGCTTTTCTTTTGGGTTGGTGGGGTGTAGTTTTTGTTGGCTTGGGCTTTTTGGCTTTTGGTGGTGTGAGTTTGGAAGATGTGGGCTTCAGGGGGACTTGTTGTTGTTCTCCCTGATCATCTTCTGGCCAGGCAGCCGGTTTGTTATGTCTTGAGTATGCTTATGATGTTAAAGGATTTAAAGTTGAAATTTTTCCCACAAGCACCTCATTACCCAGTTCCCCTATTATGCATTGCATAATGAACCTTGGGTATAACAAAAACTTTTTCTTGGTATTATTGTGATGTAACACCAACTCATTGAAAAATAGTTTTGATGCCCTGAATTTAGTTTCATTCACAATGGAATGAAATATTGGTTGAAAAGTGGAGGGCATCTGGTCATAAGACCCTGTTTTTGGACTCAAACACATAATAATATAATGAAACAAAAGCTTGTATTTTGGTTCAAAATATTTTTTGAATATTGTAGCATGGGAGAGAGTACCTTGATAACCACACTCAGTCATGGTTAGATGAATATCAGTGTTAGCAACATGGTCAGGGGCAGTTACATCATCCAGACCCAGTCTTGTTGCTAGTGTGGCCGGTGTGATGGTCAGTTGTTTCCCTTTTATCCTTGAGTTGAGGGAAATGACCTCATCACCCATTGTAACCGTCTCAGCATTTGCCCAGAACTCATTCAGAGTTTCAGTGTGAATTGGTGGGTTTATTGTGAGAGCAGTAAAATATTGGGATTTGACGACAAGATCAATGATCTCATCGTATTGGGACCAGCCTTCTTGTTTTTCAAGAAAGGCTCTTTGATTGTGTCCCTGTTTTAGAACTAGAGCCATGTGGTTTGGGTTTTTGATCGAACAGTGGATTTGCAGGTATAGGTTATTGAGAGAGTTTTGAGAGAGAAGGAGGGATATTTTGAGTTTGAAAGGATAAGTGTGTAGAAAAGGTATTTATTAGAAGTTTTAACCGCTTGAATCTTCTTTATTAGAAGTTTTAAAACCGTCTTTGGTTAAAAATCTCTTTATCAGAGGTTTTAAACTGATTAGGTCAAACCTCTGATGATGGGAAAAGTCAGATTTGCCCTTTTGACTTAAACTGCTGATGAAGGATTACTTCATCAGTAGTTCCCATTTTCTCTTCAGCAGTTTTAACATCTGATGAGAAATGTTTTTATAAATACTTTATTCATAACTTCTGAAGGTTATTTTATCAGAAGTTACACACTTTTTCAGAAAATTATCCCCATACTGATGATTTTTGTTCATCAGTAGTTTCTCTCAAACTGATTTTGTTTTTCAGAAGTTTCGTTTCAGACTTTTGTCTTTTGTAAGTGAAAACCAGAAAAAAGAAGGAAAAGGTTAACTTGGATTCCACCAAGGTAAACAGGATGGAATCAAGGATGGAAAAAGGAAAAAGAAAATGTTTTATGCATAACAGTAGTGATTGATGTAGAAGTTTGATGTAGAGTTGGGTAGAATCAAGTGTTAACTTGGATTCTAACTGATATGCAAAAAAAAAATAAATAAATAAATAAAGTAAACACTTACAAATTTAGCATTCCAAGCATGGATACTAACTTCTGAAATGTTGATGTGTCAAGGGGTTTAGTGCAGATGTCAGCTATTTGATTAGTTGTTGCTACATGCTTCACCTCAATCTTGCCTTTTTCATAGCAATCTCTTATGAAATGGTACCTGATCTCAATATGTTTGGTTTTTGAGAACTGGACCGGATTTTGAATGATGCTAATGGCAGATTTGCTGTCTACAAACAAAGGTGTCTTGGTCTCTTTGATTCCATAATCAAGAAGTTGATATTGGAGCCATTGTATCTGTGATGTACAACTTGCAGCTGCAATGTATTCAGCTTCAGCAGTTGAAGTTGCAACAGATGTTTCCTTCTTTGATTGCCATGACACTAGACAGTTACCCAGGAATTGACAACCACCAGATGTTGACTTTCTTGTCATCTTACACCCTGCATAGTCACTATCTGAAAAAGCTGATAACTTGGTATTGCTTGAAGCAGGATACCAAATTCCCAGTGTTGGAGTTCCTTTCAGATATCTGAAAATTCTTTTGACTGCTATAAGGTGTGATTCCCTTGGTGCTGATTGATATCTAGCACAGACACATGTTGAGAACATAATATCTGGTCTAGAAGCAGTTAAGTATAAAAGGGAACCTATCATGCATCTGTACATGGTTTGATCAACCTGTTTTCCTTGATCATCAGGTTCAACTTGTGTGATTGGTGTCATGGGAGTGGAACATGATTTACAGTCATTTAAAGAAAATTTGTTCAATAATTCTTTAACATATTTTGATTGATGTATAAAAGTTCCATTTGTTTGTTGTTTGATCTGCAGTCCTAGAAAGTACTGCAGTTCTCCCATGGTACTCATCTCAAATTTTGATTGCATGAGTTTCTTAAAATCATCACACAGTTTTGTGTTTGTTGAACCAAAAATGATATCATCAACATAAATTTGAACAAGTAAGACATGATTTCCAACATGTTTAATGAAAAGTGTTTTATCAATGGCACCTCTTGTAAAGTTATTTTTGAGTAAAAAGGTGGAGAGTGTATCATACCAGGCTCTTGGAGCCTGTTTAAGCCCATAAAGAGCTTTGTCCAATCTGTACACCCACTCAGGATGAGAAGGATCCTCAAACCCAGGTGGCTGACAGACATACACCTCCTCTTTGATTTTTCCATACAAAAATGCACTTTTCACATCCATTTGATAAACTTTAATTTTGTTGGAAATGGCATAGGCCAGAAATAACCTGATGGCCTCAAGCCTTGCAACTGGAGCAAAGGTTTCATCATAGTCAATTCCCTCTTCTTGAGAGTACCCTTGAACTACCAGTCTTGCCTTGTTCTTGATTATCATACCAGCTTCATCTTGTTTGTTCCTGAAAACCCATCTTGTACCAATTGGTTGCTTGTTTTGAGGTAAAGGACAGATTTCCCAGACCTGTTGCTTGTTGAACTGAAGCAGTTCATCTTGCATAGCTTGCACCCAATTATTGTCTTTGAGGGCTTCCTGGTACTTCTTTGGTTCCAACTGTGAAATAAAGGCTGAGAATAGGCAAAAGTTGGAGAGCTGGTTTCTGGTAAGAACACCTGTAGCTATATCACCCATGATTTGATCAAATGGATGATCTCTGTGTTCAATCAGTTGTTGTAAACCACTGACAGGTGTAGGTGGCTCTTGTTCTTCAAACAAACTACTGAGGTCTATAATATCTGGTTCAGCAGTTTCAACTTCTTCAGTAGTTGCAGGTGCTGAAGCAGATGTTTGAGTTTGGCCTTCAGTATTTGTTTGATCAGAAGTTTGAAAAACTTCTAATGGTGTTGTAGTTGACTTAATGACTGTTTGAGGAGTCCATGGTGTAGGATCCTCATCTTCAAACCTTTGATCACCATAATAAGTAGGTTTGGAAGAAGTAACAGTCTTTTCAGGCCCAAAGTGAAAGTTGTCAAGGTCAAAGAGTTCAGCAGGATGTGCTGGAATAAGAGTGTGTTTTGACTCATTGAACTTGACATTCAATGTTTCTTCTACTATCCTGGTGTGAGAATTAAAAACCTTGTAGGATTTTCTAGTTGAAGAGTAACCAAGAAAGTAACCTGAGTCAACTTTGGCAGCAAACTTTGAAATAGATTCCTTGATGTTCAAGATGAAACATTGACACCCAAAAGCCCTGAAAAAGGAGATAAGGGGCTTCATGCCATGAAGAACTTCATAGGCAGTCTTGGAATGTCTCTTGACCACAAGAACTCTATTCTGAACATAACATGATGTGTTAACTGCTTCTGCCCAAAAGTACAATGGCAGTCCAGAATCAGCTAACATTGTTCTTGCTCCTTCTATCAATGTTCTGTTCTTCCTTTCTACTACACCATTTTGTTCAGGAGTTCTGGGAACACTGTATTGTCTAATAATCCCTTTAGACAAACAGAATTCATCCAGAGTTTTGTTCCTGAACTCTGTCCCATTGTCACTTCTAATGGCTTTGACAGATAGAGAATATTGTTTCTCTACTTGTAGAATGAAGAACTTGATGATTTCAGCAGCCTCATCCTTGGAAAATAAGAAGAATACCCATGTGAATCTTGAGTAGTCATCAATGATGACTAAGCAGTACTTCTTTTTACCAAGGCTCATAATCTTGACAGGTCCAAATAAGTCCATATGGAGTAGTTGAAGACATGCAGTTGTTTTTGATTCTTCAATAGACTTATAGGAGGACTTATGCTGTTTTCCCTTTAAACAGGATACATAGTGTTCTTGACACTGGTATACTTTCAAAGGTAGACCTCTGACCAAGCCCATTTTTGTGACTTTATTTATGGTTTTAAAGTTCACATGGCCAAGTCTCCTGTGCCAGAGATCTGTTTCTGAAGTTAATGCCCTTGAGAAGAAACAGGCAGTGTTGTTCAATACTTTGTCTTTCTCAATGTCCACTGCATAGACATTGCCACATCTTTTGGCAATCAGCAAAGTATGATCTTCTATAATCTTCTCTATCAACTTCTGGCCTTCTGGTGAGATGATCTTGCAAGCTGTCTTTGTGAAAAAGGAAGAATATCCTTTATCACACATTTGTGACACACTCAGCAAGTTGTATTCAAGGTTTTCCACCAGATTGACCTTGTCAAACTGTATTTTGCCAGAGGAGACATTGCCATGTCCTAGCACATATCCCTTAGCATTGTTCCCAAAGGATACAGATCCTTCTCTTTGGCTGATAAAATTGTTTATCAGGTATCTGCATCCAGTCATGTGCATAGAGCCTCCACTATCAACATACCATATGCTGTTTAAGCCCCTGGAAACTCTCTGCACATAAAAGCAAATTAGTTAGATTTGGAAACCCAAGCCTGTTTGGCTTTGGGTTTGCTCTTGAGAACAGTTACAGTTTGTTCTTGACCAGGTTGAGAAATCCATGTCTTTTTGGCAATGGATTTTTCATTAAGAACCATGGTGGTATCCTTTTTAGGACCACCATCAACCTTGGTCATCAGTAGTTCTACCATGTTCTTTAGATTTTGAATCTCAGCAGTTTGTGAAACTGCTGATGATTCTGGTCTAACTACTGACAAGGAATTTTGAGAAAAAGATTTTGGTTGAGATTTTATTTTTTTCTGAGAAAAGGTGTTTTCAGGTTGTTGTTTCTTGGGTTTAAAGACTCTTTCATAATCATTTCTGATTTGATTTCCCACAACCTGTTGTTTAAATTTTTGATTGAACTGAATTCCTTTTCTGTATCTACAAAATTCAGTTTTGTGGTTGAACAGGCCACAAATTTCACATTCTTTTGCCTTTTGTTTTTGATCTAAAGGCAAATTTCTGACATTTGTGAAAAGATTTTGCTCATCAGTAGTTTTCAGGATCTCAACTCCTGATGTAGATGTAACTACTGATGGCTTGTTGTCAGATTTTGTTAATACTTCTGAAGTACTTTCTTTAAAAATGCCAGGATTTCTGTTTAGAAAGTTTTCATGGAAAGATGTGCATTCTTTCCCTTCAGAAGTTTCATTTGAAACAATTCTTCTCCCATCTTCAGTAGTTTTGTGTGAGCGTTGGATTTTATCTAAAACAGGATTCTATGATCATACAAGTCACAAATCTAGGTACGGAAACCCTAGATCTGAACAAATTGATAAGATACAAATCACGACACAATCAAGATCATTTTCAATATCATTTTCATAGATTAACTTCAATCAATAAGCATTTACAACTGTTTATGTTAATCTAGAATCACAAAGACAATCTCTCAAAAACACTCCTAAACCTGAACTGAACCTGGACACAAATGATAACTCTCTTACATAATCAAAAACTCAAAAACTATATATAGGCTCTGCACATTCGCCCCTTTCTTCTGGTCGAATGTGAGCAAATTCCACATTCGCCCACTAAGAGTGGTCGAATGTGTCTTCATTCCATGTCCATTCTTCATTCGTCCATTTCAGATCTACCTTCGCCCCTTTCTGATTCACCTTCGCCCATATTATCTATATTCGCCCAGTTATGTTCACCTTCGGCTATCTACTAACATATGTTAATTAAGTATATCCAATCCTTAGTCGCAAAATGCATCAACATTTTGGGAGAAAAATCTGTTGGTGTTTCAACATGATGGTATCCTATGCCAAACTTAACATTTGAAGCACTTTGTTTGTTTAGCAATAATTGATACCCCCTACAAGATTCCACCCATTTTTCACAAGTGATCCTGGTGTCAGCAAGCTCTTGTCTGACATCTCCCAGGTCATTTAGCATTATTTTGATTTGTGCTTGGGTTTCAATAGCAGAGTCAGTTAATTTAGAAACCTCTTTTGTTTTAGCACACAGTTTTCTTTCTAAATCACATTTTATCTGTGTGTATTTTCTTTCTAAATCATTGGCTTTGCCTTGTAGGTGCAGGTTTGTCTCTCTTATGAGAGCAAAAGTTTCTTTGCATGAGTTTGAGCAAAGTTTTGTCAAAGATTCTTTTGATACCTGAGACAATGCAGATTTTGAAGTACAGCCTTCAAATGCCATTAAGGCAAAGTTCTTTCTGCCATTGTCTGGTTCTCCCCAGTTGATGTCAAACACTTTGTTGTCTGCATCAGGATTGCACTCTGTGGTGTCATAAGGGAGACTGCTCCAGTCAACATACCCTGAGGTAAAGAGACTTTGTTGAGGGGGTTGTTGAGGTTGTGGAGGAAGTTGAGCAGCTGGAAATGGGGGGATTGATTGTTGGCTCTGCATCTGTTGAGCAGGCACTTGAACATATTGTACTTGAGGCATATATTGCTGTTGAGGAGCTTGTGCCTGTACAAAATGAGCACTCCCTTGAGTTCCATTGTTCCTATTATAATTGGGGTTATAGTTATTTCCAGATTGTGATTGGTTAAAGCTAGAGTTTCTACACTCTCTAGCAAAGTGTCCCAACTTCTGACACTTGTGACATCTCAGTTTAGATTTGTCAAAACCAATTTTTGTATTACTGGTCAATCCTGGAAATTTCCTTCCTGACCTTTTATAAAACTTGTTAGTTTTAATGCTTAGCATGGCCAGTTGGTGTAATATGTCCATTTCTTCTAAGTCATCACTGCTAAAATTTTTCAAATCATCCATGATAAAACATAGATTATCAGCAGTTTGACTTTGGTCATCATTGTCATAACCTGGGAAAGATCTTTCTGATGAGATCCCAGTGGTTATGTCAATATTGTCATAAGATCCATAGGAACAAGTTGGTGAATCTTGTCCCAAAAGTGCTGTACTACCTGGTAGGTAGTCATCAGCAGTTTTACCAGAAGTTTGTAATTTCTTCTTTTGATCGATTTCTCTCTCAAAAGTAAGTAATCTCCCATGGAGTTTTGTAAGAGTGAGGGAGCTAAAATCTGGTGAGGATCTTAAGACAATGGAGTAAGTTTCCCATTTGTCA
Organism: Ambrosia trifida; assembly: GCA_028751855.1. Lineage (NCBI taxonomy): Eukaryota > Viridiplantae > Streptophyta > Magnoliopsida > Asterales > Asteraceae > Ambrosia > Ambrosia trifida. Next base: position 57,196,944 of record CM054122.1, on the reverse strand, counting down.
GGTAAAGACCTTAAAAATCTATGTAACATAGATACTGTTGTATAGGTCTGACCATTTAACTTTAGCTCAGAGATTAATGAGGAGAATCTTTCAAATTGTTGAGTCAAAGTTTCCCCATTAATATAAGCAAATGTTTCATATTGTTGAGCTAAAATTTCTCTGGTGTTGGCAATCACCTCTTCAGTTCCTCCAAACTGTTCTTTAAGACAGTCCCAAAGTTCTTTGGCACTTTCACAATGTAAAAGGCCAGAGTATATTTCATTTGGGAGAGCCATTGCCAACATAGAGAATGCTTTAGCATCTAGCTCAAGTTTTAGGAAATCCTCATCTGTATAGTCTTTGGGATCCTTTGGAATCCCTTCTTTAGTTTCAAGATTTATATTTACTGGTTTGTGAGGACCATATATCACAGATCTCCAACAACCTGTGTTGGTTTGTGACAAGGTATGTGCCATTCTCTTTTGCCATATATTGTACTCATTTCTCACAAGCATGGCAGGTTTAGTGGCAGAACCAGTATTATGTGGATCCATTTTTAAAGAGTATAGATTTGTCAGATGACTCTTTTAAGTGATGGATATTGATAAAAAGTGAACTTTTGATCTTTTTATTGAATATCAATAAGAGCTTTGTGTCTGATTCTCAATTTGTTAGATTGATATGTGATCAGATAAACCAATGCTCTGATACCAATTGTTGGATCAGTTTGCTCTTTTTGCTAAGTAAGAACTTGCTATCTTGACACTTAAGTGTTTAGCAAGTCCTTGTAAATCAGATTATAAGCACAGCGGAATGTTATAAGTTAAAGCAACACTTTTTACACTAAGGCAGAGTTATAACTCCCCCTTGATGTTTGAAACTAATAAATGACAAAGTATTTATTATGAATCTAAGTTGTAAATGAGAATTAGATACTTAGAGAGATTCACAATAAATACAGAAATGGAATAGAACAATGAGAGTGTTTGAAGGATTTTTCTATTAAAATCAATGTCTAAAATAGAAGGTTGAAGCCTTCTATTTATAGACGTTTACATGCATGTATCTTGCCTCAAAAGCAAGTACAGAAACTACAGAAACAAGTTGCACAAGTTGCAACATTGAAAGAAACAAATACAGCTAAAAGTAATAATAAACAACAAACTACTGATGCAAAAAGGCGGTGGGAAATATCTATTTCTAAGTGCTGATGAAGGACAACTACTGAAGAGTAGTTTTGTCTTCAGTACTTCTGAAGTGAATTTGTCTGGTTTGGACTTCAGAACTTCTGCAACTTCAGCACTTCTCATATCTTCTAATCAGCAGTTTCTTGTCTTCTCTTCAGTACTTCTATACTTAGCCAAAAATGACAGAAGTGAATTAGACTAAGGTTTACAAAAGTGGTTTCACCAATCCTTTTTGTCCTAACAATGTCGTGTGCGTGGGAACCACAGACAATTGCGTTTATACTATAAATATCAGTATCAGTATAAAGCACTGCACAAAAGTCTGCATGTAAGTTTATGTGGATCACAATATCAGCAATTGCCAGATGACACGTTGTCTTTAATGATAATAATTTCAAAAAGATCAACGGTGTGATCAGATTTCTCAAAAACTGATATGATCCCTTTACCAGAAATCCCAAAAACATTTACAGTTTTTCATTTACATTTTTGCAGTTTATTTTATCGTCAAAAATTCCAAAACTCAAAAAGATTTTAGGTGTGTTTTAGCATAAACTTTAGAAAATCCAAAAAGATTTTTCATTTTCATCTTATTTTTGATAACTGATGGTGGTTGATGTCGATTTTCTAAACCTTGATACACCATTTGAGCTTTGTAACTTTTAAAATGTGAAAACATGATTGTTGGATGCTTAAAAGTTGGAAAATAATTGGACCGGGACTCGTTTTTGTGATTTGGAAAATTTTCAAAAATCTCATTTCTCATTCGCCCATTCGGTTGGTCGAATGTGGGATTTTACATGTTCCTTCGTATGTTTTATATGGGCGAAGGAGAGTGTTCATGACCATTTATCTTATTCGAACCCTTTTGCCTCATTCGAACCTTTCACTAGGGTCGAAGGAGACAAAAGTTTCTCCTTCGTATGTATACAATAGGCGAAGGAGTATGCCTATATAAACCCATCTGTCTCATTTGAACCCCATTCAAAATTTTTCAGATTTTTCATCTTAACCTCACCTTGTTGCTTGTTTATTTTGAACCATTCCATTGTGTTCGGCACTTCATACTGATCATTTTGCACCAATTTTCACAGGTTAACATCTTGGAATGAAGGATTAATTCTCTGTTTTATCTTTCGAGCCCTAACTGTTCAAACTGTTTAAAATCAACATCATTGTAACAATTGATGATTAGGTTTCATTGTATATGTGTTTTAGGGGGAGAATTAACAAAAACCATGGTTTAAAAACCGACTGTTTGATCATTTGATTAATAGTTGTGTTTAAACCCTAGTTTTTAATTGAAAACACAAATACAATGCATAATAGATGAATCTGTTAGTATAAGATGGTTAATCGGCATCATTAGGATCCATTTCAATCAAGGAACATGATCAGAAATCTTCAATTTCAAAATTGAAATTTCAAATTTAGAACAGTTACCTTCGACCATTACGAATGGGTGAAGGAGAAAATCAAACGGTCGAATGTAGATTGTTTGGGCGAATGAGACTTTTATTACAAAACTTATACATTCGAACCTTCAAACTTTCTCATTCGCACCTTGTGAAATCTCTTTCGTACCCCCGTTTGGGCGAAAGAGAAGGTTCATTACCTAAACTTTTCAAGTTTGCAATTTTGTCGATTTTTAACGTGTGTTTTTGTTTGTTTTGCAGATTTAAAGATGTCTGAACAAGAGAAGACGACAGAACAAGCTGGATCATCATCACAGCCTGCTAAGCTTTTAGACTTCGAGAATGCGCATAACTGCTGTGCGTATCTTGGAGATGTTAAGAAGCATACTGAGTTTGTCGGAATCATAGATTTTCTGAAGAGATGCAGGGTGATAGATGCTATTGCTACACCGACGATTATCTATAGAGATATGATACAAGAGTTTTGGTCGAATGCGAAGCTTGATTTCTGGAAGTGCGAATCATGTTTGACGAGCAAGATTCAAGGACAAAGAGTCATTGTTTGCGAGGAGGATCTGAGAGAAGCGTTGAACTTGAATGATGATCCGACAGATCCAAAGGAGTTTACTTTTATGGATCAGCGAAAGTGCTTCCTCAGAATGAAATACAATGGACCAATCACTGACGGTTCATTGCATAAGGGAAAACTGTGCCCCCAATTCAAATATCTGGCACACGTTTTGATTCATGTATTCGGATCTGCAGCTGGAGGATATGATTTGATGAGGAAGAGCATCAGTTCTATGATGGTTGCCTTAGTGTTGAACAAACCATTCAATGTTTCTGGCATGTTGATGTCTCATTTACTAGAGCCTGTGAACGGCACGAGGAATCTGAAGTTTCTTTTATATCCTCGTTTCCTTCAGATGGTGTTTGACCACAAGTATAAGGAGCTGAAAAGAGATCCTAAGCACATTGTTGTTCAGGAACATATGTCGCTGAATACACTCGCTAGGATGAAAGCATATAAGGGATTGTCAGTTGATGAACGTCCTCCAGTAAGACGTTTATTTGGACACCTAGCTAGAGTTGATTATACAGATCCGGGTGAAGGGCTTGTGAGGCATGTGAACAGTGATTCTGATCCTGATAACCCGTTACATCATGTTGATCCTGATGCAAAACGCAAAAGACAAGTTGTGAATGTGGGCGCAAAGAGTGGAAAGACAAAGAAAAAGGAGATAAGGTTAGAGGTTACTGAACCCGAAAAGAAGAAAAGCACGCCAAGAAGAAACAAGACGATGGCGAAGAAGGGTTTACATATAGTTGATGAGGCGTCTGTTGATTCAGAAGAGACGCAGGAAGATGAACGTTGGAATTCAGATGCTGAGACGGTAGAGACCACCACGCCCAAGGCCACTGAGGCTGGTGTGTCTGCTAGCCAGAATGTAGAAGATCAAGGGAACAAAAGTCCTATTCCTGTTGATGAAGATGAGTTGATTATGAACGTAGATGAGACTTTTACTGGTTCTCCTGTGCAAGCTGCTAAGAAGAAGAAGAAACAGGAGAAGCCGAGTATCAAGAGAAAGAAAGAGATTGAATCATTGATAGCTGGTAAGAAACTACCACCGGCTACTAGTTCTAAGTCACCGGTTACTGCACCAGCACAGAAGAAGCAAAAGACTGCGACAACATCGAGCACACAACAGACTGAAGATATACCTATGGATGAGGTTAATGAGGCATTGGATAACGTGCTCAAAAAGATCAGAAAAGGCAAACTGCCTGATGTTGTTGAACCACCAATGAAGAAGAAAGTTTCGGTGGATAGTGACATTATGAGTGCTGTGAATCAGAGATTGTCTGAGATAATGAATCTTATCAACAAACAACAAACTGAGATCGAGCAGTTAAAGTCGAATGATAAGAAGATGTTGGAGGTCGTAGTCACATCAGCAGATGATAATGAAGCTTTGAAGAAAACGATTAAGAGGTTGAAGAGAGAAAATAAGAAGTTGCTGAAGCACGAGCAACGAAACACCAGGAGAATCATAGTCTTGAAGGAGGAGAACAAACAGTTGAAAAAGAGTAACAAGCATATGGACGATTTGATCAAGAACTTGTACTCTCAAGCTCCTCAACTTCAAGCTGGTGAAGTCGATAAGGAAAGAGAAGAAGAACAAGTTGATTTCGAACCATCTGATGAAGAAGAAGATGAACTTGATGAAGATGCAGGAAACGATACGAAGAAGAAAAAGAAAGATGATAAGGATGATGGAGGTTCAGATGATGGTTCAAGTGATGGAAACGGCTCTTCTTTTGATGATAGTAGTGATGATGATGATGATGATGACACTGACAAGTTTACATATGAGAAGCGTTACTCAAGTAAGGGTGGTGAGTCGAGCTCTAAGGCTCCTGGAGAGAATGTGGATGATGATATCTTCTGGAACGAGAAACTGCAGTCGTCGTCTGAAGACGATAAGAACAAGTATCGCCAGATGCTCACTGATCGAGTCTGGACGATCGACATGACTAGCAGATTTCCAGAGATATTTGAATCAAACAATAAACTATTCGAGTTGGAGTTTGATGACCCTAATCTTGAAGATGGGGAAGTTTCTGCGGCAATTTCAAAAGAGATACTTGAGGGTTTAGCAAAGCAAGTAGGAAAGACTTTAGAAGAATTACTTGCTGACAATTTCATTCCGAAGATACCTGAGAAGGAAGCCGGGAATCATTCTGATGACCGTGACGTTCTTGCGTTTGAGGAAGTTGAAATGGAAGATATTACGAGTGAGGAGTATCCACAATACTTCAAGACTAATCAAGATTGTGGATTTCCTGGATTCTCAGATGAATTGCTAAACCATGCCGAGAAACTAGCAAAAGAGAAGAGCAAAGCGTTTGAAGACGAAATCTTTAAAGGACATGACAAACCACGGTTCGAGCAGTCGGAGAGTTTGAAAGAATTCTTGAAGAAGTTAAAAGAAAAAGAAAACTATCGTCCAAAAGCTGAAATTCAAGGAAGCTTTTACAAACTTCATAGTGGTATATTCAAAGGTCGTGCTTTGGCTTGGAAGTTTGTTAAAGAATTGAGATGTATTGCAGTGAAGTGGGAGAAGGGGATCTTATACTTCGATAAATTTCATCATTTGAAGACTCTTCCCTATTGGGCAATCCGTGATATTTGTCGTCACCGTTTAACGGGAGCGTCAAATAGTCAGATTACCTACTTTGCTGAGAAAATGACTAGAGAAAGCCGAACCAAGTGGGATTTGTTTAAACCACAATATCCTAAACGTATTGTTCACAAGAAGGATATTATTCAGATTACAGGTATGCCCAAGGTGACGTTAAAGTACAAACCACCGCGAGTGTTGAAAAAGATTCCTTTGTTGCCTATCCCACAACACTTCGCCAAAGATTTCATCTGGTGGTATTACGATTGGAAAATAGTAGAGGCCGTGATTGTATTGAAAGACGGAGAGAAGAACTACAAGAAAGTACACATTTTTGATCCCATGTGGTTAATAAACTGTTCACATGAGGATATAATCATGTTGTTCTACAATCCGATCTATTTTGATGCGAAGGATGCTGAGCAAGCAGGAAAGTACCAACGTGTGGTATTTCTGTGCTTTGCATATGATATTAATGCTGGGTGTGACTATGGCGAGAAGCCGGGAAAGTTTGTTGAAAAGCAAAAGGTGCCAGAACTGAAAATGAAGAAGCAAAAGCAATTTCAGGAACCGGAGTTGACGAGAGAACAGAAGATTCAACGACATATCAGACTGATGAACATTAGATTGGACGAACAACGTCGACAACAATCCAAGCAATAGTCGAGGGGGAGTTTGTAGATGCAAAAGTGCGACTAATGCTTCGGATTGAATAACAAATATGTTTTGGTGATAGTCGTTGGTGCGAAGGAGAATTTTTGTAGGTTCGAAGGAAGATGAAAGGTGCGAAGGAAGAAGACTTGGACGAATGTGAATTTAGTTTATTGTAGAACTTGGTTTGACCAATCAGTTTGGGCGAACCTGCACATTCGCACAATCAATTTGGGCGAATATGCAGTCTATAAATAGACAAGTTTGATTTTTGAATGTAACTTTTGGTCATTATTATTCCCTCCACTTTTTGATATTCTCTCTAGTGTTTTGTTTAACTCTTTTAACGTTCATACCTTGTTTGTAATCATATTTCAACGTGTAATCGAGTTGTTAATTAATGAAAAGCTTTTGAAAATGATGATCTGTGTGTTTTAACCTGTTTGACTATTATTTTGTGATAGTTTTAGGGTTTCCGCACCTAAAACTAACTTGTTTGATCATTCTTTGTTGTTATACGATCCTTTCACGCACATACAAAAAGTAATTATCTAAGCCCATGAACCGGCCCACCCTCCTTTTTTTCTCTTCTTCTTTCTTTTCTGCGCAACAACAGCAGCTCAAATGTTGACCAAAAAGCTCCACCATTGACCCTTCAATTTGCCTAATTTTGGAAGACTAAAATCAAATTAATGAATGATAAATTGTTTGACTAATTATTTCGCACCTATATCAGCTAATATGGGCGCGATTTCAGCTCTTAATGAGCTTAATCACGCGTTAGTTTTAAAGCCGGGTCAAAACATTCTAAAATGATTAAACCATAGGACTCCTATAAATTGAATCCGGCCATACAACCTTATGGTACCGATAAACAAAACCCCACCACCACAGACCTTAGTCGTTCCCTGAATCATAAGCTTTGATCGTGATTTGACTTCTGTTGTTGACTCGCGATAATACTCGATTAACACTCGGTAAGCTCCAATTAAATTCATTATGTTGTTTGTTGCTCTGTTCCGATCAGTAACCCTAATATCAATTAGATTTTAATTGCGTATTACTTCTGATCAAAGATCTAGGGTTCGAAGTATATTTTTGGGGAAGATGATCTAGAAACATACCTGTATATATAATACAAAACGGAAACTAACACCAACTGATCAACAGATCAGTTGGTAATGCTCAGTAACTTTAAAACATGAACCGGCCAGATGGCACGGGTTCGAGTCCCCTCACAACCATTTTATTTTTCCTCCTTTTAAATTGAATATAAATTAGATTTCTATTATTGTATATAATTATAATAATCAGGAACTAATCGTTCTCAGGGTCGAGACCAGTTGGTCTGGGCTTGTGATTTAAAACACACGAACCGGCCAAGGGCCCGGGTTTGAATCTTGGCATCAACAAACATTCTTTTTAATTAAACATATATGTATATATATTCCTTTATTTTTTTTTAAAATTTCATTTTAAATACTAAAACTCATTTATAAATTCTACAAAAATTATATTATGTTAATCTAGTGAAAAAGTTTAACATACAATTTTTAGTTTTCAAAAATTTATTTATTTAGTATATATAATAAATAAATCAAGTTTATTCTATTTTATTTATAAAATTCTATAAAAATATCAAAACAATTTTATAAATTTCCACAAAAATTATTCTGAGTTTTTATAACAATAAACCTTTCTGAAATGATTTTTATTTCTGAAAAATCATTTATTTAATATTTTTAATCAATTTTTGTTAGTTTTAATCATAATTAAATCATAATAAATCCAATTTTTAATATTTTGGCACCAAAATTTTATATAAATTATTTCTGATTATTTAGAACAGAAATATAATTTTTAAACTAATAATTCTTTAATTTTAGTATTTTAAATATTAAAGTTAAATTTTGACAATTTGTAATAAATAGATTTAATATTCTATTTTAAAGAAAATAATTTTATAAAAATTATTTTTATGCTTTAAAATCATTATTGTGACCATCTTAAATTCAAATCTTATAAAAAGATTTTTTGTTTATTTATTTATTAAATTTCCCTCAATTATCAAACATTTTTATCATTAATCAAACGAGCATTTATCCCCAATTCGAAGCCCTAGAATATATATATATATTGGTAGACTTGATAGACTTAGACATATTTATTACCTTATGTATAGGGTAATACTTGGCATATTTGGGCAACACATATTCTATTTTCACGAGACATAACATTTTGCTAAGGTGAGTTTACATAACCCCTTTCCTCTATTTTCACTATTTTTGGGGTGAAACATGTTTAAACATTTTATACTATCATTTACTCATATTTACTTGTGATACAATTACAACATCATTCCATCACTTGACTGTAACAAAAAGACACAGTACAATCATTAACAATGATCAAGCCGCCTGTTTAGATTATAGCACTATAGGTCTGACAAACCCATCCCCCCGCATAAATTCAGGGATGATCAAAAACAGTAACAACATTAGACTAACTTGCGAGTTAGGCCTCAGTCGACACAAGGTTTGGTTGTACAAAGACGCATTGTTACATGTCGGTATCATACTCTGTCATCATACAACTGTGAATGTTGTACAAACTATTGTTATCAAGTATTTACAAAAACCACTACTAGAAAATTTGGCTATTGTCACCACAAGTTGCTACCTAAAAAAAATGGTAGCAAATTTAGCAACCGATTTGACACCAAAATATGTATTCTAAGATAAGGTAACTAATTGGTTGCAAATTTTGACACTGTTTATTTTTTGTGGTAAATTCGTGAGAAAAATAATAAGAAAGAATTAAAAAACAATAAATTATATAAAAAAACAATAAACCTATTGAACTGTGACCACCTTACCGGTAGCAAATTTAGGGACCACTTTCTCAAAACGTAATGCATAGATATATGGTAGCTAATCAGTGGTAAATTTTGAGACTAAATTGCTACCATATTAGCCACGATAAAACGGGGCTATTGTCACCAAAAGTTGTTATCTAGAAAAATGGTAGCAAATTTAGCAACCGATTTTACACAAAAATATGTATTATAAGATAAGGTAACTAATCGGTTGCAAATTTTGACACCGTTTATTTTTGGTGGTAAAATCGTGAGAAAAATAATAAGAAAGAATTAAAAAAAATTATTTATAAAAAAAACAACAAGCTATTGAATTGTAACCATCTTAGCGATAGCAAATTTAGAGACCTATTGGTAAATTTTAAGACTAAATTGCTACCATATTAGCCACGATAAAACTGGGCTATTGTCACCAAAAGTTGCTACCTAGAAAAATGGTAGCAAATTTAGCAACCGATTTTACACCAAAATATGTATTATAAGATAAGATAACTAAACGGTTGCAAATTTGACATCCTTTATTTTTTGTAGTAAATTCGTGAGAAAACAATAAGAAACAATTAAATAATAATAATCATTTATAAAAAAAAAATAGACAACAAACCTATTGAATTGTGACCACCTTAGCGGTAAAAAATTTAGGGACCTATTTCCTAAAGTATAATGCATATATATATATACACACACACACACGGTAGGTAATCAGTTGATGGTCAATTAGAATTAACGATCGCAAATTAGATCCAATGATGGTTAATTACACCAATGATGGTCAATTTGAACCAATGATCGTCATTTAGATCTATTGATGGTCAATTAGATCCAATGATGGTTAATTACACCACTGATGGTCAGTTGGATCTAGTGATGGTCAGTTAGGCCCAATGATGATAAGTTAGATCCAATGATGGTCAGTTACACCTAACGATGACTAATTAGATTCAATGATGGTCGGTTAGGCCCAATGGTAATCAGGTAGATCCAATCATTGTCACTTAGACCAAACGATGGTTATTAGGACCTGATGATGGTCAATTAGACCCGATGATGGTCAATTAGGCCCAATGATGGTCAATTAGAACCAATGATCATCAATTAGATCCAATGATGGTCAATTAGATCTAATGATGGTTAATTAAACCAATGATCGTCAGTTGGATCCAATGATGGTCAAATAGACCCAATGATGGTCAGTTAGATCCAATCATTGTCACTTAGACCAAATGATTGTGAATTAGACCCAATGATGGTCAATAGGCACAACGATGGTCAATTAGAACCAATGATCATCAATTAGATTCAATGATGGTCAATTAGATTCAATGATGCTTAATTAAACCAATAATATATGGTCAGTAGGATCCAATGAGGGTCAGTAAGCTCAATGATGGTTGGTTACATCCAACTAGGGATTAGCATGGTATCGGTCCGGTACTAAATTAGTACCGGTACCGAAAATACCGGTACCAAAATTCTTCAAAAATAGGTACCGATACCGAAAAACCAAAAATGTGGGTACCGGTAGTGGTACCGAAATTGATTCGGTATCGGTACCCGGTACTATTTGCTCATCCCTACATCCAACGATGGTCAGTTAGGCCCAATGAAGGTTAGGTAGACCCAATAATTGTCACTTAGACCTAATGATGGTCAATTAGACCCAATGATAGTTAATTAGTTAGATATTTATCGACACAGAGTAAAAATTTATCCAACTGAAGTAACACAAAGTTATTATATGTAAATACGACACATATTTTCTATTGAAATGATTGAATGTGAAATCGGCGCGAAAAACGGCAAAAAACACAACGTTTTGACACCAACCAATGGCACTTGTGTTAATATAAATTGAAAAAATAACACATGTAACTAAAAGATGATACAGGCGCCAAGCCTCTAATTGAGCTGGCCTAATTTTTAAGCGGGACTTTTTTTTATAAGGCGTCAAGCCTCTAATTGAGCTGGCCTAATTTTTTGGCTAAATTTTGGTAACCACTCCACATATTATTAGGGTTTTGAGTCATACTTAACAACAAATTAGAACTCTATATTTTTGCCGGATCATTCCACTCTCAATCTCCATTCAAGGTACATTCGTATTCCTCTGAATATGAAGTTTCGATGTTTGATATTTTGAGAATAACATGCTTAGGTAATTAAAACATCTTTTCTTAGTTTTTATTTATAAAAAATCAGTTTTGTCTTTGACCCAACCATGTGTTTTTTTTTTTTTCTAATATCTCGTCACTAGTCATCCCTCCAAACAACCTGCTACAACCTGCTGTATATCAATCATGCTATAAACATTGCTAATGAACAAATTTTATATGTTTTTAACATTCAAATGCTAATGAATACATTATAAATGTTTTGATGTTCAAAGTTTTAGGTTGTTAGGAATTTGTCTATTCATGTTAGCTTAGTTAGGTGATTTTTCTTATCCGTATTTGATATATGTAGGGTATTGTGATGATCGATATGGCCATATGGGTAGAGGTGTTCAAATCGGTTTTTTTGCCTGAACCGGTTTCGGTCCCGTACCGGTTCGCTACAGTACCGGTTCCTGGCCGAACCGGTTTCGGTTCCAAACCGGTTCGGTTTTGGACCGGTTTTGTCGATAATGAGCATAGGCACCCTAATTTTTCACCAATACTTGACTTCTTTGTCTACTTTTATGCATTTGAATTGTTTCCCATGAATATTGTAATTGTTTGGTTTGTGTTTGCTTTTTTATTGTCAGGTTTGATGCCTTTAATGTATTGAAAATTTTTAGGAATTTCTTATTGAGTTGATTAGACAGTCTCGGCTGATCGTTTAAGTAAAATTTTATTTTTAGTAATAGTATGTAAATATATCTGAACATGTTATTTGACTTCTAGCATTAGAATTGTAGCTCACAATTGGATTATGTTATTGTGCAACTTACTTGACCCGTTATTAATTTTTATTAATTCTGACTTCTTGATTCTATTCATTGCTTGTTTTGTAGATTGAAAAGCTGAATTTGGTTATTAAAGAGCTTGTTAAGGAAAAAGATGAAGATAAAGAAAGGTTCGAAGGAATCATTGCAAGCTTGGTGGATGAAAAAGAAAAATATAATGCGGATAAAGAGGCTTTGAACAATAGAATGGGAGAATTTGAAGCTAGGCTAACAGCTATGGGTGGAAAATAGGCTATAAACATTTAGACATGAATGTTTTGAATTTTTTCATGAATAATTTCGGTTATTTGATGTTTTTTTTTGTGTGTTTCTATTAGAGTAATTTTAAAGTTGGAAAACTATAACAAATTTGTTTTATATAATTTGAGATTTTGTATTATTTGACTGTTTTATATAATATAGTTTTCTTGAAATGTAATTGAATTAATAAATAAGAAAAAAATGTAGAAAAGTTAAATGGTAGCAAATTTTCAATAAAAGCGATGGCTAAATGGTAGCAAATTTTCAATGAAAGTGGTGGCAAAATGGTTGCAAATTTTCAATGAAAGTGGTGGCTAAATAGTTGCAAAGTTCAATGAAAGTGGTGGCTAAATGGTTGCAAATTTTCAATGAAAGTGGTGGCTAAATGGTAGAAAATTTTCATTGAAAGTAGTAGTTAAACGGTAGCAAATTTTCAATGAATGTGGTGGCTAAATGGTAGTAAATTCTCAATGAAAGCGGTGACTAAATGGTTGCAGACTAAATGGTACCAAAACGGTTACAAAAAAAGGTGTAAATTTTCAATAAAAATGGTGTCTAAATGGTGGCAATATTGGTGGCTAAATGGTACCAAAACGGTAGCAAATGACCTTACTAAAATATTGTAGGAGCGATGACAAATATTTTAACCGTTTTCATGGTGACAAAAATATGGTAGCAAAATACAAAAGTGGTAGCTATTTGGTGACATTAGGGCAATAGAGACGTGTGTTTTTGCTACCCGCATTCTCGGTTGTAAAATGGTGGCTACAGAGCAATTGCTACCGTTATGTAACCGAAAATGTGGTGACAAAAGCCTAATTTTCTAGTAGTGAACCTATGTATTCTCACCAACTTTTGTTGACCCAAAATATTTTCAACTTAACATGTTTCAGGTTCTACTTGCTTGAAGATTTGAGTTAATGCTTGAAGATGTGTGCATAGTATTATTCATTTTGATGTACGAATTCTTGTAGAACAATTGTATGTAATTTATTTAAATCATTTAATGAAATTTATTATTCACCATGAGCTACTGAACAATCATCACTACGTGACATCCTGATGTTTCCGCCATCGGTTGGGGTGTTACATTAACGAGGTTGAGTTAACCCTGTTAAGTAATTGGACTGTTTTGACCTATTTCGTCAAAAGTTAGAGACTGTTCAAGCAATTTTTAAAGTTTTAGGCTGGACTTACATATTGGCCCAAACTACAGGAACGGTTTTGATAATTAACTCTAAATATAATCAATATTTAATATTTAAGACATTTCAAATTATATTATAAATCTATTAGCAGGCCAACTATTTGAATAGTAACTTTGGTTTGTGCCCTTTATCACTCTTTATATAACATTGATTCTGATGTTAATTCATTGTTGTTAGTTGGTGGAGTGGTGTGTGCACATGTCTGCAAGTCAGTAGTCCCGGGTTTGAGTCCTCTTGGGATCATTTTGTCTCCTTTATGGCTATATTGGTAGTACTTTCCACGTGTTGTTTTGGTTTCTTCTTTTCTCACATTTGACATCCACGTGTCTTTGTCTGATGTTTAACACCGAACATTTGTTATTTCTTTCCTATCTCTTTCTAAAGTTTCCTTTCTCTCTCTTCCTCTCTCTCTCTGCTCTCAACCTACTCTCATTTAAACCTGTTGTAACACCCCAACCGATGGCGAAATCATCGAGGTGTCACGTAGTAACGATTGTTCAATAGTTCATGGTAATAAAGTATAAACTTGAATATATTGAATAAATAGTTTATTACATTGAAATGAAATACAAAAATACAAAAATACAATGATTCTAAAGTATCAAGTATAACTAAATCACAATAAAGTCAAAACTTAGATATAAACCCAAAAGCTTAAAGAAACGCCTCAAAACAACCTAAAACATGTACGAAAATAGTATATGTTAATACAAAACGTATTGGTGAGCATACCATGTTTGAATAGATATAGTAGAAATAAAGTGTTTCGCAATTCACGTGTTATACTGTCTACAATTTAGTGTTCAAGTTGCGTGCAAATGCTACCCAAAATCAAACCTTTAGTTCCAAGAATCATGTATATATAGTATTCGCTCATAAGTATTATTATATATAGTAGGCGACAAGAGAATATCGTTCACACATAACAATAACCAAGGACTTAACTCGAACACGTAAGTCAACAAGGGGTATATACCATAGTACTATTTTATTGCTATGCTAGGCTCACACCGGGTTAATGATTAAGGTCCTAAGTACACACTATCAGCGATCAACAAGCAAAACACGTACAAGAATTGCGATTGTGAATATAGACTAAAACATGATTAAGTGAGTGAAGTAATAAGCATACATGAGTCACCCCAAAAGTGTAAAACATGAAAAAGGGGAAAGATATACTAACATTCAACAATTGGTAATTTGATTAATCGAGCGAGCGTAAGCGAGCAAATCCAAATGGTCAACCTAAAGTGTAAGGTGTTCCCAAAATGAGTATTTAGACTTGAAAGTGTCTAGGGTTTCTATTCTAAGGCACTTAGGATGTTAGGTCTATATTTGGGTTTTTTCTAAAATTTATTGACATGGCAAAAATTATATAATATTTTACAATCATGTGTTATGAAAGGAAATAATATAAGTTTAGTTTTTCTAACACATGCATTTTCTAAAGTTGAAAATATTAAATTTAGCTTAGAATATATTTGAATTAAAATTTTTAATAAATCTTTTACTATTTTTATGTTAATCATAATTACACAAAAATCATAAATAAATCCAAATCACTTTAAAAACTAGAAATTTTTGTGAAATATTAACCTTCTGAGTTTGAAATTCCCAAAATAATTTTTATACGATTTTTGGGATTAAAATGGATTTATTATGACTTTTATTTGATTAAATTTTATTAAACAAGTAAAAATGTGATCACATCCTTTCAAAAAAAATGTGATCACATATGAAAACATGTCAAAACTAAGGGAAATGATTATGAAAATTATTCTAATATAATAAGAAATATTTCCACCAATTTTCATGACCAAACACATTATTATTGATTTATTATGAATTTAATATGATTAAAACATATAAAAATTACTAAAATTATTATATAATGCCAAAAATGCCAAAATTGATTTCTTAACTTCCTAATTGGCCATATACATCATCATGTCAAATTTCATAATTTTTTGATCAATAATAAGCGAGTTATGAATTTTTGAAGTTCAAAACATCTTTAATTGAAAAAAAAAATCCCAAATAACCTAAGAACACCCTAATCTTAGAACTTTCAATTGAAACCCTTAACAACTATAATCGGCCAATAAAATAGAGGGCTTTTGCTCTAAAAATAATAAAGAATCAAAATGCAAAAGAAATTAGAAAAACTCACGAATTTGATACACCAAATTGATGAAATAAAACCGAATAACAATAAGAAAATAAGCTTCCAATTCGCCCATAATACGAGATGATCTTCAAAGATTTTGTTGCAGAGATGATAGACAAGTATTGAAGAGTATTTGATGAGGTTTAATCAAATCAAAACAAAGGAAATCATGGTGAACTTGAAAATGGGTCAAAAGAATAGTTTTATAATAATTCTTGACTTAATTCATCATTAAATCAATGATTAATGCCTACCAACAGTTAGAAACTGAAAGGGTAACCATTAAGCATCATAAAACCGAGTTAACTTATGTATTAAAGTCGAAATTGAAACAGAAATCGATCATAATCGTGCTAAAAACGAAACAGCTGCAGATCACTCTCCCGCGAACCGCAGAGAGATTTAGGAATCCTCCGCACTACGCGGTGAGAGGTATTTGACTAAGCTTTTGACCAACTGCCTCGCGGAGCAAGGAGAGGTTTTAATATCCTCCGCGGTCTGCGGCGGCTACAATATTGATTTTTTTTATTTTTTTATCAAATTTAAGTTCCCGGACTCGTTTTCTTCAGTTTTTAAATCGTTTTAGGATGAAAATTTAAGATTTTTGAATATTGTGGTTCGATTTTGAAAACCAATTAATTATAAGGCTAAAAATGAAATTCAAAAGAGTTTAAGGATAATTTTGCCAATTCCATAAAATGTGAGGGGCAGAAATGTTACACCTGCTTCCCACCGTATGTTGATCTCCACCGTAGTCAGATCATAGTGATGATGGCTGGGTTATGACGTCGCGAATGGATGGTGGTGACCCGCTACCCGCCGAAACCCTAAAAGGTTAGGCATGGCAGCGGGGTTAATCCACTCCATCTTTTTCGATTTTCAACATCTATTTCATTTGTTTGAGAGAGGGTTTGGGAGGCGGCGGTTCACAGCTATCTATGGTGGCCACGGTTCACTATACCACCTTTTTGTCTGTCTTTCTTGCTTTGAATCTTAATGATGTATGTGGTAGATTGGGAAAGGAGAAGAAAAATAGAGAAGAAAGAGTCGTAGATATACCATCGCCTCCATCACATCACCACCGTCACACCATGACCATCAGGCCGATCCGTTTGCATGTGCGTAATTCTGGTAAATCGAGGTACTGCTGTCACAAACTCTCTCCCTCTCTGTTACTGCTCTCCAGCCACTTGCATCGACAACACCGCAGGTGGCGGTGGTGATAACGGTGGTGTTGTTGCTGGAATCCAATTATGGAAACCCTAAAAACCTTTGAGCCTTTATACCTTAAATAGCAAATAAAGGGACAGGGAAAGATGAGTGAGGTTTTGACGGTCTTTGGAGGTGATAGTGAAAAATAAGATAAAGTGGGGTGTAGGTGTTGTGTGTGAGACAGATGAGTAGAAATTAAGACTAAGACGTTAGAGACAGCAAAATAGTGGTGGTGACGATGAACTTAGGTTTGTGGTTATACAAGGTAAAGCTAAACCTGTTGTTATGTGTACCTATTACTTGGTTTGCTTATCAATATTTTTAGCTTGGGCCATTATCAAGAACAGAGCTCCTGATGTTGTTCTTTTTTCCGGTTCCTTTTCTTGGTTGTGATGTTAGATGGCTACAGTAAGCCTTAGTTTGAGGTATTATTGTGTAATAAAAGCGCAGTCTAACAAACTGTTCATGTGTATATTGATATAGTACAGGTTTTTCGCGTTGGTAAGACGCCTTATTACATCATCTCAGGCTGCAGATCTTTTGCTACCTGCAGTTGTGGTAGGACTACTGATCCTGCAATCAGTTAGCTAATTGTGTGACAAACATGTAACAATCTGATGCATAGTACAATGCATTTCTTCATTGTGACGTTCGTACCACATGTTTCTGATCATTTATTGCTACGTTACAGCTTGCCATGCCTTGCACCTTTGGCTATGATGACATATGATTTGCGTAGTAGGTTATGCTCTCTAACTGTGACGGCAACATAATGTTGCAACCTGTTAGTTAGTGGCATGCCTTGCTTCGTCGGAGCCTACTATTTGTTGCTTTTTACCATGCCTTGCTTCTCTAGTATGCATCTGATTTACCTACTTTAGGGCGATGATGACAATGTATATGGATGCTATCATTTGTGCATCGTTGTGATGGCAATTTAGCATTGGCAACCGACTAATGTGATAAATGATCTCCCACATGTTGACTGAGCCCATTATTTCTTTACACGGCCTCTACCAATTGCGTATATGATGTTCGGCTATGAATTACATTATTGCAAAAGATTGCCTAATGAGACGTTTTGTTAGATGTGTCTTCGTCTTTTTTTGGTGTTTTAGTATGTTATTCTATTACCTGTACATTATAATAAACATAGGTGAACATGAATCGGTGTTTGTCTAGTTTAATTATTGAGTTATTTAGGGTATTTGTGTGAAATTAAGAGAAGGATTAGACATAATAACAATTTGATTCAAGTGTAATTTATTTTTCTAATTTCTATGACTATATCTGTTTTTTTTTTTTTTTTTTGAAAGGTTAATTTCTTTTAAATTCTGTGGTCTGTGGGACTTGAACCCAAGACTTTCCACAACCTAGGTGTTTTAAAGGCAAAACCACCACCCCATTAGTTCTATGACTTTATCGATATCTTGAATTTTCTCTAATGTCATTTAGGTAACTGATCCCATACTTAGATCGCCATTGTCATTTATTGGATTTTATAATAACATCTATATTGATGCTCTATTTGATTTATGTGTTTAATCAGTTGGACATAGACTCGCATGGTTACATGTGTAGGCTTTACGATGGTTAAGAGATAGCTATTTCACAATGTTGTCAGGTATGAGATTTAAAACATTGTTTAAGAATATGTGATTTTAGTTTTGTAGCTTCTTTGATGGCTGAATATGGGTGCTAAGTAGGCCTGTAAACGAATCGAACGTTTATGAACTGTTCGGCGGGAAGTTCGTTTATGTTCGTTTATTTAAATAACTGAACGAACATGAACACATGTTTTGTTCGTTCATTTTATTTCATGAACGTTCGTTCATTTATGTTCATGTTCGTTCATTTATGTTCGTTTTTGTTTGTTCATTTATCGTTTAATTAAACTTCACTTTATTTTTATTATTTATTTCCCTTTTGTTAAGTAACCTTAATTCATATTATATTATATACAATATAGGGAAAAGATCTTGTACAAAGTGTTTATTTTTTGAAAGAACTGTAAGAATCAAATGAGAGTTTTTTTTTTTAATTTTTTTCCAATATTGTTAAACATGTATTATAGTATTGAAATCTAAAAAAAATAAAAAATAAATAAATTTTGGTGTAAAGTAATTACGTAATTACTGTTGTAGAGTAATTACATAATTAGTTTAGTGTAAACTAATGTATTTACTTTAATGACGTAATTATACTAAAAAAAATATTTTTTTTATTATTCATCTAGAAAGTATGTTTAAGCACATGGGGAAAAAAATTCTAAAAAAAGTAAATCCCCCCCCCCCCCCCCCCTTTGATTCTCACAGTTCTCACAAAAAAAATCACTTTGTATTTGATCTTTACTCATACAATATATTTCATATGTTCAAAAACTTAACCAATCTTAACATTTTAAACATATCAGCTACTCTCTACACTTCATAGCCTCACCTCCATTCTTCTCCACACTCCACAGCCCTACCTTCTTCCATTTCCGACCAACCACCTCCACCGCCCCCATGTCCACTCGCCGGCCTCCAGCCTCCACAGCGCCGCAAGTATGACCCATCTTATCTTATAGTTTTTTCTCTATAGCTTTATGGGTTTTTTCTCTATAGCTTTGTTCATTTTTGTTCGTTTATTTTCATTTGTGTTCGTTCATATTGATCATTTGTGTTCGTTTATGTTCATGAACTGTTTTAAATGAACGAACATAAACGGACATGAACACGGCAAATTTCTTAGTGAACGAACACGAACACAAAATTGTGTTCGATTATGTGTTCGTGTTCGGTTAAAGTTAAATGAACAAACACGAACACGCCTGTGTTCATGTTTGTTCGGTTTGTTTACAGGCCTAGTGCTAAGAAAACCAAATTCCGTGCTTCCTCTTTTTTTTGGATGCAGAACAGTTTGCACGTTAGTATTACGTAATTACTGTTGTAGAGTAATTACATAATTAGTTTAGTGTAAACTAATGTATTTACTTTAATGACGTAATTACACTAAAAAAAATATTTTTTTTTATTATTCATCTAGAAAGTATGTTTAAGCACATGGGGAAAAAAATTCTAAAAAAAATAAATCCCCCCCCCCCCCCCTTTGATTCTCACAGTTCTCACAAAAAAAATCACTTTGTATTTGATCTTTACTCATACAATATATTTCATATGTTCGAAAACTTAACCCTAATCTTAACATTTTAAACATATCAGCTACTCTCCACACTTCATAGCCTCACCTCCATTCTTCTCCACACTCCACAGCCCTACCTTCTTCCATTTCTGACCAACCACCTCCACCGCCCCCATGTCCACTCGCCGGCCTCCATTGCACTGCAGTCTCAATTGCACTGCAATGCGAAGAATATGACACATGTTGATAGATAACTAGAGGTATATCTACTTTGTGCTCTAGTTTTACATTTCAAACAGTCATTGAAAAGTTATGTGTTGTACGAGCTCTTTGTAACACCCCAACCGATGGCGGAAACATCGGGATGTCACATATTGATGATTGTTCAGTAGCACATGGTAAATAATAAGTTTCAATAAATGATTTAAATGAACTACATACAATTGTTCTAAAAATTTGTACATCAAAATGAAAAATACTAGCTACGCATCTTCAAGCATTAATTCTAATCTTCGAATAAGCCATAACCTGAAACATGTTAAGTTTGAAAATATTTTGGGTCAACAAAAGTTGGTGAGAATTACATAGCTTTGAATGTTGAATAAAATTTGTACAATTCGAGTGTCATGGCAAGTCTAGTCCATATGTGAAAACAAAACAATCGGGTAAATCGAGTGCATAATCAAACCTTGTGACTAGAATATTGTGGTCCATCCCATACGCTCATGGTTCACTCGATTATATTATAAATTCGATAACAATCACCCACGCTACCTATGTAGGAGGTACACGTATCCGGGTGGGATTGTCAGTCCAATAGATCTATCATTGTATACCGTCGGCTGATCAATGTTAATGATTATGCTAGAATATTGTGCTTACCCTAGTAATGTTTAAGACATAATGCAACATAGAATAACACATAGACACTTGTGATTGAATTGTAAATTGAATGTTGTAACATGTTTCACCCCTAAAAAAAATAGTGAATGGAAAAGGGGCTATGTAAACTCACCTTAGGTGCTTAATGAGTTCGTGAGTTTTCTTGAGCGTGCAAACACTTAGTAACAATGCCTTGGAAAACTCGGAACTAGCTAGAGGAGATAATGATGGATGAAAACTTTAGTATGTGGGAGATGGGATAATAATGTTTTTTTTTTTTTTTTTAATGTTATAAAGAGTTGAATGGTAGGCTATTGTATTTATAGTGTAGAAATTGGAGTTGTAATTAGGGACTACTTTGACTAGGCTAGAATTTAGGAACAACTTTGACTTGACTAGAAGACCATATTTACTAACACTTTGACTTGACTAGGATACCATATTTACTAACACTTTGACTTGACTTGACTAAGAGACTACGTTTGACTTTCCAGGTTTGACTAAGGGACCTTGAAAGGGTTTAAGTTTAATTGGTTTTAATTAACATCACAAAACACCAAATGGTGTAGTGGTTTGTGTGGTGTGGTTAAGGTTTAGCCCGCCAGGGACTCGGGTTCGAATCCTGGCTCAGGCAAACATTTTTTTTAACGTTTTTAAATCAGAATTTATAATAAAATCCAATTTAATATTGATTATAAGTCATTATTTAAACAAAAAAATTAATAAAATGGATGGGAAAGATAATGTAAACATGAATCAGATGAATAAACGAGGGAGTTCTATATATATATATATATATATATATATATATATATATATATATATAAATTGTGTGATGTTACAGTCTCCCTTACTTTTAGGAACTTCGTCTCGAAGTTTATTAAAAACACAGGGTTGAGGATGATTAGGTAGAAATTAAGTCAACTGGGGTTTGGAAAATTTGGGTTAACGCACGACATGAATTTATAGGTAATAGAATAATCTGTTTCGAATAATTTGGATAAAGGTTTGATATGTGTGAGTTTTAAGTGTTGGATTAGGTTCGTCTGAAATAGCAAGGAGAATAAGAATCTAGCAAAACACTAAACTTAAGTGTTAGGAAAGAAATGCATGAGTTGATTGACTATAGAAAGACTAAATGAACTACCAGGTAACTAGAGTTTATAATTGATTATCTACCGAAAACCTTGATAGAATTCCACACTACCTTAACGTACCTGTAAATTCATGATTACGTTCCGGACCGCAATCACCAATTTACCTTACATTAGGGTTTTGTCTCCTTCTATGACTCTAAACACATATGTAAGTAATGCAAAATAACCTTGTGATTGAATCTTTGTATCAATGAGTCTAATAAATCTTTGTATCAAATTACATGTATGATGTATCCAAAAATGAGTCCAACTGTTGAGCAGGAAAAGACCTCTACCAGTCAGTGAGTAGGAACCTCTACCGATTGTTGAGCAGATGCGATAGCCTATACCAGTCGTTGAGCAGGTTATTAGAACCTCTACCGACTGTTGAGTAGGCATGATGACCTCTACCAATCGTTGAGCAGGTTGTTAGGTACTCTACTAACTGTTGAGCAAGTACTTCATCCTCTACCAGTTGTTTGATTAAGTGTAACAATTGTTTTTTTATTTAACACATAAGTTGCAAGTTCGTAATATATACATGTAAGTAAGTTTGTAAATGCATCAAGTATAGCATGCGAGTTGTAATAGAGTTGTCCTAGACAAGATTAATGACTCTAGGTGTGTTTATAGCAAATAGTTTATATTCCATGCTTTCAAGTATCATGAATAATCAAATGTTCAAGTAGATAATCAAATACTCATGTATAACTAAGAATCGAGTTTGATGCAATGAACAATCAAGTTTTCAATAGTTTGATTATCATAGGGATTAAGTTCATGTTCCAGAAGGTGAAGAATATGAATTTAGTTCTTGAGAGGATGATGAAGAACTCAAAGCATCATCAAGGTTATGAAAAATAGTGAACGTGAAAATAGTTAATAAAGGGTTTATTTTATAGTAAGGAGATTATGTAGCAGTGTAAATCGTGGGGTTTGGATCAAAGGTTAGACTCTAGCATATGAGAAAACATGATTGTGATAAATACCAAAAATTGTAAAAGTTCGAACAAGTTGAAAATAATTAGGTGGCAATGGAGATTAAATTTTGTTCATGAGGATGGAAAGATCTTAACATTTTTCTTTTAAAAACTGGTTTCTTATATAAAACAAAAGTTGCTAAATAGTACAAACTAAGTGGCTTTAGATCAGAATATTTTAGTTTAGTCGAAGATTTTAAATACGACGTTAGGTTTTATAGATCAAGGTGACATTATATCAAAAATCCTTTGTTATGCTAATGAATAAACATTTGGATTTAGAAATTAAGTTTGAGGATATCTTATAACAAAAATATGTATTTTCCATGGTTTATAGGTGATGAAAATTTTGACAATATTAAGAAATCTTTAGTGTTGGGCTAGGGTCTACCCGGGTTATGAGGTTACAGTTTAGAAATATGTAACATGTGGAGAAATGAAATAATATGATTTGGGTAGGGTGTTGAATATTTAAAAAGTGGCTAAGATGGTAAGGTGAAGTGTGATTGTGAAATCCATAGATGGTTATGAAATGAGATTGATTTAAGCTGTAAAATTTTGAGATTTTAGAGCTTAGTTTAAGGAAAGTGAGTGTAATCATTTATTCATTAATTAAAACGAATAAACGAAAACGTTGACTTATCAAAACTTCTAGATTCTAATAACATAGTGAAGACATGCTTTAGCCTATAAGTGAACACTCATCCCGAGAATTCCCAGGTAGGCATCCGGGTCCCTCGTCTGATTGGGATTTATGCGCAATGCCAGTCCTAGACAGAAAACTCAGAATACAGGCGTTCACCCTTCCAGATTGCACATGTTCGTTATTAGAATATAGAGCTTCGACGAGATTTATAAGGTATTTCAGGTTAGGATCTGAGAATTTTGTTCCAGTTATGGAGAGCAAACATCTTGTAGGGACTAAAGTAGGGATAAGAAGTAGGATAGAGGTAGAGAATAGAAACAAGTAGAGTTGCAAGTAAAAGGAGCAAGTACTGGTTATAATCCTATGGTTATAGACTAGATTATTTTTCTAATAACCTAATTCCCTATAACCATGGCTCTGATACCAATCTGTAACACCCCAACCGATGGCGGAAACATCGGGATGTCACGTATTGATGATTGTTCAGTAGCACATGGTAAATAATAAGTTTCAATAAATGATTTAAATGAACTACATACAATTGTTCTAAAAATTTGTACATCAAAATGAAAAATACTAGCTACGCATCTTCAAGCATTAATTCTAATCTTCGAATAAGCCATAACCTGAAACATGTTAAGTTTGAAAATATTTTGGGTCAACAAAAGTTGGTGAGAATTACATAGCTTTGAATGTTGAATAAAATTTGTACAATTCGAGTGTCATGGCATGTCTAGTCCATATGTAAAAACAAAACAATCGGGTAAATCGAGTGCATAATCAAACCTTGTGACTAGAATATTGTGGTCCATCCCATACGCTCATGGTTCACTCGATTATGTTATAAATTCGATAACAATCACCCACTCTACCTATGTAGGAGGTACACGTATCCGGGTGGGATTGTCAGTCCAATAGATCTATCATTGTATACCGTCGGCTGATCAATGTTAATGATTATTCTAGAATATTGTGCTTACCCTAGTAATGTTTAAGACATAATGCAACATAGAATAACACATAGACAGTTGTGATTGAATTGTAAATTGAATGTTGTAACATGTTTCACCCCAAAAAAAATAGTGAATGGAAAAGGGGCTATGTAAACTCACCTTAGGTGCTTAATGAGTTCGTGAGTTTTCTTGAGCGTGCAAACACTTAGTAATAATGCCTTGGAAAACTCAGAAGTAGCTAGAGGAGATAATGATGGATGAAAACTTTAGTATGTGGGAGATGGGATGATAATGTTTTTTTTTTTTGAATGTTATAAAGAGTTAAATGGTAGGCTATTGTATTTATAGTGTAGAAATTGGAGTTGTAATTAGGGACTACTTTGACTAGGCTAGAATTTAGGAACAACTTTGACTTGACTAGAAGACCATATTTACTAACACTTTGACTTGACTAGGAGACCATATTTACTAACACTTTGACTTGACTTGACTAAGAGACTACGTTTGACTTTCCAGGTTTGACTAAGGGACCTTGAAAGGGTTTAAGTTTAATTGGTTTTAATTAACATCACAAAACACCAAATGGTGTAGTGGTTTGTGTGGTGTGGTTAAGGTTTAGCCCGCCAGGGACTCGGGTTCGAATCCTGGCTCAGGCAAACATTTTTTTTAACGTTTTTAAATCAGAATTTTTAATAAAATCCAATTTAATATTGATTATAAGTCATTATTTAAACAAAAAAAATTAATAAAATGGATGGGAAAGATAATGTAAACATGAATCAGATGAATAAACGAGGGAATTCTATATATATATAAAAAAAATTGTGTGATGTTACATTCTTGAACTTTAATCATTTTGATTTGCTCTTTGCTGGAGTCATAGAAAAGTTTTGTGAACCATATTAATTGACCAACGGGAAGGCTGAGCGACGGCGACAACCTTTGGTAGCATTACCCTGTTGGGGGTGTGCCTTTTTGGTGGGTTGAGCAATTGATGATATCAACGGTGGAGGCTAACGGCAGTTAATGATTTTATTTATGTCAATTGTTTATTCACATATAAACACAGAGAGATGGAAAGATAGAGAGATGAGAATACAACTACGGCGAATTCAAGTGATTCCGTGTTTGTTGATATAAAGGCTTGATTTAATTTGAGTTTTACCCATGTAAACATTTAGTGGAAAATGCCTTAATTTGTATATTGAGTGGAAGTTGTTTGTCGAAATACCTCAATGAGATAAACTAATTTTCCATAACCATCAATACATTTTGTATTTTTTTATGAATTCAGTTGTACCAATACTTATTTTTATTTAAGAGTAATGGATTTAAAAAATCCCAACTATTCATTATTGACCAATAATAGTCCCAATTACGAAAATAACCACTAACGGTACTAACTTTGCAATTATTCACGGAATTTGAACGAGGGAATCGAGACGATGATATTGATATGTTCAATTGCAGAACTAAGCATGGTTCCTCGGTTGTAGGTTGATGTTCTTGTCGGGTGGGATGACCGGAACCGACTATTAAACCATCGAACCATGCTCATTTCTGCAATTGAACATACCAATATCATCATCTCGATTCCCTCTTTCAAACCCGGTGAAAAAGCGCCTAGAATTATGAGTTTCAGCTAACGGCGTTAGTGTGAGTTAACGGGGGGTCCATTGAGAGCAAAATGTCTGAAAGTTGGACCACTAGTGGTTATTTTCGTAGTTAGGACTGTTATTGACCAATAGTCAATAATTGGGATTATTTAAATCCATTACTCTTTTTATTTAGAGTTAATTGCAGTTTTCGTCCCTGTGGTTTGCCTAAACTAACAGGTTCAGCCCAGGCTTAACACCCTGAGTACCTGTGCTTTCATTTTCTAACAGTGTACATCCCTCGACCTAACGGTCGTCCATCTGCCGTTACATCACCCCCACGTGCAGCTCACGTGAGGGGTACTCTGGTCATTTAAAGTCCTTAATGAAGGGCAGTTTGGTCATTTCATCCATGGAATATGAACGTTATAATTTGAAGAAGCAATCTTCTTCTTCCCCAATTCCACTTAAAAAACCCTAATGTGTAATCCATTGTTTTACTCCAATTCGAGATCAACAATGTCCAATTGGAGCTGAAATTATCATCTACGAAATGAAAGATGGAGTGATGTTCCTCCAATTTTGCAGATTTTGTTATTTGTGTTGTACTTTGTTCATACTTTGTTAATGTAGGTGTATGCATTGAATATTGTAATGAATTTGAATTGGAATGAAATGAAAATGATTATGTTAGTTAAACATTGCATACATTTCATTCATAGCATTCATTCATAGCAACTTGTTACATCAGCATCATGTTTTGGTTGTTCATCATTTCCATTTGTTACATGTTTCACTTCCAGTGACGATCACCATTGTAACACCCCAACCGATGGCGGAAACATCGGGATGTCACGTATTGATGATTGTTCAGTAGCTCATGGTACATAATAAATTTCATTATATGATTTAAATCCATTACATACAATTGTTATACAAGAATTTGTACATCAAATTGAATAAAACTATGCACACATCTTCAAGCATTAATTCAAATCTTCAAGCAAGTAGAAACCTGAAACATGTTAAGTTGAAAATATTTTGGGTCAACAAAAGTTGGTGAGAATTACATAGGTTTTGATAATCGAATAAAATTGTTGTGCAATTCATGTGTCATGGCAATCTAGTCCATATGTGAAAAACATACTAGAAGTAAATCGAGTGCATAATCAACCAATGTGACTGTTGTATTGTGGTACATCCCATACGCTCATGGTTCACTCGTTTATATTGCAGTAACAAACACCCACGCTACCTTTGTAGGAGGCACGTATCTGGGTGGGATTGTCAGTCCAATAGATCTATCAATGTATACCGTCGGCTGATGAATGTTTATGCTAGAATTGTGCTTACCCTAGTCATGTTCAAGACATAATGCAACATAGAAATACACATAGACACATTGATGATTGAATTGCATAAATAATGTTGTAACATGTTTCACCCCAAAATGGTGGTAAATAGAAAATGGGCTATGTAAAACTCACCTTAGCAAAATGTTATATCTGTTGAAAAATTGAATAGTGGTGTTGCCCAAATGTGTCAACTATTACCCTATAATAAAGTAATAAATATGTCTAAGTCTATCTAGTCTACAAATGTATAAATTTCTAGGGCTTCGAATTTGGGGATAATTGCTCGTTTGATTAATATAAAAAATGTTTGATAATTGAGAGAATATTAGTAAATAAATAACCAAAAATCTTTTTATGAAATTTAAATTTAAGATGGTCACAATAATGTGTTTAAAGTGTAAAAATAATTTTTACAAAATTATTTTCTTTAAAATAGAATATTAATTCTATTTATAACAAATTGTCAAAATTTAACTTTAATATTTAAAAATATTAAAATTAAAGAATTATTAGTTTAAAATTTATATTTCTATTCTAAATATTCAGAAATAATTTGTATAAAATTTTGGTGCAAAAATATTAAAAATTGGATTTATTATTATTTAATTATGATTAAAACTAACAAAAATTGATTAAAAATATTAAATAAATGATTTTTCAGAATTAAAAATCATTTCAGAAAAGTTTATCATTATACAAACTCAGAATATTTTTTGTGGAAATTTATAAAATTGTTTTGATATTTTAATGGAATTTTATAAATATAATAGAATAAAATTGATTTAAATATTATATATATTAAATAAATTAATTTTTGAAAACTAAAAATTGTGGGTGAAACATTTACATCAGATTATCTAAAAATAATTTTTTTAGAATTTATAAAAGAGTTTTAATAATTAAAAATGAATTTATAAGATTATATGTATTATATATATTTATTTGTTAAAAAGGAAAAAGGAACAAAAAAGGATGCAACTGCCGGGACTCGAACCCGGGTGGCTTAGGATGAAAGCACCAGTCACAACCACTTGGTCCAGACCAGTGGTTGTGATTAGTTTCGTTTGATTTAAAATAAATACATTATACAAAATCAAGTTTATCCCCAAATTAAACTCACGAGCCCTAATTCTGCAATTGTTTGATTCACACATCAATAGCCCAATTAACCTTAGGGCTATTGATGTGTGGATGCCGATGATCAAATCCCACTAAAACAATTATACTTACAAAGTTGTTATGATGACGATTGGTCAGTCAAACCAAAAAGGTCAAAACGCGATCGTGGATCAAGAACAGTGTATAATTATGAAGAAATGGAGATTGAGAGAGATGTATTGGCGAGTTGTGATTGTCCTACAATGATCAATTTATAGTGTTATGGCCTGGGTGATCGAATTGGAAACCATTGACCATCCATTGAATGTTATACGCGTAATTGATAAATTGGGTATCAATTGACTGTTAAAAATCGTGTATCCTGGTCATGATAGGCCGGTAATCATGTAGGAATGTCAATTATAGCCTAATCACGAGTTAATGTCATTGATTAAGGCAAGTCGTGTATCACAGTTGACTTTTCAAGTCAACTGTGAAGGCTTTCAACTAATGTTATAATTATAATGCGTCTGGTTTGAAACAAGTATGAAAGCTAGATCAACTGGTTAGTGTGTGTGTGTGTGTTGTGGTGACTCGGCTGAAGGCTCGGGTTCGAATCCCGGCCTCAGCGTTTTTGTTTTTCCTTATTTTTTTTAACAGGTATCAAGGATGGGGTTGGGCCGGGCCTGATGGACAAAGGAGTTGGGCCAGTCTGTGGGCTCAGATCCTAGGGCTTAGGGAGTGGGTTTGGTTTGTTTTAAAGGTTTAGATTAAAATGTGGGTATTTTTATTATTGTGATTATTATCATTATTATTATTATTATTATAACTTTTATATATATATATATATATATATATATATATATATATATATGTATGAATAATTATCATTGTATTAGGGTTCTAAATATCACCAAAAATAATAATAATAAAACTTGTCATTTTAATCCGTAACGTACAATTATTTAAGGCGAAATGTTACAATCATCAGAGCATGAATCAGACCGACGCTCATCTTCATACGGGTCGTGGTACCACTCATCATCAGAGTCTGCATAATCCCAGGCTTTTTTCAAAATCTCAGGATCATAATCGTCGTATGGATTAGCTTCTTCCTGTTCCGTTTTTGTCTTTCCTTCATGATCATGTTCATCATCAGCAGCATCTTGTTGATTATGAATCACTGGCTCTTCAAACTGATTCAACTGCACATCACTCTCATCAGCAGCATGTTTTGGTTGTTCATCAATTATTGGATCATCTTCATCATCAGTAGCATGTTGTGGTTGTTGATCTTGTTGTTGTTGATCTTGATCATCAACAACATCTTGTTCCTTTGGATCTTGATCACTAGCAGCATGTTCATGTTGAGTGTATTTGGTTTTTAGCCTTTTGTTTTTTGTGTTTTTTTATCCATCATACTAATTCGATTGTATGGTCATTTGGTCCCTTTTTGTGCTCTATTTATAGTGAATATGTATGGCCGTTAGAAATGACATTCTATTCATGATCATATTGACCCATTTGACAACCAAACTGCTCAAACCTAAACCATTCAACTGATCCAACATCTTAACAAACTGACCCATTTGACTTAAACCTATGAAAACCATCTTGTTTTCATAGGCCGCAACCATTAACAAACTGACCCATTTGACTTAAACCTATGACCCATTTGACAACCTTTAACAAACTGACCCATTTGACTTATACTCTCTGTTGTTCATTAACCTTGTGACTGTTTCATTCCTTTTATTACAATAACAATATGACCCTGCACAACCATTATGACCCTGCACAACCATTGTAATGACTGATTCACTAACATATGACTCATACACAATAACATTAACATACAATCATTCACAATAACAATATGACCCTACACAACCATTGTAATGACTGATTCACTAACATATGACTCATACACAATGTAACGACCCAGCCTGACGTGGCCGGGTCATCGGGTCGGGTTATCGGAGTTACGCAGCGGACTTCCGGATATTGACAGTCTTGACTCTTCCAGGATCCACGTCATCTTATCTGTTGGGTTACCTGAACACAGGCCAAAAATAGTTTCTGTCAACATAAAGTTGGTGAGGTCGTGTATTTTATAAATTGAATGGCCAGTTCATTTGTTTATAATTCTTTTAATAAAACATGCTTTACTATTCTAATTCTGGAGGGGGAAATATATTCTATTATACCAATTCGATTAAATTGTACCGATTATCTGTCAATCTATTATATTCTATTAGTTGCCATTCCTATCGATGGTACCACTCTGTTTGTGGTAAATCTTACTTATTCCTACCCTCTACTCGGGTAAGATTGGTTATTATCCTCTAGTTGGACAATAAAGGAAATGGCGAGATACCGGTCAGTACTGTCCTTGTCGTTTCTATTATCCCCTTTCTATAACTTCTATTAGTAATCATTCTATTATGTAAAGCATTTCTATATTTTCTAATAAATGACATGTGTTTCCCCTAAAACGTTTAATAAAACAATAAAAGAGGGGAGTTCACGATACTCACAGGTTTGCATAATCTTCTATAGTCTCTTTTATTACAATTATATGTCAAATATATATATTGATACGTTTTACGCGTGGGACTCGTTAGATTGTATTATTTAGGATAGATATCGTATATACAATTTATATATATATAGAGTTCGGTATATATTAGATAGTCCTAAACCCGGGTTTATTATTGACACGACACGGACATCCTAAAATCTAGCTGGCCATTACAGCTTGGCACTCATAAGCTGGCCATTACAGCTTGGCACTCGTAGCTAATAAAAGAATAGAAAATATTATGATTACCCCGAGTCTAGTATATCTTTTATATATCAAATCTTATATATATAAACGTATATATTCTATATATGATTATTATTCTCTTATTATTATTATCAAGTCCGTACGTTATTCGTATTATATATATAATCGTATAATTCTAATAATCCTCGTCTAGTCAATGGACCGGGTTCTATTCCGGGTGTTGACCGAGTCACCGAGTCGACGCGGTATCGGTTTAACTCTCCGATTGGATTAACGGTACCTCGCAATAATCACAGCAACAGTATTATAATCGGGTATCAACGATTAATACCAACATATTTATAACAACTGTTAAAGATTATACCTTTCGGGTTTGTAATCTGGATCATATCAAGATAGATCGGAGATTAACCGGACCACGATCGGACCACAAAGGAAGGTTCACGAGTATAATTCCAAACAGAAGGGTGATACTTAACATACAAACACACACATCAGTCGATGTGTGTGTGAGCCTGTTCACCGGACCACAGTCACCGGAGTTAACCGGATCTGAATCAGACAAGAACACACGACAGTTGGGTTACCGAATAGCTTTATAATTATAAACCCGAATAGGAAGATATTCACAGCCGAGTTCTATCAGAAAGTTATCAAGGTGCGATAACAGTCACCATGACTTGGTGACTGTTCAGATTATGAATATACAAAGAAGGTTATTGGCGTCTGATAAGCAAGGTCATGGGTTTTGGGGATCTGAAAGATTATAGGTAACCGGTTAACACAAGACCCTTTAATAATCACCGGTTCCTAATCAGAGGTTATCAATATCTGATTATAAATAGAGGTTATCGGGTGGTTATAGATGACAGTCACCAAGACCGGTGACTGTCCGGCTTGTTTACGGGACAGAGACACGAACAGGGGGTTTACCGGGTTGTTTATCAGAACAGATTAGAAGGGTTACGGTTGGGATTAGTATCGAATTGGGTTGTTGTTTGGTGATGTTTAATCGGAGAAGATGGATTCTGACCGGATTATTGTTATCGGAGCAGAACAAAGAGAGATGGGTTATAGTTATCCGGTTAACTAAAACAGAGGGATGAAAGGGGTGGTTTTATCGGATAAGAGGAGGATGGTGACTAGAAAGGAGGAGACGGCGGTGATGCGGCGGTTCCGGCGGCCAGAGGTGGTCCGGCGAAGGCTTCTTATCAGAGAAGTAATAACAACACACACTTTGTGTGTGTGTAGTTTGTCTGTTCCGAACAAGAGAAAGAGAGAAGAGAGTTTATAAACATAATTATAATAAGGGGTGTTTGGCTACAGGGATAATTGCTGGAACTCGGGCGTTTGGTAACAGGTATAGTAATAAAATAAGAAACGTTTAAATAGAAGATAAGGAGCGTTTTATCGAGATAATAAAAATCCAATAATTATTATTTATAAAATCAATTAAAACGGTTAGTCGCAAGATTCGAACTTAAATAATTTAATAAGTAATCGGGTGGTCGGATACGATCCGACCCGTTTAAGAGACCCGTAACACTTCAGGTCGTTACATTCGCCCCTCCTTAGGAAATTTCGTCCCCGAAATTTGAGTGATCTTGTATTTTACACCCTTGATCGATAAGGATGTTATAATGCAAACTTGAACACTCGTCACGAGTCATAATCAGTACTCGTGGTTTGCGAGGAAATCGATCTTTATATCCATTCACATCTACGTTTTAACCTTTCTTGCTATAGTCATGTTAATACAGATACATGAACTGTCTGTATTTCCCGGTATGACTATTAAAGGTTTTCCGTATTGATTGATATTTTTCTTTATACTACGAATATTTTTCTTATCTTATTTCTCATTAGAATAAGAAATAGATTGATTATTATTCCTATATAAAGGCGATTTGAACATACTTTGGGATTCCAATCGTTTATGTTCAAAGAGATTTACAAATCTCCAGCAAACATCGCTAGAATCTCAGATCGATACGATTTATTCATCGCTTGATATTCGGATTCCTTTACAATAATGGATTCTAGTTGGTTCTTAAGAGATAGATACGGAAGTCCCTTCATTATCATGACTTGAATGGGATTCGAGCTACTACCTCTTATGTTCGAACTTTAGAATCTGTCATTATTGTAATTCCGATTCTTAAAGAGTAGAAATGATTTCTTTAAATCATTAGATGTATCTTATCCGGAGTTTAAAGATGCCGGAAAAGACTAATTGAACTTGTTGAATTATACTGTTTCAACAGTTCCTTTTTATCATCTTGATTTACTGAAATCGATTATTAAGATTTTTCTTAAATCATCGATAATAGTCTTACTGACTATTTCATTGATGATTAACTGCATTGTATTTCGTTACATATTATTTGACTTTTCTCAGTGTATTATCGTGAATGAGGTCTTTCACAATTCTACAGTCAAATATATGTAACTTTATCTTTATAGTCTTGGAATCTCCTGGTAACAATCGTTGTTATGATTCTTTGACTTAAGATTCTAAGAATAATGCATCAATTATTCTTTCTCAAAATCATGATTATCATTCAGGTTCACTGCATGAATACTTATTGCGTTAAGTATTCCTGCAGTTATTCCTTCTTGATATCACTATTTCGGAATTCGATACACTCTCGGTTAGATATTCTATAATTTCTTTTTTTTTTTTTTATAAAATATTCTTTTATAAAATTTCTAGTCGTTTCCTTACGACTATTATTCTTATCTAATTATTATATTTCTTGGCATATCGGATGCCTTTTAAATAATATTTGGCATTTCAAATGCCTTCTCTTGATACCTGGCATTTCCTATGCCTTTCTTTTATTCAGACATATCGGATGTCTGTTCTAGATTATAATTCTTTTTATCCTTCGATTTATATTCTATTATTTATCTCTTTATATTCCTTTATATCCAAGCAAATACTGATACTATTTATAGCACACACTATAAATTCCATCACTTCTATAATATATATTTGCTTGGAATAATTCTTTTATGTATTCGATTAAAGTTTATACCTTCAGTGTCTGAAAACACTTTCCGATAAACTTATATATAGGCAATCTATCATAAGTTCTTAATCCAACTTATTATAAGCGAAGCTTATCTTGTTGGGATAATCATATAGATAGTTCTTGCCAGAACAGTGGTTTCTCAATTTATTTCTCACAAGCCATTATCCGAAATAGGAATTTCGACATGCCTTGGTCGGAGAGTTTCACTGGAAAAATGAGCATAATTCTATTCATTCTTCATTTTCACTTCGATTATACTTTGCGAATCTCTACACGATTCCGCTTGGTATCAATCGTATTTCAATATATATTCGATAAATTATTTCTTTTAATAATTCGTTGGATTCTACCATTTCCGGTTTCTGAATCCATATAAATTTATATCTATTATATTTTAAAGATTTAACAATTCCTCCATCACTTCTTGAAATTCAACTTGGTAACACTTTACCGTTTTACCAATTTGATTGTACTACAACTCGCACGTGAGTTTTTATACGAAGTGACTACAAAGATTTGTTCATAGCATCATATATCCTTATAAAGAATTCTGTGACTTGGTGACAAATGTCCGGATATACCTTCTGTAAGGGTCCAGATATCATTTGCCCCGGAGATTGCACAGAGGACATACAACTATCTTTGGTTGGCAATCAGAAATCAATATACTGATTTCTATAATTCGTAGAAATTAACCAATCGATGGTTTTATTCTGCGAACATATACTTAGTCGTATTTCACGAAGAAATTCCAACTAGATTGCCAGTTCTGTGGTCGTATTCTCCACATATAATACGCTGATGGTTCGACTATATATTTCTTCTTATTATTTCTTTTAATATGTTTATGATACAAACATACAGTGATCTCGATAAACTCCTACTCGAATGTTACTGTGCCTGTGGTATTCATAATTATGTCGCGATCATAATTACTATTCCACCTCACCTAACATTCCAGTACTTATTTATTTTAATCACAATAGGTATGTGTCCTTCACATATTAATCTGATATTATTTTCTTTATTTTCTTTTAAATTCGAAATTTATATTATTCTGGAAGGAAACAGGTTGACCTGAGTCTAACGAAATAGACTGTCAATCGTTCAAGAATTCATTCGTGTCAGAAGATATTCAATATAACAATCCAATCTTCTTAATATCCCTTGACTTGTTCGAGTCATAGGATTAAGACGGTAGTTATATTTTCGTGTAATCGAGCGAGTAAGAATTCGGTTTCGTCCGACAAATACCAGCGTATGTTGATTACGGAATTTCGAAAATAATATTTTGTCCAAATATTATTTAATTCTGGAAGGGATCGAGGAGGACCTCTAACCGAGATTTGTATATAATTACAGAGATGGATTTTGATTATAAAACGGAATATATATAATATGTATCGTTTATATTGAATAATATCGAGAAATTATATAATCGAACATAGATATAAAATTATACGGAAGAACGCTATTAATATTTATATATACGAATACGAATTGATGAATAAATCTCTATGAAAATAACATTAAATGCGATATAAAATATGTTTCGATAAAATAATACGGTCGTGGTTCTTTTATATAAAAACTTTTAGGAATAATTTTATAATAATAATACTGATTCAAGTTTCATAATAATACTTATTTTCGAAAATAATAACTATTTGAAAAGGGTCGTTGTAAAAAATTTTCATAGTGTCGGAATTCTTAAATTTTTAATAAATAAAATTCTTATTATAAATTGATAAAATAAATAAATTTCTTAAAATATCGAAATCAAAACTTTAAGATTAAACGGATAAATTTAAATA
Source organism: Ambrosia trifida (assembly GCA_028751855.1). Classification (NCBI taxonomy): domain Eukaryota; kingdom Viridiplantae; phylum Streptophyta; class Magnoliopsida; order Asterales; family Asteraceae; genus Ambrosia; species Ambrosia trifida. Next base: position 57,160,479 of record CM054122.1, on the reverse strand, counting down.
AAACCTGAGATAGATTCTGGGGTGTTTCAAAAATTATCAATACTAAAAAAATAAAATATCAACAGGTTTTCTTAATTTTATAAATTAAATAAATCGAAAATTTTGAACGGAGGGTATTTATATATTTTTACTTAGTACTGAAATCCTATAAAGATAATAATACTTTTAATAAACTTCAAGATTATACTGAAAAGATTTTAAAACCTTTTTAAATAATCGCAAAATATATTTAATCTTTAATTAAATAATTGAAATAAATTCTTTAGAAACACAATATTTATATATTTCTGGCATATTAGATTTTATAAAGACTTCGGAAATTACGATATAAAAATAATATTTCTAGAAACTCGAGCATAGGAATGCTCAAGTTAGGAGCGTATATTTGTATTTTCTTTATATATATATGTCGGAATAATCGTGAGGTTAACGATCTGAGATCAGAGATAAATAGTCACTAAGACTGGAATAATTCCATTAATTTATACGGAATTTCTGGAATATACAACGAATGATTATTAATCAACAAGTTTTTTATATAGAGTGAAATATGATTTCTAAACTCTCGTACAAGTCGATTAAATTATCGAGGAATGATTTTGTGATATAATTTCTATTTATATATATACTTCTATGATTTTTGTTATTTCTTTTATATCCGGATTTATTTTCTGATTTCTTTTACTATATCTGGTTTCTGTTCTGTATTTCTGTCTTATTTCTTTTAATGTCGTGATTTCTATTTTATATTCTTTTGTATTTCATATGGCCTTAATATCCTGTAAGATTTCCCAGAAATTAAATGTGTATGTAAATTCACAATTGTGTACAGAATTGTTAATTTACCCCACATAATCATTCTAGTAATATCCTGTAGTGGATTTGTTTTGATTTCTAATATACTGTTCTGGTGCTCACCAACTTTATAATGGTTTGGCATTTAGGTACCCAAAATTTTACCTTCTAATATTCTTTTACCCTATCCATATTTCTAATCACAATTTCTTTTAAAAGACATTTCTGGTAGATCCTGGATTAATAAATATTTCAAGACTGTCCATAAGCGCAGCTCTGATACCAACCTGTAACGACCCAGCCTGACGTGGCCGGGTCATCGGGTCGGGTTATCGGAGTTACGCAGCGGACTTCCGGATATTGACAGTCTTGACTCTTCCAGGATCCACGTCATCTTATCTGTTGGGTTACCTGAACACATGCCAAAAATAGTTTCTGTCAACATAAAGTTGGTGAGGTCGTGTATTTTATAAATTGAATGGCCAGTTCATTTGTTTATAATTCTTTTAATAAAACATGCTTTACTATTCTAATTCTGGAGGGGGAAATATATTCTATTATACCAATTCGATTAAATTGTACCGATTATCTGTCAATCTATTATATTCTATTAGTTGCCATTCCTATCGATGGTACCACTCTGTTTGTGGTAAATCTTACTTATTCCTACCCTCTACTCGGGTAAGATTGGTTATTATCCTCTAGTTGGACAATAAAGGAAATGGCGAGATACCGGTCAGTACTGTCCTTGTCGTTTCTATTATCCCCTTTCTATAACTTCTATTAGTAATCATTCTATTATGTAAAGCATTTCTATATTTTCTAATAAATGACATGTGTTTCCCCTAAAACGTTTAATAAAACAATAAAAGAGGGGAGTTCACGATACTCACAGGTTTGCATAATCTTCTATAGTCTCTTTTATTACAATTATATGTCAAATATATATATTGATACGTTTTACGCGTGGGACTCGTTAGATTGTATTATTTAGGATATATATCGTATATACAATTTATATATATATAGAGTTCGGTATATATTAGATAGTCCTAAACCCGGGTTTATTATTGACACGACACGGACATCCTAAAATCTAGCTGGCCATTACAGCTTGGCACTCATAAGCTGGCCATTACAGCTTGGCACTCGTAGCTAATAAAAGAATAGAAAATATTATGATTACCCCGAGTCTAGTATATCTTTTATATATCAAATCTTATATATATAAACGTATATATTCTATATATGATTATTATTCTCTTATTATTATTATCAAGTCCGTACGTTATTCGTATTATATATATATAATCGTATAATTCTAATAATCCTCGTCTAGTCAATGGACCGGGTTCTATTCCGGGTGTTGACCGAGTCACCGAGTCGACGCGGTATCGGTTTAACTCTCCGATTGGATTAACGGTACCTCGCAATAATCACAGCAACAGTATTATAATCGGGTATCAACGATTAATACCAACATATTTATAACAACTGTTAAAGATTATACCTTTCGGGTTTGTAATCTGGATCATATCAAGATAGATCGGAGATTAACCGGACCACGATCGGACCACAAAGGAAGGTTCACGAGTATAATTCCAAACAGAAGGGTGATACTTAACATACAAACACACACATCAGTCGATGTGTGTGTGAGCCTGTTCACCGGACCACAGTCACCGGAGTTAACCGGATCTGAATCAGACAAGAACACACGAAAGTTGGGTTACCGAATAGCTTTATAATTATAAACCCGAATAGGAAGATATTCACAGCCGAGTTCTATCAGAAAGTTATCAAGGTGCGATAACAGTCACCATGACTTGGTGACTGTTCAGATTATGAATATACAAAGAAGGTTATTGGCGTCTGATAAGCAAGGTCATGGGTTTTGGGGATCTGAAAGATTATAGGTAACCGGTTAACACAAGACCCTTTAATAATCACCGGTTCCTAATCAGAGGTTATCAATATCTGATTATAAATAGAGGTTATCGGGTGGTTATAGATGACAGTCACCAAGACCGGTGACTGTCCGGCTTGTTTACGGGACAGAGACACGAACAGGGGGTTTACCGGGTTGTTTATCAGAACAGATTAGAAGGGTTACGGTTGGGATTAGTATCGAATTGGGTTGTTGTTTGGTGATGTTTAATCGGAGAAGATGGATTCTGACCGGATTATTGTTATCGGAGCAGAACAAAGAGAGATGGGTTATAGTTATCCGGTTAACTGAAACAGAGGGATGAAAGGGGTGGTTTTATCGGATAAGAGGAGGATGGTGACTAGAAAGGAGGAGACGGCGGTGATGCGGCGGTTCCGGCGGCCAGAGGTGGTCCGGCGAAGGCTTCTTATCAGAGAAGTAATAACAACACACACTTTGTGTGTGTGTAGTTTGTCTGTTCCGAACAAGAGAAAGAGAGAAGAGAGTTTATAAACATAATTATAATAAGGGGTGTTTGGCTACAGGGATAATTGCTGGAACTCGGGCGTTTGGTAACAGGTATAGTAATAAAATAAGAAACGTTTAAATAGAAGATAAGGAGCGTTTTATCGAGATAATAAAAATCCAATAATTATTATTTATAAAATCAATTAAAACGGTTAGTCGCAAGATTCGAACTTAAATAATTTAATAAGTAATCGGGTGGTCGGATACGATCCGACCCGTTTAAGAGACCCGTAACACTTCAGGTCGTTACATTCGCCCCTCCTTAGGAAATTTCGTCCCCGAAATTTGAGTGATCTTGTATTTTACACCCTTGATCGATAAGGATGTTATAATGCAAACTTGAACACTCGTCACGAGTCATAATCAGTACTCGTGGTTTGCGAGGAAATCGATCTTTATATCCATTCACATCTACGTTTTAACCTTTCTTGCTATAGTCATGTTAATACAGATACATGAACTGTCTGTATTTCCCGGTATGACTATTAAAGGTTTTCCGTATTGATTGATATTTTTCTTTATACTACGAATATTTTTCTTATCTTATTTCTCATTAGAATGAGAAATAGATTGATTATTATTCCTATATAAAGGCGATTTGAACATACTTTGGGATTCCAATCGTTTATGTTCAAAGAGATTTACAAATCTCCAGCAAACATCGCTAGAATCTCAGATCGATACGATTTATTCATCGCTTGATATTCGGATTCCTTTACAATAATGGATTCTAGTTGGTTCTTAAGAGATAGATACGGAAGTCCCTTCATTATCATGACTTGAATGGGATCCGAGCTACTACCTCTTATGTTCGAACTTTAGAATCTGTCATTATTGTAATTCCGATTCTTAAAGAGTAGAAATGATTTCTTTAAATCATTAGATGTATCTTATCCGGAGTTTAAAGATGCCGGAAAAGACTAATTGAACTTGTTGAATTATACTGTTTCAACAGTTCCTTTTTATCATCTTGATTTACTGAAATCGATTATTAAGATTTTTCTTAAATCATCGATAATAGTCTTACTGACTATTTCATTGATGATTAACTGCATTGTATTTCGTTACATATTATTTGACTTTTCTCAGTGTATTATCGTGAATGAGGTCTTTCACAATTCTACAGTCAAATATATGTAACTTTATCTTTATAGTCTTGGAATCTCCTGGTAACAATCGTTGTTATGATTCTTTGACTTAAGATTCTAAGAATAATGCATCAATTATTCTTTCTCAAAATCATGATTATCATTCAGGTTCACTGCATGAATACTTATTGCGTTAAGTATTCCTGCAGTTATTCCTTCTTGATATCACTATTTCGGAATTCGATACACTCTCGGTTAGATATTCTATAATTTCTTTTTTTTTTTTATAAAATATTCTTTTATAAAATTTCTAGTCGTTTCCTTACGACTATTATTCTTATCTAATTATTATATTTCTTGGCATATCGGATGCCTTTTAAATAATATTTGGCATTTCAAATGCCTTCTCTTGATACCTGGCATTTCCTATGCCTTTCTTTTATTCAGACATATCGGATGTCTGTTCTAGATTATAATTCTTTTTATCCTTCGATTTATATTCTATTATTTATCTCTTTATATTCCTTTATATCCAAGCAAATACTGATACTATTTATAGCACACACTATAAATTCCATCACTTCTATAATATATATTTGCTTGGAATAATTCTTTTATGTATTCGATTAAAGTTTATACCTTCAGTGTCTGAAAACACTTTCCGATAAACTTATATATAGGCAATCTATCATAAGTTCTTAATCCAACTTATTATAAGCGAAGCTTATCTTGTTGGGATAATCATATAGATAGTTCTTGCCAGAACAGTGGTTTCTCAATTTATTTCTCACAAGCCATTATCCGAAATAGGAATTTCGACATGCCTTGGTCGGAGAGTTTCACTGGAAAAATGAGCATAATTCTATTCATTCTTCATTTTCACTTCGATTATACTTTGCGAATCTCTACACGATTCCGCTTGGTATCAATCGTATTTCAATATATATTCGATAAATTATTTCTTTTAATAATTCGTTGGATTCTACCATTTCCGGTTTCTGAATCCATATAAATTTATATCTATTATATTTTAAAGATTTAACAATTCCTCCATCACTTCTTGAAATTCAACTTGGTAACACTTTACCGTTTTACCAATTTGATTGTACTACAACTCGCACGTGAGTTTTTATACGAAGTGACTACAAAGATTTGTTCATAGCATCATATATCCTTATAAAGAATTCTGTGACTTGGTGACAAATGTCCGGATATACCTTCTGTAAGGGTCCAGATATCATTTGCCCCGGAGATTGCACAGAGGACATACAACTATCTTTGGTTGGCAATCAGAAATCAATATACTGATTTCTATAATTCGTAGAAATTAACCAATCGATGGTTTTATTCTGCGAACATATACTTAGTCGTATTTCACGAAGAAATTCCAACTAGATTGCCAGTTCTGTGGTCGTATTCTCCACATATAATACGCTGATGGTTCGACTATATATTTCTTCTTATTATTTGTGAAATTCTAATAAGGTTTTAGTAGTTCATTTGGTTTTCATATAGCCAATCAATTCATGCATTTCTTATAAGATTCCTAAAACATAAGTTTAGTATTTTGCTAGATTCTTATGCTTCTTGCTACTTCAGACGAACCTAATCCAATCTTTAAAACTCACATCTCAAACCTCTTATCCAAATTATTCGAAACAAATTATTCTATTACCTATAAATTAATGTCGTACCTTAACCCAAACCACAGCTGCCTTAATTTCTATCTAATCAACCTAAAACCTGTGTTTTTAATAACTTCGGGACGAAGTTTCTAAAAGTAGGGGAGACTGTAACATCGCGAATTCCCCCAATTTTTTTTTATAAAAAGAATGTATTGTTTTAAACAATATATGTTTTAAATACCTTAAACTAATAATTATTTGTATCTCGACACTTTTGTACGTTTTAAAAATATTTCGAGTCACTTTCGGGCTTATATAATCATATTATGAATTTAGAATAATATAGTTTTAGGGAAATAATTGCCAAAAAAAAGATTTGTGTGGACCGGGACTCGAAGCCGCGTCCACAGCCAACCAACAACAGTGACAACCAACTGAGCCAACTATCATCTTGTGTAGTATTTTAGAAGAAAATAAACTTAACACATTCCTTAAATTGATTAGTCAAAGTCTTAGTCAAACAGTCAAAGTCTTAGTCAAACAGTCAATTCATCATAAAACCTTACTTTATGGTGTTGACCAATTTTAATGGCTAATTGACTCCAAAACTAGTATAAAAACCCACTTATGACTCATTATACTTTGCACCTCTAAATCGATTGTTTCAATCCGATTAAACTTTCCCTCATACTTTTCTTCTATAGTCTATTACTTCTACAATTGAAGCTTTGATTATAAGCTCTTGTAATTGGCAACTTTGGGGCTACACATATTTTTTTCTCGAGACTTAATACTTTGCTAAGGTGAGTTTACGTAACCATGTTTATGCAATTCTTTATACTTGCAACATTATACTTAAGCAATTCTACATACATGTCTAGTTGTAAACTTTAATGCCTCATGAATTAGACAACAACAACAGTTTCAACGAGTTTCAACGAGTTTCAACATTACATAATCATTAGCTATGGCCAAGCTGGCGATACTCAATAATAGATCTATTGGATTGACAATCCCACCCGGATACGTGTACCTCCTACATAGGTAGCGTGGGTGATTGTTATCGTTCCAACATATTATTAAGGTGAACCGTGGATGATGGGATGGACCTAAACTAGTCGGAGGTTTGATTATGTCGATTCAACATATCATGTTTATTCATGCAGACTTAAACTTACGATAGACATATGAATTGCTAAACTTTTATACTTAAACTATTTGCTTGACATGGCTTATGTATTCTCACCAACTTCTAGTTGACCCCCCCATTTTTACAACTCAACAGGAAATAATGATGCTTGAAGTCTAGAGAGTTAGCATGAGGAGACAAATTGAAGTTTATGCTTTATTTGGTTATTTGATGTATTAGAATTTCATTCAAGACTTATTATGTATTTAAAATTTTGGATATTTGCACTTTAATTAAATTTCAATTAAAACTTGAATACCATGTGCTACTGTATACTCATTTTTACGTGACACCTCGATGTTTCCGCCATCGGTTGGGGTGTTACAGTTTCCTCTATGTTTTTTTTTCCGGCTCTTTTCTTTGTTATGTTTTTTTACTATGTTTCTGTTAAAAGAGTAGTATGTTTAACGGAAGAAATCGGGTTTATGCTTTGCTAATGACAAAAGTGTAAGGCGCCGTTAGTTAAATTAATCTTTCTAAAAAAAAACCTTAATGACACCCGTTACTAGGGCTGGCAATTTCAGACACGAACACGAATACCCGACACGAACCTACACGATTTTAACAGGTACAAGTATGGCCTTAACAGGTTTTGTGTCCTAAACAGGTAGACACGAAATATACCTGTTAATTTTCGTGTCTAAACAGGTTAAATACTTGTTTACCTGTTTAGTACCCGTTAAGACATGTTAAGAATTTTTTTTTAAAAGATATAGGTTGTGGGGGTGGAGTATTAGAGTTATACGTTTTTATAGATGGAATTCTACCTTTTTAATGCTTGATGATACCCATTTAACGTGTCGGATTTGAATAACATGTTCGTGTATTATCGTATTAACCTATTATAAACAGGTATTATCGTGTCTTATCGTGTAAACTTGGTATAAATTGGTATTATCGTGTCTTATCGTGTCTAATCGTGTAAACCGGGTATAAACAGGTTCGTGTTCAGGTTTAGAAAAAAGTACATGATAAGTTATCGTGTCGTGTTCGGGTATACATGTTTCGTGTTCGTGTCTTAACAGGTTCGTGTCTTAACAGGTCGGGTATACACGATTTGCCAGCCCTACCCGTTACATCACTAAACCAATTCGCTGGTCCCTTTAAAAAACCGTAAGCTCCATTTGTGGTTGAATTATAAAAAATATAAGTTTTAAAATCCCAAAATTTTAAATTGCAGGCCAAACCCAACAAGAATCAGCAGATCTACTTCTCCTCTTCTTCACTCCCAACCAATTTCTAGGGTTTTACCTTCATTCACTGCAATCCAATCCAACTCAATCAATCTGTTTCCTTTACCCAATTCATAAAATTAGCACCAACAATGCAGAGCTCACCAGACGCCATACTAGACTGGCTACAAAAAGAGATGGGTTACAGACCTTTAGGACCATACATAGCATCAACCAAGGCCTCGATGCCGTCACCCGATGCGATTCGGAGAGTCTGCAGAGGGAATATGATACCCATTTGGAATTTTTTAATAAAGAGGGTGAAATCAGAGAAGACAGTGGAGGGAATTAGGAGGAATATTATGGTTCATGGGGAGAAGGATAATGTGGGTGAGGAAGTGGGGAGGAGGGTGGGGAGGAAGAGGGAGAAGGCGGGTTCGGGTTCGGGTTTGGGTTTGGGGGATGGGGGGAATAGGGAAGTGGCTTTGCAGGAGAGGGAAGTGGCAGAGAAGGAGGTGGAGAGGTTGAGGCATATGGTGAGGAGGAAGAGGAAGGAGTTGAAGGCGAGGATGTTGGAGGTGTCGAGGGAAGAGGCGGAGAGGAAACGGATGATGGATGAACGGTCGAATTACAGGTTTTTGTGTTTGGAATTTGAATGTTTTGAATTGTGTGTTTTGTTTGGTTTTTAGGTGTATGATATTAGGAATTTGAATCTTTAGTGCTGGATTTAGTTGTTTAATATTGTGTTGTTAGGGTTTAGTTGTGTTTAGCTCGCGTGCCAAAGATGGAGATTTATGTTTGAAATTTGAATGTTCTGAATTATGTATTTTGTTTGGCTTTTAGGTATATCCGTATATGATCTCAGGAGTTTGAATCCTTAATGTTGAATACTTAAATTTAGTTGTGCTTAGCCTGCGTAACCAAGATGGTGACTTATGTTTGAAATTACACGCCCCGGTTGCAGTGTGTGCATATAATGTATATATGTGTGGGCCCTAGGTGCCCAAAGTGAAATTGCACTAATTTTAACGTCATTTTACTAGTTTCGTGAAAATAACGTTAGAAGCGGCGGACAGTTAATCACCGCATCATGTGGTGGCGTTGATACCCGAAAGACGAGGGCTACATGCACTAATCAGCCTCTGTCACGAATGTTGAGTGTTATGTACCTTATGTTAAAGGCTTGATGCAAAACTACTATCGATCCAGGGGTCTCACTCGTAGCAGCCTCTCTATTTATATGGGGTAGAGGTAAGGTTGTCTACATCTTACCCTCCTTAAGGCTCAGACCAGTCAGACCCTACCGTAGCTTTGCTATTTGTGGGATATACTGAGTATGATGATAAAGTTTGGCTTTTAGGTATATAATATATTGTCTCAGTAATTTGAATCTCTAATGTTAAATATAGTAATTTGATATTGCATTGTTACGGTTTAGTTGTTTTTAGCCTGACCGCCCAACATAGGTAGTCTCAATAATTTGAATTACAAGTTTCTAAATCATGCATATCTTTTGGTTCCAAATTTGTTGATTAAAGCTAAAGATAGTTAGACAATTTACGTTTAAGTAGGTTTCAGTAGGATCATAACATGCTGTGATGCTTAGCGCAGGCATAAGCAAGTGATGTTGGATGCATATGATCAACAGTGTGATGAAGCAGCAAGAATATTTTTGGAATATCATAAGCGTCTTAGATCCTATGTTAATCAAGTCAAAGATGCTCAAAGAGTAGACAAAGAGTCTTCAAATGAAGTAGTAACTAGTTTCCAAATGGACAATGAAAAACGAGATGTTTATTCGACTGTTAAAGGGTCAAAGCCCGCAGATGACGTAATTCTTATTGAAACAAGTAGGGAAAGAAATATCCGGAAGGCGTGTGAATCACTTGCATTACATATGATTGAAAGGATTCAGAATTCGTTTCCTGCGTATGAAGGAATCGGTATCCATTCAAACCCTCAAATAGAAGCTGGAAGGTTAGGTGTTGATGTTGATGGAGATTTACCTGATGATGTGCGTGATGTTATTCGTGATTGTCTTAAAAGTCCTAATCAGTTGCTTTTTGCTATAACCACTTACACTCAGAGGTTGAAATCTTTAGTCTCTAAAGAAATTGAGAAAATTGACGTCAGAGCTGATGCGGATATGCTAAGGTATATTTAATAAAAAATGCCCGGTATTATAGGATTTTGACAATAATTTCAATTTGATGGCGTTTTGTATGCTCACGACTTCATTCAGGTACAAGTATGAAAATAACAGAGTAATGCATGATTCTTCTCCTGATGTAAATTCGCCATTGCCCTTTCAACTATACGGTAATGGAAAAAGTGGGATGGATATGCCTTCAAGAGGAACCCAAAATCAACTTCTGGAACGACAGGTATACTCTTTACTTTCTGTCCTTAACAAAGTTGTCGTTTCTGGCTTGAATTCCCATGTTTTTATTATATTACAATGCAATCGCTCCATGATCTTCTTTCCTGTGCCACTTCTGTAAGTGTTGTTTTGTCTATGAAACATGTCCGTAAGTGTTTTATTTTTGCTTACAGAAAGCACATGTTCAGCAATTTATTGCTACTGAAGATGAACTCAACAAGGCTGCAGAGGCTAGAAGCACATGCCAAAAGCTTTTAAAGCGCTTGTATGGAAGTGTTGACTTTGACCCTTCACACCCTCTTGGTGTTGGTGGGACCTCACAGACTATGAGTAGTCTCAGACAGCTAGAGGTAATATTGTATTTGTCGGTCAAATCAGGCTGAATTGACCCGCTAACATTATTTTTGTCCTTTTTCGCTCATGAATGATCTTTTATTGGTTCAGCTGGATGTTTGGACTAAGGAAAGAGAAGCTGCCGGATTAAAGGCCAGCTTGACAACCTTAATCTCTGAAGTTCAACGTTTAAACATGTTGTGTGAAGAGAGAAGGGAAGCTGAAGATTCTTTAAAGAAAAAATGGAAGAAAATTGAAGAGTTCGATGCTCGAAGATTGGAACTCAAGTCCATCTATAGTGCTTTACTTAAAGCAAACATGGTAAGATGGTATTTTTATAATAAGCAGAAACAGTCGATCTATAACTAATACGTGTTCGCCTTTCAAAATGTAGGATGCTGCTGCGTTCTGGAGGCAGCAACCCTTAGCTGCTAGAGAGTATGCATCAAGTACCATTATTCCAGCATGCAATGTTCTTATTGACCTATCAAATAATGCAAAAGATCTTATTGATAAGGAAGTTTCCGCCTTTTATCGAAGTCCAGATAATAGCCTTTACATGCTTCCGTCAACCCCACAGGTTTGTTGATGTGTAAAATGTCGAGAATTTTTATTATTATTATTATTATTATTAATCTTAATCAAGTCTTCAATACCAGGCGCTTTTGGAGTCTATGGGTCCCTCTGGTTCAAGTGGACTTGACGCAGTTGCTGCTGCTGAAAAGAGTGCAACCCTTTTGACTGCAAGAGCCGGTGCAAGAGACCCATCCGCAATTCCTTCCATTTGCCGTGTTTCTGCAGCCCTTCAGTATCCTGCAGGTGCGTTTGATATTGCAATATTTACACACAGTTAAATCATAAAAAGGTTTTTGTTCTGCTCACCAGTGTTTTCGTCAACTTTTATATGATTGTTTTGATGTTTATTTAACTAGGGTTGGAAGGTTCAGATGCGGGGTTAGCCTCAGTGCTGGAATCAATGGAATTTTGTTTAAAATTGAGGGGTTCTGAAGCTTGTGTGTTAGAGGACTTAGCAAAGGCAATTAATTTGGTTCATATCCGGAGGAATCTTGTTGAAAGCGGTCACGCATTATTAAATCATGCCTATCATGCTCAACAAGAATATGAAAGGTACCTTGTAGACGACTAACATGTTTATTTGAAATAGATTGAATATTGACAACAAATATGAACATGGATCAAACAGAGACATATTAATATATTATATAGCTAATGGATCAACTTGGGTATAAGTATAACCGTAACTCTTAAGTAAAAGGGAAACTCATCAAACTATTAAAGGATGCCCAACCCGACCTCTTTTGAGGCGGCCTAAAAATTACTTTATAAAATTTCAAACTATTTTGCCTCATTATGCGACGGACCACTCATTTCTGCTTCATTTAGCATATGTGCATGCCTTCTCTTTTTCTGCGCATCATTTCATTGAGGCTTGTATCTATTGCAGGACAACAAGTTACTGTTTAGATCTGGCTTCTGAACAAGAAAAAACAATCAATGAAAATTGGTTGCCCGAGTTAAGAAATGGAGTTGTGAATGCTCAGAAGAGTCTTGATGATTGCAAATACGTCACAGGGTTGGTAAGTAATTTCTTCAGGCATCATAAGATTATCTGTTAATTGATTTAGATACATTTATGATTTATTTATAATTATAGTTTCATATATAACATAGTATATGTGTTGGTTAGTTTTTTTAATCATAATTTAATATGTAATAATGATTATTATTATTATATATATTAAATGAAAGTTATATAATTAATAGGCTCGTTTAGGCTCACTAGCCGGCTCGAGCTCGATAGTGAAAGCTCGGGCTCGGGCTTGTCAATTAAACAATCTTAGTTTTAAGCTCAAGCTCGGTTTGGAGCTCGACTAGATTTGAGCTTTTAAACGGGTGGGTTGGGTATAGTGTCCAAACAGGTCTGGGTCTTAACAGATTGTTTTTTGTTTTTTGGGAACAGCTTGAAGAATGGTGGGAGCAACCAGCGTCAACGGTTGTTGACTGGGTAACTGTGGACGGTCAAAACGTGTTGGCCTGGAATAATCATGTGAAACAACTCCTTGCCTTTTATGACAAGGAACTTTTGTGACCACACACACACACTCTTAATTCAGGTATGCACTTGAAGATTACAGCTGCTGATTGATTATGGATAAAATGCTTCTTAATGCATGGAATTATAATCTTAACTACTTTGTATAGATGTTGCTTGCTGTGCAAGTATTCTTGTATGATAATGTAGTTTATTGTGAGCGGTCTTCTCTCGTGTTACTATTGTTATATTATATATAGCCAACATTATCGTTTGCGTAATTGAAGGTTTGTTTGTATTTAGTTCACTTGTGTGACTTGTAATGTGTCATCTGTTTTTGCTTGAACATGAAATGTAAACAGTTTAAAATCTTTCATTCTTGAGTCTGTTAGCTATGGATTAAACCTCAAAATACCGGTATAGCTGGCCTTTGCTTGAGCTATGTATATGTATGTGTGCGCGCACGCTCGTGTAGTCAGCACATGTAACACATTGCCTTAATCTACATGTGCCCATGAAAAACCAAGTGATAAGCGCGAGCGACACGAAGCACAAATCTGATATGCTATTTTCATGACATAATGTGTATCAATTACAAAGTATTAATTTTTGAAAACGTCGACTCCAACAAACCTGCCAACACCGATCCTCCAACTCTCGTCGCAAAAGATCTAGGATGTTGGTTTTAGTTTTGTATTGAAAACGTTGAGGGTTATCACCAAGGTGATGAGGTTATTTATATAAACATGCAGCAACGGGTACTGGTGGATCTGTTGTTGGTAATGGACCCGACCAACAGGGGCGGACATACTTCAAGAGCAGGGGTTGCGGACGTTGCGGCTCAACTTCGCGCGCGTAGTGGAAAATTTGGTTTTTTTTTTTTTACGAAATTTGGAAAACGTTGCTACTAAAATGAAAAAAATGAAAAATGTTACTACTGATTTTGTGGCCTAGATCCGCCACTGCCGACCAAAATCTTATCTTCAAGATCAGTAACGGATTATTGAGGACTGAAAATTCTGAGCGGGAATCCAATCCAAAATGATATCCAAAAAACAACGGCGAATTATTGACGTAACTCCTCTTAAAAAACTATTCACAAAAGTTGTTCCCATAATATGTTGGTGCATTTCAATGTATTGCCGACACGCTTCTCTAGGTATTTGGTTCCTTTGGAGTTCTCTCGGCGAATACCAACGATTTATGAACGTTGGTAATTTTTTTGTCGTAGTTTTTTTTTTTTTTTTTTTTTTTTTTTTTTTTAGAGATGGTATTGTGAAGATGTTTACTGAATATTTCTTCTATGCTAATATGCTCTACTTATAAGTGTTAAAGAAGGTTGAAGAAAACATTTACGAGAGATTACCTAAAGTAAAGTATTAAGATATGTAATCGTGTATAATATGATTTGTATATTGTGGGTGAACTTGGACGTTCATATGCACAAAGTTTGTTTCCTATACATAGTAAATAATCATGAACAACATGGTAAAACAAATTAGAAAAGGGAAAATCATCAAAATAGCTCCATTAACCAATAAAGTTAAGAAATAACCTTGACTTTTTTGAATTATTAATATAGCCTTGATTTTTCGTCGCATGTGTCACATGGCGCAACACATTACACTCCTACACCATCTTCCCTATTCAATTTTGCTCTTGTGCCAACCCTTCATCTCGTTCGCCAAACCCTTCACCTCCTGTGTCGGACCATCTTCTCCTGCGGTAAACCCTTCACCTCATGCACCTCGCCATCATCTCCTGCACCATTCTCTCAAATGCCACCATTTCTCCTGTGCCAAAAGGACACGTGCCTATCTCTGAATAAGTGGTAATTTAACAATTTTCATGACTATTTTAATATTATTTTAGTCAACAAGGCTATTTTGGTGATTTTTCCGTTAGAAAATATTCTACATCATTTTTTTTCCTCAAAACAATATAGAAAAATGCAATCCGTTATTTTTGTGTGACGCTTTCATAAACGATATCAACTCTTTCTCATGAAAACACTCGTTGAGTGTCGCACTGACGCTTCTCTATTCTCTCGTTAGTCCACATATGTTCTATATTCTCTTGTTAGTCCACATATATATATGTAACACGTGAAAGAGATTAATGTGGCGAGGTAATGTGAGTTTTCCAGTTACAAGATCTCATAGTTAAATAGAATGACATTATGGTGTTTGATTAATCTTTTTACATGTTCAAACTCTTGCCATGAACTCTCTCGACGACCGATATAATAAATTAAATCGAAATCCATCCGGTTCATCGTCATACTTATATTTGGCCACCCATCATGGCACTTTTAGAAAGATAAAAGAAAGAAATCGCAAGCATAGAGTAGATATAATTAAAATGCTTTCTGATATATTTCATTCTCAACCACTACCATAGTAGTATACAAAATCAGGTTATACCATAATCAACAAACAAAAAAATGC
Organism: Ambrosia trifida; assembly: GCA_028751855.1. NCBI lineage: Eukaryota > Viridiplantae > Streptophyta > Magnoliopsida > Asterales > Asteraceae > Ambrosia > Ambrosia trifida. The sequence continues at coordinate 57,144,942 of CM054122.1, read as the reverse complement.
CTAAACTATGCTTCCTCGCGTCAAAGATATATTTGGCGCCAGAGACGATAAGGAATCCAACTTTTCACTCCAAAAAACCGATGAAAATCAGATAACATAGAAGAGAAAAAAATGAAGACTAATTAAGAGACAGCAGAATTAGCAACGGAATGAGCCCAAAATCTTAATAAACCTTTCATCTCCACATCATTTCTACAATCCATTATCATCAACGCTATCATTTCATCGCTTGGTTTTGATTCCAACACCTTATAACATTTACGCGTAGTGTCACACGCCATTGGCGTGTTGCTAGTGAGAATCTGGTGTTTGTACCAGTATGAGTCTAGGAGCATGCATATGTTTTCTTCACTTGTAGTCATTTTGGTGGAGGATTGATGAGATTCGTTGAATGTTGTGTGTTAAGTGAAATATGTTCATATCTTCTTATTTATAAGTTATTATGATCTAACTAGTGAACTACACCTCTTGGAAGTTTCATTTGGTTGGGAAATTTGAGGAAAATGGTTACATCTAGGAATTTTCATTTGTATTGATAAAAGATGCAAATATTTAAAAAAAAAAATATATTAAAGGAAAGTAGGAAGAAGACAGGATTATACTGGCAAAATAAGATGTCAAGCTGTCAACAAACAATCGGTGTATATTTTATTTATGAGTTATACACAAAAATGGATAGGGAAAATGGCCAAAATAGCCCGTTGATCGTGCGTTTTGCATAAATGGCCCTCTCTCGGCTTTTTGGAGAGACCGGTCACGGTTTCCAAAACGACTGAATCGTCTTCCGAGAGCCTTTGGTTTCCAACCAGTAGGAACCCAACACGTGGCGTTTACGATCCCGATGTCTGCCACCCGTCTCCCGTGGGGCCCTTGAGACCTGTCAGGGCCGCAAAGCCGTCTCCGGTGGGGTCCCTGAGACGTTTCACCAACGGCTCAATGGAAGCCGTCTTCGGCTCGGCTTAATCGAATCCGTTTTGGCTGAACCGTCTCCAGCCATTAATAAATTTTTTTTTTTCAAATTTAGTTTGGGTATAAATATGTAGGTTTGTTTGAAAAAAAAAGCACATTTATCTTTCTTTCCACTATCATCTCCTTCAATTAATCAAAGCCTAAATGTTTTACCAAATCAAACAAAATCTTCTCAAATATTCAAAGGAAACATATCTTCTAAAATATTCAACACGGTTCAAGGCATATATCTTTTTGATTATTCGACGTGTTTTTGAGTTTCAGTAAACCTGAATATTTTTTCGGTTAAAATTATGCCACTTTTTAAACCTAAGCCTTTGGGATTTATCTAATCCCATTCAATGGAAAGTTTCTGCTCCTCTCCCCGCTTACCTAATTTATCATCATCAACATCCACACCCCTTTCACCCGTTTTCTTTGTTCTTGAGTTGATGTCCAATCACTTGGGAAGACATTTGGAGCGAAAGGTTGAAGTGATAGATAGGTTTCGGTCGAAGTTAGTGAGAAGTAAAGCGAAAAAGGCTTCGGTTGGATTGTTGTTACATCTACATAATACTACTTGGATTGTTGATGCATCTACACGTGGGTTAACCCGTGTAATTTGCATCTACGATTTGGTAGTCTATTTTATTGGCAAGTTCATCCTCTTCCTAAATCTCTATCATGATTTCTGGATCATCCGTCTTTTACATGTACAAGACGGTCGGATGTGATATTTAGGAGAGTTTGTTCTTTGTCTTGTCTGGACCGTTGGTAAGCATCTTTCTGTACATATATTTATGTATTAAGGATGACGAAGATGAGACTGGACAGTGGGTATAAAGCACACTGGGAAAATATATCTTGGCGGTCCAAGCAACGGAAATGTCTCGGTGTTCGACATGAGACTGACAGTGGGTATAAAGCACACTGGGAATTAATGTCTCGGCGGTCCAAGCAACGGAAATGTCTAGGTGTTCGACGTGTTGAACGACTTCGTGAATTATTATTGTTTGTCTATTGTAATTGTTATAATAGTTTAGTTGTTGTATTTTTATGGGATCCCTATTATTATTTGTTTAAATCATTATTTGTTTAAGGTCATGTGTTCTCTACTTTTTGGGGTTACGGTTTTATAAATTTAAACAAAACAATCCCTTTAAACAATATAAACTTAACATAAACATTTTATTAAAACGTAAATAAAAGGAACATTAAAAGTAAAAAATAAATAAAAAAACTAATCCAAAGCCCCGGGGACATCACGAATCATCTGCCACGCCGACAAATGAGTAAAGGGTGGTCGGCCCGAAAACTCGTGCTCAATCTTGGCATGTTCAACTTTTTCATGGTCCGCAGTCTCTTGTGGGAGTTCACGGACAGCGGTTTGATAGAACCCCTCGAAGTGACGGCACTTGTTTTGCAAGTCCGTCCACTTCCGGTTGAGAGACTCGGTTGACCTGCTTGAACCTCCAACCAAAATTTTGAACTCGTTGAGCACGAGTGGCCAAATGGACCCTCGACGTGGTGGGTTTTCTTTAACAGTCTTCCAAGCGGTGCACAGGGCAATTTCTTCTTCTTCCGTCCATGGTTTGGGTGCCATTGTGATTTTGGGTTTGGTTTTCTTTTCAGTGACGGTTTGCTGACGGTCTGTAAAAGGCAACCGTCTATTGGCTTTATATAGGAGGGATATATGCGGGTGGGTCAACCATTCAATAGGAAATGTCAAAAGATTTCATAGTAAAAATTAAAACACTTTATAAAACACTAAATAAATTAAAACACTTTATTAATAATAAAAATTACATTAAAAAAACATTACATAAAATTATTTTTAATAAAACCTAAATATAAATATAATCACGTAACAAATGCCACGCGGAAACATATCCGAAGTCTTCGTCGTAGTCCAACAAGTAGTCGATTTTCGCCAATTCAATGAGCCCTTCCTCGGACTCGTTTGGCGACTCCTCTTTGTTGGAGTTGAAGAACCCTTCGAATACGGTGCACTCCGCTTTGACGTTGTGAAACTTTTCCGTAACATCTTTGGTCGTACGGTTTGTCTGACCACCGACAAGTGTTTGAAACTCGGAAAATACTCTACTCCAAAATGGAGTTGCACGAATTTCTTGACTAGTGTCCGGAACTTGGGTGTTTTCGGTTACATTTCGCCATGCCAATGTAACCCCAAGGATCTCCTCGTCCGTCCATGAAGACATTTTAGTTGGTTTGATTGATGTTTTGTAAGAAGAATGTGTGATGTAGTGAAGAATTTGTTAATTTGGTGGGTATTTATAGTGTGAAATAATTTAATTAAATTGTTAATGTGGTAAATAAATATTAAATGTAATTAATATGGTAGGTAAAAATAAATAAGCACATTTAAAAAAATAAATAAACTTCCAAAATAAGCACATTTTATTAAGAATCATTTGGACGTGGTAAGCACCTCCAGAAATACATTTTTTCAGCCATGAATCGTCTGTAAGACGAACATGTTTGTTTTAGATCACCGTTCGTAGTAATTGGTTTATCAGTAACCAAATGCTCCATCAGCATACAAAGATATACCGCTTCATTACCAGACAGGGAGTTATGTGGTACAATATAGTCTTCGTTAAGATTGAAAGTTATACATTTTTCTGGATTACCTGTCTTCTTCCAGAATCTTATGTTCACTAGTAAAGCTCCTAAATAAACTTGTATCTTCGTCAGCTTTGGGTGAACAATGGTTCTGTATTTGTCTCCGATACAAAGGTCTTCACAAGCATACATAACAAGTTCTTGTGTCACCAACTCTAGTCGCACGAGTAACCATTCCCTATTTTCAAGCTGAATGGGGGAAAAAAACAAAATCAACGTCGAAAAATGAAGGAAACGGTTTGAATTTGCCATTGCAATAGTTGGCCAAGTTTTTTGGAACAGATTCTAATAACGAATTATAAAATTCTGGTGGAAGAATTGTCCACCGCATATTTAGCGAAGCATTTTTTTGTAGCTTTATACTCCTCCAGTTCATCAGTCTTCCAACCCATCCTTCAACATGCTGAAAAATAATTGAATCACAATTTAAGTAAAAAAAATTAAAAAAAAAACATTAAAATTTAAGTTTTTACTGTTGGTGTGAGGTAGCCGTTAGAACGATAGCCCAACAAAATTCCCCAAAAATTTTTGTCAAGCTCAATACTTCTTGAAAAAACAGCAGAATATCAAAACGGTGCATTGCCTTTATTGTAGAAGTCAACAACATCAGTTGCCCAATTATCATTTTCATCGTCCGGTATAGCCCATTTGCCGATAATGTGTCCGTGTAAGCTTTGTCGATTACTGACAAATTCTCTTTCTCTGGTAATTACAGGTTCCTTTGGACGCCTCCATTTTTTTAGTATCCAACTCGCGGAATGTTTCTGTGGTTGAGAAAAGTATTCTTCTGGAGCTAAATTTTTATCACGGCCGTCAGACATGTTTTCTTTACCGAAACTTCGCCAACAACGTTTTTTAACGACAAAGTATTTAACATTACAACTACTTATATAAAGATGATTTTAAATATAAATTACTTTATTTAAATTTTTACTTTTTCGTTTTTTAAATGTTTAATTAATCAGGGGCCCACAAAAAGCCGTCTCGGGAACCGTCTGACAGGCAATGGGAACCGTCTCCTGGGGAACCGACTGAGAGGCTTTGGGAATCGTCTCGTCAGACGCGTTGGGAACTGGAACCGGCTCATTCAACAGCGTCTCAGGGAACCGTCTCCTGAGACGCGTTGGGAACCGGAACCGACTCAATCAGATCGTTCCGGGTACAGTCAGCGAACCGTCTCATGAGACGGGTTGGGAACCGGAACCGGCTCAATCAGATCGTTCCAGGTACAGTCAGCGAACCGTCTCATGAGACGGGTTGGGAACCTGACCCGGCTTTGTCAGAGCGTCTTCCGAGACACTTTGGGAACCTGACCCGGCTTAGTCAGACCGTCTCCTGAGACGCTTTGGGAACCGGACCCGGCTCATGCAGCCCGGTCCCACCCTAGGGGTTTACCTTTTGGGGGTAAAAGTAAAATTTTCGGTGAAATTCTCTCCACCGAAAGACATTACGCTGACGGGAGGGCTCTTTTTCCGGTTTGCTCTTGTTTATCATCTTTTCCGGCGAAGGCGAAAGGTTTGCTAGGACTCCGGTCAAAATATCAGACGACGGTTTATAAAGGTAATATTAACGTTCCTTTTTATAGTTTTTAAAATTTTTTTCATTGAAAACGACACAAACGGGACCACACGACATATTATTGGGGAAGTGGTCCACCACGAACGGGCACACCGTCGGCCGTTAATTCTTTTTGTTTGTTTTGTTGTTGACCATTAATCGAGGTTGACCAAACCCATTTGACCATGTTTGATCCGAATGACTTTGTCGACCCGATGAACGCAAATCAAACCCTACAAGAGGAACAGTACGAAGAGTTTTTTCGGCACCCACAACCGCCGAATCCTCCTCGGAGCTTACCTCCCCCGGTAAGCGTTTACTACAATTTTTCAAGTATTTTCATCATTTTTCATTTACTTTTTTCGATGCTAAATATCTTTTATAACCTTTTTTTTAGTCTGATACCGAAATTAAAGTCCGAGGTGCTTGGGGCAAAGTAACTAAGATGAAAAAAGAATGTCCGACGCAATGGAAAGCCGTTTTAGGGAGACCGTCTTCGGTCAATTTCTGGATGTTATGAACCATCTCTGCGAAAGTAATTTGTTACTCTCTGTGGCACAACATCAGATTGAGACATGACTTCCTAGTAAAGACGGCCTTTTTTATCAGATCGGTCCAAATAGTCTTCTATTCACTCTACAACAATTTTGTTTGATAACGGGTTTAAGATTTGGCCGTCACGATGGTTGGGAACTCGTACAATCCCCAACATCGTTTAAAAGACGAATATTTGGTGAAGTGAGTAAGGTATCGTTTGAAACTCTTTGTGCTATTTTCAATGGTGACTGGAGCGGTTATGCGGTGGATGATGTTGTCCGTATTTGTATCTTGGTAATGATCGAAACGGTGTTTAAGGGTAACCAAACTTCCGGGACCGTGGATGATCTTGTGCTCGATCTAGTTGATGACTTTGAAGTGTTGAATAGGTTTCCATGGGGAAGTTATTTTTGGGAAGATTTGGTTAAAAACATCAATAACATGCACCTGATTCAAAAGCAGGGTACAAAAGGCTTCAGTTTAAAATCATATAATTGGGTTTTCAAGGTGATAGTTTTTATGAATTATTTACTTTTATTTATTAATTTTAACTAATATTTGATCAAATAAATCTAAATTTTGTTTAAAAACTTGCAGATTTGGATATATGAGATTTTTCCAGAATTTAGAAACGATAGAGATTTTTTTATTGGTGATGCAATCCCCAGAGTTCTTTCCTGGGGTCCCGGAAGAAAAATGCAGAGGCCGACCATTGATCGTATCATCACCGTAACTTCTATGGTAATCTTTTGAAATCATTTTCAACAATCTTTTTTGTATAACTAAATATAAGTGATAAAAATTGAAAAAAAATTGTTGCGCTTCAGGTTGAAGGGTTTAAGCCGTATAGATTTCTACTTCCGAATAATTCTGAGTTGCTCTGTGCCTGGTACACTGATAGCGCCCATTTTTTACGAGCACAAAAATCCTCGTCTCAAGGGTTCTTTAAAAAACCGGCCGAGTTTCATCCGTCTGCCTATGTAAATTTTGATAATACTGCAGCGGATGGTGTGGATGGTGGTTTCGATAATCAGCATACGGGTGACGGTGTGCCGGAAGTTGATCTGACGGCCAAAAAAAGAAAGTCGGAAACTGTTCCGACAACCTACACTGTCAATGATACATTAATAGAGCAATTTAAAGCGTTGATGGATGATAGGTTGGAAAACTTTTACAATAACAAGTTGAAGGGTTTATTACCTGAGGTAAAGTTGTCGTATGATTATTATTAATCCGTATTAATTTGTTGAAAAGTTTTAAATAATTTACATTTTCAAATCTTAGGTACGTAAATCCCAACCTACTGGTGTGGAAGGCCCGACCAGCTCGCATCACAATGAGAATGTTGATGAGTTTTTTAGCTCGGGTGATTGTTATAAACCAAACACCGACGGCTTAGTTAATGTTGAGGTAGTTATGTTTTCATTTATTTTTTTCCTTCATAGTTTAGCATTTAAATTCAAAATAATTGGGTTACTTTTTTCACTCTAACAGTTGAGACGGTCTCAAAGGACAACAAAGCCAGCCTCGTGTATGCTTTCCCCATTCACAACAATAAAAGGTGCAAAAAAGAAGAAGTTGAAATCAAAAGATGAAAACGAAAACATAAAACAAATAAAAAAATGGTATCCAAAACAAAAACATAAATATAGAACTTGTGCACTGTTGGGGGGAAGTATTTTCCCGAATGGCTTTTGGGAAGATCTATTCAGTGATGACTCACTCGGTTGGTTCGGTACCGAGGTAATAATTAAATATTTGTTACTTTTATTAACTATATTTAATTTAATTAATATATTTACCGCAGTTTAATATTGAATATTAATTTTTATTTATTATAGCACATATATGGTTGGACTTTACATCTTTACGACACTCTTAGAAGCTCAACCTCCCGTTGGAGCATCCTTCCTCCATATTTTGTGTTGGGTGTACTTAACCCTGATAATAAGCATGGATATACAGATTTGTTTGATGGCTCGTTCGACCCGTTTCCAAACATCGCTGATGTTGATGAGGTTGTTTTTCAAATTTAAATTATAAATTTGTTTGTTGAACATATTATGATTGATTGCTTTTAACATTTTGTTTCAAACTATTCGCGATTTAATAGGTATATGTTGTGTGTAAGACCCTAACCCGTAAACACGCGAATAATCGCTAAAACTTACGAGTTTTGGCCTTAATCAAAAATCACGATCAATTAAAACTTTTACCTTTATAACTACAATCAATTTTAAAGACTTTGATTTGATAGAGACCTTCAACTTTGCATTATTTTTTTTTCTTTTGGATATCACAAACCTATACTATGGTTTGTGCTTTAAACGACAATTTATTGCGGAAGCGTATAAGTGATCGGGTGTGTTTGGCTCTCCTCTTGACTTGATCCGTGCTCCGGAGCTCCTACCGAACGTGTACTTGGCACCATTACACAAGTAATGGTTAGTGGGGTTGCCAATACTGCATTTACTATATTAGAAATGTCGTTGCGTGTCGAAACGGAACGAACCAGGCCAAACGGCCCCATATCAAGAAAATAAACTGCTGCACTTTTGCGCAGCAGCTGTTTAGGTCGCATTTACCCATTTTAAAACTCATAATCTGACTTAGTCTTTCAAATAAGAAATGTTCTTTGTTCAAATACCTTTCCAAGCATATAAAGAACACCTCCTAACGATTTTTATATGATTTTATACGAATTTTTAAAAATCAGATTGTCTGTCGCGACCCGCCCGGGTCAGAATGTGACCCGCCCGGGTTAATCTGCTGATTTAAAACTCCGAACTTTGACCCACCCGGGTCAGTACGTGACCCGACCGGGTTGACCTGAGACTTATCATTTTTAAACTTAAGGCATGAATACTTATGCCTTCACAAGACCAACCCTTCACTATGGGCGTTTTTGAACATCCGGGACTTACCCAAGATTATTTTAGACCTACATAGATAAGTTCTATCAAGATATATATTTTACTTTTCGGTTTTGACCCATTAAAATCCACTTAGTTCGGTTTTAATTGTTTGACCCGTTAAGGCCTTTGGTTATACAAAACCTTATTTGACCTTTCAAAAAGCATAACCATCATTTTGTTAACCCATTTGACACATGTTTAACTAAAAACATCGTACGGGTTGTTTAATTATGACCCGGTTTATAGATTTAGCCTTTGATAAATCTTTAAAATTCCCAAAATACCCTCATCGGCTTATTTTTCAAACTAGTCACCCATGGGAGACTCGACTTGATTATGATCCATTATTTTCAACCCATCTACATGTTTGAAGACCTCTAAGCCTTTGCGGACTTAGCATTTTACCAATTTCATGAATTCCATATTTTAAGTCACATCTAAGCGCATTAGCACGCATTAGACACGTTTATAAAAACGACTCACCGATTTGGCACCCACGATTCATGTGGGTGATTTCCATCCCCTTTTACTCGCCCATATTCTTATTTTACACTACGGACTTACCCGGTAGCGTTAGCTCATTCCTATATTATTCGAATCATCTATATGACCCATTGGCGTCTCATACACTTTTCGTTCCAATTCATCAACCTGTGACAAATCCTCAATTTGCAATATTATTATCCGGGAACCCTAATGGTGTCATACCATCATTTGAACCGTTCATCTTACCATTTAACACTCAATTATTAAACTTTCAATTATTTGGCTCAAGTGATACTAACATCACTTGACCCATTATAACAACACTTCATTATTCGTTAGACGTCCCAACTAGTTTTAGCCATTCTCCATTGTTTTGGCGATTCTAACATTTTACAAGCTAGGATCCCATATTTTATATTCCTCTAACCACTTTTCCACCATTTTGGCGATTCTAAACCTTTACAAGCTAGAATCCCTTATTCCTTATTCCTCTTTATGATTAAACACCTATTCTTTGTTAATAACACAATTTCCATAATTGACAAATATTTACACAATCCTTTTTATTACTAAGAGACTTATTTAAGATAAGTCACTTACCTTGGCCTCATTTGCGCATTCCATGATCTGCTTATCCGTTTGATCCCTTCCTCCTCAAGCTTCCACCTAGCTTGACAAGATCAACTTCTCTATACTCAAGACAAATCAAGTTAGTCATTACTTCAATAACTAACTCATATCATGAGTTTTTGTTGGATCAGTATGCTCTTTTGTTTAAGTAAGAACTTGCTATCTTTGACACTTAAGTGTTTAGCAAGCTCTTGTATATCAGATTATAAGCACAGCGAAATGTATAAGTTAAAGCAACACTTTTTATACTTAAGAGGAGTTATTACTCCCCCTAGATGATTGAAACTAATAATGACAAGTATTTATTATGAATCTAAGCAGTAAATGAGAATTCGATACTTAGACAGATTCACAATAAATACTGAAATGGAATAGAACAGTGAAAGTGTTTGTAGGATTTTTCTATTAAAATCAATGTCTAAAATAGAAGGTTGAAGCCTCCTATTTATAGACGTTTACATACATGTATCTTGCCCAAAAAGCAAGTACAGAAACATCAGAAACAAGTTGCACAAGTTGCAACATTGAAACTAACAAATACAGCTAAAAGTAATAATAAACAATAAACTACTGATACAAAAGGCGGTGGAAAATATCTGATGCTAAGTGCTGATGAATGACAAACTACTGATGAGTAGTTTGTCTTCAGTACTTCTGAAGTGAACTTGTCTGGTTTGGACTTCAGAACTTCTGATGAAGTTTCTTCTTCAGCAATTCTCATATCTTCTCTTCATCAGTTTCTTGTGTTCTCTTAAGTACTTCTATACTTAGCCAAAATGACAGAAGTGAATTAGACTAAGGTTTCCAAAAGTGGTTTCACCAATCCTCTTTGTCCTAACAATCTCCCCCTGGATTGATGAAGCCAAAACCTTACTAATTCCTTATGATTTTCTTCTGTCTTGAACAATCTTCCATATCTCTTTGTACATGGTGTTCTTGAGCTGGTTTAACTGTCCATCAGATAGAGATCCTCTCTGTGGTTCCAGATGTTGAATTGTGAGCAGGTCTTGTGTTGACAGTTTCTTTAGATCACTGATCTTCTTGTAAGCCCTGCTTGAAAGGTCTCTTCTTGTCAATAATACTGAGTTGTTATCAGTAAGTGACCATCTGATGATAGGTACCTTTGACTTGTTAAAGTCAGAGGAATAGGGCACCAGACTTGTCCCTTGGGTTGATGATCCTGAGTGTTGGCTGTTTTCTGTTTCAGTTAACCTCAGGTGGGAGTCTCTTCCTTGTTGTTGTTGTTGCATATCAGGCATCTGAATAGTTGGGAGATGGTGTTCAGTCACTACCTTGGTATGCATCTTGTCTTTGATAGTCTTTTGTATTTGGTAGGCAAAAGTGGAAGGATCCCTGAATTGTGTTAACAAAGGTTTCTCCTCAATGTCAAAATCTGAATGAACTATTGAACTTTCTTCAAGTAGTACCATTTTGAAATCAGTTTTGACATTGTCCTCTGCTTTCTTTCTTTCTTTGAGTAGCAGGCCTTCTTGTTGATATACCAGAAGTTCTAACTACTGATCTTGAAGGATCAGCAGTTTGAAACTTCTCTGGATTTGCAGCCTTGGCAGCCTTGTATTTTCTATAAGTATCCATCAGTCTTTCTTCTGTCCATCTGGATACTGAGGCTTTTGAACCATAGCCCTCTGCTACTAATTCATCTATCATCTGGGCTCTCTTGGCCTTTCCTTCTTTGCTTGTGGCCAGTTTGTCTGCAATGATTTGTGCTCTTCTTGTTAGCTCTTGCATAGAGAGTCCCTTGAGTGTGTAGGCTTTAGTCTTGCTGTTCTTTGTGATGTAAGACATCAGTTGTTGTCTTTTGTCTTGTTCAGCAATCTCATCAAGGCTAGCCTGCCTTTGTAGTTCAGTTTCATAGGCCTGAAGTTTTTCTTCATGGCTTAGGTCTAAATCATCCCTTTCTTCCAGAGTTTTCCAGATCAGATCTTCTCTGGCCTTCTTGTTGGCTGCAACTAAGCTCTTCTCTAGTAATTTAGCTGATTGAGAGATTGGAGAAGGGTTTAGTACAGTCATTGTTGTAACTGTTGTAGTAGGCCTGATAGGATCAGATGTTGGTTGAATGGGAGCAGTTGTTCTGGAAGGGTCAGCAGTTTGAGGTTTGGAAGTGTTAACTTCTGATGGCTTGACAACTGCTGATGGTTTGTCAACTACTGAAGGATTGTCTTCAGTACTTTCTGATTCTTCATCAGAACTTTTGCCATCAGAAGTTTCTTCATTATGCCTTAGGGATTCTTCAGAGGTTTGGGTCTCATATACTTTTTTAGTGGCTTCAATTTCTTCTACTGAGACACCAAACTGTTTGGCCAGTTTTTCTTTTCTGGCTTGATTCTTCTGATCTCTTTCAAGGATGGCCACTCTTGCCCTTATCCTGGCTTGGAATGACTCCTTAGGTTCCCTAATTTTCTCCCCCTTTTTGGATTCATCAAGTTTAAGTTTAGAGGTTGAGGGTTGGGAGAATTGACCTTGAAGATGAGCAATCTGTTTGCTGTTGAATTCTATCTTGTTGGACAGATCATTCATCTTTGTCTTGATCACTCCAAATTGATTTTTGATTGACAGCTCCAAGTTAGCTGTGTATGTTTGGAAGTGATTCTTGATGAGAGTGTTCATCATGTGGTACAGGGGACCCTCTGGGCTGCATAGCTGGTTCAAGTCTATGCTTGTTTGCCCAGGGAATTGGGTAGGCATTTGTTGTGAAGGGTGTGTTTTTGGGAGATCCTCATGTTGTACAGAGGATGCCACTCTAGGGGTTTCAGGGATTGAGTGGACTTTAACCTGTGCAGGGGTGACTGGCTTCTTGAGCTTGGATACCCCTAAAACAGGACCTTCATAAAGTGCCGTCAATTCAGTAGTTTTAGTTTTTGAAACATCATCCAAATTAATGGAATCATCTGAATCCCTGATGTTGTCCTCATTGAGGACTGTCTCAGTTAAATCATGAGCTGAGCCCAACTCAGTTCTCTCATGAACCTCTTGTTCTTGGTTCTGAAGATTTCATACTTCAGGCATTAAGCCTTCATCAGTAGTTGCCACATCTGAGGTCTTAGCTGTTTTACTTCTGTCCTCAGATCCACCACTGGGTGGTAACTGAGTAGTAGCAGCCTCAGATGCCCCAAGAGTCTCTAAAATTGGGCTTAAAGACTCTGGTCCACCCTCATCTCTTAGGTTAGGGCTAGTGATGTCCACATCCATGTCTGATGCTGTGGTTATGTCCCCTGTTTGTTGTGGGTGTAGGGGACTGACATAATCAGATGGGACTTTCTCTTTTAGCCCAGAGAGAAGTTTGGCAATCTCTATTGCCTCTGGTTCAGAAATTTGAGGGGTTGGTTCAGTAGTTTGGGCAATAGGTGAAATAGGTTGGTCAGCAGTTTCAAAAGAAGAGTGAGTTGCAATAGTTTTTCTAAGTCTTTTTCTTTTGAATAAGATAGTTATGGGTGCTCTTGGTGGGGTTTGAGATGGATGAGACTGAGAGGGTGTTTCAGTCTCACCTATTTGAAGAGCAGATTGCTCATGAGCATGTTCAGGCATCTCAACCTCCTGAACAGCTTTTCTTTTGGGTTGGTGGGTTTTTGTCTTTGTTGGCTTGGGCTGTTTGGCTTTTGGTGGTGTGAGTTTGGAAGATGTGGGCTTCAGGGGGACTTGTTGTTGTTCTCCCTGATCATCTTCTGGACAGGTAGCCGGTTTGTTATGCCTAGAGTATGCTTGTGAGGTTAATGGATTTAAAGTTGAAACTTTTCCCACAAGCACCTCATTACCCAGTTCCCCTATTATGCATTGCATAATGAACCTTGGGTATAACAAAAACTTTTTCTTGGTATTATTATGATGTAACACCAACTCATTGAAAAATAATTTTGATGCCCTGAATTTGGTTTCATTCACTATGGAATGAAATATTGGTTGAAAAGTAGAAGGCATCTGGTCATAAGACCCTGTTTTTGGACTCAAACACATAATAATATAATGAAACAAAAGCTTGTATTTTGGTTGAAAATATTTTTTGAAGATAGTAGCATGGGAGAGAGTACCTTAATAACCACACTCTGTCATGGTTAGGTGAATATCAGTGTTAGCAACATGATCTGGAGCAGTTACATCATTCAGGCCCAGTCTTGTTGCCAGTGTGGCCGGTGTGATGGTCAGTGGTTTCCCTTGTATTCTTGAGTTGAGGGAAATGATTTCATCATCAGCCGTCACCGTCTCAGCATTAGCCCAGAACTCATTTAGAGTTTCAGTATGAATTGGTGGGTTTATTGTGAGAGCAGTAAAATATTGGGATTTTACGACAAGATCAATGATCTCATCGTATTGGGACCAGCCTTCTTGTTTTTCAAGAAAGGCCCTTTGATTGTGTCCCTGTTTTAGAACGAGAGCCATGTGGTTTGGGTTTTGATCGAACAGTTGATTTGCAGGTTTAGGTTATTGAGAGAGTTTTTGAGAGAGAAAGAGGGATATTTTGAATTTGAAAGGATAAGTGTTGAAAAAGGTATTTATCAGAAGTTTTTAACCGCTTGAATCTTCTATATTAGAAGTTTTTAAACCGCCTCGGTTAAAAATCTTTTTATCAGAAGTTTTAAACCGACTAGGTCAAAACCTCTGATGATGGGAAAAGTCAGATTTGCCCTTTTTGACTAAACTGCTGATGAAGGATTACTTCATCAGTAGTTCCCATTTCCTCTTCAGTAGTTTTAAAAGCTGATGATAAATGTTTTATAAATACTGTTTTTCATAACTTCGGAAGGTTATTTTATCAGAAGTTATACACTTTTCAGAAATTATCCCCATACTGATGTTTTGTTCATCAGTAGTTTCTCTCTTTTCAGAACTTTTGTTTCAGACTTTTTTTTGTCTTTTTGTAAGTGAAAAATGAAAAATATGTGCAGAATAAAATAAACACTTACAAATTTAGCATCCCAAGCATGGATACTAACTTCTGAAATGTTGATGTGTCAACGGGTTTTGTAAAGATGTCAGCTATTTGATTAGTTGTTGCTACATGCTTCACCTCAATCTTGCCTTTTTCATAGCAATCTCTTATGAAATGGTACCTGATCTCAATATGTTTGGTTTTTGAGAACTGTACCGGATTTTGAATGATGCTAATGGCAGATTTGCTGTCTACAAACAAAGGTGTCTTGGTTTCTTTGATTCCATAATCAAGAAGTTGATATTGGAGCCATTGTATCTGTGATGTACAACTTGCAGCTGCAATATATTCAGCTTCAGCAGTTGAAGTTGCAACAGATGTTTGCTTCTTTGATTGCCATGACACTAGACAGTTACCCAGGAATTGACAACCACCAGATGTTGACTTTCTTGTCATCTTACACCCTGCATAGTCACTATCTTAAAAAGCTGATAACTTGGTATTGCTTGAAGTAGGATACCAAATTCCAAGTGTTGGAGTTCCTTTCAGATATCTGAAAATTCTTTTGACTGCTATAAGGTGTGATTCCTTGGTGCTGATTGATATCTAGCACAGACACATGTTGAAAACATAATATCTGGTCTAGAAGCAGTTAGATATAAAAGGGAACCTATCATGCATCTGTACATGGTTGATCAACCTGTTTTCCTTGATCATCAGGTTCAACTTGTGTGATTGGTGTCATGGGAGTGGAACATGATTTACAGTCTTTTAAAGAAAATTTGTTTAATAATTCTTTAACATATTTTGATTGATGTATAAAAGTTCCATTTGTTTGTTGCTTGATCTGCAGTCCCAGAAAGTACTGCAGTTCTCCCATGGTACTCATCTCAAATTTTGATTGCATGAGTTTCTTAAAATCATCACACAGTTTTGTGTTTGTTGAACCAAAAATGATATCATCAACATAAATTTGAACAAGTAAGACATGATTTCCAACATGTTTAATGAAAAGAGTTTTATCAATGGTACCTCTTGTAAAGTTATTTTTGAGTAAAAAGGTGGAGAGTGTATCATACCAGGCTCTTGGAGCCTGTTTGAGCCCATAACGAGCTTTGTCTAGTCTGTACACCTACTCAGGATGAGAAGGATCCTCAAACCCAAGTGGCTGACACACATACACCTCCTCTTTTATTTTTCCATACAAAAATGCACTCTTTACATCCATTTGATAAACTTTAATTTTGTTGGAAATGGCATAGGCCAGAAATAACCTGATGGCCTCAAGCCTTGCAACTGGAGCAAAGGTTTCATCATAGTCAATTCCCTCTTCTTGAGAGTACCCTTGAACTACCAGTCTTGCCTTGTTCTTGATTATCATACCAGCTTCATCTTGCTTGTTCCTGAAAACCCATCTTGTGCCAATTGGTTGCTTGTTTGGAGGTAAGGGACAGATTTCCCAGACCTGTTGCTTGTTGAACTGAAGCAGTTCATCTTGCATAGCTTGCACCCAATTATTGTCTTTGAGGGCTTCCTGGTACTTCTTTGGTTCCAACTGTGAAATAAAGGCTGAAAATAGGCAAAAGTTGGAGAGCTGGTTTCTTGTAAGAACACCTGAAGCTATATCACCCATGATTTGATCAAGTGGATGATCTCTGTGTTCAATCAGTTGTTGTAAACCACTGACAGGTGTAGGAGGCTCATGTTCTTCAAACAAACTACTGAGGTCTATAATATCTGGTTCAGATGTTCCTTGATCTTCAGTAGTTGGATCTACTGAACCAGAAGTTTGAGTTTGTTCCTCAGTACTTGTTTGATCAGAAGTTTGGGGAACTTCTGATGATCTTGAAGTTGACTTGATAACTGTTTGAGGAGTCCATGGTGTGGGATCCTCATCATCAAACCTTTTGTCACCATAATAAGTAGGTTTAGATGAAGTAACAGCCTTCTCAGGTCCAAAATGGAAGTTGTCAAGGTCAAAAAGTTCAGCAGGATGTGCTGGAATAAGAGTGTGTTTTGACTCATTGAACTTGACATTCAATGTTTCTTCTACTATCCTGGTGGGAGAATTAAAAACCTAGTAGGCTTTTCTAGTTGAAGAGTAACCAAGAAAGTAACCTGAGTCAACTTTGGCAGCAAACTTTGAAATAGATTCCTTGATGTTCAAGATGAAACATTGACACCCAAAAGCCCTGAAAAAGGAGATAAGGGGCTTCATGCCATGAAGAACTTCATAGGCAGTCTTGGAATGTCTCTTGACCACAAGAACTCTATTCTGAACATAACATGATGTGTTAACTGCTTCTGCCCAAAAGTACAAGGGCAGCCCAGAATCAGCTAACATTGTTCTTGCTCCTTCTATTAAGGTTCTGTTATTCCTTTCTACTATACCATTTTGTTCAGGAATTCTGGGAACACTGTATTGTCTAATAATCCCTTTAGACAAACAGAATTCATCCAGAGTTTTGTTCCTGAACTCTGTCCCATTATCACTTCTAATAGTTTTGACAGGTAGAGAATATTGTTTCTCTACTTGTAGAATGAAGAACTTGATGATTTCAGCAGCCTCATCCTTGGAGAATAAGAAGAATACCCATGTGAATCTTAAGTAGTCATCAATGATGACTAAGCAGTACTTCTTCTTACCAAGGCTCATAATCTTGACAGGTCCAAATAAGTCCATATGGAGTAGTTGAAGACATGCAGTTGTTTTTTATTCTTCAATAGACTTATAGGAGGACTTATGCTGTTTTCCCTTTAAACAGGATACACAGTGTTCTTGACACTGGTACACTTTCAAAGGTAGACCTCTGACCAAGCCCATTTTTGTGACTTTATTTATGGTTTTAAAGTTCACATGGCCAAGTCTCCTGTGCCAGAGATCAGTTTCTGAAGCTGATGCCCTTGAGAAGAAACAGGCAGTGTTGTTCAATACTTTGTCTTTCTCAATGTCCACTGCATAGACATTGCCACATCTTTTGGCAATCAGCAAAGTATGATCTTCAATGATCTTCTCTATCAACTTCTGGCCTTCTGGTGAGATGATCTTGCATGCTGTCTTTGTGAAAAAGGAAGAATATCCTTTATCACACATTTGTGACACACTCAGCAAGTTGTATTCAAGGTTTTCCACCAGATTGACCTTGTCAAACTGTATTTTGCAAGAGGAGACATTGCCATGTCCTAGCACATATCCCTTAGCATTGTTCCCAAAGGATACAGATCCTTCTCTTTGGCTGATAAAATTGTTTATCAGGTATCTGCATCCAGTCATGTGCATAGAGCCTCCACTATCAACATACCATATGCTGTTTAAGCCCCTGGAAACTCTCTGCACACAATAGCAAATTAGTTAGATTTAGGAACCCAAACCTGTTTGGCTTTGGGTTTGCTCTTGAGAACAGTTACAGTTTGTTCTTGACCAGGTTGAGAAATCCATGTCTTTTTGGCAATGGATTTTTCATTAAGAACCATGGTGGTATCCTTTTCAGGACCACCATCAACCTTGGTCATCAGTAGTTGTACCATGTTCATTAGTTTTTGAATCTCAGCAGTTTGTGAAACTGCTGATGAATCAGGTCTAACTACTGATAAAGAGTTTTGAGAAAAAGATTTTAGTTGAGATTTTATCTTTTTCTGAGAAAAGGTGTTTTCAGGTTGTTGTTTCTTGGGTTTAAAGGTTCTTTCATAATCATTTCTGATTTGATTTCCCACAACCTGTTGTTTAATTTTATGATTGAACTGAATTCCTTTCCTGTATCTACAAAACTCTGTTTTGTGGTTGAACAGACCACAAATTTCACACTCTTTTTCCTTTTGTTTTTGATCTAAAGGCAAATTTCTGACATTGGTGTAAAGATTTTGCTCATCAGTAGTTTTTAGGGTCTCAACTCCTGATGTAGATGAAACTACTGATGGCTTGTTGTCAGATTTTGTTAATACTTCTGAAGTACTTTCTTTGAAAATACCAGGATTTCTGTTTAGAAAGTTTTCATGGAAAGATGTGCAGTCTTTCCCTTCAGAAGTTTCATTTGAAACAATTTTTCTCCCATCTTCAGTAGTTTTGGGAGAGAAATCTGTTGGTGTTTCAACATGATGGTACCCTATGCCAAACTTAACATTTGAAGCACTCTGTTTGTTTAGCAATAGTTGGTACCCCTTACAAGAATCCACCCATTTTTCACAACTGATCTTGGTGTCAGCAAGCTCTTTTCTGACATTCCCAAGATCTTCTATCATCATTTTAATTTGTGCTTGGGTTTCAATAGCTGAGTTAGTTAATTTAGAGGCTTCTTTTGTTTTAGCAGTAAGTTTTCTCTCTAAATCACACTTCATCTGAGTGTATTTTCTTTCTAAATCATTGGCTTTTCCTTGTAAGTGCACATTTGTCTCTCTTATGAGAGCAAAAGTTTCTTTGCAAGAATTTGAGCAAAGTTTTGTCAAAGATTCTTTTGATACCTGTGACAATGCAGATTTTGAAGTACAGCCTTCAAATGCCATTAAGGCAAAGTTCTTTCTGCCATTGTCTGGTTCTCCCCAGTTGATGTCAAACACCTTGTTGTCTGCATCAGGATTGCACTCTATGGTGTCAAAAGGGAGACTGCTCCAGTCAACATACCCTGAGGTGAAAAGACTTTGTTGAGAGGGTTGTTGAGGCTGTGGAGGATGTTGAGCAGCTGGAAAAAGAGGGATTGATTATTGGCTCTGCATCTATTGAGCAGGCATTTGAACATATTGTACTTGTGGCATGTATTGCTGTTGAGGAGCTTGTGCCTGTACAAAATGAGCACTCCCTTGAGTTCCATTATTCCTATTATAATTGGGGTTAAAGTTATTTCCAGATTGTGATTGGTTAAAGCTAGAGTTTCTACACTCTCTAGCAAAGTGTCCCAACTTCTGACACTTGTGACATCTCAGTTTAGATTTGTCAAAACCAATTTTTGTATTACTGGTCAATCCTGGAAATTTCCTTCCTGACCTTTTATAAAACTTGTTAGTTTTAATGCTTAGCATGGCCAGTTGGTGTAAGATGTCCATTTCTTCTAAGTCATCACGCTAAAGTTTTTCAAATCATCCATGATAAAACATAGATTATCAGCAGTTTGACTTTGGTCATCATTGTCATAACCTGGGAAAGATCTTTCTGATGAGATCCCAGTTGTTATGTCAATGTTGTCATAAGATCCATAGGAACAAGTTGGTGAGTCTTGTCCCAAAAGTGCTGTACTACCTGGTAGGTAGTCATCAGCAGTTTTACCAGATGATTGTAATTTCTTCTTTTGATCAATTTCTCTCTCAAAAGTAAGTAATCTCCCATGGAGTTTTGTAAGAGTGAGGGAGCTAAAATCTGGTGAGGATCTTAAAAAAATAGAGTATGTTTCCCATTTGTCTGGTAAAGACCTTAAAAATCTATGTAGCATAGATACTGTTGTATAGGTCTGACCATTTAACTTTAGCTCAGATATTAATGAGGAGAATCTTTCAAATTGTTGAGTTAAAGTTTCCCCATTAATGTGAGCAAATGTCTCATATTGTTGAGCTAAAATCTCTCTGGTGTTGGCAATCACCTCTTCAGTTCCTCCAAACTGTTCTTTAAGACAATCCCATAGTTCTTTGGCACTTTCACAATGTAAAAGGCCATAGTATATCTCATTTGGGAGAGCCATTGCCAACATAGAGAATGCTTTTGCATCTAGCTCAAGTTTTAGGAAATCATCATCTGTATAGTCTTTTGGTTCTTTAGGAACCTCAACTTTAGTTTCAAGATTTATGTTTACTGGTTTGTGAGGACCATATATCACAGATCTCCAACAACCTGTGTTGGTTTGTGACAAGGTATGTGCCATTCTCTTTTGCCATATGTTGTATTCATTTCTTACAAGCATGGCAGGTTTAGTAGCAGAACCAGTATTATGTGGATCCATTTTAAAGAGTATTGATTTGTCAGATGACTCTTTTAAGTGATGGATATTTGATAAAAAGTGAACTTTTGATCTTTTATTGAGTATCAATAAGAGCTTTGTGTCTGATTCTCAATTTGTTAGATTGATATGTGATCAGATAAACCAACGCTCTGATACCAATTGTTGGATCAGTATGCTCTTTTGTTTAAGTAAGAACTTGCTATCTTTGACACTTAAGTGTTTAGCAAGCTCTTGTATATCAGATTATAAGCACATCGGAATGTATAAGTTAAAGCAACACTTTTTATACTTAAGAGGAGTTATTACTCCCCCTAGATGATTGAAACTAATAATGACAAGTATTTATTATGAATCTAAGCAGTAAATGAGAATTAGATACTTAGACAGATTCACAATAAATACTGAAATGGAATAGAACAGTGAAAGTGTTTGAAGGATTTTTCTATTAAAATCAATGTCTAAAATAGAAGGTTGAAGCCTCCTATTTATAGACGTTTACATACATGTATCTTGCCCAAAAAGCAAGTATAGAAACATCAGAAACAAGTTATACAAGTTGCAACATTGAAACTAACAAATACAGCTAAAAGTAATAATAAACAATAAACTACTGATACAAAAGGCGGTGGAAAATATCTGATGCTAAGTGCTGATGAATGACAAACTACTGATGAGTAGTTTGTCTTCAGTACTTCTGAAGTGAACTTGTCTGGTTTGGACTTCAGAACTTCTGATGAAGTTTCTTTTTCAGCACTTCTCATATCTTCTCTTCAGCAGTTTCTTGTCTTCTCTTCAGTACTTCTATACTTAGCCAAAATGACAGAAGTGAATTAGACTAAGGTTTCCAAAAGTGGTTTCACCAATCCTCTTTGTCCTAACAGTTTTCACACACTATTTCATTCAAACTTATATTCAGGCCAATTTGACTTTTAAAAGTCAAACTAACCTTTTACATATAGCATGCACTAATCATTAGGCAATAGTCCTAATTATGAACCATCTCTTTTTATTTATCATCTCGACTCATTAAGGTTAGTGCACATTCCATCTTTGTAATCATCATTAGGCAATCCTATTTTACCAATTACTTTCATTCCTCACATAACATTTTAGTTTGTAAGGCTTTTTCGCATATCTTCACATATTTATGTCAACTAAGCATTTCATCAAACACCTAGTGTGCATACTAAATTTTTCATAATTATCACACTCACTAAACATTTAGCAAGTATCCAAATTATGAACTCAACATCAAAACATCATTCTAGCCATTACGTCTAGCTATTTCAATATTAACTTGCAATTTTACTAACACGTAAGATTCATGCAATACATTTAGAATACAATTCCTATACAATCCATGCCTAAAACATAGATTTCCTTCAATTTTAGTAACATCAAAGCTACTAATCTAAAGCAAAATCATCATCTTTAAATACAAGCAAACTTCTAGCAATTTATCTCATTCCTAAACCATTAAGAATGATCAATATCACTAATAATCAACAAGATCACGGATTTAACATGTTTTGCTCAAAACCCACAAGTGGGTTTCGACATTTATACCAATTGAGGGTTAGGGTTCTTACCAAAGCTCCAAAACATGTAGAAAACCCTTAATTTGCAACCCATCAAGTCTACCCTCAAAACTCCTTGCATCTTTTCTTCAATTTGGTGTGATTAGGGCTTGTTTGAACCAAGAACTCCCTCTTTGAGGGCTGAATTCATTTTTCCCCAAATGGGGTGTGTTTGGACCTTTTGTTTTGTGTTATATTTACACCACAAGTCCCTCAAGTTTACCCCAAACCCTTTTATTATCAAAAACTTAACTATGCAAGCTTGTTTCTAGTGTTATTTCCCCATTATAAAGATAATAACACTCATTAGGTTATATTCATATTAGAACATAACCCGCATTCCCATCGTCTAAGCTCCGTTTTAACATTTTGTTAATCACACCTAATGGCGTAATTAAGCGAAATGGGTTTTTGGGGCGTTACATTGTGATGAATATAATCGACCAACATTGGATCCTCGGAGTTTTTAACATGTGCGAGCGAACGTTTACCATTTATGACAGGTAAATGTTGAACCTATTTTTTTAATGACGGTTTTCGTTAACGTAATAGTGTTAATTTTGATAATGTTCTTCTATATTTTGCAGTTTACTGTCTTTGGGAGGCTTACGGGAGGCCAAAAGGGAGGTCATATGCAATATTAATTACGCATTTAACCTTTGGCTAAGATCGAATAATTATTACGATTACGTTAACCCATACATCTATGCCCCTCCTTTCCGAGTTGTAGAGCCTCTAAATGTACCCCAACAGTCTGGACCTCTTGGTGATTGTGGGGTTTGGGTGTGCATATTTATTGAGAGGTTGATTAAAAACGAACCTCTAAATCAAAATGAAAACACCCAAATAGCAGCTTTAAGAATGCGGCACAGGATGGCTTTAGAATTTTATAAGAACGTTTTGCAGGAAGCTGATTCGTTAGATACTAGACAGACGGCCGATGAAGACGAACTGAAATTGTTACCTGAATATTATTAATGTTAATTAATTTACATGTCATTATTATTACTACTCCTCTTGTGTTACATTAGTAGATATGCAAACAAAACCCAACTAACTACCAAAAGTAACTTCAACTGTCTCGCCTGCAAACGGTATTTTCTAGCCAAAGCTTGTTGCTCGTCTAACGATTGTCTCAACCCGGGAACGATTTTTTTGCACCTGAAACATTCTGATGCTTCTACCCACCTAATAAATCCACAACCAGCAGTCTGTGGTTTAAAAACAAAAAAAACAAAAAAAAACAATTATTTGATGATCATTAAAAGCACAAGATAAATATTAAAATTTAATACTTACGCAACACACGAAGTCTCTCTCCGGGTTTGCATCAGTTCTGGAGATAAGTATACGTGTAGTAGCACCGCATGAACATATTCCCCTTGACCTGCTAAATCCTCTAGATGAAGACCTTGAAGATGAAGATGATGACCGAGACATGGTGATGGTACATAAACCTCTACACGATTGATGATGAACGGGGGGTGGTAGGTATATTTATAAAAAACGAAAGAGTTAATTGCCAATTTAGTCCCTGACGTTTGTCAAAAATTGCCACTTTCATCCAAATCTTTTTATTTGGTCAATTTAGTCCCTGTGGCTTCATTTTTTTGTCATTTTAGTCTCTGTGAACTAACAAGATTTGGATGAAAGTGGCAATTTTTAACAAACCACAGGGACTAAAATGACAAAAAAATGAAACCACAGGGACTAAATTGACCAAATAAAAAGATTTGGATGAAAGTGGCAATTTTTGACAAACCTCAGGAACTAAATTGGCAATTAACTCAAAACGAAATTAATAAATCCGACCCTTAAGCTATTACCACTAAACAAATTCCACCCGATATTGGTACACCTATCAACCTAGGTCCTTATATACAACCCCATTTCACATGTATTTTAATAGCATAATGACTAACATTCCTACTCCCGTAGAGAACACAATTTGGGTAAATCCACATAACCAATCATGTTTTTGGGTTCCAAATGTTCTTGAGTTTTACTACGATGGTGATAGCACATGTTGCTATACAACCTATATGGGGCATACACCATTAAACAAAGAGTGGTGGGGTGGTATTTTAGGGTACTGTGGAAGCGGATATCTTCAGAAAACGGTAAATACTATGACTGTTACGTTATACGTTATATGAAATGGTAATATTTTTGTGATTTTATTAACATTTATTTACAGCATGTTCGTGCATGGTGCAACAAATTGAGGTCGTTAAGGGACATTGAACGACAAAGAAGACCAACAACATGTAGTTATGGTCTTTGGAGTGTTCTTCCCCCTAATTTCTATAGCCTAATTATTGAACAAGATCACCATGCTTATAGCTACGCAAACGGCTCGAGAAGAATATATCCACCTCTTTGGGAAGTTGATATGGTAAAATACTGTTTTTTTATATATTTATATCTCTTTATCGTGCTGTATAGAATCTACATTTTGTTTTGGACTGTAATTTTCAGGTATATATACCAGCCTCGATAGACGATGAAAACTGGTTTGTTCTACAAGTTGACATGAAATTACTACAAGTAACAGTGTATTTCCCAAATAACTTTAGTCCCATAGATTGTGGTGATACTTTTTGCATTCATAGAAAAATTCATCAAATTCTTATAGAATTTGAATCTGCTTTCGTATGGTTTCTGGGGGCTATAACGTACTGGCAAAAGTCTGGTAGAAACGAAGTTGAATCATTACAATTTTGGGGAGAAAGCAGCCTACATGATGCTTGCATGAGATTCAGACGTTTCATGGCAGATGAAATTTATGCTGGTCGTTTTGCACTGTCAAATATTTAAATCTTTACCTACCTAGTTTATGTATTGATGTAAAACTTGATATATCGAAGTTATTTGTAATTTTATGTTATAAATATTGTTAAGTAAATAAATTAAAGTAAATAGCACCACTAAAAATCAGCAAGGTTAACAGTCAAACACGTATTATGAATTACATATTCTTCAAAGTCATCTGCTTCAACGAAAGTGGGGGACGGTGTTTGATGATGATTTTCTTTCTTTGAACCACGCCTGGCAGATTTTGATCGTGAGGCAACAGGAGCTGAACATCGGTCACGTTGATGACCGTAAGTTTTACAACGACTGCAATATACAGGCGTAGGTTCCTCGCCTCTCGATAAAATTCGTCTATTTTCAAGAGGATGTCCCGACTGTCGTTTTGTGATATGTGGTGGTTGTAGAGGAATCAAATACTCTGGCGTCTCCCATTCAGACCTGTGGGGTAAAGGATAAATGGCCTCTTCATATGTTGTTTTATATAACTGGTTGCTATACCAAGGTGATGTATAATGACTGCAGTCCTTTTCCTTCAATAATTTTGATACTGCAATCATGTGGCCACATGGGAAACCAGATATCTGGGGAACACAACAACTGCATGTTTCATTAGACAGATCAACAAAACCATTTTTGTCACCGTCTAGAACTTGAAAAGTGTTAACCCCAACGCCATAAGCCTTCCACGTTCTAGACCCTTCAATCTTTTTAATAATTTTTCGTACCGCGAAAGGAGTCAGTACGTGTTTATTTTGAATAGCCTCATTTCGACGTTCGTAATACCATTGTTGAAGTTTTTGTCTAAAAAATTCAACCAAATGGGTGATTGGAACTTTTCGTTCGTCCTTAGATAAGGCGTTCATTGACTCTGCACTGTTAGATGTCATATAATGATATCGTTTTCCCGAACAGTGTGCTCTTGACCACTTATGAAAACCGATACTCAATAGAGTATTCCTAACCCGTGGTATGGCTGCACACAGTGCGTTAAAACTTTCTTCAAAATCAGACACCCGGTAAGCTTTACAAGTGTTCCACCACAGTGTCTCTAAATCCTTCTTTCTGCTTTTTGGTAACTTTAAGTTCACCATCAAATGTCGACAACACAACCCATGAAAGGCATTAGGAAAAACCGTCCGAACCGCAAAATCTATTGAGTTGGCTCTGTCAGATATGATCGCCAAATCCGGGTGCTCACCGATACACTCTTTAAGTTTCGATAAGAACCACGTCCAACTCTCACCATCCTCGGATTTGCCGATACCATATCCAACGGGTAAAATTTGGTTGTTACCATCCATGCCAACAGCAAGGAACAACGTTCCCTTAAACTCACCTTTTAAGTGTGTCGCGTCTATAATAATGACCGGTCTTAAAGACAGAAGAAAACTCCGAATCTATTTAATAAAATGAAAAACAGATAAATTTTAGACTTCAGTAAACCAAAACAACAATAATTTATTTAAGTTGGTATAAAAATAGGTAAAAATATTTTACTGACCGTTGCACCAATGGCAATAAAAAGCATTTCAAAACGATTGTCTTCATCAGTTCTAATCTCAGTAACAGTCCCTGGATTTGCATTTCGCAAATTATAGCAGTAGAATGGAAGCTTAGAAAACGATTGTTTGCTACTTCCTTGCAAAAGCTCAAGTGCACGACTGTAACACCCCCCGACACTTCCCCCGCCATGCTTGAGTATATGATATATCAATCTTAAATCTTTCTCGAAAATCTTGTACTATTTCGTTTCCACGATAAACACGTCTGGTATCTCGTAATTGGTGCTTCAGTATGCTACCAATTACTTGTGGGTTAGCTTGACGAAGATGGGGATGTGTTTGAGTTTTAGAACATGTGTGGTTGTTGTTAAAAAATGTAACATAAAACGTGCCTGAAGTTGGGACAGAACGTGACCTAAATTGCCAATCACAATCATCAACTACACATGAAATTTCGTACCTCGTTTTAGATGACCTGTCGACTTTATAGGAAAAACGTTCTGACAAACAAAAATTTCCTAACTGCAATTTCAATTCATCTTTGTTACGAAATACAGAACCTTCAGAAAAAACTGAAGAGGTTTTGGTTATCTCTGAAAACAATTCAGGACTTGGCTTTCCATAAAATTCTTCATTTTCAGCTTTCTCATCATCGAAATTTACAAAACACCCATATGGTGTGTAATGATCAAAATTTTCTAAAGACACATTTAGATCAGGGACTTTTGAATCATTTGAAGGTACCTCATTTAAATGAGCATTACTAGACGAACCCACACCTGGTTCATCTACAACATACAACTTCAATACTTCATGGGAGTTTTGCAAAGCAACTTTAAAAAGAAAAGATACATCACGATCACTAAAAATGTCGATTGCATCATCGAAAGCTGACATTTTATAAGATAACCTTGTAATGTTTGGAATCTCACACACATCGGAAACTACATTTAAAAAACTAAGATACGAGATATTTGCATCAATTTCAAAACCACGTCTTTTACAGCTACTATCAACAACGTATTCCATTCGACCGTTGACAACTTCCCACCTGCCTCCACTATAGATTATAAAACTAACCATTTTTAAAAACACAACTTTTTTTAACACTTTGAAAGAAAAATAAGGAATACAAGAAAAAATTCAAACTAAATTGTTACAAAATTTACTAATTTTATAACAAACGGTTCGTCATCGACGTCACATCACCGAAAACGTCTCCGGCAATGTACGACGGCCGGCACCGAGTCGGTGCAGAAACAGTACAAAGACGGTACCGGAAGCCATCTTTTTCCTACCCGCTGACGTCTCAGGAGACGGTTGACAACTTTTAAAAGACGTCACCGGAGACGGCTTTTCAGACATGAAACGGCTCAGGAGCCGTCTCCCGTGGGATCGGGTATGTTATTTTATTATAAGCCGAGCCGAAGACAGCTTCAATTGAGCCGTTGGCTGGTGAAGCGTCTCAGGGACCCCACCGGAGACGGCTTTGCGGCCCTGACAGGTCTCAAGGGCCCCACGGGAGACGGGTGGCAGACATCGGGATCGTAAACGCCACGTGTTGGGTTCCTACTGGTTGGAAACCAAAGGCTCTCGGAAGACGGTTCAACCGTTTTGAAAACCGTGACCGGTCTCTCCAAATAGCCAGGACAGGGCCATTTATGCAAAACGCACGGTCAACGAGCTATTTTGGCCATTTTCTCAAATGGATATGTGCATGTATGTCTGCTGCACCCAAGTTCTTTTTGTTTTTAAAATTTTTAATTTTTAATTAGTCTACTTCATTTGTTTATTATTAATTTAGTAACATATATGTGTTGCACGTGACATTTACCTTATCTTCAAGAACCTTTAGAACATAAGTTTTATAATGTTTGGTAATTGAATATCTATCCTAGTAATACATTTCACAAGAACCTTTTAAACTTTATAATCATAATTTCTTAAAGTACAACACACAATGCATATCTTAACAACTTTTTAAGGACAAATATGTCTTTTATACAATAGTTACACATTTCCTTCAACTTTACTCAATTTTTTTAGGAATAATGGAAATAAATAATCTCAACTATTGACTATTGGTCAATAACAGTTCCAACTACGAAAATTACCAATAGTGGTCTCAACTTTCGACATATTGGAATATAATGGACCCAAACTAACGGAGGTCTAACTCCGTTAATGTGGTGCTGACGTGGCATGCCACGTAGGATCATTTTGCCACGTCAGATGCCACATAGGATCATTTTGCCACCTAGGATGCCACATCAGCATCACACTAACGGAGTTAGACCTCCGTTAGTTTGGGTCCATTATATTCCTATATGTCGAAAGTTGGGACCACTATTGGTAATTTTAGTAGTTGGACTGTTATTGGCCAATAGTCAATAGTTGTGATTATTTATTTCCATTATTCTCTTTTTTTTATTTAAATAACAATACTTTTCATCCTTATTTTAACCAACCACCCCCACGATTTTTAAACGTCCATAATTTTTTTTATACGTTAATATTTTCCTAATATTATTACACTGTATAAATGAACATTTTTTTTCTCTTTAATTTTAGTATAGTATTGCTATAGTTTTTTTAATTTAAAAATGATATGTTATGGTTACATAATAACCCAAACGAAAACATCTATACTATATTATAATGCATGAAAGATGGGTAGTTTAAGATACCCAAAAGTTAAGAAGTTTATTTTCACTAACAACCCTAAATTGAGGGTAAAATAGTCATTCAAACACTTTTACACTTTAGTACCTCCTTTTAGTTACTTTAGTTACCTTATTTTTAGTTAGTAGTTACACTTTTCTTTCATCCCCTACAAAATTATAATTCTTTTATTTAATCTATCATAACTTTTTTTAAACATTCAAAATACCGTGACGACCTGCTCATTTTTGTCGACGTTTTTATGTTTATCTTAGTCAATATCGACTTGTAGATTGAAATGTACAAGAAAGAAATGCGCTATGTATAAGTGATTATTGCATTGCATGTTTAACTAAAATAATCTAAAAGAAATGAATATTTCTTAATTAATTGAAAGAATCCAAATTTAACCTATAACAAAATGCTTTATAGCTAAAACTTTAAAAGATGTAACTAATATTTTTACAAGGTACATTTAATTAATGCAGAAGTAAACGTAAAGCAGCTAACGCGTTATTTTAGGATAAAACATTATAAAGCTTGACTAGACATCAAATTAAAAACTAAAATGTAGGTGAAATTTGGATTACAGGTCAACATAATTTGGACGCAATTAAAGAACTTAGGAATGTTTTTTTGTTAATATGGATGTTGAATCATAACACCATTTCATGATCAAGTAAAACTCAAAATCATAAAATTGAATTTGGTTCTATACTCTGTCCTACCCAATAATGAAAATTCACACCAATCAAATGAAACGATTCAAAAAACTAAACAGAGCACTTGAAATCTACAAACCAGCTCTTGGGGATTCTTAAAATATGATAATGTTGTTAAACGTTATGGTTCATCGTTGCTTTGGCAGACAAATAATTTTTCGCGCGATAACAATACTGCAACACAAGCATGGGCTCCTAGAATGCTTTATCACATTTGCTATAGAGAATTTCAATTGTGGTACCGTGTTTAAATAATCAACATTAGCCGTATGTGCATATGTATATGGGCATGCATGCATATATTAATAGGTATACACATAAATATAATTAACTAAAAGATATCTCATTAAACTTTTAAATATACATAATTAGCTAAATATAAAAAAAAAAAAAGAATTAGGTTTAGAAAATGTAAATATGCATATTAGATATTAATTGTAGGTAAATTTGTTTTAAAAACCTTGACTGTATCAATTCAGCCGAAAACACCTGATGCATATTATATATCCACTTGATGCACGCCTATTTCACTTGCTAAAATACTTAGACATGCATCTAAATATGAATTCAAAAGTTGGAGCTTTTAAGGTTTGTCTTTGTTAGTTTATGGTTTTCATTCATCCCATTCTACTAATTAGACCCTTTTATACATGTTTTAGTCATGTAAATATTAGCTTCTTGGTTTTGCAGATTCATTTAGATGAACAACATACGAAAATGAACAAACCAATAGCCATACAAGCGTCTAAAGTACCCTATAAGGTTGTTTTATTGATGTTTACTTTTTAATATTAACATATTTGTTATTTTATATGGTATATTGTTGTGTTTTATTGCAGGGTAATGATGATAATAGTGTTGAGATTATTTGCTATAGTGCAATGTTTAGTCCCCACAAATCTAATCTTCAACATGAATTTAGTGAAGAGGTAATATCAATACTTATTTCATCTTCTACTAATTTAGGTATTAAATATTTTTAATTTTTTAAGGATCGGAGCATACGAAAACCGATAACCAAAAAAAACCGAAACCGAACCAAAAATAACCGAAACCGAACCAAAAATAACCGAAACCGAATTAACCAATCGGTTACGGTTAACATATGGCCAAAACCGAACCATTCGGTTACGGTTTTGGTTTTCCTTTCTTCCATAACCAAAATAACCGAAACCGAACCGATAGTTATATACTTAAGTATTTTTCATATATCTATCTATGTATTTGGAACATATTTTCATGTATTTCCGGTACATTTCATGTATCTTTCATGTATATCTATGTATTTGAAATATATCTTTTATGTAACTTATGTATTTTTTATGTATATCCATATATTTGAAGAATTTGTTATTTGTTTCCTTGGTATTTCATGTATTTTTCTTGCGTTTTGATATATATTTGTATTCTTGAAGAAGATCCAAACACTTTACTAACTATTTTAAGTTTATAATTTTGCACAAGTTTTATGTTTGGATATTAACCGAACATAACCGAAACCGAATCGATAACCGACATATTAACCGAATTACCCGAACCTACATAACCAATCGGTTTCGGTTATGGTTTTTCATAAACCGAACTTCGGTTATCAATTTTGGTTATATGTAAAAAACGAACCGACCTTTGCTCACCCCTAGATCGAATGCATGAAACTAATAGCAAAAGATCCAAGAGACTCTCTGAATGGAAATTGAGTTAAGTTATGGATCTAGACAATTTTGATGAAAATGACAAAGAAGACGCGTTAGATGATACTTCAGATTTAAGCACTAAACTGAAACTCCCTTTAAGATACCACGTGTGTCAATTTAGAAACGCAATAGATTTCATGTGGTTTAATATTATATGTTTCTTTAAAAGTTGTGTTACTTTTAGTATTGTGTTTTATTTTGTTCATTCCAGTAACTTTTCATTTAATTTAGTTAGTTATGATATATTTTTTCTTATTTTAATTATCATTTTGATTTTGCAAATCAACAACAAGAAAATAAAAATATATGTGTCCGCTGAAAATGTTAAAGATTGATTGGAAGCAAGAATTTATTCTAGATTTTGATTATTGGAATAAATCTCATCCTTCAAAACATATAATAATCAAATATAAAGATATACAAGAAATTTCAGGGACCGCTCTTAATGGCAAATGTGGGCAGACAATATAGATGAGATCATGCAAACTTGAAAGGCGTATGACTAAATTGATCTCATGATTCAAGTACTTTACACTTGAGTTTTTAGTTTTCAACTTTTATGTTTATTATACTTATTTTTTCTTTCGTATCTTACTTTATTTTATCAAATGTTTCTTCAAGTACTTTATAATTTAAATGTTAAATCTTGTTAGTTACAAGACATGTGTAACGCTTATGACGTATATCCGTCGCAATTATGCTAAAACAAATATTATAAGAATTTGAAATAAGTATCACAATGCAAAGTGTCGCTCCCGCCACATCGCGCGAGTTTTCTACTAGTCTTATAATACATTTCACAATTACCTTTTAAAATCTAAGTTTTACAAGCATAATTTCTTAGAGTATAACACACAATGCATATGTTAACTACTTTTTTAGCGCAAATATGCCCTTTTATACAATACTTACACATTTTCCCCTCAACTTTTTTTTATTTAAATAACAATTACACTTTTCACCCTTATTTTAACCAACTACCCCCACGATTTTTAAACGTCCATAATTTTTTATACATTAATATTTTCCTAATAGTATTACACTGTATAAACGAACATTTGTTTTCTCTTTAATTTGAGTATAGTATTGCTATAGTTTTTTTTTAATTTAAAAATGATATGTTATGGTTAAGTAATAACCGAAACGAAAATGAACCGAAATCATCTATACAGTATAAATTTAAATTTAAATTTTACAGTATAAATGCTTAAAGTACCACACACAATACACATGTTAACAAAATGTTGTTTCCACCACAACGCGCGAACACCTGACTAGATTTTTATTATCAGCGTCGATTAGTTAAAGAAAAATGTTTTGAAGCAAGAACCTTAGACAAAAGATGAATTTTCATTTTCTATTAATAAATTTCGTTATCAAAATATTACCATGAAATATTTGAAAACATACTATTTTTTAACGACTCAGTCACCCTGCTAAAATCAATGGCAAAACGCCATTCACACCTGTGAATGCAGACGACACTAGCGACCTGACCTGTCACCAATTCAGAGGAAACCCATCGTCGGAATGCACTCTATATTAAAATCTCTGACTCAACAACCTAGAATGAGTTTTGCTAAAGGTAAGACTCCAACCCATAACCTTCATATTAGAAAGTTATGAGACTGCCAACGCACCAATGTAAGTTTCGGGAACAAAAAATACATTAATTATACTTTGAATTATTCTACAAAGGCTACCAAAAATGAGAAGGGTGAGAAGGATACAAAAAACACAATAGATCATGAAATATGACACAATGAGCCACAAAATATAACACAATGGTGAAGAAAAAAGACACAATGAATTGAAAAAATGACACAATAATGAAAATAAGAAAAAGACACAATAGTACATAAAAGACACAATGATATAACGTATATTCTAAAAACTAAAAGCTAAAACCCCAAAAAACGAAGACCTAAAAACTAACGTCGTAGGATTCGATAAGACGATTCTAATGCCGCTTGAATGAGTTCAATCAGAGTCCGTTTGATACTCTTCCTACGACTTCCTATTTTTTTTTCACTGTGTATTTGATCATATCCCTAAATATACTTGATTGTTTATTTAAAAAGCGTACACTTGACACTATTTAGTATTTACACCCTTGTCCTATAATGTATCTTTTTTCATCAACAAAGGTGCTACAACAAATATTCTGATACATTTCAATATCATAATTCTTAACATGTAGTACTGCCTTGCATAATCTAACAACAAATCTAGTTATACCTTATAAACAATAAACGAAACAATGCTTCAATGTATATATATTATCACACACACATATATATATTTAACTATGATTAATTCGTTGCATGCATATTTGGTCAAAATCAAGAATCCAACTATTCACTCCAAAAAACCATTGAAAATTAGATAAGAAAGAAAAAGATGGATGTGAGGGATATTTAAGAGACAGCAGAATTAGCAACAGAATGAGCCCAAAATCTTAACAGGCCCTTCACCTCCACATCATTTCTACAATCCATTATCATCATTGCTATCATCTCATCTCTTGGTTTCTTCATCCAGTCTGATTCCGCCACCTTACAATTATGCGTGTCACAAACAGGCGGATCGCTAGTGAGAATTTGATGTTTGTACCAGTATGAGTCTAAGAGCATGCATATATGTTCTTCACTTGCTGTCATCTTGAACTTTTTTTATGGCGAAACTGAATGTTATCGATCGATAGATCTTCATATATATATATATAAGTATCTGACCACACGCTTTGGATGTTTCAGTTGGTTGGGAAATATGTGAGAAATGGTGTTACATCTAGGAATTTTCATATAATTTTTTTTTATATAGATGTAAATATTGTATAAAACAGGATTGGACTGGCAAATAAACATGTTAAGCTGTCAACAGACATTATTATACGACCAGGTGCACAACTAACATATATTTTATTAAGTTAGATACAAAAGTGTATGAGATCTCCAATATTAGTATTAGTCGACATCAATAATTAAGTTCCTCTCATTGACATCATTTGTTTATTCATTTAGCCTTTATCTTCAACCTCTTTAGCATAATTAATTATTGGTTGAAGTTTGAATGTTTCGAAATATTGATTTTTAAATATTGGATTGAAGTAAAAGCATTTGTATAATTGTATACTACCAAGAACATGAATATCGATTGCGGGTTATCATCAGCAAATAACTAGTGGGTTACCACCTGCGCTTTACGGTGGGTTAGAAGACACAAAAAAAGCAAATCGAACAGGACATTCTACATTTCTACGTGACGGTAAAAAGACCATGTAACGACGGTATATTCGAATTGAAAAAGTTACCGGTTCAGTCTATTACAACATCAACACGCGTTATAAGCATAAAAACGAATACATGTGATGTGATCGAAACGTTAATACAATAACCTACTTATGACAGTGGATACAAAATTTAGAAAAAAGATTATGTTGAGAAAAAAAACTAAAAAGAAGCGACAAAATATAATTAAAGGAAAAAAAACAAAAACTTTAGTGTCTAAATAGTAATTACAATATAGTGTAAAAGGGAAAAAACTAAAGTTGAGGGTCAATGAGTAACTATAATAAAATGTAAAGGTAAATAAAGTTGAATGGCTAAATATATCATTACTAAAGTTTAGGGGGTGTATGATAAAATTATTAATATTACTAAAAGGCAAAAAAAAAAAAAAATTGTAGCTCAAACTTTGTGTTCTTTATATTCACAACTAGCAGAGTGCTCGCGTGATGTGTTAGAGAACACCACACTTATAAGGGCCCATCATAAAGGTCGAGGGTCGAAGAAGGCGAAGTTTCATTTCCTTATTTTCACAAACAAGGAATGGGATGTGAGAATGTTTTAAAGAAATGAGATAAAATTTATGAAATTGTGATTTTTAGTTAAATTATATGGATAAGGATAAAGATTAGGATCTAAATTCTATCTGGTTAGTTCCAAGCCATTTTTGGATGTTTCAGATCTAGACCAATTTGCTTAAAACCTATAGTAGTTTGCTTGGATTTTAAGAATTTTACTTGAATTTTCAGTATTTGGCTGGAATCTGACTGAAATCTCGCACGTAGGTCGTTTGGACGCCTAAATGGCATCAAGGCGTTTTCCCCTCGCCTCACCCAAGGGCCTAGGCAGAGCCCGAATGGCCTTGGACAATATAGGCTATTCCACCAAAAAAATAATACCAAACACCCGAGTCACCTCTACACAAACGTCAACAAATTTCGTTATTTATTTTGGTAGGTGGTCCGCCTTTAATTGTGTTTGATTTGTGGTATTGATCTTTTATATAACTAAGGGAGGGAAGGGCGTTCTCATGTAGGAGTACCTGATTAGGCACACCGTAGCCGGCGGTTCGGTTGTCAAAATCGTATAACGAAAACGGCAAATGGTTAAGAAGAATGCAAGGGTCAGGTACCTTTGGTACCATCAAAAGAGAAACTCAAGGTAAGGTAATATGCAAACACTTGAATTGAATTACCCGTCAAGTCGTTTTATCATAAAGCTAATATACGTTTCAGGAAAACTTGAGCTGCATTAATAGAGAAACAAGAAATAAAAGTTGTTCACACTAATCTGGTTTCAACTTTCAAATGCATGATAAATTGTTACCACAAGTACTACGGAGTACAAATGCTAAGCTGAAATGCAGGTTTGGAAGTACACCAATGACCGGAGTTTCTTGCAATTTGGCCAAGTTTGGATTTGGGGAGCTTTTATGACGGTTATGGAATTAGATGGTACCCGACCGATATGTATGGAACATGATTTTATAATTAGAAATGGAAAAATACCTAGTCCACATTATACACTTACATCTGAAAATAAAATAAAAAACTCTTGGGTTATATAGTATTTTCAAAGGTTACACGTCTAGTTTTCTTTGTTTATCAAACTCGTAATTTGTTAATTTTCCTATCCTATTATGGGTTTTAAAAAGCGTGCCTAGGCGTGAGGAGCATCAAGGCGCAGCCTAGAGCGCCTCAGGGCTTCGCGCCCACCCATTTTCCCAAAGGCGCAGAAAAAACACATTTTTTTTGCCAATTTTTCAGTCGCTTTTGGCCCTGAGGCGTGCGACTCTCGTACACCATGTATTTTTATGCATAAAAATGTTGTACCTTGGTGTTTTTGGCTTGTACATATAGGTAAAATCATATAAAAACCTAATTTATAGCTATATTTTGAGTAAATGAAGCTAAAAACTTATGGGATATATAAAAAAATTATATAATTAGCGCGCTTCGGGTACGAAAATCTCATGCTTTTTGCGCTTAGACCTCGTTGCTTTGCGCGATGCGCCTAGCGCTTAGACCTCTCGTACACCATAAAACCAAGATCCCATTGCTCAATTATAAAGATACACATCAAGTAGTGTAAAGCAATTTCTTACAATTAAGTCTGTACCATCACACATGGAGGGTTGTATCACTATTCACTAGTGGCTATTTTCTTCAGTATTTCAAATATGAGATAAAGGTTTTAAAAATGTCTCGGCTCATTTACAACTCGAGCTAGCTCCTACTTTAAGGGCTGACTAGTCTTTAAATCAATACAATCACATCACAACCACATAATTATACAGTTATGACCATCCTTATGCAGATCATATTAACTTATGTATCTCATAGCAAATTGCAAGTAAACAATAGACAACCATTAATTTAAATTAGTAAAAGACGGTAATGTTGAATACAAAACAGCAAAAATAACCAATACAACTAACCATGGTCTTCAAGTTCGATCCTTCTTGGCAAGTACACGCCCATTGGTCGTCAGTGTTCAAACCATTGCGTCATAATCATCAAGCTTGTCATTATATACCATGACTTTTCGCTTGATCTTGGATGTATCAACCCATGTGATAAAATCTTCCATGTTCCTTGTTACTAGAAATGCTGGGTCCGTAACAGTATCTGGGCCCACACGGATATGTCCTTGTTCTATATATGTCACAGCTTCCTTTAAGTGTTCAGCAAACTTCAATCTCACCAATACAGTTGCAAGCCGACGTCTACAACAATTATCATGATCATGAATAACTTCTAGTGAAAATAAAAATAGTTACAGCAGGATTCTTTTAAAAGACTACAGCTTTCTTACCGACAGAAGGATGAAACGGATAAGCGATCACACAGCGCTAAGCTTTTCTGAGACGGTATCACGCCCATGTTGTACCTGCATTGACACAGGCTTAAATGTTTAATATACGCAATTAGGAAAATATGCTTCAAGGGTACCCAAATTGAAAAATATAATGAAGTTGGTGTCTGTTAATGTGACCTGTGAAAATTTAAAGAAAAACTTTAGTATCTAAGGCTGAGGTGGCCCCTTCCTAGGGCGTCCACGTCAGCCTCCAACTCTACATTCTAACCCATGGAGCTCCGATTTGTATCCATCTAACCCGCCATATAAAGTCTTTCATTTTTTTGTCATCTCATCCAAGCGCCGTAAACTCATGGTTCCTCTCGAAGACACTATCGCTGTATTCCATCGGATTATAAGGTATGTTCAACGATTTCTGCTTCTGCTTCTGC
Organism: Ambrosia trifida; assembly: GCA_028751855.1. Classification (NCBI taxonomy): domain Eukaryota; kingdom Viridiplantae; phylum Streptophyta; class Magnoliopsida; order Asterales; family Asteraceae; genus Ambrosia; species Ambrosia trifida. The sequence goes on along the minus strand of CM054122.1, from coordinate 57,106,912 downwards.
TTCCTATATAATGATCTTGCTAATAATCGTTTCACATATTTATCGATTTGCCTGTTTTGGCGTCTTCTTCATCTATGACTTTCATCTCATGTAAAGGATTATAAGATGGTGATGCTTGTATCTAACCCACCTTCCTCCAAACCCTAATTTCATTTGGCTCACCACCTCTTCTTACGCACTCTCCCTCTTCTTCTACCGATTTCAATGATGAAGCTTAAAGACGTCGATTATTTGAGGCCACAGGTAACATCGATTGTATTTAATGTTCTGATCTTTCAATGCATTTCATTCTATCTTTCCTTTGGGTTTTTTTATTGTTGCTTATCGTTTTTTAGGGTTTCTTTTAAATCCGACTATTTGGATGATTATTCATTCATAATAGCCTAACAATGGATCTTTCCTACTAAATCCAATTAGACGTTGACTTTTTTTTTTGTCATAAACTCATTTTGGATAAATTCATCGATTTGTGGCTTTAGGCATGTTGTGAGTTGTGACATAATTGTTAACACATAGCTCTTCGCTGTGTTAACAAAACAATTATTAAATGAATCAAATTTGTAAGAAAAGACGATAAATCTATTGCATTTCTAAAGCTATTTTTATAGATCCATATGAATGAGTTATATAAGCTAGGCAAAGGCTGTTATAACCAAGTTGAGATATCATTCTTTCACTCAACTAACTTGATTTTATTTATTTGCAGGTACAAAATCCACATTATGCTCATTGTCTATAATATATAATTATGGATTTGATTATTATATATATACACACAAAGATCTTTGTACTGGTCGTGTTTCCTATGCTCACGTAGATGTTCGCCACAAAAGTACCATCATTAATGGTACTCATGTTCTTGATATCATTTTTTGCATGGTATTGTTTCAATTTAGTTTTAAACTAAGAAATTAGTTTTCAATCATGTATAACTTTGTTTGTGTCCCCTTAATTGATCCAACATTTTTCATTATTGGAACCTAAAAAAAGAGTACAATTTTTTTTTTCTCACCTATGGACGTTTTATGATTCAACTTATTCACTCCCAAATGTGTGTGGATTTCGGAAATAATTATTCTTACAAACATATGCACTTTTATACAACATCAACTGAAAGGATCCGGGAAATACTTATTCTTACAAACATAGTGATCTAAGCAAACACTGAACAAACCGTATATTATATCCTAGGCGCACCGCACCTACACCTTATGCAAAACATGCGCTATGTCACATGAAGCGCAGCCCTTTGCGCGCCTCACGCCTAGGAGCTTTTTTAAACCAAACATACATTGCAACCAAGAAGTGAAGCAAAGGCGCAAAGGGTAACCGTATTACATCGTACTATGCCATCAAGTTAACAAAAACAAGAAACTCACAGCTTTTCAAGAAGCGCATCCGTCATCTGGATTCGATACGGGTCTCTAGGATCCATCTGCTTCAATATGTTCACTAGCTTCTGTGCCATTCTACACAAACTCGAGTACCTATACATATATTAAAGTAGCATAAACTCATGACAAGAATTAAACAGTTGGAAACTATACATATTACAATAATCATAATATTGATCAAGAACCACTAATATTATCATCAAGCAGGTAACTTTATATGCAATTACTGACTAAAAACAAATAATAATAAAAGGGTATTGATTACTTTTTATAATCATCACGACCAGTAACATGATAACGATGCATAACATGAGCTTCACGATGACCACCTTCTCTCTTCCATTCAAGAAAATTAACCTTTTTTAAAAGCTTCTTTTCATGGAACTTTAGCTTCCTCATCTTCTCTTCTTCTTCTTACACTTGCACTGCAATTGATTCGATATTATGGTGAAGCTTACAGAACAGAGCTTAAACCCTAGAAATTGGGGGAACAAGGGGATTGGTGGAAAAACGGTCGTTATATCAGGGTTTAGAGATATTATTTATGGGCTGCTATATGTTTACTTCATAGTGGGCTTAAGGGAAATTTCCAGGTGCGTAATATTATGAGAAGCCCAATTTAGTTATTTAATCTATCTCGATATAAAATTAAAGCTGGCAATTCAGACACGAACATGATAACCCGACAAGAACTTACACGATTTTAACAGATTTTGTGTTTGGCCTTACAGGTTTCGTGTCTATAATAGGTCGACACGTTAAGACTGTTTATTTTCGTGTCGTGTTCGTGTTTACCTGTTTCGTATTCGTGTCTTATCGTGTTCGTCTCTTAACATGTCTTATTGTGTTTCTTATCATGTCTTGTCGTGTTAACCTGTTTTACTAGGTGTTCCTTATCGTGTCTTATCGTATTAACCTGTTATACAAAGGTTCGTGTTTGTTTTTGAAAAAATGACACGATTAGATTTTGTGTCGTGTTTGTGTTTACATGTTTCGTGTTCGTGTCTTAACAGGTTCGTGTAACCTGTTATGGCAGCCCTATATAAAATAATTAAATGAATGAGATGTATTTTTTAATTAAAAAGAGTTATATACAGTCAGGTCCGCTCAGGTCCTGGTGTAAACTGAAAGTCAAACCGTTTATTATGGTTTGAAAAGAGAAAATTGCTCGAATAGTCCTTGTGGTTTGCTCAGATTTCACCTCCTTTTAAAAATTACAGGTATAGTCCTTAACTTTTGACATTTTTTAACTCGGATAGTCCCTGAAGCTAACGGAGGTTAAATAATCCAGTTAAGTGGGTGTGAAATTACTAAACTACCTTTACTTTAATAAAAAAAATATATAATAATAAAAAATAATACTAATTAATGTGGGTCCCACACTTCATCTTCTCCACCTCGGCACCTCCACAAATCACCACCACCCATCTCCACCCTTCACCCCAACCGACATCCACCGACCACTAAAACCACCACCCGCCCAAAAACTAAAACATTATTCTCACTTCCACTTACTGAAACCACCGTCTTTCCTCCACCGTTCGCCACTTTAGGAAACTCCGGCAACCATCACAGAATATGCTTCCATTCAACACTATCTGTACCAAAACACTACAAATTCACCTGACTCGAATCATAACAACAAGTCAATGGTTTCGCAAAAGGAATTTCACGAGTTGAATACACCAACTTCATCGTATCACGAACAATCGATGAATCCAATAGTCTACATAACCGTCGGTTAACATCGGAGTTACCGATTAATCCAACGTTAACATGGAGGCGTTCTAGTGCAATGATGATGTCAAACAGGTTACGGAGACGGACGTTAGGGTTTCGAGTGCAGACGTCTGTGCGCCTCTGTAACCGACGGATTTTGCAGATCTGTGCCACGGCGATTCTAACAACTGACGTGTACAGATCCAACGGTTGTAAATCATTATACTCTGATGATAAAGGTAATTTTTTTTAATTTAGCAAGTGAGATAAGAACCCTAGGTTAAAATAAGGAGACAATCGAGTGCAATTGAAAGTAAATTAATAGAGTGTAGAGAAGAAGAAAATGGAGTTGTTGGGCGGGTGGTGGTTGTGGTGGTTAGGGGTATTCATCGGATCGGATAACGGGTTATTCGGATCGGATTATTCGGATTTTGAAGTTTTTAGAGCCTATCTGAATCCGATCCGAATATTCCGAATGGATATCTGAATAATTCAAACTAAACCAAACAACAATATTTCAAATTTTTTTATTTTTCCTAATTTATGGTTCCTAACACTTTATTAATTTGAATTCAATAAACATACAAAAGCAACAATAGAGATTAGTCTTAAACACAAATAGAAAGTTCAAACATCAAAATAAAGTCTTCAAAACGTAAATTTAAACACGAAATCAAACTTTAAAACGTAGTATTGAACACAAAATCAAGCATCACAAAATGTGACACTAACTAGTCCATATGGATGGACGATGTTGATGAATTATGGTTTAGTATTGGCCTCATGCCTCATGGGTTGAACTAAGTTTCAAACAATTGGTCATTCCCTTACTAAAACTCAATTGAAGCTTATTTGGGTTATTTAGTTATCCCAATAACCTGAATAATTTAATTGCGAAATCCGAATCCGATCCGAATAAGAATTCGGATCGGTTTTTTTCGGTTCGGATATCAGATCGGATTTCAGATTTTTTGAACACCCCTAGTGGTGGTTGGTGGGGGTGAAGGGTGGAGATGGGTGATTGTGATTTGTGGAGGTGATGAGGTGGAGAAGATGAAGTGTGAGACCCACATTAATTAGTATTATTATATATTTTTATTAAATTAAGGGTAGTTTAGTAATTTCACACCCACTTAACTGGATTATTTAACCTCCGTTAGCTCCAGGGACTATCCGAGTTAAAAAATGTCAAAAGTTTAGGACTATACCGCTAATTTTTAAAAGTTGGGGGCTAAAGGTGAAATCTGAGCAAACCATAGGGACCATTCTTGCAATTTTCTCGTTTGAGATTTTTGAACCTGACCGGTCAAAAGTAAGAGATGAATGGATCGCAAAGCCAAATGGATGACTAGTTTCGACGGTTTTATGGTTTTTAACCGTAATGTGAATACCCATTGTCTCATCCATCGTTTTGTACCACATACCATTATCATTTTACTATCAGCAACACTAGGCGTAACCTTTTATGGGTGCTTATCGAGCTAGACTATGGTATTTTTAGGATGTTTGAGCTGAAAATTTATAACTCAATTCAAATTTAAACAAAGTTCGTATTCTAACTCGTGATAGAATTCGATTAGATTTTCGCTTAAATTTGGTTAAGCTGAATTTAACTAATTCGGCTCATTTTCTCTAAAAAAGGTGGATTTCATTTATATCCTAGATTTATGTTTAAGTAAACTGCACGGATGGTGCCTGTGGTTTGCACGAATTGCACGGATGCCCCTATTTATTTTCAATGGCCCCAACGTTGGCATTTTATAACATTTTGATCCCTAACAGCTAACGTTGTTAAGTTTTGTCAGTTAAATTATGTAAATGACCAAAATACCCTCACCATATAAAAAATAAAACCACCTTCCCCTTCCCCTGTGCAAACCACCATCACCATCACCACCCCCTCTTCAAACCACCACCACCACATCCTCCTCCTCCAACCACCACTACTTTTCTTGGCTAACTGAACCGTCTCTATCACCATCTCTGCCCTCCAATACCTCCTCCTCCTTGCATTAGCCCTCCAATACTGTTTCAGTGTCACCATCTCTTGTTTCACTGTCATAAACCATTCCAAATAATACAAGATATCAATTTTCAAAGCAGTAACTATTTAATCAGATTTCTTAAATATCATTTGATCTAAAAATTTCTAATTCTTGATGATTAAAAGCAAACATAATATAAATTTCAACAAGAATATATTCCCACATTCACCGAACAATGCTTCTGTAACAACCCGACAAGGAGGGGGCTGGACGTTACGACAGTTTGGTAACAGACTTGCACAACGGAAGCAACGTTAAGTAGTATTTAATATTCGTACAACCTTTAGTCGCAAAATAATACAAATACAACATAAGAATGTAACTATAGTCTAATGCAGGGACGAGACGCAGCGGTCGTCGAAGCAGTTGAGGAGTGTAATCCACTAATCGATCTGATCTCTATCCGTACATATCTCTAGGTGCTCTAAACCGCAATGCTTAAAGCTCGAACCTTCTAACATGATAATCTCTAATCCACACAAGCAAGCATATACCTCGTCTTCCCGATCATCCAAACACAGTACCTAAACACATGCTTAAAAGAGTTTGGGTCAGCAATTACGCTGGTGAGTCCGTGTAAGTAAATAAGTGGATCCAAATCAGTTTTATCATTTCCATAAACAAGTTTACAAGTTCATACAGTTCAATACACGTGATGTACAAGCGACCCCTCAACCCTAACACTAGATCTATCTACTACCATTATAGATCTACAAGGCATAATATATGTCGCAACGGTCCACAGGCCTCAGTGGAGGGTTTCTCGGTTCCCTAGTCCCGGGTCCACTGTGCGTGGGGGTTTCCCCAAGTAGTACTACCCATATGGCTCACCTATGAGTTAATGAGTGTCAGTATTATCCGGCAGCTAGTATCTTGTCACATCACAAAAGTTTAGACACACAAGCATATGTTCACCCCAAAACAGTAAAACAGAAAGAGGAGAATTGTAACATCACACAAATTTTCTTTATATGTATATATAGAACTCCATCGTTTATTCATCCGATTCATGTTTACAGTATCTTTACCATCCATTTTGTTAATTTTTTTTGTTTAAATAATGACTTATAATCAATATTAAATTGGATTGTATTAAAAATTCTGATTTAAAAACGTTAAAAAAAATGTTTGCCTGTGCCAGGATTCGAACCCGAGTCCCTGGCGGACTAAACCTTAACCACACCACACAAACCACTACACCATTTGGTGTTTTGTGATGTTAATTAAAACCAATTAAACTTAAACCCTTTCAAGGTCCCTTAGTCAAACCTGAAAAGTCAAACGTAGTCTCCTAGTCAAGTCAAGTCAAGTCAAAGTGTTAGTAAATATGGTCTTCTAGTCAAGTCAAAGTTGTTCCTAAATTCTAGCCTAGTCAAAATAGTCCCTAATTACAACTCCAAATTATACACTATAAATACTATAGCCTACCATTCAATTCTTTATACCATTCAATAAAAAAAACATTATTATCCCATCTCCCATATACTAAAGTTTTCATCCATCATTATCTTCTCTAGCTAGTTCCGAGTTTTCCAAGGCATTATTACTAAGTGTTTGCAAGCTCCATAAAACGCACGAACTCATTATGCACCTAAGGTGAGTTTACATAGCCCCTTTTCCATTCACTGTTTTTTTTTTTTTTGGTGAAACATGTTACAACATTCAATTTACAATTCAATCATAAGTGTCTATGTGTTATTCTATGTTGCATTATGTCTTAAACATTACTAGGGTAAGCACAATATTCTAGCATAATCATTAACATTGATCAGCCGACGGTATACAATGATAGATCTATTGGACTGACAATCCCACCCGGATACGTGTACCTCCTACATAGGTAGTGTGGGTGATTGTTATCGAATTTATAACATAATCGAGTGAACCATGAGCGTATGGGATGGGCCACAATATTCTAGTCACAAGGTTTGATTATGCACTCGATTTACCCGATTGTTTTGTTTTCACATATGGACTAGACTTGCCATGACACTCGAATTGTACAACATTTTTATTCAAACCTATGTAATTCTCACCAACTTTTGTTGACCCAAAATATTTTCAAACTTAACATGTTTCAGGTTATGGCTTATTCGAAGATTAGAGTTAATGCTTGAAGATGCGTAGCTAGTATTTTTCATTTTGATGTACAAATTTTTAGAACAATTGTATGTAGTTCATTTAAATCATTTATTGAAACTTATTATTTACCATGTGCTACTGAACAATCATCAATAGGTGACATCCCGATGTTTCCGCCATCGGTTGGGGTGTTACAGATTGGTATCAGAGCCATCGTTATAGGGAATTAGGTTATTAGAAAAAAAATAATCTAGTCTATAACCATAGGATTTTAACCAGTACTTGCTCCTTTTACTTGCAACCTTACTTGTTTCTATTCTCTATCCTACTTCTTATCCTTACTTTAGTCCCTACAAGAAGAGTGCTCTCCATCACAAGATCTACTCTTAGACTAGTAGGACAAATCCTCAGGTTTAGCCTGAACCACCTTGAAGATCTCGTCGAAGTTCTAAATTTTAATAACGAACACGTGCAATCTGGAAGGGTGAACGCCTGTATTCTGAGTTTTCTGTCTAGGACTGGCATTGCGCATAAATCCCAATCAGACGAGGGACCCGGATGCCTACCTGGGAATTCTCGGGATGAGTGTTCACTTATAGGCTAAAGCATGTCTTCACTATGTTATTAGAATCTAGAAGTTTTGATAAGTCAACGTTTTCGTTTATTCGTTTTAATTAATGAATAAATGATTACACTCACTTTCCTTAAACTAAGCTCTAAAATCTCAAAATTTTACAGCTTAAATCAATCTCATTTCATAACCATCTATGGATTTCACAATCACACTTCACCTTACCATCTTAGCCACTTTTTAAATATTCAACACCCTACCCAAATCATATTATTTCATTTCTCCACATGTTACTTATTTTTTTAAAAACTATAACCTCATACCTTAGCACAAACTAAAGATTTCTAAATCTTGTCGTATTTTCATTACCTAGTAACTTTACAAAGTACATATTTTTGTCAAAAGATGTCCTCGAACTTAAATTCAATTGTTTATTTATTGACGTAACAAACAATTTTCTATATAATGCTTTAAACTATTAAAAATCACTTAATAGAACCTTGATCTTCAAAACCTAATGTCATGTTTGAAATCTCCAACTAACGGGAATATTTTAATCAAAGCCCACTTAGCTTGTACTATTTAACAACTTTTGCTTTATGTATAAAACCAATTTTGAAAATAAGATTTTTTTTATCCATAGGAATAATATCTAGTCTCTAAATTCTCCATCGACACTCACTCATTTTCAACTTGTTCAAATTTTTACAATATTTGGCATATACCACAATCATGTTTTTTATACACTTGATTATAACCTTTGATCCAAACCCCAAAATTTACACTGCTACATAATCTCCTTACTATAAAATAAAATCTTTATCAACTATCTTCACATTCACTATCTCTCACAACCTTGATTCTGCTTCAAGATTTTTCATCATCCTCCCAAGAACTAAATTCATATCCTTCACCTTCTCACACATGAGCTAGTTACCCATGATAACCAAACTATTGAAACTTGATTGTGTGTTGCATCAAACATAATCCTTAGTTATACATGAGGATTCGACTATCTACCATATTTGAACATTTGAAACTAGAATTCATGGAATATAAACTATTTGCTATAGACACACCTAGAGTCATTAACCTTGTCTAGGGCAACTCTATTACAACTCGTATGCTATACTTGATACTTGATTGCTTACATGTACATATTATCAATTTGCAATTCATGTGTGTAATAATTGGTACACTTAATCAAACAACTGATAGAGGATGAAGTACTTGCTCAACAGTTAGTAGAGTACCAAATAACATACTCAACGATTGGTAGAGGTCATCATGCCTGCTCAACAATCGGTAGAGGCCCTACAACCTGCTCAACGACTGGTAGAGGCTATCGCACATGCTCAACAATCGGTAGAGGTTCTTACTCACTAACTGGTAGAGGTCTTTTTCATGCTCAACAGTTGGACTTATTTTTGGATACATTGTATACGATTCAATCACAAGGCTATTTTGCATTACTTACATGTGTGTTTAGAGTCATAGAAGGACACAAAACCCTAATGTAAGGTAAATTGGTGATTGCGGTCCGGAACGTAATTATAAATTTACAGGTACATTAAGGTAGTGTGAAATTCTATTAAGGTTTTGGGAGATACTCCGTATGTTTTCGAAGTATCAGAGGTGTGATGGGTTAGCTGCGGTACACCCTATATATAAACACTAATGATACGTGGAAAGGGATACTGTAGTGTAACACCCCAACCGATTGCGGAATCAACGAGGTGTCACGTAGTGACGATTGTTCAAAAGCACATGGTACTATAATGTAAATATATTATTGAATAATTTAAATTGTCTTACATAGATGAAATGGGAAAAATACAAAAGTCTGAACGAAACATGAAATTTGAAATAACTTATTAAAAGCAAGCACTAAAATCCAATGCTATGAAACTAAGATCAAACTGCACCTGAAACATGTACAAAATAGGTTTTGTCAACATAAGAAATGTTGGTGAGCATTCCTAGTTTTAATACATATAGTAAGTTGAAAAAAAAATGGTTTACAATTCAAGTGCAAAGCTATAGTGCAATTATGTAAACTATGTATCATACAAATGAGCGAAATCAATCCTGTGACTGTATAAATGTTCTAAATGAACGGCGGTGTACTTATCCACTAAATGGATAATAACTTAACAATGACCACGGATTCTCCGATGAAAAAGGGGGAGAATCAACCTAGGCGGGTTGTCAATCCAATAGCGCTATCCAATGTTAAGGTCGGCTTGTACTGTAACACCCCAACCGATGGCGGAAACATCGAGGTGTCACGTATGAATGATCGTTCAGTAGCTCATGGTGAATAACAAATTTCATTAAATGATTTAAATAAATTACATTCAATTGTTCTAAGAATTTGTACATTCACAAGATGAAAAATACTAGCTACACATCTTCAAGCATTAACTCAAATCTTCATGCAAGTATAACCTGAAGCATGTTAAGTTTGAAAATATTTGGGTCAACAAAAGTTGGTGAGAATACATAGGTTTTCGAATATAATAGGTAGTAATAGTTTGTACAACAATCACAGTTGTATAATGATAGAGTATGAGTCCGACATGTAACAATGCGTCTTTGTACAATCAAACCTTGTGTCGACTGAGACCTAACTCGCAAGTTAGTTAAATGTTGTTACTGTTATCGATCATCCCTGAATTTATGTGGGGGATGGGTTTGTCAGACCTATAGCGCTATAATCTAAACAGGCGGCTTGATCAATGTTAATGATTGTACTGTGTCTTTTTGTTACAGTCAAATGATAGAATGAGTAAATGATAGTGTAATTGAATCACAAGTAAGAATGAGTAAATGATAGTATAAAATGTTTAAACATGTTTCACCCCAAAAATGTAAAAGAGAAAAGGGGTTATGTAAACTCACCTTAGTGTTAGAAAGATGACCCTTTATATAAGTAAATGTGGCTCGTGTGTATCCAAATATCACCCTATTTCAAGGTAATAAATAAGTGTTGGGGAAAACCTAATAAGTCTAAGTTTTCTAGTCTAAAATGTGCTAGGGTTCCTAATTTGGGGATTAATAATTGGTTATTTGAATAATTTAAATAAATAAAGAAATAATTTATGAAAATGTTTTCTGAACAATATTATTAGAATTAGTTGAATTATAATGTAATAAATGTAAAAATAATTTTTATAAAATTATTTTCTTAGTTAATGAATATTTATATTTTAATAATTATTTGACAAAATATAGACCTAATATTTAAAAATATTAAAAATTATAAATTTCGAATCAAAAATTTATATTTCTGATCTAAATGATTAATAATAATTTATGTGAAATTTTGATGCAAAAATAATAAAAGATGAATTTATTATGATTTATTTATGATTAAAATAACAAAAATCGATTAAAAATATTAAATAAATGATTTTTCAGAAATAAAAACTATTTCTGGAATGTTTATTGTTTTATAAACTTAGAATAATTTTTGTGGAATTTTATAAAGTCGTTTTGATATATTTATAGAATTTTATAATTATAATTGAATAAACTTGTAATATTTATTATATATAATAAATAAATGACTTTTGAAAAACTAAAAATTGGGTAATAAAGTTTAACATTTGAGCAACATAAGATAAATTTTATAGATTTTATAAGTCATATTTGGTATTTTTAAAAGTATTTTTAAAAGAAAATAACAATGATATGAAAAGAATTGAGTTTTTTAAAAAAAAAGAAGAAAAACATTGTTGTTGCTGGGACTCGAACCCGAGTCAGAGGCGGTCCAAGCTTTATCACAAGTGTGACTCACTACTGAGCCACACCCTGAGAACGTTTTAAAACCAGAAACGAAATCTTTTAAACCATAATTGCTACGAGCCATCTTCCCCAAATTAATTCCTAAGAACCCTAGTTTCCATTTGATTTTAATTGAACCCGTTTAAGGCTCTGTTAATCCAGATAATTATGGGGATTTTATATTATGGATAATAACAAACAAAACGGTATAGAAACTTACAATTTTTAGGCTTGTACGCAATCAGGAAGGGTGGCAGGACTTTTATACGCCGGCGATTCACAAGGGGAGCAACCGGCGGTTTCTTTGGTGGAATTTTGAGTGGGAATAGGTTCGTGTTGTGGTTCCGAGTTCGTTCATGGGTTATATATATACAAAAACGCGTCATTACGTAGGATTGGAAACCGGGTTTTAATGCCGGATTTATTGGCTCGTTGACTCAGCGATGATTACGGCCTATTAACTATGCAGAGTGTGTCCTTGATGAGCTGTAAAGCGTACGGGTCATGATTAATTGAAAGGAAAACGCGTATGGGGTTATGGTAAGTCACCGGAAAGTCCGGGACTTACCGGATTTGTTTTTTTTTCTCCGGTAGAACAGTCAGCGAGCAAGGAGGGGAAGGGAGTTGGGCCGGGTCCTTCACTTGGGTTTGGGCTTGACTGGATGGGCCAAAAGTTTGGGTTAAGAACACTTTGACAAAACAAAAACAAATCTGATTATTTATTTTAATTATTATTATTATTATTATTATTATAGAAAATAAAGATGATTCAAATATATCTAGTTGGGAACAAAATTCGCGATGTTACATGTACAATGTTAATGATTTCACTAAGTACAAATGTATTCTACATGAAATGTCTAAGCATAAAGCACGTTTGTAAGCAAATGCACATAGTACTAGAATTGTATTGTAAAAATGTGAACTTGTGTTTGTAATTTGTATAAGTGTACATGTAACACCCCAAAAGTGAATAAAGACAAAAATGGGATAGGAAATACTCACTTTCGCCAAATGACTAGATGACTAAGCGAGCATGAAAATGAGAGCAATCCAAAGATTCAACAACGAAACTAGTCAAATTTAGAAGTAAAGAAACCGAACAGGAAAAATATCAAGCTTCCAATTCGCCAATTACAAGAGCTTATAATCAAAGCTTAAAATGTAGAAGTAATATACTCTAGAAGAAAGGTATGAGGGGGAGTTTAATCGAATTGAAACAATCGATTTAGAGGTGCAAAGTGTAATGGGTCATAGGTGGGTTTTTATACTAGTTTTAGATTCAATTAGGCTTTAAAATTGGTCAACACAATAAAGTAAGGTTTTAAGATGAATTGACTATTTGACTAGGACTTTGACTAGGATTTTGACTGAGACTTTGACTAGGACTTTTGACTAGAACTTTGACTGAAACTTTGACTGTTTGACTGTCTTAGCGGACCGCGAGGGCTAAAAAAAATAATTTTTCTAATTTAATCAATTTTAAGTTATAGACTTGTTTCCTTCTGTTTCTAAGTTGTTTTAGGACCGAAAATTAAGGGCTTTGAGTATCAAGGTTTGAAACATACGTGCTCGGGTGTAGATGTGAGTATAACACGTGCATACTTTTACTTATAAAAATTATAAGTTTTTTTAAATTGTGAATTTTGGTCCTATTAAAATACGAGGGTTAAAAATGAAAATTTTGAAATAGTTGAAGAACCAATTATGCACATTTATGAAAAGTGAAGGGTGCAGGTTGTCACAGTCTCCCCTACTTTAGAAAATTTCGTCCCGAAATTACTTTCAAGTGAAGGTTTCCATGAAACAAAAGGCATTTGTAAAAAGGCGAGTAGATTTTAAGAAATGCATCAGCCATGATTTGACAAAGTTTGACGTAGTTGTTTAATACCCAAAATAAGAGTTTGAAAATCCTTAAAGTTTGACCCAAGGTTAGAGAATTAAGAGTTTATAATGAGCAAGGTTTGGGAAAAGTATGTAACTGGTTAGGGCAGGGCAGTGTTATAGTAGCTTCCCTTACTTTAGAGAAGATCTGACCGAACTTTATTAAGGGTGTGCAACAGGATTTCGACTAACAGAGAGTGTAAGAGTATACAAAGTTTGTGTTTTCTGTGTGGATGGTCCAGATAAAAACTCTAGGAAGTCGAATTGAAGCTCGTGTAAGAACATTCTTATCGAAAATGCTAGCTATTAGTCAACGATCTAATAAAGAGATAGTAATGGGTAGGTTCTTGGTCAGACTCCTAGTCCGCTCCCGCGGTATCGCTCGTGCTTATATATAGGGTGTACCGCAACTAACCCACCACACTACTGATACTTTGGACTCATACTAATTGTCTACCAATAGCCTAAGTAGAATCACACACCACCCCCATGTACCTGTAAATCCATGATTGCGTTCCGGACCGTAATCATCGATTTACCTTACACTAGGGTGCTATGCTTTTTCATAACACTAACATAGGTAATACAAGAAACAATGCGTGCAACCAAAATGTGTTAAGTAGTAGATACTGCTCAAGTATAAGATGCGGTTAGAAGTTCTTCCCCTTTCAGGTTCACCCTTTAACCGTAATGAGATTAATGTGTAAGTATAAGACATGATTAGGGGTTCTTCACCTTTCGTGTTCACCCTTAACCGGTAAATTTCTGTTCACATCATTGGGCTCTAAACAACCATATTGATAAACTCTAAGGATTACACCGTTCCCCTCGGGTTAGAGGAATACTCTGAACAGAGTCGTACATTGGAACTGGCTTAGATCTCATATGAACTATCAGTTAGTATGTTCGTTGGTCATGATGATGAACAAAATAATGTAAAGTATAACAGTGTTTTGCTCACAACAAAAAAAAATATGCATACCAAATATGCGTTCATGTAAGTATATAAGTATAGCATAAAATTTCGATTGAAAAAATAGCATAACGTAAATCGAGTAAATCGCACAATTTGCACAAAATGAAAGTAAACGAGTTAAATTAATGCTCAAAACTAGTGTTGTAAGAATAACTACTAATAACTAGTGCGAGAATAGTTGCGAATAACGCGTGAAAATAACTACCAACAAAAGAATAATACAAAAATAATAAGATAATGTACGAACGTAACTATAAATAGAATGGTGTAAAAAAAATAATGAAATTTACTATAAATGAAAGTGCGCAGAACAGACGTATAGTCTACTGGTATGAGGATAACTTTTTGGAAACCGAAGAATGTTTTAAGTTCAAAACAGGTTCACTTGAAAAGATTTCATAGGTACACATTTGTGACGACCGGGAAAATTTTTCTTTTACTCGCTTCGTTCTCTTTGACTTCGGGAAATTTTCGGGACGAAAATTCTTTCAACAGGGGGATGATGTGACACCCGGCATGTTTGGGTCAACATTTTATAAACACATAAGTCTACCTTAGCGAGAAACGTTTATAAACAAACTTAACTGGGTTAGTTGAGTCGGGTCAAATTAGGATTGTTCAGGGTTCAATGATCTGGAGGATCATTGGGAGTCGTTTTGGGAATACATTAGTACCGGGTTCCGTCGTTGGTGACATTACATGAATTAATTAAGTATATGTGTAGATTATGGGTCGTGTGGTGGATTGTATGCTTATACTTGCTTAAATGATGTACAAATGATTATACGTGCCTAAACATGCTAAGTATAGACTATGGATGCATGCTTATGTGTTAAGATGTGTTAGAATGCGTTAAACACGACAAACTGGAAAAAGGTTAACATGTGTTAAAAAGTGCTGTTAACATGTGTTAAAAAGTGCTGATGACCTGAATGTGGAAATAGTGGGCGAACGTGGAAATGGAACTTGAAAAATGGGCGAACGTAGAAACAAAGTGGGCGAATGTGGAAAAGTTCCACATTCGACCATTACAAATGGGCGAATGTGGAAAAGTTCCACATTCGACCACATAAAAGGGGCGAACCTGGACTGGGTATAAATACCATCCTTAGCCATTTTTCACCATTTCACAAACCCTAAACGCCTCCAAACACTCTCTATCAGCTATTATCATTGGGGAAGGAGTTTTTGAGCTTGTTTTTCATAACCTAACTCTCTAAATCATTACAAGTGAAAATCTAAGGTGTGTTCTTCATTACAAATCCTTTTTAAACAATTTTGACTTGTTTTAATCTAAACCCCAAGGGTCCAGATCTGATATCAACATGTTTTATGGGTAAAAACCTTCCTAATATCTTTCTAAATAAAACCTATTCATAAACAATGAGTTTTTATGCAAACTAAACATGTGTTAATATGATATTATGCATTGTTTGATGATTACTTGTTGTATAGATGATATGACAACAACCTAGGGCTGTTATTAATGATGGGTTATGATTGAAACATGTTACCTTTGATTGTTGATGGTGTTTTGACGATAAAAGGGGTTTTTAGTTAGATTTAGGGCTTGTTTTTGGATAGTTATGATAGAGTTAGGATAAGGGTTTCTTGTTCATGATGATTTGATGATGATGAGCTGATTATTGATTGATTTCAGAAGTTTCCTAATTGGGTAATATTTTCATGCATGATGATGTGACATCTCCATAATTTACTATTTTAGGAAACTTGTAAAAACGGATAGATTTTGGGGTAAAATTGGTGGGGTTTCGTAGGAATATATTAATGATGCTTGACTGCTGTAACTCATGATGTTTCGTGATGTTTTCGGATGTTTTTGGACGCGTTTTTGAGTAAACAATACAGCAGGGTCGAACCTGGAACACCTTCGGCCAGTCGAATGGGCGAAGGTGGGTTCCAGGGGTCGAACCTGGAAACTTGAGGGGCGAATGAACCACAAGTGGGCGAAGGTGGAAGAAAAAGGGGCGAAGGTGGAAGGTTGAACCCACATTCGACCAACCCAAGTCACCTTCGACCACTTACCACTACATTCGACCCTATGTTAGCAGAAATGAGATTTTTGATACAAACTAAGTGTTTTATGCTTGAACCTTGCATGTAATCTATGTGTACTTGATTAGTTAGGGTAATGGGTCACCAACGGGATGTCGGGTCAGTCTAGTGTGTCGGTTAAACATTTAAACACGTTTTAAAACATACTTGGTTATGATCTGGACAATCGGGGACTTGTTAGCCTTCGGGTTAGTAGTCATCACACTTATGTAAACTCATTGATAGGTTGTCATTAGTTGGGATTATCATACACGTGTTGGAATTCTAGTTATCGGAAGACGCACTATAAGGTGAGTTTCACGGCCCCACTCTTTTACTGGTTTTACATTTTCGGGGGAGAAAACATGCTGTGTCCTTTAAACGTGAGTCAACTATGTTTTCATAAAAAGGCGTTTCAACTATGTTTTGGTATTCATGAATTCATTGGGTTTGGAGTATTCATTATGTTTTCACGTATTCATTATGTTTTGGAGTATTCATTATATTACTATGCGATCTTTGGAAGTCCCGGGGGAAACCATGAATGTGCGGGGATGCACAACGGGGGAAATGTGGATAGCGCTATTTGGGCTTGACCCGCCCCACTCGACGGCTTGGAGGGCCGGGCGGGTGCATATTGTCTCTTAGGTATTCAGTATTCAGTATGCAGTATTCAGTATTCAGTATTCATTCGGGCACGTATTCAGTATTCACAGTATTCGAGTCCAGTAATGGTTTTCCAATCGCAGTAGTAACAGGTATTCATATGATTTGCATGCATGTGGTCAGGATTGATCATGGGTATTCACTTGGAATTGGTATACATTTGGAGTCGGTATTCATTAAAAACCTGTGAACTCACCGGCATTATTTGCTGACATATTTAGCATGTTTGTCTCAGGTCGCTAAGGTAGCAGCTGTCGATAGGCGCATGGAGTCTCACGGCGTCTAGGATTCATGTGCATCTCATTTAGTATTTGCAGACTTTCGTACTTTTGATTTCACGTTGTAATAAAGTTTTACGCTTCCGCAGCGTTGGATCATTTATGAAAACTTAATGGTTTGATTATGTCATTTTTACGTATCATATAGTGTTGTTTATTGTGACCGTTGACTTGGATCCTGGTGTGTCACGCGCCTCGCGGTAAAACCCCGCATGTGGAAATTTGAGGGTGTGACAACATTTTCATGTGTTTACGAGAAGTCGAGTTTGAAAAGTGTTATAAGGTATATTATTAGTTGCAAATTCCTCCCGAAAATATATATTGGATACGTTATATGAAAACATGCAGATTTACATTTGATTTGTAAAATATGCAATGCAAGTTTATAAAATGCAAGATGAAACCATTTCATGAAGTGTGTGTAAATCTAATGTGTTTCGAAAGACCAAGATTTAAAATGATGTGAAGGTTGTGAATGATCCTAGATGCCTTAACGAATTTTGAAAAATAAAATTTTCTGTATTTAAACGTTTCTTTAACTTGTGGGTTGAAAAGTCGGAAATTTTTAATTGTTATGAAATGTTGAGAAAATCTAAGTGTTACCCGTTAAGGCTGGGTAAACTTGAAACCTTTTAAATTTTCAAACTTTTACGAAATTTATACATTGAAAGATCATTTATTTGCAGGATCGTCAAGGCATCTCTTTGGGCTCATAGCGGGCTATTTGTTTCAAGGCACAAGGTGTATGAAAAGTGTGTTCTAATTTGGAGAATAGGCTTTGTGAAAAGACTTATAGAATAAGTTGTCAAATTAATCGTTTTAGAGAGTAGTGTACTAGTGCGTATCGTGTAGGTAGACATTTATATATGAGTTTAGTCTGACTAAGAAGTTCTAACTAATGGTAGTTGGCTATGGCTTAGGAGACTGGGTGCAGCAATATTAGTATTAGGTATATGAGGATATAAGGTGACTTCGATGAAGTAAGTTTGTAAACATGAAGGTATAAAACAGGTTGAAATAATAAGTTTGGAAAAACCATGTTCATTTTTAACTGTATGATGACGCAACATTCCTAAAATCAGGATGTGATCAAAGTTAAACACAGAGTTTAAAACTTAAGTCATGGGTAAAAACGTTTTAACGCAAAACGAGTAATACCTTATAGTGTAAGAATCATGAGCATAAATGAAATATTGTAAGCTTTAATGCGATAATATATCGAACAAAAGTTTTAGTAATGATGATAAGGGATTCAAAAGAGAATGATCAATGAATAATGGCATATGAAACATCAAGTGATTAAATGGAATCTTCAAATGATAAACAAACATAAATATCAATGATATAAAACATTGGAATTGTTTCTATAGGAAACTTTGACCAACTCAAGTATTTGAAATTTCCTAGTGACTTGTGGGGGCGTACTTTAGCCTATAAGTGAATGCTCATCCCCAAGAGTTCCCAGGTAGGTATACGGGTCCCTCGTCTGATTGGGATTTATACGAAATACCAGGGCTAGACAGAAAACTCAGGATACAGGCGCTCACCCTTCCAGATTGCACGTGCCCCATCACTAGTGAATTCCAAAACTTTAGCGAGATTAAAAACGAGATGCAAAAATAGATCCTTGAGATTTGGATTTCACTCCTAACTCAAAGATGTATTTCAAAATTGAAAACGATTGTGGAATGAAACCAATCACTAAGTTAAGGATATCACTCCCAGCTTAGTGGTTAAGTTCCTTTTTGAAAGAAATACTCTTTGAGGTGTGGATGTCACTCCTATCTCAAAGAAATATACTTAAGATAAATAACATATAGAGGAGTGAAACTAATCACCAAGGTATGGATATCACTCCTAACTTGGTGATATCGTTTCGTTTGTGAAATACGAGTATCTTCTTCTTTAAACAACACACCGAAAGAATTACGAGAAAGAATCATAGCGAAAATATCTTGAAAGAAAATAATAGGATAAAGAGAAATAAACACGAGAGGACTCGTGAATGTAAGCTTGGTTATAGACTAGGCTAAAAGGCATTCTAATAACCTAATTCCCTATAACCATGGCTCTGATACCAATCTGTAACACCCCAACCGATGGCGGAATCATCGAGGTGTCACGTAGTGACGATTGTTCAAAAGCACATGGTACTATAATGTAAATATATTATTGAATAATTTAAATTGTCTTATATAGATGAAATGGGAAAAATACAAAAGTCTGAACGAAACATGAAATTTGAAATAACTTATTAAAAGCAAGCACTAAAATCCAACGCTATGAAACTAAGATCAAACTGCACCTGAAACATGTACATTATAGGTTTTGTCAACATAAGAAATGTTGGTGAGCATTCCTAGTTTTAATACATATAGTAAGTTGAAAAAAAAAGGTTTACAATTCAAGTGCAAAGCTATAGTGCAATTATGTAAACTATGTATCATACAAATGAGCGAAATCAATCCTGTGACTGTATAAATGTACTAAATGAACGGCGGTGTACTTATCCACTAAATGGATAATAACTTAACAATGACCACGGATTCTCCGACGAAAAAGGGGGAGAATCAACCTAGGCGGGTTGTCAATCCAATAGCGCTATCCAATGTTAAGGTCGGCTTGTACAATGTTAATGATTTCACTAAGTACAAATGTATTCTGCATGAAATGTCTAAGCATAAAGCACGTTTGTAAGCAAATGCACATAGTACTAGAATTGTATTGTAAAAATGTGAACTTGTGTTTGTAATTTGTATAAGTGTACATGTAACACCCCAAAAGTGAATAAAGACAAAAATGGGATAGGAAATACTCACTTTCGCCAAATGACTAGATGACTAAGCAAGCGTGAAAATGAGAGCAATCCAAAGATTCAACAACGAAACTAGTCCAATTTAGAAGTAAAGAACCCGAAAAGGAAAAATATCAAGCTTCTAATTCGCCAATTACAAGAGCTTATAATCAAAGCTTAAAATGTAGAAGTAATATACTCTAGAAGAAAGGTATGAGGGGGAGTTTAATCGAATTGAAACAATCGATTTAGATGTGCAAAGTGTAATGGGTCATAGGTGGGTTTTTATACTAGTTTTGGATTCAATTAGGCTTTAAAATTGGTCAAAACAATAAAGTAAGGTTTTAAGATGAATTGACTATTTGACTAGGACTTTGACTAGGATTTTGACTGAGACTTTGACTAGGACTTTGACAGAAACTTTGACTGTTTGACTTTCTTAGCGGACCGCGAGGGCTAAAAAAAATATTTTTTCTAATTTAATCAATTTTAAGTTATAGACTTGTTTCCTTCTGTTTCTAAGTTGTTTTAGGACCGAAAATTAAGGGCTTTGAGTATCAAGGTCTGAAACATACGTGCTCGGGTGTAGATGTGAGTATAACACGTGCATACTTTTACTTATAAAAATTATAAGTTTTTTTAAATTGTGAATTTCGGTCCTATTAAAATACGAGGGTTAAAAATGAAAATTTTGAAATAGTTGAGGAACTAATTATGCACATTTATGAAAAGTGAAGGGTGCAGGTTGTCACAGTTAGAAAATTTCGTCCCGAAATTACTTTCAAGTGAAGGTTTCCATGAAACAAAAGGCATTTGTAAAAAGGCAAGTAGATTTTAAGAAATGCATCAGCCATGATTTGACAAAGTTTGACATAGTTGTTTAATACCCAAAATTAGAGTTTGAAAATCCTTAAAGTTTGACCCAAGGTTAGAGAATTAAGAGTTTATAATGAGCAAGGTTTGGGAAAAGTATGTAACTGGTTAGGGCAGGGCAGTGTTATAGTAGCTTCCCTTACTTTAGAGAAGATCTGACCGAACTTTATTAAGGGCGTGCAACAGGATTTCGACTAACAGAGAGTGTAAGAGTATACAAAGTTTGTGTTTTCTGTGTGGATGGTCCAGATAAAAACTCTAGGAAGTCGAATTGAAGCTCGTGTAAGAACATTCTTATCGAAAATGCTAGCTATTAGTCAACGATCTAATAAAGAGATAGTAATGGGTAGGTTCTTGGTCAGACTCCTAGTCCGCTCCCGTAGTATCGCTCGTGCTTATATATAGGGTGTACCGCAGCTAACCCACCACACTACTGATACTTTGGACTCGTACTAATTGTCTACCAATAGCCTAAGTAGAATCACACACCACCCCCATGTACCTGTAAATCCATGATTGCGTTCCGAACCGTAATCATCGATTTACCTTACACTAGGGTGCTATGCTTTTCCATAACACTAGTTTTGGATTCAATTAGGCTTTAAAATTGGTCAACACAATAAAGTAAGGTTTTAAGATGAATTGACTATTTGACTAGGACTTTGACTAGGATTTTGACTGAGACTTTGACTAGGACTTTGACTGGAAGTTTGACTGTTTGACTGTCTTAGTGGACCGCGAGGGCTAAAAAAATAATTTTTCTAATTTAATCAATTTTAAGTTATAGACTTGTTTCCTTCTGTTTCTAAGTTGTTTTAGGACCGAAAATTAAGGGCTTTGAGTATCAAGGTCTGAAATATACGTGCTCGTGTGTAGATGTGAGTATAACACGTGCATACTTTTACTTATAAAAATTATAAGTTTTTTTAAATTGTGAATTTTGGTCCTATTAAAATATACGAGGGTTAAAAATGAAAATTTTGAAATAGTTGAGGAACCAATTATGCACATTTATGAAAAGTGAAGGGTGCAGGTTGTCACATGTAGGGTCAAACCAATAACAAACCATAGTTATTTGGTAGTGCATTGTAACATCGCAAAATTTTCCCCAAAATTTTAATATATAAAAAGCCCTTATATATATATATATATTTATTACACCTTTATCATTAATATTATACAAATGTGCCTAAGTCTTTATTTATCCTAACTCACAACTTATATACATACATAAATGTATATAAATAATAATAATAATAATAATATGATTCTAAATTCTTTTTTTTTTCACATACAAGATTTTTTTTTTTAAATAAAGCCTTGAGTCAAATAGTCAAAGTCCTAGTCAAAGTCTTAGTCAAACAGTCAAAGTCTTAGTCAAATAGTCAATTCATCATAAAACCTTACTTTATGGTGTTGACCAATTTTAATGGCTAATTGACTCCAAAACTAGTATAAAAACCCACCTATGACCCATTATACTTTGCACCTCTAAATCGAATGTTTCAATCCGATTAAACTTTCCCTCATACCTTTCTTCTATAGTCTATTACTTCTACAATTGAAGCTTTGATTATAAGCTCTTGTAATTGGCGAATTGGAAGCTTGATATTCTTTCTTTTTCGTTTTCTTCAATTTGGACTAGCTACGTTGTTGAGTCTTTGGGATTCGCCTCGCATACATTCACAACACATTATTCTATTTTTTTTACGAGACATAACATTTTGCTAAGGTCAGTTTTACATAGCCCCTTTTCTATTTATCACCATTTTTGGGGTGAAACATGTTACAACATCATTTATGCAATTCAATCATCAATGTGTCTATGTGTTTTTCTATGTTGCATTATGTCTTGAACATGACTAGGGTAAGCACAATTCTAGCATAAACATTCATCAGCCAAACGGTATACATTGATAGATCTATTGGACTGACAATCCCACCCGGATACGTGCCTCCTACAAAGGTAGCGTGGGTGTTTGTTACTGCAATATAAACGAGTGAACCATGAGCGTATGGGATGTACCACAATACAACAGTCACAATGGTTGATTATGCACTCGATTTACTTCTAGTATGTTTTCACATATGGACTAGATTGCCATGACACATGAATTGCACAACAATTTTATTCGATTATCAAAACCTATGTAATTCTCACCAACTTTTGTTGACCCAAAATATTTTCAACTTAACATGTTTCAGGTTCTACTTGCTTGAAGATGTGTGCATAGTTTTATTCAATTTGATGTACGAATTCTTGTAGAACAATTGTATGTAATTTATTTAAATCATATAATGAAATTTATTATTTACCATGAGCTACTGAACAATCATCAATACGTGACATCCCGATGTTTCCGCCATCGGTTGGGGTGTTACAGATTGGTATCAGAGCCATGGTTATAGGGAATTAGGTTATTAGAAAAATAATCTAGTCTATAACCATAGGATTTAACCAGTACTTGCTTCTTTTACTTGCTATTCTCTATCTCCCTCCTACTTCTTATCCCTACATTAATCCCTACGAGAAGGTTGCTCTCCATCACTGGATCCACTCTTAGACTAATAAGGCAAAACCCTCAGGTTTAACCTGAACCACCTTGAGATCTCGTCGAAGTTCTAGATTTTAATAACGAACACGTGCAATCTGGAAGGGTGAACGCCTGTATTCTGAGTCTTCTGTCTAGGCTGGCATTGCGCATATATCCCAATCAGACGAGGGACCCGGATGCCTACCTGGGAATTCTCGGGATGAGTGTTCACTTGTAGGCTAAAGCATGTCTTCACTATGTTGTTGGAATCTGGAATCTTTGATACGTCAACGTTTTCGTTTATTTGTTTTAAGTAATGAATAAATGATTACATTCCTTATATCACCTCATTCATTTCATGCCACATTGAACCTTCATTGTGTCCCTTACAGATCATGTCTCCACGTCGCAGCACTCGCAATAACAGTGGTGAAAACCAAGAGGAAAGTAACAACAACCACAACACCAACCACAACAACAACAAAAACAACAAAGGTGTTGATGCCCAACTGGCTGCGATTATTTCCCAACAAATGGCGCAACAAATCACAACTCTGGTTTCTAACTTGTTGGCTCAAGTCATCCCAATGAATGGGAACGGCAATGGAAATGGAAATGGTGATGGAAATCACATAAAGAACGGGACCTTAGTTCGGAAAGGCGAGAAAACAAGTATTGTAGCCGCGGTAACTACCGAGAACCAGAAGCGCAAGACCAGGGATCCTAATGTAAACCTCACTACACAAGCTTCTAACAAGAAACCCTATACAAGAAACTTTCCATTGTGTAACACATGCAAATGACATCACCCCACTGTTTCAGTGTGTCTCCTGTGCACCAATTGTGGTAGGTATGGCCATCTGGTCAACACATGTCGTGAGTCCCCAAACCCTAACACCAACCAACCAACCCTGCTCAGGTTGCTAATCTTAATCGTCCTGGTAAATACAACTATGGTCAATGCTATGAATGTGGAAACCCAAATCATTTCCGTAACCGATGCCCTAAACTAAATCGAGATCAAGACCCTCCAGCTACTTAACAGCAAACCCCACCATTTGAATGATGTCTACTTTTTAATTCTATGTATTGACACTTTTTGATTCACGTAATAAATTCAAGTATTATCATAACATCTGAGTGCATGCTTGTTTGAATGTGAACTAATTTCTATATCTATAATCATACTTGCTTACTTGTACAACAATTAGTTGACTACCAAACAACCTACTCAACGATTGGTAGAGGTCATCATGTCTTTCCAACAGTCGGGAGAGGCCCTACAACCTGCTCAACGACTGGTGGAGACTATCGAACCTGCTCAACAATCGGTAGAGTCATAAAAGGACGCAAAACCCTAATGTAAGGTAAATTGATAATTACGGTCCGGAACGTAATCATTAATTTACAGGTACGTTAAGGTAGTGAGAAATTTTATCAAGGTTTTCGATGTCGACCAATTAATACCTGGTGTTTTTCTTTTAACTTCGGGACGAAGTTCCTAAAAGTAGGGGAGACTGTAACATCGCAAAATTTTCCCCAAAATTTTAATATATAAAAAGCCCTTATATATATATATATTTTTTTTTTATTACACCTTTATCATTAATATTATACAAATGTGCCTAAGTCTTTATTTATCCTAACTCACAACTTATATACATATATAAATGTATATAAATAATAATAATAATAATATGATTCTAAATTCTTTTTTTTTTCACATACAAGATTTTTTTTTTTAAATAAAGCCTTGAGTCAAATAGTCAAAGTCTTAGTCAAACAGTCAAAGTCTTAGTCAAATAGTCAATTCATCATAAAACCTTACTTTATGGTGTTGACCAATTTTAATGGCTAATTGACTCCAAAACTAGTATAAAAACCCACCTATGACCCATTATACTTTGCACCTCTAAATCGATTGTTTCAATTCGATTAAACTTTCCCTCATACCTTTCTTCTATAGTCTATTACTTCTACAATTGAAGCTTTGATTATAAGCTCTTGTAATTGGCGAATTGGAAGCTTGATATTCTTTCTTTTTCGTTTTCTTCAATTTGGACTAGGTACGTTGTTGAGTCTTTGGGATTCGCCTCGCATACATTCACAACACATTATTCTATTTGTTTTACGAGACATAACATTTTGCTAAGGTGAGTTTTACATAGCCCCTTTTCTATTTATCACCATTTTTGGGGTGAAACATGTTACAACATCATTTATGCAATTCAATCATCAATGTGTCTATGTGTTTTTCTATGTTGCATTATGTCTTGAACATGACTAGGGTAAGCACAATTCTAGCATAAACATTCATCAGCCAAACGGTATACATTGATAGATCTATTGGACTGACAATCCCACCCGGATACGTGCCTCCTACAAAGGTAGCGTGGGTGTTTGTTACTGCAATATAAACGAGTGAACCATGAGCGTATGGGATGTACCACAATACAACAGTCACAATGGTTGATTATGCACTCGATTTACTTCTAGTATGTTTTCACATATGGACTAGATTGCCATGACACATGAATTGCACAACAATTTTATTCGATTATCAAAACCTATGTAATTCTCACCAACTTTTGTTGACCCAAAATATTTTCAACTTAACATGTTTCAGGTTCTACTTGCTTGAAGATTTGAATTAATGCTTGAAGATGTGTGCATAGTTTTATTCAATTTGATGTACGAATTCTTGTAGAACAATTGTATGTAATTTATTTAAATCATATAATGAAATTTATTATTTACCATGAGCTACTGAACAATCATCAATACGTGACATCCCGATGTTTCCGCCATCGGTTGGGGTGTTACATGCATCTAGCATTTATGGTTATCTTATACATTCCTTAAACTCTTACCCTACTCTGAACCATAGTCACCCTAACTATCCTCAACACTATTCAAATGTTTCTTCTTAAAATAAACTTCGGGATGAAGTTCCTAAAAGTAGGGGAGACTGTAACATCACACAAATTTTCTTTATATATATAGAACTCCATCGTTTATTCATCCGATTCATGTTTACAGTATCTTTACCATCCATTTTGTTAACTTTTTTTTGTTTAAATAATGACTTATAATCAATATTATATTGGATTGTATTAGAAATTCTGATTTAAAAACGATAAAAAAATGTTTGCCTGTGCCAGGATTCGAACCCGAGTCCCTGGCGGGCTAAACCTTAACCACACCACACAAACCACTACACCATTTGATGTTTTGTGATGTTAATTAAAACCAATTAAACTTAAACCCTTTCAAGGTCCCTTAGTCAAACCTGAAAAGTCAAACGTAGTCTCCTAGTCAAGTCAAGTCAAAGTGTTAGTAAATATGGTCTTCTAGTCAAGTCAAAGTTGTTCCTAAATTATAGCCTAGTCAAAGTAGTCCCTAATTACAACTCCAAATTATACACTATAAATACTATAGCCTACCATTCAACTCTTTATACCATTCAATAATAATAAAAATAATAAACATTATTATCCCATCTCCCATATACTAAAGTTTTCATCCATCATTATCTCCTCTATCTAGTTCCGAGTTTTCCAAGGCATTATTACTAAGTATTTGCACGCTCAATAAAACGCACGAACTCATTATGCACCTAAGGTGAGTTTACATAGCCCATTTTCCATTCACTGTTTTTTTTTTGGGGTGAAACTGTCACACCCTCAAAATCCACTTGCGGAGTTTTACCGCGAGGCACATGACAAACCAGGATCCAAACCAACGATCACAATAAACAAGTCTAAATGAATATAAATGCAACTTCAAAACATAGTTTAAAATCCCGTTTACAGCGGAAGCTTATTCAAAAACAGTACTCATCAATGAAATAATAGTTCAATGTTCAAAAATGCTGGTGAGTTTACAGGTTTTGTATCCAAGAACCAAGTCCACCTGTCCATACTATAATAAATCGAAAACCAGTATACGCTAGCTAGGCGTACGTTTTGTTACTACCACGATTGGAAAACCATTACTAACGCGAATACCAAAAGTATGCCCGATGTAGTTCCTGTTGTTCCTGTTGTTCCTGTTTGAGACAATATGCACCCGCCGACCCTCCAAGTCGACGAGCGGGGTTGGTCACTCCCAATAGCGCTATTCACATTTCCCCGTTGTGCAAACCCGCACATTCATGGTTCCCCCCGTGACTTCCAAAGATCGTGTAGTACACAATAGAAACCCATAGTATGACAGTAGTTACCAAATAATCGTTTTAACACATGTTTTCTCCCCCGAAAGTATAAAACCAGTTTAAAAGAGGGGCCGTAAACTCACCTTAAGTTGTGTTACTCCTTAACCCGAGTAAACCCAGCTGCTATGCTAGTCCCGTAAGCGGCGACCTAACATACGACAGTTACAAGTACTTAGACTAATAACCCGCAGGTTAATTAGTCCCTAGATGTCCAGACCATAACCAAGTTTGTTTGAAAATACCGTGACTGTTTAACTGACCCAAAGTACAAGACTCGACATCCCATTGGTGACCCGAGACTCCCCGTGTTATGTTTACGCTCCAAAACATACAATAACGCAATTACACTTAACATACGTTAACGTACAACAAGTTATAGCACATAGTTCACGTATCACCGAATTACATCCAAACATATGTTACCAAGTTACCATATATGTTACGAGGTTCCTAGCATGTTACTATATGTCCAATCGGGTCTCGGAATGCTAATTTACACTTACAATAGTAGTACACGCGATTAGGAAACGTAAACTAGCAATTAGGACTGATTGCGTATAAGTTCATGTGATTAGGGCTGATTGCATATAAGTTCATGTGATTAGGGCTGATTGCATATAAGTTCACGTGATCAGGGCTGATTGCATGTAAGTTCACGTGATCAGGGCTGATTGCATGTAAGTTCACGTGATCAGGGCTGATTGCATGAAAACTCATGCGATTTGGGGCTGATCGCATGTAAACTCATGCGATTAGGCCCTGATTGCATGTAAAAGTGGCGATTAGGAATCCTAATCGCCTGTAACCTTGCTGTTCCAGTTTTTCGCGCGTTTAACGCTCCAAATCAGATCCAGAACGTGTGTAACTACCCAATATCATCCCAAACACTATCCTAAACATGTTTCAACCAAAATCCTTCGTTTAACCTCGTATAATCAGTCCTGCATGCAACCAAGTAATCCAAACATATACACATAGCATGCAATCATCATACTAACATGCATAACAATAACCCTAATAATCAATTAATCAGATTTCTATCATCATACTATCAATATCAATTCTGATCTAACAAAATAACATATCAATTCATCATCATGAATCATAAAAATCCTAGCTTTCTAATCATACACACCCATAACGCATGTATATAAGTTATAATCCGATTAACAACCCTTATTAACGATTTTCAGAAAGCTTTTTCGTTTAAGAACAGGTCTGGACCATTAGGGATTGATTAAAAACGTTTATAAAGATTTGTGGATGAAAACCAAGCCTTAGGATTATGAAAGAATGATGATTCAAGCTTGAAACCTTGTGTTTTGATCAAAAATCGCCTTCCAGAGGTTGTTTATGTGTTGGGGCGGGTTATGGGACGACTAGGGTTTGTATAATGAAGTTTATGAGGTCAAGTATGGTATTTATAGTCGTTTTTAGTCGTCCAGCACGTAACATGCGATTATGCAGCTTTACACGCGATCAGGGAGCCTAATCGCGTATAAGTTCATGCGATCGGGGCCTAATCGCATGAACAGTCATGCGATCAGTACCCTGATCGCCCCATATGGTTCCCAGTCGCCCCACATATAGGCGATTGGCTATCCTGATCGCCTATATGTGCCTGTTTCGTGTGTTTTGCGCGTTAAACCCCGTTTTAACATATGTTAACACATATTAATGTACCGACAAGTCACATAATGATTGTAAACACATAACACAAGTAAATACACATATTTACACTCGTTCACCAATTCCGGGGACTCGAGACTCGTATGTTCCGTATGCCCTGACGATCCTACCGATCGTCACCGTTTGTACACTTGGTTAAGGACCGACATCTAATGAACCTCTAGACCAACATCCAATGATCCTCTAGACTAAACCAATAGTTCCCGAACTATAACCCGACTTAACTAACCCAGTTAAGTACAATATACGCGTGACTCGCTAAGGTAGACTTTTATCTAGACAACGTTGTTAACCAGAATTTGCCGGGTGTCACATCATCCCCACGTTAAAAGAATTTTCGTCCCGAAAATTGCACAAGTACAGAAAGAACAAAAGAAATAACGAAGGAAACAAGCAAAAGATAGAAACCAAAAGAGAGAGATTTACCCGAGTTGTCACATCATCCCCACGTTAAAAGGAATCTCGACCCGAGATTCATTCAGCTGCCGAAGAGACATGTCTCGACTCGAACGCTTCCTTAGGAAAGAGATGAGGATACTTAGACTTCATCTGATCCTCCCGTTCCCACGTATATTCCGGTCCCCGGTCCGAGTTCCACCGAACCTTAACGATACGAATCTTGCTGTGACGCAGGCTACGAATCTTGTAATCAAGGATCTCCACAGGTTCTTCCACAATCCGAAGACGATCATCAACCTTGATCTCTTCTAGTGGAACGATGAGAGACTCGTCAGCCAGACACTTCTTCAAGTTTGACACGTGAAAGACGTTATGTACGTTACCGAGCTCCGTCGGTAGATCAAGTCGATATGCCACCGGCCCAATCCGTTCCAGGATCGTAAATGGGCCGACATATCGCGGATTGAGTTTGCCACGCTTCCCAAAGCGTATGACGCCCTTCCACGGTGAGACTTTTAGAAGTACCTTGTCATTGACTTGGAATTCCAGTGGTTTGCGACGCTGATCAGCATAACTCTTTTGCCGGTCCCGTGCCGCCGCCAACCGATTACGAATCTGTACGATCTTTTCCGAAGTTTCGTACACTAGTTCAGGCCCAGTGAGTTGACTCTCACCCACTTCAGCCCAACAAAGAGGAGAACGGCATTTCCGTCCGTACAGTGCTTCGAACGGAGCAGCCTTGATGCTCGTGTGATAACTGTTATTGTACGAGAATTCCACTAACGGTAGATGAGCTTCCCAACCCTTTCCAAAATCGATTACACATGCCCGCAGCATGTCTTCTAAAGTTTGAATCGTACGCTCACTCTGACCGTCAGTCTGTGGATGATAAGCCGTACTCATGTCTAGTTGGGTACCCAAAGCCTTGTGCAAAGACTTCCAGAAGTGAGAAGTGAAATGGGAGTCACGATCCGAGATAATAGAAACTGGTACCCCGTGCTTAGAAACAACTTCTTTCAAGTAAAGAGGAGCCAAACGATCCATGGTGTCGGTCTCCTTAATAGCAAGAAAATGAGCTGATTTCGTCAACCGATCGACAATCACCCATATCTTGTCATTCCCGTTTGGTGATTTTGGAAGTTGTGTGACAAAATCCATAGTAATCCGTTCCCATTTCCATTCCGGAATTTCAGGTTGTTGCAAGAGACCCGACGGTTTCTGGTATTCCACCTTGACCTTAGCACAGGTCAAGCATTTGCTCACGTATGAGGCTATGTCCGACCTCATGTTTGGCCACCAGTAAAGCACCTTCAGATCTTGGTACATCTTATCCGAACCAGGATGAATAGAATACCGGGACTTATGAGCCTCATCAAGGACAAGCTCCCGTAGTCCCCCGAACAAAGGAACCCATATACGTTCTGCAAAATAGTGCAAGCCATCAGGCCTTCGCTCTAGGTGCTTGTCGGCACTGTGCATAGTTTCAGCTTTAAGGTTTTCCTCCTTCAAAGCTTCCAATTGGGCAGAACGGAGTTGATCAGGTAACGACGAATGAATGGTGAGCTGTAACGCCCGAACGCGACGAGGTTTAGTAGATTCCTTCCTGCTCAAGGCGTCTGCTACAACATTCGCCTTGCCAGGATGGTACTTAATAGCACAATCATAGTCGTTCAAAAGTTCGATCCAGCGACGCTGCCGTATGTTCAAGTGTTGTTGGTCGAAAATATGTTGGAGACTCTTGTGATCGGTGTAGATGGTGCATTTGGTACCGTACAAGTAATGTCTCCAAATTTTCAACGCGAATACCACGGCACCCAACTCCAAGTCATGAGTTGTGTAGTTCTTCTCGTGCACTTTGAGTTGACGAGAAGCATACGCGATCACTTTCTCGCGTTGCATCAACACGCAACCGAGTCCATGAATGGAAGCATCACAGTAGACAACAAAATCATCAGGACCCTCAGGTAAGGACAAAATAGGAGCAGAACACAGTTTAGACTTCAGTTCTTCAAACGCGGACTCTTGTGATTCACCCCAGTCGAACTTTCTATCCTTCTGAGTGAGAATGGTGAGAGGTTGAGCAATCTTCGAGAACCCCTGAATAAAACGACGATAGTAGCCCGCAAGGCCTAGGAATTGCCGCACCTCAGTTGGCGTCTTTGGTGCTCCCCAGTCCTTGATTGCTTCGATCTTAGCTGGATCGACATGAATCCCTAGTTCATTAACCACATGTCCTAGGAATTGAACTTCACGTAACCAAAAGTCACACTTTGAGAACTTGGCGTAAAGTTGTTCCCGTCGCAAGAGTTCCAAAACTAACCGCAGATGTTCCCCGTGTTCGGTCTCGTTCTTGGAGTAGATCAGAATGTCATCAATAAATACAATGACGAATTTGTCCAAATATGGTTTACAGACGCGGTTCATCAAGTCCATGAAAACCGCCGGTGCGTTCGTGAGACCGAAAGGCATGACCAAGAATTCGAAATGGCCATAACGTGTTCGAAAAGCAGTCTTTGCAACGTCAGCCTCCCTGACGCGCAGCTGGTGATAACCGGACCTCAAGTCGATCTTGGAATAATAACTAGAACCCTGAAGCTGGTCGAATAGATCATCAATACGTGGAAGAGGATAACGGTTCTTGACGGTCAACTTGTTCAGTTCTCTGTAGTCCACACACAATCGGAAACTTCCATCCTTCTTCTTAACAAATAGAATCGGGGCTCCCCAAGGGGAAGAACTTGGTCGGATAAAACCCTTGTCCAAGAGTTCCTGTAACTGACTAGACAACTCCTGCATCTCGGGAGGTGCAAGACGGTAGGGGGCCCGAGCAATAGGAGCAGCCCCTGGTACAAGATCAATACCGAATTCGACTTGACGATGAGGAGGAAGACCAGATAAATCATCGGGAAAAACATCAGGAAACTCGCGTACCACCGGAATATCGTCGATCTTCTTTTCATCACCAGAGGAAACAGATAAAAGCGCCAAAACAGCTGGATAACCCTTTCGAAGACACTTAAGGGCTTTCATGCTAGAGATGATGTTTAGCGGAACACCACCCTTGATACCGTACACAGAAAGAAATTCTCCATCAGGGAGAGGAATCCGAATAACCTTATCGTAACAGACAATCTCCGCGCGATACAAAGATAACCAATCCATTCCTACCACAACGTCAAAACTACCCAATGATACCGGCATAAGGTCGATGGGGAACGATAAGCCCGACAACTCTAATTGACACTCCCGAAGAACACTAGTAGCTTCAATCGTTTTACCGTCAGCCAACTCAATAATATACTTGGTCTCTAATGGTACGGGTACTACATCTAGCAGTCGACTAACATCCATGGATACAAAACTCTTGTCGGCACCAGAATCAAATAACACGCTAACAGAACGATTATTGAGAAGAAACGTACCGGTGACTGTGTCAGGGTCCTGTCTAGCCTCAGCGGCTCCAATGACGAAGGCACGTGCATTTCTTCCGCCGCCCCCGTTGTTCCCATTCCCGTTGTTTCCACCATGCTTCAGTTTTGGGCAATCCTTCTTGTAATGCCCAGTGTCACCACAGTTGTAGCATCCTTGTTTCCCTGTAGTCCCCTGAGTAGTCGGAGCTGAGCTGTTGGTCGGAGCCTGAGTCGATGGAAGTGTAGCCCGACAATCTTTAGCATAGTGGCCTGTTCGCTGGCAGCGGTGACAACGGTTACTGTCGCAGTTCCCTTGATGATGGCGTCCACACTTGTTGCATTTGGGCAGTTTTCCCGCATAACCACCCTGCTTGTTACCCGAAGAAGATGAACCCCCATTATCAAACCTTTTACCCTGCTGTGCAGACCCAGACCCTTTCCCGTCATTTTCCCACTTGCGCTTATTATTCTCTGGAACCTTAGCTGTCGAACCTTTCGCAGGCAAAATCCCCTCATTCACCTTTAAGTTGGTCATCCTATGGGCCGATCGAACTACCTCTGCATACGTAGGATGATTTCCAGCAGCCACTAACCCTGCAATTTCCGGTACTAACCCTGAGACATAGTGTTCAATCTTA
The DNA here is from genome assembly GCA_028751855.1 of Ambrosia trifida. NCBI lineage: Eukaryota > Viridiplantae > Streptophyta > Magnoliopsida > Asterales > Asteraceae > Ambrosia > Ambrosia trifida. Next base: position 57,072,906 of record CM054122.1, on the reverse strand, counting down.
CGATACTCTGGCACGTGCAGATCGGGACACAGCACTGCCAACTCATTCCGCCTCACAGTATACTTCTCAATTTCCGACCCAGTCATCTTGAGGTTCCACACCTCATGCTCCAGCTTCTGTACCTCTTCCCTCGGGCAATACTCCCGCTTCAGCAACTGCACAAAATTCTCCCATGGCATAGCATATGCCTCCCCAATACCCATGTTCTGGGTGATGCCATTCCACCAAGTCAATGCCACGTCCTGAAACAACGCAGCAGAATATTTCACCCGATCTTCTGGGAGACAGTTACACATCAGAAATACCGACTCCACTTTCTCCAACCACCTAAGCAAGCTAACCGCACCCTCAGTGCCAGAGAATTCCTGGGGCTTGCAGTCCCGGAACATCTTGTAGGTGCACATGGGTGGGGGTGGGTCAACAGGACCACCTGAAATGAAACGTATGAGAAACTACGAATAACGTAAACAAGGTTCACCAATGAGGCAAAGAAAACGGATAATTCAACTTACCACCACCGTTGTGCCCTAACTGAAAGGCAGCTTGGAGCAAGTTGTTCAGATCAGCCTGCGATAGGTTAATACCTCCACCACGACCACCAGCACCACCGCGACCACCACCACGTCCACCATTGCGACCACCTCCACGTCCTCCACGCACTCCAGACATGATTCTGGCAGAAAGAACGAGAAAATTTAGTTTCGCAGTTAAAGATAATCACTAATGTTCACAAGATCAAAGCTAGATCCAATCCAGGACTATCCCCTCAAACCCAGAGCTCACTAGTGCTTCCATGCATTTCGGTTTATGATTTTGTGTGCACCCAAAATGATAAACCGCTCTACATGGTCCTCCCAGTGTTCTCCTAGTTCAAAGTTCAAATCACCGAACATAGATTCTTAGCTACACACCGTAATACTACGGTAGTTCATGACAAGTGTTTCTATTGGAGTGCGAAAGGGAGATGTCCGAGCCTTGGACAAATCTCAAGAGCACACGAGTTACTCCAATAGACTACACTGCCTAGATAACAAGTAACCCAACCTAAGATAGAACGGATGATGTAACGTAGAAAGACCAATGATTTAGAGACACCCCGACAAGACCATACGTAAACCACTATAACGTTTAGTACCATGTGATCGTCTAGTGTGTGCGACTCGGCTATAGGCTAGACTCTACATGCAGTCCTAGTTCACTATAACCATTGGCTCTGATACCAATCTGTCACACCCTCAAAATCCACTTGCGGAGTTTTACCGCGAGGCACATGACAAACCAGGATCCAAACCAACGATCACAATAAACAAGTCTAAATGAATATAAATGCAACTTCAAAACATAGTTTAAAATCCCGTTTACAGCGGAAGCTTATTCAAAAACAGTACTCATCAATGAAATAATAGTTCAATGTTCAAAAGACCATGCAACCCTAGTTAGACGCCGTGCAGACGCGTGCGCCCTAGTCCAGTCGTGCTACCTTAGCGACCTGAGAAAACATGTAAAAGTTTACGTCAGCACAAAAATGCTGGTGAGTTTACAGGTTTTGTATCCAAGAACCAAGTCCACCTGTCCATACTATAATAAATCGAAAACCAGTATACGCTAGCTAGGCGTACGTTTTGTTACTACCACGATTGGAAAACCATTACTAACGCGAATACCAAAAGTATGCCCGATGTAGTTCCTGTTGTTCCTGTTGTTCCTGTTTGAGACAATATGCACCCGCCGACCCTCCAAGTCGACGAGCGGGGTTGGTCACTCCCAATAGCGCTATTCACATTTCCCCGTTGTGCAAACCCGCACATTCATGGTTCCCCCCGGGACTTCCAAAGATCGTGTAGTACACAATAGAAACCCATAGTATGACAGTAGTTACCAAATAATCGTTTTAACACATGTTTTCTCCCCCGAAAGTATAAAACCAGTTTAAAAGAGGGGCCGTAAACTCACCTTAAGTTGCGTTACTCCTTAACCCGAGTAAACCCAGCTGCTATGCTAGTCCCGTAAGCGGCGACCTAACATACGACAGTTACAAGTACTTAGACTAATAACCCGCAGGTTAATTAGTCCCTAGATGTCCAGACCATAACCAAGTTTGTTTGAAAATACCGTGACTGTTTAACTGACCCAAAGTACAAGACTCGACATCCCATTGGTGACCCGAGACTCCCCGTGTTATGTTTACGCTCCAAAACATACAATAACGCAATTACACTTAACATACGTTAACGTACAACAAGTTATAGCACATAGTTCACGTATCACCGAATTACATCCAAACATATGTTACCAAGTTACCATATATGTTACGAGGTTCCTAGCATGTTACTATATGTCCAATCGGGTCTCGGAATGCTAATTTACACTTACAATAGTAGTACACGCGATTAGGAAACGTAAACTAGCAATTAGGACTGATTGCGTATAAGTTCATGTGATTAGGGCTGATTGCATATAAGTTCATGTGATTAGGGCTGATTGCATATAAGTTCACGTGATCAGGGCTGATTGCATGTAAGTTCACGTGATCAGGGCTGATTGCATGTAAGTTCACGTGATCAGGGCTGATTGCATGAAAACTCATGCGATTTGGGGCTGATCGCATGTAAACTCATGCGATTAGGCCCTGATTGCATGTAAAAGTGGCGATTAGGAATCCTAATCGCCTGTAACCTTGCTGTTCCAGTTTTTCGCGCGTTTAACGCTCCAAATCAGATCCAGAACGTGTGTAACTACCCAATATCATCCCAAACACTATCCTAAACATGTTTCAACCAAAATCCTTCGTTTAACCTCGTATAATCAGTCCTGCATGCAACCAAGTAATCCAAACATATACACATAGCATGCAATCATCATACTAACATGCATAACAATAACCCTAATAATCAATTAATCAGATTTCTATCATCATACTATCAATATCAATTCTGATCTAACAAAATAACATATCAATTCATCATCATGAATCATAAAAATCCTAGCTTTCTAATCATACACACCCATAACGCATGTATATAAGTTATAATCCGATTAACAACCCTTATTAACGATTTTCAGAAAGCTTTTTCGTTTAAGAACAGGTCTGGACCATTAGGGATTGATTAAAAACGTTTATAAAGATTTGTGGATGAAAACCAAACCTTAGGATTATGAAAGAATGATGATTCAAGCTTGAAACCTTGTGTTTTGATCAAAAATCGCCTTCCAGAGGTTGTTTATGTGTTGGGGCGGGTTATGGGACGACTAGGGTTTGTATAATGAAGTTTATGAGGTCAAGTATGGTATTTATAGTCGTTTTTAGTCGTCCAGCACGTAACATGCGATTATGCAGCTTTACACGCGATCAGGGAGCCTAATCGCGTATAAGTTCATGCGATCGGGGCCTAATCGCATGAACAGTCATGCGATCAGTACCCTGATCGCCCCATTTGGTTCCCAGTCGCCCCACATATAGGCGATTGGCTATCCTGATCGCCTATATGTGCCTGTTTCGTGTGTTTTGCGCGTTAAACCCCGTTTTAACATATGTTAACACATATTAATGTACCGACAAGTCACATAATGATTGTAAACACATAACACAAGTAAATACACATATTTACACTCGTTCACCAATTCCCGGGACTCGAGACTCGTATGTTCCGTATGCCCTGACGATCCTACCGATCGTCACCGTTTGTACACTTGGTTAAGGACCGACATCTAATGAACCTCTAGACCAACATCCAATGATCCTCTAGACTAAACCAATAGTTCCCGAACTATAACCCGACTTAACTAACCCAGTTAAGTACAATATACGCGTGACTCGCTAAGGTAGACTTTTATCTAGACAACGTTGTTAACCAGAATTTGCCGGGTGTCACAGAAACATGTTACAACATTCAATTTACAATTCAATCACAAGTGTCTATGTGTTATTCTATGTTGCATTATGTCTTAAACATTACTAGGGTAAGCACAATATTCTAGCATAATCATTAACATTGATCAGCCGACGGTATACAATGATAGATCTATTGGACTGACAATCTCACCCGGATACGTGTACCTCCTACATAGGTAGCGTGGGTGATTGTTATCGAATTTATAACATAATCGAATGAACCATGAGCGTATGGGATGGACCACAATATTCTAGTCACAAGGTTTGATTATGCACTCGATTTACCCGATTGTTTTGTATATGGACTAGACTTGCCATGACACTCGAATTGTACAACATTTTTATTCAAACCTATGTAATTCTCACCAACTTTTGTTGACCCAAAATATTTTCAAACTTAACATGTTTCAGGTTATGGCTTATTCGAAGATTAGAGTTAATGCTTGAATATGCGTAGCTAGTATTTTTCATTTTGATGTACAAATTTTTAGAACAATTGTATGTAGTTCATATAAATCATTTATTGAAACTTATTATTTACCATGTGCTACTGAACAATCATCAATACGTGACATCCCGATGTTTCCGCCATCGGTTGGGGTGTTACAAGAATGGTACACGAAACTCACCTTGGTTGCGTATTATATCATGTCACACCACCGTATAGTTTCCCAAGTCGGGTGCTCATCTATCCCTGTACACAAGATCCTATGATAATTACAAGCATCAGTAGGTGTAACCGAACATCGCGGTTACACGTGTGGACTACTAGGACCTTTGGTTGTCATTGTCGGGCCTATTCTATTTTGTCGAATCATGGTTCCACTCATCTAGTTATGAACTCTTACATAGTCCAAATGTTGGGTCCAAAGTATGTACCTATATGTATGGCCATCTAAAGTCCCCATGGTCTTGTTTGTTCTAATACATCAAGTCACCTATTATGCTCCAAAAGTCTTACTTGTGCTTTGCTTCAAGGATATCATAGTCCATAGTTAGATTTGTACATATGTTATTGTCCGAGGTTCCAATTATATACAATAACCAAGTTATATTATGTCTATCGTTTCGTCTTAATCATCCTACCTCTCGCTTTTTATAACTATTCTTGTATATTATAAATATAAATATGTCATTTAGTCCATAGGTCCTTATATAAGTTCATTCATTCCCAAATATGTAATACACTTATAAGTTTGTTATTTTGCTTAGTTCAATCGAGTTTACTTTCGAAGTACCACATGTGCACACACGATAATCACTACATAAGTCGAGATAATTCGGGTTCTCGTCTATACCTCTCGGGTCTCCTCAGTTGACCGAGTCTTCTGGTTGTTGACTTTTGTTGACTGAGTCAACTGGGTTGACTCGTGTCTTGGCCCATCTTCTTCTACTCAATACTTCCCTCACTAACAAACATCACGACATTACCGATAATATTTTCCTGTAACACTTCCCTGTAAATTATCACTCATCCTTGACCATCACTATAATCTAGAACTATAACAAAGTTCGGGATAAGGGAGTGAACGAAGCTACCTGATGTCGTTGAGGAGGAAGACCCTAATCGGACCCGCCACCGTCTGTCATCAACACCCGAGCCCTAGACCCTTGCTTACTGCCAATCAACCACCACCATCATCCGTAACCACTGAGACCATCATTGAAACACTACATCAACACCGTAATCCAAACCATACCCTCATCGTGAACTGTCACCACTCGACAACCAACTTCCATCCATCACCGATGACAATAACCATAACCAATCATCACCATAATTATTAGAAAGGAGGAGGTTTTACCTCTGAGACCGGACCTGACCCGATTAGAATCTGTTACCCGAACCACTACCGGTGTCGCAGTCTTCTTCCTCCGAGTTCTCTCTCTTTTTCAGTTGGTCTTTGTCCCTCTTCTGCTAGTTCATCTCTCTTCCTCTTGATTCTCTCTAGGGTTTAATCGGATAAAGAGGTGTGGGGTATGAGAGTAGCGTTGGTGAGGATGGGTATAGCCGGAGCTCCGCCTTGCTCCGCCGTGAATGGTCACCAGAATTCCACCGGTTTTGCTCTCTTTCTCTGTGTCTCTCTCTATTGAACTTATGTGTGTGTGTGTGTGTGTGTGGTTATGTTTTCATCAGGGGTAAAAGGGTGGGTGTTTGGGGTCATTTATATTGAGGTATTGATTAATGGTTTTTCCTAAATCATTTGTGAGTATATAAAACCATGGGTATATCTAATGGTTTTTAATATTGTGTTGTCACCACAAGGGGAGGACACGTGTCCCCCCTTGTTGACTCACCATTTTGGTTCGGGTCTGGGTTTAAGTTCGTTAACGGGTATTAGTTCGGTTACATAACGTACGCTCACGTATAATACCTATATATACTAGTTCGGTTTTTAGTTTCGTATCAAAACATATGGTTTATTATACATCTTTGTTCATTTAATAATTACATATTAAATATATTGCGTGAAAAATTATGGCCCCTAAGACCGGGTTGTTACAGCTTCTACCTCTTTTCACTGCCTCTATGATCCCGGTAACATTATTACACCCTTCACTTATAATATCTTCTCATGCCTTGTTTTCGTTTTTATTTAATTGTGTGTATTTTAATTAACAAATCTGTTTTTTTATTTGAGAAGAGGTTTGGTGACACCCAAAGGTCAAGTTCACACCGCTAACAATTTGTTAGTAAAAACTTATCTAAACTTCTTCTTCGGTGATGACGATGGTGATGGATAAGGGTAACTATGGTAGTGGATAAGGATAGAGGTGACGCAGACGACTGTGGTGGTTGATTTTAACGAAGAAGATGGTGTTGCGATGATGGGGTGGCAGTGGTAATGGTTTCGGCGAAGGCTGTGGTGGTTGTTGATGATGGATCTGGTGGTGTTACTGGTGTATGATGTTGTTGACGATGATGTTGGTGATGATTGGGGAAAGATGATAGTGGTGGTGGTGCTAAATGATTGTTGGTGATAGTTGGGGAAAGATGGTAGTGGTGGTGGTTGGGGGAAAATGGTGGTGGTGGTGGTGGTGCGTTGGTTGCGGTAGTCTGGTAAATAGGTGTGGTTGGGGTTGAGACTTGAGGGAGAAAAAGATATAAAGAGAGTTTATTATAATATTTGTTTTTTAATTTTTTTAAAGAGGGGTAATTTAGTAATTTTACATGGACTTAACTTAAAAACTTAACCTCTATCCAAGTTAGGGACCACCGATGCAATAAAACCCAAACCACATATCCTATTAGGGTAATTTTGAAAGGCTAGGGAGCATACTTTAAATTTAGGCAAACCACATGGACCATCCGTGCAGTTTACTCTTTCTGTTTAAACAAAGTCAGTTAGATTTCTGATAGCGATTTTCTCGTTTGAAGGTACTTGAGGGTATAAGGATGAAGGGTGTGGAGATGCGAGGAAGGGAGACGGAGGTGGGGGGGAGGGTGGTGGTTGAGACGGGGACGGGGGCGAGAGACAGTGGTGGCGGCGAAAGGTGATTGGTGTTGCACGGTGATTGGTCCGTCCGTTGTGTTATGGGGGAGACGGGGGGAGATGAGGGACGGGGGTGGGGCGGTGGTTGGGACGATGGAGACAAGGGAGACGGTGGGACGGGGGGTTGCCACGTCTGTGCACCCTTCAGCCTAAATGAGGTAACAATGTGGGATTTGTGGGTGTTAGGATTGGCAAGAGTAGTATCCCTTCCTCCCTAACCATACATGCCGTTATCAGTGGCGGACTCAGTAATTATTTTCAAGGAGTACGATCGGGGTGTTTAACCAAACTTTTAAAGGGTGCGATCGGAACTTTTGTTTACAAATTACACCAAAAAAATAGGGATGGCAACGGGTCGGGTTTGGGTCGGGTATTGGTATTCCCAAACCCATACCCGATTGTAAAACCCTATACCATACCCGTCCCAAACCCGCCGGGTATTTATCGGGTTGAAACCCGTCGGGTATTAGACATACCCGCGGGTATCGGGTATGCCCGTTGGGATTTGAAAAAAAAATCTGATCATTCTATCTTTTTACGAACGACGGGTGTTCGATCTCCTACTTCCGGCTCCGGCAGACGAAGGCGGAGGAGGAGAAGTGGGTGTGGGGAAGAGGGATTAGACACTCTAAGCCGACATCGTTGGGTAGACCGGTATAAGCTACCTAAGAGAATTTAAAAAGATTTTGAAAGAATTGCAGTGGATGAATATTAATAATAGTTAAGGATAAAGCTGAGATGTTTAGATAATAGAGATGAGGGAATCTATGGAGTGAGTGGCACTATTGGATGTTAATATCACAAAAAACTAAATAATAATTTTGTTTTTATGTGAATAAAATAACTATTTTTTATGAGAAGTTTAAACTTTAAAGAATAATTAAATACAAATATATATAATCGGGTAAACGGGTATATAATCGGGTAAACGGGTCGGGTATCGGGTCGGGTATAGCCTAATACCAAACCCGACCCGTACCCGTGAAAAAAAATAAAATGAAACCCATACCCGACCCTATACCCGCATACCCGATCCCATACCCGCCCCGGATGTCTCGGGTTTCGGGTTTTTCCAACGGGTTCGGGTTTTTTTTGCCATCCCTACAAAAAAAAAAAAAAAAAAAACCAAGGGGTCACCCGCCTCCCTTAAACTTCACCTAAGTCCGCCCCTGGCCATTATATATTTGGTTTTAACCTGTAATCAATTTAACCACCGTTCGCTCTCAAATTTTAGTATACTGCCAAACTCTTCAATGTTGATTATATAGACATTGATTTTTGACATATAAACTTTTCAGTTTGTCTTAGTGAACATTTTAAGAAAAAACTAGGATTTAAATGCATAGCTATGAAAATATAAGTGTACTTTTAAAATAATTTTCTTAAAAGAAAAAAATTTAGTACTGTATGTTTTTCTTAAATTAGTAAAAGATATAATTTTGAGTTGGGATGAATGATAGGTAACATAAGTGGTAGGGTGTGACAACTGTGAGTCTGTGCCCAATCAATGCACCATCATCAAGTCCCCTGCCCCTGCCGGTGCCACCACCAGTAGTAATCCTTAAGAAACCCTAATATTTTTTTACATTTATATCTTTTTTTTTGAACGGCAAAAAACTTTTATTAAAACCACGAGGTCACTAGCAAGAAACTAGCGACATCATACACCCAAACGCCTAAAAGCCTTACACCCTAAACCCAAAAACATAAAACAAACCATCTTACACCACTAAAACAAACCACCTTTACATTTATATCTTTATTTTATTTATTCAAAATACATATTTAAAAATAATATATATATTGTCATAATATTATAATCTTTTAAAAGTTTTTTTGTTTTTTTTTTTTTCTAATTATCATATATAAGTAAATTGTGGGAATATTATAATTTAAATAATAGCTTGACAAAAACAGTCACGGGGCATTTGGATATTTTGTAACTTCTGAAATCCATAAAAGCCTGTGAGTATTTGGTGGGACAGCTTGTTGTAGCTTATTTATACAACCAACTCACAAAAAAAAGTCTTAAATATAAAAAAAATGGAAAAAATACTAATAAATTGTAATATTTGATAGAAAAAAAATACTATTTATTTAAAAATTGGAATAATGTATTTTGGAATTTAACGTGCTACGGTTAAAGATTTAGACGTTTACTACTTTCACATCCGTTACAAGTGTATGAACCGATGATAAGCAAGGTCTTTGAGCCTGTGGTTGAAAATGTAGGTCGTGTTTTGAGGTTGTCATTCATATCTGATATCTCTCACCGAAAATTAAGAGACGGATGTAAGAATTAACGCGACAAATTTTTAATTTTCTCAAACACACTGAGGGGCGGAGAGGGTGCCTCTCGTCCTATCAACCAACACGTATCAATTAGTCCATCACAATGCTCCAAGAATGAAGTCGTTGTTCTATATTGGAACAAATAGTACAAGAATTTACCCACCCAAGACAACCATATTTAGTAGTTGAAAAGAGAGAAGGGTGCCCTATCTTTAACACATTGTATAATCTACTCAAAAAAATATTCATACAACTCCAATTACAGTAAATAAGAGTAAAGGGTGAGAAAAATATTACCACATAAACAAAATATGTAGTCATTCAAGTTAATGTTAATTAATCCACGTTATATTCATTGTCCTCTATTTGATAGTCAGTATAGTATAGATCACAAAAACTTCTCATTCTCATGATAATAAATATAATAAACCTTTAGTTTAATCTACATTTTAACAAGTAATTAAATTTCCTACTTCCATATGTCTCATCCTAATCCATTCACATAAAAATACAAAAATATACAAAACTTTCAACAAGTGCATCAATCATCTCCAATGATTATTATCTTAAACACTGAAAAGCAATAACAAAATCATGAATTACCAAATAAATTAAACACATAACAACAATAGATTTAAAATTGTCCATAGCATTATAGTATAGTGGCATTTTAGGGGTGAGATAAAGCTTAGAGATCATTTGGTCCCGGCTTCGATTCCTAGGTGGTTTTCTTAGATTTATTAGATTTCCTCTTAAATTGGTGTATATACACTATTACTGAGTGGAGACAGGTATGATCAGGTGGTTTCGCTAGTAAACACCATGATACTCTAGTGATCTGTCAATTATCCCAATTTGTTGTTTGAAAAAAAAAAAAAAAAAAAAAAAAAAAAACCCCAATAGATTTAACATTAACCAATAACCATAACTTAATCTCAGACCAAATCTTGGAAAAGTTCAAATGCAAAATTTTCTCCTGTAAAAAAGAGTATGAAAAAGGCAACAATCGGCTCCGTAATCTCAGGCACACATCAACTACTTCAGTTTCTACTCATTTCCCACCATATTATTAACTTCATATATAAATAATAATAATAATAATAATAATAATATAAAAACAAAACCAAACCCCTTCTTCTCATCTCTTAACAATCTTTATCCTTCTCTTTCACTTCACAAGATTCACCCTCTAATCACTACTGATAAAGGGTCTCTTTTACTCTCTCCATTTTGTTCTTTAATTCATCACATTCATCACTTCAAGATTTTCAACATTTTATAAAAACTTGATCAAGTTTGCAACTTTTACACAAAAAACAAATACCCACAAGCCCAATTCCAATACCCACCTTTTGAATTTCTGTTTACTTGCATAATTTGGATGAATTTAGAGAAATGAGTCAAGGGTTTTGTTCTTTTGCTCTTTTGTTGAATGTGTAATGATTAGTTGGAAGTGAATAAAATGGGAGGAATATTATTCACAGGTGGTGGGGAAGGTAGTAAAGGAGGGGGGGATAAGTCTAGTCTTAATGTGTTGTCTCAAGCTAGGATGATATTATGGATGACTAGGGGTATGACAACATTGTTGTTGTGGATCTGTGTTGTTCAGTTGTTGACTGTTGGTGAGATTTGGGGTCCAAGATTGTTGAAAACTTGGCCTTCTTGTTATTCTTCTAAGCAGAGTGATGCTATTCATTCTTCTTCTTCAATGTCTTTTTTGGAATCCAAAGTTTTTCTTCCCCCTAAAAGTAAGTTCTTGATTTCTTTCCTATTTGTTAGATGATTGACTCATTGTATCTTTTCTTGATTCTGTCAAGTTTCAAGCATTTTGGTTTTCTTGAATGTCAAATTGTATATAATGTTTTTTTTTTTTTTTTTTTTTTTTTTTTTTTTTTTTTTTTTTTTTTGCAAATTTGTATGCATTTGTATATCTGTTGTTGAATTTTTGTATATAATGATTTTTTTTTGGATGAATTTGTATATAATGATTTTTTTTTATATTTGTATGAATTTGTATATAATGATTTTTTTTTATATTTGTATGAATTTGTATATACTGATTTTTTTGTATATTTGTATGAATTTGTTGTTGAATTTGTATATGATAATTTATTTATTTTTTGTATATTTGTTTGAATCTGTTGCTGAATTTGTATATAATGATTCTTTTGTATATTTGTATGAATTTGTGGTTAAATTTGTATAAAATGAATTTTTTGTATATTTGTATGCAGGGTATTACAAGAACAATGGTTATCTTATGGTTTCTTGCAACGGCGGACTTAATCAAATGAGAGGAGCAGTGAGTTTGTTATAATCTTGAACTTTAGTTTGAATGGTTTACTAATGTTACAAGTGATTAATGTTAATTTGGTTGTTTTGGTATGCAGATCTGTGACATGGTTGCAGTTGCTAGATACTTAAATGTCACACTTATAGTTCCGGAATTGGATAAATCATCGTTCTGGGCTGATCCTAGGTATATTAAATCATTTTCGCCAATCAAGCTAGCGAAAGATTACGTAAATTCTGATACAAGATTTTGAATTCATAATCTGCAGTGACTTTGAAGACATCTTTGATGTTGATCATTTTATCAGATCCTTGAGGGATGAGGTTCGGATATTGAAAGAACTTCCTCCGAGGATTAAAAGACGAGTTGAACTTGGACAAATTCACTCATTAGCACCGATTAGTTGGTCTGACATTTCTTATTATCATGATCAGGTTCACTTTTTGCTCATAAATCTGTTTAACTTTAACTCTGTTAACTTTTAAACACTAACGATGATTGTAACTTACTAAATTATTGATCCACAGATTCTTCCACTTATCCAAAGGTTTAAAGTTGTACATTTAAATAGAACCGATGCTCGACTTGCAAACAATGGTCTACCCCTAGAGATTCAAAAACTTCGTTGTCGAGTAAATTTCAGTGGCTTGAAATTCACTCCACAGATTGAGGAACTTGGTAAAAAAGCTGTGAATATCCTTAGAAAAAAGGGGCCTTTTTTAGTTCTTCATCTTAGATACGAAATGGATATGTTGGCGTTCTCTGGCTGCACACAAGGATGCAACACTGAAGAAGTTGAAGAACTGACAAGAATGAGGTTACGTTTGAAACAAGAATCGATTTTTATTTTCGCCCTTTTTGTATTATTCCTAAATTTGGTCATTTTTTTATTTGTTAGATATGCTTATACATGGTGGAAAGAGAAAGAAATCAACTCTGATTTCAAGAGAAAAGAAGGGTTGTGTCCAATGACACCAGAAGAAACTGCTTTGGTTTTACGCGCTTTGAGCATTGATCGAAATATTCAAATTTACATTGCTGCTGGTGAAATATACGGTGGTGAAAGACGAATGGCTAGTTTAGCTGCAGAGTTCCCAAATCTGGTTAGTAAAGCCGATTATCTAAGGGTATATAAAATTACAAGTTGACCCATATAAGGCTAATGGTTGTTATGAAACAGGTGAGAAAGGAGACGCTGTTGGACCCTTTGGAGCTCGGCTTCTTTCAGAACCATTCATCGCAAATGGCTGCACTTGATTACCTTGTCTCTTTAGAAAGTGACATCTTTGTTCCAACGTACGATGGGAACATGGCTAGAGTTGTTGAGGGTCATCGAAGGTATTTCATTAATGTGTCCTTAGAGTTGGCGGTTTTGACATTTTACTCATTTACTCGTGAAAGGGTCGATTTCGTTTGTGTTCTATCCAAAACAGTGGTCCAAAATCTCTGTTTCTATATTCTAATAATATATGTTCTCTTGTTGTAATCATAATAAGTTAATAACACATTAGTTACTTTTTCCAAAACGATGGAAAAATGTTTGCGGGTCAACCCAACATTGCCTGACCCGTTTTGACATGTACTAAAGATGACCCATTATAACACAAACTCATTTTGACCCGTTATCCAACCTTCCAATGTCAGCCACTCAACACACAATTGACACTAGCTTCTTCTTTTTTTTTTTTTTTTTTTTTTTTTTTTTTTTTTTGAAAAAAATCTAATTTTGCTGAAAATGTACCCAGGTACTTGGGATTCAAGAAGACCATCCGGCTTGATCGAAAAGTGTTGATTGACTTAATAGACAGATACAGTGAAGGGTCACTGAATTGGGAGGAGTTCTCAAACACAGTGAAAGAAGTTCATGCGGATCGAATGGGTCACCCAACCCGACGAGTGATGATTACCGATAGACCAAAGGAAGAAGAATATTTCTACGCAAACCCGTACGAGTGTTTGGACTAACAAATAGATTAACATGATCTTTACCACTGATTCTTTCTCTGATAGTTGCAGATTATGTTTGATTGTATACTTACACAGTATACATTTTTCTTACACAAAATGCCTTCATGTCCATATGTTGAAATGGATAAAGGATTTGGGCATGTAGCATCATCCATTTCTTTGAGAGTATTTGAATACATAGCACACATAAAGTTTCTAGCTTTAAATCTTTAATACCAAGTTATCATCTTTCATTTAAGATTGTTAAAAAATCCAATTTTTCTTAACCCAGACTGGTTATTGCTGGCGGGATCAATTTTAAGAACCGGATGACGTCATAAATTATTCAAAAATCTAAAATGTATATAACCAATTTAAACAAGATGTGGACCTACTTTGTCATTTGGTATAGATTTATAATGTTAATATATTTTGAAATATGTTATAACCAAAATATGGAACCTAAAATAGTAAACTAAATGCTAAATAAGATTTTAGAAGAAAAAAAATATATAATTTTGAAAATTCTATCTTGTTATTGATCGTGTGTGATTGGTTGTAAAGGATGAGTTCGGAGGAAAACTACAAAAGTGTTGAATTACATATTCATATATAACATTTTTTTACTATGATTTAAAAACTTTATTCAAATTGTCTACAAATTCACAAGTATGATCTTTGTGTGTATAACAATTGCATTGTGTTAGGGATGTATGTAGACACAAGCGTGTTACCGTTACCGTACGTGTAGTCAAGTGTATAGACACAAACATTGTTGATTTGGTTTTCGGGTTTTTTTTTTTTTTTTTTTTTTTTTTTTTTTTTTTTTTTTTTAACAGCCAACAAAACTTTATTCAAAAAGCTAGCAAGACTCTAGCAACAAAAAGTTTTCGGTTTGTTAGTCTGATATATTCTGTATTTTATTATATTTTTAACACAAATTTATAACCGAATTTTTCCCTTGGCCGGTTCAAACTAACTTATCGCCTCATGGAAAACTTGGGAGTTAAAATATTAACACACACTCAAAATTCGATCTTAATCGAATCAAACAAAGCATTAAAAATTAAATAAATTCATACTCATTTTTCTAAGTATACAACTAAAACTGATAAATCAAGGTAACATGTTTGATCATCCATAGTTTAAGGTGGATAGCCTTGAAATTATGAAATATGTATGTATTATTTGTACATATCTATTCATAGGAGCTTGATCCAAGAAATCCCAAGTCGTTGAATGATCCAAGAAAAAGGACCCTTTTGGGTCTATTTTAACATGCACCTTCAAAAAGAGTCAATCGCCATTAAAATATTCCTTGGATAAATGAATTAAAAGAATTTAATACTAGTCACTAAAGCATGTAACTTAACTTGGAAAATAAGTAATAGAAAACTGTGCTGGCAAAGCAAATTTAATTGCGAAACAAGCTACCATAGAAAAAATAAGTCATACTAACTTCAATTGTAACGTATCATAGTAGTGGAGTGGTGAAGTGGCTTTTGTTTCACCTATGTGATCAAAGGTTCAATCCTCACTTCCATCATTTATGGTTTGGTATCCGGGTGAAGATCGAATACGAGTGGCGTCGGTTCGAATCTGACGGGCGGCGAGGTTTTACCGAGTTCTATAACACTGTCGTGCCTTCGGGCGGGTGGGGCTCGGGTTTCCGCGCATCGGGAGAAGGCGGGGGCTGCTGTATTTATTCCTATTTTAATATATGAAAGAGTTAAATGCCATTTTTGTCCTTGAGGTTTGGCCATTTTTGCGAGTTTCATCCAAAAGTTTATTTTTTCTCATCTAAATCCAAACGTTTTCAAATTCTTGCTGGTTTCGTCCAAGTCGTTAACTCCATCCATTTTTTCTGTTAACTTTTTGTAAAAAGACTAAAATACCCTTATATTTATTGTGTAAAAATAAATCTTTAATAGTAATATATATATATATATATATATATATATATATATATATATATATATATATGTATTCTCTCTCTCTCAACCGTACAATCTCTTCTACCAAAACAGCTACTTCAGCTAACAACTCCAAAGTCTGCAAATAATTACATTATTCATTATCCATTAGTGTGTCTGTGTGTGGGATTAAACTATTAGTGTGTCTGTGTGTATGTTTGGTATGACTTTGTCTTCTTATGGTCAAATTTGATCTATAATATTAAAAGAATTAATAAAACTCGGAAACCCAACTCAAATCGGAAACACCACAGTCTACTAGGAAACTCGTTTTTCAATTGGAAACCAACCCGGAAACAGTAACACGGAAACCACCACGTCCACCGGAAATCGAAGCTTTCATCGGAAACACAAGTCTGCATTCAGAAACTCTTCAACTCAGAAACAACTTGTTTATTCGGAAACCACCAACTACATCAGACACCCACCTGCTCAGAAACAATATCTCAGTCGGAAACAATCTTTCTAGTCAGAAATGGAGGTTCAAGCGGAAACCAACCCGGAAACATAGAGGAACATCAGAAACCCAGAGCTTGGTCAGAAACAGTAACCCGCCCGGAAACCAAAACCCACCCAGAAACCAAAACCCACTCGGAAACTACACCTCATCGAAACCAAACAACTTCATCGGTCACGATCAAAAACCCCACACTTCGGAAACCCAAAACAATCGGAAACAATAGTTTCAGTCGGAAACTCGATCTACTTTCGGAAACTTCTTGTTTGGTGAGAAAACATCACCTGACGGTGGACGGTGGTTGGTGATGGTACGCGACGGTGGACGGTGGTTGGTGATGAGAGGTGATGGTTGGTGAATTGGGGACGATGATGATGATGATGATGATTTTACTATTATTATTATTATTATTATAATATAGACGAGATTTGAATTGACAACTTTGCCCCTCAGTTAACTGAGATTGACTAACAGAGTTAACGACTTGGACGAAATCAGCAAGAATTTGAAAACGTTTGGATTCAGATGAGAAAAAATAAACTTTTGGATGAAACTCGCAAAAATGGCCAAACCTCAGGGACGAAAATGGCATTTAACTCTATATGAAATGATAAATATATTGCCATACTAAGTTAAAAGTTTGTGAATTAGTCATGTTGAATAAACAAAGTATTAAGTAGTTAATAGTCCATAATAAAGATTTAAGAATTATAAAACGATTTTTTAAGATAAGATACGATTGAAAAAAGAAATATAATATGATATGAAATAAGAAAAGCGGAATAGTTTTGGGCTCACCAAAATTATGACTTATAGCACAACCATATATATATATATATATATATATATATATATATATATATATAGGGTTGGGCTAAAATAAAAACCCTCTTGAGTTGTGAAAACCCAAGAAACTCTATCTCCACCATTGATCAATGTCAATCTATGGCTCATATTAATTCTTACATTTTAACTATTTTTTTAAACTTCAAAAGATATCATAAAGTGTCAAAAGGGCATTATTGACATTTTACAAAAGGAATTTCTCTCTCCCTCTTACACAAAGTACATCATCTCTCATCTCTTATCTCTTTCTTCCATTTCTCTCTCATCTCTCTATTTTTTTTGAATGCATCTATACACGTTTATTTCTGTAACTAACTATGATGTTACATATGATTTATTTCTGTAACTAAAAAAACTGTATATAACATAACATATATACATGTAACATAAATCTGTAACAATGTTACACGAAAAAAACAAACCCTTTTTTTCAGAGGATGGTATAAAAAATCTATTGTAACATAAATCTGTAACAATGTTACACGAAAAAAACAACAAATGATTACAACTTAAAAATGTTACAAGAAAATAAAAACATCCAAAACCAAGCCCTTTTTTTCTCATCTTCATGAACCCATCTGTCTTCACCAAAATCGGCAAACCACCAGGTACTGATTCAACACCTAACTTTAAGTTATTAGAACACACAATTCAAAAATCTTTTTCAAGAATAAAAATAACATGGAAATTCAAATAAACCTAATTGAAAGGAAAAAGAAAAAGAAAAAAAATAAATACAAATTTTCAAGAAATACATACCTTAAAACTTTATCACATACTAAATCTTTTTCAATTTCTTGAAGCATATTTTAATTCTGTTTTATATTTTTCCTTTATCATAAACCGAAAAACCAAAAGTTAATTTTATTGACAATCTCACATATAGGATTATTAACATGGATTTAAATCAGAAAATGATGCTTGGTGAAGAATGATCATTACAATCTTCTTCATGAACCGGGATGGCTAGATCTGGAACAAGATGGAACCCAAAACCATTTGAGTTTAGTCTCTCTCTAAAAAAAACAAAAACAAAATCAGTTTATTCATCTTGACGGTGGCTAGATCTGGAATAAAATAAACAAAACCAATCAAAAAAAATAAAATAAATAAACCAAACCATTCGAGTTTAACGGTGGCTAGATCTGGAAGTGGATGGTTAAAATAAACAAAACCATTCAAAAAAATAATATATAAAATAAACAAAACTACTAGTAAAGTAGGGTTTTGGTGCATGATTGAAAGAATAACCACACAAATCACCACCTGTTTCTCAACCAAAATAATTAACAAAACTAATTAATTAATTATATACGTATCTATAGATCTGGACAGAGAGGAAATGTACTTATTGTTACCCATGGATATGGATCTTGTTCTTCATTTAGCAAGGAAATGATCAGACATAAACAAGATAAGGTTGTGTGGTGGTGTTGAACAAATAGATGCGAACTCTAAATTTGTGTGGTGGTGCTCATGGATCTGGATTTGAAGTGTGGTTTGTGATCTAATGAGAGAGATGAGGTTATGCTTTTAAGAACAAGAAGAGAGAGAGATGGGTTTATGTCAGATGTTAGAGATGAAAGAGAGTGTAAATTAATTAGTACCAAAAATACCCATGATCATATATTCAGTAAGGGACGACGTGGAACCTTTAGGGCCACTTGATGGGTTTTTTGAGTTTGCACAACTCAACAAGGTTTTCATAGGATACTTACCCTATATATATATATATATATATATATATATATATATATATAGGGAAATTATAAATAGAAAACCCTTTTGAGTTAAAGAAACTTTGAAAACTCATTCTATGATCCATATTCAGCCACGTCCTCACTATTGAAAATATGGCCAAGGGTATTTTGGGTAGTTTCCTCTTATCTGACATCCTCACTGTCTCTCATATATCCCATAACCTCTTTCCCTTTTTTTAATTCCAAATCTACATTCAGATCTATTCTTCTCTCTCTTTCTTTCTTACCCACCATCCAAAACCCTTTTTATTTTCAAATCTACATAACCAGATCTATGGTCGGATCCGGGTAACAACCACAAACAATCCATATCTGAGTGACTGTTGGGAGAGAGAGAGAGAGAGAGATATGCGGTCACTGTGAGGTAGGGGCGGTGGTTTAAGGCGGCGGTGCTCAGGTATCGTTCGAACTGATGACCAACAATTCGTCACCGTACCAGATCTGTAACACAACAGATCGTCACCGGCGAAGCTTGAAGATGTGTGACCCAACAGATCATCACCGTACCAGATCTGTAACACAACAAACATCACCACCGTTGGTTTCAACCTTCAGTGTATTGATATGGGAAGATACATACTTCAAAAGTTTTTTGCTTTGAAAGTTGAAGTACAGCTTGTACAGGAATGCATGCAAGATTAAAGGGAAGGGATAATTATCCTTTAATTGATTGGTTTTTTGATTTTTATTATTATAAGTCAAAAATGTAGATACAACACTGTTTTGAACTTTTTGGTGCTTTTTTCCACTATGTTTTTGTGTTTTCTTTTTTATATAAATTTCGTTGTTTTTTAATATGATGTATTCATGTTTTTTTTTTTTTTTAGAAATAAATGTTGTTCTTTTCCCTCATTTCAAAGTGACAATTATTATTACAAAATATTGACAAATATAAAATTTAGTCATGTGGGGCTATAACACGATTACAAGTTTTAAATATAATTTTTGCTAACATTGTAAATTATATGTTATTTTTGCTAACCTTGTTTATTTATCATATAGTATTTTTATGAAAGACAATGTTGTTCATTTGTATGTAACCCGTCTTGTTACAATGTGAAAACTATTAACATTGTAAAAATTATGTAACATGTCTTGTTACAAATATGAAATGGTCATAGTTATAATTAAATAAGTCCTAGTTATATTTGTAATTTTTTCTAGTTAAACATGTAACATTATTGTTAAAAATCTAAAGAAGGTCTGAATAAGTAACATAAGTTGTTACAGTTGAATAAGTAACATAAATTTCTATAATAAAATAAAAATTTCTCAGCTATAATAAAATAAAAAATTTTCAGTTGTTACAGCTAGATATGTAACAAAAGTTGTTACAAATAAGTACATTAAGTTGTTATAATTACCTAAATATATATATTTCTAATTACAGTTAAACAAGAAATAAGTAAATAAATTGTTTTACTTGTTACAGCTAAATAAGTAACAAATAACATAGGCTGTTTTAGTTGTTATTGTTACAAATATAACAATAATAAAAAAACAAAATGTAAGTAAGAAAAAAAGAGAATGAAAGAGAGTATATATTTACGACTAAAAAAAACAAACAATTGAAATGAGAGAAAAAGGAAGAGAGAGAATGGAGGAAAAAGTACACAGGAGAGAGAAGGAAAAAAGAGAGAGGAGAGATAGTGTTATAACAAATTGTCATTTTTACCCTTTTAGTACTTTTTATTATTAAAATAAGAGTTTGATAAAATTTAAAAAAGTAAATTTAATCTAAGCCATTGATGATGGATAATCAATGGTTAAGATGAAGTTTCCAAAGTTTCTTTAACTGGGGAGGGTTTTCAATTTATCCTCCCCCTATATATATATATATATATATATATTTTGGAAGGTGACGTTCGTTATGAGTGACCTATTGTCACCCCGTCGGTCCGTTTACATTCAGTAACGATCTTTATTTTTATTATATACATAATAAAAAGATTTGTACAAATATGGGAAGCCAATTGCACTTCATGAGTAATCTACCCAAAGTTACCTTTAGCATGTTTACATTCAGTTTTCAGTTTCTCACTTTCAGTTTTTTTTTTCCATTTAAACTTTGTAATACAGATTATTCAATAAATATTTTAATTTTCACCTGCTTTCTATTTTATTTATACAAATTCTAGTTATGATTATAGTTGTTAAAAACCATCGCCTCTTGCGCCTAGGCCCATTTTTTGGCGAGGCGATGCATTTGCGCTTTGAGTCGAGAAAATTGCGCTTTGATTCTCCAGATGATGGTTTAGGCGCAGTTTTCAGCTAGATTCCAAAATTCTAAAGAGTTTCTAGTCAAATTCGTTAAACTCATAGTTATCAAAGGCGCTAGGCGCACTTAAGGCGCATAGGCCTCGCCTGTGGCCTAGGCGCGAGGCACAAAAAAAGCGAGGGCCTGAGATAAAAAAAAAACCGAACAAAGAAAATAAAGTAAAAATATATTAAAGTGATACTATTTGTCATCTAGTTAGTATCAAAAGTTTTAAATATTGATGTATTAGTGTATAGAAGTAGTTTTCCTAAAATAAAAAGTAGAAATTTGGCTGGAATTTAGACATAGCATAACGAATTTGACTAGAAACTCTTTAGAATTTTGGAATCTAGCTGAAAACTGCGCCTAAACCATCATCTGGAGAATTAAAGCGCAATTTTCTCGACTCAAAGCGCAAATGCATCGCCTTGCCTAAAAAATGGGTCTAGGCGCAAGAGGCGATGGCTTTTAACAACTATGGTTAAACTATGTCTAAATTCCAGCCAAATTTCTACTTTTATTTTAGGAAAACTACTTCTATACACTAATACATCAATATTTAAAACTTTTGATACTAACTAGATGACAAATAGTATCACTTTAATATATTTTTACTTTATTTTCTTTGTTCGCTTTTTTTATTTCAGGCCCTCGCGTTTTTGCGCCTCGCGCCTAGGCCCCAGTCGAGGCATATGCGCCTTAAGTGCGCCTAGCGCCTTTGATAACTATGGTTATGATGTATTTCTTTATCGTTTCATAAAAGTAGAAAGGATGAAATATGTAATTTCTATTAGCATCCATTCTTCACTTGTAGCTCAGTTGGTAGGTGACCGGGCTTTCCTTTGGAGAGACTCGGGTTCAATCCTCACGGGGAACATTTGAGGGATATTAGGCAATCAAGAGGAAAACTTGTAAGCCATTAGTTGCGCATGTTCGAATCTGAGCTGACCCGGTTTTCATTCGGCTGTTACTCCAGCAAGGAAACTCGTGTGGAGGCAGTACAGTTTCCGGGCGAACATCGTAGTCCCCACCGTACCAGCGTGGACCCGGTTCAGACAACATAGTCTAGATGCGTGGGTGATTAGGGTCTGCCAAAAGACGGGTGTGATAATCTCTGCCACACGGTTAAAAAAGTCACCGTTCAAAAAAACTTGTAGTTTCTATTACTCTCTATTTTAAGAATGCATACATAGTAGTTACGTGTGACATTTATGGTCCTTTGACCGTTAAGTTTAACTAACCAAATACTAAATTTTGTTTAAATGACCATACTAGGTTATGTACCCGTGTAATACACGTTGAATAATTTAAATTATATATAAATTTAAAAATATAATTAAGAAAAATTAGATTACATATTATATTTAAAATAAATAAGATTGCCTTTACAACCAATATTCATCAGCCCCTTAATAATTTCTTGTAAAAGACATTCATATTCACGTTAAACTATTTTCAAACTTTTCAAAATATATTTTCCATACCGTGATTGTTACCTTGTATACTGCAGGTACAAAAAAAAAGTAATAAGAGTAAATTTGTTTAGGCTAAGATGTAAAAAATGAAATTAATTTAAAAATATCTCCTCATCCGTTAAACCATCCAAATTTGCTAACGTTTATTTCTAATTTTTATTAAAATATAATTATATTAATTGATTTACAAAAACATGGAATATATATATATATATATATATATATAGAACATATAATAATTTATTTCTAATTTTGTATTAATATATATATTTTTGAAATATCTCCTCATCATGTGGTGGCGTGGATAGCCAAAAGACAAAGGGGTACATGCACCGATCGGGTTTGTCCCGATTGCTAAGTGTTATGTGCCTTATGTCCATGGCTTGATACTAAACCACATCGAGCCGGAGGTCTCACTGGAAGCAACTTCTCTATTCTTAGGGGTAGAGGTAAGGTTGTCTACATCTTACCCTCCTCAGACCCTACCTTAGCTTTGCTATAGGTGGGATTAACTGAGTATGGTTATGATATATATATATATATATTAAGCTGAATTTTGATAATTATATAAATAATTATAATTCTAACCAATAAAAACTAAATAAATAATAATTATTAAATAAGGAAACAAATTAAAATAAATGTATTGTTTTAAATAAGAAAATATAAGGCTTTATGGGGAAGTTCTATGTAGTGTATGTGTTGTCTTTTATTAATTTAGATAACAATAGTTTAATGATGATTGATTTACTTTATTTATTTGTTCAGAATAATATGAAAGTCTTACAAAAAAGCTTAACTAATTAAATATGTTATTATTAATTTGCTTATTTGACTTTTGAACTATTTTATACATCTAAAATTAATATATGTTTGTCGAGCATATGTAACATCTAAAACAATGACCAAAATAATAAAACTTAATGATCATTTGTCAAACATCATAACAAACATAGTTTTAAACTTAGAATAAAAGATCAAATTTTTATAAATAAGTTTATTTAAGGTATATGATTTAAATTTAAAGTTAATAACATGTAAATATGTTATATAAAAATCACTAATGTTTCAATAATGTTTGTTAATAAATCTTTTCAAAGTATATCTAATATTTTACTTCTAATTTTGTATTAAAATATAACTATATTAACTACGAAAACATAATATAAATATATTAAATTGAATTTTAGTAATTATATTAATAAATATAATTGTAACAGGAATCATTAGAAACAGATCGAATGAAAATCTATTTATATTAATAACAGAAATCATTAAATCTGTTTTTAATGATTTCTATTACATCTATGATTATTAATATATTTATATTACAATTTTGCAAATCAATTAATATTATTATATTTGAATTCATTGTATTAAATAGCAAAATAGGGGAATTCATGAAGGAGTAACATGTGTCCCTCGTGTGTTTTCTTTTATTATTATAGATAGATAGATAGATAGATAGATAGATAGATAGATAGATTTATAGAAGATAGATGAGTGGTCAATGAGTCAATCTTGATGTTTAGTACTCTAACTTTCTAACTAAAAGGTATGGGTTCAATTCCTATTTAGAGCAACATTTAGCCCACTTGTAGCCCAGTTGGTTAAGAGCCTAAAGTTTCTTATGGGAGGCTTGGGTTCAATTCCCACTAGCTACATTTGGAGGACATTGGTGGAGGGGAAATGAAGGATGACCCGGCCATTGGCTTGGGTTCGAGTCTTGATCCCGACCGGTTTTACCGACTATTTCACCGTCGTGCCTTCCGGTGGGTGAGTGGTTGGGTTTTCCTGGGAATTAGTGGCAACTGGTGGCTCGAGTACTGTCGAGTACCTGATTCGTCAAAAGGGTGCCCAAGAGTGCTCAAAATTGATTCGTTGACTAAGAAAAAAAAAGAGCAACATTTAGCCCTTAAAAATACTTTTAGTATTAAAGTTCGCAATCGATTTCTTTTATGCTCCTACCGCAATAAAATAAAATACAAATTTCATCATTTAGCTTGATATTTTATTGTAAAGTAACAAAATAACAAAGTGGATTATTATTAAATTAATTATTTTTATATTATTGTTTTGCTATGAAGATTTTATAGAATTTTAAGTCAAATAAAAGGTCAAATATGTAACAAACATAAGAACTCAACTGAATTTGGTTAGTTAAATTGTATATATACCAAAGAGTACACTCTTTTAACACTTGTGCTTCATCAATTATTATCTCTTTCATGCTCTTCCTCCATGATACTTAGTATAGATTGTTTTTATACATATTACATATTGGGTCATTATTAAGACAATCAACTTGGCAACCTGATTGTTAGAATGTTTCAATGTTTCATGGTTCTACCCTTGGGTCACCTTCTAACAACCCCACTAGAAAATGTAGCAAACATTCCTCAAATGAACACATACACCCAAGCTATTTATCAACTTTAGTTACAAGTCAAAATTTCTTAACACATACTCCGAACGGTTTCAAGCAGAATTTTAACCAATTGATTTCAAGTAACCTAGTCATGTTCATTTATAAATTTTGCGACTTAAACTTGTCAATCCGTTTAGGAGCACTAATATACCACTCAAGGAGTCAAGGCGAAGCAAATTGACCGATTTAAACAGTTTAATAGTTTGGCATACGACTTTGTTTTCACGATTCGGCTGATGGTTTGAGATTTCATTTCGGTAGATCATTTAAATTATTGTTTATTTTCGTCATTTTCATTTGTATTATATTTAGGGGGCGGGTTAATGTACAAATGATAATTAACGTGTGAAGTTAATTACGAATGAAGTAAATAAAATTACACAACCTATATTAACCCCTTTGTATTGTATGCTTCGCGTGTTAACATACACTTTGTATATTAACATTTATCTATATTTATGAACCATCTTTATCTTTACTCGCTTATAAAACTGAATACAAACGACTTAAAGTATGTTAATGCTGCCAAGAAAAGAAGCATTTCGGCATGCATCTTTCTGAAGCTAGGTGTGTTAGTGTGGTGTTGGCAATTTGGTTTCATATCCATCTTTTTTTTTTTTTAATCAGAATATGACATAATACTTGCACATTAATCCTTAATTCATAGATGGATGGATTCAAGAAGAGCAGCTTCTCTAATTTGCAATGGAAGCCTATGACTGAATATTAATAAAATAGCTCCTCTCTCAAAACATACATTTTTTGCTTCATGTAAACATGTACAATGATTAATTACCGGTTTTCTTCAGTCCTCTGCCTCTTGTGTTCTTGAATGCTGACCTCGTCTCCCCTCCTAACCCCACAATGTGCCATTGCGTCGTATGAAAATCCATGATCCTGAACATCCATGTGTTAATCTACGGCTTAAAAGTCCCATAAAGCGTAGCGTGTATTAAATCATAAAACCTCCTAAATTATACTTTAAAAAAACTATGTTCTTGCTGAAATGATACAGATAATGTACCTTGATCCCAAAGGATGTTGAAGTTGCTTCACTGCATGCCCCTTTCCTGATATCCAATTGTACAGAAATATTGGCTTGTGATAAATCAACTCCAGAAGAACCCAATGCGCGTGTTAAATTATTCAACAGCCTGTATGGACACGGATTTATCTCAAACAGGTAAAAAAAAAAAAAAACACTTAGTAAATAAAGCAGATGCTCTGTTACAGCGCTGCTCACCCCTTGGAGTAGGCATTTGAGATGCTAGATTCTTCTAGAACAGTTGGAGCGCAGCTTTGAATAGCGCCCTCATTTGAAAGAGGTAAGTGATTCCAAGTTTGTGGTCTGGACTGTGAAGTCAACAGGTCAACATCAGGGAAAGAACCGTGATGAGTGTGGGTAGGCTCCGGTTCGTATGTGTGTTGCTGTAATGACACATCAACATGATCTGATGTTTTGAAGGCAGTCGGGCCACTCATAACGGGTTCTACCAAATGATGTGGGTCTGTAAGCATGGCTTGAGTGAGAACGATATTACCCTCATCAACAGAACCGTTTTTCATGGGCTGTGATTGATCTGCAAAGTTATCCGCACCACAGTTTCCTCTCTGTTTGAAAATAAATATTAAAAATATAACATGGGCACAATAATAGTTCCTTGCTTTTAACCATAGTTATCAAAGGCGATCGCCTTAACCACCTAGGCAACCAATTGCCTAGAAGCCACCAGATCCCGCTTTTCCCTCCTAGATAAAAAAAGCCACTATCTGATTATATTTATATTATATAGATAGATGATTGTTATTTTTATTGATGTTGTCGACTGCATAGTTATCAACGGCGTGTAAATTCTTTTAGCGTGTCTGGCTAAACTATTCAGTTTATATTTATATTATTTATATATGATTGTTATTTTTATTGATTTGGTAATTTTTATTTTTTTTATTTGCGCTTTTGTTTCTTAGGCCCGCGCTTTTTTTGCGCTTCTTGCCTAGGCCACAGGCGGAGCCTAAGCGCCTTGAGTGCGCCTCACACCTTTGGCCTGTTTCTCAAGTGATACGGAACCAATACATATAACTTGAAGCAAAAGCTTAATCCACTCAACCTTAACAAAATGAGTGGAAAGTAACTCCTACTCATTAGCATCTAGCACTACAGCACATGACTTGTTTAACGTGATCACTTTTTTACAAACCGAAGCATGCTTCATGAGTTCATGATCAGATAAAGTTCCTTTGTTTCAAGTCATTATTGTATGATTAACTGTTACTAGTTTTTATCAAGGTCAAATTATCAAGTCAATATTAGAGTTGTAAGGTAGTATACTTATAACCAGCACTTTTATCGTGAACAACCATGGCCTCACCAAGCTAAGAATTTAATAGATAAGTTGAATCAAATCAATCTAATGGTATTTAGCGACATAAACTAATTAAGCAAAAGTCTATTTATCCTCAGGAACAGAGTGAAGACGATAAGCAGATTCCACATATATCAATAACAAGTACGAAAGTAAAACTCTGTTGAGAGGTTATCTTTACTGCATATTTTAGTTATATTTTGCACTTCCTTTTTCCTATTTCTCTTCTGCTAAGGTTGACGAACTATGCATGAAGAATCAGAGTACTCGGTACACATCTAATCCTTCCTAAGCCCCTAAAATAATAGACTGATACATCATAACACATTTACGGGGACACCGTTAATCTCTAAAGAAGAAGAGAATAACCTCATCCAGTAACAAAAATAAATGAATAATAAAGAGAGACAATTTATTGCTAAAGATTCTACCCGAACAAGTAAGAACAATATAGTAAAAACAAAACAAATATTTGTGATTATAAATTTTACCCATGGCATCAATTTAGATGGCTCCGGACTCCAACCTGGATACGTTCCTTCATACATCTGCAACTTTTCTTGTAAAAACTGGATATACTGTATGACCTACATTCACAACAACACTCCCAACGTCATGTTCAAGCATCAAAAAGCTACAACAAAAGTTATACACATCAACAAGCACACAAACCTCCAACAAGAACGATGCCCTGTCTCTTTTCTGATCATTCTCAGGAATAAGATCCCTCAGAATCTGAAATCTACACAATTTTAAGATAATTAACTGCATGCATAATAGCGAAGTTCACTAAAGTTTAGCATAAAAAATAAAAGGAACGCATCATGTTGCCATGTTTTACGCCCAACTTACGGTGTGCGCATATAATGTATATATGTGTGGCCCTTGGGGGGCAAAAGTAAAGTTGCACTAGTTTTAATGTTATTTTACTAATTTCGTGAAAATAACGTTAAAAATGACGGACGGTTAATCATGCATCATGTGGTGGCGTGGATAGCCAAAAGACAAAGGGGTACATGCACCGAACGGGTTTGTCCCGATTGCTAAGTGTTTTGTGCCTTATGTCCAAGGCTTGATACCAAACCACATCGAGCCGGGGGTCTCACTGGAAGTAGCCTCTCTATTCTTAGGGGTAGAGGTAAGGCTGTCTACATCTTACCCTTCTCAGACCCTACCTTAGCTTTGCTATAGGTGGGATTAACTGAGTATGATGATGATCATCATCATCATGTTGCCATGTTTCATATGAGGCGGTGCCTCATGGGTTTTATCGTATGCGCAGCTTGTAGGGCTGAGCCGCTACGGCGCTAACTTTTATATTTATTTTTTAATTCCGCCTCGTGAGCAGGGGCACAGCTTCATAGCCCCCCCGAAATTTTTGCTCAAAAGTTCCGATTATATAGTATCTCTATAGAAATTTTTTGGTACATACGGTTTTGACCCCTGTAACGGGTGAGTTCCAACCCCCCGAGATTTTCGCTCAACCTTCACCACTACTCGTGAGGCGAGGGAAAACGCCTCAAGGCTCGACCGTATTTTTAAACTTTGTTCACAATAGCAAAAGCATAGATTCCAAAAGAATAATCTTTTTTTTTTTCAGCTAAAGCCAGTAATTTAAAAAAAAAAAAAAGCTCACAGAATTAAAAAAAAAAAATCTTTGCTGAAAATATTAAATCAGGGGTATATAGTATCAGTAAGCACAAAATTAATCGAATTTCTACAAACCCATTTCAAAGAAAACACAAATATGCAAAATTTAACAAAAACAAAACATGCAAAGATAATAATAATAATAATACCTCTCATTAATCTTGCTCCTACGCCTCTGTTCGGTCTCAGAATGCTTGGAGCGATGAGAAGTGGCCTTCTGATCATTCCTTCTGCCATCTACACCAAATAATAACATTCAATTCCCCAATTACGCATGCACATGTTTAAATAGAAAAATAAATAAAAAAGGAACCTTTATGTGAAGAAGAATCAGTGGGTCTTGAAATGAAATCGTCTTCATCGTCTTGCTCTTCATCGTGGTTATGATGATGGGTTTTTACAGACCTAACCATGAGCTCCAATTGCTCCGAGAGTGTGTGTGTGTGTGAGGATAAAGAAGAAGGGTACAACTGTACGGGTGGGTGGGTTAATAATCAAAAGCCCTAGTTTGATAATACTTTTTGGTTTGGTGGTCTTATTTTAGTCATATATATTTTATTTTCAATAGAGTAGGTTTTGCAATACAAAAAGGGGTAGCGGCGCAACTTGTGGCCCGTTTACCTACGTATCACTTGTAATTGGCTGATAGTTTTTAATGAGTAGTATATGAATTAAGAAAAAAAAAAAAAAAAAATTTAACTCTAAAAAAAAAAAAAAAAAAATATATATATTTATACCGAATACGAGTATGATACGGTATTTGGTTTTGAATTTAATTAAATTTTGGTATTGGTATCATGCGGTAACTGATAAGGTATCGGTTCGGGAGGTTTAAAGGTACCGTATCATATTGGTAGTGATTGAATATTTACGACATGGAGTTTTGATTCAAGTAAAGTTCGGTACTGGTGTTATGGGATATGGTACTTGTTCAGTATGCTACATGTACATATCTGATCTCTAAAAGGGGACGAGGTGTAATCAACTAGGGGTTTCGGTTACCAAATACCTGAGCGGTAACATTGTTGACGGACACTCGGGTAGGGGTAATCAGTTTGGTCGAACGGGTTGTAGACTTGTAGTAGTCGATGAAAAAAATGTTGTGTGCGTGTATTGCAAAGGAGATAGATGTGTGTGTGTGTGTCATAGGGCTACCCAACGGGTGGTATCCTTGGCTTCAGAGGTAGTAGTCAGGTTGTTGACGTGACGATGGGTAATAGTGTCATCCGTCAGGGTACACCCTGGCCTCCCTAACATGGACCATGTTTATTTTAATATAATGTGATTAGGATGACTAATAATGTTTGTTGTTATTTTATATATTGAGGAGTTATTTTTATATATACACCACCTTTGTTTTAACTATTTTTTAAGCATTTACGGACAAAATCTGTATCTTATTTAATTTATTATTATGATCATAATTATCAATATAGTTGTTTATTCACCGTATCTGTATAATAAACCAATATAATTGTGGAATAGGTGACGCTTTGTGGGTAGAAGTTGTTTATTCATCGATGGCAACAAAGCAAGCAACGATCCGCCGCATCCGACAACCGCAAATGGAACCCACCATCTACCCGGTTGTGACGACTAGGTTGTTTTAAGAGAGAAAGAGAGAGGGGGAGGGGGGGGGGGTGTTATGCTTACCATGGATGAAGGAGTGTACCTAATGCATACTAAGTTGTCCAATCAATTTTTTAGACACTCCCTAAGACCACCTATAGTGGGGCGGGATTTAGGCGTTTTTCACCCCATCCACACCCTACACCACCGCGCCAGCCGGCGTTTGAAGGCAAAATGGCTCCAGGCGTTTTATTATTCACGTCGTGGATTTTAATTGAATGTGGTTCCCCTTTTTTAGCCAATCACATTGTTTTTGGGCGTGAATATTTTCCCACCACTACTAGGGCTGTTCAAAACGTTCGGCGCTCGCCGATCGCTCGCCGCTCATTCGGAATTTGCTCGCTCGATTTTCCGCTCGGTTGTAAACGAGCCGATCGGCTCGGTTCGGCTTGATATAATTTTTATTAATTTATTATATATATATATAATTATATATATACACATTAATTACATTTATATTTACAGTTTTATACATACCACTCTATCGGGTTTGACTCAATATATGCATATATGCAATTATATTTATAGTTATTGGCCCAGTCAACCCAATGATAATTTAACACTAAGTTTAGTTGTAAAACCCTAAGTCGTGAAAAAGCATGTTTGACTTCATATTCCCATTAGTTGTCCACCATAAATCATCTCTAGCTATTAACCTACGCCACAACGCGACAATTGTTATCTGTAGTATGCTCATCACATCACTAGCCTCAACTAAAGCCTCATTCTCGAACGGTCGAACCTCAGTCAACACTAGGCAGCGAGAATATTAAAGTAAACATCCCAAATTTATGGTTGTCCGAAAACACTTGCCGCTCGTTGCTCGCTCGAAAAAATGTGCGCTCAAACAATGCTCGCTCGGTTTCTGGATCGATTGTAAATGAGCTGATCGGCTTGATTCAGTTTGTAAATGAGCCAAGCATGAGCAAAGGTCCGCTCGGTTCGGCTCAGCTCGGCTCGTGAACAGCCCTAACCACTAGAGGTGGTCTAAGCCTATGATACAAAACCATAAAGCACCAAAATCTTGCTAAATAAAGGATTTAAAATAATATATGGTTTTCATTTTTTATAGCTGATGTGGCTAGATACCAAATTCCACTTCTTTGTGAGATGGACATTTGACCGACAAGTGTTAGACCTAGTAACATGACGTCGATGTGGTGGCAGAGGAAGTGTTGGTGGGTCGAGGAGGCGGTGCGTGAGTAGCCAGGGGTGCTTTATGCACATAGGTGAAAGAACAACGGGGTAAAAGTTTCATTCGATATCATTTTGATGGTTAAAAGGCTTGCTTATAATGGTAGTTGTACCAAATTCGTTTTTGTTTTGCGCCAGTTTTGGCACAATACAAAGAAGTATTCAAAATGCGCAACGCGCGTTACTGAAAAAGACCTAGTTATCTTATCCTTTGGGATAGAAATTAGCTGGACCCTCCAAACACTCCACAAATTTTAAAATGTAATTAATTACCCTATATATTTATATAAGGATGCTGATGAATAGTGTCTCTGCCACGTGGCAGCGGCTGGTTGGCCTTTTTTTATTCTTCTATAGTTGTTTTAATTGTGTAAATACTGTAAATTACAGATATTATAACAAAAATATTGCTGGCTCAGTTGGTTAGGTTGTTTCTATGCTTAATAATCTGCCCGGGTTTAATTCGTAGAAGCATTTTTTTTATTTGCCTTTTAGAGTTTTTGCTTAGTGGACGATAGGTGGTGTCTTTAGGTACCTACACGTGTCCAGGTGACACAACATTACTACATCTAAAAGCTTTATTTTCTAGTTTTTTTTTTCTTCATCTGGAAGCTTCATCTTTCATTCTTCTCCGGTGGGTCTCAAGAGACACAACTTAATAGCGTTGCTCTCTTTTCTTGGAAGTTGTATCGTTTTTTTCCATTTTTTTTCCATGCAATAGAATCCGATCTTCCCCTGTTTCTGTTAAACCCACAGGTGAGCGATTTTGTTAAAATCCTTCAAATTCGTTGTTCTTTATATGGTTATAAAAGGCGTACTTATTTGGGTATTAACAAACAATAAAGTCCAGCATTAATTGGGGCCATTGAAGATGAACAATAAATGATAATGTTCATTGTTCAATAGTAAGACAAATATAGCAAATAAAGTACTAAAAGATGAGTTGATTACACATGTTAGATGAGTTGGACGGGTTAGACGAATACTTACACCATGAAACATGTCAATTCAGGTAGATTATTGTGTAACAGGTCAAACAAATAAAGTACTAAAAGATTCAACCAAAATGAAAAGGGCCAGACGTGTTAGATTAGATGAATGATCAATTAGAATTTGCCTAATATGTCTTCGAATGCTAACATCTAACATCCTAACTCTTTTCTAATTAAATAAAAATTGCATTATTATTTTTAAAATATAGCAAACTGATACAATAGTTGACCTATAAAGTCAAACTGCAATAAATTATCTCTATGTTGTCAAAGCGCCTAGGTGTTTAAAAAACGAGGGTTTTTTTTTATTGAAGGCGCATAGTATAAAATATATTTTAGGGGTTTTGTAGATGTTTTAGGCTTGTTTATGGCTACTTTAGGAAGTTTTAGAGGTTTCATGCAACTTTTAGCCTGAATTTGGCCGGAAATTGGCATGAGTTTGCGCCTCAGTGCGCCTGAAGGCACGTCTCACCGTTGCAACGCACTTGGTGCGCCTCGCTATGCCTCAACGCCTAGGGACACGCCCTGCGCGCTTTTGACAAACTAGGCTCATCTCTTTAACATGTTATTCCTAATTCTCTTACTATCTTATCCCAATAATTAAGCTGTTTTGGCCAAGAATTTAATGAAAATAGGCTGAAACTATGTATTCTGGATACTTTGGGCACCAATAATTGCTTACTTTATTTGTTGGACTTGGATATACAAGTAATACTTGAATATATGTTTTTTTTTCTCAGGCTGAAAGGCAATTGTAGTTACATATGGACCTGTTTTGACTGGATATAGACACGTCTTAGTGTATTAGGTTGCGCTTAGTTATCATTATTTGACCTGTCAATTTTAGCATACTTGAACTGTTTTGATCGGATTTATTGCCCCCCACAAAGAAAAACAATCCTCAAATGTGTATAAATTCCATATTTGCTGTAATGGTATGTCTCCGGCGCGTCTCAAGGTGGTTTATTGTCTTGAAGGTTTACTTTAAAGGAACTTGTCAAGGGTTTTAGCATTTAACTTGAAGGTTTGTTCCTTCACACTTCATTCCACTTTGACAGTGTTTCATTAATATTTTTATTTTTATAATGGCCCAACCCGACTTGTTCTTGTTTGGCCCCTTTTTAATAAAACTTTTACGTTTTGACCCGTTATCCAAACTAACTTGGCGGGCCCATTTAGTATAGGAGAACTAATATTCTTCTTGGTTATAACATGCCCATGGGAGGTCGCTATGGCATAAAAATAGTTGACTCAACCTTACGCAACTTGAGCATGAGCTTAAACAACCACGCCAGAGCATGAGACCTTAGTGCTTATGTGCCTAAAGGATCTCGGTTGATGTCACGTGTTAGCAAGGCTGAAATTCCGAGATTGGCTAGAAATATATTCAAACTGCTTTGTTATTTATTTTTTCGCTATTGAAATTTTGATGTACCTTAATTCATTAATTTTCCATAACTATGGGTACAACATAGATTAAGGGGCTGTTTGGCAAGTGCTGAACCAGTAAGTGCTGAATCAGTAAGAGGTCTGAATGGATAAGAGGGTCTGAACCAGTAAGTGCTGAACCAGTAACTGGTGTTTGGTTAAACCACTGAATAACTCTATAAAATTACTATTTTACCCCTCACCTTATTTTTATAAAAAAAATATAAAAATCAAATGTTTTATTCTTTACCTACCTACTTTTGTTTCTTTTTCTTCAATCAAAACACACACACACACTGACATACGATTCCATTTCAACACACACCTCTTTCTTTCACCTAGTTTCTCATCATCATCATCATCATCATCATCACATCCATCCATACATCTAAGATCTCCATTCATACAAACACCTACCTTCCATTATTCAATACCCAAAACCATAATCCATTTTCTCATTTTACAACCCAAAAAAACGGACCTGCTGATTGTAGGCGGTGCCGGAAGCGGAGAGACGAGGGAGGGAGGAAGGCGACGGAAAGAGGAGTGGCGGGTGCAGGGGTGCGGAGGAGAGGGAAAAAGAAAGGGAAGAGAGAAGGAAGGTTGGGG
Source organism: Ambrosia trifida (assembly GCA_028751855.1). Lineage (NCBI taxonomy): Eukaryota > Viridiplantae > Streptophyta > Magnoliopsida > Asterales > Asteraceae > Ambrosia > Ambrosia trifida. The sequence continues at coordinate 57,037,927 of CM054122.1, read as the reverse complement.
TGGCCGGTGGTTATGCGAAGACGGCGGCCGGATGAGGAGGGGTGCGGACAACAACAGCCGGTGGTTGTACGACGCTATAAAGGACGGGGTAAGCAAGGTGGTGGAAGATCAGTGGATGATAATGCTGTGATGTGATATGGGTTGCAAGGATGAAATTGTAAAGATTTTCATTCAGAGACTTCTCAAATCTGTAACATTCAGGCTGAATGGAATGATTAAGAGGTACCGCTGTAGTGAACCAAACACATTTACCTCTGACCGAATCAGAGGCTTCCCTCTGAATGAATGATTCGGAGCCTTTCCAAACAGCCCCTAAGATATAATACGTATGATTCATTGATTGATAAATTGACCAAACTTAGTCGGTCCTTTTGCGTTTTATATTTTCTTTCCATTGTCAATCAAATTTACATGAAAGTTGTGATTTTTGTCGGTCATGGGATAATCAATTTAATACATTTTCTACTTTTCATGGATATGCACAAATCTTGATGTTTTGATTGCACAAAACAAGTTCAAGTATGTTTAACTCTTTAACTTTCTTATGTATTCATGGTATTACTATGCTTATATATGTACTCACTACTTAGGATTGGTAAATGACTTATTACATATGAACTTATGCAACGAATAAGAATGTTGATTTTGACACAGATATTAAAAAAACCCTTGTATATACACATGGATATAAATCGAATTGTTGTCTTTACAAATAAAATTTACTTTTGTATGATTTTCAAGTTAAATTCCTTACCCATAGATATAATAATGTGGATGGATATAGACAAATTATTGTCTTTGCAAATCAAATTTACTTTTGTATGATGTTCAAGTCAAATTCCTCCTACAATAGATATAATGTGCATGAATATAAATCAAATTCTTGTCTTTACAAAATACAAATTGAATTTACTTTTGTATGATGTTCAAAATCAAATTCCTCCTACCACTTATGTAATGTACATTGAAAAAATCTTAGCATTAACGTAAACAATATTTTTGGTCAAACAAGGGCATGAAGCATCCGTCGCAACGTTGACAAACCAATTTGTAAATTGTTCGGTCGCCGCATCGTGCGGATTCCATACTAGTATATTTATATAAGGATGCTGATGAATAGTGCCTCTGCCACGTGACAGTGGCTGGTTGGCCTTTTTTTATTCTTATATAGTTGTTTTAATTGTGTATATACTGTAAGTTACAAATATTACAACAAAAATATTGTTGGCTCAGTTGGTTAGGTTGTTTCTATGCTTAATAATCTCCCCGAATTTAATTCGTAGAAGCATGTTTTTATTTGCCTTTTAGAGTTTTTGCTTAGTGGGTGATAGGTGGTGTCTTTAGGTACCCTACACGTGTCCAGGTGACACAGCATTACTACATCTAAAAGCTTTATTTTCTAGCTTTTTTTTTCTTCGAGCATGTTTGACTCTCCTTATTTCCACCTCCTATGACTTACAACTTTTCCAAAAATTTAATAAGTTACAAAAAGTGTTTGGCAAAAGAAAAAAGACTTTTTGTTTTAACTTTTTGTAAGCGTATGATAATTTGTTTTGTAAAAGTAAGAGAGGAGTGACTTTTTGAACCTCCTTATAACTTATTGATGGTTATTTACCTACATGCCCTTATTATATCCTTACACCTTCCCTCCTTATACCCTTTTTGGTCATTTTACCTAAATAAGTTAAACCAAACACTTTTTTACAAACTAACTTATCAACTTATTGTTTTTCCTCACCACATAAGCTAATCCAAACACTTTTTTAAAAACTCCTTTTTTAAAAAGTCATAAGTTAATAAGTCTTTTTAACAAAAAGTCTTTTTTGCCTCAAATAGAAGCTTCATCTTTCATTCTTCTCCGGTGGGTCTCAAGAAACACAGCTTAAGTGTATGTGTAGTGGTGCCCCGTTGTGGGCGTTTTGGGCATTATAACGCCCCCAACACCGCCCCATAGGGCGTTTTAGGGCGTTTTGGGGTCACATCGTTTTGGCCGTAGCGAGCGTTTTAGGTTGTGTATTTGAGGAATATGACCGTTTGTAACGGTCGAAAACTTAAAAAAAAAAAAATTCAACCGATATATAAACATACCTTCACACATACAATTCACACACATACAATACAAATATACACTACACACATACAACCTTCAACTCTCAAACAAATTCCACACACAAACAAATCACCAAAATGTCGTCCCCTCCTCACTCCGATGACTCGATTGTCGATCTATATAATCGGTTTTTTTTAAAGATGACGGCGCGGAAGAGGACGAGGCCGTTTCGAGTGCGGTTAAACTAGCGTCTAGCGCGGTTGAAGTTGTAGGTACTTCCGTCCCACGGCCGATATTGTCTAGGCAATATATAGAGCGAGACCGTGTAGCCACCAATGAGCGTTTGATGAATGACTATTTCAATGCCAATCCGGTTTACGGCCCTGATTTGTTTAGACGAAGATTTCGGATGCGTAAAAACTTATTTTTGCGCATCACCGGAGATTTGGATTACCCGGTATGATTAGTAGTATAGATTGTCGTCAATGGCGATGGTATGCTTATCCAACCGCATGGCGAGGTCAACATACACGCGGTGACCAAAAGGGACCAACGTTGGTTTTACAAGCAGTTGCCTCACAAGACCTGTGGGTTTGGTCCGCCTTCTTTGGTCTCGCCGGGTGTATGAACGACATAAATACTTTCCAGCATTCGCCATTGCTAGAGTCTTACATTGGCGGAACAATACAGAAAGCTGGGTTTTATGCAAATAATAATTACTACGAGCATGAATACTACTTGGCGGATGGTATATATCCGGAGTATTCAATGCTCGTCAAAACGTTTAGTCAGACACAAGATGAAAAAAGGCAATATTTTAAAACAGTTCATGAGTCTGCAAGAAAGGACGTCGAGAGGTGTTTTGGCGTTCTTCAATCACGATGGCATTTTGTTAGAAATCCATGTCGTATGTGGGAAAAAGAAAGGATTAGGATGGTGATGTATGCTTGTATCATAATGCATAATATGATACTTGAAGATGAAGGAAAGACAATATGCCCAAACTATTTAGCAGAAGAAGATGTTCAAGGGACGCAAGCGACACAGGAGGGGAGATTTCAAAACAGTTACATGTTGCGTTCCAAGGATATACATAACGCGTTGAAGGCGGATTTGGTTGAGGAAGCATGGGCGATTCGCCCGATTCATCACAACCAAGAAGAAGAAGAAGAAGGAGAAGGAGAAGGAGAAGAAGAAAATGAAGATGAAGATGAAGACGACGACGAAGACTAGGTTTGTAATATTTTTTTTAAGTATTTGTAATTTTTTTTAAGTATTTGGAACTTTTTTTAAGTATTTGTAATATTTTTAAGTATTTGTATTTTTTTAGTATTTGTAATATTTATATATTTAATGGAATATTTAAACTATTTAATATTATTATTTAAATAAAAAAAAGAATAATTAAACAATGATTACCCAATCATTTATAACCCCCCATAACTCCCTTCCCACTACACCCTCTTTTTCCATAACCCCTCATAACCCCCTTTCTATTACTTTTTAATATTTTAATACCCATAACCCCCACCACTACACATACACTAACAGCGTTGCTCTCTTTTCTTGGAAGCTGTACCATTTTTTTTTTCATTTTTTTTCATGCAATAGAATCCGATCTTCCCCTGTTTCTGTTAAACCCACAGGTGAGCGATTTTGTTAAAATCCTTCAAATTCGTTGTTCTTTATATGGTTATAAACAGCGTACTTATGTGGGTATTAACAAACAATAAAGTCCAGCATTAATTGGGGCCATTGAAGATGAACAGAACAATAAATGATAATGTTGATTGTTCAATAGTAAGACAAATAAATAATTTTTTTTTTGAAAGGCGAATTTCTTGCTCCTTGTGAGACTTGAACTCAAGACCTCACACTTTTAGTGTATTAAAAGGCTTTGCCTTACCACTGGACCACCAACCCCAATGGCAGACAAATAAATAATTGAACGGGGAAATTGTTAGTCTTCATTATTGTTGATGTTTTTTTAGCGACGCAATATTGTTTTTGAATATATATAAGTTTGTAGGTGTTTTCTGATATCTTAGGTCTAATTTACTTTTTCTTTTGTTGGTGTTCAAAATCCTTTGTTTGAACGAAACAGTTTTTTTGTTTATTGCTGTTTGTTATGTCGTTGTTCAGCAGCTCCTTCGTTTAATGCTGATTTCTCTGTCTTTCCAAGTTTTTGATGTAGGGTTTGCTCTGTTCTGTTTGTGTGTAATATGTATGTAGTATAGGTGTTTGATGAAATGTTTATTTAATGGTTGTGTGTTTTTTTTTAAGTTTTTATGTATGTTGTTTTGTGTTATGTTTGTTGATTTACGGCCTGTATTGTTTCTTTTCATGTACAGTGCATAGGAAGTTCCTTCGTTGCAGCGTTAGCTCGGTTGTCTTACCGGATGCAGGTAAGTTTTTGGATGCTTTTATTGTGGTATCTTCCAATTGTTAGGAAAAAGATGTGTGCTGTAGCTGATTGGTTTTTTTTGTATTTTGCACTATATTTTAAAGTAATCGTTTAGAACAACAAACAAAGGACTGGTTCAGTTGGTATTTCAATCAAATAGGTGCCTAAACATGCATGATATTTTCTAAAACGAATAGGCGAATACGTGACTATGCATAATTGTGTTAATTAACGCTGAATACAACAGAAGATAATAAGGACACCCTGAATAGTCCTGCTGCAGCTGATTTGTTTTTTTTTTTTTTTTTTTTTTTGTATTTTGTATTTTGCACCAACTGTTTATAAGTTATTTATTTTAAAGTAATTACAATATATTAATTTACAAACTCATTTGAATAGTAACATTCAAATGAATAGTAATTATATTAATATTTTATTTAAAAACTTTATTATATTATATATTATTAATATATTATACCGATCCTGACAATACTGATACCGAACGGTACGGTATCGGTACCGGTATGGTATTTTACCTTAAAATACCGATACCATGCCGATCCCGTACCGATACCGATAACACCGAAACCAAAAATGCATAAATATGGGTACCGATACCGATTCCGAAACCACTCGGTTCGGTATCGGTTCGGTACGGTATCGGGATCGGGACGAGATGAGATCGGTATTCGGCCTTGTATGCTCATCCCTAATTAATATATTATATACTATTATTTTATTCAAAAACTTTTTATACCGATCCCGACAATACCGATACCGAACGGTACGGTACCGGTATGATATCGGTATTTTACCTTAAAATACCGATACCATACCGATCCTGTACCGATACCGATAACATCGAAACCGAAAATCCATAAATATGGGTACCGATACCGGTCCCGAAACCACTCCGAAACCACTCGGTTCGGTATCGGTTCGGTATCGGTTCGGTACGGTATCGGGATCGGGACGGGACGGGATCGGTATTCGGTCTTGTATGTTCTTCCCTAATTAATATATTATATACTATTATTTTATTCAAAAACTTTATTATATTATACAATATTATTATATTATATACTATTATTTTATTAAAAAAATTTATTATATTATATACTATTAATATAAATAACATAATCTTATGTAATTTCGTTACAAATTTCATGTGTTACCTTATGTGTAGATTTCTTTATTTTTTTAACGTTTACAACCAAAATGGAATCTCGATTGTATAATTCATTGATTGATTAACACCTCATATAAATCTTGATTGTAAAACGCGTAACGCGCGTGATTTTATACAACTAGTTGTCTAAAAGAACAAATAAAGGGCTGGGTCAGTTGGTATTTCTTTCCTGTTGTGGGTAATTGGTTTGGAGTTTGAATCTGTGGCCCGGGTTTCCAATTCTTATTATTTAACAGAAGGCACTAAAACATTTTATCGCATAATGTGGCAGGGGAAAATTATTTTTGCTTTATACATCAACATAGATATATAGTTTTACAAACACTATGCATTATGATTTCTAAAACGATTAGGCTAATGGGCGCTTACGCAAATCATACGCCTAAATGCCTAGGCGCACATGCGCTAAGGTGTCTAGGTACTTCATTCGCCATGCCTAAACGTATCAAACAATGCATTTAAACAAATAGGCGCATAACTGTTTGCATGATAAACCATTTTTACAGACGCCTATGCAAACCAAAGGCCTCAATGCTAAAACGAATACGTGCCTAATTGTATCAAACACTTATGCATTTAAACACCTTGGCACATATGTGCTTATGTAATAAAACATTTTTAATTACCTACTGTTTTAACTATTCGCTGTTTTATATGGAATCAATGTATGTTAACAGGTTTTACACATCAACATGCACATATATTATGTCAACCAGTACGCATGATGTTTTCTAACAAAATTAGTCGAATAAACACCTATATAAATCATAGGCTAGTGTCTAGGTACTACATTCGCCAAAGCAAATAGGTGCCTACGCGGAATAGACGCCTATGCAAATCATACGCCTAAATGCCTAAGCGCAATAAACGCTTGGGTGTCTAGGTACTAGACTACACACATAGGTGCTTATGCAATAAAACCTTTTTTACTACATACTTTTCAACTTTTTTGCTTTCTCTTCATAAAAAATAACTCAACAAACACCTTAACAAAATTCTTCAATTAACAGGGTTTTGGAATTCAAGCAATGGCAAAAGACAAGAACAGACAGATTGTTGACCCAAAACTGTATATGACTACCTATTATCTGATTGAAAGTTACGCATGCATTAACCCAGACAACCACACCAATACATTGATACATCCGGCTCTTATAACAAAACTGGTCCAACATGGTTTTGCACGACTCATGGAAACTTGGATGATACTAAATTCATGTAAGCGATACAAAAACAAACATTCTTACTATTTTCTTGGTTCATGTTAAAACAAACTCTGTTTTCTACAGGTACGGATTCCCGCCGACTATAGATGACAAAACCGACATAGTGAAGGCCACCATTTTTGATAAAGCTGCAACACAACTCCTACAAATACCGTGCAAAGAAATGTTGACCAAAGAAGATCCCCTTACCCTTATTAAAAAAATAGCAAACAAAGAAATCCGCTTTCACATCCAGGATGAAAAAAAACCCCGAACAGGTATAAAAACTTGCACTGCTCCTCCAACAACCTGACAAACCAAATACCACTTCCAGCAACACCTTAGCATCAATGACACCAATACCTTCTACACCAGACACATGTTTGAAACACCAGGTAACCGCTATTTCCTTGTCTTACCTTTTGTAACAATTACTTATTGTTAGAAACTAATTAATTTGACTTTTTGGGAAAAAGGACAAAATTAGTAACTGTAACAAACTGTTGCCTTTTAAATATGAATACATGTTGCCCTTTAAGATTAAATTGTTTTTGTGATAATGGAAATTTGTTTGAACAAGGGAATTTGGAAAACCATAGTGAATAAAATTCATTGATTGATGTTGGCTTACTATACTAGCTTAGGGACTTTAACCGTTAAAGTTGTCATTCACAAATCTAATCTTGACTCATACCCATCATCTTTATATTTAAATTTCATCAGCTATTTTTAGTTTTCCAGTTTGTTGTCTTTTGGTGGCAAATACATTCTTACATCTTTCTTTCAATTAACCGAAAATTGTCTTTCTTTTAAACTATTTCAGGAGACCCAAGAGGTAACAAAAGGCCTGCTCTAGGAAACTAAACAAGTAGTCGTGGATGCAAATGTTTTGTTCAATCTAAACCAACATGTTTTGTAAGACTTATCGATAAACGCTGTCGTAACTATGCTAAGAACATGCTGCCTAAACATAGGTTGCAACTTTGGCTTAAGTATTCTCAAAAAAAAAACCTGTCAAACAAACACAAAAACAATCGCCCAGCGCGTGATATAGAAACCCCCTAGTTCCTTTGAAACTACAAGAATATGTATTAAAAACTTTAGCACAAAGAAAACATAAAATAATAGAACTTTAGGATTTCTTTTACAACCGGGACCAGGACAAGGACCATGGTGATAACGACCACGTACATACGTATGCGCTGATGCTAGTTGTTGGAGACTGTTTCATCTGTTTCAAACCTTTGGTCTTCTTGTGGCCTATAAAAGGTTGCAAACTCTTATGCAGAAAATACAACACCGAAACAAAAACATACATTCAGTCTCTCACATAAATTCTATTGCTGCAGAAATATTTGTTCAGAACCAGCCGACTTCCGGTTCATTTTTAGCCAAGTGGGATAGTCCGCAGTGCACCGCGCCGCACTGTTGAACCGGTGTACCCTGGGAACAGACGACGAATCTGTTTAATGGAATTGTGTCAAACACAAGCCCGGTTCCCCTTTTTCTAATCAATTTACTTTCCTTTCTGTTTGTGCCTTTACGGAATCTTTGCTGTCTCCGTTTTACCGTAAGAATTCCAACCGTACATTTCTAGAACTTGTAATGTGTTGTGGGTTCATTTTAATGAATAAAATGATATTATTAATTTTCAGAACATTGGCTTTCCCAATACTATTATTGATTTCCTAATTCAAAATAATATGTTGATCTTTATTGCTTTCCAATTAATCCTCATCGAGTCTAAATTAAGAAAAAAAATCATATAACTAACACCCTATTTTTTATTCTAGAATAAGACGCATCTCTTTTGTTAAGTTATATTGAAGTTTATACCCTTCTTACCAGATTATTTCAAAGATATAAACACATTTTCTTTTATTTACTTTTACAAAATATCCGAGTCAAGACACTTTTCAAATTAATATTGTGATTATAATTTAGCATATTCTATCTTGGATAAAACTATTTGTGTGAATAACGATTTGATAGCAAAGAAAGTATTCCAAAATTTTTGGTTTGATAAACTACAAATAAGACCTTTATGCCGTTTAAATAGTAAATTAAATAAACCTGACGAGTATTTTTATCTCAAATTAAGCTTATATGTAAAATTCTAGTAATTAATAAACTATTTTAAATATATAAAATTCACTTATTATTTTGCACAAACAGGAAGGGTGACCTAACTATTTTAATATCTGTCATCTTCTAGAACTTCTAATTATATAATTACATTTCTAGAACTTGTAATGTGTTCTGGGTTCATTTTAATGAATAAAATGATATTATTAATTTTCAGAACATTGGCTTTCCCAATACTAATATTGATTTTAGAATCTCCTAAATGATTAGTTGACAAGATCATATACAACCTTAGAACACCCAATTCCATCCGCTTAACGACAATCTTCGTCCCATCATGCAACTCCCCTTTGTAAACCGCCCTAAACCCACCTTTCCCAAGTATATTATCTTGACTAAAATGATTCGTAACGTTTCGCAAAACCTGAATCGAAATCACCATATTCCCCGCTTCAACAACATGAATATCTCGTCCCCCGCTACTTGACTGACTAAACGACTTACTCGGCCCACCTGTACTCGAACCCGTGACAGTAATCTTAACCCCATCACCATCCGAAGTCAAATGGTGCGGATGTATCACCATCGTGTTTTGATACTATCCCGCTTCCGTTTATGCATGTACAACAAACAAACACCTAGAAAACCCGCAACCACCACCAACCCGCCAACGACCGATCCCACCACCACCCCCCGTACTCACCCCCTTCTCACCACCACCACCCTTCTTTCCACCACTAGCCGACCCACCACCCTGTGAAACCGGAGTCACACTAGGACCATCCTTCCCAATATCAACATTCTCATCAGTCTTCACCTTCACACTCTACTTAAACTCAGGAACTTTCCCATAAAGCCGATTATTTGACAAATCAACCTCAACCAAATTCGGCAAATCCTTAAGCTCATCAGGTATCACCCTCGAAAGATTATTATTCGCCAAAACCATTACAGTAGCGTCGTTGGAAGACAATTGACAGTGGATGTGAATGATTGTAAAGATGAAGAGATGAATGTGTGTAAAACAAAGGAAGGGTTCCGTCATTTTGAGAGAAGGGGGGTAGGGTGTTAAGGAAGATATGAGGAGGGTTGAATTTGGGCGAAAAAAGAAGGTTTTATGAGAGATCAGGGAGAAAATAAGTGGGGTGATGAGAACAGAGATGATACAGTTGTCGGATATATATATGCGTGGATGGTCCATCACACTACTTTGTTTGGTATCAAAATTTGTTTGACAAAAAAATTTGATAATGATGTTTAAGAGCATTCACAGTAGTGTCCCCAATAGGTGTGTATATATTTCATCCACGTGCATTTTATTTTCCTAATTCAAAATAATATGTTGATCTTTATTGCTTTCTAATTAATCCTCATCGAGTCTAAATTAAGAAAAAAATTCATATAACTAACACCCTATTTTTTATTCTAGAATAAGATGCATCTCTTTTGTTAAGTTATATTGAAGTTTATACCCTTCTTACCAAATGATTTCAAACGTATAAACACATTTTCTTTTATTTACTTTTACAAAATATTCGAGTCAAGAAACTTTTCAAATTAAAATTGTGATTACAATTTGGCATATTTTATCTTGGATAAAACTATTTGTGTGAATAACGATTTGATAGCAAAGAAAGTATTCCAAAATTTTTGGTTTGATAAACTACAAATAAGACCTTTATGCCGTTTAAATAGTAAATTAAATAAACCTGACGAGTACTTTTATCTCAAATTAAGCTTATATGTTAAATTCTAGTAATTAATAAACTATTTTAAATATATAAAATTCACTTATTATTTTGCACAAACAGGAATGGTGACCTAACTATTTTAAGATCTATATCATCTTCCTAGAACTTCTAATTATAAAATTACATGTTGGATATTATAGAAGTGAATGTGAGTTGTGTCCCACATTGTTGGGGAGATGGAAATTGGAGGAGTTTATAAGGTGGTGCTTGAGTGGGAGATTTAAAATGTTAAAGTTACATTATACCCTAGAGCCTACCCGCGCGCACGGGGAATTGAAAAAATGGGTTCAGGCTTGGGAAAATTCTTGAACCAGTGCGACGCCCGCACAACCCTGCGGACACAAATGCAGCTCGAAAAACGCGGGTCCACGCGACACAGGTTTTTGCTATCTATTTTAATTTTTGCATAATGCAACTGAATCTTCGAGAAGAACTCTTGGAACTCTTGGTCTTCAGCTTCCAAACAATTTCAACTCCTGGACATTAGCTGCAATAATTAGGAGACTTGTAACAGCTAATTAAACAACAGTTTTAATTGGTTTAATTGTTGCAGACTGTTTCATCTGTTTCAAACCTTTGGTCTTCTTGTGGCCTATAAAAGGTTACATACTCTTATGCAGAAAATACAACACAGAAACAAAAACATACATTCAGTCTCTCACATAAATTCTATTGCTGCAGAAATATCTATTTAGAAGCAGCCGACTTCCGGTTCATTTTCAGGCAAGTGGGATAGTCCGCAGTGCACCGCACCGCAGTGTTGAACCGGTGTACCCTGGGAACAGACGACGAATCTGTTTAAGGGAATTGTGTCAAACACAAACCCGATTCCCCTTTTTCTAATCTGTTTACTTTCCTTTCTGTTTGTGCCTTTGCAGAATCTTTGTTGTCTCCGTTTTACTGTAAGAATTCCAACCTTACATTTCTAGAACTTGTAATGTGTTGTGGGTTCATTTTAATGAATAAAATGATATTATTAATTTACAGAACATTGGCTTTCCCAATACTAATATTGAAATTCTAATTCAAAATAATATGTTGATATTTATTGCTTTCCAATTAATCCTCATTGAGTCTAAATTAAGAAAAAAATTCATATAACACCCTATTTTTATTCTAGAATAAGACGCATCTCTTTTGTTAAGTTATATTGAAGTTTATACCCTTCTTATACCAAATGATTTCAAAGGTATAAACACATTTTCTTTTATTTACTTTTACAAAATATCCTAGTCAAGACACTTTTCAAATTAATATTGTGATTACAATTTAGCATATTCTATCTTGGATAAAACTATTTGTGTGAATAACAATTTGATAGCAAAGAAAGTATTCCAAAATTTTTGGTTTGATAAACTACAAATAAGACCTTTACGTCGTTTAAATAGTAAATTAAATAAACCTGACGAGTATTTTTATCTCAAATTAACCTTATATGTAAAATTCTAGTAATTAATAAACTATTTTAAATATATAAAATTCACTTATTATTTTGCACAAACAAGAATGGTGACCTAACTATTTTAATATCTCTATCATCTTCCTAGAACTTCTAATTATATAATTACATGTTGGATATTATAGAAGTGAATGTGAGTTGTGTCCCACATTGGTGGGGAGATGGAAATTGGGGGAGTTTATAAGGTGAAGCTTGAGTGGGAGATTTAAAATGTTAAAGTTACATTATACCGTGGCGCCTACCCGCGCGCAGGGGGGGTGAAAAAATGGGTTCTGGCTCGGGAAAATTTTTGAACCAACGCGACGCCCGCACGACTCCGCGGACACGAATGCAGCTCGAAAAACGCGGGTCCGCGCGACACTGGTTTTTGCTATCTATTTTAATTTTTGCATAATGTAACTGAATCTTCGAGAAGAACTCTTGGAACTCTTGGTCTTCAGCTTCCAAACAGTTTCAACACCTGGTCATTAGTTGCAATAATTAGGAGACTTGTAACAGCTAATTAAATAGCAGTTTTGATTGGTTTAATTGTTGCAGACTGTTTCATCTGTTTCAAACCTTTGGTCTTCTTGTGGCCTATAAAAGGGTGCATACTCTTATGCAGAAAATACAACACCGAAACAAAAACATACATTTAGTCTCTCACATAAATTCTATTGCTGCAGAAATATCTGTTCAGAACCAGCCGACTTCCGGTTCATTTTCAGGCAAGTGGGATAGTCCGCAGTGCACCGCGCCGCACTGTTGAACCAGTGTACCCTGGGAACAGATGACGAATCTATTTAAGGGAATTGTGTCAAACACAAGCCCGATTCCCTTTTTCTAATCTGTTTACTTTCCTTTCTGTTTGTGCCTTTGCAGAATCTTTGCTGTCTCTGTTTTACCGTAAGAATTCCAACCTTACATTTTTAGAACTTGTAATGTGTTGTGGGTTCATTTTAATGAATAAAATGATAATATTAATTTTCAGAACATTGGCTTTCCCAATACTAATATTGATTCCCTAATTCAAAATAATATGTTGATGTTTATTACTTTCCAATTAATCCTTATTGAGTCTAAATTAAGAAAAAAAAATCATATAACACCTAATTTTTTATTCTAGAATAAGACGCATCTCTTTTGTTAAGTTACATTGAAGTTTATTCCCTTCTTACCAAATGATTTCAAAGGTATAAACACATTTTCTTTTATTTTCTTTTACAAAATATCCGAGTCAAGACACTTTTCAAATTAATATTGTGATTACAATTTAGCATATTCTATCTTGGATAAAACTATTTGTGTGAATAACAATTTGAGAGCAAAGAAAGTATTCCAAAATTTTTGGTTTGATAAACTACAAATAAGTCCTTTTTGCCGTTTAAATAGTAAATTAAATAAACCTGACGGGTACTTTTATCACAAATTAAGCTTATATGTAAAATTCTAGTAATTAATAAACTATTTTAATTAATAAACTATTAATTACTAGAAAAAATAAATTCATATAACACCCTATTTTTTATTCTAGAATAAGACGCATCTCTTTTGTTAAGTTATATTGAAGTTTATACCCTTCTTATCAAATGATTTCAAAGGAATAAACACATTTTCTTTTATTTACTTTTACAAAATATCCGAGTCAAGACACTATTCAAATTAATATTGTGATTAAAATTTAGCATATTCTATCTTGGATAAAACTATTTGTATGAATAACGATTTGATAGCACAGAAAGTATTCCAAAATTTTTGGTTTGATAAACTAAAAATAAGACCTTTATGCCGTTTAAATAGTAAACGTGAATTTTATATATTTAAAATAGTGTATTAATTACTAGAATTTTACATATATGCCTAATTTAAGATAAAATGTACTCGTCAGGTTTATTTAATTTACTATATAAACGGCATAAAGGTCTTATTTGTAGTTTATCAAACCAAAAATTTTGGAATACTTTCTTTGCTATCAAATCGTTATTCACACAAATAGTTTTATCCAAGATAGAATATGATAAAGTGTAATCACAATATTAATTTGAAAAGTGTCTTGACTCGGATATTTTGTAAACGTAAATAAAAGAAAATGTGTTTATACCTTTGAAATAATTTGGTAAGAAGGGTATAAACTTCAATATAACTTAAAAAAAGAGATGCGTCTTATTCTAGAATAAAAAATAGGGTGTTAGTTATAGGAATTTTTTTTCTTAATTTAGACTCGATGAGGATTAATTGGAAAGCAATAAAGATCAACATATTATTTTGAATTAGGAAATCAATATTAGTATTGGGAAAGCCAATGTTCTGAAAATTAATAATATCATTTTATTCATTAAAATGAACCCACAACACATTACAAGTTCTAGAAATGTAAGGATGGAATTCTTACTGTAAAACGGAGACAGCAAAGATTCTGCAAAGGCACAAACAGAAAGGAAAGTAAACAGATTAGAAAAGGGGGAACCGGGCTTGTGTTTGACACAATTCCCATAAACAGATTCGTCGTCTGTTCCAAGGGTACACCGGTTCAACAGTGCGGCGCGGTGCACTGCGGACTATCCGAATTGCCTGAAAATGAACCGGAAGTCGGCTGCTTCTGAACAGATATTTCTGCAGTAATAGAATTTATGTGAGAGACTGAATGTATGTTTTTGTTTCGGTGTTGTATTTTCTGCATAAGAGTATGCGGCCTTTTATAAGTGAATTTTATATATTTAAAAATGTTTATTAATTACTAGAATTTTACATATAAGCTTAATATTAGATTAAAGTACTCATCAGGTTTATTTAATTTACTATTTAAACGACATAAAGGTTTTATTTGTAGTTTATCAAACCAAAAATTTTGGAATACTTTCTTTGCTATCAAATCGTTATTCACACAAATAGTTTTATCCAAGATAAAATATGCTAAATTGTATTCACAATATTAATTTGAAAAGTTTCTTGACTCGAATATTTTGTAAAAGTAAATAAAAGAAAATGTGTTTATACCTTTGAAATCATTTGGTAACAAGGGTATAAACTTTAATATAACTTAACAAAAGAGATGCATCTTATTCTAGAATCAAAAATAGGGTGTTAGTTATATGAATTTGTTTCTTAATTTAGACTCGATGAGGATTAATTGGAAAGCAATAAAGATCAACATATTATTTTGAATTAGGAAAATAAAATGCATGTGGATGAAATATATACACACCTATTGTGGACAGTACTATGAATGCTCTTAAACATCATTATCAAAAAAAAATTTCAAACAAATTTTGATACAAAACAAAGTAGTGTGATGGACCATCCACACATATATATATCCGACAACTGTATCATCTCTGTTCTCATCACCCCACTTATTTTCTCCCTGATCTCTCATAAAACCTTCTTTTTTCCCCAAATTCAACCCTCCTCATATCTTCCTCAACACCGGCCTACCCCCTTCTCTCAAAATGACGGAACCTTCCTTTGTTTTACACACATTCATCTCTTCATCTTTACAATCGTTCACATCCACTGTCAATTGTCTTCCAATGACGCTACTGTAATGGTTTTGGCGAATAATAATCTTTCGGGGGTGATACCGGATGAGCTTATGGATTTGCCGAATTTGGTTGGGGTTGATTTGTCGAATAATCGGCTTTATGGGAAAGTTCCTGAGTTTAAGCAGAGTTTGAAGGTGAAGACTGATGGGAATGTTGATATTGGGAAGGATGGTCCTATTGTGACTCCAGTTTAGGGATGAGCATACGGTCCCGAAAACCGATCCCGAACCGAAAAAATACTGATCCCGTACCGAATCGATACCGAACCGAGGGTGTTCGGTATCGGTATCGGTACCCACATTTAGAGGTTTTCGGTTTCGGTATTATCGATATCGGTACGGGATCGGTATGGTATCGGTATTTTAAGGTAAAATACCGATACCACACCGGTACCGAACCGATACCGATACCGTACCGGTATTATCGGTATCGGTATTGGTTTTTTGGACGTTTCGGTATCGGTATTGTTGGGATCGGTATCGGTTCGGTACCGATACCGTCCCGAGCTCATCCCTACTCCGGTTTCACTGGGTGGTGGGCTGACTGGTTGTGGAAAGAAGGGTGGTGGTGGTGAGAAGGGGTGAGTACGGGGGGGGGGGGGGGGGGGGTGGGATCGGTCGTTGGCAGGTTGGTGGTGGTTGCGGGTTTGCTAGGTGTTTGTTTGTTTGTTAGATGAAGCGAAACCAACGTTGAAATGGGACGAAAGGCTTCAAATTGCTCTCAACATATCTCATGGGATAGGATATCTCCACGACGGGGTAACCATATTCATGCCATCCTTTCTTTTTCTTATCGTCGTATTATTATACATACAGAATTCGTTTATAATAATTCAAACAGGCAGTTCCGCCAGTCATACATCGAGACTTGAAGTCTGCTAATATACTGCTACACCACTTAATTGTTGGTTTTATTGAACCGAAACCGTAGAAGAAATCAAAAATCACTTGGATTATACTACGAGTCGTGTAATCACTACCAGAACAAACTATTTGATCGGTACAATCAAATGTTTGAACTGATTAAACGTAGTATATACACAAGAATCGGATTTAATTTCTTTAAGTATTATTGCACCGATAATAAAAAATGAACAGGTTTTTGAGTGTTCAAAACCTCCAAATTTCTAGAGATCTCTCTAGAAAAATCAGGATTGTTTTTCTATCTTTTTTTTAGTTAAATCATTAAAACAACTGACAATATATTTGTGCATTTAAGATGCAATTGGATTGGGTTCTAGTAATTATGTTTGGGCCAATCTATTAGGCCTACATGCATACCCAAGAGCTTACAAGGCCCTATCTTTAATTCCATTTAATTAATAACCCATTAATAAACTAAACTTTAGTTAGTTCATTAACTCATTCGGCCCAAATCCAATAAACTAATACTTTAACTTACTTAAACCAATAACACACACAACCCATTAGTGATAACCGAGCCCGCATTCCTGCATCTCCTAACTTGGTTAATGACTAACGAGATCAACCCATTCAACAAGTTAATCCAATATCACCATTAATGTTGATAACACTAAAATTGCCAACATCCTCCCCCATTTTAGTGATATCCATGATTAACTTAACTTAATTCTCAAAGAAACTCAAACTCATGCATAAATGGAAATGTCCTGAGGATTGAATTTCCATCTTAGTAAATTACACGCTCCAAATATTCGAATATCGGGGTGTCTCTATGGATTGAACCCTTGCTATCCATTTGAATACTTGAAGGTAAAATACACATAAGTTTATAAATCCATTTGTTCTTACCTGACACTATATTTTACTAGCCAATGTCCAATCCTTCAAAGAGTATATCGAAGCCAAGTCCAAGCTTCTTGAAGCGGCTAAACTTCATACTCTTATAGGTAGTCTCTTTATTCTTGCACCTGCAAATGCAAAGGACTATTATGTGACACCCGGCATGCCTAGGTTAACATTTTATAAAACACATAAGTCTACCTTAGCGAAAAACGTTTTCAAACATACTTAACTAGGTCAGTTGATTCGTTATGATGGTTCCGGGAATCATCGGGGGTCGTTACAGTGATCCACGGGATCATTGAGAGTCGGTTTGTAACCATGTAAACACGGATTGGTGATTTGTAGAATCGCCAGGTTTAACGCACACACGCTAATCTCGAGTCCCGGGAATTGGTGAATGGATGGGAACGTGTTAGTTATCATGCATTATATGTTTATAATCATTATATGACTTGTCGGTATGTGAATACGTGCTTATATGTGTTAAAATAGTGTTTAACGCGCCAAAAACCTAAAACTTGCTGCTATAGGCGATTACAGAGGGTAACAGGCGATTGGCAACTAGTGATTGGCCTAATCGCCTGTTATTGGGGGCGATTGGGTGATTTTAGGGGCGATTGGAGCCCCAATCGCATGTCAGAACATGCAATTGCAATCCTAATCGCCTGACGTGTGTTTAACGACTAGAAACGCCTATAAATACCACCCTTGTGTTGCAAAACATAATTTGTGAAACCCTAACACACCCCAAAGCTATCCCAAACCTTATCCAACCTCTGTAGCACGTTTTTGACCTAGAAATCACCATTTCAAGACTTTACATCAACCTTAGGCAAAATCCAAGGTGTGTTCTTCATCTCAAAGCTTTGTAAAGTTATTGTTTTGTTCCCTAAAGGTCCAGACCTGATTTCTAAATGTTTGTGTCTTTGAAAACCTATTAAAATCAGTTTCTAAACAAACCCAAACCTTCATACTTGTTCTATGTAATGTAATCATGCAAAGATAGGATTTTTATTTATAAAACATGATGATTCTTGTGTATTTGATATGTTTATGTGATAAATAAGTTGTTATCATGATTATTGATGAGTTTGAAAGTTCACAGTTGTGTATTATTGATAATAGGCGTTTTGACCCGTTTGAATGGTTATGAAGGATTAATGATGGTATGATGTGTTTCGTTGATTGTTTGAGGATAGG
Source organism: Ambrosia trifida (assembly GCA_028751855.1). Classification (NCBI taxonomy): domain Eukaryota; kingdom Viridiplantae; phylum Streptophyta; class Magnoliopsida; order Asterales; family Asteraceae; genus Ambrosia; species Ambrosia trifida. The sequence goes on along the minus strand of CM054122.1, from coordinate 57,019,297 downwards.
GTTTACTCTAGGATGATGCTAGAACAGTAGGGTAATGTCGGACAACGTCGTTATGTGATGAAATCTGAATATTTACTATTTAGGGTAAGTTTTGCATGTTGATGTGATGTTTACATACTAAACATGCTATTTTGGGAAATGTGTGCATTCGGGGCTGTTAGGATGATGATAAAATGGGGGGTTTTTGCTTGAAATTGGTTGATAAATGTTTTGGGTTTGATATTGGGTGTTTCCACATGTTTTGAACCTAATTTGGAGGTTTAAATGCGCGAAAAGGTGGAACCAGCCTGCAGGGGGCGATTAGGGTGTCCTAATCGCCTGAGGAACATGTGATTGGCCCTAATTGCATGCATCTAAGGGCGATTAGGAGCCCAATCGCATGTAACACATGTGATTACAATCCCAATCACTATTTTGACCATCCTAATCACCAGTTGACTTTCCTAATTGCATGTTTGATTCCTAATCGCGTGTACTGCTGTTATATGTGTATTTTAACATCTCGGAACATGGTTTGACACCTAGGAACATGATAGGAACCCCGTGACATGTCCAATAACTTGGTAACTCGTGTTCGGACTTGTTTATGCGTTAATTGGGCGTTATGCTAGACATGGTGAATTTTTGCGCATGCTAAGTGTTTAATTGCATATGTTGCATGATATCTTGTATGTGGCTAAAACGTGGAATGTCAAGTCACCAATGGGATGTCGGGTCTTGTCTGGTTTGGCCGGTTTAACGTTCAAACATGTTTTCAACATACACTGTCACGACGGTCTGGACAATTTGGGGACTGATTATCCTTCGGGTTACTAGTCATCACACTTATGTAAACTGATTGATAGGTCGCCACTAGTAGGGACTATCACACACGTATCAGATTTCTATTTTTCTGAGGACGCACTATAAGGTGAGTTTCACGGCCCCACTCTTTACTGTTTTATATTTTCGGGGGAGATAACATGTTGTATTCTTTAAACGTGTGTTAACTATGTTTTCATAAACAATGTGTTAACTGTATGTTGGTATTTAAGTATTCATTACATTTTGGAGCTTTCATTTGGGTTACTATGCGAAGTTTGGAAGTCCCGGGGAGAACCATGAATGTGCGGGGATGCACAACGGGGGAAATGTGGATAGATCTATTTGGGCTTGACCCTCCCCACTCGTCGATTGGAGGTCGGACGGGTGCATGTTGTCTCTTAGGTATTCAGTATTCAGTATGTAGTATTCAGTATTTAGTATTCAGTATTCATTCGGGCACGTATTCAGTATTCACAGTATTCGAGTCCAGTAATGGTTTTCCAATCGCAGTAGTATCAGGTATTCATATGGTTTGCATGCACGTGGCCTGGTTTAGCCACGGGTAATCATTAAAACTTTTGGGAGTCAGTCTTCATGAAAAACCTGTGAACTCACCGGTATTATTTGCTGACGTTTTTAGCATGTTTGTCTCAGGTCGCTAAGGTAGCAGCTGTCGATAGGCGCACAGAATCTCACGGTGTGTAGGATCCATTTGCATTTCATTTTGAGTATTATCAGACTTTCATGTTTTACTTTTGAGTTGTAATAAAGTTTTACGCTTCCGCAGCGATGGATTGATTTTGAAACTTAATGGGCAATTTAAGTTGTTTTCATATCATATAGTTGTCGTTTATTGTGACCGTTGACTTGAGGGTGTTGCCTCGAGGTAAACCCTGCACGTGAAAATTTGAGGGTGTGACATATTAAGAGTTATACTTCATCCTACTTTATCTTGCAGTCTGAACACAAACTTTGGGATGATTTTGATCATGTGTTCCAATATCTCTATGACAAGCTTTCCACATTGAATTCTACATCTAACATTGTATTAGATGGGAATTGGGTATCTTGGCATAGGATATTAAAGTGTGGACTTTAAACCCATCCCTATGACTGATTTATTCGCGAGATCTCTTCCTAACTCCTTAGTTAGATAATCAGCCAAATTATACTCAAATTTTGCAAATTCAACAGATATCACACCATGCATGATGAGCTCATTAATCATGCTATGTATAATACTCAATTGTCTAGACTTTCCATTATACACCTGATGATAATCATTAGTCAGCACTATCATACCTGATAGATATTGGTGATACCTGTTTAGACCACAATGGAATTTCATAATAAAAGTTTCATAGCCACTCAACTTCTTTACCAGTTGTTGCAAACACTACAAACTCACATTCCATTGTCAAATGATGCAACTTCGTTTCTTAAATACCTAAGTAAAGAAACCTCCCCCAATAGAGCATACAACTCTACTTAGTTATACAACTTGCATAAGAATACCCTTCTAAACCGAAGGAAAACCTGAAAATTATAAACCATAGGTCGTGGTTCTTTCCAAGTATAAAAACAATCTATTCACATCTTGCCAGCACCGAGTACTTTGATTACTGGTAAATCTACTCAGTTTTCCCACAACATAAAATTTACCATGCCTTATGCTAATCATAGCATACATCAAACATCCTATTGCTTTAGAATATTCCAGCTAAGAAATAGGAACCTCTAGACATAAGCCTACTATAAGGTTCCGTGATAGTTCCAACATGTGAACAATTTTAGATATTAAATTTCTTTAAAATCTTCATAATGTAATAAGGCTGGGAGATTAAGATACCATAATTCTCACATGTGATTCTAATACTAAGAATCAGTTTTGCCTCCCCATGTCCTTCAGGACAAATTTAGATAACGAGAATTTCTTAGTTTTATCCACTTGATCTTGATTAGTACTAAATATCAACATGTCATCCACACATAGACAAATTATGACTACTCTACCTGACGAGTCAAATTTGCTATACACTTGTCATCATGGTTAATAACACACTTGTTTGACAATACAACATCATCACATTTTGATGCCACTATTTAAGAAAAGACTTAGCTTTTCTTACTATAGTCCTTTAATTTTGTGGGATTCAGGATTAATAAAAGGTACATCTTTGATGTTACTAGAGTTATCATCATATGCCTTATTGATTCTAGAATCTTTCCAACTCTAAGGCATATCCTTTAGTCTAGGTACCGATGTAAACCTATCCTCGTTACCAAAATCAACATCTTTTTGACTCAGTTACAGAGTGAACAAATACATAATCATTTAGTTCTATTACATAGAATTTGTAAACAGACAAATGTCGAGCATACCCAATAAATATGCAATATAAACCTCTTTCACATATGGTTCTCATTTTAGCTTCAGTAAGCCTCATAACAGCTCTACATTCCCAAACCTTATGATAACTCAAATCCGATGGCTTTTGTACCAAATTTCATACGAGGTTACCTTAGTCATTTTATTAAATATTCTATTCAATAAATAACATGTTAACATAGTCTGAAATTCTTTACTTAGCCATGAATATGACAACAAGATATCGATCATTTCCTTTATAAAACCACCCCAGTCTTAAACAATTTAAATTATAGTAAGACTTTATCTTTTGCATGTAACAAGTATACGAAGTAAAATCATGAGAAATCATATATAAAAGTAAGAACATACTTTTATTTTACATAAATAATTTTCCAAAGAAAATCACATGAATCACTTATAAAGTAGTGTTCAATAGCTTTGACTCTCTTTCAATGTCCTTAAAATATGTAAAGCCATTTTAATCAACATGTAAGTTTCCCATTTATCAAGCTCCATTTCAAAAGCAATTTTAAACACAATTTAGACATATTCTTTTAAACTTTTATAGTGAACATGCTTAAAAATTTCTACCTAAGACAGGTATCAAACCATCCTTAAGACATCATGCATTACCTGAAATGTACATGCACCTAAAAACATAATTCTCTACAGAAATTATATTTATGATTCACATACACTACAATCTAAACATTCTATTCCTACTACAATAGTATCCAGAGCAATAAACATGCCACATTTTCCATGCGTAATCCATGTCACGAATTATTTAGGAAATAACAAACTAGAATTTAGTTTTTCTTTTCCTTAAACGAAAACTGTTGCATTTTATGATCCAAAATATAATTGATTTTATACATTGTTTGAACCAGAAACAACTTCTCAAACCAACATAAATGATATATAATATTCCTTAAAATTCGTAACTGATTATAATGTTAAAAAAACAAAACAATTTTAACCATACTGCAGGATACATGGATTCAAGCATATTAATAACCTTTGAATTTCAAAATAGCCAATTTACAAAACCCACAAGATCCGTAAGAAAATGCAAATCCACATGACATTTTCTAAATTTATAGAATCCATAAAAGACCATGTATGACTAAATTCACAAAACCACATGGAAACCATGAACCATACTGATCTTATTTTTGACAACTTAACTAGATAAATGAATCAATATTCCACAATAAATATCTAAATTAAACTATCATCAATTCATTCATTATTCATATAAGACAAAGGAATAAATCACTTACTTGTTAGGTAAAATCTTTGATATAGAAGACGGCATCTCTGTAACACCCCAAAATTTAAAATAATACTAGTAGAGGATAGTGGGTAAGCATGTACATAAATGAATAGACTAAAATTGCTAATGTTGAAAAATAAAGGGGTAATTAGTTAGTAACATAAATTGTAACCTAAAGTAACTAGTAGTCAAAAGGGGAGGGGCTGAAATGGTATAATTACTAAACTATGGGTTATTAGTGGGGGCTTGATACAAGAAATAAACTCCAGGAAATGGAGTTCACGATTTTGATGAAAAGAAAGAACACCCCAACCTAAAAACCCACAAATCAGCCCCAAATCCAAGCAATAATCAGTTGATGAACCTGCATGTGTAGGGAATTCGAGTTCTTAGGTTATTATAAACACAAGGTGAGTTGTAGAATGTATTTGATGGTTGTTTTATGTTGATTAGATTCTAGAATGATGGTAGTAATGCATGATTAATGATAATCTAGCTTAGAAACTGGAAGTAGCATGTTTGACTAAGAAAATGTACTAAGTTTCATGTATGATTTTTGTTAATTGAAGGTAAATTGTATGGAAATGTGAGTATGTGAAAATGGGTTTTTAGAAGGAGGACCATGTTTGACTTTCTGCAAGTCAAACAAGGTTATAGCTTTGTAAAGATGAAATTTTATGTTGTAATATTGCTAGTTATAATGATAGTAGAAATGTATAATGTTGATAGGAGGGTTGTGTGTCCATAATTTGGTATACAAATGTTAATTAAAATTTATGCACACCAAGTGTATGTTGAAATGCTTAAAAGAATGAGTAGAAAAGCATCATGTCTAATATTATGCGGATTAATTGAAAATGGGTAGCAAATATGAAGCCATTAATAAGTTATGGCTAGAATTGTATTGAAGAAAAGATGAGTTCATGAGTTCTAAACTATGAGTTCATCAAGTGTAGGTATTAAGACGGAAGGATCAAGCAAACAAGGAGGACACGACGCGCAAGACAAAGGTAAGTTGGTTTTGACTTCCAACTAGTCACTTTTGTGTACCATAATGTGCCTTGAATAAATGAGTTAAATAGTTGGGTTATGTAGTATGTAGAAAGGCCTTAACGGGTCAAAGATGGAAATTTTGTAGGATGATTGAAATGGCCTTAATGGGTCAAATGGTTGGAAAGACCTTAACGGGTCAAGGATGGAAATTTTGTAGGATGATTGAAATGGCCTTAATGGTCAAATGGTTGGAAAGACCTTAACGGGTCAAGGATGGAAATTTTGTAGGATGATTGAAAAGGCCTTAATGGGTCAAATGGTTGGAAAGACCTTAACGGGTCAAGGATGGAAAGGGAAGACCTTAACAGGTCAAAGGTGGAAATTATGTAGGATGAATAAAATGGCCTTAATGGGTCAAATGGTTGGAAAGACCTTAATGGGTCAAAAAGGGTGGAATGACCTTAATGGGTCAACACGGAAGTATGTATGATGTTTTAGAATGGTGAATGTCAATAATGGAACAATCCATGGTAAAATACATAGGTAATTCTCTTTTGGTTGTGTTATGTACTAGGTAAGGCGCATGCTTGAAGATCAAGTCGCGGATCGGATGTGGGAATGCACACGCGTTTTGTTGGGTTGGGTGTCATGGTTAAAGTCTTGGGATTTGTCTTATGAACAATGTTTTTGATAATCTACAATGTCCTTGGTTAGTGTTTGATACATGTTGGGATAAATCCCCCATGACAACTTATCCAAACTATATTTTGAAAACTTAAACTAGTTGTAAATATTAATGGTTGGTATGTAAGTATTTGGTTGTGAATGTATTATTTAAAAAAAAAACAAAATCGGTCCGTTACAATCTCCCTATTCGATTTAGCCATGAACACGAAATAGTTAATCAAATTTTCGTCTCGGTTGAATATCGCAATCACGAAATAAGAACACGATGTAAATCATTCATGTTTTGATTGCATATCCATAGGAACCCAACCCACGATAGTTTGGATTGTTTTCACGATTGCAAAATCACAAAACAAAAAACTGTTGGGCTTCACTGTTTTACCCTCCTTGCTTCACGAACAGAAACCTAATCGATTCGCCATTAACACGGAACCAATCGAACATCGTTTTGTTGATAAATCAATTACACCAAGTAATCACAAACAATGCCCATTAATTTGATCTGAAACATTGCCCTTGGAACAAGTATCACAACTAGAAATAAATTCTAGTTGATTTATTTTCAAAATTCTGCCTTCTTAAAATAAATCTAAAGCGAACTTTATGAAATCGAAACGAAAACCGGCTTCAACCAACCTAAACCCAAAACGCATGAACAATAGTGCGAACCCACCAAACAATGAATTTGTAACCAATAATTGAACCAAACAACATCAATGGGTTGATCTTTCTTGTACATCTTCGAATCCAATAAAGCGATCAAGCCAACCCCTTTCAAAATCAAACCCGTGCCAACTTCAAATCGCAAATCGTAACCCCAATTTCGTTTAAAAGATATTACGAAAAGTGTAGAATTAAACAACACTTAAAATAGTTTAATAACAGAACCCATCAAATTCAACTTCAAAACCATAAATCAAATTTGACACTAAGAGTGATATAAAATCATTAAATTGGTTATAAATCTTTAAAATTGATTTATAAGAATTCTCATGTTTTCTCATAATTAAATCTAAACATGGAGCACCATTAATGTTCCAATGACTTCGTAAAAGTCATTTTCAAAACAATGATATTTTAATAATTGAAATTCATTTTAATAGATAAATATTGCAATAATCATCCATATTTATCCAACCGATTTTCCAATTGAAATCCCATAAAAGAACTGTAGTCCCCAAAAATTGATTACCCAAAATCTTACACCTACAAGTAAATCGAAAACATAATAGAGGCGTAGAACAAATCACGCTTCCAGTACCCAATTTCTTCCCGTAACAGGAATTCGGAATATGTATTGAATACAGAATTGAATAACAACGAAAAAATAGTTTGTTCTTTGTTGGTTTTATTGAACCGAAACCGTAGAAGAAATCGAAAATCACTTGGATTATACTACGAGTCGTGCAATCACTATCAGAACAAACTATTTGATCGGTACAATCAAATGTTTGAACGGATTAAACGTAATATACACAAGATTCGGATTTAATTTCTTTGAGTATTATTGCACCGATAATAAAAAATGAACAGGTTTTTGTGTGTTCAAAACCTCCAAATTTCTAAAGATCTCTCTAGAAAAATCAAGATTGTTTTTCTATCTTTTTTTTAGTTAAATCATTAAAACAACTACAATATATTTGTGCATTTAAGATGCAATTGGATTGGGTTCTACTTTCTAGTAATCTATTAGGCCTACATGCATACCCAAGAGCTTATAAGGCCCTATCTTTAATTCCATTTAATTAATAACCCATTAATAAACTAAACTTTAGTTAGTTCATTAACTCATTCAGCCCAAATCCAATAAACTAATACTTCAACTTACTTAAATCAATAACACACACAATCCCATTAGTGATAACCGAGCCCGCATTCCTAACTCGGTTAATGACTAACGAGATCAACCCATTCAACAAGTTAATCCAATATCACCATTAATGTTGATAACACTAAAATTACCAACATTAATGAGAGCGAAGGCAAGATCTTAGATCTCATTCACAGTCTTGTTGTTATGAATAAATGTTTTTTTAACAATGTGGTGATCATTTAGGTTGCTGACTAAAGATTCAGTTTTTCTTTTAAATGTTACTTTAGGTTCTCTGCAGCTCCTCACTAAAGATTCTAACTTATATAATGTCTTAACTACAAGTTTATAACAAATACATTCAGGGAATGCACTATAATAACAACTTTTTTATTTTTTTCTAATTTTCACACTTCAAAACACTACGAATAATTCTTTCCGAGAACTACTATTACTCTATGTTGTCAAAGTCCGCTCAGGCGCGCGCCTAGGCCCACTTTTCAGGCTCAACGTAGCTTTCTCGCTTCGCTTCAGAAGCCCTACTTTTAGGCCCTTAGGCGCATTTTTCAGGCTAGGTTTCGGCGAAATAAATTTTGGTACTAAGCTTAACTTGTTTTAAGCTCTATTTCTAAATCTCGATTTCGTCTCATTTACACTGTTAACATACAAAAAGTAGACTTTTGGGCAGTGGCAATTCAACCTTGTTTGATAGTGTTGCTACAACAAGGAAAATGACCGGTATTAGGTTAGGAGATGCTTAGGATTATAGGTTAAGGGTATATTATGTTAAGGTTTAGGTCTTAAGGTTGGATTCAGTTAAGGTTTTTGATTTGATTCTGAGAATGGGGGTCTTCAAGCTCCTGGAAGGGACCTGCACAAAGGTAGCAGACACCGTTAGCCTTAACGCAGGAGGGAGCCTCCTGCGTTTGGACTCCGGCGTGAGAATAAGTATGTATTCATTTGGAGTTGGGAAATAATGAAGTAGAGAGTATAAGAGTAGAGAGAAGAGGTGAGAAGTGTGTGTGTGGAATGTCTACCCAAGGGTCTCCTTATATAGGCAGTCGAATTCTGCCCAGGAGCTCCCTCAGGGTAGCTTCCCTATCATACCTGGATGTGTTTTGACCCTCTTTTAGTTCCCAGCAGTGAGACTTTTCCCTTTTGGGATATTTTCAGCTTTTATCTTTTCCAATACAAGGTATGGAGCTGTGTGATGTTTTGTCCCTTGCAAAGATAATAAGCCAAAATCCCTTTTTATATTTCCAAGACATTTTACTGTTTGCTTTCTGCCCTGAGGCTCCTATACGGCAGGTCAGCTGCCTTATATCAGCTCCATTAAGTCAGGCAACCTCTTAATCAAACTTATTTTGCTTATCTTTTTGACGAGAGGTCTAGACGTTGTCGTTTTAGGACACACGTCATCAGCCCCCCAGTCATAAGCATTTGTAAAGAAGTTAGAAGTGCTTGTGACTTGTTCATTGTCATATTCCCTGGTGGTAACGCTGCTCGAGCTGAGGTTAGCACCGGGTAATTTTTATAAACCCCTGGCTCCCTTATGGGAGCGTTGGTTTGTTATTTTTTCCTTCATCAAATTTCGTGCAAGCTTTTGGCCTTGCATTTGTCATGATGGTCTGATTTTTTATTTAATATGGCTATCCACCATTACTCCCTAGAGAGCAGACGAGTGTCCCATCAGCCGTCCCAGACGACTGTTGACATGACAAGGGGCTAGGCTGACGTCATCCCCTAGGACAGCTGAATGATGGTTTCCCTTGGTAACCGTTTAATGCCATTAAATTCAAATTTTAAATCTCTTATAAAGAGATAACCCCTCTTTCTTCTCCATTTCATTCCCAAACTAGAAAACCGTCACTTTCTCTCCCACGATTATTTTTCAACCGGCGATCTTCTTTTCTTCCCTATAAATCTGGTAAGTAACTTCTTTCTTCTTTCATACCTTGCCTTTCATTATGTCGAAAACTGATCTCGCGACTCAATTTACTCGGCTGTCTAAGTCCGATGTTGAGCGATTCTGTACTGAGATCGGTATTCCTTTGTCTTTTAATCCTACTGTTCCAAAGGGGAAAACCCCTGTGACCTCCGTTCCTACTGGCAAGGTGGCGGTGTATACCCGTCAGTTTGATCAGGGTAACCTTAGGTACCCCTTTTCCACCTTTTTCCTTAATGTTTTAGAATATCACCGACTTTCCCTTGATCAGTTGTGCCCATCCGGAGTTGCAAGGATTTTGCACTTCGAGATAGTGTGTCGCTGCCTTGGTCATAAGCCTTCCTTGGCCATGTACCGGCGGTTTTTCAGATTGGCTAAAAATGGGAACTGGTTTACCATTGAGAAGACTCAATGTGAACCGGCTCTCATTTCTAGCGTCATCGGAATTGTTTCCTCCTGGAAAGACAAATTCTTTTTCTTAAACTCTGACTTTCTACCTTTTAAAACTCCTCGGAGATCTTCGGATGCTCCCCTGAATGAGAAGGAGCCTGAACCTGATACTCTCGACCAAGTGTTGTTGGAGAAGCTGCGTAGCTTTCCTACTCGTCTTCGTACCTTTCCTGAGGATTTTCTGGTGATGGTGGGCTTGAGTGCCAACTGGGATGATCTTGGGACTGACCCGGTGATATATCATGGTGGGAAGGGTAGGTGTCTCCCTGTCTCCTCTTTGGTACCCTTATCCTTGTTATGTTGTCTGACCCTTTTGTCTTTTTTGCAGAAATGAGCACTTTGGATTTTCTGGCTTTGGATGATATTGCTGACGTGAAATTCAAGGTTCGGAGCGTTGCTGAGGGTCAGAATGTTATTGTGAAGACTGAGCATGTTCGTTTCAAGGGAGTGTACACAAGTGTGATCACATCGTCTGTTGCTGCTACAGAGCCTTCTGTGGAGAGGTCTGTTACTGCCCGTCGCTCCAGCAAGCGACTTCAGACTGCTTCTTCGGGTCAGGGGGCTTCTTCTGTTGTGCCCTTGGTCTTAGGAGATGAAGATGAAGATTCTTCTCTGATTTCTTCAGCGTTGGGGTATACCCCTGCCCCTGGGAAGGGCAAGCTGACATTGTCCTCTCCGAAGAAAGATGATGTTGTTTTCAAGAAGCCGAAGGACGTTGCTGCCCCAGGTCCAAGTTCAAAGTTATTGCCAGTCGAAGGAGGTGAAAGTTCTAAAGCTGCCGTTGAAGATGTTTCTGATGCTCCTGCCCAGCAGGAGCCTGGTGAAGGAGTGTTTGTGCCAGATTGGGAGATTAAGCCTACTGATTTGTTGAAGAAAGCTTCCGTGTGTCGTGATCTGATAGACCATTGTGTTCCAGATGCTGAGAGAGAGCTTCACAAGGAATGGACAGACAGGGACGTGATGAAGAAGATGTATTATCACTTCGGGCAATTCCTATCTTTGTTCCCGGATGGTATGGCCAGGTGGGGGGAGTTGATGGCAAGGAGGGAACAAGTGGAGGAGTTTTTTGAAGAGCATGAGGCCGAGTTGGTTAAGGCGAGGGAGGAGTTGACCAAGCTTGCTGCTCGGGAGAAGGACTTGGTTCAGGAATTGGCTGTGTCGAAGACTCAGCTTGGCTTAGAGAAGGAAAAATTTGAGAAGATGTTCAAGGGTCTTCATGATGAGAAGGCTAAAGTTGCAGAGGAGAGGGAGGGGTTGGCTCGGGCACGTCAGGCAGTTAAGCAGGAGTTGGCCTCGGTGGAGAAGGTGGGAACAGAGCTTCGAGTCCAGGTGGACCGTTTGACTGAAGAGAAAGAGTGGCTGGTCTCCAAGGGGGTAGCTCGCTTTGTCACCAACCTCCTGCACTCTCAAGAGTTTAATGCTCCTCTGGCTGACATTTATGCAAAGGCCATAGCTTTCGGTCGCCATGGAGGGATTCAAGCCGGTTTTAAAGCGGCTCGTGAGGGTCAGGATCTTGAAGGGCTGCCATCCTTTAAGCCTTCTTCCGGTGATGAGTTTGTGAATGCTGTGAAGGCAATGGAGCTTGCAACTTATCCCTATATCTCTGCTATTGCCAAGGCTTCTGAGCAGCCTCTCTCCTTCCTTCAAGACTTGGAGCCGGAGGGCCTTAAAAAGGATGTGGCCGACCAGGTGTTTGGCTTCTACGTGTCAAAAAGGCCTCTTATGATCATGCTGGAGGGAGCTGACGGTGGGGAGGGTAGTTCCAAACGTATAAAACCTGCTAGTTCTTCCAAGGTTCCAAATTTGGAGCAGGTATTTGAGAGTCCTTCCCCCCTACAAGCTCTGGAGGTTGAGTCTCTCCCTCCTTCTAGCGAAGATGATCCCTTTGCCGGTCTTGACACAGAGGGCCTTTATGATGATGTTGGTAACCGAGCCTTGGCTCCCCCTGGTGAAGATGCTGCCACCCATGAAGCCGAAGACCCAGCTACCCCGTGACTTGCCTTAGTTATGTTTTCAAGTTTTTAGCATGTCTTTTGTAATCGAACTATGCTGTACTCAGCCCTTGGGGCTTTTAATATTTATCTTTTAATGGAATGCTCCCCCCTTAGGGGTGATGCTTTATCTATGTTTATTGCTTCGTTGTTTTGACTCTGTTACTTGTCGTTCATAGTGTTTGCAATGTCTTTAACTTTTCTCCCAAAGGTGAATGCTGCAGTCATCCAACTTAGGATACTTAGCTAAGGAACCGATGCAATGCTCATCCTATCAGCTTTTTTCGTTTATGTTTTAAACTTTTTTCAAACGGTTTCTTAGTGGTATGTTCGTTTTTATATTAAGTGTGAACATGTGGGAGCTGTCTTGGTGTGAGGAGCTCACCCTCTTTCATGGGTTTAGGTATTCCTTCTAAGGACTTGTCCCATGGAGTCGTGGATTGTATTAGGGACTCACCCTGTATACAGGAAGGTTACTTAGCCTTGTTACCTGTTGAGCAGTTGTGGCCTGGGAGCTCATCCCCGTTTCATGGGTAGGTATAGCGCCGGATCCCATGGAGCCTGGTTTGGAGGGGCTCACCCTTTGATAAGATAAGCGACAAGTTAATAATTTGAAACATAATTCATTCATTCATCATGACTTTGATGGTACAAAAGAGACGTTTACAACTTTCAAACATAGAAACGTTTTAAATGTTTGTCACTCCAATGCCTTGGAATCATGTTGCCATTAGGATCAGCTAGCTTATAGGATCCCCCTTTGTGGGCTTCTTTTACGACATAGGGACCCTCCCATCGGGGACCCAATTTCCCTACATTCTGCTGCTTGCTAGCTTCATTGCATCTCAACACGAGGTCTCCTGGCCTGAAGGCCTCTTTCTTCACCCTTGTGTTGTAGTATGCTTCGAGTTTCTTTTTGTACCTTGCTTCCCTGATGGCGGCTTGGTCTCTTGATTCTTCGAGTAGGTCCAGATTGAGCAGGACCTCCCTTTGATTGTGGTGAGCATCTTGGCGAGCACTTCTTCTTGAGCTTACCCCTATCTCGGCTGGTATGACAGCTTCGCTTCCAAAGACGAGGCTATATGGGGTCCTTTGATGGCTTGTCTTTTCCATGGTCCTTATGGCCCACAGGACGCTGGGGAGCTCATCAATCCATTTCTTGCCATATCTCCCTAGTCTCGTTTTAATTCCTTCAACGATGCTTCTGTTCATCCGCTCAACTTGTCCATTGGACTGGGGGTAAGCTACTGAGCTGAAGACCTGCTTGATGCCTAGCTCGGAGCACCAGCTGCTGAAAGGTTTGTTGGCAAATTGCTTCCCATTGTCTGTCACCATCTCCCCTGGTAGACCGTATCTGCAGACTATTTGCTCCCATACAAAGGTTATCACATGTTTTCCTGAGATGGTATCCAATGGTTTAACCTCTGGCCATTTAGTAAAGTAGTCTACTGCCACGAGAAGGAACTTCAATTTTCCTGCGGCCTGCGGGAAGGGACCCACAATGTCCATCCCCCATTTGTAGAAGGGCCATGCCGAGATAATGGGGACAAGGTCATGCTTGGGGCTGGTCTTGATCGGTGTTTGTAGCTGACAGGCTTCACATCTTCGGATTGTTTCGGAGGCATCCTTGTGCATGGTGGGCCAGTAGTAGCCCAAGTTCATGAGCTTTGATACCACTGACCGTGGCCCAGAATGCATGCCACATATGCCCTCGTGTACCTCCCTGATGAGGTAGTTACTCTGGTTGAGGCCCACGCATCTTAGTAGGGGTGCCAAGTACCCCTTCTTATGGAGCTTGTCATCTTCGATTACATATTGCCTCGCCTTTATGACCAACCGCTTAGCTTCCAGCTCGTCTTCTGGCAGCTTCCCTTCCTTCAAGTAGGACATTATGGGTGTCATCCATGTGGAGTCTGTTTCGGTGACCACATCTTGTACCTCTCTGTCATCAATGAATGGTTCTTTCAGCACCTCAACTAGGACCTTCTTGGTAAGGTGAGCGAAAGTCAAGGAAGCCAGCTTGCTGAGGGCATCTGCCTGCTTGTTCTTAGTCCTTGACACTTGCTCCAATGAGAACTCTTTGAATTCTTTGATGAGTTCTTTGACCTTGTCCTTGTACCTAATCATTGAGGGTTCTTTGGCTGTGTATCCTCCATTTACCTGCTTGACTACAAGATTTGAATCAACGAAGACTTTTAGCTCTTGTACCTTCATTGTTTTTGCCAATCGCAACCCGGCCAGTAGGGCCTCGTATTCAGCAGCGTTGTTGGTGCAGGGGAAGTCCAGACGGAGGGCATAAGTGTATTCGGTTCCGTGGGGGTCCCTGATGACAAGACCAGCCCCGGAACCTTCTACACTTGAGGCTCCATCAGTGAAAAGGCACCATTTCCCCTGAAGATCAGGTTGCTCCTCGATCTCGTTCATTTCGTCATCTGCCTGCAGGTGGGGTAACTCAGCAAGGAAGTCAGCAAACACTTGTCCCTTGTAAGCCCTTCTCGGTAGGTACTCTATCTTGTGTTCCCCTAGGCCAATGGCCCATTTGGCTAACCTCCCTGAGTCTTCTGGTTTTTCTAAGATGGCTCGTATGGGCTGATCTGTGATGACCTTCATGGGATGGGCCTGGAAGTACCGTCTGAGCCTCTTGGCGGTGTGTACAAGTGCCAATACAAGCTTCTCTATGGGAGTGTAGTTAATTTCAGAATCTTTGAGGGCTCTGCTGACAAAGTATACTGGAACTTGTTCCTTTCCCCGGTCAACCAAGAGGACTGAGCTCACAGCCTCCGCTCCTGCAGACAAATAAACTGTTATTACTTCCCCTACCTCAGGGGCTGCCACTTCAGGCAGGGAAGCTATGTGTTTTTTGAGTTCCAAGAAGGAAGCCTCTGCCTCAGCTGTCCACCGGAAATCCTTTTTATCGACACAGTTTTTGAGTGTTTTAAAGAAAGGTAAGGATCTTTCCGCGGACTTGGGCAAGAAACGTTTTAAGGCAGCAATTTTACCGTTGAGGCTCTGCACTTCTTTCTTTGTGGTAGGAGACTTCATATCAAGGACTGCTTGGACCTTGCTTGGGTTTGCTTTGATGCTTTGTTTTCCAACAATGTGGCCTAGAAATTTCCCCTCCTCGAACCCAAAGGAGCACTTGACAGGGTTGAGCTTCATGTTTATTCTTCGAAGGTTGTCAAACGTTTCTCGGATGTCTTGGATCATGGCCTCCCCAGATTTGCTCTTGATGACAAGGTCATCCACATAAGCTTCCATATTCCTTCCAATTTGTTTCGAGAAAGCTTGGTCCACCAACCGTTGGTAGGTGGCTCCCGCATTTTCCAGACCGAAGGGCATCTTCTTATAGCAAAAGATCCCCTTGTCGGTATGGAAGGCTGTCTTTTCTTCATCTTCTTGCTTCATTTGAATTTGGTGGTATCCCTTGTAGGCATCCAAGAAGCACTTGTATTGGAAGCCGGCGAGAGAATCCACCTTCCAATCAATTTCGGGCAAGGGATAGCAATCCTTAGGGCAGGCTTTGTTGAGATCCTTGAAATCGACACACATCCTCCAAGATCCGTCTTGCTTGGCAACCATGACCGGATTTGCTACCCACGAATGATATTGAACCTCCCTTAGGATGCCTGCTTCTACCAGTTTTTCCACCTCCTGACAGGCAGCTTGGCTCCTTGCTGGGGCCAAGCTCCTTTTCTTTTGGACAACTGGTTTGTATGAGGGAGCTATGTTGAGAGAGTGTTCAGCCATATCTCTGGGGACACCTGTCATGTCTCCGGGGCACCAAGCGAACACGTCTTGACTATCCTGCAAAAGGTTAATTAGTTCACTCATAACCTTATCGGGAAGCAGGTTGTTTACTTTGATGGTCTGCTCCTGACAGGCAGCATTAATGCTAACCTCCCGGATGGGACCATTGCTTGGTGCTTCCGGACTCTTGGAGCCTTTGTTCTCTTCCACGGAGGCTATCAAAAGAGCCTCTGCCGTTGGCTTCAGGGTTGCAATTCCATTAGGAGTGGGGAGCTTCATTAAGCCATGGGTTGTTGATACGACCGCACCGAAAGTGGCGATTCCCATTCTTCCAATGAGAACGTTATAGCTTGAAGGGTACCTGATAACGGAGCAAGTCAACTCTTCTGTCTTTGACAGTGAAAAGATGACAATGTTATTTGAAGGGTACCTGATAACGGAGAATGTTAGCTCCTCAGTCCTTGATAAGTCTCCGTCTCGGAAACAGACGCTAAGTGTGAGCTTCCCTAGGGGATGTACTCGTTCCCCTGAGAAACCCACCAGCGAGGCGTCGGATGGTTTGAGCTTGGACTTGATCTCCGGGCTCAAGGATTCAAAGCATCGTTCATACATCACCTCTGATGAGGCTCCACAGTCCATGTATACCCTGTCCACAGGGAGGCCATCAAGTTCGGCTTCCACTATCACGGGTGTGACTATCAGTTCATCGGGAGCCGGAGGGAGGCAGATGTATTGTTTGTTCCAGGGCTCGGTTCGAGCCTTCTTGACCTGCTGGTTTCCTTCAAGACTGACCATGTTGACCTCTTTATCTTTCTTCCCTTCATCTCTCCTCCCCTTGATGTCTTTGATCAGGTGAGCGAGTTCCCCGGACTTAACAGCTTCTTCTATCCGTTTCTTCAACTGGTAGCAATCGTTTGTGTGATGCCCCGTATCATTGTGGAAGGCACAATGTTTACTGGCATCCCTCTTGCTAGCTGGCTTAGACAGAGGTCTGGGGGGTCGGAAGGTGTACTTGACTTCCTCTGTGGAGAGTATCTCCTGAGGGGTCTTAGTGAGGACAGTGAAAACCTGTTTTTCTTTGTCATGGTACCTTCCTGATCTTGGGGACCGTCGTCTTTCTTCTCCCCTTTGATTGTCATAGGATCTCCCCGATCGTCTTTCATTGTAGGGTTGAAAGTGAGGTCTCCGGGAGCTCGTTGAGCTGTCTCTCCAGCTTCCTCGATCCCTCTTCCTGGTGTCTTGTCGGGTTAGTGCTTCCTCTCCCCTGAGGAAAGCTTCTGCTCTTTCGAAAGCCTCCTCCATGGTTTGGGGAACATCTTCATGAAATCTTCTTAGCAACTTCTTGGGACGAATGGCTCCCATGAATCCCGACACCCGGATCTTCTCGGTGGCACCACTATACTGCAGACCTTCCCTCTTGTACCTCTCGATGAAACTACGGAGGTTTTCATGCTCCCCTTGTTGGATTTGGTGCAATATGGCGGCATCTTTGGTACACTTCCTGAGGGGGTTAAAGTTTGAGGTGAAACCTCTCCTTAAATCATCAAACGAAGAAATGCTCCGAGACGGTAGGCCACTGAACCATAGGCGAGCTGGTCCTACCAGGGTCTGCATGAACATGTGACAGCACTCGGCATCATTCCATTTTTCTACAGTGGCTGCCCCAGAGAAGACGTTCAAGTGGTCATCCGGGTCTTCTGTGCCGTCGTACGTTTTCACATTAGCTGGCATCTTGATCTTGTTGGGGAAATCGAAATGAGCGATGTGTTCAGCAAAGCATTCCAATGACTTAGGTCGGTACGGCTTAGAAGGTGTAATTTCTGCTCTAACTTCAGCTACAGGAGTTTGAACCAAGGGTTGGGAGGTCATGGGACCTTGCCCTCCCACAGGGGGAGTTAATGGTACTTGGTTCAAAGGCGAAGGATACTGCCAGGGATATCCTCCCGGCCATATGGGGAAATATTGAGACTGTGAGTAGTTAGGATACATAGCTCCTGGAGGAACGACGAATCCTCCAGCAAGACTTCCTGCTCCCGCAAGGGAGGTGGCTACGGCACTGCTGGCCAATGGTAACGATCTTAAAGCTTCTTCATAGGAAAGTGGTATGGAGGTCCCCGGAGAGAGCGCAGAGCTGCTAGGACCTCCTCCTCCTGAGTAAATGTCCCCTCGACTGTTCAAGTAGGGGTGAGGGTTAGTGTAGTCACGCTGGGTTGCTGGTGAGGTGGTGGTTCCCAGCAACGGAGGGCTAGGTGAGAGGGTGACAACAGGCTCTTCGTCATAGGACAACCTGACCCTGACTCCTCTGGACCTCTCCTCTCGCACATAACCATTCAGGAGGTCTCGGAGTTGCAAGAAATTTCTTCGTACTCCCTCCGGGGTGATATCCATTCGTTCAACTGGAAACAACAAGTCGTCCCTAGGAGACGAGTTAACAGCCCTTGAGGATGGCGGTGTTTGGAAGTTGAGCATGTCCCCTAGAGACGGTTCGACTTGTTGTCCGTCCGTTCCAGGCGTTTCATGGCCAGAGGCATCACCTGAGGTGTGGCTAGTGGCCGGAGTTTCTGAAAGACCCCCTCCTAGGCGGTTATCTCCACCAGTCATCACAAAAGGAGGTTACTTAGGAACAAATGGGACTGTAGAGACTCTCAACAGTTTGTTCAAAGTAGCGACAGCCCCACGGTGGGCGCCACTTGTTGCTACAACAAGGAAAATGACCGGTATTAGGTTAGGAGATGCTTAGGATTATAGGTTAAGGGTATATTATGTTAAGGTTTAGGTCTTAAGGTTGGATTCAGTTAAGGTTTTTGATTTGATTCTGAGAATGGGGGTCTTCAAGCTCCTGGAAGGGACCTGCACAAAGGTAGCAGACACCGTTAGCCTTAACGCAGGAGGGAGCCTCCTGCGTTTGGACTCCGGCGTGAGAATAAGTATGTATTCATTTGGAGTTGGGAAATAATGAAGTAGAGAGTATAAGAGTAGAGAGAAGAGGTGAGAAGTGTGTGTGTGGAATGTCTACCCAAGGGTCTCCTTATATAGGCAGTCGAATTCTGCCCAGGAGCTCCCTCAGGGTAGCTTCCCTATCATACCTGGATGTGTTTTGACCCTCTTTTAGTTCCCAGCAGTGAGACTTTTCCCTTTTGGGATATTTTCAGCTTTTATCTTTTCCAATACAAGGTATGGAGCTGTGTGATGTTTTGTCCCTTGCAAAGATAATAAGCCAAAATCCCTTTTTATATTTCCAAGACATTTTACTGTTTGCTTTCTGCCCTGAGGCTCCTATACGGCAGGTCAGCTGCCTTATATCAGCTCCACTAAGTCAGGCAACCTCTTAATCAAACTTATTTTGCTTATCTTTTTGACGAGAGGTCTAGACGTTGTCGTTTTAGAACACACGTCATCAGATAGCCGGTATAAAAAAAGAACCATAATAATAATAAATTTTGACAAGCCCAACATGCTTCAAGTCAATCATAAAGACAAGATGAACACATAAATCTGCACGGCCGATCCGGCAATGTCGGTATTTAAACAAATGGCAAGTGTTTGACCACTTCAATATCTTTTCTTTTCTTATCGAAAAACCACTAGCCCAATGTACTAACTGTACTAGTATCCCTCTTCTAACTCATGATCATCAACAGGTTTGTTCTCTCTCTTTCAACATGTCTTCTCATCACTTGTTTTTTGCTTATCGAGCATTTTTTTTAGCGGCGACTTTCTTTGTGTTTGGCCACTGCACTCTCCAAATCGGAGAGTCTCGTTGCTCCACTTTGGTCAAACTATGTTGTTTTAACCGGGCCCACGCTGGTTTCAAAGTTTGGCTTGGGTGGAAATCATACACCAGCTGCCACTTGACAGTCGTTTTACCGTCACAAGAGCATAAACTCTCGAGAGAACCCATTCCTTCCTATCGCTAGGCCACAAATGGGGATTCCTATGCCTATTGTTTTTATATTAATGGGCTTTTCTGTTTATTGTGGGTTCATGCAATATATATGTTTATAACATAGATAAACCATAAAGACTGTATCAAGATGTGTGAAATCAAAGATTAACACGTTCTTACTTAAATGTACTAATCTTGTATATATATGTTGTTAATTAGATTTGTCGTTAGAATCTAATACAAGGATCATGAGGCATTTGCTTACTTAAATGTACTAATCTTGTATATATATGTAACTGTAAGGTTTCTTGTCATTAATGTTTTAAATACCGTTTTATACCGGCTGATAATACCGGTCGCCTGCCTCAAGCCCGGTACGATAAGGGCCGGTTATACTAGCAAACGGTAAATGTTGTGTTCTGACGGTAAATCCGGTAATATTACCGGTTCTCACCGTTGTACCGGTTTTGCTAATTTACAAATTTGAAATTTAAATTTTTAATAAAATCACGATAATTCCGAGATTTACCTTCCATATTTGCGTAAAGAGGTAAAAAGAATATAGCGATCGTTGATCACTTGAAAAAAAAAAAAAAAAACATTTACAGGCTTCTCATCAAGGCTACCTGTTCATTCCATTGTTGTGTTCCAAGTTCAAATTGAGTACTTTTGAAGTATTTTTTAGATTTTTTTAATTATGGTTATGAAATCATGTACATTTAGATTATTTTTTGAGTTGATGTTGTATTATTATAATATGGGAAAATAGCGAAAATAGCCTTTGACCGGAGCATTTTGTGAAAATAGCCCCCTCAAGCCTCTTTAGAGACCTTTCAGACCTCTTGGAGACGTCTCCCATTCCAACCAATAACTAACCGCCACGTCATCACCCACCCACTCTCTCTCCTTCTCTCCTCCTCTCTCTAATAATTACCCTTCTCTCTCTCCCTTTCTCTCTCCTCTCTCCAATAACTCACCATCGTGACCCTTGACCCAGCCATAAAGACCTCGCTGGAAAACCTCTACCCACGAAGCAACTCATGGTTGTGGATCTGATAACCGGACCACCATTCCGACACTGCACCATGATCCTACGCCCGAAACTTTGTTGCTGCTGTCTTGTCCATCTGTGGTCAGCCACCACCACCCGAAGCCAAGGCAACCAGACGAGGAAGAAGGTGGATTGTGACCCTTTGACGCGGCTGCTGTCTGATTAACGAGGGAGAGGAAGAGAGATGAGCTCAATTGTGGTGGTTCAGTGGTGGTTGGAGCGGGCAGTGTGGTGGTTCAGGTGGTTGGCAGCGGTGGTCTGGAGGGGGGGGGGGGTGCGGCAGTCTTGAGGGGAAGAGAGGGTTTATGGAGTAATTATTAGAGAGAGGAGAGAGAAAGGGAGAGAGAGAAGGTAATTATTAAAGAGAGGAGGAGAGAAGGAGAGGGAGTGGGTGGGTGATGACGTGGCGGTAAGTTATTGGTTGGAGTGGGAGACGTCTCGGGAGACGTCTGAGAGGTCTCCAAAGAGGCTTGAGGGGGCTATTTTCGCAAAATGCTCCGGTCAAAGGCTATTTTCGCTATTTTCCCTTATAATATTATAGGGTTAACTAGTCAACCCGGTATTACTGCCCCATACAACTCGATACTACCGCTTAAGCCATTTCTGAGCCCTACCCGATACAGTATAAATTACTATAAAACCGATTTTTACAACATTACTTGGCAGCATAAAAAATAACCTCGTGATTTATTGTTTGCTTGGTTGTTTTGTAACTAATTGCAAATATGACAAGAGGGATGCGACGATGCGTGAACCGCGTAAACATTAGTGCATTTTGTGCTTTAAGGGTAGTGCATAAAGGTGGACCTTGTAAATTCTCTACTTAAAATTGGTTATGCATTGAGCACGCCTGATGCCCCTATACGATAAAATTTTGTAACAAAAGTTACTGGCGTCTCTGTACACCCAAAGTTAAGTAAACAATTGTGTACAATTTGATGATACAGAAGAACCTGAAGAAGTTGCTTACAAGATGTTCTTATTGATACTTAAAAAGAGAGGGAAAAAATGGTTCACAAAGTTGATTTAGTGATCATTGGCGTCTCTGTGGGTCTGGCGGTTAGCATACTTATAGCGATACTTGTATTCTTCAGCGTATGGTGGTACAAACGACATAAAAGCCCCTCATCAGCATTACCTACACACAAAAGTAGTGTAGACACAAGTATTGTGTTGAGTGAATCTTTCAACAACTCTGTAACAGTTAAACTGTCAACTTATCCTGCAAAAACTTCGCCAATCGCTACACAGTATAATACCAAGGCATTAGCATCTGGACTACTGAAATACTCTTACAAGTATGCGCTTTTCATAAAGTTTATTTATTTTTACTGTATTTTAAATAAAGCTTAAGTATACATTTTACCAAAATATAGAAGAGACTTGCGAATCGCTTCCTTTATCTGATCATGATTTGAGATCTTAATATAACTGAGTTATACTTTTCAGGGACGTCCAGAATGCCACGAAAAACTTTACGACTGTATTAGGACAAGGATCATTTGGTCCTGTATATAAAGCAGTGATGCCAGCTGGTGAAATCGTTGCCGTAAAAGCTTTGGCTTCGGATTCCAAACAAGGGGAAAAGGAGTTTCAAACTGAGGTATGTATGATACATAACCCATTGGCTTAATTACCAGAAAAGTTAAACATTTTAGCAATCCTGAATACTATTTTTTGCTGTTTACCTTAAAATCTAATTATCTTTGTGCAGGTATCGCTTTTAGGGAGGCTGCATCATAGAAATTTGGTGAATCTAGTTGGGTATTGTGTAGACAAAAGGCAACGAATGTTAATATACGAATACATGAGGAACGGAAGCTTGGCAAGCTTTTTATATAGTAAGTTGGTTTATTAGTTACTTACATGTTTAAAATTCTTGTATTCATACATTAACCATTGTTAGATGAAGAAAAACCAACATTGAATTGGGACGAAAGGCTTCAAATCGCTCTTGACATATCTCATGGGATAGGATATCTCCACGACGGGGTAACTATATTCATGCCATCTTTTCGTTTTCTTATCGTCGTATTATTATACATACATAATTCGTTTATAATAATTCAAACAGGCGGTTCCACCTGTCATACATCGAGACTTGAAGTCTGCTAATATACTTCTAGACCACTTAATGAGAGCAAAGGCAAGATCTTAGATCTCATTCATAGTCTTGTTGTCATTTGACTTCAAATATAGAGTATGCATAAATGTTAATGTGGTGATCATATAGGTTGCTGACTTTGGCCTGTCTAAAGAAGAGGTTTATGATGATAAACGATCGTGCGTTAAAGGTACATACGGCTACATAGATCCGGTGTATGCGTCCACAAACAATTTCACCAAAAAGAGCGACGTCTACAGTTTTGGGATTATCCTCTTTGAACTCATTACAGCTATTCATCCGCATCAAAATCTTATGGAATATGTTAATCTAGTAAGTTTATATTCGGTTTTCTTTTAAATGTTACTTTAGGTTCTCTGCAGCTCCTCACTAAAGATTCTAACTTATATAATGTCTTAACTACAAGTTTATAACAAATACATTCAGGGAATGCACTATAATAACACTTTTTTATTAATTTTTTTTTTAATTTCACACTGCAAAACACTACGAATAATTCTTTCCGAAAACTACTATTACTCTATGTTGTCAAAGCCCGCTCAGGCGCGCGCCTAGGCCTACTTTTCAGGCTCAACGTAGCTTTCTCGCTTCGCTTCAGAAGCCCTACTTTCAGGCCCTTAGGCACATTTTTCAGGCTAGGTTCCGACGAAATTTCAGCAAATAACTGTCTAAACATTTCTGATATAATTCTATCAGCCCTAAACAATCTATAATCAACCTAAAACAACCTAAACTAACCCCAATGAATCCCAAAACATGTTTAAAACTCCCGAAAATGTAATTTTATATTGTGTGCCTCGCTTAAAAAAGCTCTTGCTTTTTAAGCGCCTTAACTGCGCCTTTAGCAACTATGCTATTACTCTGTCGCAAAATAAAAGTAAGTAGAAACACTGCAAATATGTTACTATTGAGATGCATAATTGTATATGATGTCTGTTATTGTCAGGCAGCCATGAGTTCAGACGGTGCAGACGAAATCCTTGACAAGAAACTGGCGGGAGGGTGTGATCTTGAAGAAGTTAGAACCTTGGCTAGACTAGCTCATAGATGCTTGCATAAAGTACCCAGAAAACGACCTACTATTGGCGAGGCTTCACAGGCTATAAAAAAGCTTACGCATAGACGTATCACGAGATCAGAGAGCCGTGACGCCATGTCTTTTGGAGGTCAAGAATTCTCAGGGATCTCGGGATGCATACAGTTGCAACAGAATCAGTTAAAACGAATAACCAGCATCAATGAAACCTCACAAACGACAACTTGAAGTAAGAATATCGTCTTTTTCATTCTTTCGATCATTTTCTGATGCATTTGACATGTTGTTGGACTAGCTTTTAAAACTTGAAAACACGACATTGTTTATGTTTAGAAGTCCGTTTTCTTTGTCACAAACTGTTGCAGTTAAAGCTAGCAGTTTAGTAAACTGAAGCATCGAACCTTGGCTCATAAAAACAGACCTGACTGGTATACAACTGAAGCGCACACCCCACAATCCAAGACCACGCCTTTTTATCAACATCGTAAAGCAAACCCCTCCCTTGATTCCAAGACGTAAAAAGAATCAAATTATTCTGTCCAAAACACTCGAATCTCTCTGCAGATAACCTCAAGAGCGCTCTAAAGTATCTTGACGGCATTCTAGTAATTTCAACCCACATCACTTTCACATGATCTAACTCCCAAATTTTCATACTTTGAAGCGTACTGTAAAGCCCAACTCTACCAACAAGAAATAACCGATTCTTGGTGCCTGAAATCAAATACCCGTCTAATAAAGATCGCGGAAATTTTGCGGGTATGTGTTCCCAGTAGCCTGTGTCGAGCCCATACATCATTAACCCGAGCGGTGAAAGTGTTTCAAGATACAGTCTTGGATCACAAAATGCCATCTTTGATGAGCAAAGACTGGCAGCTGGCATCTTTTGGTGCAGGGACCATTTATTAAGCTTTGAATCGTATACTTCAATTGGCAATGGTTGGTCACCGTAAAGATCGTTTGCAGCAACGATCTTGAAAGATTTTTGTTTTCGGTCAACAACCATGGTCAACTGTCGTTGCTGGTTGTATTGCATGGTTGGTAGAACTCTACATGTTTGTGTGAGGGGATTGCAGATCAAAATTTTGTAAGATGACCCGTCAAGACCCGAAAAGCAAACTAACCCGCCTGATGATCCAACTAAGCAAATAGCCCATTGAGGTAAAAATGTGAATGGAATTCTGTACCATTGCTTTAGCGGCAAGCTAAAAACCGAACATTGTGGTGTTCGAGACTGCGAATTCTTCCAAAATGTGAGAAGACATGGCCCGTGGGACGGGACTTGCGAATGAAACTTCAAAAAACCATTATCCAACAAGATCGAATTCCATCTTTTACAAACTGAACGAAGGCGAAAGATCATGAAAGGCGGGACCCACGCTAATATCTCGTTCAACAAATCTTCAGGTAACATAGCCCATATGTCATCTTCCATTTGAACATCAGTATGAATCGGTTTAGCAACTTTACCCATAGTTTCGTCGTCTAAACCCCTTGGTTTCGTCTTGATCACTTTCTGCTTCGACGGGCTAACGTTCCTTGACCCGACCCCTCGACCTATTGGGCTCGTGTTCCTTGACCCATCCTCACCCTTCCTAACCAATTGGGCCATCAAATCTCTTGACCAACAATTAGAAGACTCACCTATTCTAATCCCAACCACCATTTTCCAAGATTCCTAAATTCAAGTGTCTTCAAACCCAAATTAATCTTTCCAAGAACCCTAATTTGAAAAAAATATAAAATAAATTCTTAAACCCCAATTCAAATTATCAAAACCCTTTTCACCCAAATCAATCTTTTCAAGAACCCTAATTTGTAAAAAAAAAAAAAAGAAAAAAAAGAAAAGAAAAAAAAAAGAACCCAACTTTCTTAATCCCCAATTCAAAATATCAAAACCCTTTTCACCCAAATTAATCTTTTTAAGAACCCTAATTAAAAAACCCAAATTTCTTAATCCCAATTCAAATTATTAAAACCCTTTTTCACCCAAATTAATCTTTCCAAGAACCCTAATTTTAAAATAAAAAAAGAACCAAACTTTCTTAATCCTCAATTCAAATGATCAAAACCCTTTTCACATGCTATTAAAAAGATCCCGAATATTTACACAATCCGATTCAGGGTTCATGAAATCACACAAATTAACATATATATAAACAACAAGATTCAAAGTTTTCAGCAAGAAATTACCTTTGATCATTGAATGGATTGTTTTTTTGCTAAAGGATTCATAGGACATATGGAATTCATATACCCAAAGTAATGATTGATTGTGGATAGAAACAAAAAAAGAGTAATGATTTGGTGTTGGGTGCTTCTCCTTGTGATTCCTTTATTTTTTTATGAATAGTTGTTGAGCTCTTGTTTATAAATAATGCAATATTTAATGTATATTATTAGTATACTATGTCGTGTTTCTTCTCCCACATTTTCATTTTTAATTTAAACTAGTATTTTACCCGCCGTCGCGACACGCGACGGTACACGGTGGATGAAACTCTGTGTTTGACAACCGTCGCTATCAACTGCAACAACGTTCGTCAACAATCGCCGAAAACAAAACATGAATAAAACGACGTATGCCATCAGCAACCAGGTGAACCAATCAAGAATGAGAAACCTGTACGAACTGATAAACTGAGTGTTGATGCAATGTTTAAAAGTTTTTCACATTGAGCCTATTCAAAATAAAATAAAGCATATTCAAAGCAAGCAAAATGAAAGTAAGAAGGTAATGGTTTTCTTTTTGGGCGTTTATGGTAAACAAATTTTGGGCGGTTTTATAAATTTTTTTGGGCGGCTTACACTTTTTTTTGGCGGTTGAATTGAACGGTTTTTTGGGCGGTTTCAAGCCCTTTCTGGGCGAGTTCAAGCCCTTTTCTGGGCGGTTTCGAAACAATCAGCGACTACCCTAATCGTTGGATGACCGGCCGTAGTGACGTGGAAGAATTTGGAATGCATGATAGCTACAGTGCTTTCGCTCTCACAAACCGACGTTACGTTTTAGTATTATATATAATTTAAACTCAAAACTTGCCGCTATTAATTTCTTAGGTTATGGGAGAATTAATATATTTAGGGTATGTTTCGCAATGAGCTTTAAAGAGCATCAAGCTTTAACTTAAAAAAAAACTCGTAATTAATAAAAAAAAATTGTTTGATTGGAAGAGCTTGAAACTTTTAGATTAGAGAAAAAACTTTATATTGAAAAGCTACTAGTACCAGCGTTTAAGAAAAAACTCCTACTAGCTACAGGCTTTAACGAGTAATGACACAAATACTCATTCTATCATTAAAAAAAAACATGCATACAAGATTTTAGTTAATGCTCATTTTAGTCATTTTATATATTTATTAAAAGCTCTAGCTACTTTGCCAAACACCAAATTTATTTAAAAAGCTACAGCTACCATAGCTTCCGGCCAACAGCTACTAGCCACTAGCTAGTTTTGCCAAACATACCCTTAATCATTAATCAAAGTGGAAATACACCAAATGTTTACCGAATTGTGTTGTGAACTGTTTTGTGGAAAGTTTGTTTGTTTGTTTATTAAATGAACGAATACGGACAAGAAAATTTAGTTCGTTTAGTTAAACAAACATACATGAACAGAAGTTGCATTCGTTCATATATGTTCATGAACGCTTGGTAACATGTTCGTTGGTGTTTAATAGTTCATTTGAGCTTTTAACTTTATTTTTAAGGAAATTTAAAGATTTTTTCTTTATGTTTACACCAATTTTCAGTGGATGCCCTTTAACTTTAAAGTTTACGAGATTCTTCCTTTATGTTTTAACCAACCACCACCATCCTAACCTTCGACAACCATGAGCACCACCACCATCTTTGCAACCACCATCGAGTCACTGACAATAGCCCTATTTTCCTTCATTGGAGTTGGATCCGGGTTTAATGAGACGTTTTTGGCAGTTTCACGGGGTAGCATCTGGACTACCTGTGTTATTGTGTGCTTGAAGGAAGGTTGTTGGGTTCAGACCTTGAAACGGTATTTGGTGTTTGTGGCGGCATTTTTACAATGTTGGTGGTGATGATGTTTGGTGTTGTTGTTTGTGGTGGTGGTAGGGTTTCAACGGGGGTGGTGTGGGGTTTGCTTGGTACCGGCGGTGGTTTCTTAGTGTTATCAGTGGTGGTAGTGGTGGTTGTTTGGTACCAGCGGTGGTGGATGTTTGGTCGTGGAGACTGGATAAAAGGTAGACAGGGAAAGAGAGGGGCTTGCGAGAGAAATAGAAAAGAGTTGAGTGTGATAGAGGGAATGTTATAATATACATTTTTTAATTTTAGAAAATTATTTTTGTTTTATTTATTAAATGTATTTTAAATAAATGAACAGAATTACCAAGTTGCCCTGATGTTGAGTCCACGTGACCCCAATTAACGTTAAAATATAACCCGATTAGTGCAAAGGACAAATGGTGCAAGATTTCAAAACATAAAGGATGAATCTCATCAATTTTAAAGTTAAAAGACATCTACTAAAGATTGGTGTAAACATAAATGACAAAATCTATAATTTTCCTATTTTAAATTTAAGTATTTTAAAATTCCTAGTAATAGTTTATTTAATAAATATTATGTAAGACCCTAACCCGTAATCACGCAATTTTGACGTAAAGCTTGCGAGACTAGGACTTAAATATCACAACCGTTTAAAACTTTATTGGATATGAAAACCTAACCTAATGGCTTTAACACAATTGATAATTTCCCAACCTTTTACATATTCAATTGCTACAAACTTTTACTATGAATTAAGCTTTAAACGATATTCTAGACCGGAAGTATAAAAGGTGTTCGGTTCTCCTCGCGGCTTGACCCGTATTCCAGTCACCCTTCATATAAATGCATGTCACCATTACACATTATAATGGTTAGAAATGTTGTTAATTACAAATTAGAATGGTTAGAAGTGTTGTTACATATAAAAAATGGAACAAACAAACAAAAATACCCATCTGATGTAGCCTCGCGCCACGCGTCGGGAAGGCTAAATCCTCTGTGTGGCGCCAAGGGTTAGCCTCGTGCCACACGGAGGGGAAAGATAAATCCTTCATGTGGCGTCAAGGGTCATTTTCAACAGAAATGTTGCTACATCTGTAGCATTTCATGCCATAGCCAAATTTCCAACATTTTTAAGATTTTTCACCCATCTTTGGTTAGGTAAAGTTCACTGCTCTTAGAACCTAGTCTCATATCTCATTTCAAATTCCAATCCTTTGCCCGAAACCAAAATCACTATTAATTTACACTCCGGTTCGGTTAAGAAATATTTTTACCCAAATTGACCCGTTAAGGGTAATAGATCATTTTAACCAAGGTTTAACCATCCTAATACTAAATTAAATCATAATCTTATCTCTAGGCACCCTACTAATAATACTCGTACTTGATTTATGCTACAGATGCCTATTCATTTTGGCCTCCAATTGTGATGTGGGTCAACTTGACCCGTTAAGGGATTTTGAGCATTTCGCTCATTAACTTCCCATTGCTCACCTTGTTTAACACTTAATGAGCTAAAAAGCATAATTCGTTTTATTTACCACGACTTGGTTTAATGTTGACCCTTAGCAAGTTTCAAAATTCCCATTTTACTCTCATGAGTGATTTTTACATTCTCAACACCCGTATGTGTTGTTTCTTGATTTAACCTTTGTTTTCAACCTTTAAATATGTCTAAAAGTATTTAAGCCCTACGGGCATGGTTTTTACCATTTCTTTCATTATCCCTTTCTTGTCGTTCCTACGCACCTAAGGCGCGTATTAGGGCTTGGCTAACTTAATAACTTACTAACTAGATACCCACACATCATGTGGGTTATTTTCCCCGTTTTGTTGGCTCAAAGGCCGCCCACTAAATTTACAGACTTACCAGGTAGCCTGGCCCCATTTCCATACCTTGCGCTTTCCTTTTCAAGATCCTTGGCATCAAATGCCCCTTTCTCCAATTTACTTACCTTTATAAATTCTTAATTGACAAGTATCAAATTCTCGGGATTCAAATGGCATCACATAACCATTTGATCCATTTAACTCCTTGAATCTCAATGCTTGATATACAAACATTAAGTACCAGGTTCAATGATGTAATCATCACCTGTTGACCCACTTTATAGATTTCACCTTTCGGTTGCATTGTTTCACCTCATTGATTGTCTTAAAATACGTTTTGTTATGGTTTTATAGAATTTGACCCACTTAGTGGATTTCACCACTTGTTTGTAGCATATCACTTCATTAAGTGTCACAAAACATATTTCGTTATAATTTTACATGATTTGAGCCGCGTAGTGGATTTCACCACTTGGGGTCCTACCTCTAACCTGTCACACCCCGTCAAGGCGGAAACATGGGGATGTGATTCGAAAGGCTTTCAAGCACAAGGTTCGAGCAACACATAAGATGTAATAAAAGTAGATATCAAGCAGTGAAATCATGTCTTACATAATTAAAATAAATGTAAAATTGTTTGAAAATACCGAACGGTACGTTAAAAACATTACATAACAAATGTTATTAAGTCTTGGTTCATGATGATGGTACCACATGATGTGCACTCAAACCTCTCCCTCAAGTTCCCGTACTCCATGGTCAATTACCTGAAAAACATGCATAAAAAATTTGTCAACATAATGTCGGTGAGTTCACAGGTTTTAATGTACTATGTAATGTGTTCGTGAAATTCATGTATGACCAATCAAAGCTAGCTAAGCTAATGATTATTGTGCCAACCATGAGTCCCATAACCAAACCTCTTGACTGTTGTGCCTCACACATTGTACAATAAAGACAACTTATATATAGTAGAATACTAGCACTCTTTTGTATGTGACCGATTAGAGCGACTAACCAAGAGCGGGGTGTCAACCCAATAGATCTATACAGGTGTTCCATGGCTATTATTAGCTAATGGTTACATTGTAAATGTAAGTACAAGGACTGTTGAGCTCATGAACCAAATATCTTATGTTTCTGTGACATTTGCACCATTCACTTTCATCGTATACACACTTTTAGTCCTTAATCTATATTGTAGTTTCACTTTCAATCCTTGTATGTTTGACATTTGTATTTTATAAATTAATCACTAAATAATAATTGAGATAATTTTAATAATAATAAAATAATTATTATTCAATAAGAAGTTAATTAGTTATTGACTTAATGTGAAATATGAGTTATAAAACTCAAATGTCAATTGAATTTACTATTCATAAAATTTATTGCCTCTAAGATATGATTCAATTCTAATTAAGTGAAATAATTTAGAATTCATTAAGGATTTTAATTCGGTTTTATTAGTGAAACGGTCGGAAACTTAAATCATCTTAAAACTCATCTTTTACTAGTCCAATATATAAATCGTTCGCACCATTCATCTTCTGCACTGATTTACATTCTAAAACCACTAAAAAACATGTCAAATGGCGACTTCAAGACCTCCAAGTCGTGACTTTTAGTTCGGATTCTTTGCTTTCATTTTTTTTATCATTATTCGATCTTGTAAGTCCAAATTTATATTGTCGTTTTGTTTCTTATTTAGCCCTCTATGAAAGCCCTATATAATCGGATGTTATTCTTCGCGAATTGAGGATCTTAGGAATCTAGGGTTTAGGGTTTGAAATTGGGGAAGAAGATGAAGTGAGTATTATTATATAAATATAATTTCAATTCAAATAAAACAATATGTGATGCTTATGGTGTAGTGGTTGTATCTATGTTTGAGCACCTAAAGGACCTGGGTTCGTATCCCTCAACCAGCGGGTCTGTTGCATGTTTTTTTTTCGTTTTATTATTTATATTGTTTATGTAAATACATTTATCTTATTATATTTATAGAAAATTCATTTTTGCTCTAAAAATCATGAAAGTTTATGTGTAGTATCTTGAAACCTCATAGAAAATTATCATATTTTTATTTTCTGAAAAGTATATTATTTTCGTATTTTTATTGATTTAAATTTTTTAATCATAATTAATTGATTAAAAATTAATCTTTAATGGTTTAAATCACAAAATTTTTGGGTAATTATTTCTAGATATAAAGAACAGAAATAAAATTTATTTGCATAGAAAACAATAATTTTTATTGATTTTCCTATTTTTAATCATTTAAATATGATTTAAATTCATTAAATCTGTTTTAAATGCAAATAAATTGGGAAAAATTGTGAAAAAATTATTTTGATCAATTTTCATCAGAATTTAATTATTTTTTCACAAAAATATCATTTTTGAGCCATATCTTGTATTTTAGTTAGATTTATGCTTATTTAAATACATAAATCATTTATTAATTCATAATACATGAAATTTGTTTTATAAATTTAATGTTTCATAAAACATAAATATTATTATGTTTGAAAGTTATAATCATAAACATTTAGTTCACTTGTGTAACTTGTATTTATTTGTCCAATTATTTCTAATTATTGTAATTATTTACAATTACAGTTTTAAAATAATTAATTCAATTACTTTGTCCCAATTATTTGGAACTACCTTTTAACTAGATAGTCGATTGGTAATAAGTATATTACCTAATCATATTTATAAACCTTGTCACATTATTTTTTATATACATTTTTTGTATTAATTTGATTTATCGCAAAAACTCTAATTTCCCAAATCAACTTAATGAACCCTAATGCCTTAGAACCCTAGATACCTTAGAATTTGTAGACATTTCCTTATTTGTATTCTTATACATTATAGGTTGAATTCCTCGGAATTCCCATTACTTAGCTGACGACCGCTTAAGTTGGATTTTGATCGTTTTCGCAATCTGTGAGTATATATTTCCCCCTTTTCATGTTTTACTCTTTTGGGGCTATTCATGTACACTATGCATAAATGTTATTCTTTCACTAAATGTAATTCTCATGTGTATTTGCTTTATGTTAATTTGTGTGTCTATGACTTGTCAAAATCATTAACCTTTGAGGGCTAGGCATTTCAATGAATAGTACTATGGTATATACCCCTTGTTAACTTATGTGTTCGAGTTAAGTCCTTGGTCATTGTTATGTGATTCATTATACTCAAAAATGGTTTTCAAAGTGGTTGTTTTATTCTTGATTCTTGATACTTGATTCTTAGGGTTGATTTTGAACGGACATTACTTATTACATAATTGCAAATGGTACTGCACATGAATTACTAAACACTTTTCTACTATATGTATTCAAAATAGGGTATGCTCACCAATACATTTTTTATTGACCTATACTATTTTCGTACATGTTTCAGGTTGTTTTGAGACGCTTCTTTTAAGCTTTGGATTTATATTTAAGCTTTGACTTTATTGTATTTTAGTCAGACTTGACGCTTTAGAATTATTGTATTCTGTAATTTTCCTTTCAATGTAATAAACTATTTAATTCAATGTACTCAAATTTACACTTTAGTACCATGAGCTATTGAACAATCGTCACTACGTGACACCTCGATGTTTCCGCCATCGGTTGGGGTGTTATAGTTTCACATGGTAGTCATGATAGAAATTCACCCAAATGTATTGTAACTGGAAATGTAGCATGTTTATCCCCCAAAAATGTGAAAACAATAAAACGGGGCCGTGAAACTCACCTAGTGACTGAAGATAAGGTCTAGGGATGTAGAAAAGTGGAATAGCTACTGTCCCGACAAATGGCACCCTATGATTATCAAGGACATAGTAAGTTGTACGTTCTTGTCATTTAACATACAAGTTATTCACCCGACTTGTGGACCCTTGTGCCATGTATATGTGGGCCATTGTTCGTGCACGTGACAATTACTACGTATTTTATGTGTACTTTGCAAAGTGTACGACTTCGTGAATTCCGGGCGTTTTATTTTAAAAACGTATCCATTATTAACCAAATGGCCCCACATGTCATCATGGGTTATAAAATATTCCCTAATCTAACATGTGTGGTTGATTCATGGAAATATAAGTGTTTTAACATGTGTTATAATATAGTTATGCCTAGGTTGTGATTAACACATGTTATAGCCATTTTAACATGTTATACTAATAGTCGAAACTTTAACATAACACATTAATTCAAATCTGGTGCTAGTGACCATTATCTCGGCTTACATTTACTCGTGTGTGGGTGTAAATGAGTTTATGAACATATGGGTGTATAACAACATGCTAAATCGTGTATATTTTCGTATGAAAACAAGGTTATATTGAGGTATGTACACACATTATGTTTAGTTCCATGAAGCCGGGTTTTTGACAAAACAAAAGGTCCATACACCCATATATTACTCGGCCATGGGTGTTCAACGCACATGTTGATCAATGTTACCTATGTGTGCTTTGTATGTATGTGTGTGTGTGAGAGAGAGAGAGAGAGAGAGAGTTGTAAACATAACTAACACTTTGCAAGATTGTGATTTAAAAATACTATGTTTTAAGTGTGTCTTGGTCCGATTACACAAGAACTAAGGGTCGTGGGTCGGGTATTTTATATAGAGACCGATTCATGATAAGAGGTTTAAGGAAGTTTATCACATACCGAAGAGATGAGATTGTGGTGAGTGATTTCGATGGACTAGAGCCCTTCTCGAGTTGTGATTCACCAATGTAGCTTCCTAGTTCCCTTGTGGTCCGTCGTATAGGTGTGTTCCGAAGCAAAACGGCTCGTGGGAGACTAATATGGGTCGGTCGAAGGTTTAAAGAGGAGAAGAGGTGTGGGAGGTGCAACATTTCGCATTGAATTCTTTGTACGTTACGATGATTATTAATAAAACGTCGAATTTATCATTTATCGTTCCTTTAAAAATATTTCGTGACGCATTTGGACCCCTTGTACCATACTACAAACATATAATATCATTATAGTATTGTTATAATTTTAAAAAAATTATGGCATGGGCCGGGGTTCGAACCCGAGCCCATGGCCGGTTCAACCATACACACACAACATTAAACCAGCTGGTCTACCACTTGTCTTGGTAATAACTCTGATGTAATTATATTTATAACAAGATTAGAAATGCAGTTGACTTATGAGAAGTCAACTGCGACGCTTATCCTTCAAAATTCAAATCCTATACCGCGTTTTTGAATCTCTATATGGTAAACTATGAATTTGTTGACTAAAACGCGTCTTATGCACGCCAATTAACATTAAAACATTCCAAAATTGTGTCCAATTATCGCGTCATCGTATTTAATCGGGTCAACTTACCAATTCGCATCACTCGAGCCTTCCACTATAAATTGAGACCTTCACATCATCCTACACTCGCCGATCTCTCTTTCCCTACCTTCAATTTCTGCTAAAAAACACCTTTCAAGCTTCATTGCTCGTACAGTTGAGTTTTCGGTTGACCGAGCCTTCTATCGCGATTACGTGTTGTAAGTGTTCAAGTTGATTGTTGGTTTTGATCTTCGGCACCCTACGAACAATAGCCCCATCATATCAGGGGCTATTGGTTATCAATTTTGATTATTTAGAGGGTGTTTGGGATTGCGTTTTAAAATTGATTTTTAGATTATTGTGTTTTGAAAACGCAGATAATCAGTTTTTAGCGTTTGGATTGCGTTTTGAAAACGCAGATAATCAGTTTTTTAGGCTACCAAAACGCAATAATCTATAAGCAGCTTCACCTCTGCTTTTCTAAAACGCATAATCTGTTTTGAATAATCAATCCCAAACACCCCCTAAGAATCTAGGGCTCGATGAACACGATTTGGGGATAAATGGTTCTGCAGACCTTGTTATTTAATTAAAACAGAAACAAAACAAACACAACCACTGATTCATGATAAGAGGTTTAAGGAAATTTATCACATACCGAAGAGATGAGATTGTGGTGAGTGATTTCGATGGACTAGAGCCCTTCTCGAGTTGTGATTCACCAATGTAGCTTCCTAGTTCCCTTGTGGTCCGTCGTATAGGTGTGTTCCGAAGCAAAACGGCTCGTGGGAGACTAATATGGGTCGGTCGAAGGTTTAAAGAGGAGAAGTGGTGTGGGAGGTGCAACATTTCGCATTGAATTCTTTGTACGTTACGATGATTATTAATAAAACGTCGAATTTATCATTTATCGTTCCTTTAAAAATATTTCGTGACGCATTTGGACCCCTTGTACCATACTATAAACATATAATATCATTATAGTATTGTTATAATTTTAAAAAAATTATGGCATGGGCCGGGGTTCGAACCCGAGCCCATGGCCGGTTCAACCATACACACACAACATTAAACCAGCTGGTCTACCACTTGTCTTGGTAATAACTCTGATGTAATTATATTTATAACAAGATTAGAAGTGCAGTTGACTTATGAGAAGTCAACTGCGACGCTTATCCTTCAAAATTCAAATCCTATACCGCGTTTTTGAATCTCTATATGGTAAACTATGAATTTGTTGACTAAAACGCGTCTTATGCACGCCAATTAACATTAAAACATTCCAAAATTGTGTCCAATTATCGCGTCATCGTATTTAATCGGGTCAACTTACCAATTCGCATCACTCGAGCCTTCCACTATAAATTGAGACCTTCACATCATCCTACACTCGCCGATCTCTCTTTCCCTACCTTCAATTTCTGCTAAAAAACACCTTTCAAGCTTCATTGCTCGCACAGTTGACTTTTTGTTTGACCGAGCCTTCTATCGCGATTACGTGTTGTAAGTGTTCAAGTTGATTGTTGGTTTTGATCTTCGGCACCCTACGAACAATATCCCCATCATATCAGGGGCTATTGGTTATCAATTTTGATTATTAAGAATCTAGGGCTCGATGAACACGATTTGGGGATAAATGGTTCTGCAGACCTTGTTATTTAATTAAAACAGAAACAAAACAAACACAACCACTGATCTAGATCAAGTGGTTGTGCCGTCTGTTTGTTTACGAGGGTACGCGGGTTCGAGTCCCGTCTTACCCACCCTTTTTCCTTTTCTTTTATAATAATTATAAAACTGATTCATGTATATATTTAATTTTAAACCATGACTAATCGTTCTCAGGGTCCAGACCTGATGGTCTGGACTTGTGATATAAAACACGAACCGGTCACCAGACCCGGGTTCGATTCCTTGCATGAGCAAAACATTTTTTTTAAAACCTTTAGACTTGTATATATATTCACCAATATTTTAAAAATGGTTTTAAAATACTAAAATTGCTTTATAAATTTTACAAAAATTATGTTATGATGTTTTACTAGAAAAGTTTATTATACAATTTTTAGTTTTCCAAAAATTATTTATTTATTATATATAATAAATATTACAAGCTTATTCTATTATAATTATAAAATTTTATAAAAATATCAAAACAATTATATAAATTTCCACAAAAATTATTCTGAGTTTATAAAACATTAAACATTTCTGAAATGATTTTTATTTCTGAAAAATCATTTATTTAATATTTTTAATCAATTTTTGGTTATTTTAATCATAAATAAATCATAATAAATTCATTTTTCAATATTTTTGCACCAAAATTTTTTATAAATTATTTCTGTCCATTTAGAATAGAAATACAAATTTTAGTTTAAAAATTCTTTAATTTTAATATTTTTAGATATTAAAGTTATATTTTGACAAATTGAAATAAATAGATTAAATATTCTATTTTTAAGAAAATAATTTTATAAAAATTATTTTCATACTTAAAGCTTTATAATGTGATCATCCTTAATCTAAAACCTACAAAAAGACTTTTGTTTATTTATTTATCGAATTTCTTTTATTTATTAAACAATTTAATTAATAACCAAACGAATACTTATCCCCAAATTCGAAACCCTAGAAAATACTTGTAGACTAGAAAGACTTAGACTTATTTGTTACCTTATACATAGGGTAATACTTGGCAACTTTGGGCTACACATATTCTATTTCTCGAGACTTAATACTTTGCTAAGGTGAGTTTACGTAACCATGTTTATGCAATTCTTTATACTTGAAACTTTATACTTAAGAAATTCTACATACATGTCTAGTTGTAAACTTTAATGCCTCGTGACTTAGACAACTATTGTTAGACTTAAACTTAAACTTACATAATCATTAGCTATGGCCAAGCCGGCGATACTCAATAATAGATCTATTGGATTGACAATCCCACCTAGATTCGTTGACCATCTTTTATGGGGAGCGCGGGTGATTGTTATCATTCCAACGTGATATTAAGGTGAACCGTGGATGCCGGGATGGACCTAAACTTGTCGGAGGTTTGATTATGTGCATACTATACTTCATGTTGATTCATGTAGACTTAAACTTACGATAGACATATGAATTGCTAAACTTTTATTATTCTTAAACTTAATTGCTTGACATGGCTTAGGTATTCTCACCAACTTCTAGTTGACCCCCCCCCCCCCCATTTTTACAAACTCAACAGGAAATAATGATGCTTGAAGTCTAGAGCTAGCAGGAAGAGACAATTTGAAGTTTATCTTTTGCTATTTGATGTAATAGAATTTCATTCAAGACTTGTTATGTATTTCAAATTTTGGATATCTTGCTTTAAATAAATTTCAATTAAAACTTGAATACCATGTGCTACTGTATACTCATTCTTACGTGACACCTCGATGTTTCCGCCATCGGTTGGGGTGTTACAGGAGGTTTGTGAGTGAACTTGTGAGTGATGGTGCAAGAACCATATGGCCATTCGGCCACCTTATATAGGCCGAGAGGTTGAGAGAGTGGTGGATTGTTGGGGTAAGTCAAAGTGTTTGGGGAAATGACAAGTTAAAGTGGTTTCCTAATCCATACAAGAAGTTGACTCATTGATTGCATGCCTTCCATGCTTAGCAGAAGTGAGAGAGGTTTAAGTAATGCGTCTAGTAAAATGGACTTGAAGCTGATTGCAGAATGCAAAAGAGACTTACAAGGGTTGGATTGTTCCGGAACGGAACTACGATTAACCAAAGTGGTCGAAAATTCTTTTGAGTTTTTGAATCATGCTTTGGCCTAATAAGTGGAAATACTCTCGCCAAGGTTTCGGTTAACGGTATTCACCCTTCCAGTTACTACATGTCCATTCTCAATCGAAAGTTTGAGACTTTGGAGAGATTGAAAAATTCAAGGGATGGAACTAATCACTAAGGTAAAGGGAATCACTCCTAGCTTGATGATAAAGTTGCTACGTTAATGATGGGTTAGCTAAAAGACGAGAATAAAAACACCTTTAAGTGAACTTTAAAGAATGATAAGTTGTCAAAATGGTGTTGCTTTGATGATAGTATGTATTTCAGGATTTGATGATTAAAGGGGACAAATATGACGTCTTGGAGCGGTTCGGGCAAGAAACGGAAGCTTACGCGAGTTGGAAAACCGAAAACGACGAGAAACAGGATTTTTGGCGTAGGATACACCAAAATTGGCGTACCCTACGCCATTGGCGTAGGCAGGGACAGATAAGCTGGCGTAGGCCAGCAAGATTCAGCTCAGGAAAAAATGGGTTGGCGTAGGATACGCCAAAAGTGGCGTATCCTACGCAAAAAGTCAAAACTGGTCAAAACCTTCCTTTTTTCAAGTCAAAGCTGGTGGAATGAGTTTTAATACCAAATTTATGAAGGAAGACCGGTTTGGTGGCTGTTTCATGTTCAGTTTCACTATATCAATCATCACCATTGAAGACAAAAACACAGACCATTCTCCAAAATCACACAATTATTCTACAAGCATTTTCTACACAATTTCTTGGAAGATTGAAGAACACATTTTGAAGATGATGAACACCATAGCCATGTTTGGCTAAAACTCTTGTATTACACTAGGGATGTAAGTCTTTGATACCTAGGGCTTAAACATTTGGGCATTGCTTAAACTTTTGATTAATGTTTTTATGTACTTGAATTACTTGTGTTGACTAGTGATTAATCTTATGTTGAAATCATTTCTAGTTAATTGATCTTGTGCCAATTTCTAAATGATATGAACATGGTTCCTTGCATCAACACTATCATAGGATTGTATGTTCTAAATGATGAAGTATAGTCTAGTCCATTGTGAATGTTGATAAAACTTGATACCTAAGTTTATTGAGCAATCAATCCGTTAGTACCAATTGCATTATCATTGTTTATCCAATTATGCCTAATTGTTGAAAGCCTTAGTGTTCAATTACCCAAATCCTTAGTGTAATCATCTCTATCCTATTGTTACAAGTATTATTAATCATTTCTTACAAATTTCATTTTAAGCTTCATATTAATCAACAACTATTCAATCAATTCTAAACATCAATTCATAACTCATATAAGTAATTAGCACCTTCATAATCTACAATTTCAAAGTTAACTAGGAAATACTCACTAACCACACGCTCCTTGGATTGATACCCTACTTACCCTATCTACATAGGTTAATTAGGTTTTGCATGACCCGTAACGACCGAGGTCATCAAATGGCGCCGTTTGATAACCTCGGTCGTCACGGGTCATACAAAACCTAAATAACCTAGGTAGCTAGGGTAAATAGGGTATCGAATCCAAGGAGCGTGTGGTTAGCGTCACACTAATTGTTTGTTTTAAAGAAGAAATTGGAATTAACTAATAACTAAGGTAACAATAATTTCTAACTAACATTCACTCCCGGGCTAGGATATGCAAGTAACTAGGATTCAAGAGTTATTATGATAGATTTGCAATTTCACTTGTTAGAATCGCTAGGACAGAGAATCAAGACTTAGGCATCAACAAATAGCTACTAGGCCCTAAGTATGCTTCATTATCTAGTTCACCAAATCCTACATGTCGAGTTAAGGCATAATTGGCAGAATTCATCTTATGAGCTTAAAAAAACACAATGGTCTCTAAACATGCAATAAGTCCAACCCAATACCAAGACAATTAAGCACAACAATTAATTCATACAAATGATGTCACGATTACAAATAGATTTGCAAGGATACAAAAACCTTTAGTCATATAATGAGTCTAACCCAATATCCCAACTTAAGTGATAGGATTTATCTCACAAGTCTAAAGATAATGTTGAGGCAAAACTTAATTGACAAGATTCATCTCTATGGTTTAAGCATACAAGAAACATACACAAGGTCCAACCCAACATCAAAAGCTAATTGATGGAATTCATCCCCATGGCTCAAGCACAACATAAACATACACAAAGTTCAACCCAATATCAATGCTTCATTGAGTACAACACGTGTTCCTTACAAATACACAATCAAAACAACATTACAAATCTAGAAACTTACAATCCTTCACCCGGAAGTGAAGGGGAACTTAACCAAACATGATTGTAGGAGCTTGAATCTCTTCTCAAAATGATGATTTGGATGGATTTGGATTTTTAGTGTAGAGATGAAGTATGAGGGATGATGAGAGATTACTCTCAAGACTTCATTATATAGTCTCCATTGTCAAACTCCTCTTAATGACCATTTAGTTTAGTCAAAGTCTTGGTCAAAGTCTTTGGTCAAGGTCTTTGGTCAAGGTCTTTGGTCAAAGTCTCGGGTCAAAGTCTATGGTCAAAGTCCCATTAATTTTCCTAAAAATATTGATTTCTTTGACTTTGACTAACAGCGTCCGTCAGCGACAGGCCTTCACCAGTTTCTCCATCTTTCTTCTTCGTTTTCTTTCCTGAATCATCCTAGCTCTAATCCTAAGCTTTGTTTAGCTTCAAAATACACCTTAAACTTTGTTAAACCTGCAAAACGCAAACTTTATCAAAGTAGTGTGTCCAAAACCATAAAATTGCATAAAAATACAATCTTAAACACGAAACGACTAAGATTTTCCCCCGCGTATCAGTTAATGTATAGGAACGAAGCGCTAGCAAGATAAAGGAATTCACTCCTAGCTTGTGAAATACGAGTCTTTGTTTTGGAGTATACTTAGCCTTAGGAAAGGCATGCATCTCTAAGGTTTAACAAAATTGATATGAAACAAGTAGGAAAATCAAGTATTTCAAGCATATAAAGGAAGTAGTCAAATAAAGGTTCCTAACTATAGACTAGGTCAATCATGGCAATTTTCCTAATTCCCTATAGTTATGGCTCTAATACCAATCTGTCACACCCCAACCGATGGAGGAAACACCGAGGTGAAACTTGTGATAGATTGTTCAAAGACTTCATAACACTAAATTGTGACATTAGATTAAAATAGATTTCATTCGTATCTAAGATTTAACAAGTATACTATTTTGTACATGAGAAAAATTCATTAACTTGAACATGAAATAAAATAAAGATTATTTCGTTTGTTTCTAAGGCCGATTCCTAAGTGATGTATCTTGTATCGTCTCATAAAGCTTTTCCTGCAACATGTATAAAATATCCGTCAACACATAAAGTATTGGTGAGCATACTAGTTTTGACCTACGTACATAGTATAAGAAAATTTTACTCAAATCATCATGTTATAGGCATATGCACATAGAACCA
Source organism: Ambrosia trifida (assembly GCA_028751855.1). NCBI lineage: Eukaryota > Viridiplantae > Streptophyta > Magnoliopsida > Asterales > Asteraceae > Ambrosia > Ambrosia trifida. Next base: position 56,976,713 of record CM054122.1, on the reverse strand, counting down.
TACAAACGACAACAACACTCGATAACACAAAAGACTTCATCTTATCATGACCCATAAAGGGGGCGGCGTGTCAACCTATAGCGCTATACATGTAAGATGGGTTGTTAACTAATCGTACATTTGTATGTAAGACTTTGAATTCTAGCATGGCATAGCATAGTAGCATTAGATTGAGCATAATAGGTTTTAAGAGTATGAAATCGTTTAAGTTTTGATAGTGATACATGTTGAGCCCCAAAGAATAAAGAATAAAAGGGGGACAAGTATGAACTCACCTGGAGTGCATTATGAAAGAATAACAACAATGTCTGAAGCTGGATTGACTGAATCTCTTGTGTCCTATTACAAGTAAAGGATGCCTTAATTTCTAATGCAAATAAACTTATTTTGTTTCTAGTTTTAAATATAGTTTATCCAACTACCTAGACTCGTATTGTAAACAATACGTGTCTTAATGTGTATAACTTAACAAACCGATAGTAACTTAGTTTGGTTTCACAAAATGTATTCATATGTATAGTTACTTGAAGTAAATACTTTATATGTTATATTCAGGGTTGCGTTTGAAGTAATTGTTAAAGACACATTTTGTATTAAGAAAATATTATTGGTATGACTTGACTCGGATGCTAACTTGTTTCGTAGGTCGGATAGTATATATATTAGGTTTATATACATATAAGTATATATATTTCTAGTATGATAAAGTAAGGTTTGCTAATAAATTTTACTTGTAATACGTAGATTTAATTGTACAAATACTAGATTTGACCATCCGATATGTTGCTTATATTTTATAAAATTTGGGCAGAGTCTCCTCTGTTTTTGTAAGAAACCAGACAAACTCAAGTTGTCTATATTTTCTCGAAAACATCAATTGTCCAAAATCCAAACACAAAACAATTTAACCAAGTTTATTCGCTACAAATGGCTCAAGTGATTAAGACTATAGAGAGCGGTAACTAAGAATTTTGATAAGTAATACATATACATAGTGCAATGTTTTGACGACTCGTATGAACATAAGATAATCGTTTTATTAATTTGTGTATGTATAGTTTAGTTAATAGTTAATGCTCCAAAATAGAATATTAAAACGACTAGTTAAAATAAGCATTCAAAGTCATGTTTCGCCAACTATTATGTTGCGTGTGTATATATATATATATATATATATATATATCCAACATATTTTCATATAACTACTTTTAACATTTAAAAGTTCGCAACATGAGTTACATAGGCGCATAGATGTATTTATATATAGATGTTAAGCATTTCATAAGTACAAGTCGATTCGGTTCGTTTTACTCTTTTATATAAATATTTATATACACAAAAGAAAATATATCTTTGACTATATAAATATAACCAAATTAAATAAAACAAGACACGGCGCACGTTATACCTTCCCGTGACGACTCGCGAACTGACACGAATGAGCCTTGAACCGAGTTGACAGATCTGACCCGACTTGACCGTTGACTAGAGTTGACTAGACCTTGACCTATGTTGACCGGGTCTCTCCACTGTGACTCGTGATTGACTCAAAAACCATAGAAACCAAACTGGACCATTGTTACTGCACTGTTTTGAAGGCCACAACAGGTTCCCGGTCCCCGAACAAAAACTGAGTCGAGCATTCCCACCGGAACAGACCTGACCCAGAGCCAAGACCAAATGAAGGGACACAGATCTAGCCGATGACCTGCAACTCGGAAAGGAAACAAACCAGATCCATAACCGGAGCTTTGACTGTTGACTAACGAACGTTGAGGCGAAACCCACAACGAACTAAACCTCAAACCTGAACCGGCCCTCTTGTCGATACAGAACCACCCGACCGGAAACACTATTCCCGTCGCTGCACCTCCATAACCACAAACAAGGAACCTTGTGTTGCTGTCACCGCTGATTATTTCTGCTGTAACAGGGACGAGAAGATGAGGAAGGAAGTGATTAGAAGTTGGAGGGTGCTGTCGTGAACCACCACTAGGCGGCGGCTGTCAGGTTTAAGGGGAGAGAGATGGATGTGCAGAGGAGAGGAGGAGAGGGTGAGGGTGATGCTTTGTTGTGGCAGCTCGGAATGTGGTGGTGGTTGGCGGCGGCTGCCACTAGAGAGGGAGAGGTCATGAGGTTAAAGGAGGGTGTATATGTGTGTCTGTATACATGAAGGAGATGAGGCAGGAAAGAAAGAAGGAGGGGGTAGTAAGGAGTTGAAGTCATAGGGGTTTAAGGTTGGTGGTGGCTAGGGTTATGAGGAAGATGGAATGAGGATGAATGGGTTAAGTCTGCTCGGAGTGGGGCGGGAGTGAGGGCGGGAAGGGGGGAACACCGCCGCAGCCAGGCGTGGGAAGGGGCGGGAGTGAGGGGGCGGGGGGCAGTCCAATGGCGTGGGGCATTTTTGGTGGGTGACGTGGCATGATCTGATTGGTCAGGTTTTTTTTTTTTTTTTTTTTAACTTTAACACAATATAATATCATTTCCTTCTCCCCTCTTCCCCCCCTTCCACTCCCCACAATCCCCCCCCCACATGGGTCCCACAAGTGCCACATGGCGCTTCATCCCCCTCTTCCCCCCCTCCCACTCCGAGTAGTCTAAGGAGTTTATATAAGCTAGGGTTTGTTTGGTTAAGTGGAAAGTTAATGCGTAAACGAACTAGTTACCGACTCGGACTCGTTTAAATTACGTAACTTGTTTAACCGCTAAAATAGATATTTTGTTAAATTTATTTATATAAACCGACTTAAAACGAGTGGTGGGACTATATATTTGTTATAATATATTTTTAGTCGCGTTTAGAAATTTACAAGGATACAGGTCGGTTTACCAGTATGTTATTACTTACAACCGCGTTATTTGGCGAATTCAAATAATTAAATTTATTAATGAATAAGAATGTATTTCTTGTTAACGAATCAAAATCGTTTTATAAATAAAATATTAATACTATAATATTAGAGAAAAGCTGGGCGTTACATAGGTAGTATCTTGATCAATGTTCCGTCCATCTTTGTGTAACATGGTGATAGGGATAGGTGAGTGTAAAGTTTTTCTTGTTGTGTTCCTAAGTGTGTAATCCGTGCATATATATATATATATATATATATATATATATATATATATATATATATATATAGGGGGTGGTTCAATAGAAAACTCATTTTATTAAGAGAACTCATGAACTTTATAATACATATGTGCAATATATCATATATTGCATATGTGTAATATATATTGCACATGTGTAATATATCATATGTTACACATGTGTAATATATATTGCACATGTGCAATATATCATATGTTACACATGTGTAATATATATTGCACATGTGTAACATATGATATATTGCACATGTGCAACATGTGCAATAATAATATATTACATATGTGTAATATAGAGTTCTCGAGTTCTCTCCCTAACTATGAGTTCTCAATTGAACTTTCCCCTATATATATATATATATATGTATATATATAGGAAAAAGATCAAATAGGAACCAAGAGCCTAGTTAGGAACTTAGGAACCAATCTGAGCCATTCATCTTTGATCTTGATCTAGGGGGTAGTTATGTAATTAGACAATTAAATATTATATTTTAATTTAATTAAAAGTTTTATATATGGCAGTTAATTATCTTCCTGCGATTAACATGCAAGTTTTTTTTACTTTCCTTAAATCTCTCAACCTATTATCATCTCTAATCCCAAATCAAAAAAAATCACGTTCGATTGAATTCGATTGAATCGAAATAACTTCCAGTCGAATTCAGAAGATTTAAATTGATTGAATTGAAAAAACTTTCGATTTAAAAGAATCTAAAATCGGCCAACGATTCAGATTTCCAAGTTATGGATAATAATTCTATACATGAAAACATTGAATCATAATCTTATGTGATAGAAGATCATGAAACACAATCACAAGCTTTGTTTCTAAATAGTGTTGAAAATCAAGGTATTTATGTATTGTTTTTAATTGTTTTTCGTGCGAGAATCACGTTTTTTTGTGATTTCTATTTGGATTAGCCTTATAGTGTGGTTTATTATTGATTTGCAAAATAGTTGTTTTGTATTCTATAAGTCATATTTTACGCACAGGATTAGAATGAGTAAAGAGTTATACACTGGTGTATCATATATAGTTATTGGGGTTATACAGATACAATAAGATTTGTTCTTAGTTTCTTAGTTGTTATACACCAGTGTATAACAACAAATCTATTAATTATTATACACAAGTGTAATATAGGTGGTAAAAGACGTTATAATAAACTGATAGTATTTTGTTTGACGTTAAATATACACAGGTGTATATTCATTATAAAAATTGGAATGTGCAGTATGACACAGCCTGTGTGTTACTCAATATACACAGGTGTACCGTATATGAGGTGTAGCATGTCTAACTATATTTTTTAAATATTGTAAAATTCATTTTTAATTTTACATTTTTTTTATTGTAGGTTTCTCGTCGAGCAACGTATATGAGTCTCCCGGTGGGACGAGATATTGGACGCCTGTTGTACAAGACGATGTTAAACCATTTGTAGGTGCCAAGTTTAGAACGTTGGACGAAGCTATCATAATGTATGAAAATTATGAGTTTCTTATCATAATGTATATCTGTGTTGATGATGTTGAATGAAAAGAAAAAAAATGATATACATCAATGTATAACTGATGTACACCGTTGTATATATGTGTTTGATGATGATGAATGAACAAAAAAAAACTGATATACACCAATGTACACTTCAAAAATGAATATACACCAATGTATATCTGTGTTGATGATGATGAATGAAAAAACCAATATACACCAATGTATATCTGTGTTGATGATGTTGAATGATGATGAATGAAAAAACGAATATACACCAATGTATATCTTGTGTTGGTGATGATGATGAATGAAAAAACGTATATACACCAATGTACACTGTTGTATATATACCGAGATATAATTTTAATAGTATATACAATAAATACGTTTGGGTATATCATAAACACTAATTTGTTGTATCCAAATATACAGGAGTTTCTTATTAATTACCTAATAAATGATATTGAACAAAAGACATTAATACCCCTTTATTAAAATAACAATTAATTAAATTTTTACTTATTTACAATCATGCCATTGAAGATGGATGGATCAGATTGGTTCCTATAGTTCCTAATTAAGGGTTGGTTCCTATTTGAACCCTACCCTATATATATATATATATATATATATATATATATATATATATATATATATAGGTAGAAGATCCGATAGGAAAATTGTTTTGTGTAGGAAGTATTTTCAACCATTAGATCAAATCTGATTAAATCTTTAGATGAGGGGCGTTATAGATTTTTTGTCCATTTTTTTTATTTACTACAAACCCACCAAATTAGCAACTAACATCTAGATATTTATGAAGATTAATCATCCTAAATTAACTAATTATTCATTATTTTTCATAAGAATCATAAGATATTCATATCAAATAAGTTGATCAATACCCAAAAACTTGTTCGATTCTTCAAACATATAACCCATCTCTATCACTTTTTCGATTATTCAAGTCATGGCAGAAGGTTAACATCAGGGGTGTTTTATAATAACGTCAGGAGTGTTTTATAGGGAAAGAGAAACTAGTATGCATTAATAAGGAGTGTTTTATAATATCATCGGGGGTGTTTTATAATAACACCAATAGTGTTTTATATTGAAACTAAACACAGTAGAAGTGTTTTAAAATAGTAGGAGTGTTTTAACAGATACGAATCATGTTTAGTAAAAAAAACACTATTATTCGGTTAGATCAGCAAAAGAAAAAAAGAAAAAGAAAAAAAGAAAACACTATTACTTTAAACCCACTATTATAGAAGACGAAGAATAACCGGTGCAAAGAAGGTTTTGTGGTTCTATTTGTTTTTTTTTCTTTTTGGAAGATGAACAAGTTTGAATGTATGAAAGAGATTATAATCACTAATAATATTTAAGATTAAAATTAAGATGAGAGAGAAAGGGGGCATGATTTAAGGGTGAGAGTCAAATGGTTTCTATATCAAAATACAAGAAATGACATTACTACCCTCATTTAAAACACATATTGGACCATCCTACCCTTAATTATTAAAATATAATTAGTAGAATCTTAACAAACTCAAACTTTTAATCTCAACCATCCATTTCTAGATCCAATGGTTGAAAACATTTCCTACACAAATCAATTTTCCTACAGGAACCTTACCTTATAATATATATATATATATATATATATATATATATATATATATACACATGAGAGTTGTGTTTTGTGATATGTGTGTATGAACATGGTGTGTTTTAGGTAGTCACTAGTTATCTATTGCATAGGGATAGGCATTTGAATGTTAACACATGTATATATATGTGTGATCTAATGAGTTAATAACACGTGTTGTGGTGATAATAATATAAACCATGTTATCAATACATATGTTAATAGTTGAACATACATGTGCTATTGGATAATATTAAATCATGTTAACACATGCTCGTTCCTTGGTAGCGTTTAATGACATTGATGTGTGTTAATTGTCACAAACACATTATGAATTGTTCGGATTTGTGTGGGATTGTGTAATCCCCACTTTGGTAATGTCACGTGTATTGTTGTTTGCTCGTACGTAGTAATTGGATGCCCAGTTGCTCTCTGTTGAGCGTGTGATTGGCTTGATTGTTCAACGCCAAATGTCTCGGATATTTCAGGTGGTGTATGCGTAAACGGATTTATGTACTAAATTTCTGCAATAGTTCGGGCTTTACTAAACTAGGGATGGTATAGTAAGTGCTAGAAATGTCTAATATGCACATGAAATGACATAGTTACGTATAGTTTATACGGACCTTGACCTGATTCGTTGACGTACGGGTGTCACATAACCCGTACACAAGATTTAACAAATAATATGCAACGTTTAAACTGTGTAAATAGTCTAGTAGCGTAAGTAATATTTACCTTGTATCCGTTCTTGCTTCCTTACACATTGAGCTTGCATCCATTTGACCCGTTTGCTCCATAGTTCTTGTACCTAACTTAGAGATATGTCAAACCTTGTTTTGTTAGAATACATAATATGGAATTCTTTCACTATCCATGGCATCATGTATTCATTCTTAATCCTAGCTCCTCAAGAGTTATTTTCTTATATAGAACATGTAATTAACTTAGTTTATCATTTAGTTAACATCCCTTAAAAGTGTTAACTTTCACATATTCCTAATCCCTTTAATTTACTAGTTTTCACCAAATTGACATTTCATCAAACACTTGGTGTGCACCCACCAATTTTATTTAGTTTCTAAAAGGGTGGTGATATTAAACCCCCCCCCCCCCCAAAAACGCCTCGCTTTGGCCAAAGCGAGGCGCTTTGGTTACTTTTTTAACTACCACGGTCCGAGGTAAGTTATTCTGATTTGACCCCAGGCGCCTCGCTTAGGCCTAAGCGAGGCGCTTGGAATCCAGATTTTTTTGGAAAATTTTGTGTTTTGGTGGTTTGAATTGGTTTTTTATTTTATTATTTTATTATTTTTTAATATAATTATTGTAAAAAAAATTATAAAAATTAAAAAACAAAATAATAACTTACCTCGACATTTAAGCCGAAGACACTTTCCATCCAACACAGGGTTCACTAACAGTGGTGTGGTCTAACTTTTTGCTTATGATCTAATACCAAATCTCATTATCTGTCAACGATGAAGGCAACCTAAAAACAACCGGATGGTTGGTAGCTATAGGTAAGAACATTATGGATGAGGATTGTTTATCTTCCCATTGATTTCAAGTATGTTGCCTTCATCGTTGACAGATATCTCTCTGACAACAACTGAAGGCAACCTGCAACTAGGTGATGGCCATACCGACGTGAGGGTAGTCCATTGGTATTAATGGCAAAGTGATTTGTAAGGGAAGAAGAAGAGAATGTTATATATGTTTACCTTCCCATAGAAACTCTGAAGACCTTAACGGAGGTTTGCCAGAGGGTCATTGGTCTTCAGAGTTTCCAACCCCTAATACACATTCAACAAAGGATATTCATGTGAGAATGCATAGTACAAATTTTTTTTGACAAACGTCTACCTGATATCCAGCTGCTGGAATTGTTTACCTTCCCATTGATTTCAAGTATGTTTACCTTCCCATGGAAACTCTGAAGACCTTTACGGAGGTTTGCTAGAGGTTCATTGGTCTTCAGAGTTTCCAACCCCTAATACATTCATCAAAGGATATTCATGTGAGAATGATTTCGTACAAGATTCCTATGCAAGCAAGTCAAATTCAGTTGTTGGACCAACTTGAGATATGAGTTTCATTAGCTTGAATCTCTCTGATCCATGGTATCCACTAACTGTAGCGATTATCACGTGTCATGGATCCTTTGAAAGTGGATACCATGGATCAGAGAGATTTAAGCTAATCAAACTCATATCTCAAGCCGGTGCAAGTTATGAAATGACACATGCAAAAATGTAATGTCATGCACAATGTGTACTCACAGTGACATCGAACACTTTATATGAGTAAAACGATCGCTTTACAATGCCAAAAACGACTATCGTCACTCTGTATGGGTGGCTTCTTAGCGCCGATCCTACTGTCGATTTCTTTCTATAACCATTGCTCCAACATAACTTATTAGTTTCAGGTTTATAACAATCTCACTCTCTCTCCCTTCGTCCTTCTCTAACCTAGTATCTTCTTCCCGAACTTCAACACCATGAACCCTAATCTTCTAACCTTCATAACTTACTCAAATATTAACTATGGTGATTCATAAGCTGGGATTATGAGAAACAAGTGGACTTACCTAATGATTATGATACTGCAGGAAAATGGTACAATCTGATGATTAACCATGTGGACTTACCTGAAGAAGGACTTGTGCTATTTCTTTTCAAACCCTTCCATCTTATGGAAGTTGCTAAAATAGTTAAAAAAATGTATTTGTGAATAATACATTCATCAAAAAGACCATCTCTTTGTCAGAGGGTCACTATTCATATACCATTGTTGTTGGATGTTCATGTGAGAATGCATAGTACAACATTAAAGAAAGACTTGTGCTATTTCTTTTCAAACCCATCCATCGTATACCTAACACACTACAATTATTCACTATTTTATACATACAACACACCTTCATCGTTGACCGTACTGTTCTTCTTGATCTTGATCTTCACACTTGCTTTTGACAAACGTCTGGCTGACCTGAAGTTCATTTGCAACCAGGTAGAAAGGAACTAGGTTGCAAATATAAAAATCCATCACATCATGATTTTCGGCGTCGTAAAGCGATCGTTACTGTAATGATCAGAAACATTCCAAATAACTGTAATGATCGCTACGGTTGCCTTCATCATTGACCGATATCTCTCCAATAACAACCCTTGTTTGATTATACTCTTTATGTATGAATAGTGACCCTCTGGCAAACCTACCTCTGTTTTGAGTTTGTTGCTTCCATAGAGAAGTTATCAATCTCACTGTAATGATCAGGAACATTCTAAATAACTGTATAATTTCAGCTTTTGTTTAACTATTTTAGCAACTTCCATAGAGAAGTTATCAATCTCACTGTCCAACTGAATTCATCTTCCTTGTCTTAAAACTCTTGACATCGCTGTTTGATTATACTCGTGTTCAGCCTTTATCAGGTTGCCTTCATCGTTGACCGATATCTCTCCGATAACAACTGAATTCATCTTCCTTGTCTTAAAACCCTTGACATCGCTGTTTGATTATACTCGTGTTCAGCCTTTATCAGGTTGCCTTCATCGTTGGCCGATATCTCTCCGATAACAACTGAATTCATCTTCCTTGTCTTAAAACCCTTGACATCGCTGTTTGATTATACTCGTGTTCAGCCTTTATCAGGTTGCCTTCATCGTTGACCGATATCTCTCCGATAACAACCCTTGTTTGATTATACTCTTTATGTATGAATAGTGACCCTCTGACAAATCGCGTAATGATAGTCGTTTTCGGCGTAGTAAAGCGATCGTTACTGTAATGATCAGAAAAATTCCAAATAACTGTAATGATCGCTACGGTTAGTGGATACCATGGATCAGAGAGATTCAAGCTAATCAAACTCAGGGCAACCCTTGTTTGATTATACTCGTGTACAGCCTTTATCAGTTTCTTTTGGCCACAGGTACAGAAAGGTTATAAATGTTCATGTCGTTTCAGGTTGCCTTCATCGTTGACCGATATCTCTCCGATAACAACTGAATTTTACTTGCTTGCCTGAAAAGTTGTACCGGTTATAGAGAGAAATCAACAGTCGGATCGACTGTTGATTGGAATATAGAGAGCAAACCGACGATCATTCAAAATTTAAAGTTACCGCTAACCTCTGCGCCATCATCGACTACAGCAAACCGACGATCTTCCTCCACGGCACTCCTAATGGGCCTCTCTTTATTTCACGGTACGATTTGTGTTTTTGTTGCTTTTTTAAATAATAAGTTTTGTGTTTATCAAACCTAACGTCTGAGCAATGATTTATTATTATTAATTTATTTATTGTTATTTTATTTCTGTTTTGAGGGTGTAATGATGATGATGGTTATGATTTGACAAACGAGGGTGTAAAATTCATTTCGTCTTCAAGACTCCTATGAGTCAACAGAGGTTGACTTTTTTTAGCATTAACCATGACTATATTACATTATTATTATTATAATTTTTTATTATATTTGTAACTTAGTTCCTTTGTTTTATTATTATAATAATTTATTATTATTATCAAGAATCGGAAATTAGTAAAACGATTTATGAAAGTATCAAGAATCGGGAATTAGTAAAATGATCGGATGTGACTTTTGAAAACCACAAACGATCAATTAACCAATTACGAAACGCGTCAAACAGAGACCGGAAGTCCAACATGTCGATTAGACATGCAAAAATCGTGTTTCGAAAAAATATGGGTATCGAATGTATAGTCGGAGCACCAAGTAGAATGATTCACGAAAGTTGAACAAACTTGGATGTTTCAACCAAAACATACAAACGAGCAATAAACGACCCGTAACGCCTCAAACGAATTTTGTTGTATTGGGAACAACTAAAAACAATTTAAAATGAATTAAAATTAATTTTTAATCAATAACAACTATTTAAAATGAATTGAAACAAGTTAATTTTTTTTTTTAAAAAAAAAGGCCAAAGCGCCTAGCTTTGGCCAAAGCTAGGCGCCTGCTGGTCTTGATTAAACCACAGGCGCCTAGCTTTGGCCAAAGCTAGGCGCTTTGGCCGTTTTTTAAAAAAAAATTAACTTGTTTTAATTCATTTTAAATAGTTGTTATTGATTAAAAATTAATTTTAATTCATTTCAAATTGTTTTTAGTTGTTCCCAATACAACAAAATTCGTTTGAGGCGTTACGGGTCATTTATTGCTCGTTTGTATGTTTTGGTTGAAACATCCAAGTTTGTTCAACTTTCATGAATCATTCTACTTGGTGCTCCGACTATACAGTCGATACCCATATTTTTTCAAAACACGATTTTTGCATGTCTAATCGACATGCTGGACTTCCGGTCTCTGTTTGACGCGTTTCGTAATGTTTAATTGATCGTTTGTGGTTTTCAGAAGTCACATCCGATCATTTTACTAATTCCCGATTCTTGATACTTTCATAAATTGTTTTACTAATTTCCGATTCTTGATAATAATAAATTATTATAATAATAAAACAAAGGAACTAAGTTACAAATATAATAAAAAAATATAATAATAATAATAATAATGTAATATAGTCATGGTTATTGCTCAAAAAAGTCAACCTTTGTTGACTCATACGAGTCTTGAAGACGAAATGAATTTTACAAGATACTTGAAACAAGGTATGGATATGGAGAATATGCAATGAGATGATTTCGTACAAGTTTCCAATGCAAGCAAGTCAAATTCAATTGTTGGACCAACTTGAGATATGAGTTTGATTAGCTTGAATCTCTATGATCCATGGTATCCACTAACCGTAGCGATTATCGCGTGTCATGGATCCTTTGAAAGTGGATACCATGGATCAGAGAGATTTAAGCTAATCAAACTCATATCTCAAGCCGGTGCAAGTTATGTTAGTGATATCTGTCATCTTCTTCTTTTTCAACCGGATGGTTGGCAGCTCTAGGCAAGAACATTGTGGATGATGATGATGATGATAATAACTTCTCTTCAGCTGTTAGCTCACTTAAATCAGGAGTTATGGCTCAGTTTAAAAGCAGCTTTGTTGTTGCCTCATCAAAATCTCAAAACCAGGCTTTAATCAATAGTAACAAGAAAATGGTTTTGCCTGGTTTTGTTTCTGGCGGTTCCATAGGTGGAGATGTACGAACTCCCTCTGCCACCTATTCTCAAATCTTGGCTCCCATGCCAGCTGGTTGGTAGCTCTAGGTAAGAACATTGTAGATGGTGATGATAATAACTTCTCTTCAGATTCTAATTGCACCGGTGGAATTGGAATTGGAATTGGAATTGGAATTAATGTTAGGAATTGGAGTGGACAAACCGAGGCCTAAGGTGAATCCGTTTGGTGATGGTAAACCTAGAGAGGTTTTGCTTTAGGAGAAAGGTGTGGATTATCGGAATTGAATCCTTTGAGATGACACACGAAGCTTTAGACTTCAAGCGGATCCCTTGATCATTCACTTATTTAATTAAATTTAACGCGCATACCGCATTCGACTATACGGGGTTTTTTATTTTTTCTAAAAGTAGAAAATACTATAAAAACATTTAACAACTAACAAAAAATATTGTACAACAAAAGAAGAAAGTGTTCCTCTCTGTTACCAAGCATGTCAAGAAATGATAATTTTCAAATATTGCAGATCAAGGTCTGCGTTAGTACTTAACTAAATATATTTGTTAAAATCTTTGACTATACGTGGTTGATGATGTCAAGTTTAAGTCGTTGATTCATTTGGAAATTGAAAACGCCTATATAGACGTTTGATTAGAGTTAAGACCTTTGTTTGTGGTTGATAATGTAAAGTTTAAGTCGTTGACACATTTGGAAATCGAAAACGCCTATATAGACGTTTGATTAGAGTTAAGACCTTTGTTTGTGGTTGATAATGTAAAGTTTAAGTCGTTGATTCATTTGGAAATCGAAAACGCCTATATAGACGTTTGATTAGAGTTAAGACATTTGTTTTTTATTTTATTTAACTTTTTAAAATAATTATATTAAAAATAATAAAAAAATAAAAAACCAATTCAAAACACAAAAAAATACCCAAAATTAAAACTCTGATCCAAAGCGCCTCGCTTTGGCCTAAGCGAGGCGCTTTGGGGGGGGGGGGGTTTAAATAGAAGTGGGGGGGGTGTGGATAGCCGGGGCCTTCTAAAATTCAAGAATAGCCCAAGAATAGCCATTTGTCTAGTTGACTTCATAACATGTTATTTAGACCTTTTGCCCCCATTTTCCCTTTATAATCACTTCTAAAAGTTATCAAGATTTCTATTTATATGTGGTTTCCACCTAGAGGTAGAAACCCATTTTTCATATATCATAAAATCACATGAAACATAACCATCACACATGTGAAAAGCTATCCTTAACCAAATTAGATATGTTTGAGATTCCCTAACGCTAGAGCAACCTCTATTAACAAACAATTTCACGTTTTTATCAAAACCCTTGATTTTCACCATGATCAATCATAAACATAACATCAAATTCAGTCAAATAAAAGGTACCTTGGTATGTATTAGACCTTAGATGACCCATTTCTGGCTAATGCATAGGTTTCCCCTTTGGTTTGGCTTGGATTTGAGTAAGAATTGAGTGTTTAGGGTTTGCGGGTGATGGGAGCTTGAAGCTCCTGATAAATCTCGACACACACACACTTTTGTGTGTGCTTTCCCTTTTTAATTTTGTTAATAAAAACCCAAGTTTACCCCTTTGACACCTTTAACCAATCCATGATCTTTCAACACCAAACTAAGTTAACTTAGTGAAGTGGTAAAGGTTATTTGTTCCCTTTTTAACGAACAATACCAAGGAGGTTGTATTCCTATTAAAACATAATCCCCGCATTTATTTATTGGAAAGACACTCGTTTTGGTTTTTGATTCGTCTCTTTACACATAAATCACCCTTAAAATGTAACTTGCACAAAAGAGGTTTTCAGGGTGTTACATATTAGTGTATTATGTACATAATAATATTACTTCAGTTATCTTGATTAACTATTATTTTGGTGAATTAAATGAAGACTACGAGTTTATTTTGGGTGGATTAAATGAGAATTTCATGTTTAATATGATAATTTGTGTTTTTTTTGGGACATCGTTTTTTTGATAATTATTTGATCAATGTTATGTCAAGTATATTTGGATAATTGGGTTTATATATTTTGGGTAGATTTACGTAATGTTTTGGATGAACAATGTCTATTATATTCGAAATTTAAAATATGTTCGTTTGTGTTCATCTTTGTTCATCAACACTTGTTTTTGTTCGTTTGCGTTCATTTATGTTCATGAACATTCATTTGCATTACTTTTCTCTGATACCTAACATTAATAAACACAAACACAAACACAAACACAAACATATTCATTTCCTTAATGAATAAACATAAGGTAAAAAAATCTTGTGTACAATCACATAAAGACATCTAATTACAACCACATAAGCAAATTTAATTTCAATTTCAAGATTCAAGAATAATAAAAAAATAAAGAAAGTAAGAAACCGACTTCTACTCTGTTGATCAGTTTTGACTGTATGTAATGGAAAACATAATAATAATAATAATACCTGACAGATTGGTGAGACCTGAGACTAATGCTATAAGGGTATTGGAAGACGACATCCTTGTCAGTATGATTGGGTTCCCTTTAGTGTGTACAGTAATGATGGCTAATGATCACTAGGTGATCGTTAGAGAGGGAGAGGTAGGTGACGACACTTTAGGGTTTATGGTGTTATGTTATTTTGTCTAACCATGAACCTCTAATCATCCCCCTATTTATACACACAGGGGACAAACTAAAAAGGCCCATCTAATGATAAGTCCGTCCATCATAGACATATCTGTTATTGGGCTTAGGATAATATTAATAATTGATCATATCATTATATAAATGATTATAATGGCTATCGATAAATATACAAACTGTCACACCCTCATATTTCCACATGTGGGGTTTTACCGCGAGGCGCGTGACACACCAGGATCCAAGTCAACGGTCACAATAAACGACATCTATATGATAAGAAAACAACGTAAACTACCATTGAGTTTCAAAACCGTTCTAACACAGCGAAAGCAAAATGTATTATTACAACTTAAAAGTAAAACTCAAAGTCTGAAATGTTTAACAAAATATGCATATGATCCCTAGACGTCGTGAGACTCCGTGCGCCTATACTCAATGCTGCTACCTTAGCGACCTGAGAAAACATGCCAAAAGGACGTCAACATATAATGCTGGTGAGTTCACAGGTTTTAAGTTCGTAAACGTTTTCATGTGTAAAGCAATTCCTCATAAAGTGCTAAGTGTGCAAAAGTTCCAAGTAAATAACAAACGTTCCCTTACTACTACGACTGTGTTGCTAAAACCATTACTGACAAACGTTGCTCGAGTTGCTGCCCATGTGCTAAGTGTTAAGTAGAGACAATATGCACCCGCCCGGCTCCCAGCCGTCAGGTGGGGTTCGTCACGCCCGATAGATCTATCCACATTTCCCCCGTTGTGCCCCGCACATTCATGGTTTCAATAGGGACTTAGGTTTTGTCGTATAGTAAATAAGTGCCAAGCGCCAAGTGCCAAATGCCAAGTGTCAATGTTTAAAAGTGTCAAGTGCCAATGTTAAATATGCCAAGTGCCAAACGTGTCACGTTTCTTAAAAGGGTTACATTCCCAAAATGCGTCATGTTTCTAAAAGTGTTATGTTTTCAAAAGTGGTAAGTTTCATAAGAGTTGCGTTTTCAAATCATAAACGTTGCATTGTTAAAACGTGTGGCATGCTTCTCCCCGGAGAGAAAAGAGTATAAAAGAGGGGCCGTGAAACTCACCTTAGAGTGCGTCTTCCGATAACTAGAATTCCAACACGTGTATGATAATCCCAACTAATGACAACCTATCAATGAGTTTACATAAGTGTGATGACTATTAACCCGAAGGCTAACTAGTCCCCGATTGTCCAGATCTTGACTACGTGTGTTAAAAAGTGTGTTTAAACGTTAACCGGACATCCCAGACCGACCCGACATCCCGTTGGTGACCCATTACATCAATTAGTCATGCACATAAGTTTAACACATAAGTTTCAAGCATAAAACACTTAGTTTGCATCAAAAATCTCATTCCAGACATCAGATGGTCGAATGTGGTTTTCCCATTTCCACGTTCGCCCGTTTGAGCCACGTTCGCCCGTTTTTCCCACATTTTGTTCCACGTTCGCCCGTTTGAGCCACGTTCGCCTGTTTTTCCCATGTTTTATTCCACGTTCGCCCATTCGAACCAATTTTATTCCACGTTCGCCCGTTTTCATCAGCATTTTATAAAACGCACCAAAACGCATCTAAACGGTCCGAAAACATCACGAAACATTACCAATCACAGCAGTCAACTATCATTAACATATTCCTACATAATCCTACCAATTTTATCCCGAAATCCGTCCGTTTTACAAGTTACCCGAAATAGCAAATTATGGAGATGTCACATCAAACGCATGCAATCTTTACCCAATTAGGAAACTTTATGAAATCAATCAATAATCAACTTAATATACTCAGATTATCATGAACAATAAACCCCCCAATCATATCCTTATCACTATCATCATGAACAAGCCCTAGATCTAACCCAAAATCCCCAAAATGAACAAAACATCATCAATAATCAATTGTAACCTATCTCAATCATAAATCATCATCAATAACAGTCCTAGATCATTGTCATAACATCTATACAGCAATCAATCATCAAACAATGCATAACATCACATAAAACACCATTAACACATGTTATTTTGTATGAAAACTCATTGTTTATGAATAGGTTTTGTTTAGAAAGATATTAGGAAGGTTTTTATCCATGAAAACATGTTTGTATCAGATCTGGACTCTTGGGGTTTAATAAAAACGAATTGAAATGCTTTAAAAATGATTTAGAATGAAGAACACACCTTAGATCTTTGTGTAGAAGATGTTTGTAGGTTAGATTATAGAAAACAAGGGCAAAAACTCCTTCCCCAATGTTTAAAGTTGCTAGAGAGTGTTTTGAGACGGTTAGGGTTTGTGAAATAGTGAAAAATGACAAAGTGTGGTATTTATACTATGTCCACATTCGCCCCTTTTACCTGGGCGAATGTGCTCTCCTTCGACCCTTTCACAGGGTCGAACGTACCCTGACTTGGTCGAATGAAATTCTTTCAGTTCCATATCCCAGGTTCGCCCCTTTTACAAGGGTCGAACCAGGAGTATTGTCCAGGTTCGCCCATTCGATTGGTCGAACCAGGACTCACGTTTTTCTAGTTTTCCAATTTGTCGTGTTTAACGCATTTTAACGCACCCTACCATACGAGTATGCAACCTTAGTCTTTGTTTAACATATTTATGCACGGATGATTATCTACACATCATTTAAACACATCTAAGCATGTAATCCACCATACGACAATTAGTCTACACATACACTTAATTAGTTTATGTAATTCACCAACAACGGGACTCGTATCGTGTGTGTGTGTGACTAACACAATGATCTCCCGAATCATTGAACCCTGGATAATACGGACTGTGTTCCGACTCTACTGACCCCGTCAAGTATGTTTAATAAACGTTTTTCGCTAAGGTAGACTTATGTGTTTATAAAATGTTGACCCAAACATGCCGGGTGTCACATCATCCCCCTATTGAAAGAATTTTCGTCCCGAAAATTTTCCGAAGTCAAAGAGAACGAAGCGATAAAAAGAAAAATTTTCCCGGTCGTCACATCATCCCCCTGTTGAAAGGAATCTCGCCCTGAGATTCACTCTTCGACAGTAATGAGTGTCGACCCAACCCAAGTAACGTTTTCCCAGAACACAAACGAAATGATAACCACGAACGAGAGATGATATCAACATATACTCTATGCCGGGGAACCGCCCTCCCCAAAGTGATTACAAAACAATGAATCCTCCTGATCGAAGGCCTACTAGAGACTACTGTGATCGGTATAAATGACACACCGGTACCGTCCAAGTAGCATCTCCAGAGGACCCACATCAGACCCATGAATGCAAAACGATGACCAAATACCAAACTGAATGCACACAATGAATATGAATCGCCAAACAATGTGAACGAGAATGAATACGAGCATAACGAGAATCAAGAAAAGAACACTCACCAGTAACAGTGTCAGGATCCTCCTGGTTCTCCCTAGCGCCAATGACGTAGACATGACCACGAGTAGTTCGACCGCCACCTTCGTTCCCAGCACCACCTGCACTCCCTTGGTTCAGCTTAGGACAATCCCGCTTGAAGTGCCCAGTCTCCCCACAGTTAAAACACCCCTGGTTTCACCGAGGAGCAGGAGCGGGGACAACCGCTTGAGTCTGTTTCGGCTGCAGATTGACCCTACAATCCTTAGCCAAGTGACCGACTCGCTGACAACGATTACAGCGAAACGCATCGCAACCCCCAACATGGTGATACCCACACGTGTTACACTTCGGACTCTTACCAACATAACCCCCAGTCTTCTGCTCAGATGACGCTCCCACAACGTCCTGCCTCTTAACGTGCTGTTGAGACGACCCAACGTTCTTCCCAACACTCTCCCACTTCCTCTTGTTGTCCGAAGGAGCTTTCACAGCAGCACCCCTCGAAGGTAGAACGCCCTCAGCAACCTTCATGTTGGTCAGCTTGTGAGCTGCCCGAACAGTGGCCAACATAGTAGTGTGATCAGCAGCGGCAACAAGTCCAGCAATCTCCAGCACTAACCCAGCAACGTAGTGCTCAGTCCTCCGGTACTCCGGTGTAGCCAAACCGGGGAACATCACAGCCAACTCGTTGTGCCTAGCAGTAAACTCCTCGATCTCCGACCCAACCATCTTCAGATTCCAGAACTCATGCTCCAACTTCATAATCTCGTCCCTCGGGCAATACTCCGCTCGCAACATCTGAACGAACTCGGACCACGGCATAGCATTGGCCTCACCCAGGCCAAGATTCGCAGTGGTGGAGTTCCACCAGGTCAAAGCGTGTCCCTCTAGAGTAGCAGAAGCATACTTGACGCGATCAGCGTCAGGACAATTACACATAGCAAACACCGACTCGATCTTCTCTAACCATCGGAGCAGACCCACTGCCCCTTCAGTCCCATTGAAGAAATGGGGCTTACAGTCATGAACTTCTTGTAGGTGCACCCAGACTACACCTGATTAGTATTTCCCAGGGCCTGCTGAGCAGCCTGGAAAGCAGCCAACGCAACGTTCAACTGCTGCTGCAACATGTTCTCCAACTCCGCCTGAGTCATGGTGATGTTCCCACCACCTCGTCCACTGCCATTGCGACCCCCGCCGCCACCACGACGTCCACCAGCACATCCACCAGCGCGACCAGACATGTTCTGCCAAACATGAGACAAGACACTCAAAACCACCAACAGATCGAGTTACAAGTGACTAAACGAATTCAGAACGTGGTTCCAGCATGACCATTAGTCCGAACACGAAGTCATGCATTTCGATTTATGATTTCGTCTGCACCCAAAATAACAAATCGCTCTACATGGTCCTCTAGGCGTGCTCCTAGCTAGAACTTCAAATCACCCGATACACACATTCCTAAAAGAAACTGTTATCGCACGAAGATCCCAAAGTGAACAGTCACTCAGGAGTGTACTATGACAAGTACTAATGCATGATAGTGTGCGTGTAGGCAAGTATGTACATTAGAGCATAGAGGGGAGATATCCAAATCCCGGAAAAATCTCAAAAGTGTGCCGAAGCCACCCCAATGTACACTACCGCCAAGTATAAGCGATAAGCCCCTTCATCTTCAAACCCGAAGAAGAAGATAGAACCAAGGTAGGAATAACAAAAGATAGATAATGTGGTACTGTGTGATGAGGACACTGACACCCCGACAAGATTTGTATGTTTACCAAATGACACGACTCGTAACTATGTGTGACCGTCTAACGTGTGTGATACTCGGCTATAGACTAGACTCTACATGCAGTCCTAGTTTGTCACACCCTCAAAATCCACTTGCGGAGTTTTACCGCGAGGCGCATGACAAACCAGGATCCAAACCAACGATCACAATAAACAAGTCTAAAATGAACATAATGCAATTTCAAAACAATGTTTAAAATCCCCGTTTACAGCGGAAGCTTATTCAAAACAATATTCAATAGTAAACCAATTGTTCAACGTTTATAAGACCATGCAACCCTAGCTAGACGCCGTGCAGACGCGTGCGCCCTAGTCCAGTCGTGCTACCTTAGCGACCTGAGAATACATGTAAAAGTTTACGTCAGCACAAAAATGCTGGTGGGTTTACAGGTTTTGTAATCCAAGTACCAAGTCAACCTGTCCATACTATAACAAATCGAAAACCAGTGTACGCTAGCTATGCGTATGTTTTGTTACTACCACGATTGGAAAACCATTACTAACTCGCAAACCAAATGTGTGCCCGATGTAGTAACCCTATTGTTCCTGTTGTTCCTGTTTGAGACAATATGCACCCACCGACCCTCCAAGTCGACGAGCGGGGTTGGTCACTCCCAATAGCGCTATTCACATTTCCCCGTTGTGCAAACCCGCACATTCATGGTTCCCCCCGGGACTTCCAAAGATCGTGTAGTACATAATAGAAACCCATAGTATGACAGTAGTTACCAAATAATCGTTTTAACACATGTTTTCTCCCCCGAAAATGTGAAACCAGTTTAAAAGAGGGGCCGTAAACTCACCTTAAGTTGCGTTGCTTCGTAATACGAATAACTCAGCAGCTATGCTAGTCCCGTAAAGCGGCGACCTAACATATGACAGTTACAAGCACTTAGACTAATAACCCGCAGGTTAATTAGTCCCTAGATGTCCAGACCATAACCAAGTTCGTTTGAAAACACCGTGACTGTTTAACTGACCCAAAGTACAAGACTCGACATCCCATTGGTGACCCGAGACTTCCCGTGTTATGTTTACGCTCTCAAACATGCAATCATGCAATCACACTTAACATACGTTAACGCACAACAAGTTATAGCACATAGCTCACGTATCACCGAATTACATCCAAACATATGTTACCAAGTTATTAGATATGTTACGGGGTTCCTAGCATGTTCCTACATGTCAATTCGGGTCTCGGAATGCTAATTTACACTTACAGCAGCAGTACACACGATTATGAAAAGTCAACTAGCATTTAGGTTGGTCAACTAGCATTTAGGAAAGCTAATCGCCTATAATATAGGCGATTAGGGCTATACCACATATAATTACTAGCATTTAGGGCTATACCACATGTAACTACTAGCATTTAGGTTATACCACATGTAACTACTAGCATTTAGGGCTATACCACATGTAACTACTAGCATTTAGCCCTACTCGCATGAAACATAGGCATTTAGCCTCCTAATCGCCCCTAACATAGGCGATTAGGATTGCTAATCGCCTGTAACCTTGCTGTTCCGGTTTTTCGCGCGTTTAACGCTCCAAATCAGATCCAGAACGTGTGTAACCATCCAATATCATCCCAACAACTATCCTAAACATGTTTCAACTAAAACCCTTCGTTTTGCCTCGTATTATCAGCCCTGCATGCAATCACGTATTCCAAACACCATTCACATAGCATGCAACATCACACTAACATGCGTAACTATCACCCTAATAATCAGTTACTCAGATTTTATCATCATAATATCATTAGTATTCTGAATTAACCTAATAACGTGTTGATCATTCATCTTTAATCATAAAAACCCTAGATATTAATCATAAACACACATAACACATGTATAATTGTTAGAATCCGATTAACAACACTTATTAACGATTTTCAGAAACCTTTTTCGTTTTAGAACAGGTCTGGACCATTAGGGATTGAATGAAAATGTTTATAAAGATTCATGGATGGAAACCAAACCTTAGATTTGTGAAAGAATGATGGATTAAGCTTGAAACCTTGTGTTTGGATCAAAAATCGCGTTCCAGAGGTTGTGTGTGTGTTGGGGCGGGTTATGGGACGACTAGGGTTTGTATTATGAAGTTTATGAGGTCAAGTATGGTATTTATAGTCGTTTTTAGTCGTCCAGCCCGTAACACGCGATTGTGCAGCTTTACACGCGATTAGGGGTCCTAATCGCATGAACAGTCATGCATTTGGCCCCCTACTCGCCCCTAAAGTGCCTACTCGCCTCCCTTATAGGCGATTAGGCTTCCCTAATCGCCTATAGGGGATGGTTTCGTGTGTTTTGCGCGTTAAACCCCGTTTTAACATATGTTAACACATATTCACATACCGACAAGTCACATAATGATTGTAAACACATAACACTTGTAAATACACCTATTCACACTCGTTCACCAATTCCCGGGACTCGAGACTTGTATGTTCCGTATGCCCTGACGATCCTACAAATCGTCACCGTTTGTACACTTGGTTAAGGACTGACATCTAATGAACCTCTAAACCAACATCCAATGATCTTCTAGACTAAACTGATAGTTCCCGAACCATAACCCGACTTAACTAACCCAGTTAAGTGCAATATACGCGTGACTCGCTAAGGTAGACTTTCATCTAGACAACGTTGTTAACCAGAATTTGCCGGGTGTCACATAGTTCACTATAACCATTGGCTCTGATACCAATATGTCACACCCTCATATTTCCACATGCGGGGTTTTACCGCGAGGCATGTGACACACCAGGATCCAAGTCAACGGTCACAATAAACGACATCAATATGATAAGAAAACAACGTAAACTACCATTGAGTTTCAAAACCGTTCTAACACAGTGAAAGCAAAATGTATTATTACAACTTAAAAGTAAAACTCAAAGTCTGAAATGTTTAACAAAATATGCATATGATCCCTAGACGCCGTGAGACTCCGTGCGCCTATACTCAATGCTGCTAACTTAGCGACCTGAGAAAACATGCCAAAAAGACGTCAACATATAATGCTGGTGAGTTCACAGGTTTTAAGTTCGTAAACGTTTTCATGTGTAAAGCAATTCCTCATAAAGTGCCAAGTGTGCAAAAGTTCCAAGTAAATAACAAACGTTCCCTTACTACTACGACTGTGTTGCTAAAACCATTACTGACAAACGTTGCTCGAGTTGCTGCCCATGTGCCAAGTGTCAAGTAGAGACAATATGCACCCGCCCGGCTCCCAGCCGTCAGGTGGGGTTCGTCACGCCCGATATCCCATACCTACCCAACATCCCGTTGGTGACCCATTACATCAATTAGTCATGCACATAAGTTTAACACATAGGTTTCAAGCATAAAACACTTAGTTTGCATCAAAAATCTCATTCCGGACATCAGATGGTCGAATGTGGTTTTCCCATTTCCACGTTCGCCCGTTTTTCCCACATTTTGTTCCACGTTCGCCCGTTTGAGCCACGTTCGCCCGTTTTTCCCATGTTTTATTCCACGTTCGCCCATTCGAACCAATTTTATTCCACGTTCGCCCGTTTTCATCAGCATTTTATAAAACGCACCAAAACGCATCTAAACGGTCCGAAAAATCACGAAACATTACCAATCACAGCAGTCAACTATCATTAACATATTCCTACATAATCCTACCAATTTTATCCCGAAATCCGTCCGTTTTACAAGTTACCCGAAATAGCAAATTATGGAGATGTCACATCAAACGCATGCAATCTTTACCCAATTAGGAAACTTTATGAAATCAATCAATAATCAACTTAATATACTCAGATTATCATGAACAATAAACCCCCCAATCATATCCTTATCACTATCATCATGAACAAGCCCTAGATCTAACCCAAAATCCCCAAAATGAACAAAACATCATCAATAATCAATTGTAACCTATCTCAATCATAAATCATCATCAATAACAGTCCTAGATCATTGTCATAACATCTATACAGCAATCAATCATCAAACAATGCATAACATCACATAAAACACCATTAACACATGTTATTTTGTATGAAAACTCATTGTTTATGAATAGGTTTTGTTTAGAAAGATATTAGGAAGGTTTTTATCCATGAAAACATGTTTGTATCAGATCTGGACTCTTGGGGTTTAATAAAAACGAATTGAAATGCTTTAAAAATGATTTAGAATGAAGAACACACCTTAGATCTTTGTGTAGAAGATGTTTGTAGGTTAGATTATAGAAAACAAGGGCAAAAACTCCTTCCCCAATGTTTAAAGTTGCTAGAGAGTGTTTTGAGACGGTTAGGGTTTGTGAAATGGTGAAAAATGACAAAGTGTGGTATTTATACTATGTCCACATTCGCCCCTTTTACCTGGGCGAATGTGCTCTCCTTCGACCCTTTCACAGGGTCGAACGTACCCTGACTTGGTCGAATGAAATTCTTTCAATTCCATATCCCAGGTTCGCCCCTTTTACAAGGGTCGAACCAGGAGTATTGTCCAGGTTCGCCCATTCGATTGGTCGAACCAGGACTCACGTTTTTTCTAGTTTTCCAATTTGTCGTGTTTAACGCATTTTAACGCACCCTACCATACGAGCATGCAACCTTAGTCTTTGTTTAACATATTTATGCACGGATGATTATCTACACATCATTTAAACACATCTAAGCATGTAATCCACCATACGACAATTAGTCTACACATACACTTAATTAGTTTATGTAATTCACCAACAACGGGACTCGTATCGTGTGTGTGTGTGACTAACACAATGATCTCCCGAATCATTGAACCTTGGACAATACGGACTGTGTTCCGACTCTACTGACCCCGTCAAGTATGTTTAATAAACGTTTTTCGCTAAGGTAGACTTATGTGTTTATAAAATGTTGACCCAAACATGCCGGGTGTCACATCATCCCCCTGTTGAAAGAATTTTCGTCCCGAAAATTTCCCGAAGTCAAAGAGAACGAAGCGATAAAAAGAAAAATTTTCCCGGTCGTCACATCATCCCCCTGTTGAAAGGAATCTCGCCCTGAGATTCACTCTTCGACAGTAATGAGTGTCGACCCAACCTAAGTAACGTTTTCCCAGAACACAAACGAAATGATAACCACGAACGAGAGATGATATCAACATATACTCTATGCCGGGGAACCGCCCTCCCCAAAGTGATTACAAAACAATGAATCCTCCTGATCGAAGGCCTACTAGAGACTACTGTGATCGGTATAAATGACACACCGGTACCGTCCAAGTAGCATCTCCAGAGGACCCACATCAGACCCATGAATGCAAAACGATGACCAAATACCAAACTGAATGCACACAATGAATATGAATCGCCAAACAATGTGAACGAGAATGAATACGAGCATAACGAGAATCAAGAAAAGAACACTCACCAGTAACAGTGTCAGGATCCTCCTGGTTCTCCCTAGCGCCAATGACGTAGACATGACCACGAGTAGTTCGACCGCCACCTTCGTTCCCAGCACCACCTGCACTCCCTTGGTTCAGCTTAGGACAATCCCGCTTGAAGTGCCCAGTCTCCCCACAGTTAAAACACCCATGGTTTCCCCGAGGAGCAGGAGCGGGGACAACCGCTTGAGTCTGTTTCGGCTGCAGATTGACCCTACAATCCTTAGCCAAGTGACCGACTCGCTGACAACGATTACAGCGAAATGCATCGCAACCCCCAACATGGTGATACCCACACGTGTTACACTTCGGACTCTTACCAACATAACACGCGATTAGGGGTCCTAATCGCATGTAAGTTCATGCATTTAGGGCCTAATCGCATGAACAGTCATGCATTTGGCCCCCTACTCGCCCCTAAAGTGCCTACTCGCCTCCCTTATAGGCGATTAGGCTTCCCTAATCGCCTATAGGGGATGGTTTCGTGTGTTTTGCGCGTTAAACCCCGTTTTAACATATGTTAACACATATTCACATACCGACAAGTCACATAATGATTGTAAACACATAACACTTGTAAATACACCTATTCACACTCGTTCACCAATTCCCGGGACTCGAGACTTATATGTTCCGTATGCCCTGACGATCCTACAAATCGTCACCGTTTGTACACTTGGTTAAGGACTGACATCTAATGAACCTCTAGACCAACATCCAATGATCTTCTAGACTAAACTGATAGTTCCCGAACCATAACCCGACTTAACTAACCCAGTTAAGTGCAATATACGCGTGACTCGCTAAGGTAGACTTTCATCTAGACAACGTTGTTAACCAGAATTTGCCGGGTGTCACATCATCCCCACGTTAAAAGAATTTTCGTCCCGAAAATTGCACAAGTACCAAAAGAACAAAAGAAATAACGAAGGGAACAAACAACAGATAGAAACCAAAAGAGAGATTTACCCGAGTTGTCACATCATCCCCACGTTAAAAGGAATCTCGCCCCGAGATTCATTCAACTGCAGAAGAGACATATCTCACTCGAACGCTTCCTTAGGAAAGAGATGAGGATACTTAGACTTCATCTGATCCTCCCGTTCCCAAGTGTACTCTGGTCCCCTGTTCGAGTTCCACCGAACCTTAACGATGTGAATCTTGCTGTGACGTAGGCTACGAATCTTGTAATCAAGGATCTCCACAGGTTCTTCCACAATCCGAAGACGATCATCAACCTTGATCTCTTCCAGTGGAACAATGAGAGACTCGTCAGCCAGACACTTCTTCAAGTTGGACACATGGAAGACGTTATGTACGTTACCGAGCTCCGTCGGTAAATCAAGACGATATGCCACCGGCCCAATCCGTTCCAGGATCGTAAATGGGCCGACATACCGCGGATTGAGTTTGCCACGCTTCCCAAAGCGTATGACGCCCTTCCATGGTGAGACTTTTAGAAGTACTTTGTCATTAACTTGGAATTCCAATGGTTTGCGACGCTGATCAGCATAACTCTTTTGCCGATCCCGTGCCGCTGCCAACCGGTTACGAATCTGTACGATCTTTTCCGAAGTTTCGTACACTAGTTCAGGCCCAGTGAGTTGACTCTCACCCACTTCAGCCCAACAAAGAGGAGAACAGCATTTCCGTCCGTACAGTGCCTCGAACGGAGCCGCCTTGATGCTCGTGTGATAACTGTTGTTGTAAGAGAATTCTACTAACGGTAGATGAGCTTCCCAACCCTTGCCAAAATCGATCACACATGCCCGCAGCATGTCTTCTAAAGTTTGAATCGTGCGCTCACTCTGACCGTCAGTCTGTGGATGGTAAGCTGTACTCATGTCTAGTTGGGTACCCAAAGCCTTGTGCAAAGACTTCCAGAAGTGAGAAGTAAAATGGGAGTCACGATCTGAGATAATAGAAACTGGCACCCCGTGCTTAGAAACAACCTCCTTCAAATAAAGGCGAGCCAAACGATCCATGGTGTCGGTCTCCTTAATAGCAAGAAAATGGGCTGATTTCGTCAACCGATCAACAATCACCCATAACTTATCATTCCCGCTTGGTGATTTAGGAAGTTGCGTGACAAAATCCATTGCAATCCGTTCCCATTTCCATTCCGGAATTTCAGGTTGTTGTAAGAGACCCGACGGGTTCTGGTATTCCACCTTGACCTTAGCACAGGTCAAGCATTTGCTCACGTATGAGGCTATATCCGACCTCATGTTTGGCCACCAGTAAAGCACCTTCAGATCTTGGTACATCTTATCCGAACCAGGAAGAATAGAATACCGGGACTTATGAGCCTCATCAAGGACAAGCTCCCGTAGTCCCCCGAATAAAGGAACCCATATACGTTCTGCAAAGTAGTGCAGGCCATCAGGCCTTCGCTCGAGGTGCTTGTCGGCACCGTGCATAGTTTCAGCTTTAAGGTTTTCCTCCTTCAAAGCTTCTAATTGAGCAGAACGGAGTTGATCAGGTAGAGATGAATGAATGGTGAGCTGCAACGCCCGAACGCGACGAGGTTTAGTCGATTCCTTCCTGCTCAAGGCGTCTGCTACAACATTCGCCTTGCCAGGATGGTACTTAATGGCACAATCATAGTCGTTCAGGAGTTCAATCCAACGACGCTGCCGTATGTTCAAATGTTGTTGGTCGAAAATATGTTGGAGACTCTTGTGATCGGTGTAGATGGTGCATTTGGTACCGTACAAGTAATGTCTCCAAATTTTCAACGCGAATACCACGGCACCCAACTCCAAGTCATGGGTGGTGTAGTTCTTCTCGTGCACCTTGAGTTGACGAGAAGCATACGCAATCACCTTCTCGCGTTGCATCAACACACAACCGAGACCATGAATAGAAGCATCACAGTAAACAACGAAATCATCAGGGCCTTCAGGTAAGGACAAAATAGGAGCAGAACAAAGTTTAGACTTCAGTTCTTGAAACGCCGACTCTTGTGGTTCACCCCAGTCGAATTTCCTATCCTTCTGCGTGAGAGTGGTCAGGGGTTGAGCGATCTTCGAGAACCCTTGAATGAAACGACGATAGTAGCCCGCAAGGCCTAGGAATTGCCGCACCTCAGTTGGCGTCTTAGGTGCTCCCCAGTCCTTGATCGCTTCGATCTTAGCTGGATCGACATGAATCCCTAGTTCATTAACCACATGTCCTAGGAACTGAACTTCGCGTAACCAAAAGTCACACTTTGAGAACTTAGCGTAAAGTTGTTCCCGTCGCAAGAGTTCCAAAACCAAACGCAGGTGTTCCTCGTGTTCGGTCTTGTTCTTGGAGTAGATCAGAATGTCATCAATAAACACAATGACGAACTTGTCCAGATATGGTTTGCAAACGCGGTTCATCAAGTCCATGAAAACCGCCGGTGCGTTCGTGAGACCGAAAGGCATGACCAAGAATTCGAAATGGCCATAACGTGTTCGAAAGGCAGTCTTTGCAACGTCAGCTTCCCTTACCCGCAACTGGTGATAACCGGACCTCAAGTCAATCTTGGAATAGTAACTAGAACCCTGGAGCTGGTCGAATAGATCATCAATACGTGGAAGAGGATAACGGTTCTTGACGGTCAATTTGTTCAGTTCTCTGTAGTCTACACACAATCGGAAACTTCCATCCTTCTTCTTGACGAATAGAATCGGGGCTCCCCAAGGGGAAGAACTTGGCCTGATGAAACCCTTGTCCAAGAGTTCCTGTAACTGACTGGACAATTCCTGCATCTCAGGAGGTGCAAGACGGTAGGGGGCCCGAGCAATAGGAGCAGCCCCTGAAACAAGATCAATACCGAACTCGACTTGACGATGGGGAGGAAGACCAGATAAATCATCGGGAAAAACATCAGGAAACTCGCGTACAACTGGAATATCGTCGATCTTCTTCTCATCACCAGAGGAAACAGATAAAAGTGCTAAAACAGCTGGATAACCCTTTCGAAGACACTTAAGGGCTTTCATGCTAGAGATGATGTTTAGCGGAACACCACCCTTGATACCGTACACAGAAAGGAATTCTCCATCAGGGATAGGAATCCGAATAACCTTGTCGTAATAGACAATCTCCGCACGATACAAAGACAACCAATCCATGCCTACCACAACGTCAAAACTACCCAAAGGTACCGGCATAAGATCGATGGGGAACGACAAACCCGACAACTCTAGTTGACACTCCCGAAGGATACAAGTAGCTTCAATCTTTTTACCGTCAGCCAACTCAATAATATACTTAGTCTCTAATGGTACGGGTACTACATCTAGCAGTCGACTAACTTCCAAGGATACAAAACTCTTGTCGGCACCAGAATCAAATAACACACTAACAGAACGATTATTGAGAAGGAATGTACCGGTAACTGTGTCAGGATCCTGTCTAGCCTCAGCGGCTCCAATGAGGAAGGCGCGTGCATTCCTGCCACCGCCCCCGTTGTTCCCATTACCGTTGTTTCCACCCTGCTTCAGCTTTGGGCAATCCTTCTTGTAATGCCCAGTCTCACCACAGTTGTAACATCCTTGTCTTCCCGTAGTCCCTTGAGTAGTAGGAGCTGAGTTAGTAGTCGGGGCCTGGGTCGATGGAAGTGTAACCCGACAATCTTTAGCAAAATGCCCAATTCGCTGGCAGCGATGACAACGGTTACTGTCGCAGTTCCCTTGATGATGACGCCCACACTTGTTACATTTAGGCAGTTTCCCCGCATAACCACCTTGTTTGTTACCCGAAGAAGAAGAACCCCCATTATCGAACCTCTTACTCTGCTGTGCTGGCCCAGATCCCTTCCCTTCATTATCCCACTTGCGCTTGTTGTTCTCTGGGGCCTTGACAGTCGAACCCTTAGCAGGCAAAACACCCTCATTCACCTTTAAGTTGGTCATCCTATGAGACGATCGGACCACCTCTGCGTATGTAGGATGATTTCCCGCAGCCACTAACCCTGCGATCTCTGGTACTAACCCCGAGATATAATGCTCAATCCTCCTGTATTCTGGCACATGCAGATCGGGACACAGCACTGCCAACTCATTACGCCTCACAGTATACTTCTCAATTTCAGACCCAGACATCTTGAGGTTCCACACTTCGTGCTCTAACTTCTGCACCTCTTCCCTCGGACAGTACTCACGCTTCAGCAGCTGCACAAAATTCTCCCAAGGCATAGCATACGCCTCCCCAATACCCATATTCTGGGTGATGTTATTCCACCAAGTCAATGCAACATCCTGGAATAACGCAGCAGCATACTTAACCCGATCTTCTGGGAGACAGTTACACATCAGAAACACTGACTCCACTTTTTCCAACCACCTAAGCAAGCTCACCGCACCCTCAGTGCCAGAGAATTCCTGGGGCTTACAGTCCCGAAACATCTTGTAGGTACACATGGGTGGGGGTGGGTTAACAGGACCACCTGAAATGAAATGCGTGAGGAATCACGACGAATGTAAACAAGGTTCACTAATGAGGCAAAGAAAATGGATAAATCAACTTACCACCACCATTGTGCCCTAACTGGAAGGCAGCTTGGAGCAAGTTGTTCAGATCAGCCTGCGATAGGTTAATACCTCCACGACCACCAGCACCACCGCGACCACCACCACGTCCACCATTGCGACCACCTCCACGTCCTCCTCGTACTCCAGACATGATTCTGGCAGAAAGAACGAGAAAATTTAGTTTCGCAGGTAAAGATAACCACTAATGTCCACAAGATCAAAGCTAGATCCAATCCAGGACTATCCCTTCAAACCCAGAGCTCACTAGGGCTTCCATGCATTTCGGTTTATGATTTTGTGTGCACCCAAAATGATAAACCGCTCTACATGGTCCTCCAAGTGTTCTCCTAGTTCAAAGTTCAAATCACCGAACATAGACTCTTAGCTATACACCGTAATACTACGGTAGTTTATGGCAAGTGTTTCTATTGGAGTACGAAAGGGAGAAGTACGAGCCTTGGACAAATCTCAAGAGTACACGATTCACTCCAATATACTACACTGCCTAGAAAGTAAGTAACCCGACCTAAGATAGAACGGATGATGTAACGTAGAAAGGCCAAATGATTTAGAGACACCCCGACAAGACCATACGTAAACCACCTTAATGTTTAGTATCATGTGATCGTCTAGTGTGTGCGACTCGGCTATAGACTAGACTCTACATGCAGTCCTAGTTCACTATAACCATTGGCTCTGATACCAATCTGTCACACCCTCAAAATCCACTTGTGGAGTTTTACCGCGAGGCGCATGACAAACCAGGATCCAAACCAACGATCACAATAAACAAGTCTAAAATGAACATAATGCAATTTCAAAACAATGTTTAAAATCCCCGTTTACAGCGGAAGCTTATTCAAAACAATATTCAATAGTAAACCAATTGTTCAACGTTTATAAGACCATGCAACCCTAGCTAGACGCCGTGCAGACGCGTGCGCCCTAGTCCAGTCGTGCTACCTTAGCGACCTGAGAAAACATGTAAAAGTTTACGTCAGCCCAAAAATGCTGGTGAGTTTACAGGTTTTGTAATCCAAGTACCAAGTCAACCTGTCCATACTATAACAAATCGAAAACCAGTGTACGCTAGCTAGGCGTATGTTTTGTTACTACCACGATTGGAAAACCATTACTAACTCGCAAACCAAATGTGTGCCCGATGTAGTAACCCTGTTGTTCCTGTTGTTCCTGTTTGAGACAATATGCACCCGCCGACCCTCCAAGTCGACGAGCGGGGTTGGTCACTCCCAATAGCGCTATTCACATTTCCCCGTTGTGCAAACCCGCACATTCATGGTTCCCCCCGGGACTTCCAAAGATCGTGTAGTACACAATAGAAACCCATAGTATGACAGTAGTTACCAAATAATCGTTTCAACACATGTTTTCTCCCCCGAAAATGTGAAACCAGTTTAAAAGAGGGGCCGTAAACTCACCTTAAGTTGCGTTGCTTCGTAATACGAATAACTCAGCAGCTATGCTAGTCCCGTAAAGCGGCGACCTAACATATGACAGTTACAAGCACTTAGACTAATAACCCGCAGGTTAATTAGTCCCTAGATGTCCAGACCATAACCAAGTTCGTTTGAAAACACCGTGACTGTTTAACTGACCCAAAGTACAAGACTCGACATCCCATTGGTGACCCGAGACTTCCCGTGTTATGTTTACGCTCTCAAACATGCAATCATGCAATCACACTTAACATACGTTAACGCACAACAAGTTATAGCACATAGCTCACGTATCACCGAATTACATCCAAACATATGTTACCAAGTTATTAGATATGTTACGGGGTTCCTAGCATGTTCCTACATGTCAATTCGGGTCTCGGAATGCTAATTTACACTTACAGCAGCAGTACACGCGATTAGGAAAAGTCAACTAGCATTTAGGTTGGTTAACTAGCATTTAGGAAAGCTAATCGCCTATAATATAGGCGATTAGGGCTATACCACATATAATTACTAGCATTTAGGGCTATACCACATGTAACTACTAGCATTTAGGTTATACCACATGTAACTACTAGCATTTAGGGCTATACCACATGTAACTACTAGCATTTAGCCCTACTCGCATGAAACATAGGCATTTAGCCTCCTAATCGCCCCTAACATAGGCGATTAGGATTGCTAATCGCCTGTAACCTTGCTGTTCCGGTTTTTCGCGCGTTTAACGCTCCAAATCAGATCCAGAACGTGTGTAACCATCCAATATCATCCCAACAACTATCCTAAACATGTTTCAACTAAAACCCTTCGTTTTGCCTCGTATTATCAGCCCTGCATGCAATCACGTATTCCAAACACCATTCACATAGCATGCAACATCACACTAACATGCGTAACTATCACCCTAATAATCAGTTACTCAGATTTTATCATCATAATATCATTAGTATTCTGAATTAACCTAATAACGTGTTGATCATTCATCTTTAATCATAAAAACCCTAGATATTAATCATAAACACACATAACACATGTATAATTGTTAGAATCCGATTAACAACACTTATTAACGATTTTCAGAAAGCTTTTTCGTTTTAGAACAGGTCTGGACCATTAGGGATTGAATGAAAACGTTTATTAAGATTCATGGATGGAAACCAAACCTTAGATTTGTGAAAGAATGATGGATTAAGCTTGAAACCTTGTGTTTGGATCAAAAATCGCGTTCCAGAGGTTGTGTGTGTGTTGGGGCGGGTTATGGGACGACTAGGGTTTGTATTATGAAGTTTATGAGGTCAAGTATGGTATTTATAGTCGTTTTTAGTCGTCCAGCCCGTAACACGCGATTGTGCAGCTTTACATGCGATTAGGGGTCCTAATCGCATGTAAGTTCATGCATTTAGGGCCTAATCGCATGAACAGTCATGCATTTGGCCCCCTACTCGCCCCTAAAGTGCCTACTCGCCTCCCTTATAGGCGATTAGGCTTCCCTAATCGCCTATAGGGGATGGTTTCGTGTGTTTTGCGCGTTAAACCCCGTTTTAACATATGTTAACACATATTCACATACCGACAAGTCACATAATGATTGTAAACACATAACACTTGTAAATACACCTATTCACACTCGTTCACCAATTCCCGGGACTCGAGACTTGTATGTTCCGTATGCCCTGACGATCCTACAAATCGTCACCGTTTGTACACTTGGTTAAGGACTGACATCTAATGAACCTCTAAACCAACATCCAATGATCTTCTAGACTAAACTGATAGTTCCCGAACCATAACCCGACTTAACTAACCCAGTTAAGTGCAATATACGCGTGACTCGCTAAGGTAGACTTTCATCTAGACAACGTTGTTAACCAGAATTTGCCGGGTGTCACATAGTTCACTATAACCATTGGCTCTGATACCAATATGTCACACCCTCATATTTCCACATGCGGGGTTTTACCGCGAGGCATGTGACACACCAGGATCCAAGTCAACGGTCACAATAAACGACATCAATATGATAAGAAAACAACGTAAACTACCATTGAGTTTCAAAACCGTTCTAACACAGTGAAAGCAAAATGTATTATTACAACTTAAAAGTAAAACTCAAAGTCTGAAATGTTTAACAAAATATGCATATGATCCCTAGACGCCGTGAGACTCCGTGCGCCTATACTCAATGCTGCTAACTTAGCGACCTGAGAAAACATGCCAAAAAGACGTCAACATATAATGCTGGTGAGTTCACAGGTTTTAAGTTCGTAAACGTTTTCATGTGTAAAGCAATTCCTCATAAAGTGCCAAGTGTGCAAAAGTTCCAAGTAAATAACAAACGTTCCCTTACTACTACGACTGTGTTGCTAAAACCATTACTGACAAACGTTGCTCGAGTTGCTGCCCATGTGCCAAGTGTCAAGTAGAGACAATATGCACCCGCCCGGCTCCCAGCCGTCAGGTGGGGTTCGTCACGCCCGATATCCCATACCTACCCAACATCCCGTTGGTGACCCATTACATCAATTAGTCATGCACATAAGTTTAACACATAGGTTTCAAGCATAAAACACTTAGTTTGCATCAAAAATCTCATTCCGGACATCAGATGGTCGAATGTGGTTTTCCCATTTCCACGTTCGCCCGTTTTTCCCACATTTTGTTCCACGTTCGCCCGTTTGAGCCACGTTCGCCCGTTTTTCCCATGTTTTATTCCACGTTCGCCCATTCGAACCAATTTTATTCCACGTTCGCCCGTTTTCATCAGCATTTTATAAAACGCACCAAAACGCATCTAAACGGTCCGAAAAATCATGAAACATTACCAATCACAGCAGTCAACTATCATTAACATATTCCTACATAACCCTACCAATTTTATCCCGAAATCCGTCCGTTTTACAAGTTACCCGAAATAGCAAATTATGGAGATGTCACATCAAACGCATGCAATCTTTACCCAATTAGGAAACTTTATGAAATCAATCAATAATCAACTTAATATACTCAGATTATCATGAACAATAAACCCCCCAATCATATCCTTATCACTATCATCATGAACAAGCCCTAGATCTAACCCAAAATCCCCAAAATGAACAAAACATCATCAATAATCAATTGTAACCTATCTCAATCATAAATCATCATCAATAACAGTCCTAGATCATTGTCATAACATCTATACAGCAATCAATCATCAAACAATGCATAACATCACATAAAACACCATTAACACATGTTATTTTGTATGAAAACTCATTGTTTATGAATAGGTTTTGTTTAGAAAGATATTAGGAAGGTTTTTATCCATGAAAACATGTTTGTATCAGATCTGGACTCTTGGGGTTTAATAAAAACGAATTGAAATGCTTTAAAAATGATTTAGAATGAAGAACACACCTTAGATCTTTGTGTAGAAGATGTTTGTAGGTTAGATTATAGAAAACAAGGGCAAAAACTCCTTCCCCAATGTTTAAAGTTGCTAGAGAGTGTTTTGAGACGGTTAGGGTTTGTGAAATGGTGAAAAATGACAAAGTGTGGTATTTATACTATGTCCACATTCGCCCCTTTTACCTGGGCGAATGTGCTCTCCTTCGACCCTTTCACAGGGTCGAACGTACCCTGACTTGGTCGAATGAAATTCTTTCAATTCCATATCCCAGGTTCGCCCCTTTTACAAGGGTCGAACCAGGAGTATTGTCCAGGTTCGCCCATTCGATTGGTCGAACCAGGACTCACATTTTTTCTAGTTTTCCAATTTGTCGTGTTTAACGCATTTTAACGCACCCTACCATACGAGCATGCAACCTTAGTCTTTGTTTAACATATTTATGCACGGATGATTATCTACACATCATTTAAACACATCTAAGCATGTAATCCACCATACGACAATTAGTCTACACATACACTTAATTAGTTTATGTAATTCACCAACAACGGGACTCGTATCGTGTGTGTGTGTGACTAACACAATGATCTCCCGAATCATTGAACCTTGGACAATACGGACTGTGTTCCGACTCTACTGACCCCGTCAAGTATGTTTAATAAACGTTTTTCGCTAAGGTAGACTTATGTGTTTATAAAATGTTGACCCAAACATGCCGGGTGTCACATCATCCCCCTGTTGAAAGAATTTTCGTCCCGAAAATTTCCCGAAGTCAAAGAGAACGAAGCGATAAAAAGAAAAATTTTCCCGGTCGTCACATCATCCCCCTGTTGAAAGGAATCTCGCCCTGAGATTCACTCTTCGACAGTAATGAGTGTCGACCCAACCTAAGTAACGTTTTCCCAGAACACAAACGAAATGATAACCACGAACGAGAGATGATATCAACATATACTCTATGCCGGGGAACCGCCCTCCCCAAAGTGATTACAAAACAATGAATCCTCCTGATCGAAGGCCTACTAGAGACTACTGTGATCGGTATAAATGACACACCGGTACCGTCCAAGTAGCATCTCCAGAGGACCCACATCAGACCCATGAATGCAAAACGATGACCAAATACCAAACTGAATGCACACAATGAATATGAATCGCCAAACAATGTGAACGAGAATGAATACGAGCATAACGAGAATCAAGAAAAGAACACTCACCAGTAACAGTGTCAGGATCCTCCTGGTTCTCCCTAGCGCCAATGACGTAGACATGACCACGAGTAGTTCGACCGCCACCTTCGTTCCCAGCACCACCTGCACTCCCTTGGTTCAGCTTAGGACAATCCCGCTTGAAGTGCCCAGTCTCCCCACAGTTAAAACACCCATGGTTTCCCCGAGGAGCAGGAGCGGGGACAACCGCTTGAGTCTGTTTCGGCTGCAGATTGACCCTACAATCCTTAGCCAAGTGACCGACTCGCTGACAACGATTACAGCGAAATGCATCGCAACCCCCAACATGGTGATACCCACACGTGTTACACTTCGGACTCTTACCAACATAACACGCGATTAGGGGTCCTAATCGCATGTAAGTTCATGCATTTAGGGCCTAATCGCATGAACAGTCATGCATTTGGCCCCCTACTCGCCCCTAAAGTGCCTACTCGCCTCCCTTATAGGCGATTAGGCTTCCCTAATCGCCTATAGGGGATGGTTTCGTGTGTTTTGCGCGTTAAACCCCGTTTTAACATATGTTAACACATATTCACATACCGACAAGTCACATAATGATTGTAAACACATAACACTTGTAAATACACCTATTCACACTCGTTCACCAATTCCCGGGACTCGAGACTTATATGTTCCGTATGCCCTGACGATCCTACAAAACGTCACCGTTTGTACACTTGGTTAAGGACTGACATCTAATGAACCTCTAGACCAACATCCAATGATCTTCTAGACTAAACTGATAGTTCCCGAACCATAACCCGACTTAACTAACCCAGTTAAGTGCAATATACGCATGACTCGCTAAGGTAGACTTTCATCTAGACAACGTTGTTAACCAGAATTTGCCGGGTGTCACATCATCCCCACGTTAAAAGAATTTTCGTCCCGAAAATTGCACAAGTACCAAAAGAACAAAAGAAATAACGAAGGGAACAAACAAAAGATAGAAACCAAAAGAGAGATTTACCCGAGTTGTCACATCATCCCCACGTTAAAAGGAATCTCGCCCCGAGATTCATTCAACTGCAGAAGAGACATATCTCACTCGAACGCTTCCTTAGGAAAGAGATGAGGATACTTAGACTTCATCTGATCCTCCCGTTCCCAAGTGTACTCTGGTCCCCTGTTCGAGTTCCACCGAACCTTAACGATGTGAATCTTGCTGTGACGTAGGCTACGAATCTTGTAATCAAGGATCTCCACAGGTTCTTCCACAATCCGAAGACGATCATCAACCTTGATCTCTTCCAGTGGAACAATGAGAGACTCGTCAGCCAGACACTTCTTCAAGTTGGACACATGGAAGACGTTATGTACGTTACCGAGCTCCGTCGGTAAATCAAGACGATATGCCACCGGCCCAATCCGTTCCAGGATCGTAAATGGGCCGACATACCGCGGATTGAGTTTGCCACGCTTCCCAAAGCGTATGACGCCCTTCCATGGTGAGACTTTTAGAAGTACTTTGTCATTAACTTGGAATTCCAATGGTTTGCGACGCTGATCAGCATAACTCTTTGGCCGATCCCGTGCCGTGCCGTCAGGTGGGGTTCGTCACGCCCGATATCCCATACCTACCCAACATCCCGTTGGTGACCCATTACATCAATTAGTCATGCACATAAGTTTAACACATAGGTTTCAAGCATAAAACACTTAGTTTGCATCAAAAATCTCATTCCGGACATCAGATGGTCGAATGTGGTTTTCCCATTTCCACGTTCGCCCGTTTTTCCCACATTTTGTTCCACGTTCGCCCGTTTTTCCCACGTTCGCCCGTTTTTCCCATGTTTTATTCCACGTTCGCCCATTCGAACCAATTTTATTCCACGTTCGCCCGTTTTCATCAGCATTTTATAAAACGCACCAAAACGCATCTAAACGGTCCGAAAACATCACGAAACATTACCAATCACAGCAGTCAACTATCATTAACATATTCCTACATAACCCTACCAATTTTATCCCGAAATCCGTCCGTTTTACAAGTTACCCGAAATAGCAAATTATGGAGATGTCACATCAAACGCATGCAATCTTTACCCAATTAGGAAACTTTATGAAATCAATCAATAATCAACTTAATATACTCAGATTATCATGAACAATAAACCCCCAATCATATCCTTATCACTATCATCATGAACAAGCCCTAGATCTAACCCAAAATCCCCAAAATGAACAAAACATCATCAATAATCAATTGTAACCTATCTCAATCATAAATCATCATCAATAACAGTCCTAGATCATTGTCATAACATCTATACAGCAATCAATCATCAAACAATGCATAACATCACATAAAACACCATTAACACATGTTATTTTGTATGAAAACTCATTGTTTATGAATAGGTTTTGTTTAGAAAGATATTAGGAAGGTTTTTATCCATGAAAACATGTTTGTATCAGATCTGGACTCTTGGGGTTTAATAAAAACGAATTGAAATGCTTCAAAAATGATTTAGAATGAAGAACACACCTTAGATCTTTGTGTAGAAGATGTTTGTAGGTTAGATTATAGAAAACAAGGGCAAAAACTCCTTCCCCAATGTTTAAAGTTGCTAGAGAGTGTTTTGAGACGGTTAGGGTTTGTGAAATGGTGAAAAATGACAAAGTGTGGTATTTATACTATGTCCACATTCGCCCCTTTTACCTGGGTGAATGTGCTCTCCTTCGACCCTTTCACAGGGTCGAACGTACCCTGACTTGGTCGAATGAAATTCTTTCAATTCCATATCCCAGGTTCGCCCCTTTTACAAGGGTCGAACCAGGAGTATTGTCCAGGTTCGCCCATTCGATTGGTCGAACCAGGACTCACGTTTTTCTAGTTTTCCAATTTGTCGTGTTTAACGCATTTTAACGCACTCTACCATACGAGCATGCAACCTTAGTCTATGTTTAACATATTTAAGCACGGATGATTATCTACACATCATTTAAACACATCTAAGCATGTAATCCACCATACGACAATTAGTCTACACATACACTTAATTAGTTTATGTAATTCACCAATAACGGGACTCGTATCGTGTGTGTGTGTGTGTGTGTGTGTGACTAACACAATGATATCCCGAATCATTGAACCCTGGACAATACGGACTGTGTTCCGACTCTACTGACCCCGTCAAGTATGTTTAATAAACGTTTTTCGCTAAGGTAGACTTATGTGTTTATAAAATGTTGACCCAAACATGTCGGGTGTCACACAAACGTTATGTATATTTATTCCAACATTCTCCCACTTAGCTGAGTAATCATTTATTATGAGTATTACGTAAGTCTGCAGAGATAAATACTCATTTTAGTTCTAAACCCAAAATGTAGTAGAGAAATACAGCCGTTAAGTCTTTATTCGACTTAGCATCCCCATTAATCATACTACACCCAAATTTAAAACTTAACATTAGGATCAATTAACGTTATGCCCTTAGTTAATTTGTTATATTATTGTCTTTATGCCATTATGCTAGCTTAGCATACTAATAGACAAACAAATCATAATGAGGAAAATTAATCATTAATCATTAGTCATAAGTCATAAGTCATTCATAGTACAATATGCAGTTGTACATGGTCATTAGTAATACCCTTTTCTCTTAGTTGGCCCATTAGTGAGACTTATGGGTGATTGACCTTTAATTATTGGATCCAAAAGCATATCATGAATGCATTTGATACAAAATTTTGATTTCCTCTATTTGCTCTTAACATAAGCGAACAATGATTTCATATCGAACTCTAATGCAGCTCCTCTCAAACTATTACTGTTCGAGAATTATGGTAGCTAACTTTATCACAGTAAGTCTTCAATTTAGTATTTAAATGGAGTTAATAAGTTATGAGTCAACTGATAAATTTACCAACAACATTTAATGACCATTCTGTTATGATCATCAACACATTATGTCATGATAACTTAGGTTGTTGTTAACGGTTCCTTATGACTCCTCCATGAGATGGTTATGTATGCTGACATTATGATATACCCCGAAATTGACACTTGATTTGCTTTGAATATAACAAAGTTAGAGTAAGAGTAGTCAATCACTTTAGGTTCTCACTTCTTCTTTAGATTATAGTCTCTTGTTTCTTAAAGATATTGTAATGTTCCATTAGATGCTTTTCATCAATCTGGACAAGTCTAGTGTTAAGCAATACGAACAATATCATAAACAAGCATAGACTTAAATTTACATAAGTCTTCTAATTAATGAAGCGTAAGGTAATAATCTCATTTATCCTATTATCCTCTAAAGGAGAGCAATGTTGTATGTTACATACGTAAGGACCCGCTTGGAGTAAAACTTATGGGATGAAACTAATATCCCGTTGGGTCTATCTCGGTATATTTTGATTCTTATCACATAAAAAGAATCCCCGATATTCATCATGTCAAAATTATGCATGAACAATGTTTTGACTTAGGTAACATATACTTGTCAAGAGAGACGTAATCTATGTAAGGACAAGTTTTCATTAGTTGCTCCCACTCATCTTGAGGTAGGTTCTTTAATCCACTTAGTTCTTGATGAAGAGAATTTCATTATGATTCCAACACATTTTATGCTTGCATCAACCCATACATGGATCTTATTGACTTACAGACTAAGTGTTCTTACCTTCAGTTTAGAACTTTCAGGTTGCTTAATGAACATGTAGGTCATCGTTATGGAAAGTTGTCTTAATGTCCATCTAATGTGGCTCTTAGTTATTATGAGCTACTAGGACGGTAATGATCCTCAAAGAAATCTCTTGTAATACAGATAAGAAGATTCTTTGATAATCTAATCCCTCCTTGAGTATAATCTTTTACAATCAATCTTATCTTACAACGTTCCCATTCGGATCTGGTTTAATTATAAATACCTTTAAGTTATTCGACTAAATCCCAAACGTTATTCTAAATTATGGAATGAGTTATGCTAATACTAGCTTTATTCCATTTAGAAGATTGATTGATACTAATGATTTAATTAGAAGAGGTAGGATCAGTAAACTTTCCAAACATCCATTTTGTGTTAGTTAGGCATGTTACATAATCATCAAATTTAATGGGCTTTTAGACCAAGATGACCTCCTGAGTTGAACATTGGGTTTATTATGATACAAACTTAACTTTAGTTAGGTGTTTTTATTTTCAGGTATATAAGGAGCAATATTAGTTTCTAAGTGTATAATAGTTGGTGCAGTAAGGTGTACAAGAGAAATAATCGAAGTTAAATTCGGAGTTAAACTTAATGAGTCTCGAATTTTAATGAGTCTCTCCCCCGCATCTTGTACTTCTGAAAAGTCATAATAAGTAATTTTACTGCTCCCACTTATCTTAGAAATCTTAATGAATTCAACATGCTTAAGATCTAACATTTGGAAGATCCATAGATTTTAATAAAGAAAACAACCTAATGATGTTTATTTTCGTTTCTCTTGATGAGGATTACTTTAGTAAGAAATCTAACTTCGCCCATATTTAGGCATCCACAAAACTTTGTTAGGAGTACGTTAAATGATAAGGAGACAAGTTGTGATAGGGCGTTGTCCAGTGCAAGAGGTGTAATTTGAGGATAGATCAAATTTCCGTTCCCCCCACCTCTGTAACTTTTGCAAGTCATAAGTAGGACATCTAATGCTCCCACTAATCTTTTAGGTATCGTAGTATCTCCACATAATAAGTTTTAACGATGCGTGTGAACGAGAATATTTCATATATTTCATACTTGATTTCCCTTATCGTCCAAATTTCATAAGAGATTTTAAGGACATACTTAGAGGGAATCTTATTAAGTATATATGAATTGATTTCTTTAATACTTTGGTCTGTAGGAAACGAAATAGATACAGTTAGATATTTATATAAGCTCCACTAATGTCTATTAGTTATGACTTATGATGGAAACCCATTTATTCCTTTTCGCCATTTAATGTTTAGGGCGTTTAACACATGCTTTAAAGTCACTGAGAATGAGATTTGATATCCAAGCATCCTTTAGTGACCTGATCATGATTTCTCATGAAATTTTGGTCTTAGTGGATGAATGGCATGGGTCTCATTTTCCTTTGTTAAATTCTCATTTTATGATAACAAAGTTGTGAAAAACTTTATTGGATCATCTAGTTTTATTTCATAAGGTTTCTATTCAGATAATGACAACAAACAATATGAGAGTTTAACTTAATGGTGGCTTTGTTTTGGTCATTAAAACTTTGTAACTGTAAAATTGTAGCTTTTAGTATTGATACTAAATTATGAGTAATCTCAAGAATATTGTAAGGTATCATAAAGCTTCAATTCTAAGATCAGTTATTAATAGTTAATAGACCCTTAATTTTTGCCACCAACTCTCATCTTAAGTATTTGTTAAATTATGGTAAGGGAACGTATAAAACTAGACTCAACCATCATGTGTTAATTGGAATTCATTAGCATTTGTGGAGTTAAATATCCTTAATTAGGCACTACATATCTTAGCCAGCTATTCTCTCTACTTATGGGTAATCTCGTTGCTTATGCCTATTCTTAATGGCACAGTTTTGATTAATAAGACTTTCCCTTTGGAGAAACTTATAGCTGAAAGTAGTACTTGTATTTTGTTTCGAGACCTTATAATTATCCTCTCTATGGTAATTATTCTTCCTCTTTTAGGTTTAATGGTAGTAAGGTG
The DNA here is from genome assembly GCA_028751855.1 of Ambrosia trifida. Classification (NCBI taxonomy): domain Eukaryota; kingdom Viridiplantae; phylum Streptophyta; class Magnoliopsida; order Asterales; family Asteraceae; genus Ambrosia; species Ambrosia trifida. The sequence continues at coordinate 56,932,858 of CM054122.1, read as the reverse complement.
AATAAAATCAACTTTTCTAGTTTAATGCGTTCCTTTTCCTGTACGTAATTTGTTATCAACACACTCATTTTACTTTGATATTTCCGAGTGTTATAGTTGATTCATAATGCATCTAATCGTACTTATAAAAAAGTTATTATGCACTAGAAATTTATTGATTTCCATGTGTAACCCTTAGCTTTATGGGTCATGTTATTCAATATTAAGATGTATTCACAGATCTCATTTAACCATAGAGTTAGACTTATTTATTTCATGCTTCTTAGGAATTTGTTATATTCTTTCATTTCCATAGATAATACATTAGTCTTAGGAATTTCAGAATCTTTAATAGCTCACCTGATAGGAATCAGTAAAAGCGTTCTTAATTTCCATAAGAGACATTATATTCCGCTTTTTATGCTCATATGTTATTCTGTAATACATTATCAGATAGAGCGTAGGAATGTCATGTCTTAAGAGGTAACTTAATAAGAACAAAAGTTAAGGAAACTCTTCTTAGTTTTGATAATTAGAGTGGATCAGTTAGTTGAGATAGTAATTTATAGAAGAATATGGGATTAGTTTCGAGTTACGAGTATTGATGTAAGGCAGGCGTAGATTATGATCATTATATTAATGAAGGATCATTAATTGTGAGGATCAATTTTGTAATGAAGATGTGATAATATAATAACACCAACATAAGCTACTGAAATAACATGCTCTAGCTTTGGCTATACGTTATTTATTTAAGTATTAAGTTGCGAACAGTGAATGTAACATATCACCTTTGGGCAGAAGTGAGACACTCAAAGTTCTAATGCAATACGCTCAGTTCACCAACATAATTTGTTACACATCACCTTAACGAGATCTTTATAACGAACTAATGTGACACATCACCTTTGGGCAGAAGTGACACCTAAAATGTTATTTCAAGTTAAGCAAGGTTTTGGAAATGAAGTTTTGAATAAACTTGATACATTAGGTTTTATCAAAACCGTAAATTTTATTAGAGATCCCGAAAAATAATAGGTTCTCAAAGAATTGAGCTCTCAAAAAAAATTATATGAGTTCTCGAATAGCATAAGGAGTTCTCGGAAAAATAATGAGTTCCCTGAAAACTTATGAGACCTCGAATAACATAAGGGGTTCTCAAAATTATGATTTCTCGAAGACTTAATGAGTTCTCGAAAGTGATGAGTTCCCGGAAGACTTATGAGATCTCGAATAAATCATGAGTACTCGAAGACTTAATGAGTTCTTAGATATCATAATGAGTTCTCGAATGTCATGATGAGTTCTTGTGCAACATTTTGCATTAAATACTTGTACGTTACGATCATTATGAATAAAACGTCAAGTTTCATCATTATTCGTCTTTTAAAATTATTTTTGTGACGCATTTGGACCCCTAATACAATACTATATATATATATATATATATTATACATATTTAAGTGGAATAATTATCAAAAAATAAATGGCTTGGGCCGGGATTCGAACCCGCGCCCACAGCCGGGTCAACCAAACACAGCAGCTCAACCAGCTGGTCTACATAACACATTTGGTTATTCTCCAACACGTTTTAGTTTTATAATGTATTGAGATATCAACAGTTGACTTAGAAAGTCAACTGTGATGAACAATTGCCTTATTTAACCATACAAACGCGTTTGATTCTTGAATTAGGAATGATTGATCTGATAATTACGCGTCCATTACACGCTGTATAATGGTCAAAACATACCAATTTTACACGATTGCACGCGTCATCACATTCATGTGGGTCAAACTTACCAAATCGTTCACCCGAGCCTCACCCTATAAATTGAACACCTCATAGCAACCCACACTCGCCGATCTCTCATTCCCCACCTTCAATTTTTGTTAAAAACATCTGTGCAAGCATCAATCGCTCGTGTTTGACTTTCTGCTTGACCAAGCATCTCACACGAATTCGTGTTTGTAAGTTGTGTTTTTTTATGGGTTTTGTTCATCGGCATATACACAACCATAACCCTATGATTAATTGGGTTATTGTTGTTTAAATCAAATTATTGTAAAGCTAGGTCACGGTCGGGTTGAATTGGGGAAGAACACATCGCAGACATGTATATTTATTTTAAACGAACACAAACCCAACACAACCACTGATCTAGATCAAGTGGTTGTGTCTGATGCTTGTTAATCTGGGCACACGGGTTCGAGTCCCACACACAAAACGATTTTTATCCTTTTCCTTAAAAGATTATAAATCAGATTTTCATTATACTATATAATTAATTTAAACAAAGATTAATCGTTCTCAGGGTCCAGACCAACTGGTCTGGGCTTGTGATTTAAAACCCCGACTCGGGTTTGACGCGGGTTCGATTCTTGGCATCAACAAAACATTTTTTTTTTCATTTAAGCATATATATATATATATATATTCCCTTGTATTTTTAAAATTCATTTTAAAATACTAAAACTCTTTTATAAATTCTACAAAAATTATTTTATGTTATACTAGTAGAAAAGTTTAACATACAATTTTTAGTTTTCCAAAAATTATTTATTTAATATATATAATAAATAATTCAAGTTTATTCTATTTTATTTATAAAATTCTATAAAAATATCAAAACAATTATATAAATTTCCACAAAAATTATTCTGAGTTTTTATAACATTAAACTTTTCTGAAATGATTTTTATTTCTGAAAAATCATTTATTTAATATTTTTAATCAATTTTTGTTAGTTTTAATCATAAATAAATCATAATAAATTCATTTTTCAATATTTTTGCACCAAAATTTTATATAAATTATTTCTATTTATTTGGAACAGAAATACAAATTTTAATTTAATAATTCTTTAATTTTAATATTTTTAAATATTAAAGTTATATTTTGACAATTTGAAATAAATAGATTTAATATTCTATTTTTAAGAAAATAATTTTATAAAAATTATTTTCATACTTAAAACTTTATATTGTGACCATCTTTAATTTAAAATTTACAAAAAAAACTTTTGTTTATTTATTTATCAAATTTCTCTTATTTATTAAACAAACGAACACTTGTCCCCAATTCGAAACCCTAGAATATATTTGTAGACTAGAAAGACTTAGACATATTTATTACCTTAATTATAGGATAATACTTGGCATCGTTGGGCAACACATATTCTATTTTCACGAGACATAACATTTTGCTAAGGTGAGTTTTACATAGCCCCTTTTCTATTTCACTATTTTTTTGGGGTGAAACATGTTACAACATTCTATATACAATTCAATCATAAAGTGTTTATGTGTTTTTCTATGTTGCATTATGTCTTAAACATGACTAGGGTAAGCACAATATTCTAGCATAATCATTAACATTGATCACCCGACGGTATACAATGATAGATCTATTGGACTGACAATCCCACCCGGATACGTACCTCCTACATAGGTAGCGTGGGTGATTGTTATCGCATAACATAATCGAGTGAACCATGAGCGTATGGGATGGACCACAATATTCTAGTCACAAGGGTTGATTATGCACTCGATTTACTGCTAGTATGTTTTCACATATGGACTAGACTTGCCATGACACTTGAATTGTACAAGCTTTATTCGATTATCAAAACCTATGTAATTCTCACCAATTTTTGTTGACCCAAAAATATTTTCAAAATTAACATGTTTCAGGTAACAATGAAGCTGAGGCTTAGAGTATGCATGAGGAAATACTATGAAGTTTTTTTGAAGTTATTTGAAGTTATTTGCTTTATTTGATATCATGTATTTGAGATTTCTAGACATCTTTTCATTTTGGATATTTATGTTATGGATAAATTATCTAAAATTTTCAATATATACCATGTGCTACTGAAACAATCATCAATACGTGACATCCCGATGTTTCCGCCATCGGTTGGGGTGTTACATCTCGAATGTCAGAATTAGTTCTCGATATACTGATGAGTTCTCGAATATATTATGAGTACTCGAATAACTTATGTTTTCGGATAACTCTAACAGTTCTTGGATTCTTTAATAGTTCTCGAAAAAATATTGGTTCTCGAATACATGATAGTTCTCGATAAATAAAATGGGTTCTCGGAAAAATTATGGAATCTCGAAAAACATCATATAGACCTTAACTGTCCGTGAACCTGATCGAAAGCTTTATAACCGAGAACTTAAAACCGAGAACCTGAATTCGGGAACTGACAAATAATCCGAGAACTTAATTTATTAATCCTTAAAACCGAAAACCATTTATTATTATCGAAAACAAAAGTGATAGAGTTAGGTGGTTCAAAAATGTTAGGGATTTAGTTATATCTTTTTCCAAGTTTAGATAGGAATAATTATCTTAAAAGATTTCATAATATTTTGAAATCTTTGACTTTATCAACAAGATTTCAAAATTCATGGAGATTAAGTTTCCTAAATTATCGGAAACAAGATTTAATCCAATTTTGAACCAAATCATAAAGAATTTGCAAAAAAAATTTATGATGTTCTTGAACTGAGAGATTCGTTATATAATAAGAAAACGCATGAAACCAATCAATCAATCCAAAAAAAAAAAAAAAAAAAACTTTTGTCATGTATTCACGACAATATTATATATTGGATTTTGAACAATAAATTAATTTCTCACTTTTCACAAGAATAAGGATCTGAGGATTTACATTGTTTGGGAATAATAATATTAAAGTACCAAACAATTATGTTCAAAATAATGACCAATTGAAAATATTAATTGACTAGGAACCAAAAGAGCCACAATCGTAATCATTATTGTTTTCCTATTTAATTCCAAATTTTAAAGGAAAACAATCAAAACTGATTGAACAACATTGCTCTGATACCACATGTTGATCAGTTTTGACTGTATATAATGGAAAACATAATAATAATAATACCTGACAGATTGGTGAGACATGAGACTGATGCTATAAGCGTATTGAAAGACGACATCCTTGTCAGTATGATTGGGTTCCCTTTAGTGTGTACAGTAATGATGACTAATGATCACTAGGTGATCGTTTGAGAGGGAGAGGTTGGTGACGACACTTTAGGGTTTATGGTGTTATGTTATTTTGTCTAACCATGAACCTCTAATCATCCCTCTATTTATACACACAGGGGACACCTTAATAACGCCCATCTAATGATAAGTCCGTCCATCAAAGACATATCTGTTATTGGGCTTAGGATAATATTAATAATTGATCATATCATTATATAAATGATTATAATGGCTATCGATAAATATACAAACGTTACGTATATTTATTCCAACATACTCATATTTCAAGATTCAAGATTTAATTGGCTAATCGCTTGTCTCCTTGTTGAATTTCGACCATTGTTCAAATGCTCAATCAACCCTCGTTTGATCAAATATAGGACAATATAATCGAGAATTGATTGCCATTAAAAAATTTTAACCATTTGGATGGCTTTTTTATTTTATATTTTTTTTACATTAACCAAATAATTGGGGGAATTGTGTAATAAATTACAGGCTAAATAAAGAAAATGGGCTTTGTTTGAATTGAAATTAAGAAATTATCTTATATGTTAATTTATCAGTTTGATGAATAGTAATTTTTTGTTTTGAAAAGTATTTAAATAGTAATGTGTTTGGTATTTGTATCAAACGAGTTGCGCTTGCCCGCGCGTTGCGGCGGGATCTTGATTATGAATGTTTTAGTATCATCATATGAGTGCGAAAATTCTTAATTTTATACAAACCATCTTTCCTTTTTTTTTTTTTGCATTATCCCTAACCTACACCAACACACCTAAAGCATTCTACTTCAAAAGACAAAGTGTTTGGGAATGACCCGAATTTTGGGGTCCTAACTTTGTACTGAAAATGTTATATTTTTTTTAAATTTGAAAATGCCTTGGTCACAACATACAAATTACATGTATTGCATATTTTAAAATAACCAAAAAGAAAAATCAACCAAACTCAATTAACAAAAAACTAATTTCTTTTTATTCAAAATCAATAAAACCCAACCAAAGAGGAATCTGCACTCTTAATTCTTATGTACTTATAATAATTGTAGACCAGAAATGGAATTGAATGAGCGATCTTCTTCAATCAATAATTGTAATAGGGTATACATAATATGGTATAGATGTTTTTATTTGGGATTGCCTGCCAATTCTACCAAATTAAAGTCACGGTCTCATGGTGGAAAATTCGGCTTTTTATGATTCCTATTGTAATTATCTGGTGATTTATGAGTGTGGCAGTTATGTGGTAATTGATTTCCCTTTCTGGGGGATGCTACCAGAACAGACTACAGTTCCATAAAACGCATAGGTTAGGATTTTACAATAATATGCACCTTTTTGTTGGTTTTTTTGAACTTGTTCGTTATTCAAAGGAATAATAAAGAATCCTTACATGAAAGGTGAATTTGGAAACGTTTGCAAACAATCATAAATTGTGTTGTTGAAAATGAGATGTGGAAAAGAAAGATATTGGAGCGGGTTATTAAAATCAAATGGATTTGGAAATAAGAAAAAAAAACCTTGCAAGTCAGAATCGGTGCTTTATGATATGTATTGTTTTTTGTGCTATGGTGTTGCAAATCGTATGTGTAATAATTTGTGAAACGGTGGGAAGGGACAGGAATGGTGGTGACTAATAGAAGTTGCCCAAGTTGTTAATTCTAGGAAAGAGTGATGACTCTTAGAGGGGATTAATGTTGATAATTAAGTTGTGAAAAGGTGTCAAGTGGTGAGGAACGGTGGTGACTTTTAGAGGTGACTTAACTAACTAATTAATTTATGAAAAGGTGTCAAGTGATGAGGAACGGTGGTGACTCTTAGAGGTGACTTAACTAACTAATTTGTGAAACGGTACCAAGTGATGGGGAAGGATGGTGATTCTTAAAGGTGACCCAACTAACTAATTTGTGAAACGGTGCCAAGTAATCATGAAGGGCGGTGACTCTTAGAGGTGACCCAACTAATTAATTTGTGAAACGGTACCAAGTGACGATGAAGGGTAGTGACTCTTAGAGGTGACCCAACTAATTAATTTGTGAAACGGTGCCAATTGATGATGAAAGTGATAATGAAGGGTGGTGACTCTTAGAGGTGACCCAAGTTGCTAATTGTATATATACGAGAAAATCATAGTTTATGTTAAAAAAATTATCAACACGGTGGAGAACTTGTGAAATTTGACGGATTCTAGGAGCCCATTTTTGAACGACTCCGTTACAAATTAAGCAAACAGAACCTTAATTTTCATTTCAAGTTCCTAATCACATCATATAATTTTCATGAATCCGAATGACCTTCTTTTCTATGATGAAACACATAAGATGTTAAATTAAGCAAAACCAAAACCTAATTTCACTATATTCTTCCATCTTCTGAACAACCGTCAACCCTATGATGAAATGCTTACAATCTATCTATACAACTAATAAAATAAACTCAATGTGTACACATGTCACTCCCATGTTGAGCCTTCAATTTTCTCTCCTATCAAATTGTGCCACATGGCACAACCATGGAATTTATAAAATTTTATGTTTTAAAAAAATTGAAAATCTATATTAAAACACACGTTTTGGTCAAACACAATTATTAATGACAACTATTATTATTATATCATGATTATTAACTTTTCTAATTTTTTAAAACATTTATTCTCTTATACTCTTTTTTTCAAAACATTTCTTCTCTCATATTGAATCAAAATAACTCAAATCATTGTTCATCTATTCTCCATCCTCACCATCCTCCTTCTTCTTCTTCAAGGTATTATCGATATGCACCCAAACATCGTGTTGGAAAACGAAGCTTTTTTGAGTGGAAGCAGTCTTGGATTTTGGATGTAACACCCCAACCGATGGCGGAAACATCGAGGTGTCACGTATGAATGATTGTTCAGTAGCTCATGGTAATACATAAGTTTAAATAATCCTTTATTTCATTATAGTATTGAATTACATTAAATGTCTTGAATGAAATCTAATACATCCAATAATCAAACAAAGCTTAAAACTTCAAATATCTTCTCATGCTAGCTCTAGACTTCAAGCATCAGTATTTCCTGTTGAGTTTGGAAAATATGGGGGGGTCAACTAGAAGTTGGTGAGAATACATAAGCCAAGTCAAGCAATTAAGTTTTAGAATAAAATTTTAGCAATTCATATGTCTAATGTAAGTTTAAGTCTACATGAATAAACAATAAGTATAGTATGCACATAATCAATCCTCCGACAAAGTTTAGGTCCATCCCGCATCCACGGTTCTCCTTATAAAGTTTAGGTCCATCCCGCATTCACGGTTCTCCTTATGAAGTTTAGGTCCATCCCGCATTCACGGTTCTCCTTATAAAGTTTAGGTCCATCCCGCATTCACGGTTCTCCTTATAAAGTTTAGGTCCATCCCGCATTCACGGTTCTCCTTATAAAGTTTAGAACGATAACAATCACCCGCGCTCCCCATACAAGATGGTCAACGAATCTAGGTGGGGTTGTCAATCCAATAGATCTATCATTGTGTATCGCCGGCTTGGCCATAGCTAATGATTATGTAAGTTGAAGTTTAAGTCTAATAGTCTTTGTCTAAGTCATGAGGCATTAAAGTTTACAACTAGACATGTATGTAGAATTGCTTAAGTATAAAGTTTCAAGTATAAAGAATTGCATAAACAGGGTTACGTAAACTCACCTTAGCAAAGTGTTAAGTCTTGTGAAATAGAATAAGTGTAGTCCAACGTTGCCAAGTATTACCCTATATTTAAGGCAATAAATAAGTCTTTCTAGTCTACAAGTATTTCTAGGGTTCCTAATTTATTTGAAACGTAATAAAAGGAGTGTAACATAAATCATAAAAAAAAAAACTAATCATAAAAAGTTTTAGTTAATTGTTTGATAAAACAAGTTCTAATGGAAATTGTTCAAAATATATAATCAATTGTATACGTTTATAGAAAAAAAATAATTAGATTTTAATCCTTTAAGGGCTTAGGATAATTATTTCAATTACAATGATTATCTAAAATGAGTTTCGTATTAAGAGATTTACATGCTACGTAAATTGCAACGACCCATTTATAACGGTATGTTTTTTTTATTTCATAGATTAAAATAATTTAATAAAATTAGTTTGAACAAAAACTTATAAGTATTAAACTAGTACTAAAAAAATAGTTAATTGGATGACAAACATTAAATAATTTGATATGGGTTTATCATTTTAAATAATTATTAGAAAAAGAAAATGTTTTAAACTTCAAATAAGATGCAAAATAAAAGTTGAGATATGAAGTTTATTTAGTATAAAGGATATGATAGTCCACGTGCCCCAATTATTAATTTCTTAAACAACAACTTCCCAAACTTGACCAAATTAGGAACAAAGGGCACCTCAAACACATCTTCATATGTGTGTTTGACAGGAAGCTCGAGATCGAGAAAAAGAATATAAGACTCACAGTGCCGGAGGAAGAGGCGGTGATGGCGAGCGCCAGAGATTAAGACCATTAAGGGACGGTGGTCTGGAGTTGACGGTTGTTGGTTACCGGTGGCTTGTCGGGAGGACGGAGCGGCGTCCGTTTGACACAAGCAGAAGGGAGGAGACCAAGAAGGTATGGAATGTGGTTCACGACGGTGGTGGATGTTGCGAAACCGCTAGTTCAATACGGGTTTGTAGACGGATTTATCCAGCACACGCCAACCCACAAGAGATCGATAGAGAGTTGGGTCAGGAAATGGTTGATATAAACTTTATGGTTCAACTTGTTTGTTTCATTTCTATACAAGACTATATATACACATACAAACACAACAAAGATGGAGATAAAAGCTCCTCTAGACTTTGACTCAATAATTATACTTTGACTCAATAATTACACATAATTCTTTGACTCAAGACTTTGACTCCAAGAATTATGTTGTCAAGACTTTGACTCTTGACTCAAGGCTTTGATATATATATATATATATATATATATATATATATATATATATATATATATATATATATATTGAAACGAATTTATATCTTCCTTGTTTGAGATTATAAATGTAATTGGAAAAATGATTAGCTTTAGATAAGAAATAAAAAAAATCATTAGTTTGAATTAGAAAATAAAAACACCGTCTTATAAAATGACGATTTTATAAATAGAATTAGGATAGGACATATGTCATGATTGTAGTTTTTTTTTTAAGTACAATGATAAAAGGAACTTAGAAAAATAGAGTGCACGGATAAAGATAAGAATACTTAGAAATAAATTAGACTTTATATCATGGATCGGGAAATACTTTAATGCAAAATAAATGGGAAAAATCGTGAGGTTACAGTCTCCCCTACTTTTAGAAACTTCGTCCCGAAGTTATAAAAAAAACACCGGGTTGAGGGTGATTGGGTAGAAATTAGGGCAACTGTGGTTTGGAAAATTTTGTGTTAAGGCATGACATGAATTTATAGGTAACAGAATAAACTGTTTCGAATAATTTGGTAAGAGGTTTGATAGGTGTGGGTTTTAAGGGTTGGATTAGGTTCGTCTAAAATAGCAAGAAGAATAAGAATCTAGCAAAACACTAAACTTTAAGTTTTAGGAATCTTAAAAAGAAATGCATGAGTTAATTGACTATAGAAATACTAAACAGGTAACTAGAGTTTATAATTGGTTATCTACCAAAAACATTGATATAATTTCACACTACCTTAACGTACCTGTAAATTCATGATTACGTTCCGGACCGTAATCACCAATTTACCTTACATTAGGGTTTTGTGTCCTTCTATGACTCTAAACACACATGTAAGTAATGCAAAATAACCTTGTGATTGAATCGTATACAATGTATCCAAAAATGAGTCCAACTGTTGAGCAGGAAAAAGACTTCTACCAGTCAATGAATAAGAACCTCTACCGATTGTTGAGCAGGTGCGATAGCCTCTACCAGTCGTTGAGCTCTACCGACTGTTGAGCAGGCATGATGACCTCTACTAATCGTTGAGTAGGTTATTTGGTACTCTACTAACTGTTGAGCAAGTAATTCATCCTCTATCAGTTGTTTGATTAAGTGTACCAATTATTACACACATGAATTGCAAATTGATAATATGTACATGTAAGCAATCAAGTATCAAGTATAGCATGCGACTTGTAATAAAGTTGCCCTAGACAAGGTTAATGACTCTAGGTGTGTCTATAGCAAATAGTTTATATTTCATGACTTCTAGTATCAAATGTTCAAATATGGTAGATAATCGAATCCTCATGTATAACTAAAGATTAAGTTTGATGCAACACATAATCAAGTTTCAATAGTTTGGTTATCATAGGGATCGATCAATATACCTCCACCGCCTCGCATACCACCCTTAACAACCACCACCCATCTCTTTCTCACTCAACCGTGTGACTCCACCGATAAATATCATCAACTGTTTGTTCCGTCACAATTTCACCGTCACCGGTGCTAGATCCATCAAGATCTGGTACATGCAACACCAACGAAGAAAACCTAAGCCATTGAAGCTTCGTGGGAGTAGCATACAAGGGTGCTTTTAAGTGGCGTCGGCGGTAACAGCGTGGTGTCATGGATTATGTTGGACTTTTTAGATATACGAGGTAGTTGTAGTGATAAAATTTTCTACTTTTGTTGAATATCTCCATAGTTACTGATTGCATATTGTCTATTTGAATCTTTTCTTTCTTTTTTTTTCTTTTTCTATTGAATTGTCAAATTTTAATGCTGGTTGATCTAATTGTTATGGCAACTAATTGAAATATTTTATTTTTTAGGGGAACTTCATAACATCCACATATATGAACATTTTTAGTAAATTTTTTTCGTTTACTTTCTGCTTACAAGGTGGAGGCTTATGTGAGTTTTTGAAATTGTGTTTAATGTAAATTGTGTGAGTGTAAGTGTGATTTGTTCTTCGTGTATACGATTTTGGTCATTGCATTTGGTCTCTGTTGTGGTCTTTGCATTTGTATAAAAAGGTCAATGAGCATCGACTAAATCTATGAGATGTTTGCCACTGAGTTTTGGTTAATACAGTTTTTGGGTCTTAATGTTTCATATGCATTGCTTTAGAAAAATACCAATGTTTTTTTGTGAAAACAGTTGAATTTTTTGGTTTAAACATGTTTTATTATTAGGTGACAATGAACATCACCTAAATTTGTGAGGTGTTTGCCACTGAATTTTGGTTAATACAGTTTTTTGGACAGTACATTGTTTTAGAAAAAGAACGGTGTTAAGGTTTGAATTGGATGGATTTTGTGACATATTAAGTTCTTGCCTTGACAACCACAATTAGTATGTGTTTGTGAATTTTTTTTTTTTCAAAAATCGCCAATTTTAATCGGAGTTGATGGTGGGTGGTGTAGATGGGGTTGACGACAGTGGTTGATTAGGGGTTGTGACTTTCTATGTAGTCCTCATTTGTCAGTGGTAGATGGTGGCAACGGTGTCCGCTTTATTGATGTTGACGCCCACGCCGCCTCTTCACGACACTAATGTGGTTATGTGTCGGAGATCCGTCGATGGGGTTTTTTTAACCCCAAACGGCGTTGGGGGCGGTCATATGGTTTAATGGCGTTGTGATGCCGTTGGGTTTTCTTCCGAGATTACTAATGAGAAAAATACATAAGACTAATTATTGGCAGAGACTTGTATAATTTTGTGGGTGTAGCGTTTTGATTATATGTGAAACCATGGTTGTGGATGCTTTATTGAACCCATGGTTGACCGCGATGCGGTTACGGATGGGAGCTTGGATAATGAAGATGACTCTGCTATTGTTGTGAGTTCGTACATTATATTGTTCTTTTGTCGACTAATCTAAGTTTTTTACATTGATCATGAAATACAAGTTTCATGCAGTGCAGGAGTGCTGCAAATGTGCAATGATATGTTACAGTGTAAAAGTGAAAATTTGCAATATTTAGCAGCTTAAGATCTATTCTCTCAGCCGGTTTTGAAACTTTGTGTATTTTGGGGCTGGTTGGATTAATTTTGTATCTTTAGATGTCTTGTAAAGCTACCAGAGGTTATGCTTATACTTATAATTATGTTCTTATCATGGTCCAGTTTGATAGTTTGAAAGGGACGCTGTGGCACTTCAGCCTACTGCCTCCAGGCGGCGGTGGCATTTTGGCGCATTCTTTGGCTTATATTGCATCTGGACTAAAGGTGTGTCCACATCTGGGACATCCATATATTGTTGTGGAAATTTACAATATGACAAATTGTCCTTTTTAACCATAGAAATATTACATTATAAGTTCTTTGTTAACACATGAATTTTATTAATCGTATATCATTCAAATATTTTAATTGTAGTTTCACAGTGAAAAGGGTGGATAGAAAAGATGGGTCAAGTAGTAATCTTAATATTTCTTGAATTAGGTGAGGCTAGAAAAAACGCCTTGAAAATATTTAGGCGTAGAGCCGTATAGGTGCAGTGAGGTGAGGCTAGACAAATTGGCTTGAGAATATTTAGGCGTAGAGCGGTAGATGCCTTATTAATTCAGTTTGAAATGCTTGACAAATCGCCTTGAAAATATTTAGGCGTAGAACCGTATAGGTGCAATGAGGTGAGGCTAGACAAATCGCCTTGAGAATATTTATGCGTAGAACCGTAGATGTGTAGCGAACCACCGGAAACTTTCTTTATTAATTCAGTTTGAAATATTCCATGTTGTTATGTGGTCTAGGCCGGTTTATTATTCGGTCCAGTGTGCGCAATTACAGTAGAGCCAATTTTAAATATTTTGGTGCTTTATTTAACAAAAACTGTGTAGCCTAAAGTGAAAGTTTGGGATAATTCATCACACTAAAATAGCCATTTGGTAATACCAGTATGTGGGTGATTCATGTTGCAGAGGTAATATGCATCACACAAAAGATGAATTGATGTACCTATTTTATTTATAGTCACAGTTGGATGAGTAGTAGGTGTTGTGTAGTTGCTGACATCCACCTTTACAGCAGGGCCAATATTAAACATTTGATGATTTTATGGGGAAAAATTGGGTGACATACAATGAATGCTTTGGATGATCCAACACATAAGTAACAGAACTGATTCTTGATCTTTTCTAAAAGGGGGTAGATCCAATCAGATATTCAAATGCACTTCTTTTGTTATATCTAGAAAAGTTGTACCTAAGAAAGATGAGTGCGGGATCTTGTGAATTACTTCTAAAAAAATTCAGAAATCATATTTCTTTGGCGCCTTTTTTTGTTTATCATACATGTCGCAACTGAATGTTTATTTGGCACATTTTTTAATTTATCATACATGTCGCTATCCTGACTTCTCTATGATCTCTGTTGCAAAATTGTTATTTGCTGTTACTGTTTTTAACTATCGTGCCGCATAACTTTTGCGCCTTTTGTTTAGTATGACTTTTGGTATCCTAAGTTCTTTATGTCCTGATGGCGCTTTCTGTTAATGATTCTGTTTTGGCAAGCTGTTTAGAAACATATAACAAAACTTATCATAACATTCAGATTATACACTCAGCAGCGTTGTGATTTATCTATTCGCTAATAAACATGCTAAACAGTTGCGCAACGCCCACTAGTTGGGTTTAATTACTAAACTACAATTTTTTTATATGGCAAGACGTTTATATACTTTTTTATTTAATAAAAGTATATATAATTTTCCCATAAAAACAATGAAAAATGTGGTCAATTTTTCTTTTCATAAAATCATTAATGTCAATTGTAAAAAAAGATTGGTGTCGTGCGGAATTTGATAATCATACGTGCTATATGAAACGCAAAAAAGAATGGTGTCGGTTGACACCGACACTTTGTAAGTAGCTCCGTCAATGTATACGCCTCATACACGAGGTCATGGAATGTCTTATACAACCCTTGTACACTATACAAGTCCTGGTTTTCAACAGAATGTTAGCTATATGACCAGTATACACCTGTACACATCATAGAGAATGCCATCTTTGTCATGTGATGTGAATGTATACGACTTGTATACATATATACAATAATACACGTTGTGTATATAGCCACACGATCTTATATCAAGTATGAGAAGCTTTATACGCGAAGAAGTCCATTTCATATGGATGAAGGTCAAATGTGGACCTGAAAATGTAAAGTCACTTTTTAGTGTTTGGCACAAAGTCATTGTTATCTCAGCGTCTATATTTCCTTTGTTAACGTCCTCTTCAATATTTATTATACAAATTTACGAGACATATTAACATAAAAAAATTAATTTCAACGTTATTACTTTAAAACTTTATATCAAATATTGTTATACGTTCACACCTCAATTTAAAACACAGAAATAAGTAGATATCACTAAATGATCTGATTTATTGTAGGCATTTAATAAAATATTATTATGTTTTATATATATACACCCAAATTAAACATAAATAATTTATTCTGATGCATAAGGTGCGAACGAGAGTCGATCCTCTTATTAAATACTCGAGATCAATTGGCTAAACCTCAAATGGAGTTAAGCACAAACCTAATCTGTGCTTCTTTACTTAATAGCATGAACCCAGATTTTATAAGCCGAGATTGATTAGGCTCATGATAATTTGGTCTTGTAATGAAAGTTACATGCCATTAAATGCAAAAGTAATTTTAAGTTTTTTTTGATCGGCGAACAACTGTGTGGCAACCACCCTTGCGGGGCACCGTGCCCAAGAATCGACTACTCGACCTCCAGCAGCCCCCGCCTTCTCCCGATGCGCAGAAACCCGAGCCCCACCCGCCCGAAGGCACGACAGTGTTATAGAATTCGGTAAAACCTCGCCGCCCATCAGATTCGAACCGGCGCCACCCGTATTCGATCTTCACCCGGATACCAAACCATAAATGATGGAAGTGGGGATTAAACCTTTGATCATATAGGTGAAACAAAAGCCACTCCACCACTATGGATAGATAAAAGTAATTTTAAGTATATGTCTATAATAATTGTTTAAGCATTTATAACTTGTGATCTAACTGTGATACTAGTTTTTTTTTTTTTTTTTTTTTTTTTTTTTTTTTAACGGCAAATTTTTATTACACCTTTATTCCACCTCACCTTGCATTTGTAAGGATTTAAACCCATAACCTCACATTTGTAAGAGATGACACCATACCACTAGACCAAGAGGACACCACAACCTCACATTTGATACGAGTTTTTACCTCACTACATCTGTGACTTAAACTATATTTATCAAACACTAAATATTACTGTTAGCAAATAGCAACTAATTAGTCTAAACGTCTTTAACTTTTAATCATGTTCATTAAATTGCCATTTCAACACCAACTCTATGAATGGTGATTATATATCAGAAATTAATATGACATCAAGAACTATCTCTATGGCTGCAACTAAATGGACTGATGCAAATGGCTTGACTAAAATAGTGATGTTACTTCATGGACCATGTGATTTTAATGATTGTGATTTCGCTGAGTTTGTGCAGTCTAGTGGTGTTAAATGGAGTAGGACTATTTAGATTGATTATTAGATAGCTCAAATTATGATTAGCAACCAATTATGGAAACAATTTTTTTTTTTTTTTTGAAAGGTTAAATTTATTCAAAAAAGCACGGGACGGTCCTCAAAACAAGGACTCCCGGCAAAACAGAACGACATTACAAGTCCGAAGGGTATTTACACCAAACATTCCAATCTAAACCTTTCAAGCTAGATCTATAACGGATCCAAAAAAATGACATCATTTTGATTATACTCCTAAAATTTTTATTGATTATTAGATAGCTATAATAAAACCTTCCCAAAAAAAAAAAAAAAAAAAAAGATAGCTATAATAAAACAACATTTTTTTTATCTAAATCCTACCATACAAAAATCATTAAAAAAATATAACATAAGCCAATTTTGCAAGGGAACTAAGGTGGGTTTGAATAAAAAAAAGTAAGGAAAAATTACAGAAATCGTCCTTTATGTTTACATCGTTTTTCAGTGGTTGTCCTTTAACTTCAAAGTTGATGGAAATCGTCCTTTGTGTTGTAAAATCTTGCATGTTTCGTCCTTTTGACCTAACCTGGTTAGTTTTTTTGGTTAAGTTTGGTCACGTGCAAGGCATGTGAAGGCATAAATGACAATTTACCCTCTGATTTCATCTCCTCATTTATAAACCCATCTCTCTCACTTACACACAAATCTTTGTGCACTTTACCGCCCTAAACCACCCCCCCCCCCCTTTCTCACCACCACCTGCCACCACTATAGCCAACCACCACCTATCTCTCTCACTCACACACAAACTTCTTCTCCACAACACACAAAAATTCATTATCTCTCTTCTCACACATGTAAAAAATCCATGATTAGATATCAGGATGGCTGAAGACAAGGATTGAATCAAGATCTGGTGATTATCTCTCTTCTCACAGATCTGAAAGAGGACAAGAGGGATGACGACTGAACGAAGGCTTTGGTTCATCATCGCACACCACTATGGTTGTATGGCTGAACTTCCGATCTTCCTTCTTGCTTTTATAAAACCCCAACAACATTTTCTCTCTCCTAGGGTTTACGTAGGCGGCGTGGAGAAAAAGACGGTAATGTTTTGTTATACAAGTCGGCGATTGGTGCTGAGAAGAAGATGGTAACGTTTTGTTATACAAGTTGGGCTTGCTCTCGATGTAGATTAAGCTTGGTGGAGCCATGATCGTTGTTTCTGACCTCTCTAATGACACGATTGTGTTGTTAAGGTGGCTGAAAATGAAGGTGTGGGTGACGACAATTATGGAGTTTCTAGACGGTAGTGTTAATGGTGCTTGGTGGTGGTGGGGTGACCGGATCTGGTGGTGGCAGGTGACTAGAGTTGGTAGTGGTGGGGTGACTGGAACGAGGGTATCAGTCTTTGGGTTTTTTAAAGAGGGTAGATGAAAACAAGGGTGAAATGTCCTTTATGCCCTCATGTGCAAGACACATGACCAGACTTAACAAAATAAAAACCAGGTTAGGCCTAAAGGACGAGACCTGCAAGATTTTACAACATAAAGGACGATTTCCATCAACTTTGAAGTTAAAGGACAACCACTGAAAAACGATGTAAACATAAAGGACGATTTCTGTAATTTTTCCAAAAAGTAATTTAAAATTGAAGAAAAATTTACACAAATCATGTAAACATGCTTGAAATTGTTCTTTCATATTTTATATATATACATCAAAAAGAAAAAGGTATGTATTTATTACTTGAATTGTTAATGGAGATGAACTAGATTGATTGTGATTTCTAGTCACTTTTGATTCCAGTGGCTATAACAGCAACAATCATGTAACGGTTATATTTTTTCATTGTTCTGTAAATGTAGCGGCACAAGGCGAGGTTAGACTATGGATTCAAAGTGAAAAAAAAATGAAGAGCAACAAGAAAACTCGTGCTAATAACGTGTTGGAAAATAACAATCTAGTAGAAACCAACATACAAGTTATATAAACATGAGAAGAAGACCCTAGACATCATGTATGGAAAGAAAAAAATGAAGGAAGAGAGAATTTATCCATTGATATGTTTCATATACCAAATAAAAGACCACTATTTATAAGGCTATAAACATTGAAAGATATGTAAGTTATGTATGTGAAAAGTCACCGCATTATTTAGATACCAAATACATGACAACTATTTATAAGACTACTAGTGGGTTTACCCGCGCGTTGCAGCGGGATCCACAAATGTGTTGTGATACAACATTATGATACTTAGGTTTTTTTGCCGTAAGTTACGCAAAAAGAATAGTAATGTGCACACTATGTTTTAACAAGTATTCATAGAAACAAAAGAAAAGAAATGTGCACCGCCACTTACAACTGATTGTAGTTCACCACAAAAACCATGTACTCATTATTGAACAAATCTTAATAAACCAAAGGTATGTTACTGTAACAGACCAATATGAACATAAACATCACTCTTGTGTAAGTTGTCCGGTCATTGCATATCTACATAACAGTACCATTGAAGACACCTTGCTAAATGATAAAGTTCATTTACATGACAAAAACATGTAGTAATAATATGATATTGTATACACTATCATATGAAGGTCAGTGTCCATATAGAAATTAAAAGTTGTGATTTGTAAGTTTGTAATAGACCTGCCCAACCTGACCCAACAGCTAAAAAATTCCCCAATGTAACCAGTGAGCCGAACCATCCCGTCCACTTTGCCGCAGGGTAGACGCATATATATAAAAAAGAGTTTATAATATAAGTATTATTATGGCAAAGTTTTAAAACTCATACAAGTTTAGCTGAGATAAAATTATTCATTGCGGTAACATAAATTATTATCTTTCATAGCCATTATATGAAATGTGTTAAAAAAATATGGTTATCCTGTGTGTTTATTTAGTTTGGGCGAGTTCCATTTTCATATAAAAGTTAATTATTTTCTAGGGACATTTAAGGGAGAAAAGTGATAAAATTTAGGAAATTGTAAAGAAATTCTTGGTATGTCATCTTAACTTTAGACAGTTTGGATATATTTACCCATGCCTCCTCCTTTATAATGTAGTATAGATAACATTGATACAAACGTAATAAAGACATGTAGGTTACGAATGTAAAGAGTCATCACATTATTGTTAATTTTCTCATCAATTTTATAATTATGTTTAAATTAATTTCTTCAACAATTTAATATTTAAATAGAAAAACAATTTTACTCCATAAATGACTTCAACGATAATAAAAATTGTATTTACTTAAATTTTACAGTATCCTTATCTAATTTTTATAATATAGTATAGATATGGCTTGTTAAGATGGAGACAAAAATAGGTGCTTATGATCTTTAAGTTGCTCTTAAAAGGATCATACTAATATGATTTGTTTTTTTTGTCAATCAAGTTTAACTTTAAGCTACTCTAACCTTCAATGCCTTGCTACTAAATAAAGCGTAGCCTATGTACTTATCTCTTGCTAGTTTAAAATAAAAAAAGCTTTACCTTGGGTAGAAAAGATTTGAACTTTTGCATGAACATGTTGAATTTTTATTTTTTATTTCTATTATTAACGTAAAAAAAGAAAAAACCTTTTCATTACTGTACTACAAACCAACAAGACATGTCCAACCATAAAGTTTGCAGTTTCCATACCTAAAAAATCAAACACTTTATCCCAAAAACTAATCTTATGCTATTGGCTTGGAGTCTCCTGCCACATCACTCCTTCCAAGGGGTGTAAAAAAACCGTGCCGAAAGGGGCGCCAAGGGCTTGGTATGAGAAGGGTAACGGACGTAAAGGCTGCAGGTTGGATATGTGGCGTGACTTTTTTTTAGCAAAAAACCTTCAAATGGAGGGGGCACATCACGCCCACTACACTAAGCCTAAGCTCACAAGTTTTACGTAAATAAAAACGTGACACTTTTAACTAATTATTAACAAATTCAATTCACACAAGCAGGAAATAATTTAATCATAATCAGTTTACAACAAAATCATAACATAATCATACCTTGGGGCCTTTAGAAAGAGAAATGTCGAGTATCAAGTCCAAGGAGAGAACACGTTGTGAGTATGAGAGAAATAGTGCGTTGCGAGTGAGAAAACATGGAACAAAGGTCAAAGAAATTAGTTCATCAATTCACCTATTCTCGAGTTGATCGTTAGGACTTCATAATGGTAATATACAGCTGATGCGACGTTGATCTCTAGCAACACTTTACTATTTTATAAATTCTTGTTTGCGGTTTATATATGGTTATGTGTATTAGACCTAATGGCATTGTAACATAAGGTGTTTATCCCCACCAAAGTTCAAGTACCAAAAAATAAAACTATATGAATTTTAGGAGTAGATTTTAGAGGGGGGGTTTACAGTAAAATCAATAAATTGTATGAAAAAACTTAATGCTTACAAGGAAGGTGATTTTATATAAGAAGTATATTTTATTTTACAGTTTTGCTTTTATATTTATATTACATTTTTTGTGATCTTATTATGTAATGATAAACATGTAAATCATTATTGTGGTGTTCCTGGCCATCCTTCACCATGGGCTAGGGGCCCTCTAAGAAACAAATTATACTCTAACCACTTATGTCAATCGTTAAGAGACATTTGATGTAATTTGAAGTAATGACATTGGCGAATTATTCCCAATATATTATATGATGATTCAAACCACATTGTAAGTATATAGATGAATTCTAGTAGTGGTGTGTAGCCGTTGTTAAATATAAGAAGAAAAAACAAAAGAGTTGTTATCGTTAATGGTATTCACATGGTTATACTTGAATTATAATAATTTGTGTACGTATATTTTTAATCACTCACCTCATGATTGGATGTGTCCCACATTCACGAAACTCCAATAAATTTTAATTAATGTTATAACGAATTACTAAACATTGCATCAGAATTGTACTAAATGATTTAATAAGACAATTGTAAAACTTATTTTTACAGAAGATATCAGAAGTATCCATTTAATAAGGATTTATATAAAGTACAAACTACTTTTACAACTCACAAACTAATACTGTTGTCACCTTTAGTTGGTTGTATACTTGAATATGTTGTTGCCGTTTATAATGATCAAATCAAACAAGTTATATGCACAAAAATCTTGTACAAAACTATTTTAACTAGAAAATTTTAGGAGAAATATGTATATATTTGTGAAGGATTCCAAATGATAAATCGAATATACATTGGGAGATCAAGAAACCGATCATCGACCTCAAAAGTTTATAGTTGACATAAGTATGAAGATTTGCAGGGAAGATATCAAAAGAGTCTTCCTTAAGAAACCAAAAACTCTCTTCTAGTCAGAGGGTCTGAGTTTCGGATTTGTGTTTGTAACATTCTAAATTTAATTAACTTTTTTTTTATATATGTGTGCGTATATAATGCATATAACTGCTATGGTTTTTTTTTACTTTCTAGCCGCTATAAAAGAACATAAAAAAACTATAAAAGCCATTGGAGTTTATTATGTTCGTAACTTGGTAGAGCACATGAAAGATGGACAATTGATTATTAAAGTCAAATGAAAGAAACATAAATCAATTCTCAACCTCTCCACGAACCATCTTTCTTTGGGTCGGTTCGGGTTTTATGTGAGTTTTGTGGTCTAAAACTGACCCGAGATCGAAACCGAAATTTGTTAAGTTCTGGAACCGATGACTGACCGAAATACATAGGGTTAGGTTCAGTTTCGGGCTTTCTTCAAATTGGTTGTCAGGTTTTGTGGGTCCTACCCGAAAACTGCTCACCCTTAACCATAATCAAGAACCCATTTCCCTTACATATCCACTAGAGACCACTAATATCATAACTTTCATATCCATCCATGGATACATTAGGGGAGATATTACCTTAAGACTTTGAAACTGTCTTCAAACTTCTTCTTTCTCCTTTCTGGCCAATCTCTCTTCAGATGTCCTGAATTACAAATGTAACACTTTCGTTTAAACTTAGACTGTGACCTTGCACCATTCTTATTATTCTTGAATGATCTCTGTTCTGATTTGTCTCTTATAACAAACAGTCAATCCCCTGCTTCATCTTTGACATATGTCATTTTCTTCAATTCTTTCGAATTCAAAGCAGCTAAGATTTCATTGTCAGAGCATCTCTCCCATTTATCAGTGTGTCAACAAAGTGCTCAAAAGATGATGAGGGAGATGTTAAGAATATTATTTCTTGGCCTTCATCTTCAAGTGTTATATCTATGTTTTCAACATCTAAGATGAGTTTATTAAACTCACCCGTATGATATTCAAGTGTTTTCCCTAATGTCATGTTGAACATATATAGTCTATTATTGAGATACAACTTGTTGGCTAGTGATTTAGTCATGTACATACTTTCCAATTTCACCTAAATTCAGCAGTGGATGCCCCTTTTGACACCTCCCTCGGTACTCTATCACATAAACTTAGAATGATAGCACTGTGAGCCCTCTTAAGAACCTCTTGTAACACCCCAACCGATGACGGAAACATCGAGGTGTCACGTAGTGATGATTGTTCAATAGCTCATGGTACTAAATGAAGGTTGAATAATATTAACAATTTACAATTTGTCATACAATTTAATGCATAAAGTTGATTTACATAAACTAGGTCCAAAGCTCCTATGTGATCCAAGACTTGTACAACTTCCAATAGCAAATAAACCTGAAACATGTTAAGTTGGAAATATGGGGGGGGGGGTCAACTATAAATAGTTGGTGAGAATACATAGGTTTTGTATATAGTTGAAAACAATATGTTGTATAACAATCATAATTGAAGTATAATAATGAGTAATGATAGAATATGAGTCCGACATGTAACAATGCGTCTTTTGTACAATCAAACCTTGTGTCGACTGAGACCTAACTCGCAAGTTAGTAAAAGTGTAACTGTTATCGATCATCCCTGAATTTATGCGGGGGATGGGTTTGTCAGACCTATAGCGCTATAATCTAAACAGGCGGCTTGATCAATGTTAATGATTGTACTGTGTCTTTTTGTTACAGTCAAATGATAGAATGAGTAAATGATAGTGTAATTGAATCACAAGTTTCAACAATGTAAGAATGAGTAAATGATAGTGTATAAAATGTTTAAACATGTTTCACCCCAAATGTAAAACAGAAAAAAGGGCTATGTAAACTCACCTTAGTGTTAGAATGATGACCCTTGTTATATAAGTAAATGTGGCTCGTGTGTATCCAAATATCACCCTATTTCAAGGTAACAAATAAGTGTTGGGGAAAACTTAATAATTCTAAGTTTTCTAGTCTAAAATGTGCTAGGGTTCCTAATTTGGGGATTAATAATTGATTTATGTTTAAATATGAATAATTTAAAAAAAAAGAAATAATTAATAAAAATGTTTTCTGACCAGTATTAACTAAAAGTAGTTGAATTATAATGTAGTAAATGTGAAAATAATTTTTATAAAATTATTTTCTTAATTAATGAATATTTATATATAAATACTTATTTGACAAAATATAGACTTAATATTTAAAAATAGTAAAAATTATAAATTTCGAATCAAAAATTTATATTTCTGATCTAAATGGTTAATAATAATTTATGTGAAATTTTGATGTAAAAATAATGAAAAATGAATTTATTATGATTTATTTATGATTAAAATAACAAAAATCGTTTAAAAATATTAAATAGATGATTTTTTCAGAAATAAAAATCATTTCTGGAATGTTTATTGTTTTATAAACTCAGAATATTTTTGTGGAATTTTATAAAATCCTTTTGATATTTTTATAAAATTTTATAATTATAATAGAATAAACTTGTAATATTTATTATATATAATAAATAAATGATTTTTGAAAAGCTAAAAATTGGGTAATAAATTTTATCATTTGAATAACATAAAATAAATTTTGTAGAATTTATAAATTAGATTTAGTATTTTAAAACCATTTTAAAAGAATAATAATACTTATATAAGCATGAAAGGGAAAAAGAAAGAAAGAACAAAAGAGGTTGCTCGTGCCAGGGATTGAACCCATGCCTTACAACGGTTTGATGTCTAAAGCAACGAGGAAGTCACCAACTGGTCTGAGGATTGTCTTCAGAATGAATTAGATGAATACGATGACTGTGAAGAGTCATCTTCCCCAAATCATTGGTATGAACCCTAGTTTTCTAATTAAGTTAATTAGCAACCAATAACCACAAGGCTTATGGGGTTATTGATTGAACAAAAACCCATGATTAATTTCAACTTACAGAGCAGCATCAAAGGAGGAGCACGAGTCAAACGAAAAGTCAAAGGTGTAGTGATTTTGGCTAAGAACGGATTGTTTGAAGAAATTAAGAGTAGGGGTTTGATTATCGGCGAGTATAGATGCTAATAAAGGGTCCAATTTATAGCATAACACACTGATTCATAGATTTTGAAGGTCTTCGTGGTTAGTCAAAACCGAGTTATAATTATTAATTACGAATTGTATATATGGTATGAATGGGTTGACCAGACGTGGAATTGCTGTGTCAACCATTTACTGAATCAATCAGTAGTCCCTTTCCAAGTTTGGTTCAATCAATTAATCAAGAAAGGAAAAAAAAAACTCTTTTTTTTTGTTCGCAGATCAGATGCAGCGAGAAGAAGGAAGGAAGGAAAGAAAATTGGGTTTAAATATTTTAGTGATCCTGATTCATCACCAATTGCCTAAGTAGCTTAGCTGGTTTGAGTTGTTGTGTGATAACTGATGGGGTGCGGGCTCGAGTCCCGTATTCAACAAAAAAAAATCCCTTTTTTTCTTTTAGTGTTGCAGCAGAGAGGGAGAGGAGGAAATGGGGTTTTGGGCCGGGTATTTGGTTGGGTTGGGCTGGGCCTAGGAGGTTTTAGTGGGTTAGGAAGTTGGGTTTAAAAACTTGGGTGGGTTTTGGTTTGGTTAGACACAAGTAAATGTGTTAATACATTACATTTTTTTTTGTTTTACTAAATAAAATCTGAAATATTATTATTATTATTATTATTATTATTATATATTTATATATATAAGTTGTGTGTTAGGAAAATAAAGACTTATACACATTTGTATAAAATTAATGATAAAGATCTATAAAATAAGGGCTTTTATGTATAAAAATTTGGGGAATAATTTTGCGATGTTACAGTGTAACACTCCAAAACCATTCGTTCGCCTAACTACGCCATTAGGCGTGATTAGCAATATAATAACACGAGACTTAGAGGATAATAATATGGGTTATATTCTAACATGGAAATAACCTAGTTAATAATATTAATAAAAGGTGTTTGAAACTAGTTTATGAGTTAGTTTTTATACGAAAATGACAGTGGGAAAACTTGAGGGACTATAGTTGCCAAAATGGTAAAGTGGGTATTATTAATAAGAATAAAACACACAAAAACACACACATGAAGTGTGTGTGTCGTGTATAATGATTAGGAGATCATTTCTCCTTCCTTAACCAAACCCTAAACATCAACTCTTGCTCAAATCAAAGCTAAATCAAAGGGGAAATCGATGCTTGAGCAAGAAACGAGTTATCTAAGGCCTAATGAACATCAAGGTACCATTTTATTTGATGTAATTTGATGTTAATACCCGTTTTTGATTTGCTCAAAAACTAGGGTTTTGATAAAACGTAAAATATATGGTTAAAAGAGGTTGCCCTAGTCTTGGGGAACCTCAAACATACCTAATTTAGTCACAAATCACACTTAATATGTGTATTTGGTTTTGATCATATGATTATGTTCATGTGTAGAATTTGGGGTTTAACCTCTAGGTTGAATCCACTCATATCTAGTAACCTTTTGTGACTCTTAGAAGTTGTTGCATGAGAAATTTAGGTGAAAATGGCTTAAATAACATGTTATGATGTCAATTGGACAATCGGTTATGCTTTGGTTAAACTTAGAATGTTGAAAACTAAGTATATTGGTGGATGCACACCAAGTGGTTGATGAAATGCCTAGATGAGTTAATCTCAACTAGACATGTAAGAAAATGGCTATGGATTTAGCTAAATGGATAATGAATACATGATTTATGGATAGTGAATTAATTCCATGTTATGTATTCTAATAATCAAGTTTGACATGTCCCTAAGTTAGGTACAAAAACTAGGGATGCAAACGGGTCAAACGGATGCAAGTAATGCGTCTGGAAGCAAGAACGGATATGAGGTAAGTTTTACTTACACCAATGTACTATAACATAGCTTAATTATTATAAATATTAGTTTTAAATCTTGAGTGCGAGATAAAGATAAACCCTAAGGGGTAGAATCTATTAAGTGGGTCTCCATATGTGCACTCAATACAAAATGTGGTTTATGACCTTAATCGAGATAATGAGTTATGACCAAATGGAGAAATCCATCAAACGGGTCAACTAATAAAGATATGTGAGAAATGATGTTTTAATCCAATTAAATCAAGTGAATGAAGTTGTTAAGCATGTTGTTAAATGGGTCAAGTTTGTGACACTTGAACCATATATAAAAACTTGGATAACTTAGTATTATGAACGACGTGTCTAAACGGATCAAATGGTGATGATATCCTCACCATGTGAGTCCAATACTTGATGCTTGTATTTCAAGCAATAAGATTCATGAGGTTAAACGGATCAAATGGCAAGGTATTACCATTTGAGTTTCGAGGAATTAATGTGTATATTTAGAAAGCACGCAGGTAGGTGCATTTGCGCATGCACGCTTGATGCTAAGAATCGTGGAGGATACGCACAAGGTATGAGAATGGGTCAACACCACCCGGTAAGTCCGTAGTCGAATAAACGCCTTCGGGCGAAGCAACATAGGTGATAAAAGTATTCATATGAGGTGTGGGTGCCAATCAAGTAAGTTATTTTCATAACTGTGTCAAATGCGCGCTAATGCGCTTAGAATTGACTCTAAGTCCGGAAGGATGAAACTCTAAGTCCGGAAGGACTTAGAGGTTTTTAAACAAGTCATTGAGTCAAAAACATTAGATTTGAAACAAGAAGTTTCGCCACAAATGGCTAAATTGAAAGATTTGGTCATGAGGGGCATTTTGGGGATTTGAAGGATTAATAAAGGTTGATTCTAAGAATCTAAGTCGTAATGAAACAAATCGGACAAACGCTTTTGTTGATCAAGTGTCTAATGACTTGACAACTCAAATGGTATGCAATTTAAGTGGTCAAAAGTGCCTTGTTTGATTTTGTGACAACCGGCAAATTTCGTACAACGATTAACGTGAAGCTAATCATGTTTTAGAAATAATTAACATGGATTAAGGTTAATTATGGTTAGTTAAGCTAATATGAGTCCTACGATGTCCTTTTGAAAGTTCGTTGGAGTCTTGACGCCTTTAAAGAAAGACTTCGCGTGTTTAACGTAACGAACTGACATCAGCAAAATTTGTCAAATTGAAATAACATAAGCTTATTCTATGAAAATACGACACGTATTTACTATCGATGCGAACGGATGTGAAAACGGCGTGGTAAACGGCCAAAAACGCAGCGTTTTGGAGAACGCGGAGAGGAACGGGCATGGGATTCGAACGTCGAAACGCGTGGCTTTAACCGTTACCGAACTTCCGGAATAATTATTTAATTGCTCGGTCTGGTGTTATTTATGACTACGAACAAAAACCGGGTCCAGGAACGATAACGGGCTAAAACGGAGTAGTTGGTACGCGACGTTGGGCTTGAAGCCCAATCCAAAAGCCCACCTATATAAGCCCATAACCTCCCAATTCTTCTCATTTCTCACATCACTTCCTCTCTCTAAAAACCAAACTCTCTCAACTCTCTCTCACTCTAGAAATTCCGGCAGCATTCCGGCAGCCTTCCGGCAGCATTCCGGCGGCGGTCCGGCGGCCGTCCGGCGACTTTTTCCGGCGCGTGACACCTCCACCCCCACTAATTTCGACGCCCCGAACGCGATGGTGAAGGCCGTTTTCCCTAAAACGAAGCGGTTTGAACGTTGGTACCATTCCGGCGACTTTTCCGGTAAGCTCGTTTTCGAGTTTTCTTTGTACAAACGTTTAGATCGGGTCTTTGGGAGACTCCTCACAAGTTTTCACGGGATTTCGTTCTCCGGCCATATTCCGGCGAGCTATTTCCGGCTAGTTGCGAGTTCGGGAGGGGCCGGAGTGGGTTTGGTTGGGTCCCGATGGCGCGCAAGTATTCAGAACGGAGGTTTTGGTGGTCCGGCCACGGTGGTGGTGGTCCGGCCACGGCAGTGGTGGTCCGGCAACGATGGTGGCGTCCGGCGGTTCGGGTCCGGTCAGTTTTGGGTTCGGGACTCGGGGCTCGGGTCAAGATTATGCTTCCGGGTCAGATTCAGATCTGGCTCGGTTTGCGTGCCGTCTTCAAGTTCTAGTCGTGGGTCAAGTATGGTGCTCTCGGGTAGATCCGGTCAGATTCGGGTTGGTCAACCCGGTCAACTCAGTAAACTTCGGTCAAGCGTTACGGTATAATTAACTAGCAATTATTTCGTTATATTATTATTTACACATATATTTCTAAAATATATAAATATGAACGACTAACTCGCTAACGAACCGATAAAAATATTAACGAAAAGCATTATGAGCTAATATTTGTGTATTAGTCGTGACTCGCGTTGTTGTTGGACTAAATTGATGGACTATACGTATATATATATATTTATATAAACAGGATGATTTATATAATAGTCACAACGTATAAAGTCTCGCGGATTAGAATGCGGATAAATATAATGTCGTCTTTGTTAGGAGTTGATTTTGGGAATTTGTAGACAACTTGTGTTGTCTGGTTTATACCAAAAACAGAGGAAACTCTGCCGAAATTTTTATAAATCCGAAGCGCGACAAGTGTGACTTTATTGTTCGTTCTTATAAATAACTTTCCAAACGCTTGATAAATGTAGTCATGTACAATCACGACGTTTTGACAAATATTATTTGTAACAATAATAGTCCATTCCGAGAAATATTTCAAAACAAATATATAGTCTTTTGCTACCAAGCGTCAAGGATTGTCGAGTTTTTAAAGGTTACTTGGTAACTAAAATATGTTTGTTGTTCGGATTAAAAGATGTATAAACGTTCGGATTTATTTGGAAAACCTTTTTATAAAAAGCAAAGTCTTGAGATTTGTAAGATACTCGGATTCGGGAAAAGAAATAACAAATGTTATTAAAAAGGATTTTAATAACTATATTATATTTCAGCAAGGTATATTTTCCGAAAATAACTATACAAGACGATTACATTTATCCGATTTACGAGACAAGCTATTACTCGGGATGAGTTATACGTTTCGTGGTGTTAGTCCAACATGGTTTACACACGCAGAGTAACAGGTGCGCGACTTGGGTACTATGCCGTGTGTGAACACATGAATTATGGTAAGTCACGATCGGTTCGTCGAGTTAAAGCACTTAAAGACTCGGGTTAGTACACACGAGTCAAGATAGTTGGATAAACTATCTTTTAACCGGAAAAATAAGCTAGGTATATATATGATAGACTTTAAGGTGTCCTTATTGGTACTTAGGGCACGAGGAAGTCGGTCAAAGCTTTGGATTTTATTTGCTAGCTAAGCATGGAAATTAAGGTGAGTTTCACGGCCCCATTTCACTGTTTTAACTGGGGGAAAGATATGTTTGTCAAAAATTATCACATATTGAAATGTTTTCAAAGGTTAAAATGTGGTAAGTGGCATGATGAGTACTTGAGTTTTTGGTCGCCACTCGGGGTTGGGTCCTCGCTACTGTAACCATTAATTCAGGTAAAATGAAACCAAAGGAATATTTGGATAGTACTATCGGTGCCTGACGAGGCCCACCTCTGGTTGATAGCGTCAACCCGGTAAAGACAAGAGGTGCACGTATTCTGAACTTAAGTCGTTGGGTTCCGAGAAACGACTTGGAGCGGGGCATAATTATTAGTCTTGGTTTGGTTATGGGACTCAGGGGATTGCTTATCATCATAATTTGTAGGAGCTAGCTACTCCATACAAAGGCCACGAAATGTGCTGGATTTGCACAGGATATAAAAATGTGCTGGATTTGCACAGGATATAAAAATGTGCTGGATTTGCACAGGATGTAAAAATGTGCTGGATTTGCACAGGATGTAAAAATGTCGTATTTACGAAACTAAAACCTGTGAACTCACCAATATTTTATATATTGACGTCTTTTTAAACATATCTTTCAGGTAACTAAGTGCTGAACAGGTATGCGGCTAGTACGGTGGAATTTGGGATGTCGGACAATGGTTGGGGGTTTTCATCTATTGTTACATTCGGGTTGGGACATAAACGGAAACACCCCACTTTAAAACTTAATGTTTGTGGTTTTAAGTAATGTTTGAAACCAGGTACTCCTTCCCGACATCTTAATATAATGATCTTTTCTAATTAAATATAGTTTGTGTTAATCTTGACTTTGATATGCTTTCGAGCGTCGCGCCACGTGTTTCCGCCATTGGCGTGGTGTGACAGAAGTGGTATCAGAGCCAAGGTTATAGCGAACTAGTATTTTTGAAAAATCTAGACTATAACCAGTTTTGGCTCGAAAACGGAGTTTTCAAAAATAAAACACAACGAAATATTTTTAGAAAAGAAAGAAAATTGTACATGGATTGTACAAGGGGAAATTCCGACCGACTAGCCATGTGTGTCAATATATAAAATGTTAGAAAATAAGGATATGAATGTTTAAATTGTGTAGAGATCCGATTTTCTAACTAGTGCTAGTTAATGCATATAAGTAGTACAGATAGCTTGCCTGTAAGGATATCGTCTCACACTTCACTTTAGTCCGCACTTTTGCATCGGTTACCGACATCGACAAGCGGGAAGGACAAGCGGTGGTCTACGACGAACTCACCCGCTTACCTGCGGACGGGATGATCGGAAGGGCTAACCTTTATCGTGCTAGTGGACGTTGTCGTGTTGCTAATGTTGTGAAGGCGAAGCTAGTCTAGGTCCTTTATTTGTGAAATCCTTGTTTTGGATCAGGAAGCTCGGAACTAGCGGGCACCAAAATTACCTGGCAACACCAATTATCATTGCGGGTGCACACGTAATAATAACTTGTGGTGCACGGTAACCTAGGTGGGCGCTAGGGCTGGGGTTGGTGATCACTTCTTGCCTTGTCTATTCTTGTACTGTAGGGTCAGTCTTAGCTTTTGATTGGCCAACGGGCTAAAAGGGAGGTCTTGTTGATATCCCTTGATTTCGATCCTCGCAAACTGAATGAGCTTTCTTCAGCATTACCTCTAAGGTACGAACACGGAAGAGCTCGGACGTCTACTTCATATGAGTAATCTGACGTAAACCCTCGCATCGGATAAGGACAGGAGACGAAAACTTCCTTGTATAGGAGTTTAATGCCTCCGCACGAAGTTCTTCGATGGAGCGGACATACGAGGATGCACTGCCTACCGAAGAGATGAATGCATGGTACGATGCGTGGAATGCTAAGCTTGAAAAGCAGTGAAGACCAAGGGTGCGTCCCTGCAAAACCAGTGCGTTTTGAGCACGGGACCCTGTGTGGATCAGTATTGAGATTAGTTGCCCGTGTGCTGCTGTATTATTACTGTGAGTAAGTCATTCTTGATCTAACACATGCCCAAGTTGTCTTCAAGGGTCAGGCGTTCCTTCCCCTATCGGAGGGTAAAATCGTCCTTGCGGAGTTAATAGGCTTGATCATCTTTATCTAGAAGGCATGATAGCCCGCGTCTAAATCAACAATGTCGATCGGCAAGATCCTAGTATATTTATTTAAATGGGAAAATAAATATATGGTAAAGTGAGCCGAGTCGGGTGTTGAAAATGAATTATCGATCGGCAAGATCCTAGTATATTTATTTAAATGGGAAAATAAATACATGGTAAGGTGAGCCGGGTCGGGTGCCGAAAACGAAATATCGACCGACAAGACCCTAGTGTAATTATTTAATGGGAAAATAATTATACGGTAAAGTGAGTCGAGTCGATGGTCGTAAAATACAATGTCGAATCGACAAGACCCTAGTATAATTATTTAATGGGAAAATAATTATACGGTAAAGTGAGTCGAGTCGATGGTCGTAAAATACAATGTCGAATCGACAAGACCCTAGTATAATTATTTAATGGGAAAATAATTATACGGTAAAGTGAGTCGAGTCGATGGTCGTAAAATACAATGTCGAATCGACAAGACCCTAGTATAATTATTTAATGGGAAAATAATTATACGGTAAAGTGAGTCGAGTCGATGGTCGTAAAATACAATGTCGAATCGACAAGACCCTAGTATAATTATTTAATGGGAAAATAATTATACGGTAAAGTGAGTCGAGTCGATGGTCGTAAAATACAATGTCGAGTCGACAAGATCCTAGTATAATTATTTAATGGGAAAATAATTATACGGTAAAGTGAGTCGAGTCGATGGTGGTAAAACGAAATGTCAAATCGACAATATCCTAGTATAATTATTTAATGGGAAAATAATTATACGGTAAGGTGAGTCGAGTTGATGGTTGAGAAATGTAATATCGAATCGACAAGGTCATAGTATATTTATTTAATGGCAAAATAAATATATGGGACGGTGAGTCGAGTCGATTATGGGAAAAATGAAATCTCGACTGACAAGATCCTAGTATGACTACTTAATGGGAAAGTAGTTATATGGTAAAGCGAGTCGAGTCGGAGATAATTTTATCCAAGTCAGTTAATATATATGGAGACATACATATATATTGAATATAGGATCACGACGTGCGTTTTGCGTCTGAATCCGTCATAATGCTCGGGGAGTGAAACCACATTTCGGGAGCCGAAATCGTAAAGCGTGTGACTCGTAATTGTCAAGTGTCACGGAACGCTCTGGCTGACATCGAAATTCCCCTCGAAAATCAAATAACGGACTACTGGAAGTGGTCATGTTATTCTGCCAACGAAACTTACCCATGGGACGGCAATTCCATTGCTCACGTTGCAATGTTGAACGTCCGCTACCCTCGTCAGGACGACGAGACTGGTTGTCTATTTGGGGTGGCAATTGGTGCGAAGTGTCTTCCATCAATCCCCATAGATATTGAGACGTTGCGTCCCTTTTGTCACGGCGTTTTATAAACTAAGGTTGCGAGATCCATTCGTCATGGACAATGTGACTTGTCCAATCTCTTGTCATATTTCGATACTCTCACTGCGTGGCCTATCAGGAAGAAAGTTCACTGGCCTCGCTTAGGTGGCAGAGAGGCATTTCAGTTGATGACTATCGGTGCTAGGACCAAAATAACATGCAAGAGGACCCTAATGAGAAGGATGACTCGGTTGAATTGCCAGAGTCTGTATCGTTTTATTTTATCGTGGTATCTCGATAAATCATGATCCTTCTACCTCTACTACTCTTGTTGTGACCAATGTTTTGATACTGGGAAAGATGTTGGTTGGTTTCTAGGTCCTATGGATGCTATTTACCACACATCTAATAGCTACGACGGGTCTAAGGTTTCTGCTGAGCCTGTTGTTGTTGCTGCTATCGTTGTTCTATGGCCCAAGCGAATCATGTCATCGTTGCTGAGAGTGTAGCTCATACTGAGCGTGTTAAGGATGTTTCTATGGCTTTTGTCAAGTTTGATGTTGCTGTTGTTTCGAAGGCCCCTACTAAGATCATTGCCATTGACATAGATATCTCTAAGACCCTTGCCAGGCCGCTATGATCATGTTTGTGTCACGAAGGAGTTCGTTGCCATTAACTCCATTTTCTTTGAGGTTTTCGTTAAACCGCTCGTTATCATTCCCTGGCTCCTGCCAAGACTAATGTTGGCGATGGCTCTCAGGTATGGTTGAGCCTGTCAATGCTACAGTTGCTATTATTCGAGTGACTTATATCGAGTATACGGTCATTCTCCCTAGGAACGATATCGGCCTAATAAGTCTGCTAAATTATGTGGAACCCATCGTTCCCATTGCTCTTATGATGACGAATGCCCTTAATAACCCAATTGTTCCCACCGATGAGCCTATGGAGTATAGGTTGCTGCTGGGGTTACGAATAAGGATTCCGTCGCCATAAGTGAGCTGAAGCGCACCGGGATGCGTGCTCACCGGAATGGAGCTTCTTGTAGTTATGTATAGTGGACTCGCTAGGTTGTGTGTCGTCCTGCTGTCGTGAATTCATGTTGTGGTGTTACCCCTAACGATTGTGCATTCTTGTAGTTGCACAGTTTTGCCGACTGCACATCCATGCGGTTGCATTTCGCTGTCGACGGTGCATTCCTGTTGTTGTGCTGCTCCTACAGTGGTGTAGCCTTGTTGTCGTATTTCTCTGTGTCATGCGGTCCATGTTGCGGTGTTGCCTTGTTGTCATGCTTCTTTGTCGTCGTGTTGTTCCTGTGCGGTGCTCCCTTGTTGATGTGTTCGTGGATGTGTTGTTGTCATGTCGTGTTATTTCTACTATCGTATTGCACCGTGAACGTATTGCTACAATTGTTGGATTGACTTGATGATGTGATAACTTGTCGTTTGATTCACTCTTGGTTCCCTTGGGATAAAGACATTACCCCACACCCACGTAACCGTTGTTATGTTGCTGAATGGGTGTGTAGTGATGCCATCGATAATGTAGGATTTCGGGTGTCCAACGGACTTTCGGGAAGTCATAATAAGACACTCTAATCCTAGTATTAGCACATGTATCTCTCTAAAGCTCGAATCTCGTGGTAGTTTCAGTAATTGACCGGATCATGGGTCGACCTCTTTATATGCTCGCGCGTTTCGTGAGCATTACCTCTTCAAAATCCAAGGCATCAGTGACGCCATGTCCAGCCTTAACCCTTTACGTGCATTTTGGTCGACTAACCACTTTCGAATCATGTCGAAAGGAAATCCCATGATCCACACATGACGGGGTGAGCCTCGTCTTTGCGATGAAGGGATTTCAAATACATCTCGAACTTGAAGGTATCGAGTAAATTTGAGCGATATTATGACCCATACCTTTGGGCTAGTAAGAGTTGAAAAACTCAATTTATTATTGCTCATCCCTGTGGATTGTTTAACATCATACCTGCCAACGTGTCATGCCGATGACTACAGGAATAACAGTGCGGACCCACCCACGGCGAGTGCATTGGTGGAGTCCCCGGTACGTGATTCGGAAGTCTTATGAAACCCTGAATCTAGAAGGGCATGTAGCATTGTCTACTCTATAAGGGTGCTACCCTACCATGATGAGATCTTCGATCAACTCAGCCCTTCGATTGATGTTATCCTGCTAATGGTAGGTTTATCTTGTCTTGGTGTCGTTACGCAGATTCTTGGGATAGTGGAACCCTTTCGACCTTGGGTCGATACGGGTGTTCCCAGTTATTTTTCAGTAGCATTGCTCGCGCCAGAGCAAAATCCCCTGTCCTGGACAGACACTGTTAGAGACGCCATAGTAATATGAGCTGCCAGGTTAGTGCGTTTAGTACCTGACTAACCAAGATGAGCTCGAAAGCTTACATGTTGCACCCATGCGTGTGACTACCTGAGTCGTTGAATGGGATGCCTTATTGGAAGGCTCAAGACTACTTCTTGTAGGGCGATCTCGGTCGTTTGTTGTTTTAAGTAGCGATTTTGGCGCATGAAGCCGCCAAGCCCAAACGTGAGATCTAGGCCAGATGCATTCATTATGACTCGATTTCACCTCTTAACTTGAAAGATCCGAAAGATGGAACCTTCGGCGAGTGAGGGATTCCAGTTTTAGGACTCCTTTCACTCAGATCACTGCATAGGATCGGATAGTCAATTCGAGGGAAAGTGTCCTGTGTTGTTCAGAATTGACTTACTAGGTTGCTGATAACGATAGGACACCAGTGCTCGTGAGGCACATATAGCAGGACAAGCACTGGGTACCCTTGTTTTGGGTAGTTACCAATGCTCTGCTTACCGTCTCGAGGAAAGCCAACGTGTTGAGATGTTGTCGAGACCCTATCCTCTGTTTGTTACGGCAACCATATTATAATGATTCATATACATCATCCTTATGTGACCAATGTGATGAGGTGATGCTAGCCTCTAGACATTTGTGTTTTAGTCGGCTTAAATTCTCGTGTATTGTGGAATTGTACGACCGTATGTTGAATATACCCCGTCTACTAGGGGTGTTCAGAATTCGATTCGAATTCGAAAAATTCGAAATTCGATTTAGTTCGATTCGATTACCAAGAATTCGATTCGATTATTAAGAATTCGAATTCGATTCGATTCGAATTCGAGTCCAGTAAATCGAATACGAATCGAATACGAATTTATGATTTTAAATTCGATTCGATTCGAAATTCGAATAAAAATTGTACATGTATATTTTTTTAAATATATACACACATATACACATTATTATATACACAAGTATACACATTGAAAAAAAAAACTTCTAAATTTTGGTCAAACTCTAAGAACCCATAGTGTCTATAACTTTTAGCATAACCATGTTTTATATATTTACCTTATATATCACAAAACTCTATAAAACTATACTCTCTACTATTTTTACTATTCTCGTATTTAACATATTGTTGTTTATCAATTTGTAGATTTGTATTTTATATGTTAAAAATAATGAGTTTGTATTAGTTTTAAAACTAAAAGTAAAACAATTTTTTATTTAAGGTGAATTTGAACTAAATCGAATTTATTCGAATTCGATTCGAATTCGAGTTTCTTATTCGAATCGAATACGAATCGAATAAATTGAATTTTAAACGAATACGAATCGAATACGAATTCAGGTAAAAATATTAAAAATTCGAATAATTCGATTCGAATAATTCGAAAATTTGTTATTCGATTCGTTGAACACCCCTACCGTCTACTGTCTGGGGAACTGAGGGGTGAAAGTGACGCAAAAACTTTCGACCACCATCAGTCCATATTAGGCGTCCTAGTACCACTAACCACAATCGCGCATACGAAAAGGTTGTAAGTTGGTGCATAGTGGATTTCGGTCCATGTGAGGACGCAGGATTACCATCCGCTACTATAAACAACCTGGAGCGTCCTCGAGAACGTCGACTGCTTTGTGATCGGGTAAGATCACCCGATTAGTGAAATTCAACGAGCGAACCTAATGGTCATGTCGCCTGAGGTGTCCGGTGGCTGTGATGAGGCACAGGAATGATCGATCGCTGTTTGGAACCTTCTCATCCCCTACTCGTTTGCAGTTATTATGCGAGGCATACGGATAGCCACCTAAACTCTTGGAGAGTCGTGGCTAGACACTAGGTGTCAACTTTCACAATATCGGATTTTAGTAGTTATCCTGCCCCAGGGTGTGCCAAACCTTGAACGCAAGTCTGGGATACTCAGTTTGAGATGAGTATGGATTACCATTCTCGAGACGAATGAATTATTGTCCTGGACGGAAGTGTCCTGTGTGATACAAATAGTGTCGGTGGCAAATCAAATCCGTGTACTTCATCGCCAGAATTTCCTATGTGATAGGAATTATCACCCTAGTGTTCGGGGCGTACTGCTAGAAGTCCTCTGGGGTGCATACGTGTACGTCTCTAGTACATTGAATGACAGATAGAGATATACACATGATCTGGCGTGAGTTCAAGAGGTGACCAACGAATCTGGTAGATTCAAATCTTCTTGAATAAGTGGCCAAACCGATCGGGAAGTTGTGCTAACAAGGAGTTAGCCTTAGGAACTTCAAATCGGTAAAGGACTTAGCTGAGTGCTATACTCTGAAAGGGTGTTGTTAAGCACGAGAACGGTAATGGAGTGACTTCGCTTAGTACTCCAGTGACTCGGATTTGTCAGTTAAAATTGGCCTTGCAACGAAACAAGCTCGAACTATCGCAAGAGCTTAGTGGGACTCTTGACGAATCCCGCAGGTCTGGCTTGAGGAAGCATTGTCAATTCCTCAACCGACAGGACTCAGGTTGACGCAAAGCTCTACTATTTCGGGAAAACCGATATTTGTGCCGGGTTGCGATACCCAAGAGCTCGGCCGTAGCCGACTCATGACATTGTGTTCGTTAGGACGCTAAGCGTGAACTGGAGTTCACGAAGAAAAGGGGTAATCGTGTGAGTTGCAAACATCCCGCCCTGTTCAAGGATACTAATGTATCGGATGACTCGAACTGAATTCCGGGACGGAATTCTCTTAACGGGGGGAGAATGTGACAACCGGCAAATTTCGTACAACGATTAACGTGAAGCTAATCATGTTTTAGAAATAATTAACATGGATTAAGGTTAATTATGGTTAGTTAAGCTAATATGAGTCCTACGATGTCCTTTTGAAAGTTCGTTGGAGTCTTGACGCCTTTAAAGAAAGACTTCGCGTGTTTAACGTAACGAACTGACATCAGCAAAATTTGTCAAATTGAAATAACATAAGCTTATTCTATGAAAATACGACACGTATTTACTATCGATGCGAACGGATGTGAAAACGGCGTGGTAAACGGCCAAAAACGCAGCGTTTTGGAGAACGCGGAGAGGAACGGGCATGGGATTCGAACGTCGAAACGCGTGGCTTTAACCGTTACCGAACTTCCGGAATAATTATTTAATTGCTCGGTCTGGTGTTATTTATGACTACGAACAAAAACCGGGTCCAGGAACGATAACGGGCTAAAACGGAGTAGTTGGTACGCGACGTTGGGCTTGAAGCCCAATCCAAAAGCCCACCTATATAAGCCCATAACCTCCCAATTCTTCTCATTTCTCACATCACTTCCTCTCTCTAAAAACCAAACTCTCTCAACTCTCTCTCACTCTAGAAATTCCGGCAGCATTCCGGCAGCCTTCCGGCAGCATTCCGGCGGCGGTCCGGCGGCCGTCCGGCGACTTTTTCCGGCGCGTGACACCTCCACCCCCACTAATTTCGACGCCCCGAACGCGATGGTGAAGGCCGTTTTCCCTAAAACGAAGCGGTTTGAACGTTGGTACCATTCCGGCGACTTTTCCGGTAAGCTCGTTTTCGAGTTTTCTTTGTACAAACGTTTAGATCGGGTCTTTGGGAGACTCCTCACAAGTTTTCACGGGATTTCGTTCTCCGGCCATATTCCGGCGAGCTATTTCCGGCTAGTTGCGAGTTCGGGAGGGGCCGGAGTGGGTTTGGTTGGGTCCCGATGGCGCGCAAGTATTCAGAACGGAGGTTTTGGTGGTCCGGCCACGGTGGTGGTGGTCCGGCCACGGCAGTGGTGGTCCGGCAACGATGGTGGCGTCCGGCGGTTCGGGTCCGGTCAGTTTTGGGTTCGGGACTCGGGGCTCGGGTCAAGATTATGCTTCCGGGTCAGATTCAGATCTGGCTCGGTTTGCGTGCCGTCTTCAAGTTCTAGTCGTGGGTCAAGTATGGTGCTCTCGGGTAGATCCGGTCAGATTCGGGTTGGTCAACCCGGTCAACTCAGTAAACTTCGGTCAAGCGTTACGGTATAATTAACTAGCAATTATTTCGTTATATTATTATTTACACATATATTTCTAAAATATATAAATATGAACGACTAACTCGCTAACGAACCGATAAAAATATTAACGAAAAGCATTATGAGCTAATATTTGTGTATTAGTCGTGACTCGCGTTGTTGTTGGACTAAATTGATGGACTATACGTATATATATATATTTATATAAACAGGATGATTTATATAATAGTCACAACGTATAAAGTCTCGCGGATTAGAATGCGGATAAATATAATGTCGTCTTTGTTAGGAGTTGATTTTGGGAATTTGTAGACAACTTGTGTTGTCTGGTTTATACCAAAAACAGAGGAAACTCTGCCGAAATTTTTATAAATCCGAAGCGCGACAAGTGTGACTTTATTGTTCGTTCTTATAAATAACTTTCCAAACGCTTGATAAATGTAGTCATGTACAATCACGACGTTTTGACAAATATTATTTGTAACAATAATAGTCCATTCCGAGAAATATTTCAAAACAAATATATAGTCTTTTGCTACCAAGCGTCAAGGATTGTCGAGTTTTTAAAGGTTACTTGGTAACTAAAATATGTTTGTTGTTCGGATTAAAAGATGTATAAACGTTCGGATTTATTTGGAAAACCTTTTTATAAAAAGCAAAGTCTTGAGATTTGTAAGATACTCGGATTCGGGAAAAGAAATAACAAATGTTATTAAAAAGGATTTTAATAACTATATTATATTTCAGCAAGGTATATTTTCCGAAAATAACTATACAAGACGATTACATTTATCCGATTTACGAGACAAGCTATTACTCGGGATGAGTTATACGTTTCGTGGTGTTAGTCCAACATGGTTTACACACGCAGAGTAACAGGTGCGCGACTTGGGTACTATGCCGTGTGTGAACACATGAATTATGGTAAGTCACGATCGGTTCGTCGAGTTAAAGCACTTAAAGACTCGGGTTAGTACACACGAGTCAAGATAGTTGGATAAACTATCTTTTAACCGGAAAAATAAGCTAGGTATATATATGATAGACTTTAAGGTGTCCTTATTGGTACTTAGGGCACGAGGAAGTCGGTCAAAGCTTTGGATTTTATTTGCTAGCTAAGCATGGAAATTAAGGTGAGTTTCACGGCCCCATTTCACTGTTTTAACTGGGGGAAAGATATGTTTGTCAAAAATTATCACATATTGAAATGTTTTCAAAGGTTAAAATGTGGTAAGTGGCATGATGAGTACTTGAGTTTTTGGTCGCCACTCGGGGTTGGGTCCTCGCTACTGTAACCATTAATTCAGGTAAAATGAAACCAAAGGAATATTTGGATAGTACTATCGGTGCCTGACGAGGCCCACCTCTGGTTGATAGCGTCAACCCGGTAAAGACAAGAGGTGCACGTATTCTGAACTTAAGTCGTTGGGTTCCGAGAAACGACTTGGAGCGGGGCATAATTATTAGTCTTGGTTTGGTTATGGGACTCAGGGGATTGCTTATCATCATAATTTGTAGGAGCTAGCTACTCCATACAAAGGCCACGAAATGTGCTGGATTTGCACAGGATATAAAAATGTGCTGGATTTGCACAGGATATAAAAATGTGCTGGATTTGCACAGGATGTAAAAATGTGCTGGATTTGCACAGGATGTAAAAATGTCGTATTTACGAAACTAAAACCTGTGAACTCACCAATATTTTATATATTGACGTCTTTTTAAACATATCTTTCAGGTAACTAAGTGCTGAACAGGTATGCGGCTAGTACGGTGGAATTTGGGATGTCGGACAATGGTTGGGGGTTTTCATCTATTGTTACATTCGGGTTGGGACATAAACGGAAACACCCCACTTTAAAACTTAATGTTTGTGGTTTTAAGTAATGTTTGAAACCAGGTACTCCTTCCCGACATCTTAATATAATGATCTTTTCTAATTAAATATAGTTTGTGTTAATCTTGACTTTGATATGCTTTCGAGCGTCGCGCCACGTGTTTCCGCCATTGGCGTGGTGTGACAGAAGTGGTATCAGAGCCAAGGTTATAGCGAACTAGTATTTTTGAAAAATCTAGACTATAACCAGTTTTGGCTCGAAAACGGAGTTTTCAAAAATAAAACACAACGAAATATTTTTAGAAAAGAAAGAAAATTGTACATGGATTGTACAAGGGGAAATTCCGACCGACTAGCCATGTGTGTCAATATATAAAATGTTAGAAAATAAGGATATGAATGTTTAAATTGTGTAGAGATCCGATTTTCTAACTAGTGCTAGTTAATGCATATAAGTAGTACAGATAGCTTGCCTGTAAGGATATCGTCTCACACTTCACTTTAGTCCGCACTTTTGCATCGGTTACCGACATCGACAAGCGGGAAGGACAAGCGGTGGTCTACGACGAACTCACCCGCTTACCTGCGAACGGGATGATCGGAAGGGCTAACCTTTATCGTGCTAGTGGACGTTGTCGTGTTGCTAATGTTGTGAAGGCGAAGCTAGTCTAGGTCCTTTATTTGTGAAATCCTTGTTTTGGATCAGGAAGCTCGGAACTAGCGGGCACCAAAATTACCTGGCAACACCAATTATCATTGCGGGTGCACACGTAATAATAACTTGTGGTGCACGGTAACCTAGGTGGGCGCTAGGGCTGGGGTTGGTGATCACTTCTTGCCTTGTCTATTCTTGTACTGTAGGGTCAGTCTTAGCTTTTGATTGGCCAACGGGCTAAAAGGGAGGTCTTGTTGATATCCCTTGATTTCGATCCTCGCAAACTGAATGAGCTTTCTTCAGCATTACCTCTAAGGTACGAACACGGAAGAGCTCGGACGTCTACTTCATATGAGTAATCTGACTTGGAGCGGGGCATAATTATTAGTCTTGGTTTGGTTATGGGACTCAGGGGATTGCTTATCATCATAATTTGTAGGAGCTAGCTACTCCATACAAAGGCCACGAAATGTGCTGGATTTGCACAGGATATAAAAATGTGCTGGATTTGCACAGGATATAAAAATGTGCTGGATTTGCACAGGATGTAAAAATGTGCTGGATTTGCACAGGATGTAAAAATGTCGTATTTAGAAACTAAAACCTGTGAACTCACCAATATTTTATATATTGACGTCTTTTTAAACATATCTTTCAGGTAACTAAGTGCTGAACAGGTATGCGGCTAGTACGGTGGAATTTGGGATGTTGGACAATGGTTGGGGGTTTTCATCTATTGTTACCTTCGGGTTGGGACATAAACGGAAACACCCCACTTTAAAACTTAATGTTTGTGGTTTTAAGTAATGTTTGAAACCAGGTACTCCTTCCCGACATCTTAATATAATGATCTTTTCTAATTAAATATAGTTTGTGTTAATCTTGACTTTGATATGCTTTCGAGCGTCGCGCCACGTGTTTCCGCCATTGGCGTGGTGTGACAGATTTAAGGCCTTAATGGGTC
Organism: Ambrosia trifida; assembly: GCA_028751855.1. Lineage (NCBI taxonomy): Eukaryota > Viridiplantae > Streptophyta > Magnoliopsida > Asterales > Asteraceae > Ambrosia > Ambrosia trifida. The sequence continues at coordinate 56,889,527 of CM054122.1, read as the reverse complement.
AAATTGGGTAAAAGTCGCCATAAACATTCAAAACTAAGAACCGGATCATGGCGACATAAACCGGACCATAATTTCAGTCAAACAAAGGTTTATTTAGTCGGCAAGTCATTACTTAGGCTTCGGGAATCATCAAATGCAGTTGCGATATGATTTCCATGCTTAAAAATCACCAAACAACGATCAGAAGCTTTGCGCGGCCGCGCGCTTAAACCGACCGGCCGCGCGCTTTGACCTGCATGTCAGCACGATCTTTAAAATTCCATATAAAATCGTTGAAAAATCGTTAGGAGGTGTTCTTTATATGCCTGGAAAGCTCTCGGAGCGTAGAACAATTCTCATTTGAAAGTCAAAGTCAGATTTTGGGTTTTAGAAGGGGTAAAAGCAATCCGAACAGCTGCTGCGCATAAGTTGCGGCAGTTTGTTCTCCTGATAAAGGGCCGTTTGGCCTGGTTCGTTCCGTTTCGACGTGTAACGACTATCGTACTAGTTAAATGTTTCATTTGACCACTCACTAACCATTCTTTGTGTAATGGTGTTAGGTAAACATGTGATGGAAGTCCCGGAGCAAGGATCAAGTCGCGATAAGAGCCGAACACGCCCAATCACTCATACAAGCTTCCGCACTAGAATCTAACGAACTCCCGTTAAAAAACACAAACTTTAATACATTCTTTTTTGTAGCAATGATGTAAAATTTATTGGAACTAAACGTGTATGGGATTCATTAAGTTGGGTTTTCATAATTTACCAAAGTTTTAATCGGGAGTGGTTTAAGTAAGGTCCAAACCCGTATGATTTGGGCGTTGATCGCGTGATTACGGGTTAGGGTCTTACAAGTGGTATCAGAGCCATAGGTTTGAGGGATCCGAGCGTCGGGAAGGATACTTGGACTCAAACCGTGCGCTCAAAATGTTGAAGGGTGTTCGGTTCGAGACTTGATCGAGGAATCCGGTAAGTAATACCTATAATGAACATTCGTTTTGATTGGAAATTGTTATAGGTAATCAATAGTGATATCGTGTAGATACACGCTTTCTCAAAAGTTTGATAAGGAAATGGTTAGGTACTCATGGGGCCTATCCAAAAGATTGATTCGGGCAACGATAATCTCGTATAACAAGAATTCTAACATCACTATTGCAGTGATGCATACTAATACTGAAATGTCATGTTACTAATGAATTGAAATTATAAATGTGACAGGGATGATAACATCTTATTTGATCGAGAGAGGATCAAATGATTCACCAAACGAGGTTGTAGAGGTTTCGGGAGCACGGCTGATAGCATGCTCACTAAGGACCAAGTCAAGTAACGACTCGGGCTAACGGATCAGTTAGTGAGTAGGAACCTCTACCGATTGTTGAGCAGGTTCGATAGCCTCCACCAGTCGTGGAGCAGGTTGTAGGGCCTCTCCCGACTGTTGAAAAGGCATGATGACCTCTACCAATCGTTGAGTAGGTTATTTGGTACTCAACTAACTGTTGAGCAAGTACTTTATCCTCTATTAAGTGTAGCAATTATTATACACATAAATTGCAAATTGATAATATGTTTATGTAAGCAAGTTTATAAGTATAACGAGTATAGTATATGAGTTGTAATTGTATAGATTTAGATATTGATATAGCAATTAGTTCACATTCAAACAAGCATGCATCCAAGTGTTATGATTATACCATATAAACAACTCTCAGACAAAAATTTCAATACTAGAATTTATTACTTGAATCAAATAGCGTCAATACATAGAATAAAAAGCAAACAATATTCAAATGGTGGGACTTGCTGTTAAGTAGCTGGAGGGTCTTGATCTCGGTTTAGTTTAGGGCATCGGTTACGGAAGTGATTTGGGTCTCCACATTCATAGCACTAACCATAGTTGTATCTACCAGGACGATTAGGATTAGCAGCCTGAGCAGGGTTGGTTGGTTGGTTGGTATCAGGGTTTGGGGTCTCACGACATGTGTTGACCAGATGACCATACTTACCACAATTGGTGCACAAGCGACACGCTGAAGCAGTGGGATGATGTCGTTTGCATGTGTTACACAATGGGAAGTTTCCTGTATAAGGTTTCTTGTTAGAAGCTTGTGTAGTGAGGTTTACATCAGGATCCCTGGTCTTACGCTTCTGGTTCTCAGTAGTTACCGCGGCTACAATACTTGCTTTCTCGCCTTTCCGAACTAAGGTCCCATTCTTTACGTGATTGTCAGTTAAGGTAGCTGCTAGACACTTGGCCTCTTCGGGGGTAGCAGGGTTCCTTCCCCATACCGTGTCCTGAATCTGCATGGGTAAACCACCGATATATTTTTCAATGGCTACAGGTAGGGGAGTGACCTTATGGGGCAACAACAGACTGAGCTCATGGAAGCGGGTATTATAAGCAAGGTTTTCCCCACTATCCTGAGCAAGGGTGTGGAACTCGTCCTCTAATTTCTTGACCTCGTTACGTGGGCAAAACTCAGCTTTCATTATCTCCTTGACTTGATCCCAGGTCATAGCAAGTGCAACTTCAGCTCCACGGGTGCGCTTTTCCTCATTCCACCAAGTGAGTGCTCGTTTATGAAGAACACTCATAGCATAACGGACCTTAAAGTTATCGGGACACTCACTGTTAATGAAAGTATTCTCAATACCCTCGAACCATTGTAGGAGACCAGTAGCTCCTTCATCCCCACTGAACTTAGGAGGATTGCAGGTATTAAAGTGTTTGAGGGTGCAGACTGGGAGACCATGTAACACCCCAACCGATGGCGGAAACATCGAGGTGTCACGTATTGATGAGTATACAGTAGCACATGGTAATCCAATTTTAATTGAAATAAATATTAAATTGTAAATATCCAAAAATTGAAATACATAAGAGTTTGAATGTGGAAATCTAATACATCACACAAGAATCAAGCATGCATAGACTCCTTATTTCTTCATAAGTACTCTAATCTTCAAGCATCATTATCACCTGTTGAGTTGTAAAAATGGGGGGGTCAACTAGAAGTTGGTGAGAATACATAATCCATGTTAAGCATATAGTTTAAGTATAAAAGTCTAGCAATTCGTACGTCTATCGTAAATTTAAGTCTACATGCATAGTATAATATGTTGACATAATCAAACCTCCGACTAGTTTAGGTCCATCCCGTCATCTACGGTTCACCTTAGTAATATGTTGAACGATAACAATCACCCACGTGACCTATGTAGGAGGTACACGTATCCGGGTGGGGTTGTCAATCCAATAGATCTATTATTGAGTATCGCCGGCTTGGCCATAGCTAATGATTATGTAAATGTTGAAACTCGTTGAAACTCGTTGAAACTGTTGACTAATACATGAGGCAATAAAGTTTACTTCTAGACATATATGTTGAATTGCTTAAAATTGTTGCAAGTATAAAGAATCACATAAACAGGATTACGTAAACTCACCTTGGTATAGTTTTTGGTATTGAGATATAGTATAAGAGTAGCCCAAATAGTTTGCCAAGTGTTACCCTATGTATAAGGCAACAAATAAGTCTAAGTCTAACTAGTTTATAAGTATATCCTAGGGTTTCGATTTGGGGATAACCAATTGTTGAATTTAAAATAAAATGTTAATTAAATAAGGGAAATATGATAATTAAATAAAAGAAAATCTTTTTATAACATTTGAATATAGAATGTTCACAATAATGTATTTGAAGTATAAAAATAATTTTTATAAAATTATTTCCTTTAAAATAGATTTTTAAATCTATTTATTACAAATTGCCAATATTTAACTTTAATATTCAAAAATACTAAAATTAAAGAATTATTATCTTAAAAATCATATTTCAGTTCTAAATATCTAAAAATAAATTGTATAAAATTTTGGTGCAAAAACAATGAAAATTGAATTTATTAAGATTTAATTATGATTAAATCTAACAAAAATTGATTAAAAATATAAAATAAATGATTTTACTGAATTAAAAATTATTTCAGTAAAGTTTAACATTGTATAAACATTGGGTAATTTTTGTAGAATTTAATAAAGTTGTTTTGATATTTTAATGGATTTTTATAAATATAATAGTATAAAATTGATTTAATTATTATAAATATTAAATAAATGAATTTTTGAAAAATAAAAATTGTGAATAACACTTTTAACTCAGATTTAATAAATGTAATTTTTTTTTTTAGAATTTATAAAAAGGTTTTATTATTTAAAAATGAATTTATAAGTTTTATAAGAAATATATATATATATATATATATATATATATATATATGTTTGTTGTTTAAAAAAAAAAAAAGAAAAGAGGAGTCAGAGCCGGGACTCGAACCCGGGTGACTGCTGTGGCAAGCCTTGGTCACAACCACTTGGCCTAGGCCAGTGGTTGTGATGAAACCCGTTCATCATTAAATAAATACACAAAGGCTATCCAGTTTATCCCCAATCTAAAACCCACGAACCCTAATTTCTGCAATAATGCGATTCACTCATCATTGGCCCAATTGATGTTAGGGCTTTTGATGAGTGAACACCGGTGATCAAAACCCATGTAAAACATCGAACTTACAGTGATGTTTCGAGTATAATTGCCGGGTCAAAGATAAAAGTCCATTGCTTGATCGTATAGCACAATCAGAGTGTTTCAGAAGTAATTGGAGGTTGAGAGAGAGATGTGAGCGAGTTACAGAGGTTCGTAGATGGTCTATTTATACTGAGGATCAATGGTGGGTTTAATTGGAAAGTTTGACCTACGTTTAATGTCATACGCGTATGATTTTGAAATTGGTCCACGATTAGCTGTTAATTGATGTGTAATCGAGTCATATAGGACCGGTAATCACAATAGTTTGCCAGAATTAGATCAATCAAGAGTTAATCTTGATTGATTAGTAATCGCGTTCACCAGTTGACTTTCCAAAGTCAAGCTGGAGGGTTTTAAAACGTGTATAAATATAATATGTGTCTGGGTTTATTCCAAGTGAATGGCTAGCCCAGTTGGTTGGATGGTGGTGTTGTGTGACCCGGTCTTGGCGCGGGTTCGATTCCCGGCCAAGACATAATATTTTTTTTGATATTATTCAAGGTTAAAACATACAATAATTATAATATACATAGTATTAGGGTTCCACAAACGCGACAAAAATAATTATCGCACACTAGAAAAACGAAACTTGACGTTTTCATTAAATGTCGATGGTGTAACGTACAAGTTTAAATGTGAAATGTTACAGACCATTCCCGTTTCCATTCCCGTTCCCATTGTGATTTCCATTGCCGTTTCCATTTCCAGTGCCGTTTCCATTCATTTGGATGACTTGAGCCAGTAAGTTAGGAACCAGAGTTGCGATCTGTTGTGCCATTTGTTGGGAAATGATTGCAGCCAGTTGGGCATCACCTCCATTGTTGTGGTTAGTGTCGTGGTTGTGGTTGTGATTGCTGCTTCCTTCCTCATGATTGTCACCACTGTTAATGCGAGTGCTGCGACGTGGAGGCATGATCTGTAAGAGACACAATGAAATGAATGAGGTAATATAAGGAATGTAATCATTTATCCATTAATTAAAACGAATAAACGAAAACGTTGACTTATCAAAGATTCTAGATTCTAATAACATAGTGAAGACATGCTTTAGCCTATAAGTGAACACTCATCCCGAGAATTCCCAGGTAGGCATCCGGATCCCTCGTCTGATTGGGATATATGCGCAATGCCAGCCTAGAGAGAAGACTCAGAATACAGGCGTTCACCCTTCCAGATTGCATGTGTTCGTTATTAAAATCTAGAACTTCGACGAGATCTCAAGGTGGTTCAGGCTAAACCTGAGGATTTTGTCCTATTAGTCTAAGAGTAGATCCAGTGATGGAGAGCAATCTTCTTGTAGGGATTAAAGTAAGGATAAGAAGTAGAAGAAAGATAGAGATTAGAAACAAGTAGGGTTGCAAGTAAAAGGAGCAAGTACTGATTATAATCCTATGGTTATAAACTATATTATTTTTCTAATAACCTAATTCCCTATAACCATGGCTCTGATACCAATCTGTAACACCCCAACCCATGGCAGAAACATCGAGGTGTCACGTAGTGATGATTGTTCAATAGCTCATGGTACTAAATGAAGGTTGAATAATATTAACAATTTACAATTTGTCATACAATTTAATACATAAAGTTGATTTACATAAACTAGGTCCAAAGCTCATATGTGATCTAAGACTTGTACAACTTCCAATAGCAAATAAACCTGAAACATGTTAAGTTGGAAATATGGGGGGGTCAACTATAAATAGTTGGTGAGAATATATAGGTTTTGTATATAGTTGAAAACAATATGTTGTATAACAATCATAATTGAAGTATAATAATGAGTAATGATAGAATATGAGTCTGACATGTAACAATGCGGCTTTTGTACAATCAAACCTTGTGTCGACTGAGACCTAACTCGCAAGTTAGTAAAAGTGTAACTGTTAGCGATCATCCCTGAATTTATGCGGGGGATAGGTTTGTCAGACATATAGCGCTATAATCTAAACAGGCGGCTTGATCAATGTTAATGATTGTACTGTGTCTTTTTGTTACAGTCAAATGATAGAATGAGTAAATGATAGTGTAATTGAATCACAAGTTTCAACAATGTAAGAATGAGTAAATGATAGTGTATAAAATGTTTAAACATGTTTCACCCCAAAATGTAAAACAGAAAAAGGGGCTATGTAAACTCACCTTAGTGTTAGAATGATGACCCTTGTTATATAAGTAAATGTGGCTCGTGTGTATCCAAATATCACCCTATTTCAAGGTAACAAATAAGTGTTGGGGAAAACTTAATAATTCTAAGTTTTCTAGTCTAAAATGTGCTAGGGTTCCTAATTTGGGGATTAATAATTGATTTATGTTTAAATATGAATAATTTAAAAAAAGAAATAATTAATAAAAATGTTTTCTGACCAGTATTAACTAAAAGTAGTTGAATTATAATGTAGTAAATGTGAAAATATTTTTTATAAAATTATTTTCTTAATTAATGAATATTTATATATAAATACTTATTTGATAAAATATAGACTTAATATTTAAAAATATTAAAAAATATAAATTTCGAATCAAAATTTATATTTCTGGTCTAAATGGTTAATAATAATTTATGTGAAATTTTGATGTAAAAATAATGAAAAATGAATTTATTATGATTTATTTATGATTAAAATAATAAAAATCATTTAAAAATATTAAATAAATGATTTTTTCAGAAATAAAAATCATTTCTGGAATGTTTATTGTTTTATAAACTCAGAATAATTTTTGTGGAATTTTATAAAATCGTTTTGATATTTTTATAGAATTTTATAATTATAATAGAATAAACTTGTAATATTTATTATATATAATAAATAAAGGATTTTTGAAAAGCTAAAAATTGGGTAATAAAGTTTATCATTTGAATAACATAAAATAAATTTTGTAGAATTTATAAATTAGATTTAGTATTTTAAAACCATTTTAAAAGAATAATAATACTTATATAAGCATGAAAGGGAAAAAGAAAGAAAGAACAAAAAAGGTTGCTCGTGCCAGGGATTGAACCCATGCCTTGCAACGGTTTGATGTCTAAAGCAACGAGGAAGTCACCAACTGGTCTGAGGATCTGTTGGTGATTGTTTTCAGAATGAATTAGATGAATACGATGACTGTGAAGAGTCATCTTCCCCAAATCATTGGTATGAACCTTAGTTTTCTAATTAAGTTAATTAGCAACCAATAACCACCAGGCTTATGGGGTTATTGATTGAACAACTACTATGAACAAAAACACTCGATTAATTTCAACTTACAGAGCAGCATCAAAGGAGGAGCACGAGTCAAACGAAAAGTCAAAGGTGTAGTGATTTTGGCTAAGAACGGATTGTTTGAAGAAATTAAGAGTAGGGGTTTGATTATCGGCGAGTATAGATGCTAATAAAGGGTCCAATTTATAGCATAACACACTGATTCATAGATTTGGAAGGTCTTCGTGGTTAGTCAAAACCGAGTTATAATTATTAATTACGAATTGTATATATGGTATGAATGGGTTGACCAGACGCGGAATTGTTGTGTCAACCATTATCTGAATCAATCAGTAGTCCCTTTCCAAGTTTGGTTCAATCAATTAATCAAGAAAGGAAAAAAAAAACTCTTTTTTTTTGTTCGCAGATCAGATGCAGCGAGAAGAAGGAAGGAGGGAAAGAAAATTGGGTTTAAATATTTTAGTGATCCTGATTCATCACCAATTGCCTAAGTAGCTTAGCTGGTTTGAGTTGTTGTGTGATAACTGATGGGGTGCGGGTTCGAGTCCCGTATTCAACAAAAAAAAATCCCTTTTTTTCTTTTAGTGTTGCAGCAGAGAGGGAGAGGAGGAAATGGGGTTTTGGGCCGGGTATTTGGTTGGGTTGGGCTGGGTATTTGGTTGGGTTGGGCTGGGCCTAGGAGGTTTTAGTGGGTTAGGAAGTTGGGTTTAAAAACTTGGGTGGGTTTTGGTTTGGTTAGACACAAGTAAATGTGTTAATACATTACATTTTTTTTTGTTTTACTAAATAAAATCTGAAATATTATTATTATTATTATTATTATTATTATTATATTTATATATATAAGTTGTGTGTTATGAAAATAAAGACTTAGGCACATTTGTATAAAATTAATGATAAAGATGTATAAAATAAGGGCTTTTATGTATAAAAATTTGGGGAAAAATTTTGCGATGTTACACCTCTTTCTTTTCTTTCTCGGTGGGTGTCACTAGAAGATTTGCTTCTCCGGCGAGTGCATCAACAACACCCTAGTGAACTAGTAACGCACACATTTTTACCCTCCATAAACCGAAATCATTCTTGACGTCAAAGTTTTCTAATTCGAATTTGGTAGACACAATCTCTTCTTTGATCAGTTACTGATGTTCTTCTATATTGTTGATTTGAGCCCTAGAAACCAAGCTCTGATACCAATTGTTATAAAACACTCAATGAATTCAATTAATAACAAAATCAAAGATCCCAACCCAAAGATTTTTTATTGATCACCAACTCAATTACAAAGAGGTGAATGAAAGAAGAGTTGTAAAAGAATTAAACCCAACTAATCAGCTTATAACTACCGTTAACAAACTATTAACACTACTCGGCCTTGAACTTCCAGTTATTGTCAACTTTAGCCCCTATATTATGTAAGACTTTATAAGTGTGAATAAAATTTGTTTGACCAGATGGTTGACTATCACTTGATTTTTTTCAACATTATGTTAGAGAAAGGTTATGCTTTTACCAAATTAGGTTGCTGGTCTTATTCTATACAAGATGAACAAGCATTTTATTAAGTCAACCTCAAAGTTGCTTATGTGCATATCATCCATTGATCTTACATATTTATTTCAAAGTTTTGATCCTGAGAGAGTATTACAAGTTGCCAAGTTACATTCAAAAGATTCTATTGGCTCTGATCTATTATCCACGAAAAGTTATGAAGTAAATCTATTATCCATGATGCTAAGAGATCTTGGAAAAAATGGTTGAAGTTAAAATCATTACTTATCAACTAATCTATAGAGTTCTTGAATTGGCTTTTGTCTTTTGTATCGAGAAAGCTATTTCTAAAGTGTCAAAAAAATCTATATCTATCTATATATATAAAAGAAAACGTATATGCTGACGTGACGTGCAATGGAGGCCTCAACCTCCCCTTGAGAGTGCCACGTGACATCATAATTGAAAGATTTTAGTGTTTTTAAACTATTTCCTTTTTTAATTAAAAAAAAAGATAAACATAAAACCCTAAATTAAATTGAATTATTTTAGGAAAAAAAAAATTTAAAATAAATTTAAAATTTTCTCTCTCATGTATCCTCCCATAATTTTTAAACGTTTATATCTTTTATATACGGGATTTTTTAAAGAAAAAAAATTACACCAAATTAACGAGCGTTTTATTATCTTTCCAACGAGTACCATAGTCCTATATAAAAAACGGAGAAAAATCGACTATTTTTTGTGGGGTTTCGTTCATACAGGAAAAAAACACACAAAGTGTTCATGTTATTCATTAATCATGTTTTTTTCTTTTAAACCAGGTTCTTATCTACGATGTTGAAAATCAGCCCAATCGCCATGGTATCATTGGAATTTTACTAGGTATACTTCATTAAGAGAAGTTAGGAGAAAGAATCGCGCAACAATGCAGCACATGGTGTCACCTTATAGCAAGGTTATTTTTTTATTTATCTAATTACAAGAGTAATAATTATTACTATTAGTATTAGTATTAGTATTATTAGAATGGTTATATTTTTCAACCCCGGGACGCTCCCGAAAAGAATTGATAGTTGCTGACGTGACGTTCAATGGTGGCCTCAACCATCTCTTGATTATGCCACGTGGCATAATGAGATGCAATAATTACAACTTACAACTTAAGTGTTTGTTTAGTTGATTAGGTTAGGAATTACAAGAGCCATTAGAATGTGAGAAATTAGAGAGACGTGATGAGTTTTTTAATAGTTGCAGCTTACATAAGTGATTCTTTAGATGATTACTGATTAGGTTTAAGATTAGAGAATATGAGCCATTTGCATTTTTAATGACATGTCATAATATTATGCAATTTCTCCTAGCTTCTCTTAATGAAGTATACCTAGTAAAATTCCAATGATAACATAGCGATTGGGCTGATTTTCAACATCGTAGATAAGAACCTGGTTTAAAAGAAAAAATATGATTAATGAATAACATGAACATTTTGTGTGTTTTTTTCCTGTATGAACGAAACCCCACAAAAAATAGTCGATTTTTTCTCCGTTTTTTATATAGCACTATGGTACTCGTTGGAAAGATAATAAAACGCTCGTTAATTTGGTGCAATTTTTTTCTTTAAAAAATCCCGTATATAAAAGATATAAACGTTTAAAAATTATGGAAGGATATATGAGAGAGAAAATTTTAAATTTATTTTTAAATTCTTTTTTCCTAAAATAACTCAATTTAATTAAAAAAAGAAATAATTCAAAAACACTAAAATCTTTCAATTATGATGCCACGTGGCAGTTTCATGGAGAGGTTGAAGGCACCATTGCACGCCACGTCAGCAATGTTCAATTCTTTTATATATATTCATAGATAATAGATGATAACTTATGGTAGAGATTTGTTTAAAATAATAATAATAATAATATTCATTAATCATATATTGGCAAGTCATTAATTATGTTGTCATATTAGATATTTTATTATGTTATATTAGATACTAGTTTTTATCCCGGGAGCGTCCCGGGTTGAAATATCTAATATAACATAATAAAATATATTATTATTATTTTAAACAAATCTCTGCCATAAGTTATCATATTCAAATATAAAAAAAATGAATCTCTGAGCCAGGGTATAAATCTAGTGCCATTACAAATGAATTTGGAAGTTTGTAATTGATCATTCTAAAAAGAACTAACATGAAATAAGAAAAAAAAAAGTTAATTATTGAAATATCGAATGCATTAGTCTAAGGGTTATGTGATGCGTTAAAAAATTCATGGGTATATGATCGGGTATGTAGTTCGGGTATTTGGGTATGTTTTTTCGGGTAATCGGGTCGGGTATCACCTAATCCCAGACCCGACCCAAACCCACAATTTTTTTTAAACTAATCACAAACTCGACACAATACCTGTCGGGTTACAAAAAATCGTCATTTTTTTCTCCGATTTTTATATAACACTATGGTACTCGTTGGAAAGATAATAAAACGCTCGTTAATTTGGTGTAATTATTTCTTTAAAAAAATCTTGTATATAAAAGATATTAACGTTTAAAAGTTATGAGAGGAAACACGAAAGATAAAATAATAAAGTTTTAATATTTAGATTTAGTAGATTAGGTATTTAATAGATTAGGTTAAAGATTGTAATAGATTGGGTTAAATCATATTTATTTCTTTTTTTTTAATTGGTTTAAAGTTGTCACATCACATCCTATGTGGTATCTCTCAAAGAAGAGATTGCATAAGAGTATGACATGTAGGATTAATCCCTTTGCAATATATATATATAGGATCCGGATCATATGAGAACTCTACTGAGTTGTGAGAACTAGAGAACTCATCTGGACCACACATACACATATTTGCATTATAATAATAGGAGGGTATCATGGTAATTTAGCACCTCCCCTACCCCACCCCACCCCCACCCCACCCAATATAAAAGTTACAGATTTTTTTTTTCAAATCACTCTTTCTCTCTCTCTGCTCTCTCTCTCTCTCTCTCTAAAATCACTCTCTCTGTGCTCTCTCTCTCTTCTCTCTCTCTCTCGATACGTTCTAATAGACGGTGGGCTATGGTGGTTTTGCAGGGCGGCGGCGGACGGTGGACGGTGGTTTTCAGGGGTGGTTTGAACAGATCTCGAAGGGAGAGAGAGAGAGCAGAGAGAGAGGGTGACCGGTGGGTTTTTGAAGAGGGTTTTTTAATGGTGGGTTTTTGCAGGTGGTGGCAGAGGGTTCGATGGTTGTGACCGGTGGTTCGATGGTTTCAGGTGGTTCGATGGTTGCAGGTGGGTTTTGCAGGTGTAGCAGAGGGTTCGATGTTGCTGAACGTGATGGGTAGGGGGTGGATGATGAAGACATACCAGTGGGAGAGAGGGGTTTTGAACGATGGTATGTGGTGGTGGTGATGATGATGAAGACGACGGTAGATCTGAACGATGGTATGGTGGTGGTGATGATGATGAAGACGACGGTGGAAGAGGGGTTTTGCAGAGGGGTTTTGTTTCGACGGTGGGGGTTTTGCAGACGGTTTTTGAAGACGAGGGTGGTTCGGTAATGACGATGAAGACGGCGGTGGGAGACGGTGGTGGTGGCAGGCTGAAGACGGTGGTTCGACTGGTGATGGTGATGAAGATAACAATAGGTATTATTATTATTATTATTATTATTATTATTATTATTATTATTATTATTATTATTATTTGTTATTACTATTATTATTGTTGTTATTATTTATTATTTTTACAATGGTGTAATAAGGGGTGTTACTATCATTAGAAGGTGTTTTTAGTATGGGTGATCCAAAATACAGTGTGTATTTTTTGAAGGAGACGATGACGATGTGAAAGTGATGATGACGAGGGTTTCTTTTTTATAAAATGAAAAGTAAACATTAGTGTAATTTTTTTTATGTTTTTATAGATGTTTGTTTTTTTACACTGATGTAATACGAATAATGTAAGAAAACACCAGTGTAAATACGAATTATGCAATATATTTTGTTTGTTGATGTTGTGGTTTTTTTTTTTTTTTACAATGGTGTAAATAATTACATCAGTGTAAATCTCACAAAATGATAGATGTTTTGATTATATAGATGTGAATAAACACTGGTGTAAATAATTACACCAGTGTAAATCATACAAAATCATGGATGTTTGGTTTATATAGATGTTAGTAAAACACTGGTGTAATTTGCACCAATGTAAATCATCCTTATCATATGTTTTGTTTGGTTTTTACACTAACATAATTTTGTAGAAGTTGTGTATGGGCGTATGGCAGATTTATACTGATGTAAATAATTACACCAGTGTAAATCATGGTAGATCATCTCATCAGATTTTATTTTAAAATATGATTTTTTTAAATAATTAAATAAAAAATTAAAATAGTATTATAATAATTATTTTCTCTTTCATGGTGCTTTTACTAAAATGCCCCTTAATGTACTTTTTGTATTAAAATATACTAATAATTATTTAATTAGCATGTAAAGACAAAAAAAATATCAACATTAAATCTCAACCATAGGATCATCCAAATCAATGGTCCACAAGAGTTCTCTAGTTCTCACAACTCAATGTGGTTCTCTCACGATCCTAACCCTATATATATATATATATATATATATATATATATATATATATATATATATAGATTTCTCTCCAACAGGTAATTGCTATATAGATGTCATTTTTATAGTTTAGATACTTCTAATTTTATTCACTTTATTTAGATTTCTTAACCCGAAACCCTCCCGGGGTATAAGCTAGTAAAGAAAATATACAATATCTTTACGATCCGAGACCAATATCACAATGAGCATCTAATACATCAATTAGTAAAAACAATTTAATTGAAAAAATAAATAAATAAAGACATCAAACATTACTAAAGGTGGTGATCAAGAAAAGACAAAGGGATTTGTCGATACCTATCCAATCCGACACACCAACATAACACACACCCATTCCAGCCATTAGACAAGTCGGTCAAACCACATCCACATCAATGGGTCATGTATCCAAGCATAAGAATACGGGGTATGGTTCCCTTCCCCCTTTTCTCCCCCTTTTCCACATTAGTGCCACGTCATCTTCCCTCTTCCCCTCCCCAAACCAGGGAAATGGTTCCCCCTTCTTTCCCCTTTCCTTTATTTTAATATTTTTTATAGGGGAAAAAGACAAAATAGAAGAAAAGACAAAAATAATAATTAAACAATTTACAAACAAAATGATCGGGGAGAAGGGGAAGATTTCCCCGAGCACACCAAAGGGGAAAAGAGGGGGCGGTGTTCCCCTTGGGGAAAGCTCCATGTCAGCCTCTCCCGAGCTCTTTCCCCACCCACACCCCATAGTCTAACACCCTATTTCTATTTTTAAACTCTTATATTCTTTTTTGTTATTTGTCAAATTTTTATTCAACTAGGTGTTTATCCGGGGCACGCGTTGCGGCGCCCTTTTTTTGCCATCTGCTGATGTTTTGTGTACACTATAAAATCCAAGTATGACTTAATATAGATGACTAATCTTCAAAATTAATGATTAGTTGTTATTATTTCTTTCTTCACGAAGGAAAAAAACTCTTTATGTTTTAAACTACATAATTAGGAAAATGAAGAAAGATTTAGATTGTTGTTGCAATGTTTCAATTGTTAGGACCATATGAAAACTCACTCATACCTGGTACCAGCCTACTGGTACATTACACATGTGGAAGGTATACCCAATTACATTATTCTAGATAATTTTACTTAACAATAGTGAATGTAGGATTGGAACATCAAGTTTTATAGCTTTTATGTAAACCGAAGTGTAAAAATGAAACCTTTAGTTTAAGGCACATAAATACTTGTACTCGCTACTGGCGAAGTTTCCAAGCAAATGTTCTTCCGAACCTGCAAAACCAATAAAGTAGTGTGAGTTAAAATTCTATAAAACCATATACCAAACCTAGCCCTTGATTTAAAGTTGGTATAGATTGCATATCTCTTTATATATTCAGAAGACATGTTTTCTCTTCCAAACAGAAAATCACAACCTAAGTTATAATCCCAGTTGACCATGAAATCTTAGGCCTAACATAAGATGCTTTTATTTGACGCCTTTTTAAAGTATACCTATGAGTGTATAAACTGTGAAAAAAAAAAACAGAAGAAGCAAAAAACAGCAACTAACATTCCATGGATCCAACTACAACTTGTATGCCAATAATTGGTGACATAACTACATGTTTGACTTTCATGGTCAAAAGGCAACACACTAAAAGCTTAGGTCTAACAATTTAGAGCAGGGTATAACAAATATAGGGAAAATGAATAAATGCAAAACAAAGAGAAGGAAGATAGCTAAAATTCGTTTCTCGCAAATGCAAGTGAAATCATAAAAGAATCTCCTACCCCTTTTGTGTTGGCATGAGTGATGAGTTTCCATAATGGTTTTTGGAATCCACCTGCGCGTTGCGGCAGGAAAATCGTTTAGAAACAAAAGTTGTTAAAACAGGAAACAGGTTGAACAGGTAAAAAATTGCTCAGGTATAACCAAGTGTCTATTGCCATTGTTCAACATCAATATGCATATACATTTTACCGTGCTTATAAAATCTAGAAGTTCCATATAAGAAAAAAAAAACCTATCCGTTACCTAAGTTTGGACTTGCGGCGCCTACAACTATCACAACCACCACCACCATTGAACGCTCTATCGTCACACGTTGCGTGAGTCGTATGATTGGTTAGCGTATCGGCAACAAAATTTTTGGTATTGCATTAAATCTGGCCTTCTTCGTGGCTAACTCCATATTTTTGGTCTCTTCCTGCTGCTTCATCAATTCGAAGACCTAAAAACACAACAAACCCCATGGATCATAATTGAAAAGGAAAACTATGATAATATTAATGTATCATCTGAGGAACAATTCATTACAAACAGTGTGCAACAGTTCAAAACAATAATAAAAATGCAATTTAGGTTAACAAATAAACTTAATGATTGGTTTGGGTTAAGACACATCGTGTCACTTGTCTACTAAGGATCTGTTACAACAACATGTTAAGCATGCAAAGAAGGTTCGAGTGAAGTATGTGTATTTGCTTTTTTTAGTTATTAATTTGTTAACTCTCAAAAGTAAAAAATGTATGTTGTTATTTTTATAGATTTAGAAATTATCGACTGAAAAGAATCAAAGGTGTCATTTTATTTTTATAAAAATCTGCCATTAACATGTGATACCCAACTTTATTTGGAGATACAAACACCTCCTATATATCTTTTTTTTTCACTTGTTTACACACTTTTGATCAAGGGTTGAAACATACATGGATTGGGTTACTGGTCAAAGTGGGTGTTTTTTTGGATAATGGGTATGAATAGAAAATGAGGCCTAGAATAGTTCCATTCAATAAACAAATCATCAACCTAATCCTATGATTTTTGTGGATAACGGATGAATTCATGTGTAGATGTATGCATGTTAAAACAAACTAATTCACCAACGTCAAATGACAAAATTAAGGTAACTCAAAGCTCAAATTATGATACCTTACGACTGAAAATCATGCACTCGGCCAAATCCGACTACTTCGCTGTCCAATTCGAAGCATCCACACCATCCTCAAACGCATCCGAATACTTACTCTCCGGTTCAAGCCGGATATATAGGGTGGTTACCTTAATTGCCAAACGAAATCAAATTTGAGAATATGAGACCCTACAAAAGTACAAAGAAATAAAAGAACATGTTGTGACCCTACTATTTTTTTATTTATTGTGCTTTTCATACAGTTTACAATTCAACGCAATAAGCAAGTAAGCCTTTTAAGGAATCAATACCAAAGAACACCATTAATGGATGCCTTAAGAGCAGTACTCTCACCAATCCAAGTTTGATTACTTCCAGTTAAATTATTATGGAGAACTATTCAAAGACAACATTAGCCAATTAGAATTGGTACATATACAAAAAATTAAAAAGCCAATTTGCATTTGAAGCCTAAGCTAAAAAAAAGCTTACCCATTTATAACTTAGACAAATTCCACTGCCAAAAGTTTAAATAAAAAAAGAGACGTTAGCTAAACTGGTTGTGATCATCATATCCATTTATGATGGGTGGCAAATGGGTTTAAAAAAAAAAAAAGAAAGAAAACTTGCAGAGAGCAGCCTGCAAAAAACAACACAAACACATAAGAATGATACAACAGATTGTTATACGACATTTATAAATAAGGTTTTCTAGCATTTGCAATTGAAGCGGATTGACAAAACCAAGGTTGTAAAACCTAGGTGAGGCGGATTGAGAAAATCCCAATGCCACCAGCAACTAATCTCAAACACAGTAAACACGCAACGGAGAATCTAATCGACCGGAAGATCAATTAGGGCTTGCAGATTTACCTCTGCAATCGTGATTTGCCTAGAATAAGGCATGGTACTTCCGATCAAAGATGAAATTCCTTGATTGCTGTCATCGGGTGCGTGAAACGGTGATGTTGACTTGTATTTACTGACCAAAATTTTATAAAATAAGGTTGTGCCAAACTGGATCTAGGGTTCCGAAGAACGTCGCAGCGCCCCATCTCCTCTTTTTGAAAAAACCCAAAAAACAGAGGTCGTACAACGATCCAAGGTTCCGACGAACGCCGTGCCGCCCTATCTCCGCCTGCCTCTGGGCTCCGTCTTCTCTTTCTCTCTCTTCTGCATGTGTTGTCTGTGTTTTAGAAGAACCCAAGTATGTGGCCATGTGTATAGACGCGTGTTAGGGAATAGAGACACGTGTGTTAAGATCTAGAGACACGTGTGTTAAAATCAATAAAAAAAAAAAGCTACCTAAAATACTCGAACCCGGCTCACTGCACATACACAACAACAATACAACCATCTGCATCAGCACAAGTTTTGCTATTAAGTTTAAAACCCATAATATTTATATTAACAGTATATAATAAAATAATATTAAAACACTGTTCATTCAGTTTGTACATTTATATAGTAGAATGACCACAAAGAGACCCGCTATCGACCCCCTTTTTTTTATTTGTCAAATTTTTATTCAATGCTCATAGTGAAACTCACCTTAGAATGCGTTGAGCTAAATTCCAAATCGCAAGTAATAGAGACCCGCTATCGACCCCCTATTATACGTATCACTATGTAAGTTCATGTGTATACACTACACACAACAAGATTCGTTTGTCCAAGGCATCCAATGATGTAAAAAGATTTAAATGACACCTAATGTGACTACATGCACAAGACAAGTGACCATACGGCTCGTTGTAAAATATTATGTTTACATGTCATCACATACTACATATATGATCCACACAAGTTTAGATATAAGTACAAGTCACATACAAGCCAACAAAATCATCAAATAGGCTTATATACCTTATTTCCATAATCTGCGTTTTCGAGACAAATTATGAGTCATCGAAATGAATTTTTACAAAATACTTATCTAATATATTAAAGTCTCAAAATTTTACTGAACATGCCTACATGTTCAGTACCCATGCTACTATTTTTATTCCATGACAAAACCATGTTGAAAAATTATAAAATATCATTTATCACAGTTAGGTTCTAAAAACAATTCTGTTACGACAGTTTAGGAGAAAATTCTTAA
This sequence comes from Ambrosia trifida, assembly GCA_028751855.1. Taxonomy (NCBI): domain Eukaryota; kingdom Viridiplantae; phylum Streptophyta; class Magnoliopsida; order Asterales; family Asteraceae; genus Ambrosia; species Ambrosia trifida. Next base: position 56,870,633 of record CM054122.1, on the reverse strand, counting down.
AAATCGTAGGTTCATCCAAACGGGATGAATCCACTTGGAAAAGTCGTAAAACCCATGTATCTACTTACTGTCCAAAATTCGTGGTCTAACATTTTTAAAGTCGACCCAAGTTCAAGGTCCGAAAATTAGATTCGACCTTTATTTTTATAAAATCACAAAAACACATCAAACGATCTCCAAATAACACAAACTTGCACATTTTGAAAAGCTAAGATCATGAACAACATGCTAGAACCAGGTAATGATCAAAACAAACACTTTAAGAACAAGATATATCACATACAAGTTGACACTATGAATCTGTCCAGTTCTAATCATGCATTAATTCCATATTATCAAACCCTAGATCCATAATATCGCTTAACAACATCACAAACATGTATTACAATACTCCTATCATGTTAATTAGATCTCACATAACACGATTCATCATGAATATTAACTTCTATAAACCCCGGATCAACAATAATCACATGCATGCAAGTTTTCATGCAAGATCCATCACATAATCATAGAATCATGTTAAATCATCATATTAATCTTTATTATACTCATGTTACATGTTCTTAAACTTTACACCATATTTGGACAAACTTGGGTTTGTTTTTTTTAAAACATGATTAAGAAGATTAACATACAAAATAAAGATTAGTATACCTCAAGCTCTTCGATTTAATGATGCCAATGTGTCCTAAGCTCCTAAGATCTTGTTCTTAAGGTTTTGCAGAGGTTATGAAGGGTTATTTTCGTGATGGAAACTGCTAAGATGAATTAGGGTTGTGTTTTTGAAAGAAAAAAAAAAGTGGGTGAAAATTGATTAAATGGGTTTAAAACCGACTTAAGTTCGTCAGGTAGTCTCCTGCGGTCCGTGGCGCGTTGAATTAAAGAATTTCTTTAATATATTTCCCCCGCGGTACACGCATGATTACCCCTACGACCCACGACGCATAGGTTTTTTAGCAATTATTAGTTTATTTATCCTTTTGCTTTCTTTTCCTTTTTCTTATAAAATACTAATAGAAACCTTATTATTAATTAACCAAAACAATACCCAAGTATTTATGATATGTTTTTGAGTCTCGGTCCGTTCCGCCCCGGTTACGGACTCGATAATGTTTAATCACGTAATGTTACCATTTATCCAATAATCTCACATAAATTCACATAGTCACGCATTTACACATAATTTCAAACTAACCAAAACACAATACTTGTATTTTATAGTTTCACTAATGTTCGGGGTTCGAGACTCGTATATGCGATTCGGTAATTTCCCGAATTACTGTTTATGCAGTTCATAACCTATAACAATGTACTGTGTGACTCACTTAACTAACCATAGTCAAGTGCAATGCCATGAACTATTGTGTAAATTAACTAGAGTTAGGTTAAAACATTAACCCTAGAAAGCGGGGTGTCACAGTTAGTGGTTACACTTTATCCCCCTTATTATAAACTAACTACGCCGCGATTTTTAAAGACCAAAACTTTTTTTGTACGGTAATATTTTCTTTAAAAAAACTACCTACACCATAATTGATATGATATGTGATTACCAATGTCTTTGGGTGAACAATAATTGAACCGTTAAACAAAACGAAACGAAACGAAACCAAACCAAAACCAGATGAAACCAAACCGAAATGAACCATTCATGTATTCATATATCCTTCGCTTTTGTGTCTCTATTTCATGCATTTACACTTACATTTATTGTATTTTTAAGCAAAAAAAATAGCGAATGTTTGGTTTTGGTTATTAACTAAAATTAATTGAAGCGAAATGAAAACTGACAATCTAACCAAATAAACCAAACCAATTAATCAATTGGTTAATAAGATTGATCAACCAATGACTTCAGTTTCGTTTGATCCTAATAACCGAATTGAATCGAACCTTACACACCCTAAAAAATGCATGTGTTCTCCGTCAGATCATACAACCACTAATAATCATTTCTTTAAATGAAGGATAAATATGGTAGAGAAAACGTAACAGAAAGATTCTTTTTCGTTTTAAATGTACAATGACTTGTGACCTTGTTAGATTTACTAAACACTTTATAACGTTACACATGCGATTTACTAAACACTTTATGCGCATAAGTTTTTTTTTTCTTTTTTTAACCAATCCAACGTACAATGCTATTTTGCTCATAAATCATAATGGGACTTAAAACACTCATCATATAAGGTGCAGGCCATTTGGTTTTTTGTAGAAGTACTGAACAGTTTTAATCTTAAATTTTCATGGGTCTGTTAAAAGTCAGGTTGATAGTTATAAATAATATTGTGTATTTATTTCTGGGTTAAGATCTTTGTAGGTATTGGACCAGCCCAAGAGTTCAAATGGTGTTGCAGCAGCCTGAGATACATAGCCCATAGGACTGATGGCCCATGATAGAAGATGGCCCATAGGTGCTGATGGCCCAGACGTACAGCTGATGTCCACGCTGGCAATCCACAATGCTATATACAAAGCTTAGATCAACGGTTTACATTATTCACAAGTGTGCTTCTCTGTTTTGATCTAACGGATGTCCTAGGCTCGGGTGTGTTTCTTCCCAAGCCTAGTGACCTGCTATATATTAGTCATTCTCTCTCATCAGTGTGACTTTACGTTCACTTTTCTTCTTTGATCATTCTCTGTACACATTCACTTTTCATATTGAGTCCGTTCTAGATCTAGGGTTTTATCAAAGTCTTTGTGTTAAAGACTTGTGAGTTGTTATCCTGGTAGATTGATAGAATAGGGTACCATACTGGTAGTGAAGGGTTGTATTTTGGTCATCTGTTGATGATTCAAGAGTTGTAAGATTCGTATAATAATAATAAAATCATAGATCTCTTATTTTTTACATGGTATCAGAGCTGAGGCTCTTGATCTAGGGTTCTTTGGTCGATTAGGGTTTCACGGAAGTCATCGTTGAACTCAGCTAAACTTGCTATCAGATCTGATAGTTACAGATCTGGTGTGACGTGGCTGGAAGGATAAACATTCTGGTTGATCAGGGTTCAAAGAAGGATCATCTGATCAAGACTGTTCGCTGCTCGTGAATATTCTTCTGCGTCTAGAATCTGTAACCCTAAGTGAAGGTTACAGGTTCTTGACTTGCTAAGGAGAACCCTAACTTGGGTTGGAGGCTGGTGAGATCGTTCTGATTTGTCTGGTTTATTGAGTCTTGCATTTTTTTAGGCATTCTTGGCCGGGTTAGGGGGACCGGTTTGATATTGATAAAAAATTGATAGGCATTCATTAGGATTTGTGTGCTTGGTGTTTTTTGTTGATCTCTGGTTTACTGGTTTTTTGGTTTTCTCTTATTTTTCCGGCTGTAAGTGTGTCTGTTTAGATAGTGGTTCCCACATTAAGACCTGGCCTGGCACCCTTGAGTGATGAACCAGGTATCTGGACACTGATGTGGCTTCACCACTTAGGTATTGAGTGATCGTATTTGTTTTTTGATTGTGTTACATTCGTTGCTTATCTGCTATCTGATTGTGTGTATTTCTTGTTTGATAATATGGCTGATGAACCCTCTACCACCTTGGTTAGTAGGTTAGAGGCCAGTGACCCTTTGTATTTGCATGCTAGTGATTCGGCTAACTTGACCATTGTTAGTGTTAAGCTAAAAGGAACAGAAAACTATAATGTTTGGTCTAATGCAATGATTTTGGCTTTACAAGTTAAAAATAAATTGGGTTTTGTAAATGGAGAATGTGTTAAACCAACAAATGATACTGTTCTAGAAAAACAATGGGAAAGGTGTAACTCTATTGTATTAACCTGGATTTTAAACTCTATTTCTGAGGATCTGTACTTGGGGCAAGTCTATTCAAAACTTGCCTCTGAAGTATGGAAAGACCTAAAGGAGACTTACAACAAAATTGATGGTTCTGTTATATTTGATCTTTATAATAAAATAAACTCATTTTCTCAAAATGGTTCATCTGTTTCTGATTACTATCACAAATTAAATGTAATGTGGAAAAGTTTAGATGAAATTTTACAATTACCTGCCTGTACCTGTGATGCATCAAAAGAATTCAATGATTTTAATCATTTAATTAAATTGATGCAGTTCCTTATGGGTTTAGATAGTGTGTATCAGTCTGTTAGGACTAGTCTGTTAATAAGGGATCCACTTCCAACAGTAAAGGAAGCCTTTGCTGTGATATCTAGGGAAGAGTCACATAGGAACTCTAATGTGTCCTCAACCAAAGAACAAAGTCAAAATGTTGGTTTTTTTGCTAAAACTACTCAGTCTTTTGATAATAAAAGAAAAGTTACTAAGACTAGTGGTCAGGGGTTAAGATGTACTCAGTGCAATAAAACTGGACATTCAGTTGATAAATGTTTTGAGATAATAGGATACCCTTCATGGATGAGACCTAGAAATAATCAAGTTAAAAGGAACAATGTTAACAATACTACAAGTAACATTGTTCTAAATGATTCTAATGGGTCTTCTACTAGTCTTACTGCTGAACAGGTTACAAAACTCTTGAGTCTGTTAAACACTAAGACTGATGATCCTCAGCCTAGCTGTAATGCTGCTGGTAGGTTCACTGGTCCTTTCTGTTCAAACTCATTTATAAAACCAATCTATTGTTTTGCTAGTCTTAGTATAAATGGTAGAAGAATAGGGTGGATAATAGACTCAGGGGCTAACCAACACATGGTCATGAATGAAAATGGGTTAATTAACATAATAGATGTGTCTGATTTAAATATTAAAGTCAGACATCCAAATGGAACTAGTGCTGTTGTAACTAAAATAGGAGATATTAAAATAAATGATAGAGTCACATTATATGATGTATTTGTTGTACCTGATTACAACATTAATTTAATTTCTGTTTACAAGTTAGCTAAAGACAGTAAACTCACTGTGTGTTTTGATGAGGAAAAATGTTATGTTCAGGATTCCTTAACCAAGAAACACCTGGTGACTGGTAGTCAAATGGATGGACTTTACTTTTGTGGTGAGTCTAATGTTGTGGTAAATGCTAGTCATATTAATTCTGATTTAGTTGAGTTATGGCATGCTAGAATGGGTCATCCCTCTGAAAATGTGTTAAGTGTTTTAAAACATGATTTAGGTATTAAAAATGTTTCTTTCTCTCAACCCTGTGAAACATGCCATAAGGCCAAACAACATAGAGAACCTTTCCCTTTGTCTGAACATAAAACTAAGGAATTAGGAGACCTAATTCACTTAGATGTTTGGGGACCATATAGGATTAAGAGTAAAGAAGGTTTTAGGTATTTCCTAACTGTTGTTGATGATTACACAAGGGCTGTTTGGGTATTTTTAATGAAATACAAAGATGAAGTTTTTGAAAACATTCAGAACCTAACTGTTTTAATAAAAACACAATTTAAGAAACAAGTTAAAATGTTCAGAAGTGATAATGGTTTGGAGTTTGTTAACAATCAAATGAAAGAGTTTGTGAAAAAGAATGGTATTGTTCATCAAACAACATGTGTGTATACTCCACAACAAAATGGAGTTGTGGAAAGGAAGCATAGGCATCTATTGAATGTTGCTAGATCAATTCTGTTTCAAAGTGGTTTTCCTTTGAGTTTTTGGTCTGAATGTGTTCTAACTGCCACCTATCTTATTAACAGGACCCCATCTTCTGTGTTGAATGGTAAAACCCCTTTTGAACTCATATATGGATTTAAACCCCCTTTATACTATCTTAGGGTCATAGGATGTTTGTGTTTCAGTACAGTCTTAAATAATGGTGATAAACTTAGTAGTCATGCTGAAAAATGTGTTCTATTAGGATATTCAAATGAGAAAAAAGGGTATAAACTTTGGAACTTAGAAACTAGGACTATTAGTTTTTCAAGAGATGTGCGGTTTTATGAAACAGTTTTTCCATTTAAAGAAAATAAACATTATCTTGGTAAAGAACTTGTGTTTGATAAAACTATTAATAATGAAAACTTTTTTGACTGTTTTGAACACAATACATCTGATCACTCTAGTGATGACCCTCCTCCCGATGATGAACAGGGGGAAATAGATGAGGCTGGTGCACATGGTCTTCAGCAACCTGGATCAGCTGAGAACACTGGTAGTGGTAGGGCTGATAATCAGCAACCCTCCAGTAACCCATCTGATCTAGGCAGGGCAGAAGGTGTGCACAGGCATGAAGGACAAAACCTATCTGAGGGAAATTCTGGACAACAGACTAGTGCTGAGTCCAGTTTTAGAAGGTCAACTAGGGACACTAATTTTCCTAGAAAATTTGATGATTTTGTGGTAAATGGTAAAGTCAAATACGGTCTTGAGAGGGTTGTGAATTATTCCAACCTCTCTTTAGAAAATGTTTGTTTTATTACCACTCTTAACAAAAGTGTTGAACCTACTTGCTTCCAACAGGCTGTTAGTGACCCAAATTGGGTCATAGCCATGAATGAGGAGATGGAAGCATTAAGTAGAAACAACACTTGGACCTTAGTTGAGTTACCCCCTGGTAGGAAGGCTATAGGTAGCAAATGGGTTTACAAAATAAAATATAAATCAACTGGGGAAATTGAAAGATTTAAGGCTAGGTTAGTAGCCAAAGGGTTTAGTCAAAAAGAAGGTGTAGATTTTAATGAGACATTTTCACCTGTTGTGAAAATGGTAACTGTTAGAACAGTTTTAGCTTTAGCTGTGTATAATAGTTGGTCTTTGTTTCAGTTAGATGTGAACAATGCATTCTTATATGGTGAATTAAATGAAGAGGTATATATGAAACCTCCTGATGGATATTTCTCTAAAAATGAGGATAAAGTGTGTAGATTGAATAAATCCTTGTATGGCTTGAAACAAGCACCAAGAATGTGGAATTCAAAGTTAGTTGGTGTTCTTAAAGAATTAGGATTTGAACAAAGTCAATGTGATCATTCCTTGTTTATTAAAAACAAGGATTCTGTGTTTATTGTATTGTTAGTTTATGTTGATGATATAGTTATAACTGGAAATAGTTATGATGATATATTATCTATCAAAACTTTTTTAAATTCCAAGTTTATGATTAAGGATCTAGGATCTCTAAAATACTTTCTAGGTATAGAGGTTATTGAGTCTAGAGAGGGATTGTGCTTATCACAAAGAAAATATTGCATAGAGCTACTTGCTGAATATGGAATGACTGGTTGTAAGCCAGTTAGTAGCCCTATTGAGCAGCACTATGTTGTGTCAACTTTGTGTGCACAAAGTAAGGAGCCTCTAATTGATATTACTGCATATCAAAAATTAGTTGGCAAACTTATTTACTTATCCCACACTAGGCCAGATATTGCCTATACAGTCCATGTATTAAGTCAGTACATGCATAAGCCCTCTAAGGCTCATCAGAAAATGGCTTTTAGGTTATTAAGATACTTAAAATTATCTCCTGGAAAAGGAATAATTTTTATGAAAGGATCAAACTTAGAACTAAAAGCCTATTCTGACTCGGACTGGGGAAAGTGTTTAGAGACTAGAAAGTCTGTTACAGGATTTTGCATATTCCTGGGTAACAATCTTGTATCTTGGAAAAGTAAAAAACAGAATACAATTTCACGATCTTCAGCAGAAGCTGAGTTTCGTGCTATGTGTTCTGCTACATGTGAACTCACTTGGTTGTCAAATTTGTTGTATGAACTTAATGTTGAGGTAAAATTTCCTTTATTTCTTTATTGTGATAATACTGCTGCTATGTCCATAGCAGCAAATCCAGTTTTGCATGATAAAGTGAAACACTTTGAATTAGATTTATTTTTCATAAGAGATTATATTTCTAAAGGGAAAATTCAAACTGTTAAGATTGATTCAAAAGAACAATTAGCAGATGTGTTTACTAAAGGATTACTTGTTTCTCAACATGAATACATGTGTAAAAAATTGAACATGTTTGATGTGTTTAGTCATCAACCTGAGGGGGGGTGTTAAAAGTCAGGTTGATAGTTATAAATAATATTGTGTATTTATTTCTGGGTTAAGATCTTTGTAGGTATTGGACCAGCCCAAGAGTTCAAATGGTGTTGCAGCAGCCTGAGATACATAGCCCATAGGACTGATGGCCCATGATAGAAGATGGCCCATAGGTGCTGATGGCCCAGACGTACAGCTGATGTCCACGCTGGCAATCCACAATGCTATATACAAAGCTTAGATCAACGGTTTACATTATTCACAAGTGTGCTTCTCTGTTTTGATCTAACGGATGTCCTAGGCTCGGGTGTGTTTCTTCCCAAGCCTAGTGACCTGCTATATATTAGTCATTCTCTCTCATCAGTGTGACTTTACGTTCACTTTTCTTCTTTGATCATTCTCTGTACACATTCACTTTTCATATTGAGTCCGTTCTAGATCTAGGGTTTTATCAAAGTCTTTGTGTTAAAGACTTGTGAGTTGTTATCCTGGTAGATTGATAGAATAGGGTACCATACTGGTAGTGAAGGGTTGTATTTTGGTCATCTGTTGATGATTCAAGAGTTGTAAGATTCGTATAATAATAATAAAATCATAGATCTCTTATTTTTTACAGGGTCAAAAATAAAAAAAATATATATTTTGATTTTAAAGAATTTTAAAAACAGCCAAGGAGTTGTGGCTCAACTCGTATCGAAGGGGAAATGAAAATTTGGGTTGAAGGACTGAGACCTCAAGTTCAAATTTAATCCAAGCGGGTTTTACCGCAGTGGGTCTTAGGGCGCTGGATTTTCACCGAAACTGGAGATAGTGGGCTTGATTTATCCGGCGCTGTTATTCATTGGTCGTTTAAAAAAGAAGAAGAAGAAGAATGTTAAAAAGGAACTGTATCCTACAAGTACATATGGGCGGTAGGGAGTTCGAGTCCTACTAGCAGCAAAATGTTGTTGGTGGGTCGGGTTTTACCGCAGTGGGCCTTCGGGCGGCGGGTTTTCCCCGGGAACTGGTGTGAAATTATTTGTGGATCCGGGTTACTCTCGAAGTACTCCTTTGTCCAGTGGGTACTTCGAGAGTGTTCGGAATTGATTTGTTGGGCGTTAAAAAAAAAGTGAAGTTAAAACGATTACATTAAATCATAACAAAACTGAAATATTTTAAAAGCCTTCTAATAAATCGGTCCCAATATCTATCAAGGAATGAAGGGGTTGGCCCCTACATACCCTAGCAGTTTGGTAACTAAAGTCTTACTGTGGCAACCACCAAGCATGACTTTGAAGTTCATGACATAGATATCGTCCTACCTTCCACCTGTTTATTTTTATTTGCATTCATTTAACTAATTAAAGCATTAGATAATGCTCTGCGTCAATGTATCTATATACGTGTATATTTGATAAAATCACCCTAAGCCTAGAAAGGGTGCATAGAGTTCCTAGTCCTTGAAAGTTGCACGTGTGTTAATCTTGTATAAACTGTTTGCGATCGATCAAGTGGAAGCACCAACATATATATATATTTGGCACCGTGTATACAAATTCTCTAAAATCGTCGGGAGTTGGGTTGAATCTCTTGATACACATATGCTAAGAGGTGCGTGTTTATTTCTACATGTCGTTTGAAAGGAGAAACTTTTACGATTTTATATAAAGTTGAGATTTCATTCAACAAATTGTTTATGCTACAATGTGTATATTTTTATGTGTATGTTTTTGTAAATGTGGAACGATAAATAGATAAATAATTAGAAACTAAAAAGAATTATATTTAGTCACTTGATCATATTTCAATTGTTAGTTGAGATTTGATTCTCACTTTTTTTTTTCACTTAGATTGTGACGATTAGGTTATTTTCTTTGTTTCATGGTCAAATTTTCAAAAGTTTTTTTAATAATTTTTTAGTGGTTTACATTTTAAAATTCATGCAAGTACATTTTAAAAGTCTTTTATTTTTGTTTTCTATTCATATTAAGTTCTATATTGTTTGGAGATGGAAGTATAACCGGAAGCAATCTTTTCTATCCTTAAGGTTTGCCGAAATCTTACTGTTATTTGTTGGATTTTTGGGTATGTGTGTTGAAATTAATGGGCTTTTTGGTTGATTAAGTGCTGAATTATTAAGAAATTTGGATGATTAAGAGGTCTGAATGGTTAAGTGCTGAATTATTAAGTTGGACCTCTTAATGGTTAATATTCTTGTCCCACATTGGTAGGAGAGCCTCATTAAAGTTCAGGCTAGTTCAGTGCCTAATGATTCAGCAACATCTCAAGTCTTAATGGTTCAGCCTTAATCATTCCATTAAGAAGCTGAAACAAACGCGCTGAATGCTGAATCATTCAGCGCTGAATGATTCAGAGCCTCATTAAGAGGCTTACCAAACAGCCCCTAAGTTTTTTTTTAACTTAATATAATATGTGACGGTCTAAAGTTCTTTGAAATGTATGTTTATGATATAGACCAACAATATTCTCTGTCGTCCTAGAATTTTACATATATATATTTTTTTTTGGACGATAAAATTTTACATATTTTCACGCAAATGTTAATCATGATCAAACAATACTCCTTTATGCTGTCTGTTTATCGTTCATTCTATATTTCTTTAACTTAAAATCTATTTAAAAATTATTATTTTAGCAAACAAAATTAGTATACTTTCATACTAATCGGTAAGAAACATGTGTATTCCACCGGAAGTATTAAACGATACCGTTTCTGTAATTTACCTTTTTAAAATAATATGAACAGGTACAATAACAAAGAGAAATAAAACAAAAATATCTAAGTCATAAAATTGTGATACATGATAAAAATTGTTTAGTTGTTTATAAGGTACAGATTCAACAATTCAGTTATCATACAAATAGTAATAGTAAAATTGGGTGAGATATTTCACTAAGAAGTATTAAAAATTGATACATATACGATATTTTTTTGATTTAGTCTCTTTTAGATTGTATTGCGTAAAAAACATAAAACATAACAACTAAAATCCTAAAGCAATGTATTATAAACTTAAAACTTAAGAAAGTGAATCAGTGTGTTTTAGCTATAATTTAAATTTTATAGCTATAATATATTGCATTGTGTTTTAAATTGTTGTATTGGGTTTTTTAGCCAAAACAACTCAATACATCATTTCTAAATCCAAAACATGATGTTTACATGTCATTTATTAATCCTTCTTACATTTTTCACAAAATCTGACCTTTATACACGAACCTAAACCTGGTATAATAAATGAAAAGTGTAAGAATAACACAATGCCGATGAATATAACATTGTGTCGAAAAAAAAGAGACACAATAACGAAAATAAAAAATACACACAATATCAAATAAAAAGACACAATAATCTAACAAATATTCTAAAATCTACAAAGCTAAAAATCCAAAAACAGAACCTAACCCGAAAACTAAAATGTTCCAAAGTAAAACATTTTTAATTACCAGAGTGGCGAAGCTTGTTTCTCGAATCGATGGGGGTCGGACTCAATTTTTTTCGATCGGTAGTAGCCGAAAGATCAAATCGGTGAGAACCGAACTCAACCCGAACTCAATTTACCTACGAAAATCATAAAATTATACCATTACGACAAAAAACAGTGAGGCCTAAGGCCCTCTCGGACAAAAAAGCTTCGCCCTTAGCTGGAATACCCTCACCACATGATACCGTTGCACTTTAACATTACACGTGTTTCCTCTCACATTCGACGCCGTAATCCCCTCTCTCTCACACACAACACCAAAACCATCATTAATATTCTCTCTCTCTCTCTCCAACAACACCAACAAATCAAATCTAAAATCAAAACACCATCATTGACTTGCCTTTCTTTGTTCTAACAACACACAGCTTTGATTGATCTTAGATGGGTGGCGTGACGTCATCAGTAGCAGCCAAGTTCGCCTTCTTTCCACCGACTCCGCCGTCGTACAAGGTGGTGGCCACCGAATCCAACCACCTGATGATGACTGATGTCCCGGAGAGAGGAAACGTCGACGTTTTGAAGCTGAAGACAAAACGTGGGTCGGATATTGTGGCAGTGTATGTTAAGAACCCAGCTGCGTCGTTGACTGTTTTGTACTCTCATGGGAATGCAGCTGATCTGGGTCAGATGTATGAGTTGTTTTGTGAACTCAGTCTTCATCTCCGAGTCAACTTGATGGGGTTAGTTACTTACTTTCCTCTTTTTATTTTATTTACTTTTATTTAATTTAATTAAATTTTACTATTTTATGTTTTGTTTAATGTTTATAGATAGAAATCATTTGTGTATGATTGTTGTACTATTAGATTGGGGGGCTTTTTTATGATAAAAGTACTATTATTCATAGGGTGTACTGAACTTTTCATTTTTATAATTTTTATTTTTAGGTTTTCGTTAATAAAAGGACAATTACATTAGATAGATAGATGAGTAACAACCTGCGCTGTCACGATGCCACCCCTTTCTGAACAGCAAAACTTAACCTACTAAAAACAGACACTTGGTCTGGGGGTCGAAATATTGTTGATTTTGGAATCGAATTCGAATTTGTGATTTTGGAATAGATTCGGGCGTATATCATGATTGTGTTGTATATAAAGTGTTAGGTGCAAGAAACATATACGTATCTCGTTAAGGTACATATATGTATCTCATACTAGGTATATATATGCAACTTACGAGCTACGTATATGTATCTTGCTACCTCCTTGTATTTCTTCCTTGTCTTTTTTCCCTTCATGATTTGGTTTATTCGATCAAAACCCAAATCCGAATTGGCTTTTAGGATTCTAGTTCAAATTTACTTTAACGGTAGTTATTGAGTAGGTAAGATAACCCATAAACCATAAACACTAACAAGTTCGCTATTTTGGTTGTGGCTAGGTATGACTATACTGGGTACGGGCAGTCTTCTGGCAAGGTAAAAGTCTAAAACATAGATGGAGATTGAGAATTTGCGGGATGATTTAATTAGACTAATCTTTCTTAATTATGTTTTCTAGCCAACTGAGCACAACACGTATGCTGACATAGAAGCTGCATATAGATGTCTTGTAGAGACATATGGTGTGAAAGAAGAAGATGTTATATTATACGGTCAGTCTGTTGGTAGCGGGCCCACTCTGGATTTGGCATCACGTTTATCAAGATTAAGGGCTGTTGTTCTTCACAGTCCTATCTTGTCTGGGCTTAGAGTCATGTATCCTGTCAAACGAACATATTGGTTTGATATATACAAGGTTAGTTATCATATGTTTATTTGTTTGTGGAAGAATTTCAACCTATCTATATGGAAAGGGTCAAATGGAAAAATTAGCACAATCAAAAGTCGCTAAATGCATATTCAACTCGGCCTGACCGATTTAAAGCTGCACATAATAGTTAATACCTTTTGACCCATTACCATATTTTGCTGACCTACCAGTATTGCCATATTTGCCTTTGGTAAGAGCTGTTCATCAATGAGTTGCATTTTCTTTTTATGCAGAATATTGATAAGATTACGTTAGTCCGGTCTCCTGTTTTGGTAATTCATGTAAGTATTCAATATCCTTCTGCTTCGCTTTTTATATTCATGTCACAACTAAACAACATTTCAGTTCAGTTTAGGCAATTTCATGTTATGATTTATAGTTGTATCTAATGGGTCAAATGGGTAAATGTACAGATGTAGTTAAAGGAAACGCATGTTTATCCCAAACACCAGTTTATGGTTTCTAGTAATGTAATAAAAGCAGCTAAAACGAAAAGCCAGTTAAACCCAGGCTAAATGGGTCAAAAGTTGTCTAATGTGTTGAGTTTAAAGACTTAAAATTCCCTGATTGTTTAAAAGAAAATTATGTTATTATTGTACTCGTATGGTGTTTTTAATCATTGTTGAATACAACTGCATCTTTTTATCTATATGATGTAGGGCACTGCAGATGATGTTGTAGATTGCTCTCATGGTAAGCAGCTTTGGGAGCTATGTGCAGAAAAGTACGAACCATTATGGGTAAAAGGCGGCAACCACTGTGATTTGGAACTCTTCCCCGAGTACATAAGACATCTTAAAAAGTTCATCTCGGCTGTTGAGAAGTCAGCTCGCTTGAAAAACCTTTCTGGGCCCCTCACCGATAATGGTGATAAGCACCGTATGAGTACAGATTGTAGAGAGAAACACAGACCTAGCACAGACTGGCTGGACAACTCAAGGCTGAGCACTGACCGTAGAGACCTGTCAAGATCCAGTGTTGACAAGAGAGAAAAGTCAAAGAAGAATACGGAGACTGGAAGGAGGTCAACTAACACCATTGACCAACCAGAGAAAGCAAGAAATAGCATCGATCGGTTTGGAGGTATGGTGCGGTCAGCCGTCTTGTGCAATATTGATTGTTTCAAGCCGCATGGATCAACAAGGGTAGGAAGATCATAAATGTCAAGACATTTTCCAGGCAGACAAGAAAAGAAAGGAATTGTTAAATGATTTTATGTATGTTGTTAAATGATATAGGTAGATGATGTATCTTATTAATTTTATTCATATTCCCAGCTGTTCTATGTCATGGATCAAAATAAGATTAGCATGATCATAATCAAATAATTTCAACTTTGTAATTTGTTTTATAAAGAAAGTGTCACAATCTTCATAACATACAAGGATCGCCGAATATTGCATGACCAACCCGTCTCTCAACCAAAATGCAAGAAAATGATCTAGCATATCATGCTCGGTTTTGGTTTCTACAATGTGGGGAATGGACTGATTGGTTACACTAATGTTACCGGGTGTGAAAGGTCATCAAGAAGACATCTATACTTAGTATCCCAAACGATCGTTCAACGATGTCCTGCCATCACCTGATTGACCTGAATCAACAAAGATCACAGATTAATAAAACCACACAAAATACAACCAACATTCAATATGATCAAGTCAGGACATAGACAATATTTACCTTCTGGAGGCACCCATGCCTCATAATCAGTTTCACTATCCAAAAACGAAGGTTTCTCGGGGCCCAAAACCTTTTTCGCCTTTTTTGCCTTTTTCTTTCCAATTTTTTCTTTCTCAGCTGCAGGAGCAGCCTCACTACTCTGCATCTCTTCATCATCTATTGCTTGAATTCCTCTTGTGTGTTTCAACAACAATGCCACAGCATCTTCTGCTGCAAAATCTACTCCTACTGGCGACTCAACTGGTTCTGAATTTACAGTTTTAACCTTATCCTTTTCCTCAACCTGTTTTCTCTTTCTTATAATCAGACCCGGTGCTGCATTTTCAAGGTCGCCCGTATTCACCAAAACCTCCTTTCTGTCTTTGTAGTCTACAAACCCATCTGATTCTGGTTCCTCCACAACTGATGGTGTCTCCTCGGCCTTTTTTGTTTCTTTATTTTCTACAGCCCCGAGCCATTGGGGCTTAGTGACAGTATACACAACAGGTTTTGGTTCTGTTTCTTTTGTTACAGCAACCTCAGACGACTCCTCTTTCTTGTTTGCTTTTGTTGTGACATCATCAGTAGCTTGTTTTTGGACGTTTTTAGCCTTCTCTACAGGTGCCTTCTTCACAACCGGCGTTATGGGAATATCTGGTTTAACAGATTGCCTTTTTCTAGAAGCTTCTCCGGTAGGATCAGCTATTTTCAACAAATACACTACTCGTTCCAGCTCTGAATGCAGTTCGTCTAATTCCTTCTGGATTGACTGTGTTTTGTCATGCACTGCAATAGAGAAAAATCACTAATACGCCCCTTAATAATATGATTTAAGAGTTTCATAACGTATACTGGATTACAAACCTAGCTGAGACGAGAGTCCAGACATGAATGCATCAAGTTCATCTCCAGTTTCAGCCACATCATCGTTGGTGGGGACCACTTTATTCTTTTCATCAGCAAGCAACTTTTCCTTTTCTTCAATTTGTTTACTGATGGCGTCTTTCTTTTCTATAAGAGAATCGGCTGTTTCAACTGACTTGCCATCCGCACCCTTCTGTTTGGACGGTTTCTTCTTTGTTCGATCATAAAAGTCATCTTCATCACTGGCATGTTGTGCAATTTAATCAACTGATAATATAAACCCTAAGTAGGGTATAACAATAAACTATGTATTTATTTTTCATAAAAAAAATACCTCAAATATTCATCTTCATCATCCGCTGTAGCTCCTTTTTTCTTACCATGCACCCTACCAACACGTGCACCTAAACTTTCACGAATACTATCATTTAGGGTTTCTTCCAAGTTTTCGAGCTCTTCTGCAACCTAATCACATCCATTCAAAAACTCAATTAAATATTTATGAATGAAATTGTAAATAAAATTCAAAATAGGAAGCTGAAAATACAATAAAACAATATTAGCTCGTTTGATGTCAATAGGTACCTGAGCCATTCTCTGTTCATTACGAGCAATCTGAGTCTGTTGACCTTGTGTTAAACCACCTTGGGCAATGTCCTTTGCACGAATAGCATCTATCTCTTTTTTCATATTAGCAATCTATAGTCCATTAATCAAGGTTAGTACAAGATTATAAAAGTCTTAAAGACAGCAATTGATGAACTAAGAAACAAATGCTTTTGCTACTATTTAAATTGTTGAAATGAAAGTGTGCTTGCCTTTTCAAGCCTCTTCAAAACTTTCTCACGGGTTTTTTCCTGCTTTTCTGTAAGCTGTCCTTTGAAGGTTTGCCAGGTTATTTCATCAAGATCATCCTAAGAATACAATGGTATATACCGTTTAGTTAATACTTAATAGTCATTAAGGTTCTAAAACAAATTCCATGCAAGACAATTTATATAAACTTTAGTTCAGAAACAAATTAAATCGCTAGTAAACCTCATCTTCTTCAATAGCATCCTCGTCCATTCCCCATGAGATACCATCTGCAAGTGCTGCTTCCCTTTTTGCTCTCAGGAGTGAAGCTTCCATGTCACGCCGTTCATCTCGCATTTTGCTGTTCCTAATACTCTTCAAGTCTTTTTCCTTGCACAACAAGCAAGACCACTAGTTTAACTTCTATAAGAAGCAAGCAACGAATCAAAAGCACCAAAAATGAAAACTAAGTGTACTTGAAGAAAATTTTTACTATCTTCTCCAAGTAATGTAACCTCAAATTTTCAAAATAATGTAACCTCAAATTTTCAATTTTTACAAAAAAAAAAAAAAAAAAAAAAAAAAAAAAAAAAGAACAAAAAAAAAAACAGTTGTTCTCTATTTAAATGAACATCTATAATTAGCTGTCGTTAATACTTTTAATAGCACTTACTGGAGGCATCAAGTCAGATGGTCCTTGAAATATGTATAACCGAGATGAACTGTGCACCCAAAAACCAAAACCAAATAGTTATATCAGAATTTAGCATATAATAAAAACTGTTATTAACTTTTAGTAAACAAATAAGAGCAATAACATACCGGCCAAATCGGAGGACATCACCAACATGCAGCTCCACATGCACCTTTTTCTTAACCTGAATGTTGAAAAGGGGTTATTAATAAAGAGGTGATATTTCACTGTTTCACATTAACCACACACTATGTTGTCAAAAGCCCCATGCACACTCAAGAAATAAAGGCCGAGCCTGGAGCCTAGGCCCTTAAAAAATAAGGACTTTTGTAGGCTAGGCGCATACTATAAAACTATAAATACCCTTTTTAAGGGTTTTAGACACGTTTTAGGCTTGTTTTAAGTTGATTCCAGCCTTACTCCGGGTTTTTTTTTAACCAAGGCGCAACGCATTTGATGTGCCGGGGTACGCCAGAGCACCTAGGGGGATTTTTACAGCATAGCACAAACATTTAAAAGAAAAGGATATTGTCCTGGTAGTATAACCATAACTAGGTAAAGACATAGCATAGCATGTGAGCTTACTATGAAAGTCAGAATGACCACCAGACAACGGTTGAAGTATTGATTTGTGAAGTTAACGTACCTGATTTTTGTTTATGAACGTACCATGTGTGCTACTGAGATCATAAATAAAAGCACCACCAGATTTGTTGAACTGGAGAACTATTAAAGACAAAATATGTGATATGAGATGAAACCCCAATGTAGAAAACGATAATAAAATAATATTATTTCTCAATAAAGATCGAAAAAAGCACAAAAGAATCAGACTATAAATAGCAAAGTTATTAGCAGGGTTTGGGGAGGGTGGGATGTAGGCAATATTAGGGATGAGATTGGTACCGTACAAAAATACTAATACCAAAAATACCGTACCGATTCTATTGGTACGGTATGATGCCGGTATTCGGTAGTAATCGGTACCATATGCTCACCCCTAGGTAATATTTACATCAATCTCTAGGAATAGAGAGACCGCTTCAAGAGAGAACCTCGGCTTAAAAAACAAACAACGAACAAATACATAGAACATTATGTATATAAGCTACCAATAACAAAGAAGTGGGAAAAGAGTACATGGAGAGATTTGGAAGGAAATGATTTTTTAAACATAAAATTCCTCCTTTTCTTTTCATTTCCTTCAAACTCGGGAACACGATAGTTTATTAAATCTTTTCTTTCCACTCTCTTTCTTTTCTTTTCCTTCGTTTGTTTAACTCGGGATCATAGCGTAAAAGTCCTTAACCTTAAGCCTACATCTCGACAAACTCCTATCCTAGACCATGTCCTCAAATAGGTGCAACCCTAGGAAATCATGCCTAATCCTCTCATCCCAAGTCAATTTAAGCCTGCCTCTTCTCCTCTTCCACTCAACTACTCAAGAGTGAGGGTTTCCACCGCTCTTAACTGGTTCTATAGTATCATATCCGATATACTAGCCACTCCCACTCTAAACCTAAAAACCTCATCCATGTATACTCTGATCTGATCAATTCCATCTCAATACAAAACAGAACAACTTCCTAAATCCTACACGATAGTTTTACGCACCTAAATACGTATATCAGTGCTTAGCAAAACAAACAAAAGCCAAAGCTTACCAGCATGAAAGCGAGAAATAGTAGGATGCTCAAGGATAAAATCACAAAGCTCGACTCGGCCAAACATGTAAGCTCCCTTCTCATGCCTGAATAATAAACAAACACAGAGTAAGTAAGCATTATGCATCCTATATGTAGCATACATTGAACTATTAAACCTAACTTACTATTGTAACCTAATTTAATTTTATTACACACTAAAAAACGAAACAATTTGTTAATTGAGAAAACTTACACATCAAGTTGATCAATAATGGATCCGTCTTTGAGTACTTCAAGGAAATAATTATGACACGGTGGTTCACTCCATGTAGGTATGGTATAAGGCACTGTTACTCCATTGCTGGACGGTTTCTGCACTTTATTATTATTATTATTATTATTATTATTATTATTATTATTATTATTATTATTATTATTATTATTATCTAAGAAAGTAGCATCTTCAACGGTGGTAGAATTAGCGGCGGAAGCGTGGTCAGGTGGAGGTGGTTGGTTAGGTTGTACGGAATCGGTAGTTTGGGGGAGGGGTGATTGTATGGGAGGTGGAGGGGGCATAAGTGTCTTTTGACTGTCATTTATTGTGGAGGTGGTTGTTTCTAACGGTGGAGAATGATCGGAGGTGGAGGTGGTGGGGTTAGGGTTACGGGGCGGCGGAGGACCCATGCCGGTCGTCATATTGGGGATTCAGGTTGTTAGAGGCGGTGGTGGGCGGTGACTAACGTATGCTTATATTGTTGATGGATGCATTGTTACGGTTGTAGCTGAAGAATAATACCCCGTGCATTAAACAGTTGTACATTTTGTCAGAATGGTTAATATTCTACCCGAGCTAATGGAATGGCGAAAGGCGAACCCATAGCGTGGGGTAGCCCAAGCGCACCGTCTTCAGTTTTGGAGAAAACCCGTCACCCGAATGCCTATTGTATTATAACTCGGTTGGGATCGGAGTTGAACTTGAGATTTGTGACCTCAATTCAAATCTTCACTTCCTTCCAATGTCAATTAAGTGTGAGATAAAGCTCATTGGCATACATTTTTTTAAATCGGAGATTGTTACCCCAAATAACTTATTTTTGGAAACACAAATTTCATTCAAACACCGATTACTAACAAGACGCTAGTACCCTGGAACACCAAACTTACAGAATAAAATCACATCAATCTTTCTACATCAAATTCATGATGATCTACTCTTAATCCAAATGTAACCTTACGATTTAATGTCTTCCACCCTTTTAGAAACACTGACCGCTTTGCCTGAAAAAAACGAACTTGTTACTCGATTCAAATACTCCAACTAGCTGTAAAAACAATATCTTGAATAGTTTTACTTCTTCTCTGGTTCATCCTTAAGGACTTATGAAGGTTTATCAAATCCGGATCGAAAATGCATAGATGGCCGAGAATTTACACCACATACTAATCGCTTGCCAAATCAACGATGCAAAGGAGCAAGCCGTTAGCAAATGATCGCTTGTCTCCTCCCCGTCGCCACAAACTCTGCAATCTACTGGACCCTAACCACCTGGTTTCATTGCCACCGGCTACACCACCCACCTTCACCCACAAAACCTTTCTTCTTCGCCACCAGACTACCTTCCCGTCACCAGTAACCATCTCCTCCATCGCCATCCCCATTTCCTCCACTGGCAAATCGATCCCAAGCAAACCCTTCTAGTCACACCAAACAGAAAGCTGCAAATTTTTCTATAAGAAAATGCCATTTGATGACATGTATATGTAAAGAGGAATTAACAAAAGAACAATCAAAACATAAGCTATAACCAAAATAAATTAAGATCACACATAGACATATGAAAGATTTCATCAACAAGCCATCCATACACACTAGAAATCATCATAGAAATCATCAGCAACAACTGAAAACAATTTAAAATATTTATGAGTATTTAGCATTATAATATGAAATCTCTAAAAACTTTTCTCTAACTATTGTTCAATATAAAATTCTAAATTAAATTCCTGTATTGAAACATTATAGTACATTACATGTATGTAGATCAAAATTTTGCATTTAGTCTACAGAAACTACGCATATCGACCCAAGTCATCCGCTTCCTCGTTCGTAACACATGCTAGGCGTAATTTGTCAAACAAGCCACACATTCATCTTCTGGTTCCTCTTCATAATCAAATATAAAATCAGAATCATGCACATATCCAGACACTGTCATCTCACCAACTAATTCATCCAACTTCTCATAAATCTCTTTGCATTTAGGGTGCGCTTTATCTGCAATAACAAACATATGCAGCTCAGATTGTATCTCAATCCAGCTGCAACCGGGTTCTTTCTTCAACCCAACATGTCTCATACTCTTTCTAATGTTAGACATCTTTTCCCACATGCCAGCATCAGCGTAAATATTGGCTAAAAGTACATATGTGCTTGAATCTTGTGGGTCCAACTGAATAAGCCGACTTGCAGCCGTCTCAGCCACCTCTACATTCTTCTGTAACTTGCAGATACCAAGTAATGTTCTCCATATAACATCATCAGGCTCCATTGGCATGTCGTTGATCAGATTTAAAGCCTTGTTAACTTGACCCGAACGGCCTAATATATCCACCATGCATGAGTAATGTTCTAATTGAGGGTTTAGCTTGTATTTGCTAGACATTGAGTTGAAGTATTCTAACCCTCTTTCCACTTGGCCCATATGCGCACATGCTCTTAGGACCGACACAAATGTTGCATGGTTTGGTTTCACGTTGTTTAGTTTCATGGATTCGAAAATACTTATTGCATCGTTTCCATGTCCGTGGTTAGCATACCCACAAATCATTGCGTTCCATGTGACGAAATCTTTGTTCGTTGACTTTTCAAACATTATTCTTGAATCTTGCATGTTGCCACACTTTGAATACATGTCAACAAGAGTGCTGCAAATGAACACATCAGATTGCATTTCTTGTTTTATGATTTGACCATGTATTTGTCTCCCTAAACTGATGGTTGCAAGATTGGCACATGTGTCGAGCACCGTTGCAAATGTGAAGTTATCGGGTTTAGTTCCTGATTGTAACATCTGAGAAAAGAATTTTTGAGCTTCTTCGCTTTGTTCTTGATCCGAGAACCCTGAAATGATTGCATTCCATGACACCATTGTTTGTTCCTCCATTCTTTCATGAAGCTTTTTTGCATCTTCAATTTTCACACATTTGCTATACATATCTACAAGCGCGCTTCCAACAAAAGATTCCAAACCCATCCCTGATTTAATTATCCTACCATGAATCTCCATTCCATAGTTTAAAGATTTCAGACCAGCACACGCTTTTAAGACACTACCAAAAGTGAACTCATCGGGTTCAAGACCTGAACTCAGCATCGAAACAAGAAGTTCAAGGGTTTCATCTACGCTACCGTTTTGCTCATAAGCAGCAATAACTGCATTCCAAGAGACCGCATCTCTTATTTGCATGTCATCAAACACGTGACGTGCTTCAGCCAGAGCTCCACATTTTCCATACATGTCAAGTATGGCATTTTCGACACATACATTGGACTGCAACATACTCTTAATTGTCAACCCGTGTAATCCCACTCCAAAGGTATATGATTTAATCACTGCACACGCGCTAAATGCACCTGATAAACTAATCTCATCAAAACCAAGATCTGTTCTCATCAAATTATGAAATAGCTGCAATGCTTCAAATCCTTGACCAACACGAGCACACCCTATAATAATGGCATTGTATGACTGTCGATTACGGATTAATAATGTGCGAAACAGTTTCTTGGCATCACTTAACCTGTCACATTTCGCATACATATCTAAAGTTGCGGTTCCTACTATCAAATCAGAACCAAAATTCATCTTTAGAGAATGACCATGTAACTGAGATCCAAAACTTAATGCAGACAAGCCTGCACATGATCTAAAAAGACTAGCATACGTCGATTGGCTGACTCCTAACCCGTCTTTTTGCATATTCTTAAATAACTCCAAACCGCCTAAAAGCTCATCATTTTGCACACAACCAGCAATCAAAGCGCTCCATGACACCCAGTTTTTCACAGGCATTTCATTAAAAAAACTTATAGCTTCCTTAAGTTTCTTGCATTTCGCATACATATCTACGGTCGCGCTCCCTGCCACCACATCGTAAACAAACCCCGTCCGAACAACAAGTCCATGAACCTGAACCCCTAAACCATAATCCTCCAAACCCAAACACGCCTTCAAAACCACCGCAAACGTGGTGGCATCCAACTCCACACCCTCTCTTCGAACCCGCATAAAAACCTCAACCGCTTTCCCACACTCACCATTCTGCAAATACCCCGAAACCAACGAGTTCCACGACACCACATCTCTCTCAACCATTGAATCAAACATCATTTTAGCCATACCCATATCCCCAATCCCAGCATACCCGAAAACCATAGCGTTCCAAGAGATAACATCTCTTTGAGGCATTTCATCAAACACCTTGTGGGCATACTCCAAGTTCAAACATTTGATGTACATTTGGATCAAACAATTGGTAACAAAGATAGTGGGTGAAAACCCAGATGTAATCATGTGAGCATGTGCCTGTTTTCCATGATTGAGGGTCTTTTGATGTGAACATTGTTGGTATATGTGGGAAAATGTTGCTTTGACAAAAGTGGTGAATGGTTTTGGGCTGTGGAAGTTTATAAGTGTAGAGTAATGTTTTGGGTGTGATTGGATGATGGTTTTTGTTAGATAGGTGCAGGTGTGGGAGATGATTAATGGGTTGAACATTTGAAGTCATTGTTTTGGGAAGATTAGACCTTTAGACATGCTTCTGTATATGCTATTAGATGGGATGATATACTTCAATTCGTTTATGAACGAATGCAAATGAAATGTTTGAAAACTGGTTGAGAACGTACTAAAATTTTAACTGAACACGAAGCTAAAGAAAAGCACAAACCATGATTATTGGACTGACAACAAAAGCGGTGATCAGTATAAAAGTTAAGTTCAGTACTAAAAACTAAGAAGTTTAAATGTTTCCAAAAAAAAAATTATTTTGACACCTTATTGAAGTCAAAGGCTGCATAGGGACATTATGTCAGACCTTACTGATATGCCTACCTCGTATTGACCAATATAAGGTATATTAGAGCCAAGTATTAAGTTTGATACTATGCTGAGTAATGATATGAGTATAATGATAATGAAAGTAATAGAATTGGATATGTATTAGAGTATAAACACAAGACTTAAATAGCCATTTTTACATAAGAAAAAAAATGATTATAGGAGGTAAATAAGCAAAAGATACACCACATATTTGACTAGCTATTCAACAGGGATTTAAATTTTAAATCCTTAATTTTTCTTTGTGATATGGATGTATTCGTAATACTCCCCCATAAGATGGAGGCTCCGTTGGAGACTCCAATCTTAGAACGTAGTCGAAGAAAGAGGCTCCGAGTTAGAGGCTTTGTAAGTGCACTAGCTAGTTGATTGATGAGGTTAATGTGTAAAACCCGTAGAGAGCCATTTATCATTTTTTTTCTCGAACAAAATGATAATCTAAGGCAATGTGTTTCATGCGGGAGTGGCAGACTGGATTGGCACACAAGTAGGTAGCTTCGGTATTGTCACAAATATAGTGTTGGAGGCCGAGTGGTGGTTATCCCAAGCTCATGAAGCAAATTTTGTAACCAAGAAACTTCAGCAGCCGCGTTTGCAAGAGCTTTATATTCGGCTTCTGTGGAGGACCGAGAGACTGACTTTTGCTTTGATGAGCGCCATGAGATGATATTAGAGCCAAGATAAAGAATATAGGTTGTAGTTGAACCCCCTTCATTAGAGACTCCACCCCAATCAGAATCCGAAAAGGCCGTGAGATCAAGCGACGTTGCTTGTTGTAAAAATAAACCATGATGTATGGTACCTTTCAAGTAATGAAGTAACCTCTTTAAGGCTTGCCACTGCATTTGTGAAAGTGAGTGCATGAACTGAGAGAGCTTGTTGATGGCATAAGAGATGTCGGGGCGAGTGAAGGCAAGGTATTGCAAGGAGCCCACAAGCTTCCGGGGAGGTATCGGATCAACCGCGGGGGAACCGTCCATGGAGGTGAGAACAGTAGATGAGCCTAGCGTGGTTGCAACTTCTTTAGCACCATCCATGTGAAATTGAGTGAGGAGTTCTTGAAGGTCACTGTAAGACCCACCCCGTTTAAAGAGGTATTATGAGAAGATTTACGAGTTAATAAACTTAATTTGAAAGTTTGAGATTTCGTCATTAAGAGCTCAACGAGTTTTTGACAAAATATTTGCACATGTATCTCATGGTTTAAACATACGTACGATGATTTTAATAGCGAAAACGTTTTCAATGGCACCTTCCAAAACTAAGTTTATAACCATTTTAGCTCAAAAGTTGCGGAAGCGGACGAGTCTTGTGCGTTCGGATCTTTGTTCAATTCTTGATCATCATCCATTCAGTATAATAGAGTACCTGAGGGTTAAACACGAGGAAATAACCCATTAATACGTTATTATGAATGTATAGTATTGAAAGAATAATAAAATGAAGTTTTTATTTTTACATAACCTTTACCCGGGCGGGTAAGTGTTTTACCCGGGCGGGTAAACCTGCTGTTAGAAACTACCCTTTTTTATCAGAACCTTTACCCGGGCGGGTGAGTGTTTTACCCGGGCGGGTAAACCTGCTGTTAGAAACTACCCTTTTTCTTGCACCAAGCTACACTTTTAGTGCAGCTTCAAGGCCATTTACGGGGATTCTTGGGACTTGTTAATGGGTCATAATATGTACCTCTTACATGATTAAAGATATGTTTAGATTCCTTGTTCGGTTACTAACCTAAGAACCCTGAATTATATGTCCATCAATATGTTGACCCGTTAACTTTTGCATACATCCAAGTTTTTAAGATTTTATGATTTCCAAGGCCTAGTAATGATTTTTCTATGCTCATCAAGCCTCAACTCGACTAGGTGACCTCCGCCCAAGTCATTTATACCGGGTTTGCGATGCCTCGTGTCCATGGCCACATGTGCCATTTCTCTCGGTCTTGTTCGCTCGGTCTCTATGACTTGCAACGTGATCTAAACACGATGTTTTCTTATGACCCTTGGAAATCACAATCTCATCTTATCTAAAGATATACCCATGATTTATACACCCAACATGAGAATATATGTATATATATTTCCTACAAAGTCATAGATATGACTTACCTTGGCTCGCGCCCTTTTTGCTTCTAGACTAGCTTGAGGTAGATAACATTGAGCCTATGAATACACTCAAGCAACTAGCACGATTTCGTTACTGGCTTAAGGTTAACTCATGGCCTAAGCTATTGTCTATCTAGCATTTTTACCCAATTGACCCGATAGTCTAAATGGGATATTAACATCCTTCATCTAAGGCAATCTTCTATGAATCGTGTATCGTATTTATGCTTCTTTTTGTGACATTACAATGTCTAATTCCCAAATGCATATACAAATGTATAATTAAGCATATGAACATACTAGAGACATATTAAGAATTAAGTCATCGAGGGACTTACCTTATGCGTGCTTCCTCTTTACCTCATTCCGAGATTCCTTGGCTATCCAAAGTTTCTTGTATTCGCACCTATAAGGTGAACGACCACTTAGGTTGTTAGAACCTAGTCTTTACATGTTTGTAAGCATTATTGGTCATGTTTTACCAACATACATGTTTTCACCAAGTTATCTATGCCCAAGTGAAATCGATTTTCATTGAGGCATTTTATCAAACACTTGGTAGGCGTGATTTTCCTAACTTTGATTTTAGGTCTCAAGGACCTCATGTATCCATCTTTGACCAAGATAACATTGATAGTATTCTAATAAACATCTAACTCATAGTTTATAACTAGTATTTCATGGTTTAAGGGTGGTTCCAACCAATCCACCAAAAACCTAATTCATTTCATAACATGAACTACAAGGATGTAACCTTCTCACAAGAATTTTGCTTAACACACACAAATTAACATGTATTATGGTTCCCTCATACAAGATTAACCATTACAAGCCCTTAATTCACGTTTTTATAACAACCCATGATTTTCATCATAGCCATGCATAAACATACCATCAAATCTAGCCAAATAAAAGGTTACCTTAGTGTGTATTAGGCTTGGAAGATTCGTTTTAGGGCTATAGCACTCAAAACCCCTTTGATTCCACCTTGATTCAAGCTTACTATTGAGTTTTAGGGTTTGGTGTGTGTGGATGATGATGATGAACGAATTTGGGGTATGGAGTTCATCTCCATCTCTTTTGTTTTTATATATAATTAGTAAAAACACAAGTTTGGCAACTTGGCAAGTTTGCCCCTTCATGTTTTGTCACTATTTGATAGTTAAAAGCCCCGTGTGCTTATATTATCATATAATACGGTTTAGAAATTTTGGGGTGTTACAACTCCACCTCCCTTAAAGAGGGTTTCGTCCTCGAAACCGGATATATCTACAAATTCCCATGGGTCGCGCCTCATGGTTAATCTTGAATTTTATTCCCGCTCGACGAGGTTTATTTTCATTAAATTAGATTACACCCCCTATATTTATGTATACACATTCATTTACCTCTGCCGGGAATTATTCTAGTTCAGGCACCCGTAGGTGTCATGGTTTGCCCAGGCATCAGT
Source organism: Ambrosia trifida (assembly GCA_028751855.1). Taxonomy (NCBI): domain Eukaryota; kingdom Viridiplantae; phylum Streptophyta; class Magnoliopsida; order Asterales; family Asteraceae; genus Ambrosia; species Ambrosia trifida. The sequence continues at coordinate 56,843,140 of CM054122.1, read as the reverse complement.
GATTTGACTCCTTCGTGTTTTCGTACCCTTAAATTCCCGAGGGCTTGGGGTATTCGTTCGATTATTTACGCTACTTAGGATCATTTATATGCGCTAAAGCACATACTTGGATTTGGTTTTCATGACGGCTTTCCAAAGATTGTCACCCACCTTCCACGTGATATTAATTTTTGTTTGATTTGGGCTCAAGGCCTCTTATAATGCCATGGTTTTACCAGAAAGAATCGAGTCCTTCCCGTACCTCACGTTTTCTTTGTCCTGGACATCGCATGCCTTAATTAACAGTGTTTTCACCTGTCACTAGGTTAGTTATATTTATGCATTCCTCTGGGTCCAAGTCGTGATGACTACACTTGACCTGTTTGAACCTTCTAATGATCGCTTAGCTATCACTAGACTATTAATGGTTCATCATTCGTTCTGTTACTATCCGATCGCCAATTCTGTGAATAGTTAATTCATCAGGGTTTTCGGCTACAAATTAACTTAGTTTCATAAGTCACATGCTTTAGTCAGTCATCCAATCTCAGGACTGTGATTTATGATGTGTTTCTACACACCGTCTATCAAACTTCTGAGTTAAGATTTGTTGGGCTTCATAAAAAGTCCAACTTTTGTCTAACTGACTGTAACAGCCCAAAGTAACTCTTATCATGTATTGTCTGATTTGCCCGCCCAGTCGTATTAGACTGTGACCAAGCTCACGGTTTTGCATTGGTCTCACTCCCGAAGGACTGGCCAAAACGCGTTGTGATAGTGAGGGTGGCCACTCCCTTATAAGGAAGTGTTTGTTTCCCTTTCCCAACCAATGTGGGATCTTACAACGTGTATATGTCTTAGTTCAGTGCTAGGTTAGTATTTTGCATCACTCATTTAGAGTTAGAACATTTCCATGGAATCCTCCATAATACCTTAGATAGCATAGCATTTCACCTGTCTCATGCATTCATTAACTCACATTGGTATTATCTTATCCGAATTTTAGCATGTGAGTTTCACTCTTAGTTGAAATTAGTTCTAGGCGATTGATCAACTATTACCTCCTTGCCCCAGTGTCTCAGGCTTTTAGGATTTTTATCTTACCGAAAGAATTTATATAGGGTGCGTTACCCTTTCTTATCTGGCCTTTCAAATTTATATTTCGAGCTCTCGCAAGCATCTTATTTGAGATTTAACCCGATTCCTCTGTCTCTTTTATTTATCTGGGTATTATTTCGTATATAATACCCGTTTTCACGTCGCCTTCCGGACTATTTTTTTTTAATACCTCGGGACACTTTGGTTCTAAAGCAATTTCTTCATTGGTTAAGCCTTATAGGGCCCGTTACTGAACCGTGACCCGTTTCTGTTTATTTATGTCCCTTAAGACTTATTGACCCATAGATCAATTCAACGTTTCTCAAAATGGTTCTCACTCATTTGTGTTTCATGGTGTTACGTTACCATGTTTAGTTACACAAGTCTATTACTTATGTTTTCTTTACTTAGTATTCGTATTCATAGTGAATCGGCAGGTTGCGTTTGGTTTATTATGAAGGCATTGCCTTCATATCTATGATTCACAACCATATATATGATTTAGAGTTTAGATTTCATGTTCATTCATCACATGTTAAGGCCCATGAGATTTATCTCGCATCATTTGTGATTGGCATGTCTTTAATAGATCTCATCATTCTTCGTTTACTCTCATACGATCCTTGCTCGAGGCTAGGATCGTTCCTCTGGTGCGAATGCACCTCCGTTTTCCAGGGTCTTCTACAATCCCCCTTTTATTTAGCGTTTAATTCCTTATTTTATTTAACACGTCTTTTTTTTTTTATGGTATAAGACCATGTTTTTAGCTCAGGTTTGTGTGAATTATAATTCACGCTTGCCCCATGTGGTTTTATTCTCATTTGCATCCAGATTTAGCGAGACACGTAGTTCTTGGTTGCCCGTGAACTTTCACGGATCATTATGATTTAGTGTGATACTTAGTTCACAATTTCCCGTGGGTTTCCATGAATTCATTATGATTAGTGTGACGCATAGTTCACATTTTCCCGTAGACTTCCATTTATTACGAGTCAAGTTTAAGTATAACTTAACCCCGAGCTTAGACCGAATCTTGGCTTTTGTTTTACCTCAGTACGAGGTTCATGTTGGAATACGAGTTAACCTCTCGAGTACGGTTTAGACTCGTTAAAAGTTTTACCCTTTAGATGAGTTCATATTGATTTATGATTTAACCTTTCGTTAAGGTTCGACTTTTACTGCTTGATTGACTCCCCATCCAGGTTCGAATTTGACTATGTATTAACCTTCGATTAAGGTTCAAGTTTCCTTATAGTTTAACCTCTCCCTAAGGTTCGAATGTGATTATGACTTGATCCTTTAATTAAAGTTCAAGTCTACTTACGAGTAAATTCTCGATCATGTCTCAAGGTGATCATTATTTAACCTTTTGGTTAAGGTCCAAATCCATTTAGGGAAATTGGCCTTTGATTATGGTTTGAATGTATTTAGGACTTAACCTTGGACTAAGGTTCAAGTCTATTTGCGTGTTAACTCTTAACTAAGATTTGAGTGTGTTTACGACTTAACCATTGATTGAGGTTCAAGTCTTTTATACGGATTAACCTTTATTGTAGTACGAATGTGATTATGACTCAACCTTTGATTAAGGTTCAAGTCTTCTTACAGATTAACCTTCTATAAAGGTTCGAGTTTAATTATGACAACCTTTGCTTAAGGTTCAAGTCTATTTATGAATTAACCTTCTATAAACGTTTGAGTTTAATTATGACTTAACCTTTGATTGAGGTTCAAGTCTATTTACGAATTAACCTTCTATAAAGGTTTGAGTTTAGTTATAACTTAACCTTTCATTAAGGTTCAAGTCTTACCTTGGTCCGTGTAACTGTTGTGGTAATACCTTTGGCTCTATGACCCCGTGATCATTTATGCATTGGTTTTACTTACCCGGTCTACCCGGCCTCTTAAGTTGTTTGGAAATACTTCCTTGTTATATGACCTTGCGAGTTATATTTTTAGAGAAGTTAACATGCCTTTCTCCCCTGACCCAGTCCTTGTCACGTGAAGGGTAGACGTGTAGATCATGAGAAGCCCACCGCACCATGTGTTTAACACTTACCTGGCCAGGGTAAGCAATCCACACATGACACGGTGATCTTATCGCGATCACCACGATACTCTCCAGGTGAGCAATTTCTGGTCATGCATCTTGTTTAATAAAAACACTCTTCTTTGTTTGTGTAATACATTTTCGTATACACGCGTTATTAAGCTATTTGTGTTTTAACCGATTGTACAGTCTTAACCATACAATCACGTCTTCCAATTCTTGGTTCGGCTGAGCCTTGACCCACCATGACCGTATAATCGGTGTGTTTCTTGGGTGTTAGTGTCTAGTACACTGTTCCCTTAGTTCGTTTCTGATTGACTCGTGTTCAATCATGATATAGATCGTTTTTGACAAGATTATTACATTTTGGAAGTGAATTACTTACTGGATTGATGATCATACTTGAACCGAACGCTTAGACTCGTTTAACCTTGGGCTCTGATACCACTTGTAAGACCCACCCCGTTTAAAGAGGTATTATGAGAAGATTTACGAGTTAATAAACTTAATTTGAAAGTTTGAGATTTCGTCATTAAGAGCTCAACGAGTTTTTGACAAAATATTTGCACATGTATCTCATGGTTTAAACATACGTACGATGATTTTAATAGCGAAAACGTTTTCAATGGCACCTTCCAAAACTAAGTTTATAACCATTTTAGCTCAAAAGTTGCGGAAGCGGACGAGTCTTGTGCGTTCGGATCTTTGTTCAATTCTTGATCATCATCCATTCAGTATAATAGAGTACCTGAGGGTTAAACACGAGGAAATAACCCATTAATACGTTATTATGAATGTATAGTATTGAAAGAATAATAAAATGAAGTTTTTATTTTTACATAACCTTTACCCGGGTGGGTAAGTGTTTTACCCGGGCGGGTAAACCTGCTGTTAGAAACTACCCTTTTTTATCAGAACCTTTACCCGGGCGGGTGGGTGTTTTACCCGGGCGGGTAAACCTGCTGTTAGAAACTACCCTTTTTCTTGCACCAAGCTACACTTTTAGTGCAGCTTCAAGGCCATTTACGGGGATTCTTGGGACTTGTTAATGGGTCATAATATGTACCTCTTACATGATTAAAGATATGTTTAGATTCCTTGTTCGGTTACTAACCTAAGAACCCTGAATTATATGTCCATCAATATGTTGACCCGTTAACTTTTGCATACATCCAAGTTTTTAAGATTTTATGATTTCCAAGGCCTAGTAATGATTTTTCTATGCTCATCAAGCCTCAACTCGACTAGGTGACCTCCGCCCAAGTCATTTATACCGGGTTTGCGATGCCTCATGTCCATGGCCACATGTGCCATTTCTCTCGGTCTTGTTCGCTCGGTCTCTATGACTTGCAACGTGATCTAAACACGATGTTTTCTTATGACCCTTGAAAATCACAATCTCATCTTATCTAAAGATATACCCATGATTTATACACCCAACATGAGAATATATGTATATATATTTCCTACAAAGTCATAGATATGACTTACCTTGGCTCGCGCCCTTTTTGCTTCTAGACTAGCTTGAGGTAGATAACATTGAGCCTATGAATACACTCAAGCAACTAGCACGATTTCGTTACCGGCTTAAGGTTAACTCATGGCCTAAGCTATTGTCTATCTAGCATTTTTACCCAATTGACCCGATAGTCTAAATGGGATATTAACATCCTTCATCTAAGGCAATCTTCTATGAATCGTGTATCGTATTTATGCTTCTTTTTGTGACATTACAATGTCTAATTCCCAAATGCATATACAAATGTATAATTAAGCATATGAACATACTAGAGACATATTAAGAATTAAGTCATCGAGGGACTTACCTTATGCGTGCTTCCTCTTTACCTCATTCCGAGATTCCTTGGCTATCCAAAGTTTCTTGTATTCGCACCTATAAGGTGAACGACCACTTAGGTTGTTAGAACCTAGTCTTTACATGTTTGTAAGCATTATTGGTCATGTTTTACCAACATACATGTTTTCACCAAGTTATCTATGCCCAAGTGAAATCGATTTTCATTGAGGCATTTTATCAAACACTTGGTAGGCGTGATTTTCCTAACTTTGATTTTAGGTCTCAAGGACCTCATGTATCCATCTTTGACCAAGATAACATTGATAGTATTCTAATAAACATCTAACTCATAGTTTATAACTAGTATTTCATGGTTTAAGGGTGGTTCCAACCAATCCACCAAAAACCTAATTCATTTCATAACATGAACTACAAGGATGTAACCTTCTCACAAGAATTTTGCTTAACACACACAAATTAACATGTATTATGGTTCCCTCATACAAGATTAACCATTACAAGCCCTTAATTCACGTTTTTATAACAACCCATGATTTTCATCATAGCCATGCATAAACATACCATCAAATCTAGCCAAATAAAAGGTTACCTTAGTGTGTATTAGGCTTGGAAGATTCGTTTTAGGGCTATAGCACTCAAAACCCCTTTGATTCCACCTTGATTCAAGCTTACTATTGAGTTTTAGGGTTTGGTGTGTGTGGATGATGATGATGAACGAATTTGGGGTATGGAGTTCATCTCCATCTCTTTTGTTTTTATATATAATTAGTAAAAACACAAGTTTGGCAACTTGGCAAGTTTGCCCCTTCATGTTTTGTCACTATTTGATAGTTAAAAGCCCCGTGTGCTTATATTATCATATAATACGGTTTAGAAATTTTGGGGTGTTACAGTCACGATGTTAAGAAAGAAAAAGACCGGTGGAAGCAGGTATAACTTCAATACCAAGAAAATGGTGTAGCTTTCCAAGGTCTTTGATTGAAAAACTTTGAGCCATAGTATTGATAAAATGAGGGAGGAATGAGTTGTCATTTCCTGTGAGGACTATGTAATCGATATAGACCACAAAGAAACAAACAACACCATCCCGGTTGTAGATGAACAAGGGGGCATCGGCTTGGGACTTGTAAAAACCAAAATGAAGTAGAAAGTTAGTCGGCTCCATGTACCGGGCCCTTGGTGCCTGTTTGATTCCGTATAGGGACTTTTGAAGGCGACAAATGTGATTAGGAAATTGAGGATTGACAAAACCGAGTGGTTGGTTCATGAACACTTCCTCATGAAGAGTGCCATGGAGGAAGGCATTATTGACATCGAGTTGGCGTAGGGGCCATTATTTTAGAAAGAGCAATCGAAAGAATGATTTGAATTGTGACAGGTTTGAAACGGGACTGAAGGTATCAAAATAATCCTTCCCGTATTGTTGGAGGAAACCTTTGGCAACCAAGCGAGCCTTGTGTTTGTCAATAGAACCATCTGGGTTTCTTTTTATTCGAAACACCCATTTACAACTAATAGGTGCGTGAGAACCATGAGGAACAAGTTACCACATTCCATTTTGGATTAGAGCATTAAACTCGGCATCCATAGCTTGACGCCAATGTGGGTCTTTAAGAGCTTGGGTGTGAGTGGATGGTTCCAAGGTAGACAGGATTGGATGAAGGGTTGAAGAGTTAACGAACTTGGGGTTAACATACTTTGAATTTGGTTTGCGTTGTTGAGTTTGTGGTATGGGGTCAGCGGAGGGTGTAGTGTCGTTTTGGTTGGACTGTAATAGGGAAGATTGAGGGGTATTGGTGGTTTCTGTTTGGGATGTAGATGGTGGCGGGGACGAGTGGGTGTCGACTGGCTCGATGGTGGAATGAAGAGGGAAATTAGAGGAGGTAATAGGTGATTGGTTGGATGGTGTAGAAGTGGGTATGGGGTTCGATAGGGATTGAGGTGCAGGTATTGGGAGAGATATAATTGGAGTAGATAGAGGAGTAGTTAAAGATGTAGCGATGGTATGTGTGGTAGTTGGTATAGGTGACGTAGGTAAAGGATTTGTGTGCATGGGTTGCATGGGATTTGAGGGGGTGGTGGACTTTAGGAATGAGTCAACAGTGGGTATGTTTTAGGATGACTATGAGGATTTTTTGTAAGGAAAATTGGTGGGAATAAACTCTACATGACGAGAATGATAAATTCGATGGGTGTGAAATTCATAGCATTTGTACGCCGACTTGGAGGATGAGTAGCCAAGAAAAAGACATGGTGCTGACCGTGGTTTAAGTTTAGAGGAAGTATAGGGCCTTAGCATGGCTAACATAGACACCCAATTAATGGTTTGAGTTTGGAGTATTGTGGTGTTTGACCATATAATCGTTGAAATGGACTTTGATTTTCAAGAATTGAAGTAGGTAGACGATTAATTAGATAGACAGGAGTTTGAAAAGCATTGGACCAAAACGAAAGGGGAAGATGGGCATAGTGAAGGAGTTCAAGTCCAGTTTCAGCTATGTGACGGTGACGGCGTTCGGCCACCCCATGTTGCTCGGGAGTGTGTGGAGGAGTAGTATAATGTGATATACCATTGGACTGAAGATAGGAACTTAGTCCCTGATACTCACCTCCATTATAGGTAAATATGGATACGAGAGGTGTTTGATTTTTTTTTTTCAACTAGTAGCTTAAATTGTGGAAAAAGTTGAGCCACATCCGATTTACGTTTCATAGGAAAAAGCAAAACACACTTAGAATAAAAAACAACGAATATCACATAGTAGGAAAAATTATCAATAGAGTTTTGAACGGGTCCCCACGCATTTGAATAAACGAGTTGCAACGGTTTGGTAGCGATAAATGAGTTTTGACCAAAAGGTTGTTTGTGACTTTTATTAGTAGAGCAAGATTCACAATGATCTGTTGACATAGATGGAAAGCGAAGGCCTAAACTGTTGCTAATGTTTTTGAAAACTTTGAATGATGGATGGCCAAGAGTGTGGTGCCAATCAAGAGGAGATGCCTTGGAAACAAAATTTAGTTGTGGTGAGGTAGATGGAAAAGTTGCTTGATAGACATCGTAAGTGTTCTTTCCCCGCATGAGCCGCGTCCCCCGTGCGAAGATCCTTAAAAAAATGTGTGGGTAAAAATTTCCACATAAACTTGATTAGCCTTGCATAATTTTGCAACAGAAATAAGGTTCCGCCGTAAGGGGAACACACAGTACATCTGGTAAAGACAAAAAACCATAAGGTGTAGCAATTTGTTTGTGACCTGTATGAGATATCCGTAAACCCTTCTCATCTCCAAGGATAATTTTGCCTCGACCACCATATTTTGAAAGGTTGTGAAGGGTGGATTTGTCAAAGGTGACATGATTAGAAGCGCCATTGTCAAAAAGCCAAGTGGGTGAGGGAGAAGTCGGGCTTGAAGTTGTAACATTGACACTTTGTGATGTGGCTAGATTCCCGACAACAGTGTTGTTATTGTCCCGAAGAAACCTCGAAAGCTTCCTGCAATCTTTTGTTTGGTGACTCGGAATGTTACAAAAGTGACAAAAAAAATACTATAACAGTTTGAGCGAGTTCCACCTAATTGTGAGGAAGACCAAGATGGACTACTAGTGCGTTGTGTTGACTGAGAGTGATTCCATGAGGGCCGATTGGACCTGAATGATTGATTGGTGTTATCTATCGCAAACCGAGATGGGTTTTGGTTGTTTGTACGTGTGGTAACGTTGACCATTGAGATGGCAGGTTCTGTACTTTGGGTAGCCATGGCAAGAAAAAGTCAAAGAAGGTAAGGTTGACAAGGAAGATGGATCGAACTCAGAGGAGTATTAAGAGCTCTGATACCATATAATGATATTGATAGTAATAGAATTGGATATGTATTATAGTATAAACATTGGCCTTAAATAGCCATTTTTGTAACGACCCTGTCAGTCGGTGCCGGGTCGTCGGGTCGGGTTATCTGAGCTACGCAGCGGACTTCAGGATAATGACAGTCTTGACTCTTCCAGGATCCACGTCATCATGTCTGTTGGGTTACCTGAACACATGCCAAAAATAGTTTCTGTCAACATAAAGTTGGTGAGGTCGTGTATTTTATAAAGCGAATGGCTAGTTCGTTTATTTATAATTCTTTTATAACAATCTTTTATAAATATGCTTTACAATTCTAATTCTGGAGGGGAAAATATATATGCTATTATATTCTATTAAATTATACCGATTATATGTCAATCTATTATATTCTATTAGTTGTCATTCCCATCGATGGTACCACTCTGCTTGTGGTAAATATAATTATTCCTACCCTCTACTCGGGTAAGACTGGTTCTTGTCCTCTAGTCGGACAAGAAAGGAAATGGCGATATACCGGTCAGTACTGTCCTTGTCGTTTCTATTATCCCCTTTTCTATTATATAACTTCTAGTAATTAAATAAACTCTATTATGTAAAGCATTTCTATATTTTCTAATAATTGACATGTATTCTCCCGAAAACGCTTAATAAAACAGTAATAGTGGGGAGTTCACGATACTCACAGGTTTGCGTATAATCTTCTATAGTCTCTTTTATTACAATTATATGTCATATATATATTGATACGTCTTACGCGTGGGACTTGTTAGATTGTAGTATTTAGGATATATATATCATATATACAATTTATATATATAGAATTCGGTATATATTAGATAGTCCTAAACCCGGGGTTTATTATTGACACGACACGGACATCCTAAAATCTAGCTGGCCATTACAGCTTGGCACTCGTAGCTAATAAAGCTGGCCATTACAGCTTGGCACACGAACCTACAGAACTCTAGACACGTACTTACCCGGATGCTGGTTCGGCTGAGCATATTATTATTAACCCGAGTCTAGTATATCGTTTTATATATCAAATTGTATATATATAAACGTATATATTTTATATATGATTATTATTCTCTTATTATTATTATCAAGTCCGTACGTTATTCGTATTATATATATATATTCGTATAATTCTAATAATCCTCGTCTAGTCAATGGACCGGGTTCTATTCCGGGTGTTGACCGAGTCACTGAGTCGACTCGGTATCGGGTTCAATCTCACCGAATCAGTTATTGGTACCTCACAAGCAATTATAATCATTATGTTAATAATAGATTATAAGATACTTAACCAATCACTCAATTAATATATAACCTTAAGCTTACCGATTAACAACCGGACACTCGCCGGAGTTCTACCGGAATCACCTCGGCACAACCAAGGGTTAACCGGGCTTTATCAGGAATACAAGGAGGGTTCGACAGTCACCGGAAATATGACTGGATACTAGCCGGAGTTCAACAGAGAACATAACACAAACCGGAATACAACGGGAATCAACCGAAGGCCCAATCCGCCTGATTATAATACACGAACATACCCACATCAACAACTATGGTTCGGGTCTGATTATAACTGTCCGATGGTTCCTGTAGACCCGATAACATTCAATAACACAACCAGTATCAACGACTAAAGATCAGACTTGACTGAATATAAGCAACCGGTGGTGGTGATAAAGACCCGATGACAGTCACCATAGTCGGTGACTGTCCGGCTTCCATTTAACAGAAACAGAGAGAGACTAACGAGCTGGTTTATCAGGTTATAATTAGCCGGTGATATACCCACCGGAACAGAAGAGAACAAAGGTTAATCGAGTTGAGTTTGGCAACGTTTTAATAGCAGATAAGGAGCGTTTAACCGAGATAATAAAAATCCAATAATTATTATCTATATAATCGATTGAAACGGTTAGTCGCGAGATTCGAACTTAAATAATTTAATAAGTAATCAGGTGGTCGGGTACGATCCGACCCGTTTAAGAGACCCGTAACACCTCGAGGTGTTACACTCTCCCCCCCCCCCCCTTAGGAAATTTCGTCCCTGAAATTTGAGTGATCTTGTATTTTACACCCTTAATCGATAAGGATGGTACAATGCAAACTTGAACACTCGTCGCGAGTCATAATCAGTACTCATGGTTTGCGAGGAAATCGATCTTTATATCAATTCAAATCTACGTTTTAACCTTTCTTGCTATAGTTATGTTAATACAGATACATGGACTATCTGTATTTTCTGGTATGACTATTAAAGGTTTTCCGTATAGATTGATATTTTTCTTTATACTATGAATATTCTTCTTATCTTATTCCTCATTAGAATGAGAAACAGACTGAATATTATTCTTATATAAAGATGATTTAACATACTTTGAGATTCTAATCATTTATCTTCAAAGAGATTTACAATTCTCCAGCAAACATTACTAGAGTCTCAAAGTGATATGATTCATTCATTGCTTGATATTCGGATTCGTTTACAATGATGGATTCTAGATAGTTCTTAAGAGATAGATACGGAAGTCCCATCCATTCATTGTCATCCTGACTCGAATGGGATCCGAGCTACTACCTCTTTTATTCGAACCTTAGAATTTGTCATCATTGTAATTCCGATTCTTAAAGAGTAGGAATGATTTCTTTAAATCATTAGACGTATCTTATCCAGAGTTTAAAGGTGCCGGAAAAGACTAATTGAACTTGTTAAATTTCACGGTTTCAACAGTTCCTTTTTATTATCTTGATTTACTGAAATCGATTATTAAGATTTCTCTTAAATCATTGATAATAGTCTTACTGACTATTTCATTGATGATTGACTGCATTGTATCTCATTACATATTATTTGACTTTTCTTATGGTATTATTATGAATGAGGTCTTTCACAATTCTACAGTCAATATATGTAAGTTTCTCTTTATAGTCTCGGAATCTACTGGTAACAGTCGTTGTTACGATTCTTTGACTTTAGAATTCTACGAACAATGCATCATACATTCTTTCTCAAAATCATGATTATCATTCAGGTTTAGTGCATGAGTACTTATTGCGTTAAGTATTTCTGCAATTATTCCTTCTTGATATCATTTCGGGATTTGATACACTCTCAGTAATTTCTTTTTATAAATTATTCTTTTATAAAATTCTAGTCGTTTTCTTACGACTAATATTCTTATCTAATAATTATATTTCTTGGCATATCGGATGCCTTTTAACAATATTTGGCACTTCAAATGCCTTCTCTTGATATCTGGCATTTCCTATGCCCTTTTAAATTATAATTCTTTTTATTTGTCGATTTATATTCTTTTATTTATCTATTTATATTCTTTTATATCCAAGCAAATACTGATAATATTTATAGCACACACTATAAATTCCATCACTTCTATAATATATTTTTGCTTGGAATAATTCTTTCTTATTTATGTATTCGATTAAAGTCCATATTTTTAGTGTCTGAAAACACTTTCTGATAGACTTATATATATAGGCAATCTATCATAGATTCTTAATCCAACTTATTACAAGCGAAGCTTATTTCATCGGAATTTTCGTATAGATAGTTCTTTCCAGAATAGTGATTTCTTAATTTATCTCTCACAGCCTTTAACTCGGAACAGGAATTCCATCATTCCTTGGCCAGAGAGTTTCACTGGAAAAATGAGCATAATTCTATTCATTTTTCGTTTTCACTTCAATTATACCTTGCGAGTCTCTACGCGATTCCGCTTAGTATCAATCGTATTTCAATATATTCGATAAATTATTTATTTTAATAATTCGTTGGATTCTACCATTTCTGGTTTCTGAATCCATATAAATTTATATCTATTTTATTCGAGGGATTTAACAATTCCTTCATCACTTCTTGAATTTCAACTTGGTAACACTTGCCCGTTTTACCAATTTGATTGTATTATAACTCACACGAGTCTTTATACGAAGTGACTACAAAGATTTGTTCATAGCATCATATATCCTTATAGAGAATCCTGTGACTTGGTGGCAAATGTCCGGATATACCTTCTGTAAGGGTCCGGATATCATTTGCCCTGGAGATTGCACAGAGGACATACAACTATCTTTGTTTGGCAATCAGAAATCAATATACTGATTTCTATGATTCGTAGAAATTAACCAATCGATGGTTTTTATTCTGCGAACATATTCTTAGTTGTATGTCACGAAGAAATTTCAACTAGATTGCCAGTTCTGTGGTCGTATTCTACACATATAATACGCTGATGGTTCGACTATATATTTCTTCTTCTTATTATTTCTTATTATTTCTTTTTAATATGCTCATGATACAGACAAATTGTGATCTTGATAAACTCCTACTCGAATGTTCCTGTGCCTGTGGCGTTCATAAGTATGTCGCGATCATAATTACTATTCCACCTCACCTAACATTCCAGTACTTATTTATTTTAATCACAATAGGTATGTGTCCTTCACATATTATTCTAATATTCTGTTCTTTATTTTCTCTTGGATTCGAAATTATATATTTTCTGGAAGGAAACATATTGATCCGAGTCTAACGAAATAGACTGTTAATCGTTCAAGAATTTGATCACGTTAAAAGATGTCCAATATAACCATCCAATCTTTTAATCTTTCTGACTTGTTCGAGTTATAGGATTAAGATGGTACTTATATTGTCGCATAATCGAGCGAGTAAGAATTCGGTTTCTTTAGAGAGATTCCAAATTATTTTTGTCACGAGAATTTCGAAATAATAATATTTCTATTCAAAATATTATCTTAATTCTCGGGAGAAAAGACCGAAGATATCATATGGCTGAGGTTTCTCTATATATATCAAAAGAGAGATTTATAGAACATGGTAATTACTTATTGTTCATATCGAGATAAAATATCAAGGAAGTTATACGATCGAATATAGATATAGAATTGTACCGAAAATACTGGTAATTAATATGATTTCCAAGCAGGTAATGTCTGGTGAAGTTGAGAGAATTTCTGGGGGTGCTTAATACGAATGAAGTCAGCGTCTTGAAAATATATCTTAAAATAGATTATTGATAAACTTAAATCGGTTGAAGTTGCTAATGAATATGTTCGCTCCACGCAAGGAAAAACTAAAACGGACTTAGGAAAACTGTAACTTGATTTATCGAACAGAAATATCTAGGAATAAATCCAGTAAATTACTGAAATATTTTGAAGGGGTTTTAAAAACAATCGATACTATCATCGGAATTTTTCTGATTTTCGGTTAAAAGATTAGAGGGAACTCTTTAGAAACACAATATTCATATGTCTCTAGCATGTCTGATTCCTAATGAGTTGCGGAATTTGTAGTAAAAATAATATTTCTGGAAACTCGATCATAGGAATGTTCAAGTTGAAGCGTAATATTCGTATTTTATTTATAAATATTGGAATAATCGTAGGGTTAATAATTTGAAATCGAATATAATTAGCCACTGAGATTGGAATAATTCAATAAACTTATCTGAAGTTTCTTGAATTAACGATGGAAGATTTATGTTTTATAATCTATTTATTTTTCTATATAAATATATATACTTTTTATAATTTTATTCATTTCTTATTTATATCTCGATTTATTTTCTGATTTCTTTTAATATATATCTAGTTTCTGTTCTGTATTTCTGTTCTGTATTCTTTCGTATTTCATATGGCCTTAATATCCTGTAAGATTTCCCAGAAATTAAATGTGTATGTAAATTCACAATTGTGTACAGAATTGTCAATTTACCCCACATAATCATTCTAGTAATATCCTGTAGTGGATTCGTTTTAATTTCTAATATACTGTTATGGTTCTCACCAACTTTATAATGGTTTGGCATTTAGGTACCCAAAATTTTATCCTCTAATATTCTTTTACCTTATACATATTTCTAATCAAAATTTCTTTTAAAAGACATTTCTGGTAGATCCTGGATTAGTAAAAATTTCAAGACTGTCCTTAAGCGCCGCTCTGATACAAACCTGTAACGACCCTGGCAGTCGGTGTCGGGTCGTCGGGTCGGGTTATCGGAACTACGCAGCGGACTTCAGGATAATGACAGTCTTGACTCTTCCAGGATCCACGTCATCATATCTGTTGGGTTACCTGAACACATGCCAAAAATAGTTTCTGTCAACATAAAGTTGGTGAGGTCGTGTATTTTATAAAGCGAATGGCTAGTTCGTTTATTTATAATTCTTTTATAACAATCTTTTATAAATACGCTTTACAATTCTAATTCTGGGGGGAAAATATATATGCTATTATATTCTAATAAATTATACCGATTATATGTCAATCTATTATATTCTATTAGTTGCCATTCCCATCGATGGTACCACTCTGCTTGTGGTAAATATAATTATTCCTACCCTCTACTTGGGTAAGACTGGTTCTTGTCCTCTAGTCGGACAAGAAAGGAAATGGCGATATACCGGTCAGTACTGTCCTTGTCGTTTCTATTATCCCCTTTTCTATTATATAACTTCTAATAATTAAATAAACTCTATTATGTAAAGCATTTCTATATTTTCTAATAATTGACATGTATTCTCCCGAAAACGCTTAATAAAACAGTAAAAGTGGGGAGTTCACGATACTCACAGGTTTGCGTATAATCTTCTATAGTCTCTTTTATTACAATTATATGTCATATATATATATATTGATACGTTTTACGCGTGGGACTTGTTAGATTGTAGTATTTAGGATATATATATCATATATACAATTTATATATATAGAATTCGGTATATATTAGATAGTCCTAAACCCGAGGTTTATTATTGACACGACACGGACATCCTAAAATCTAGCTGGCCATTACAGCTTGGCACTCGTAGCTAATAAAGCTGGCCATTACAGCTTGGCACACGAACCTACAGAACTCTAGACACGTACTTACCCGGATGCTGGTTCGGCTGAGCATATTATTATTAACCCGAGTCTAGTATATCGTTTTATATATCAAATCGTATATATATATATATAAACGTATATATTTTATATATGATTATTATTCTCTTATTATTATTATTAAGTCGGTACGTTATTCGTATTATATATATATATATTCGTATAATTCTAATAATCCTCGTCTAGTCAATGGACCGGGTTCTATTCCGGGTGTTGACCGAGTCACTGAGTCGACTCGGTATCGGGTTCAATCTCACTGAATCAGTTATTGGTACCTCACAAGCAATTATAATCATTATGTTAATAATAGATTATAAGATACTTAACCAATCACTCAATTAATATATAACCTTAAGCTTACCGATTAATAACCGGACACTCGCCGGAGTTCTACCGGAATCACCTCGGCACAACCAAGGGTTAACCGGGCTTTATCAGGAATACAAGGAGGGTTCGACAGTCACCGGAAATATGACTGGATACTAGCCGGAGTTCAACAGAGAACATAACACAAACCGGAATACAACGGGAATCAACCGAAGGCCCAATCCGCCTGATTATAATACACGAACATACCCACATCAACAACTATGGTTCGGGTCTGATTATAACTGTCCGATGGTTCCTGTAGACCCGATAACATTCAATAGCACAACCAGTATCAACGACTAAAGATCAGACTTGACTGAATATAAGCAACCGGTGGTGGTGATAAAGACCCGATGACAGTCACCATAGTCGGTGACTGTCCGGCTTCCATTTAACAGAAACAGAGAGAGACTAACGAGCTGGTTTATCAGGTTATAATTAGCCGGTGATATACCCACCGGAACAGAAGAGAACAAAGGTTAATCGAGTTGAGTTTGGTTAATCAGTGGGTTATCGGGTTGTGGTGGTCACCAATGACAGTCACCGGTCATGGTGACTGTCTGACTTCGATAAACACAAGAAAAGGGTGAGTCTGGTTAATTGACAGGTAATAATCGAGTGGGTTAAAGGGTTCACGACAGTCACCGCAGCTTGGTGACTATCCGGTTGATATTAAAGGGTGGTTATGGCTTAATATCGGTGGATCCGGGTTCGATTAGTTCACAGCAGAAACATAAGAATCAAGAGGGTTTTTATCGGGTTAAAGGTTCGGTTCAGCAGAGACAGGGAAGGAAGAGGGTTATGATGCCGAAGAAGGCGGCGGCGGCCGGAGAGGGTGGTTGTCCGGCGGGGATTGCTCTGATCTGGAAGGAGCTCTCCCAGGTGTGTGTGTTTGTGAGGTCTGCTGCGAACAAGGAGAGAGAGAAGATGGTTTATAAAAGGTAAATATAATAAGGGGTGTTTGGCAACAGGGATAATAGCTGGGACTCGGGTGTTTGGTAACGGGAATAATAATAAAATAAGAAACGTTTGGCAACGTTTTAATAGCAGATAAGGAGCGTTTAACCGAGATAATAAAAATCCAATAATTATTATCTATATAATCGATTGAAACGGTTAGTCGCGAGATTCGAACTTAAATAATTTAATAAGTAATCGGGTGGTCGGGTACGATCCGACCCGTTTAAGAAACCCGTAACACCTCGAGGTGTTACAATTTTTACATGTAATGTTAGTAGTGTGTTTTTAGTTTAATTTAATGTTTTTATTTTTTTTAAAATGTAATGCTTGTAGTTTATATATTTATGATTTTTTTATGAATTTGTCAAATGCATTACATAAATTAAACCCATTAAATTAAATAAAAACATTAACATAATTAAACCTAAATAATTAAACATAACATACATAATCCTAAATTACTTTTATTAAATTAACATTACAAATCCTAAACATGGATAATTAAACCTAAACCCCTCACTATGGAGAATAATTATCCCAGTCCTCTAGTGTGTACTCCGGTGAGGACATGGAACGATCGCTATCACGACCATCGGACCTGCCATCCCAGCGGATGCGTCAATACTCAGGAGTTGATAAATAGTATTGTTCCTCATCCATAGCAGCCTTAGCTGCTCCGTACTCCTCCTCAGGCTCCCGAGCAGGAGGGGTTGGGGTTGGGTCTCCACCAGTTGTAGACGCCCCAATCCCATGGTAGCCATGGTATAATCCAAAGCCCAGATGAGTTCCTCATCAGTGAGAGGAGCATCTGGTGTCGGGGGAGTGTACCCTGGTAGAGGAGGAATGGTAGAGATCATTGGTTGAGTAGGAGGATGAGAGAACATTGGTTGAGTAGGAGGAAGAGGATGAGAAAAGATTGGTTGTGGAGGAGGAGGAAAAGAGAAGATTGGTTGTGGAGGAGGAGGAGGAGATGAAAATGGTAGACGACGTCTCCAGCCAGAGTATCGCCGAAGATTGGAAGGTCCGACAGCTTCATTAGGATAACCACCACCCATATCTTTGAATGTTTGAGTGATAATTATGATAGAGAATGAGGATTTGGTCATGTATTTTTAGGGTTAGAAAACTAGTCGTTTGAAAACTAGCCGTTTGAATAATATTTTTTTAAATATTTAAATAATTTTTTAAAAAATATTTACTTATTTATTTTATTAATTAAAATGTAATGTTTTTAGTTTATTTAGAAAAAAAGTTTAGTGATGAAATGTGGTGGAATGTGAACACCGCCACATGAGTTTAGTGATAGAATAAGGTGACACAAAATGATTGGGTGTGATAGTGTAATGGGTGTGATAAATTTATTAGCACCCCATGTGCCATTAGTAGTATATAATAAGGGTATTATATTAACACCCCCCCCCCCTAAAGCACCTCGCTTTTGCCTAAGCGAGGCGCTTTGGTTACTTTTTTAACTACCTCGGTCCGAGGTAAGTTATTCTGATTTTACCCCAGGCGCCTCGCTTTGGCCTAAGTGAGGCGCTTGGAATCCAACTTTTGTTTTTGTTGTATTTTTTGTGTTTTGAATTGGTTTTTTTAATTTTTTAATATAATTATTGTAAAAAAAATTATAAAAATTAAAAAACAAAATAATAACCACCAAGACATTTAGCTAATCATTGTTCCAACTCAACTCAACAAGACATTTAAGCCGAAGACACTTTCCATCCAACACAGGGATTGCTCCAACTCAACTCAACAAGACATTTAAGCCGAAGACACTTTCCATCCAACACAGGGTTCACTAAAACTCAACTCAACAAGACATTTAAGCCGAAGACACTTTCCATCCAACATAGGGATTGCTCCAACTCATGAAGATATTCATCAAGACCTTTTGTAGAGGGTCACCATTCATATATAAAGAGCATTAACTAACCAATTGCCAAAGGGTCACTATTCATATGAGTTTCCAACCACTAGGAAATTTATCTACTCACAGTGGTGTGGTCTACCTTTTTGCTTATGATCCAACACCAAATCTCATTATCTATCAACGATGAAGGCAACCTGAAAACAATCGGATGGTTTGTAGCTCTAGGTAAGAACATTGTGGATGAGGATTGTTTACCTTCCCATTGATTTCAAGTATGTTGCTTTCATCGTTGACAGATATCTCTGTGACAACAACTGAAGGCAACCTGGAACTAGGTGATGGCCATACCGACGTGAGGGTAGTCCATTGGTATTAATATATATTGTGGCAGAGAATGATCAGGTGTGATTAGTTTCTTTTGCAGCAAGATATGTTGCCTTCATACCTTTACGGAGGTTTGCTAGAGGGGTCATTGGTCTTCAGAGTTTCCAACCTCTAATACATTCATCAAAGGATATTCATGTGAGAATGCATAGTACAAAATTCTTTTGACAAACGTCTGGCTGATATCCAGGTGCTGCAATTGTTTACCTTCCCATTGATTTCAAGTATGTTTGTCTTCATTGTTTACCTTCCCATTGATTTCAAGTATGTCTACCTTCCCATGGAAACTCTGAAGACCTTTACGGAGGTTTGCCAGAGGGTCATTAGTCTTCAGAGTTTCCAACCCCTAATACATTCATCAAAGGATATTCATGTGAGAATGCATAGTACAAAATTCTTTTGACAAACGTCTGGCTGATATCCAGGTGCTGGAATTGTTTACCTTCCCATTGATTTCAAGTACCTTCCCATTGATTTCAAGTATGTTTACCTTCCCATTGATTTCAAGTATGTTTACCTTCGGTTTGCTGTAGGACTGGCACCCTGTATGGCCCAATTGAAATGACACATGCAAAATGTAATGTCATGCACAATGTGTACTCACAGTGACATCGAACACTTTATACGAGTTTGATTACCTTGAATCTCTCTGATCCATGGTATCCACTAACCGTAGCGATTATCAAAAGATTTATTTTAGGAATTGTTTGAGAATATATTTTCTTATCAAAGGATCCATACCTGAACAGTTATTTGGAATGTTCCTGATCATTACAGTAACGATCGCTTTACAATGCCGAAAACGACTATCATCACTCTGTATGGATTGCTTGTTAGCGCCGATCCTACTGTCGATTTCTTTCCACAACCATTGCTCCAACATAAATTGCACCGGCTTGAGATATGAGTTTGATTAGCTTGAAACTCTCTGATCCATGGTATCCACTAACCGTGTTAGTCACCCTCATAGGGAAATCTACTCTCACACTTATGCGTAGATCAAGGAGATTGGTGAAGATATTTATCAAGACCCTTACAGAGGGTCACTATTCATATACCATTGTTGTTAGATGTGTCATGTGAGAATGCATAGTACAAAATTCTTTTGACAAACGTCTGGCTGACCTGAAGTTCCTTTGCAACCTAGTTCCTTTTAATTATAAACAACATTAAAGAAGGACTTGTGCTATTTCTTTTCAAACCCTTCCATCATATACCTAACACACTACAATAATTCACTATTTTATACATACAACACACACCTTCAAATCATACGAGGTGGCAGAAATAGCGATGGATGATATCGATCAAATTGCCATAGGGTCATTGGTCTTCAGAGTTTCCAACCCCTAATACCATACAAAATGACCGTGTTTGAAAAACGGGGAGTTCTTATGGAAGGTGCTAAAATAGTTAAACAAATGTATTTGTGAATAATACATTCATCATAAAGACCATCTCTTTATTAGTCACCCTCATAGGAAAATCGACTCTCACACTTATGCATAGATCAAGGAGATTGATGAAGATATTCATCAAGACCTTTGGAATTGTTCACCTTCACATTGATTTCAAGTATGTTTCCTTCATCGTTGACAGATATCTCTCTGACCGTGTTGGAGCACTGTTCTTCTTGATCTTGATTTTCACACTTGCTTTTGAAAAACGTCTGGCTGACCAGAAGTTCCTTTGCAACCAGGTAGAAAGGAACTAGGTTGCAAATATAAAAATCCATCACATCACAATTTGCATCCCGGAAATAATGAGTAACCTACTAACTAACCCTTCATCTTTTCTGTTTAAAGTCCTAACAAAATGTAAACTAAAAGAACAAGGCTTCAAACACAACTTTTTGCTCAAGGTAATATTATTGTAATATAATATTTCAGCTGTACTGGTTGTCGAAAGAAATCGACAGTAGGATTGACGCTAACAAGCAACCCATACAGAGTTCGTTGTATTGGCTGTCGAAATAAATCGAGTGATGATAGTCGTTTTCGACGTTGTAAAGCGATCGTTACTGTAACAATCAGAACTGTAACATCGCAAAATTTTATAATAATAATAATAATAATAATAATAATAATAATAATAATAACAATAATTAAACAAACACCTCTAAATCCAACTTACAACCCAATCCAACACCTTTAGCCCAACACTGATCCAGTCCAACACCCCTAGCCCAACTTGGATCCAGCCCATACCCGGCCCAAACCCCCTACACTCTTCTCTGCTACCCGCTCGTCCTCCCAGTCCACTTTCCTTGATTATTGGCCCCATTTTTTTGTAGCAATTTCATCCTCCTTGACCGACTAACATGCTCCTATAATAATATTCCGTGATTTGTGCCAAAACCCACTCCAATTCGATTAACATACGCGCTTTTTGACCAAGCTTTTGTGAAAATTCGTAACCTTCCATGTATCAACTGATAGTATAAATTGAAACCATTCCTAAGTTCTTAAAATGCCGAAGATCAAATCCCCACCTTCACATTTCATACAAAAAGCTCTAAATTATACATACACTCGATCGTTGACTTTTTCGGTTGACTCGTTCTTGTTGATTCTTTGCAAACTATAAGTTCAATTCAATCCCATATTATTGTTTGTTTGTGAATCCTGAATCGTAGCCCTCTATTTTTATTCGTTCATAGTTCGCAATCAATACAATTGAAATACTAGGGTTCTTAGGTTATAAAATGGGGAAGATGACTCTCAGGCTTTTGAGTCAAATGATTTTCTAAATGAAACAAATCAATAAATCTGGTGTAGACCGGATGGTTTTCAAGACGTTTGTGAAGCCATGGGGGCCGGGTCTGACCCGGGTTCGATCCCCACAAACCACACTTTTTTTTTAGATCCTTATCTTTCATATATTTATAATATTATCTTTTACAATAGTTTTTAAATACTAATAATGATTTATAAATCCTATAAAAATTATTTTAGGCTATTCTAATGATGAAGGTTATCATACAATTTTTAGTTTTTCAAAAATCTTTTATTTATTATATATAATAAATATTACAAATTTATTCTATTATAATTATAAAATTCTATAAAAATATCAAAACAATTTTATAAAATTCCACAAAAATTATCCTAAACTTATAAAACAATAAACATTCCAGAAATGATTTTTATTTCTGAAAAATCATTTATTTAATATTTTTAATCGATTTTTGTTATTTTAATCATAAATAAATCATAATAAATTCATTTTTCATTATTTTTGCATCAAAATTTCACATAAATTATTATTAATCATTTAGATTAGAAATATAAATTTTTGATTCGAAATTTATAAGTTTTAATATTTTTTTAATATTAAGTCTACATTTTGTCAAATAATTATTAATATATAAATATTCATTAATTAAGAAAATAATTTTACAAAAATTATTTTTACATTTATTACATTATAATTCAACTACTTTTAGATAATATTGGTCAGAAAACATTTTCACTAATTAGTTCTTTATTTATTTAAATTATTCAAATTTAAACATAAATCAATTGTCGATCCCCAGATTAGGAACCCTAGCACATTTTAGACTAGAAAACTTAGAATTATTAAGTTTTCCTCAACACTTATTCATTACCTTGAAATAGGGTGATATTTGGATACACACAAGCCACATTTACTTATATAACAAGGGACATCATTCTAACACTAAGGTGAGTTTACATAGCCCCTTTTTCTGTTTACATTTTAGGGGTGAAACATGTTTAAACATTTTATACACTATCATTTACTTATTCTTACAATGTTGAAACTTGTGATTCAATTACACTATCATTTACTCATTCTATCATTGACTGTAACAAAAAGACACAGTACAATCATTAACATTGATCAAGCCGCCTGTTTAGATTATAGCGCTATAGATCTGACAAATCCATCCCCCCGCATAAATTCAGGGATGATCGATAACAGTAACAACATTTAACTAACTTGCGAGTTAGGTCTCAGTCGACACAAGGTTTGATTGTACAAAGACGCATTGTTACATGTCGGACTCATATTCTATCATTATACAACTGTGGTTGTTGTACAAACTATTGTTATCAATTATTTTCGAAAACCTGTGTATTCTCACCAACTTTTGTTGACCCAAAATATTTTCAAACTTAACATGTTTCAGGTTCTACTTGCTTGAATATTTGAGTTAATGCTTGAAGATGTATACATAGTATTATTCAATTTGATGTACGAATTTTTGTAGAACAATTGTATGTAATTTATTTAAATCATTTAATGAAATTTATTATTCATCATGAGCTACTGAACAATCATCAATACGTGACATCCCGATGTTTCCGCCATCGGTTGGGGTGTTACAGATTGGTATCAGAGCCATGGTTATAGGGAATTTGGTTATTAGAAAAATAATCTAGTCTATAACCATAGGATTATAACCAGTATTTGCTCCTTTTACTTGCTATTCTCTATCTCCCTCCTACTTCTTATCCCTACTTTAAATCCCTACAAGAAGATTGCTCTCCATCACTGGATCTACTCTTAGACTAATAGGACACAATCCTCAGGTTTAGCCTGAACCACCTTGAGACCTCGTCGAAGTTCTAGATTTTAATAACGAACACGTGCAATCTGGAAGGGTGAACGCCTGTATTCTGAGTCTTCTGTCTAGGCTGGCATTGCGCATATATCCCAATCAGACGAGGGACCCGGATGCCTACCTGGGAATTCTCGGGATGAGTGTTCACTTATAGGCTAAAACATGTCTTCACTATGTTATTAGAATCTAGAATCTTTGATAAGTCAACGTTTTCGTTTATTCGTTTTAATTAATGAATAAATGATTACATTCCTTATATTACCTCATTCATTTCATTGTGTCTCTTACAAATCATGCCTCCACGTCGCAGCACTCGCAATAGCAGTGGTGGGAACCATGAGGAAGGTGGCGACAACCACAACCATAACCACGACGCTAACCACAACAACAACAATAACAACAACAACAATGGCGTTGATGCCCAACTGGCTGCGATCATCTCTCAACAAATGGCGCAACAAATAGCAACTCTGGTTCCTAACTTACTGGCCCAAGTCATCCAGATGAACGGAAACGGCAATGGAAACGGAAACGGCAATGGAAACGGGAATGGTCTCCCAGCCTGCACTCTCAAACACTTTAATACCTTTAATACTCCTAAGTTCAGTGGAGATGAAGGAGCTACTGGTCTTCTACAATGGTTCGAGGGTATTGAGAATACCTTCATTAACAATGAGTGCCCCGATAACTTTAAGGTCCGTTATGCTATGAGTGTTCTTCACAGACGAGCACTCACTTGGTGGAATGAGGAAAAGCGCACCCGTGGAGCTGAAGTTGCACTTGCTATGACCTGGAATCAAGTCAAGGAGATAATGAAAGATGAATTTTGCCCACGTAACGAGGTCAAGAAATTAGAAGACGAATTCCACACCCTTGCTCAGGATAGTGGGGAAAACCTTGCTTATAATACCCGCTTCCATGAGCTCAGTCTATTGTTGCCTCATAAGGTCACTCCCCTACCTGTAGCCATTGAGAAATATATCGGTGGTTTACCCATACAGATTCAGGACACGGTATGGGGAAGGAACCCTGCTACCCTCGAAGAGGCCAAGCGTCTAGCAGCTACCTTAACTGACAATCACGTAAAGAACGGGACCTTAGTTCGGAAAGGTGAGAAAGCCAGTATTGTAGCCGCGGTAACTACTGAGAACCAGAAGCGTAAGACCAGGGATCCTGATGCAAACCTCACTACACAAGCTTCTAACAAGAAACCTTATACAGGAAACTACCCATTGTGTAACACATGCAAACAACATCACCCCACTGCTTCAGCGTGTCGCTTGTGCACCAATTGTGGTAAGTATGGCCACCTGGTTAACACATGTCGTGAGACCCCAAACCCTAATACCAACCAACCAACCCCGCTCAGGCTGCAAATCCCAATCGTCCTGGTAGATACAACTATGGGCAGTGCTATGAATGTGGAGACCCAAATCACTTCCGTAACCGATGCCCTAAACTAAACCGAGATCAAGACCCTCCAGCTACCTAAAGCTCCACCATTTGAATATTGTTTGCTTTTTATTCTATGTATTGACGCTATTTGATTCAAGTAATAAATTCTAGTATTGAAATTTTCGTCTGAGAGTTGTTTATATGGTATAATCATAACACTTGGATGCATGCTTGTTTGAATGTGAACTAATTGCTATATCAATATCTAAATCTATACAACTACAACTCATTATACTTGCTTGCATAAACATATTATCACTTTGCAATTTATGTGTATAATAATTGCTACATTTAATAGAGGATAAAGTACTTGCTCAACAGTTAGTTGAGTACCAAATAACCTACTCAACGATTGGTAGAGGTCATCATGTCTTTTCAGCCGTCGGGAGAGGCCCTACAACTTGCTCCACGACTGGTGGAGGCTATCGAACCTGCTCAGTCGGGAGAGGCCCTATAACCTGCTCCACGACTGGTGGAGGCTATCGAACCTGCTCAACAATCGGTAAAGGTTCCTACTCACTAACTGGTGAGAGTCTTTTCCCTGCTTAACGGTTGGACTCATTATATACAAAGGTTCAGCCACATGATTATCTCTGCATTACTTACATGTGTGTTAGAGTAATAGAAGGACACAACACCCTAATGTAAGGTAAATTGGTGATTACGGTCCGGAACGTAATCATGAATTTACAGGTACGTTAAGGTAGTGTGAAATTCTATCAAGGTTTCGGGAAATAACCAAATGTAAACTCTAGTTATCTAGTAGTTCATTTAGTCAATCAACTCACACATAACACGCCTCTTATCCACACTATTCGAGACAATTTATTCTATTCATGCCATGCTATAACCCAAATTTTCTAAATCACAATTATTTTCATTTCTACCCAATTACCTTCAACCCTGTGTTTTCAATAAACTTCGGGACGAAGTTTCTAAAAGTAGGGGAGACTGTAACATCGCAAATTTTTATAATAATAATAATAATAATAATAATAATAATAACAATAATAAAATAAACACCTCTAAATCCAACTTACAACCCAACCCAACACCTTTAGCCCAACACTGATCCAGTCCAACACCCCTAGCCCAACTTAAATCCAGCCCATACCCGGCCCAAACCCCCTACACTCTTCTCTGCTACCCGCTCGTCCCCCCAGACCCGACCCGAAGCCATGGTCAAAACCCAGTCCACTTTCCTTGATTATTGGCCCCGTTTTTTTGTAGCAATTTCATCCTCCTTGACCGACTAACATGCTCCTATAATTATATTCCGTGATTTGTGCCAAAACCCACTCCAATTCGATTAACATACGCGCTTTTTGACCAAGCTTTTGTCAAAATTTGTAACCTTCCATGTATCAACTGATAGTATAAATTGAAACCATTCCTAAGTTCTTAAAATGCCGAAGATCAAATCCCCACCTTCACATTTCATACAAAAAGCTCTAAATTATACATACACTCGATCGTTGACTATTTCGGTTGACTCGTTCTTGTTGATTCTTTGCAAACTGTAAGTTTAATTCAATCCCATATTATTGTTTGTTTGTGAATCCTGAATCGTAGCCCTCTATTTTTATTCGTTCATAGTTCGCAATCAATACAATTGAAATACTAGGGTTCTTAGGTTATAAAATGGGGAAGATGACTCTCAGGCTTTTGAGTCAAATGATTTTCTAAATGAAAGAAATCAATAAATCTGGTGTAGACCAGATGGTTTTCAAGACATTTGTGAGCCATGGGGGCCGGGTCTGACCCGGGTTCAATCCCCACAAACCACACTTTTTTTTAGATCCTTATCTTTCATATATTTATAATATTATCTTTTACAATAGTTTTTAAATACTAATAACGATTTATAAATCCTATAAAACTTATTTTAGGCTATTCTAATGATGAAGGTTATCATACAATTTTTAGTTTTTCAAAAATCTTTTATTTATTATATTTAATAAATATTACAAGTTTATTCTATTATAATTATAAAATTCTATAAAAATATCAAAACAATTTTATAAAATTCCACAAAAATTATCCTAAAATTATAAAACAATAAACATTCCAGAAATGATTTTTATTTCTGAAAAATCATTTATTTAATATTTTTAATCGATTTTTGTTATTTTAATCATAAATAAATCCTAATAAATTCATTTTTCATTATTTTTGAATCAAAATTTCACATAAATTATTATTAATTATTTAGATTAGAAATATAAATTTTTTATTCGAAATTTATAAATTTTAATATTTTTTTAATATTAAGTCTACATTTTGTCAAATAATTATTAATATATAAATATTCATTAATTAAGAAAATAATTTTACAAAAATTATTTTTACATTTATTACATTATAATTCAACTACTTTTAGATAATATTGGTCAGAAAACATTTTCACTAATTAGTTCTTTATTTATTTAAATTATTCAAATTTAAACATAAATCAATTGTCGATCCCCAAATTAGGAACCCTAGCACATTTTAGACTAGAAAACTTAGAATTATTAAGTTTTCCTCAACACTTATTCATTACCTTGAAATAGGGTGATATTTGGATACACACAAGCCACATTTACTTATATAACAAGGGACATCATTCTAACACTAAGGTGAGTTTACATATCCCCTTTTTCTGTTTACATTTTTGGGGTGAAACTTGTTTAAACATTTTATACAACTATCATTTACTCATTCTTACAATGTTGAAACTTGTGATTCAATTACACTATCATTTACTCATTCTATCATTGACTGTAACAAAAAGACACAGTACAATCATTAACATTGATCAAGCCGCCTTTTTAGATTATAGCGCTATAGGTCTGACAAACCCATCCCCCTGCATAAATTCAGGGATGATCGATAACAGTAACAACATTTAACTAACTTGCGAGTTAGGTCTCAGTCGACACAAGGTTTGATTGTACAAAGACGCATTGTTACATGTCGGACTCATATTCTATCATTATACAACTGTGGTTGTTGTACAAACTATTGTTAACAATTATTTTCGAAAACCTGTGTATTCTCACCAACTTTTGTTGACCCAAAATATTTTCAAACTTAACATGTTTCAGGTTCTACTTGCTTGAAGATTTGAGTTAATGCTTGAAGATGTATACATAGTATTATTCAATTTGATATACGAATTTTTGTAGAACAATTGTATGTAATTTATTTAAATCATTTAATGAAATTTATTATTCACCATGAGCTATTGAACAATCATCAATACGTGACATCCCGATGTTTCCGCCATCGGTTGGGGTGTTACAAGAAACATTCCAAAGAACTGTAATGATCGCTACGGTTAGTGGATACCATGGATCAGAGAGATTCAAGCTAATCAAACTCAGGGCAATCCTTGTTTGATTATACTCGTGTTCAGCCTTTATCAGGTTGCCTTCATCGTTGACAGATATCTCTCCGATAACAACTCGTGTTCAGCCTTTAATTGTTTGGGAATATATTTTCTGATCAAAAAAGGCATAACTGTAATTATCAGGAACATTCCAAATAACTGTTCAATTTTAGCTTTTGTTTAACTATTTTAGCAACTTCCATATGAATTCTCCATCTCACTGTCCAACAACTGGATTTTACCGGTTGCAGAAAGAAATCAACAGTCGGATCGACTAGATATTCCTCATGATGAGCATGAATTGTTTACCTTCCCATTGATTTCAAGTATGTTGCCTTGATCGTTGACAGATATCTCTCCGATAACAACTGACTTTTAGTTCACCTACCTCTGTTTTGAATTTGTTGCTTTATAAAGTGTTCGATGTCACTGTGAGTAGATACATTTCGTTGAATAGTGACTTTTTAATGTTTTTTATATATGAATACTTTCCTACCTTTGTTATGAATTAGTATATAGAGAGCAAACCGACTAACATCATTCAAAAATTTAAACTTACCGCTAACCTCTGCGCCATCATCAACTACAGCAAACCGACGATCTTCCTCCACGAAACTCCTAATGGGCCTCTCTTTATTTCACCGTACGATTTAAGGTTCCAGTTTTGTTTTTGTTGCTTTTTAATAATAAGTTTTGTATTTATCAAACCCTAACGTCTGAAAATATGGATCTCGTTGTTTGATCGGTTAGTGGATACCATGGATCAGAGAGATTTAAGCTAATCAAACTCATATCTCAAGCTGCTACAAGTTATGTTGGAGCAATGATTTATTATTATTATTATTTTATTTATTGTTATTTTATTTCTGTTTTGAGGGTGTAATGATGATGATAGTTATGACTTGACAAACGATTTTTGAAAGTATCAAGATTCAGAAATTAGTAAACAATACGAAACGCGTCAAAAAGAGACCGGAAGTCCAGCATGTCGATTAGACATGCAAAAATCGTGTTTTGAAAAAAATATGGGTATCGACTGTATAGTCGGAGCACCATGTACAATGATTCATGAAAGTTGAACAAACTCGGATGTTTCAACCAAAACACACAAACGAGCAATAAATGATCCGTAACGCCTCAAACGAATTTTGTTGTATTGGGAACAACTAAAAACATTTTAAAATGAATTAAAATTAATTTTTAATCAATAACAAGTATTTAAAATGAATTAAAACAAATTATTTTTTTTAAAAAAGGCCAAAGCGCCTAGCTTTGGCCAAAGCTTATGTTAGTTATATCTGTCATCTTCTTCTTCAACTTGCATCCTCTTGATCTTCACACTTGCTTTTGGAGCTCTGCTCTTCTTCCTAGGAAAGTAAAGCTTCTGGTGAAAGTGGATACCATGGATCAGAGAGATTTAAGCTAATCAAACTCATATCTCAAGCTGGTGCAAGTTATGTTAGTGATATCTGCCATCTTCTTCTTCTTCTTCTTCTTCTTCTTCTTCTTCTTCAACCGGATGGTTGGTAGCTCTAGGTAAGAACATTGTGGATGATGATGATAATAACTTCTCTTCAGATTCTGATTGCACTGGTGGAATTGGAATTGGAATTAATGTTAGGAATTGGAGTGGACAAACCGAGGCCTAAGGTGAATCCGTTTGATGATGGTAAACCTAGAGAGGTTTTGCTTCAGGAGAAAGGTGTGGATTATCGGAATCGAATAATTTGAGATGACATACGAAGCTTTAGACTCCAAGCGGATCCCTTGATCATTCACTTCTTTAATGAAATTTAACGCGCATACCGCATTCGAATTGGTTTTTTATTTTTTCTAAAAGTAGAAAAAACTATAACATTAACAACTAACAAAAATATTGTAGAACAAAAGAAGAAAGTGTTCCTCTCTGTTACCAAACATGTCAAGAAATGATAATTTTCAAATATTGCAGATCAAGATCTTTATTAGTACTTAACGGTGGTGAACAGTTTGAATAGCTAGGGCCAAAGAAATTTTGTGAAAAAAATATTGTAAAACAAAAGAAGAAAGTGTTGCTCATACACAATAGCTGTTGAAGGTAGTACTCCATAAAGAGAAGTATATGAGAAGTTGCATTAAATTTACAGTTGTTAGGAATTTAATTCTGAGAGATGATAAAGGATAACGAAGATTAATGTTGTATTTTTCCCGAAAGTACTGAATCTATTGTTAAAATCTTTGACTATACGTGGTTGATGATGTCAAGTTTAAGTCGTTGATTCATTTGGAAATCGAAAACGCTTATATAGACGTTTGATTAGAGTTAAAACCTTTGTTTTTAATTTTTTTTAGCTTTTTAAAATAATTATATTAAAAAAAATAAAAAACAAAATCAAAACACCAAAAACACCTCAAAAATAAAACTTTGATCCAAAGCTAAGCGCTTTGAATAAAAAATTTCCACCTTTTTGCTACCACCTTGCCACCTCGTACGATTTGACCCCAAACAAGAGGTTTTTTTGGATAGCTGGGCCATATAACATTGTGTACATAGTATTGATCTATACAAGGCAAATGGTCAATGGAAATGAAAGAATCAAAGAAGTAAAGAATGGAAAAGTAAATATGAAAGAGTTGAATGCACAATTTGTCAAAGACCGTGTGCAAGAAGCACCAAGTCTCTTCTTCTTCATTATTCATCATCCAAAAAATAAATAAATAAAAAATCAATCAAGCAAGCTCCATTAATGGCGGACACTTGTAATCTCCAACCTTCACATCCAAAATCAGACACACCACTCGAACCAGAAGACCAAATTTCATCCCAACAAACATTAGACAACAATTTCATTGAAGAAGAAGAAGAAGACGATATTGTCAACGTTGAAGAGCAACACGCTCCCTACATCTTCAACTTCAATCCTTTCTCTTCTTCATCATCTTCCTATCATCATCAGCAGCAGCAGCAGGTAAACTCAAATTCATCTTCTTGTTGCTCATCTGAACCAGAATCAGAATATTATAGTCCAGATTCAACTGTTTATCCTGATTATTTGTACGGACACAATGAAGAATATGATCAAATGGATTACATTACCGATTTGTTCCACTCTCGTGATTCACCTACCGATGTAGGAATTAACGTTTCTCAACCT
The DNA here is from genome assembly GCA_028751855.1 of Ambrosia trifida. Classification (NCBI taxonomy): domain Eukaryota; kingdom Viridiplantae; phylum Streptophyta; class Magnoliopsida; order Asterales; family Asteraceae; genus Ambrosia; species Ambrosia trifida. Next base: position 56,811,270 of record CM054122.1, on the reverse strand, counting down.
GATTATTTTGTTTCCAATAATAATAATAATAATATTGAGGAGCTAGGGTTAGGGTTAAGACTTGCCAGTATCGAATCCGATTCGGATACGGATACTGAAGACTTAGGTCAAGTGGCTGATCAAAATGATGATGCTGATGATAATATAATTCAAACCACTGATTTGAATTTAGAACATGTTTGGGATTGTCCATCTTTCGATAATATGCAACGAGGTGATGAAAGGGATGGATCGGCTTCGCTGATTGATAGGATTGAAGAGATATCCGTTTCGTCCGATGGAGGAGAGGTTAATATTGGGGATTTTGAATGGGAGATTTTACTCGCGGTTAATAATTTGGAAAGGGATCTTGAACTTGTAATGGATGGAGAAGAAGGGCTTTTATACATGACTGAACTCGATACGTTGATTGGTCAGTTTGTGGAGACGGTTAGAGGTTTAAGAGGAGGTAGTCCTCCGGCTGCTAAAGCGGTTGTAGATAGTCTTCCGTTGGTTGCGTTGAAGACGGGAGATGCAAAAGAAGGTTGTGATGAAATCTGTGCGGTTTGTAAAGATGGGATTTCGATAGGGGAGAAAGTGATGCAGCTTCCTTGTAGACATCATTACCATGGCGAGTGCATTGTACCTTGGTTGAGCATTCGTAATACGTGCCCTGTTTGTCGGTTTGAGTTGCCTACGGATGATGTTGATTATGAGAGGAGGAAGAATATGGAGAATGATGATGAGCTGCGAGTCGGGTATGGTTTTGATGTTGATCTTTTATCTTGATACTATAATGTTATACATGATACTTGTAAATAGTTTTATGTTAGTTTTGTTGTTATGCAAAAGATTGCATTCTTAGCTGTTGTGAAATGTGGATTGTCTTTTTAGTTTTTTTCTCCCCCTATATGTTAAAATGTTAATGATAAATAAATGGAAGTTTATGCGTTGTTGAACCGTTTGTTGATCTAATGTATATAACCACTGCAGCGTTTATTTTGCCAAAAAAGTTGACAAATTTACGAGTATTATAGGTTAAACGTGTGGTATATGGGCTGACTCGCCTAATTCCCCAAGCCGTTTTGCATGATCCAAACAAAATAAGTGGTCTAGTTGTATGCTGCTTGCCTTCCACAAAAGTGGTGCGAGTTCAAATCTTTGCAAGTGCAAGGTTACGTGGTATTTAGGTGTAGGTATAATTAAAAAAAATGATGTTTAGCAAAAAGAAAAGAAAAAACAGTTACGAAAAGCTACACATTAATGATTAAACAGTTAACAGACTAGCCGAGGTTAAACGCCTGGTAATTGGTATATGGTTGATCTGATGAAATCCCGGAACCTGTTTTGGTGGATTCAAGAAAAACAAGTCATGGAAAGCCACACATCAAAAGGTTAACAAATTTAGGAGTATTCTAGGTTTAAAGCCTGGTATATGGGTTGACCCCGAATCCTTTTTGCATGACGCGTTGAAACCTTAGAATCTGTTTGCATATGACCCGCTGAAATCCCCAATCTAGTTTTGCATGATCCAAGGTAAACAAATTATGTGATGCTACACTACACAAGAAAAACAAGGTACGGAAAGCCACACATCCCACACATCAATTGATTTATAGGTTCTGACTTGTAAGTATTTTAGTATCAGAAGTGTAAAAATCTGTGATTGTCATGTAGAGATGTCTGCAGTTAGTACTGCATATGTAGTTTTCGTTTGTGTTCTGTAACTGTTATATCTTTGCCTGACACCAGTTGTTGGTTCTTTACTTCTTTTTTAGGGGTGCAAACGGGCCGAGCGGAGCCTGAGCTCGACCAGGCTCGAGCTCGAGCGACTTATAAGAGCTCAAGCTCGGCTCGGCTCGATTCGAGCTTTGTTTTCAAAGCTCGAACTCGGCTCGTTGACAATTTGTCAAGCTCGAGCTCGGCTCGGGCTCGGCTCGGCTCGGCTCGTTGTTATCAAGTAGTTAATAGATATTCCATCAAGTTTATAGAGACTGAAAGCTGCCTAAACTGGATCAATATTCAGCCAATCCCTTGCCACATTAAATAAAAATAACATAAATAATAGTTCGTTTAGGCTCGTGAGCTTGCTAAGTGAAGCTCGAGCTCGGGGCTCGTTTACTAAATAGCTTTAAATGAGTGGTAAATATTATTATTAAATATTAAAAAAAACTAATACTACACTAGGCTCGATAAGGCTCGACGAGCCTAACGAGCTTCACATGTCAGGCTCGAGCTCGGGCTTGATAAATAAACGAGCTTTGTTTTTGGCTCAAGCTCGGCTCGAGCTCGATAAGGCTTGGCTCATTTCGAGCTTTTTACCGAGCCGATCTCGAGTAGCTTGCGAGCGGCTCGACTCGTTTGCACCCCTACTTCTTTGTATTATTGGGCACCCATTGGCCATTGGTTTGATTGGAGTCATGGAGTGGTTCTTTATAGTTATGGGCCAATATATATGCTAATGGGCTTGTGTTTTACTTTTTCAAGCCCATTGAGTCTACAACTAGAAATCTTGAATATCTAGTCTGCAATCTGCATACCAATTACTATTTACAAAAGACCATAGTTACCGAACTAGCTACAGGCTACTTAGCTAGAGTTGTTTGGCGGTACAAAGTCCACTTAAAATCGTTATGGTTAATAGATTACAATCAATTTAGTGCTTCGTGTTTAACATTAACTAGTAAATTGATCCGCGTGTTGCGGTGGGGATTCAGTCGGTATCAGTTTGATTCAATACGCTAATGTAATGGAACGGAGTATAAAAACCGAAAGAGAAAAGCCAAAAAAATAAAGTCGTGATATGCCTAAAGTGATATCGACATGCGATTTATATCGATCAAAAACCATAAAAAACAAATATCGCAACGGTCCTAATAATACAATAACTGATACCGTTGTTTGCTTGCAATCAATTCGATTCGTCTTGAAATCAGCACAATACCAACATCCGATATAGCTTAAACAAAACACTCTACTATGAATATAAATACATTTTCAACATTGTGTGACCGTAATAAGTTCGGTCGTGCTATCTGAGAACTCGGTCGGTTTTAGTTCGGTTCATTACTATACCGTACTCACTAAAAACTTATCATAAAAACTATGGGTGGCAAAATGGGTAGGTTGGGTGGGTTTGGATGTTGGGTCAGGATGGGTTTGGGTTAGGATGGGTATGGGTCAAGATGGGTAGATTAAAAAAATAAGTTAGGATGGGTTGGGTCAGGATGGGTTTGGGTCTGGATGGTTTGATTTGGATAGGTCAAATTAAAATAGATTAAAATTAAAAAAAATTAAAATAAGAATAAAAAATTTAAAAAGTAAAAAAAAAATAGTAAAAAAAAATTTAAAAATAAAATTTTAAGGGATCCAAAATATTTCATTTCGAATCGGACCAGTTCGACCCTATCGGGCTGGTTAACAATCCGGACCGTTACGACCCGGCCGGGCCCGGTAGCGACCCGGACCGTTTTGACCCGACTGGGCCCGGTAATGACCCAAACCATTTCAACCTGATCTGTCCCGTAGCGATCTGGACCGTTTCGACCCCGCCGAGCCCGGTAACGACCCAGACAGTTTTGACCCGACCGGCACGAAAACGACCCAGACCGTTTCAACCAGACCCGTCCCTAGCGACCCGGATTGTTTCGACCCGGTCGGGCCCGGTAACGACCCAGACCGTTTCAACCTGACCCTTCCCGTAGCGACCCGGACTGTTTCGACCTGGCCGGGCCCGATAACGACCCAGACCGTTTTAACCTGACCCGTCCTGTAGCGACCCGGACTGTTTCGACCAGGCCGGGCCCGGTAACGACCCAGACCGTTTCAACCTGACCCGTCCCGTAGCGACCCAAACCATTTCAACCTGATCTGTCCCGTAGCGATCTGGACCGTTTCGACCCCGCCTGGCCCAGTAGCGACCCGGAACATTTTACCCCGGCCGGGCCCGGTAACGACCCAGAATGTTTCAACCTGACCCGTCCCGTAGCGACCCGGACTGTTTCGACCCGGCCGGGCCCGGTAACGACCCAGACCGTTTCAACCTGACCTGTCCCGTTGCCACCCGGACTGTTTCGACCCGGCCGGGGCCAATAGCGACCCGGACAGTTTCGACCTGACCGGGCCCGGTAACGACCCAGACCGTTTCAACCTGACCCGTCCCGTAGCGACCCGGACTGTCGACCCTGACGGGCCCGGCAGCGACCCGGACAGTTTCGACCCGACCGGGCCTGATAACGACCCAGACCGTTTCAACCTGACCCGTCCCGTAGCGACCCGGACTGTTTCGAACCGGCCTAGCCCGGTAACGACCCGGACAGTTTTGACCCGACCGGCCTGAAAACGACCCCGACCGTTTCAACCTGACCCGTCCCGTAGCGACCCGGACTGTTTCGACCCGGCCGGGCCCGGTAACGACCCAGACTGTTTCAACCTGACGCTTCCCGTAGCGACCAGGACTGTTTCGACCCGGCCGGGCTCGGTAACGACCCAGACCGTTTCAACCTGACCCTTTCTGTAGCGACCCGGACTGTTTCGACCCGGCCGGGCCCGGTAACGACCCATACCGTTTTAACCTGACCCGTCCCGTAGCGACCCGGCCTGGCCCCGTAACGACCCGAAACATTTCGACCCGCCCGGGCCCAATAGCGACCCGGACAGTTTCGACCCGACCGGACATGGTAACGACCCAGACCGTTTCAACCTGACCCGTCCCGTAGCGACCCGGACCGTTTCGACCCGACCGGGCCCGGTAACGACCCAGACTGTTTCAGCCTAACCCGTCTCGTAGTGACCTGTACTGTTTCGACCCGACTGGAGTTATAAACAAATGCAAAAGATATAATTTTTTGTTTTTATTGACAATGAATTTTATGAGGCATCAACACTTTTGGTGGTGGGTTAGTTTTGATTTAGATTTATATATGATTATCTAAAAATACACATCCTGACCCATTTGTTTTTTTTAACATACCCACCCTGACCCAATTATTTATTTTCTACAATTAAAATTACCCATTCTAACCCCTTGAAAATTATATTAAACCCATTTTAACCCACAAGGTCAAATTTTAAACCCAAAACAACCCAAACTCAACTAGATGAGTTGAAATTGCCAGGTCTAATAAAAACCCATGCACGTATTGGTTTCAATAATACCAATACAAGTAGCAATATTGTTAGGTTAGAATAGGGTCGATTCATCACCGGCAACCATATAACTTACCATAGTCAATACTATACTATATTTTAAATACAACTCAAAATTTTGGAAGAGCAGTCCCCCATCTAAAACCTTCAGCCATCTCTGTTACACTACATGGGGCTCCAAGCCTCAAAACGCGAGGTGGTTGTGGGCGTTTTTTGTCCCCCTAACTTTAAAAAAGACTAAACAATTAAACTAGAGCTAACCACAATCAGCCACGTCATCCTCCCCTTTTGCCCCACACCAGTCGAAATCTCCAAGGGCCCCCCTCTCCATGCCACCATACCGTGGAGTCTTAGTTCGTAAACTTTATTATGTTATTATTATCATCATTTGTAATATTTAGTGACAATTAACGCAGTATACTTATGTTTGGTTGGTAATCATCATGACCAATTAAAATGGTTATTGGCGGCAAAACTATTAACCGAAAATCAACTGCCAAATGATTATGTATATAAAGGAATGATCTGCAACAAATTGAATTTCCTTCGGATTATCTCTTTTCTTTATTGTTCTTACTTTCCCGCACAAAACTTGTTCAAACACAATCACAAAGAACATCTCAAAGAACAAACATCAACAACAATCTCCAATTGGGATGTCCCTTTTTTGGACACCATCTTTTTTTTGAACGGCCAACGAAATTTACCAAGAACTTCATTCGGAGTTCCTACTCAGTCAAATCAGGACCCCTTTCACCCGGCATAGCCAAACATGTAAGGGAGCTCTTGGTTTCACCAAGTCCACCAGTTCCGGGGAAAACCAAACCATCCATCCGCCCGAAAACACGACAATAGAATAATCGGTAAAACCCGGCGCTCTCAAGAATCGAACCCATGACCTTTCAGTCATGGGTCTTCTATCATTGAGCCTCCATACCACTCCACCATAAGGTGGTTGGTCGGACACCATCTTGTTGTCCCCTTTTAGATAATTGAAGATGCTCTAGTGGTTATTTTGATCACATCATCGTTTTAGATTTAAACAAATTAATTAAAATGTATAGTGAGTTTGTAAATGATCTACGTCGATTAGTAATGATTTACAAAAGGTAGTTGATTAACATTGTGTGAATGATGTAATTGAGATGACGATAATGATTAAAATGTAGTTGATTAAGTATATTTATATGGTATCATGATTTTTTTGCAACCGTGGATGTAGGAAAAAAACGGGTCATATTTCTATGCTTTGAAATAGGGTTGTTCAAATTGCTTGACACTCGACACTCGTTTGATGCTTGCTCGAAAAAGGCTTGAGTTTGCTCGTTTCATATCGGTTCTATTCATATTGGCTCGATATATATAATTTTTAATAGAATGACCTTAGGACCACATTAATACTATTTGGTCCATGATCCAAACAGAGACCATCTGATTTGACTAACTAGAGTGAAGTCCAATACAAATAGTCCATTATCCAATATTCCAATGTTCATTTGAGTAAATGAGTGAAAATGTCAAATACTGAAATGTGAAGCATTGAACGACACTCAACTCTCAACCCGCAATTCAATTCAGAAGTACAAAACCCGATCAAAACCCCCCATCGACCATCATTATTCGATTTCTCCATTGCCACTAGTTAGGGTTTTGCTTGAGTCGGTTAATTCGTTTTCAAACTTCTGATCAAACAAGAGTCGACTTCAATCGGTTGACGATTTATCTCCCTGCTCAGTTGATCTCTATAGAACAAGTTGAGTGTTTTTCTTATTCCTTGTTATTTGTTAAATTCATACTTGTGTTCTACGATGCTCGATACTCGCTCGACGTTTCTTGAAAAGTGCTCGGATCGAAATTTGCTTTTTCGACTTTGGCTTGGTTGAAAAATGCTCAGTTTGGTATGTAAATGAACCAAGTATGAGCAAAGGCCTGACACTACAAGACGCTTGGTCGAAAGACACTTGTTCGATTTTGGCTCGACTGAAAAACGCTCAGTTTGGTCTATAAACGAACCAAGTATGAGCAAAGGCCCGACACTAGAAGAAACTTGTTTGTCTTTGGCTCAGTTTCGGTTTGACTCGTGGACAACCCTACTTCGAAGGGATGTTCCGATGAATTACAAAAATAAAGTGGATATGCAAAATTGTTACTATATTCGGGAAGGCTTTACACATTTAAAGACCATTATGATGAAATTCCAAGGTAAACGTTTGTGTGATATGGAAAATGATGTATAAATAGTAATACACAACAAAAAGAAGTATTTATGATTTTATCAAATAATAATATCTATAGCCAACTAGAAGCAATGTGGCTTAGTGGTAGGTGGCCCAGGTTCTCCTTTGTGAGACCCAGGTCCGATCCTTATTGGCACCATTTGGGGAACACCAAGCAATGATGGTGAGAACTTGTGGTTCTAGTGATGCAAGTTGGATCCCGAGTTGACCCGGTTTCATCCGGGTGTTACTCCAACGATATATATTGTGTGGAGGCAGTACGGTTCCAGGCGGAAGCCACCCCACCGCTCCAGCGTGAACCCGGTTCAGACAACATAGTCTGGATGAGTAGGGTAAGACCCGTCATTGCACCAGACTATTGTCTGGATGAGAGCGATGATCTCTGCCGTGCTCTGAGAAAGAAATTCGCCTTAAATAAACAAACAAAAATATATTGATATTATCTTTTTTCTATAATCTTTGAGAATAGTTTGCAAAGTACAATGAGTACTTGTAGAGTACTACTGACTAGTAATGAAGACACCAGTGAATCACTAGCACACAAGTGGTGCACCATATGATGTATTGGGTTCCTTCAATACCATATGAATCCAAAACACATAAACCCCACTTTACACTCATCATATTTCTCATCACAAACTGTAGCTGATATTTGATGTGTGTGTAATTATTATTAGGAAACATGATTTGGTGCAGGAGCCTTCTCATGTTGATCATTTGCGATGGTGTTTTGATTCCAAGTAAATTGATCAATGGAATCCTAAACTTAACACTAGAAAGGTGTAGATATTATTATTATTATTATTATTATTATTATTATTATTATTATTATTATTATTATTATTATTATTATTTCTTCATTCCATCACAATTCAATTTATATAAAATGTTTTTATCATGCATCTCAATTGGTTTTTGAGTTTAGTCATTTCTTGTGATACAAGTTAACTCTTTAATTAGACTTGCATTAAAGTTGACATCATCACTTGAAGTCATGGACCCTTTCGGATTGGCTGCATGACTTAAGTACTTAACCAAGAGAAGTTAATAATCAATTATCAAGATTAATATATGCTTCATTTGTCTCACTCAATTCCAAAGAATTTAAACATTTACAAAAATAAAAAAAGTACATAACGATATTAAAACACCTAACGAAATTTGAATGACTTTAGAGAAACAAAGAAAAGACTTTAGTGACTTTGATCGTACACGTAAAATCACCAAACGAAACGAATTAAATATGAATTGAAGTGGAATTAACTTGAACTTGAGAATGTTGTTTTATATCTCACGTGTCTTATTTTTTAACCACCAATGATTCCTTCATCATACAAACTACTAGGCGGATCACATCGTAAAGATTACTAGTGTTGATAGAAGAGGGTGCATATCTCTATTGATTGGAGATCAGTACTCAAATGATCAACTATATATGCCACGGGCACAAAGCATGGCGAAAATGTCACAAGTCATACATCATGTTGGTTTAAAAATTGGCATCAAACGTACATGACAAAAATACTTGTCGTTATCACAGAGGTTTATGAAATATATGCACTCAACTCTATTATAATTTAGGGTGGTTTTCATCTTCTATACTTTGTCCTTTGGGTAATTATTAGTATTGTAACTATTAAAAAAGTCGACAGTGTTGGCAGATAGTCAACACATGATCATTAAAGGCTCATTTCTTTTTAGGGTAAATATCATCTAACCCTACTGGTTGATAAAGTGGAATTAGGCTTTCCTAGTACATGCCTCGTTTACAATCCGAATCAAGCCGATCAACATGTTTACAACTAAGTTGAAAATCGAACGAGCGGTTTTCGAGCATTTTATAAGCAAGCGAGCGAGCATTTTACAAATTTATGCGTTACTTGAAAGTTGACGAATTTATCCAAAACTACGTAGTTATGTTAAAAATTATCTAGATATTTTAACTATGGAAAACGTCATCGTCTCCAACAATATCTTTATAAATTGTTTGACATCATTGGCTCCAACAGTATCGTCAAAAAATTGCTCGGCATCGATTAACATTGACCTACATGGATTGATTTCGACTAACCCGCCGTCTCCAAAATCCAATCCGATTAACATTGACCTCCAAGTAACACCAATTGATTTCTATTGATCCAATCGACAATCGTGAAGTACATCCAATTTGTGTTATCTCAATTTGAACCTGAAGATATATGTATAGGTACGCGCATGCGCACCTCCCGCATAATGACTTATGCACATGAAAATCTTGAAGGAACATCCAATGGAACCCTCTGTGGAGCCCACGTGACACCTAGTACGTGACAGCTGCATGGAGAGGATGAAAAGGATGCCTGACCAATCACAAGCGTTCATTCCTTGCTTCATGATCTCCGGCCATCAGCAAGGATAGAAAGGATGAGTGGGAGCACGATTGGCAAATTTGAATGGGACAACAACACTATCTGTCCGCTGATGAGGACCTCACTAAGCCGTACTACCCTCCATCGTTCAACGAAAAATCGAAGTTCACTCCGCGCATCGCGCTTGCTCCCCTCCCACAAAAGACCAAGATTCCAAGTACCTTGGGTAAATACGACGGGTCCTCTGACCCAGACGACCACCTGAGAAGCTTCAAAACTGCGGGTAAGGTAGCAGGCTGGACCTTACCAGCTTGGTGCCATATGTTCGCGCAAACACGTATAGGGGCTGCGTGAGTATGGTTCGATAGTTTACCACCCGGCCAAGTCAACGGCATCAAGGAACTCACAGACAAGTTCTCAACGCACTTCAGTCAGCAACGAAGGGTGGAACGTGAATCCACAGACATCTTGCAAGGGCAACGATGCAACAACGAATCAATTGAAGACTACATCAACAGGTTTAACAAAGAGGCTTTGCAGATCGGCCTGATAGGATTCGAGCTATTAAAAGCGGCCTTTAAATAAGGAGAGCATTGTGATGATCTTATCCGCACCATGATAGGGAAGACGGGCATGGCAGACACCTGGGATGAAATCATGGTTGTAGCAAAGCCCTATGTAAGAACGGAGAGAGAGCTCTCCGCATGGAGCAAAACTCAGACAACCTAAAGCGACAATGCACAAGCCTAATATCCCATGTACAAGAACAATAAACATGAAAATAGGGAATCAAGTTTAGTTGAAATTTGAGGGTGTGACAAGATAAGAATTGGAAATTCCGAAGAACTCAACCTATACATATAATAATGCTAATGAGGGAAGGCGATTTGGGGGGAAAATGATGTTTTACGATAACTCGAAAATAATAATTTCGTATTCAAAAAGTATAACATGATTTAAGTTCAAATGTATGAATATGAAAATAATTATTACTATTTGAATAAAAATAATTTAAGTAATTTATTAAAAGATTTTAGTTAATTCTTTTAACTAAAATATATAATAATAATAAATAAAGTTTATTACGCAAATGAATATAAATAACACAAATGAATCCAATGTCAACGTTTATGGTTTTCAAATTCAAGAATATATATGTTTTATATGAAAAATATTTATAAAACATATTTTATAAATTATACATAATTAAATGATTAATTATGCCTAATTAAGCATAAATAAGACTAAAAATACAAGATATAATCCAAACCTAATATTTTTCCAAAAGATAATTACTTTCTGATGTAAAATAGTGAAAATATTTTTTTCATAATTTTCCTTAATTTATTTGCATTTAATATGGATTTGATGAATTTAAATCATATTTAAATGATTAAAAATAGGAAAACCAATACAAATAATTATTTTGGGTGCAATTAAATTTTATTTCGGTTCATCATGTTTGGAAATAATTACCCAAGAATTTTGAGATTAAAAAAATGAATTTTTAATCAATTAATTATTATTAAAACAATTTAAATAGATAAAACTATGAAATTAAATTATTTTTCAGAAAATAAAAGTGTGAAAATTATGTTTATGGTGTCAAGATGTTGTACTTAAATTTTTGGATCAAAATTTGATTTACTATGAATATTATAAGTTTATATGAATAAATGGTTATTATATAGTTTAAAATAAAAAGGAATAACAAATGAATAAATCAGCAAATAAAAGGGTGTGGGCGTTGGGTTCGAACCCAGGTACCTGCTCCTACAAGATGCCCAACCACCACTACACTTCAGCACATGCTTGATGATTATATTTAGAAAATAAACTTTTTAAATATAGTTACCAACTTATCTTCTTCCCCAATTCAACTAGCAAGAACCCTAACTAATTAACCCGTTTAACACATGATTATGTGTTGGATTCATGGGGCTAATACTAAGGATTCAATGGAGAATAAAACAACATGTTTGAGTCATGGGTTGAGATTACCAGACCTTCTGGTCAAGTTTGGGTTGTTTTCGAAGTGGGGTTATGATGATTAAAAGGTTGAGAATGAATTGGGATGATCAATTTAAACAATACAATACGTTTATGAGACTTTTGGTCATGACTAGATTAACTCGCGACGGTTACAAGAAAACAGATCATAACTCGCTTAATGATGACTTGTAACGCACATGAAGGGTTGATAACGGTCGCCTATGATGGAGAATCGATCAATGCGCATTTAAATGCGAATATTGTGCATAAAAAATGGTCTATTGGTGTGGCCGGAAAAAGACGCCGGTGACCGAAAATGGTCACCGGAAAAACGTTTGAAGCATGTGGAGGGAATCCGATTTGTTTAAACTTTTCATTTTTGGCATAAATGGTTCCTAAAGTTTTGATTTGGAATATTATGTAATAAAATTTAATATTCTCTTATAAAACCTTAACAAACTTATATATTTTAAACCTTAAATAAACTTTTAACTTCCAACTTTTAAAACTCTTCAATGTTTATAAAGTTTGATATACCATCATTGCTTTAGACTTATGATGCTTAAAAATACCAGTTATTCAACTTCAATAGACGTTTCTATAATGTTTCTTTAAAAAAAATCTTATGATATCGTATACATGTAATCAAATAGAACATGTTTATATACATAAAAAATGAAAGGACCAAAATTGTAAATACATAATTTCAAAAGGGGCTATGGTTGTAAATATGATGAAGTATAAGGGATGGATGTCACACAGGGAGACTTCTCTGAGAGGCTTCAAGGATAGGGAGACCTATCCGAGAGGCTTCAGAGACACCTCTCCATGAGGTTTCACAGCAACCACCTCCACCACCATCTCCACCTCCACACAACTACCCACCACCATCACCACTGAACATTACCATAGTTACCACTGAACATTACCACCACCACCACCACCGGTCACCACCTTAGGATTCGGCGACGAACATTCACGAATCGACGATGCACATCTCATGAATTTCAAGTTGGTTTTCATTTTGTTGTTTATGTTTATGTTTTTTTCTTAATGATGACGGTTGGGGTGGTTGTGGGTGTGGTGGTGGTGGACGGTTGCTGTGGGGGGGATGGTGGGTGGTTGCTATTGAGGTGGGAGTGGGTGGTTGCTGTGGAGGTAGGGTTGGTGGTGGGTGGTTGCTATGGAGGTGGAGATGGTGGCGGTGGTCCTTGAAACCTCTCGGAGAGGTCTCCCTGAAGCTTCTAGGAGAGGTGTCCCACCTTCGTGGAGAGGTGTCTCACTAATAATGACACGTGTCGCTCAACGGTTGGCTTCTAGGCCGCAGCCTCTTGGAGAGGCCTTAGATGCCTCAGAATCCGATAACCAACTCTCCCAAAAGATAGGAGGTGGTCATTTTCGTGAAAAATCTCGATCAACGGCTAATACCGTGTTTTTCTCAAAATTTCCTTTTTTTGTAATGTAATGACGTCTCTCGGTTTTAAATAATATTTTCCTTCTCTAGATTGAGTTTTGATCAGCTAAGCTTTATCAATTATCAAAAGATATCCTAATCTAAGAAAGACCCACATAATAATAACAATGACAAATATGTCATCCAAGAAAGTACTAGAAGGTATTATTATTTGGGTTAAATATTCATAAATGGAAAACACAATTTGCTTGAAGCAAACAAAATAGCTTTATTATCCATGATCTTAGTGGATCAAGACTTTAATGTAGTACGTAAGCAGATATGTAGCAAGGCGTCTTTAATGTAATACAACTTGTTTTGTCTGGTGGATTTTCAAGTTTTGGAAGCCATAAAACAAAGTGTATGCAATCGACTTGGTCCACAGGCTAAAATAGTCATAATGTGAATCATTTTAGAAGAGACATCAACATAAACCATATCTTTGGCTAATTGAGAACAAGATCATTGCTTATCAAAGCAAAAATAAAAATATTTATACCATATGAGGTAATGGGTGAGGGGTACCTAAGCTACTTGAGATGAAAGCTTGAATTTTTTTCTTTCTTCAGCACATATGGATGAAATAATCAATGCCTGAGTGTGGGTGTCGGTTGGGTGACCGCATAGTGCCATTTATCTCGTGGTCCAAATTTTTTTTGTAACATATGCAAATTAGTTATCAATGACATTTTGAATAATTAAACTGGTAACATTTTTAAAACATCTAAACCATATAGTCCAATTAGCCCACTTAAAATATCAAACATAATAAACACTTTAATCTAAATTAAAAAAAATCCTAAACAGCGGCAAAAACAAAATGTGATGATTCATATCCATTGTCCAATATTAAAGTTTCATAAGGGCACGGTTGATCAGAACTAGACAGCCGCAAATGCAAAACTTGGACTGCGGTGTCACCAACACCATCGCCTGCCTATCGACATTCCACATTCGGCAAATCTGATTCTTACAGCCAATTCTCAAATCGGTTTGGCATTGTTACATTGAGCGATATATACCATGATTCATCCTAGTGGGCAAATCCAGTTCAATTCATCATCTCAAACCTGTGAGTCACCATGTTGAATATTGTTGATCCTCTCATCAGAATTTTCAATAGATCATCTCAAATCCGATTAGGTATTTTTCAACTTTTTATTTGAGTAATTTAGTCTTGAGAGCAGAATCCCAGAAAGTTGTCAAACATGAAGCTGCCTGTCTGGAAAACCAACACGTCTTTGTGCCATTTGCTTTTAACACATTTGGAGGTTCAGCCCCCGAAGCAATCCTGTTCTTAAAAAGAGTTCAAAAGGTGGTGCAGAGTAACTCCCCAGGGACGAAGGACCTAAGTTTAATTTTTAATAGAGTAAGTTTTTCTATTCAAAAGGGGGTAGCGGCGCAACTCGTAGCCCGTTTACCCACCTCCCACTTGTAAGAGTTGTCAGTTTTAATGCTATTGAAAGTCTAATTTTAATAAAAAAAAAAATTTAGTCTTACTTTTTACATAATTATATAAATTTGATTATTTCTTAGTGATTAGATTATGTGAATATTGATCGAGTGATTTGTTTTTTGATTATGTATTATTGCTTAAATGCTTGTTTTAACCCACTTTAGAGTTTAGAATAATGTTAGCTATTAGCTTGAAAGTTGAAACTTCTATGATTTCAGAAAAAAATCAAAAAATTATTTCCCAAACATCTATCCATGGTAGTCAAGAATGCAAAGAGAAAATAGATAAAGACTTAAGCATCTCAAAACGTGGCTCTAGATGAGTTTATCACGATTCGTTTAAAACTAGGGATGACAATCAAACCCGAATTCGATGGGTAAACCCGAAACCCGACGCATTTGGGACGGGTTTGGGGTCGGCTAATCGGGTATGGGTCTGGGTATGGGATTAGTTTTTATTTTTTTCGCGGGTTTGGGACGGGTTTAGGATTTGATGATATACCCATTTACCCGACCCGATTACCCGATAAAGTATAC
The DNA here is from genome assembly GCA_028751855.1 of Ambrosia trifida. Classification (NCBI taxonomy): domain Eukaryota; kingdom Viridiplantae; phylum Streptophyta; class Magnoliopsida; order Asterales; family Asteraceae; genus Ambrosia; species Ambrosia trifida. The sequence goes on along the minus strand of CM054122.1, from coordinate 56,796,121 downwards.
CTGTTTACCCGATTAGATACCCGATGTAATTTCCTATATATCTTTTAAAATATGTATTCATAATATATCTAATTGTCCATCTAAATTGTCATCTTCTTTAAAAACCACCAATTATTTGTGTATATATAATATCTGTTATCTATGTCTTTTAGTGTTTTTATATGATTTAACTATTTTATATTTATACATTTTAATAATTTACATACATATTTGATAATGCTAAATGTATTGATTAGTAGTCACGCAATACATACCCGACAGGTTTTTAGTCAGATATACCCAATGGATAAGTTTTTAAAATTAATGGGTTTACCCGAAACCCGCGGGTATACCCGATACCCGACGGGTAATTACCCGATACAAACCCGACGGATTTTGGGACGGGTTTGGGACAAGCATACCTAATCGGGTATGGGGTTGGGATTACCTAAACCCGACCCATTGCCATCCTTATTTAAAACGTATGAATTTTTCTATGATTTTTTCTCCGTTTTTTATATAGCACTATGGTACTCGTTGGAAAGATAATAAAACGCTCGTTAATTTGGTGTAATTTTTTTTCTTTAAAAAATCACATATATAAAAGATATAAACGTTAAAAATTTATGGGAGGAAATATGAGAGAAAAAATTTTAAATTTATTTTTAAATTCTTTTTTTTTTCTAAAATAACTCAATTTAATTAAGAAAGGAAACAATTCAAAAACACCAAAAACTCTCCATTATGATACCACGTGGCACTCTCAAGGGAAGGTTGAGGCCTCCATTGCACGTCACGTCAGCATATACGTTTTCTTTTATATATATAGATTCTCCGTTTTTTATATAACACTATGGTACTCGTTGAAAAGATAATAAAACCCTCGTTAATTTGGTGTAATTTTTTTCTTTAAAAAATTCCGTATATAAAAGATATAAACGTTTAAAAATTATGGGAGGAAATATGAGAGAGAAAATTTTAAATTTATTTTTAAATTCTTTTTTTCTAAAATAACTTAATTTAATTAAGAAAGGAAACAATTCAAAAACACTAAAAACTCTCCATTATGATACCACGTGGCACTCTCAAGGGAAGGTTGAGGCCTCCATTACACGTCACGTCAGCATATACGTTTTCTTTTATATATCTATAATCTATATCATCTTATTAAGGAGGAGTGATGTACAACATGGTAATTTGCATTTCTATACAACTTAACAAGCAACATGTACAACATATTTAAGCAAAAAAATTAAGGGTATTATTGGCTTAGTTGTGACAATTAAGACACTTAGAAGGGTAGATTAGTAAATTTAACATAATTCAATACCTCACATCCTAAAATCTTATCCCAATTATGCCCTTATGTCCAACTTTTAAAACACAAAATACAACCTAACCTATGATGCATCTTAAATGTGAGACCTTTCAACCCCTCATCCATATTATTATATATACTTCATTATAATCAATTTCTTGAATGCTAATAGTCTTTTCATAACCCAAATAAAATCTTAGAGCTAATTTTATGTCTTCATTGTTTTGTCTAAAAAATTTATGTCTTCATTAGATGAGAAGAGAAAAAAATCAATGAGAAGTTAAGACGCTTGCAAGATATGATTCCCAGATGCTGCAAGGTATAAAGACATGAGTTAATCTTTATATACATATATACATTTTTTTTCTACTTGTTCATATGTTCTTTGACAATTACAAAAAAATTTCTTCATAATATATCATTGTTTTGCTCCATTTAAATGTAGTTATTTGCTATAGACAATGGGAATGCCACTGATGTTGGATGTAATAATCAACTATGTTGGATCATTGCAGAATCAAATTGAGGTATTTTAATTGTGCAATTAAGAATTAAAGCAATAAACAAATAATATTCAGAATTATTGATGAGAAAATAATTTTCAAAATTAATTAGTACAGTTTTTTCTCTTCTTTGTGCATTTTTAGTTTTTCTCCATGAAGCTTTCAGAAGCCAGCATGTTCTATGACCTATTGACCTCAACGCTACTGAATTGTATGAATTGTATCAATGTTATAGTCCTATTAATAGTGGTCATGTATTTGGTATTATATTTGAATCAACCCGAATCTTTATCTTTTATACTATATTATAAAGCATCAGTGAAGGATACCCGCAAAATTTAAGTAAATACAACATTTATTGCTTATAGCACAATGCTTATTGAAGTCATTTAGGGGGGTAAAATTGTCTTTCTACTTAATTATTACATTGTTGTAGAAATTAATTTCAACATAATTATAAAATTGATGAGGAAATTAACAATAATGTGGTGACTCTTTACATTCATAACCTCCATGTCTTTATTATGTTTGTATCAATGTTATAGTCCTATAAATAGTGGTCATGTATTTGGTATTATGTTTGAATCAACCCGAATCTTTATCTTCTATATCTATACTATATTATAAAGCATCAGTAAAGGATACCTGCAAAATTTAAGTAAATACAACCTTTATTACTTATAGTACAATGAAGTTATTTAGGGGGTAAAATTGTCTTTCTACCTAAATATTAATTTGTTGAAGAAATTAATTTAAACATAATTATAAAATTGATGAGGAAATTAACAATAATGTGGTGACTCTTTACATTCATAATCTTCATGTCTTTATTATGTTTGTATCAATGTTATAGTATTATAAATAGTGGTCATGTATTTGATATATAAATAATGTGATGACTCTTTACATACATAACTTACATATCTTTCAATGTTTATAGTAAATAAATTACATCATATATTATGTATTTATATATTCTTTTTAAATTTATGTGGTTGTAGGATGGTATGATGTGACACTTCTGCACACAAATGAATATGTAGGCTTGAAGTTTGCCAACACACCCAACCCAAGACACGTTTCAACCCATTAAAGTAGGCAATATATGTAGGCTTGACGTTTATACAAGCAAATATGGTAGAGATACTTCATGAGCAACGTTATCATCTTCCTCGATGGTTTTTTTTTTTGTTTCCTCGATGGGCAATATATGTAGGCTTGACGTTTATATAAATAATGTGATGACTCTTTACATACATAACTTACATATCTTTCAATGTTTATAGTAAATAAATTACATCATATATTATGTATTTATATATTCTTTTTAAATTTATGTGGTTGTAGGATGGTATGATGTGACACTTCTGCACACAAATGAATATGTAGGCTTGAAGTTTGCCAACACACCCAACCCAAGACACGTTTCAACCCATTAAAGTGGGCAATATATGTAGGCTTGACGTTTATACAAGCAAATATGGTAGAGATACTTCATGAGCAACGTTATCATCTTCCTCGATGGTTTTTTTTTGTTTTCTCTGCTACTATAAGCTTCTAGGAATATAATTTAAGTTTCTGATCTCACGAAGTCACCAATTGCTTACATATCCAAACGAAGACAAGTTCTTATCAGTTGATTTGGTAGTTTTAACTATATTGATTACTAATTTGTTTGGTCTAATATATTTGTTACGACACTTGTCAAACTAACATAAAACGAGAGTATCTATGAAAAACATTGACTCCGCTGTATCTCGCGGGTGCCCTAAAATAATAGAAATATGTTGCACACTACAAACTGCATTTTAGTAATTACATCACTTCCACTACAATCTTATGGTCATTAAGAGATACAATGCCACTTCACTACGCTAAGCACCGCTCTACAATGGCATACTTATCTGCCTTTGAGATACATAAAAAGGGTCCCGCCAAAGGACGTGAGCCAATATAAGGGTGTTGCAAGGAATAGTATGGCCTATTGTGATGTACCTATTTAAAATATTCAGAAGATATACTTATGAGTTTCAGTTTTTAATAACATATATTTTATACATCGTTGTTTTCTACTTCATCATAACGAATAACCAACAAACACGATGCACGAAGGGCAAAACAAATGCACCCGCCGCAACGCGCGGACATTCCTACTAGTACATTATAAAGGAGGAGTGATGTATAACAATGTAATTTGCATTTTCGTACAACTTAACAAGCAATATGTACAACATATTTAAGCAAGAAATTTAAGGGTATTATGGGCATAAATGGGACAATTAAGACACTTAAGAGGGTAATATAGGCATTTCATCCACCTCCTCCTTTACAATATCAAAAGACTTTTACAATACTACCCTCCTTCTTCCATCCATACCCTTCAATCGTTTGCTTTCTTCCTTCATAAATATAGATCATTAAACTCTTGTCCCTTCAAGTTCTGTAACCCTAAGGATCAAATTGAATGAGATTGATTGTGAAATTCAAGTCCTCCTCTAATAACATTCAATTGAAGGCCTACATGAACTATCTTGCCTTAAAAAAAAATGCTTTTGTAAGAACTATTACTTATTTTCCTATTTGCATTTTCTGTGTTTGTTGCACAAAGTTTGCAATGTTTTATATTGTTTTTTTATTTATGCACCTAGATTTGGACAAGCACATTGCAACGAACAATTTTGACTGCAAATCAAATTGCTGTATTTTCCAAGGTTAGTTTTACATGTCACATAAATTGCTTCTTTGATCACTTATCATTCCTCCTCTTATAACATTCAATTGAAGGCCTACATGAACTATCTTGCCTTCAAAAAAATGCTTTTGTAAGAACTATTACTTATTTTACTATTTGTATTTTCTTTGTTTGTTGCACAAAGTTTGCAATGTTTTATATTTTTTTTTTTAATTATGCACCTAGATTTGGACAAGCACATTGCAACGAACAATTTTGACTGCAAATCAAATTGCTGGATTTCCCAAGGTTAGTTTTACATGTCACATAAATTGCTTCTTTGATCACTTATCATTTGTAAAATTTGTGTACTTTCTTTACGTTATAGATACAATGGCGTGCACTTGATGAGATAAATGTTGGTGTATGTGACGATATGAGGTATGAAAAAATAAAGAACATGCCTGAAGAATACAAGTATGTTAAATATGAAATATTCGATTTTTTTTCTTTTTTTGTAATTTTATACCTTTCCATTCAATGGTCTTTTTTTAAAGGTCAAGGAAGAAAGACAAACTCAGGTATCGATATCCTCGTGGAGAGTCGTATCTTGATGTGATACAAAGGTACTGAATTCAAATACAAGGAAAAATCTCTGTTGAAAATATAGAAAGTAACTAATTAAAGTTTTGGTATTTTAAGCAACGTCAAAAGTTTGCAGTTGTGTATATAACAAGTTGGAGCCGGTTATTATTGAGTTAGAACGACAACGGGCGCCTATTGTAGTCGTATCTCACCAGGTAAGATAAGGCAACCACAAAATTTTACCTCCACAAATGGGTAAAAAAAAACTAAAAATAAAACGGGTTAAACGTGTTTGTAAAGTGTGTTTTAATACATGTTTATGTATCAATATAGCTTTTGAATAATATTTAGGGTATTAGTTTTTTGTTTACATTTTTAAAACAAATGAACATTATTTTTGGTGGGTGTGGCCCAAACCGTATGTAAATTACCTGTTACCCAACTCATTCATTGAAAGATTTGTGCAATGCAAACATGAGTTTAATGGATTTGTGCATTGCAGGCTGTTCTAAGAGCTTTATATGCCTATTTTGCTGATAGGCCATTGAAAGAAATTTCACACATAGAGGTAAACAACAAAACACTAGATCAATCTTTTCGGTCTTTTAATCTTTGGAAACACGTTAACACGTTTGAATATCGGGAATTTCAGATGCCACTTCATAAGAAGTTCTGGTACCAAAAAAAGATACTGACTATATTTTCCTCGCGTAACGAACCCGCTGCAACGCGCGGGCATTACCACTAGTATATATATATATATATATAGATATATTATTTTATTTTGTAGTAGTTGTAGTAAGCATCCGAAATCCTCGGACAATATTTCACGGTATAAATTTTACTCAAAGTATGCATACTAAAAAATAGCATTGGTTAAGGTATCAAAGAAATTAACAAATGCTCATATTTGTCACCTAGTCCTATGATACAAAGAGATCGACCAGTGACAAAATCATTACATCAAATCTATTTTTAACAACTATATCTCTAAAATGAATGATCTGGTTTTCCTTTCGGCTTGTGCATAAGGGTTGAGGCCTGAGGGAACGCATCTATTGTTGGAATATAAATCGATATGGAAGCGGTATAACTAGGGCTGCAAACGAACCGAACGAACGAACGAACACGAACAAGGCCTTATTCGTGTTCGTTTGTTAAGAAAATTATGTGTTTACAAACAGTTTATGGACACTTACCGAACGAGATTTTCTGTCCGTGTTCGTTTGTTAAGAAAACACTCATGTTCGTGTTCGTTTGTTAATTTTGTTCATGAACGCACACAAACACAAACGGACGCACACAAACATGAACAAAAACAAACACAGTAAGTTTTGAATAACATCGAATTCACATGCATTAAGACATTAGCTAGATCCATCCAAAATATAACCTAATTGTCCAAATATACTTAGTACTGGAGAAGGGCATTGGAGATAGAGGGCATCAATGCTGGAATGTGGAAACATATATTGGATACAAAAAGTAGGTTTATTGATCTCATATAGTTATATATTTACCTCATATATATTATTTATTGGGTAAAATAAATAAAAATAAAAGAATATAAAAAATTATAAAAATTAAAAACCTTAATAAACTATCGAACACAAACGAACATAAACAAACATGTTACCAAACGTTCACGAACATAAACAAACAAACGCGACCTCTGTTCTTGTTCGTTCGTTTAACTAAACGAACATAATTTTTTTGTTCGTGTTCGTTCATTTATTAAACGAACGAACACAAACGAATTTCCTGCCGAACGGTTCATAAACTGTTCGCTGAAAGTTTAGTTCGTTTGCAGCCCTAGATATAACTTTAATATGTATGAAACAAGAAAGATCAAACAACAAACGAATGATGAATTATTATAAAACCAAAACAAATTAACAATAATGTTGGATTAAACTTAAATGGAACAATCGTGGTGATTTACAAATATACAATAATGTTCAATATATACAAACTGAAAAGGTGTGTCTCGGACAGACAGCTATGTTCGAACCATTGTGTGTTTCCCGCCAAAATAACCGTTTAACTGTCAAGGGCAGTTTAGTCATTTCAGCATAAGTCGCACCTTATGTCTTCCTGTTGTTGCTGTTCTTCTGATCCGAATACATCGACCCATTTGCAGCCATATTGATTGATCATCTTGTTAGATATAATATTTGTTTTATCCTAAGTTTAGTATGTAATTAGTATTATTATTGTATAACCTAAAGTATGGGCGGCGGTTATGGTGGTTATTACTAAACCAACATGTCGGTTCACCAATGGGTATCATACCCTTTCACCACCTATAAATAGAAACGAACCCTTTTCATTTGTATTTGGATGATTTCGTTAATATATAGCAAGTTTATAGAAATTCTCTCTATTCAATCCCATATTTGGCATCAGAGCCATGGTATCATCGATCTATCCTAGTGAAATAAGAGAGAATCATAGAAAAGATTCATCCCCTGTTTTTCAACAAAAACAGAGACAACCACCGGAGCCAATTTTATCGAATCAAAAGATCGTTGCCAAAACAAAATCGATCAGGAAGATCATTATTTTGAGAAAGTAACCGCTAAGAAAGATTGAAAACCGTCAAACGGTTTACTCCGGCAAAACTCCGGCGAAGATCCAGTGAGAAAGAAAAACAGTACGAGAAAGATTAAACACGTTTTAACGTGAACACACGGTTATATCCCATCCTTTTAAAGTTTAGAACAAATCAAATACAAAGAAATTCTTAATCCAAACGAAAAACATCAAATCTTTTTGTTATCCTCTGTTTTGGAAACAAAGAAATTTTCTCGCCAAAAAAATTATTTTTTTAAGAAAACGAAAACATTTCTGTGTTTTTTTGAAAAACCAAAACATCAACAAAACCATTTGATTTCATACACAATCATTCAACTTTAACAGTGGATTAAGAATCAAAACCAAAACCCAAAAAGTTGGTTCATAAGAAAAGTATTTGAACAAGAAGGCAACGATTTGATTAAGAAGAATCAAGTCAAAATATTGTGGAAAACGAATCAAAAGAAAGAAATTGAAATTCATTTTCAGATTAGAAAGAAAAAAAGGGGCGCAAAATTTTTGGCAGACCACATTCTTTGATAGTTTGACTTTTCAAAAGTCAAAGATTAGTAGTTTTATCAAAAAAGAAAGAAAGAAGGCACGATTGTGTATTGTAGAAAGTTTCAGTGGGAAAGGATTGACTTTCAAAAGTCAAATAGAAAGTGTTTTAAAGGAAAATGTCAATAATCAGACTTTAGTTTGATTTTTTTTAAGTCAAACATATTTAATTAAAAGCAAGTCAAATCGAATCATAAACGATTCATATAGCAAGATATACGGAGCCTTTTGGTTTGTTGAGAAATAGCAAGTGACTCCGAGACTTCGTGACTCGTTGAGTATAGCAAAAAAGTTAGACCTTTGTGGCAATTAAAACCTTCGTGGCAAGTTAGATCTTCGTGGCAAGTTATACCTTCGTGGCAAATTGATCAGTGTGGCAAATAAAGAAAGAAAACCTTTGCTTCAAAGTAAGCAAGCAAGAAAGTTTAGCAAGTCAGAAAGAAGAAAGTTTAAAGCAAGATTGGAAAGAAAAAGTCCAAGAAAGTAAAGGAAGAAAACATGGTTGGGAAAGATGACAAAAACACGTCTAGCAGTTCAATATCATCTCGTGAGCAAGGAAATGTATCACTACAATGCCCGAAATTGACAGAGACAAATTACACTTCATGAGCACTATTAATGGAAACGATCTTAAAGGCTTATGGTCTTTAGGAAACAATTGACGCGAAAGAAGGAACAAAAGCAGCAGATGAAAAGAAAGTAAATACTACGAAAGCAATGATTCTCCAAACATTACCAGAAGACATATTAATACAAGTAGCACAATGTCAAAATGTAAAAGAATTTTGGGAATCAATCAAAGTACGATTAACCTTGGAGCAGATATGGTTCAGAAAGCACGACTACAAACATTAAGAAGTGAGTTAGAAACTCTAAAGATGAAAGAAAATGAACAAGTAACTGACTTTGCAAGCAAGTTAGCCAGCATAAGAGCCAAATTCAAAAGCCTTAGCACAACTCTTAAAGATAAAGCAATAGTGAGAAAACTACTCAACTCAAACGAAACTCCTAATGGCAACCTCAAGTAATTATCATTTTGGAAGTTTGCACCACGGTAGAGGATGTGGAAGAATCTTTAACAACGGACAAAGAAGCAACTTTAGCGAAGAAAGGAAAGAGTATAAGAGAAATATGAGTCAAGGAAACAAGGACAAAAGCAAATTTAGATGCTTTAAATGTGGTAATTATGGTCACTTATCGTATGAATGCACAAAATGGAAAGACAAGAAGAAAGATAAGAACGAGCAAGTATCCTTTCTCTGTGACAACCTGCACCCTTCACTTTTCATAAATGTGCATAATTGGTTCCTTAACTATTTCAAAATTTTCATTTTTAACCTTCGTATTTTAATAGGACCAAAATTCACAATTTAATAAAACTTATAATTTTTATAAGTAAAAGTATGCACGTTTTATACTCACATCTACGCCCGAGCACGTATGTTTCAGACCTTGATACTCAAAGCTCTTAATTTTTGGTCCTAAAACAACCTAGAAACAGAAGGAAACAAGTCTAGAACTTAAAATTGATTAAATTAGAAAAAAAAATGATTTTTTTAGCTTTCGCGGTCCGCTGCGACAGTTAAACAGTCAAAGTCTTAGTCAAAGTCCCAGTCAAAGTCTCAGTCAAAGTCCCAGTCAAAGTCCTAGTCAAAGTCTTAGTCAAACAGTCAAAGTCCTAGTCAAATAGTCAATTCATCATAAAACCTTACTTTATGGTGTTGACCAATTTTAATGGCTAATTGAATTCAAAATTAGTATAAAACCCACCTATGACCCATTACACTTTGCACCTCTAATTCATTTGTTTCAATTCGATTAAACTCTCCCTCATACCTTTCTTCTAGAGTATATTACTTCTACATTTGAAGCTTTGATTATAAGCTCTTGTAATTGGCGAATTAAAAGCTTGATATTTTTTCGTATTCAGTTTCTTTTCTTCTAAGTTGGACTAGTTTCGTTGTTGAACCTTTGGATTGCTCGCATTTTCACGCTCGCTTAGTCATCTAGTCATTTGGCGAAAGTGAGTACTTCCTATCCCCTTTTTGCTTTTATTCATTTTTGGGGTGTTACATGTACACTTATACAAATTACAAATACAAGTTCACATTTTTACAATACAATTCTAGTACTATGTGTATTTGCTTACAAACGTGCTTTATGCTTAGACATTACATGTAGAATACATTTGTACTTAGTGAAATCATTAACATTGTACAAGCCGACCTTAAAATTGGATAGCGCTATTGGATTGACAACCCGCCTAGGTTGATTCTCCCCCTTTTTCATCGGAGAATCTGTGGTCATTGTTAAGTTATTATCCATTTAGTGGATAAGTACACCGCCATTCATTTAGTACATTATACAGTCACAGGATTGATTTCGCTCATTTGTATGATACATAGTTTACATAAATGCACTGTAGCTTTGCACTTGAATTGTATAACATTTTCCATCTTACTATATGTATTAAAACTAGGAATGCTCACCAACATTTCTTTTGTTGACAAAACATATTTTGTACATGTTTCAGGTGCAGTTTGATCTTAGTTTCAAAGCATTGGATTTTAGTACTTGCTTTTAATAAGTTATTTCAAATTTCATGTTTCGTTCAGACTTTTGTATTTTTTTCTCATTTCATGTATGTAAGACAATTTAAATTATTCAATAATATATTTACATTTTAGTACCATGTGCTTTTGAACAATCGTCACTACGTGACACCTCGATGATTCCACCATCGGTTGGGGTGTTACAGATTGGTATCAGAGCCATGGTTATAGGGAATTAGGTTATTAGAATGCCTTTTAGCCTAGACTATAACTAAGCTTACTTTCACGAGTCCTCTCGTGTATATTTCTCTTTATTCTTGTATTTTCTTTCAAGAAATTTTCGCTATGCTTCTTTCTTGTTATTCTTTCGATATTTTGCTTGGCGAAGAAGACACTCGTATTTCACAAACGAAACGATATCATCAAGTTAGGAGTGGTATCCATACATTGGTGATTAGTTTCATCCCTTTATATGTTATTTATCTTAGGAATATATCTTTGAGATAGGAGTGACATCCACACCTCAAAGAGTATTACCTTTAAAAAAAAAAAGAGGAAACTTAACCACTAGGCTGGGAGTGATATCCTTAACTTAGTGATTGGTTTCATTCCACAATAGTTTTCAACTTTTAAATACATCTTTGAGTTAGGAGTGAAATCTACATCTCAAGGATCTATTTCTGCATCTCGTTTTTAATCTCGCTAAAGTTTTGGAATACACTAGTGATGGGGCACGTGCAATCTGGAAGGGTGAGCGCCTGTATCCTGATTTTTTTCTGTCTAGGCCTGGTATTTCGTATAAATCCCAATCAGACGAGGGACCCGTATACATATCTGGGAACTCTTGGGATGAGCATTCACTTATAGGCTAAAGTACGCCCCCACAAGTCACTAGAAAATTTCAAATACTTGAGTTAGTCAAAGTTTCCTATGGAAATAATTCAAATGTTTTATAACATTGATAGTTATGTTTGTTTATCATTTGAAGACTCAATTTAATCACTTGTTGTTTCATATGCTATTATTCATTGATCATTCGCTTTTGGATTCCTTATAATCATTATTAAAACTTTTTGTTCGTTATATTATCGCATTAAAGCTTACACTATTCCACTTATGCTTTTTGACTTTTACGCTATAAGGTATTACTCTTTTTGAGTTAAAACATTTTTACCCACGACTTAAGTTTTAATCTCTGTGTTTAACTTCGACCACATCCTGATTTTAGGAATATTGCGTCATCATACAGTTAAAAATAAACATGTTTTCCCAAAACTTATTATTCCACCTGTCTTATATCTTCATGTTTACAAACTTACTTGATCGAAGTCACAGTATATCCTTAAGTTATGACTTTTGTATCCGTTTATACATCCACAATACTTTCAAGACAATATATTCTGATATATCTAATACTAATATAGCCACACCCAGTCGTCTAAGCCATAGCCAACTACCATTAGTTAGCACTTCTTAGTCAGACTAAACTCATACGTAAATGCCTACCTACACGATACGCACTAGTACACAACTCTCTAAAACGATTAATTTGACAACTTATTTTATAAATCTTTTCACAAAGCCTATTCGCCAAATTAGAACACACTTTTCACACCTTGTGCCTTGAAACAAATAGCCCGCTATGAGCCCAAAGAGATGCCTTAATGATCTTGTAAATAAGTGATCTTTCAATGTATAAATTTCGGAAAAGTTTGAAAATTTAAAAGGTTTCAAGTTTACCCAGTCTTAACGGGTTACACTTAGATTTTCTCAAACATTTCATAACAATTAAAAATTTCCGACTTTTCAACCCACAAGTTAAAGAAATGTTTAAATACAGAAAATTTTATTTTCCAAAATTCGTCAAGGCATCTGGGATCATTCACAACCTTCACATCAATTTAAATCTTGGTCTTTCGAAACACATTAGATTTACACACACTTCATGAAATGGTTTCATTTTGCATTTTATAAACTTGCATTGCATATTTTACAAATCAAATGTAAATCTGCATGTTTTCATATAACGTATCCAATATAAGTTTTCGGGAGGAATTTGCAACTAATAATATACCTTACAACACTTTTCAAACTCAACTTCTCGTAAACACATGAAAATGTGTACCTACGAAATCTTTTCAAGTGAACCTGTTTTGAACTTAAAACATTCTTCGGTTTCCAAAAAGTTATCCTCATACCAGTAGACTATACGTCTGTTCTGCGCACTTTCATTTACAGTAAATTTCATTATTTTTTTTACACCATTCTATTTAGTTACGTTCGTACATTATCTTATTATTTTTGTATTATTCTTTTGTTGGTAGTTATTTTCACGCGTTATTCGCAACTATTCTCGCACTAGTTATTAGTAGTTATTCTTACAACACCATTTTTGAGCATTAATTTAACTCGTTTACTTTCATTTTGTGCAAATTGTGTGATTTACTCGATTTACGTTATGCTATTCTTTCAGTCAAAATTTTATGCTATATTTATATACTTACATGAACACATATTTGGTATACATATTTTTTTGTTTTGTTGTGAGCAAAACCCTGTTATACTTTACATTATTTTGTTCATCATCATGGCCAACGAACATACTAATTGATAGCTCGTATGAGATCTAAGCCAGTTCCCATGTACGACTCGGTTCAGAGTATTCCTCTAACCCGAGGGGAACAGTGTAATCCTCAGAGTTTATCGATATGGTTGTTTAGAGCCCAATGATGTGAATAGAAAATTTACCGGTTAAGGGTGAACCCAAAAGGTGAAGAACCCCTAATCATGTCTTATACTTACACATTTATCTCATTACGGTTAAAGGGTAAACCTGAAAGGGGAAGAACCTTTAACCGCATCTTATACTTTAGCAGTATCTACTACTTAAGACATTTTGGTTGCACGCATTGTTTCTTGTATTACTTATGTTAGTGTTATGGAAAAGCATAACACCCTAGTATAAGGTAAATTGATGATTACGGTCCAGAACGCAATCATGGGTTTACAGGTACATGGGGGTGGTGTGTAATTCTATTTAGGCTGTTGGTAGACAATCAGTACGAGTCTAAAGTATCGGGAGTGTGGTGGGTTAGCTGCGGTACACCCTATATATAAGCATAAACGATACTACGGGAACGGACTAGGAGTCTGACCAAGAACCTACCCATTACTTTATAGTTACCTCTTCATTAGATCGTTGATTATCAGCTATCATTTTCGATAAGAACATTTTACATAAGCTTCAATTAGTTTTCTTGGAGCCTTTCTTTCGACCACCCCCACAAAAAAAAAAAAAAAAAAAAAAAAAAAAAACTCAAACCTTGTGTACTCTTAACAAAGTTCTAATCATAACCTTTCTAAAGTAAGGGAGACTGCTTCATCAGTGCCTCTGCCCTCACCAGTTACATACTTTTCCCAAACATTGCTCATTATAAACTCTTAATTCTCTAACCTTCGGTCAATCTTTAAGGATTTTCAAACTCTTATTTTGGGTATTAAACAACTACTTCAAACTTTGTCAAATCATGGTTGATGCATTTCTTAAAATCTACTTGCCTTTTTACAAATATCTTTTGTTTCATGAAAACCTTCACTTGAAAGTAATTTCGGGACGAAATTTTCCAAAGTAGGGGAGATTGTGACAACCTGCACCCTTCACTTTTCATAAATGTGCATAATTGTTTCCTTAACTATTTCAAAATTTTCATTTTTAACCCTCGTATTTTAATAGGACCAAAATTCACAATTTAATAAAACTTATAATTTTTATAAGTAAAAGTATGCACGTTTTATACTCACATCTACGCCCGAGCACGTATGTTTCAGACCTTGATACTCAAAGCTCTTAATTTTTGGTCCTAAAACAACTTAGAAACAGAAGGAAACAAGTCTAGAACTTAAAATTGATTAAATTAGAAAAAAAATGATTTTTTTAGCTTTCACGGTCCGCTGCGACAGTTAAACAGTCAAAGTCTCAGTCAAAGTCCCAGTCAAAGTCTCAGTCAAAGTCCCAGTCAAACAGTCAAAGTCCTAGTCCTAGTCAAATAGTCAATTCATCATAAAACCTTACTTTATGGTGTTGAACAATTTTAATGGCTAATTGAATTCAAAACTAGTATAAAACCCACCTATGACCCATTACACTTTGTACCTCTAATTCATTTGTTTCAATTCGATTAAACTCTCCCTCATACCTTTCTTCTAGAGTATATTACTTCTACATTTGAAGCTTTGATTATAAGCTCTTGTAATTGGCGAATTAAAAGCTTGATATTTTTTCCTATTCGGTTTCTTTTCTTCTAAGTTGGACTAATTTCGTTGTTGAACCTTTGGATTGCTCGCATTTTCACGCTCGCTTAGTCATCTAGTCATTTGGCGAAAGTGAGTACTTCCTATCCCCTTTTTGCTTTTATTCATTTTTGGGGTGTTACATGTACACTTATACAAATTACAAATACAAGTTCACATTTTTACAATACAATTCTAGTACTATGTGCATTTGCTTACAAACGTGCTTTATGCTTAGACATTACATGTAGAATACATTTGTACTTAGTGAAATCATTAACATTGTACAAGCCGACCTTAACATTGGATAGCGCTATTGGATTGACAACCCGCCTAGGTTGATTCTCCCCCTTTTTCATCGGAGAATCTGTGGTCATTGTTAAGTTATTATCCATTTAGTGGATAAGTACACCGCCATTCATTTAGTACATTATACAGTCACAGGATTGATTTCGCTAATTTGTATGATACATAGTTTACATAAATGCACTGTAGCTTTGCACTTGAATTGTATAACATTTTCCATCTTACTATATGTATTAAAACTAGGAATGCTCACCAACATTTCTTTTGTTGACAAAACATATTTTGTACATGTTTCAGGTGCAGTTTGATCTTAGTTCCAAAGCATTGGATTTTAGTACTTGCTTTTAATAAGTTATTTCAAATTTCATGTTTCGTTCAGACTTTTGTATTTTTTTCTCATTTCATGTATGTAAGACAATTTAAATTATTCAATAATATATTTACATTTTAGTACCATGTGCTTTTGAACAATCGTCACTACGTGACACCTCGATGATTCCGCCATCGGTTGGGGTGTTACATTCTCGTTCATGAAGAAGAAGATCCAACCCTACTCTGAAGCAAGAAAGGATAAATCAAAATTAGGGGGGAGAATGTTAGACATAATATTTGTTTTATCCTAAGTTTAGTATGTAATTGGTATTATTATTGTATAACCTAAAGTATGGGCGGTTATGGTGGTTACTACTGAAGCAACATGTCAGTTCACCAATGGGTATCACACCCTTTCACCACCTATAAATAAAACCGAACCCTTTTCATTTGTATTTGGATGATTTCGTTAATATATAGCAAGTTTATACAAATTCTCTCTATTAAATCCCACACATCTTCATTACTTAACTAACATACTTCAATCCTAAATATTTACAAGTATCTACATATGTTATACATATTTACATTTACATAAATAACATACATACAATCTATAAGTTTACCATCTAAATATTTACATACATATATACAAGTTTGCATTTATATTCAACATCTATTGCATCTGATCTTCCATCGTTAAGCCTTCTCTCATCCACATCAGCCTTTTCATCTACTCAATATGTATCCTAAGCCCTTACGATGCATCTTTCTCACCCTTTCAATCCTAACCCATTTAAAAAAAATTTAACTAAAATTGATAAAAAAAATAATATAAGGATTTAAATTAATTTTAGTGTAAATTTGTAAATAAAATAATACTTTCTTATACTAAAAAATTACAATACAATATCATAGTAAAAACAATAAGAAAAGTTACATTTTATTCGTATCCCTCACGTTGCTCTTTCATGCTTTTGTGCTAGTACTTCATTCAACGCCAACACGTCTTCTTCTTTATCGGTCCATGTTGGCGAGTAGGGTTTCATCGCTTGACTCCTTGTATTCTTGTATTTGGTTAAGGGTTGGCTAGGTTTGAGTTTTGGTAATACAATTATTAGATATATTTATAGATATGATTGTAATTTGTATTTATTGTCATTATCACTACCCAAATATAGGAGATGTGATTTGTATTATATAAACCGATTGATATCAATGAAAGGGGAAAGGATCCAATCTTTACATGGTATCAAGAGACCAGGCATTCTTCTCCTAAAAACCCTTCCGCCCTTTCTTCTTCTTTCCCCAGAAACTTGCTGTTGCCGCCATCTTCTGTTCTTCCATGGCCGGCGACAAGGATTCTGAATCTCCCATTATTCCGATCCCCTCTGACCACAAAATCCACCCAGCAACCACAGTATCTAACATCACCAATATATCCCTATCAAGCTCGAAATCGACTCCTCTCAATATGTCTCCTGGTCGACACTCTTTAAGATTCACTGCAAGGCCTTCCTGGTCTATGACCATCTTCTGCCCCATCCCGCCTCATCATCCTCTTCTCAGGCCGCTGACCCAGAAAAACCCATGGACGAATGGGATCGTTTTGATAGTATCGTACTCCAATGGCTATACAGTACGGTATCAAACGACCTACTCCACACTGTTATTCAGAAAACCTCTACAGCCCACGAAGCTTAGGTTGCGATTGAAGACTTAATCCAGGATAATAAGGCCCCTCGAGCCATCCATCTGTTGCACAAGTTTTCTAACACTCGTCTTGAAAATTTTTCTTCTATGTCTTCTTATTGTCAGGAACTGAAGACGCTTGCTGATCAACTCGCCAACGTGGACGCACCGGTTGATAACGACCGCCTGGTTTTACAATTAATTTCAGGTCTCAATGAATAATATGAAAGCACAGCCGCTATTCTGTTAGGAACCGAGCCCTTACCGTCATTCTACAAGGCCAGATCCACCCTCATTCAAGCCGAGCAACGTAAAACGGAGCAGACCTTACAGGCTTCGAAGACTGCATCAACAGCCCTTAACGCATCCGCCGGACAGCCTAGTCGCCCTCTTCCTGCCCTGGACAGCCACCGCCCTGAAGATCGCTACTCTGTTAATTTTCGTGGTGGTGGTCGGAACCGCTTCCGCGGCCGCGACAGGGGACGTGCTGGTGGTCGGTCATACTACCAACCGACTTTCACATCACAACAGGTGCTAACTATGCTTCAGTCTTGTGCCCCCAACAATCATAATCAGTTTTTATCATACTCTCTTGGGCCGCCCCACATAATAGTCTGCCTCCATGCCCTTACCCCATAAGTAACAACATGTAACACCCCAACCGATGGCGGAAACATCGAGGTGTCACGTATGAATGATTGTTCAGTAGCTCATGGTAAAACATAAGTTTAAATAATCCTTTATTTCATTACAGTATTGAATTATATTAAATGTCTTGAATGAAATCTAATACATCCAACAATCAAACAAAGCTTAAAACTTCAAATATCTTCTCATGCTAGCTCTAGACTTCAAGCATCAGTATTTCCTGTTGAGTTTGGAAAATATGGAGGGGGGGGGGGGGTCAACTAGAAGTTGGTGAGAATACATAAGCCAAGTCAAGCAATTAAGTTTTAGAATAAAAGTTTAGCAATTCATATGTCTATTGTAAGTTTAAGTCTACATGAATAAACAACAAGTATAGTATGCACATAATCAAACCTCCGACAAAGTTTAGGTCCATCCCGCATCCATGGTTCACCTTAATATAACGTTGGAACGATAACAATCACCCGCGCTCCCCATAAAAGATGGTCAACGAATCTAGGTGGGATTGTCAATCCAATAGATCTATCACTGTATATCGCCGGCTTAGCCACATCTAATGATTATGTAAGTTGAAGTTTAAGTCTAATAGTCTTTGTCTAAGTCATGAGGCATTAAAGTTTACAACTAGACATGCATGTAGAATTGCTTAAGTATAAAGTTTCAAGTATAAAGAATTGTATAAACAAGGTTACGTAAACTCACCTGAAATTCACCGTGCAAGTACTAGCAAGTAGCAACAAATCTGAACTTGGATAAATTGAACTCTTGTATCCTATTACAATTAAACGATGCCTTAAATTCTAATGCAAATACGCTTGTTTCGTTTCTTGGTTTTAAAGATAGTTGATTCAACTACCTAGACTCGTATTGTAAACAATACTCGTCTTAAAGTATTTATAACCTAACGAACCGATAGGATTTGGTTTTGATTTCTTGAAAGTATGCGCGTATGTATAGTTATATATATAATGTATAGCTTAATATATATATATATATATATATATATTTGGATTTGCAACTTGTAATTAATTAGAAGGAAAGCATTTAAGATAGTGAAATAACCCATGTGTAGCTTGTCTCACGTTTTAAATTTTGTTTTGAAGATCAAATAATATTTGTACTATTGTGTTTATATATATAAATATATATTCGTATTCATTTACTTCTATTATGACAAAATAAGGTTTGGATAAAATCAATATGTAAAACGTAGCTTTATTACAAAACATGATAGATTTGAACGCCCGATATGTCTCTATATTTTATAAAAATTTGGGCAGAGTCTCCTCTGTTTTTGTAAGAAACCAGACAACGCAAGTCGTCCATTTTATCTCAAAACATCAATTGTCCAAATACACTGCACATAGTTTAACTTTCAAAAGCAATAATAAGCGAGTAACTTATACCTTCGACAAGTAACATTTATGTATTATAGTTCAACATTGATAGACGTCACAAAAATTTGTCTAAATATAAGTTACTCTTTATTTGATGGTTCGAAAACAAAATAGTAGGTTGACTAGTATCATACTTGAATAATAGTTTTAGTAATATGAGTTTACGTACAAGTATTTATAAACTTTCCCTACTCGCATATCCTATATTATATTACTAATGAATCGCCCATTTCAATAACACGCGAGTAAGTTTAAAAATCCAAATAATTTACATTTCGCTAAACATTACGGTTAAGTACATGAACCAATGCGTTTATATATAGTTTGATATTTGATCTTCCTTACGGTAATAAGTGTAACATAAGTTAGTCGTTTTTAGTTCATTCAAAGAATTAATAAAATAACTTTTAGTCACAAGTCGGTTCAGTTCGTTACAGATTTATAATATCTATATCTATATATAATCAATAAAACGCGATGTAATCAAGCTAAAGGCATGGGTGCGTGTTATACCTTCCTGTAAACAACTCGCGAATCCTCGCGTACTCGCTTCGTAATCCGCGCTGACCAGTTAACCATTTTGACCAGGTTTGACCCAGGTTGGCTGTCGTTGACCTGGTCAACTCGTGTTTGACCGTGGCTTGGAGAAAACGAACAAGAAATAAGGCTCAACCCAACGTCATCCTAACATCTTCCGGCCACCATAGTTGGTCTTCGGCCGTAGTGCTCGTCTCCGACCTCACCTTTTCCTGTCACGGACCCGAAACAAAAGACCAGATCTGACCAGAAAAGAAAGACGGACAGGACTCGAGACTTGTCTGCTACTGCTCTGTTTTCACGGCCAGTCACCACCATAAATGTAACCATCAACCATAACTGATCCGAGGCCAACCAAACGTCACCCCCGGTTACCTTACCCATCCAAAAACTAATACCCACTACCGCCGCTGCACATGAAACGAAACAGGGCCTCGTTAGGACCATAGCAGGTGCCATTTGGAGGTGAATGCGGGTCGGGTCTGGTGTCCCTGAGCTGTGTCACCGTCGGTATTCGAACACTCACGTACCTGCCACCTACCTTGCATTGGTGGTTGAATGACGCCACCAGGGGTAATCCCTGGCTGGCCAGCGATTAGAAATAAGGAGAGAGAAGGGGTAAGCGGTTCAGGTAGTCGATAGGGGTGTTGGTGGTTGTCGGATCTATAAGAGGAGGGGGTTACCGGTGACGAAAAAAAAACGGGAATCTAATGGTGGCTCGGTGATAGTTGTAAGCGGCTGCAGGGCTAGAGAGGGGAGGGTGGTGGTTGTTGGCTGCCGCAACTCTTAGAGAGAGAGAGGAAGAGTGTGAAGGTTTAAGATGAGGTGGCTAAGGTTATTATGATGGAGATGAAGATGAGATGGGTTAGGGTATTATATAGATAGGGTTTTGGTGTAGGTTAAATAGACACCACGTATACTAACTCGTACCGGCTCGGGTCTCGTTTATGAACTGGACCTGTTATCAATAACATAATTATTTCATAAGTTATATAACTTTAGTGCGAATTAAAACTAGCATTTGGACTATATATTTATATTTTTAGTCGCGTTTAAATTTTACAAAGATAAGTGTCGGTTTACTAGTGTGTTATTACTTACGACACGTTATTTGGCGAATTTAAATAATTTAAATTTATTACTGAATTAAGAATGTATTTTTTGTTAATGAGATATTATTGTTAACGAACTAACGCATCGTCTTATGAATAAAATATTATTATTATATTATTCGAGAAACGCTGGGCGTTACACAACAGGCCCACTACAAACCAAAATCCTGCTCCTAGACTACTTGGGCCCAGACCATCACAGGCCCATTATGCTTACACCCCAACTGATATTGAGCAAGACTCTATACTATGTCTCTACAGCAGCCTGATCCTACCCAGTATTTTGACACCGGTGCTACCAACACTATGAACCACGACTCAGGTGACTACCATACTTTTCCTAATGATTGCTTATCTAAACATATTATTGTAGGAAATGGCGACACCATTCCGGTATTAGGACAGGGCACCAAATACCTTCCCAAACCCTTCCCACCATTTATCCTTAAAAACGTCCTCTACTCCCTTAAACTTTTAAAGAACCTAATATCTGTGCGTAAATTCACTAGAGATAATAAAGTTTCTATTGAATTTGATGAATTTGGTTTTCTTGTGAAGGACTACAAGACCAAGGCCCCTCTGCTTCGATGCAACAGCAGCGGTGATCTGTATCCACTCGTACTTGGATCTGGTTCCCACACACCATCCGCTTTTGCTGCTATCTCTTCCACACTCTGGCACCAACGTCTGGGACACACGGGACACCCAATTTTACATTCTTTAAAACATTCAAGTTCTATTTCTTTTAATAAACTCAATAATAATGTATGCCAGTCGTGTGTTTTTGGAAAGAGTACTCGTTTACCTTTTATGTCTTCTACTACTTGTACCAAACAACCATTTGATATTATTCACAGCGATCTGTGGACATCACCTGTACTCAGTTCGAGTGGTCATAAATATTATGTTTTATTTTTAGATGACCACACCAACTTCTTATGGACCTACCCCATGACAAACAAATCTCAAACCTTCACCATGTTCACCCACTTTGCCCAATATGTTAAAACCCAATTTGAAGGCACCATTAAAAACTTTCAATGTGATAATGGCCGTGAGTATGTTAATCATAACTTTCAAACTTTTTTTTAACACAAACGGCATTACATACCGCCTCTCTTGCCCACACACCTCCCCCCCCAGAATGGCAAAGCTGAACGAAAGATTCGCACCATTAATAATATGGTTCGAACCCTTCTAGCTAACGCCTCCCTACCACCCTCATATTGGCACCATGCCTTAGAAACTGCCACCTACCTCCTAAACATCTTACCCAACACCGTCACCAAATCCAAAACACCCACCGAACTCATATACATGCAATCACCCGCCTATGACCACCTACGTGTTTTTGGATGCCTTTGCTATCCTCTTACCTTTCCCACATCTATTCACAAACTAGACTATCGCTCTCACCCGTGTGTCTTCCTTGGCTATCCTCCAAACCATCGAGGATATAAGTGCTTTCACCTACCCTCTAAACAAATCTTAGTCTCACGCCACGTGGCGTTCGATGAAACCACTTTTCCGGTTGCCACCACCCTCACTACCGCACCTTCCTATAACTTTCTAACAGATCCATTACCACCACATTTATGGCCCCATGTCTCAAATCCCCTAGCCACCCCACCTGTTCTACCCAACACAGACCCACCCTCTTCCTCTGGCCCAACAACCCCATCTAGCCCATCACCCAACCCTTCGGCCCATCCTATCCCCTCCTCCTACCCACCTAATCACTCGCATACCCAAACGGCCCAACAAACAGACACTGACTCAACTCCTTCCCACCCGTCCACTTCCCCTTCCGCGCCCAATATCACTACCGACCCTTCACCCTGCCACGACACCTCACATGCACCGACCTAACCAGCCACGGGCCATCCAACCCGTACTATCCATACCCGGTCCATGAGTGGCATTGTTAAACCCAAACAACACTTCAACCTCCACACCTCCACCAACCCTCCTACCATTATTCCCATTCCCAAAAACCCGACCGATGCCCTTAATATTCCGGAATGGTATTCTGCCATGACTACAAAGTTTAATGCTCTCATTAGAAACGGTACTTGGGAGTTAGTTCCGCGGCATCCTAACATGAACGTCATACACAGCATGTGGTTATTTAAACATAAGTTTAAGTTCGACGGTTCTTTGGAGCGCTATAAAGCGCGATTAGTATGTGATGGCCATACACAACAGGTTGGAGTTGACTGTGGTGAAACATTTAGTCCGGTGGTAAAACCGGCTACCATACGGACTGTACTTTCTATTGCTTTGTCTCAGGGTTGGGCTATTCATCAGTTAGATGTTACAAACACATTTTGGCATGGTAATTTGAACGAGACTGTTTATATGTATCCGCCAATGGGGGTTTCAGGACAGGAATTTTCCAGATCATGTGTGCTTACTCAAGAAGTCTCTTTACGGGTTAAAACAGGCTCCTCGGGCATGGTACCAACGATTTACCGATTATGTTCTTAGTATTGGTTTTCTTCATAGTCGATGTGATGCTTCACTCTTCACCCTTCATCAGGGAACAGACACTGCCTACCTTCTATTATACGTGGATGACATTCTTCTAGTCACATCTTCCACACAGCTTCGGCAACGCCTTATGTCCAGTCTTTCTTCTGAATTTGCCATGAAAGACCTTGGCCCTCTCAGCTACTTTCTTGGCATCTCTGTCACTCGCACAGACAACACTATGTTTTTGTCTCAGCAATCCTATGCCATAGACATCATTGCTCGAGTCGGTATGGAGTCTTGTAATCCGGTGGCCACCCCGGTGGACACGTCAATTAAATTTGGTGCCACCTCAGGGACGCCTTTCGAGGACCCCACCCTCTTTTGCAGTTTAGCCGGTGCACTGCAATACCTCACCTTCACGAGGCCTGACCTCACTTATGCAGTCTAGCAGGTGTGCATGTATATGCATTCTCCTCATACGTCCCACTGGAATGCGCTAAAACGCATAATTTTGTATATCAAAGGCACTTCTTCATTTGGTCTTACTCTTGGTGGCTCCTCTGCTCCCTCTTTAGTGGCTTACAGCGATGCTGATTGGGCGGGATGTCCTGACACCCGCCGCTCGACCAGTGGCTATTGTATTTATTTGGGTGATCACCTTATCTCATGGTCTTCAAAGCGTCAGAGTACAGTATCTCGATCCAGTGCAGAGGCTGAATATCGCGGCGTCGCAAATGTTGTCGCTGAAATTTGCTGGCTCCGCAACCTTCTTCTTGAGCTACATCGCCCTCTCTCACGGGCTACTTTGGTCTATTGCGACAATGTCAACGCTATCTATTTTTCTGGCAATCCTGTGCAACACCAGCGTACCAAACACACTGAGCTTGATATTCATTTCGTCCGCGAGCAGGTTCAACGGGGTCACGTACGAGTCTTACACGTTCCTTCTCGCTACCAGATTGCAGACATATTTACCAAAGGGTTTCTGCGGGTCTTATTTGAAGATTTTCGAGACATTCTCAACATCCGGCCTCTTTCCGCTTCGACTGCGGGGGTATATTAGATATATTTATAGATATGATTGTAATTTGTAATTTGTATTTATTGTCATTATCACTACCCAAATATAGGAGATGTGATTTGTATTATATAAACCGATTGATATCAATGAAAGGGGCAAGGATCCCATCTTTACAACAATGAATCAAAGTTTGTTTGACCATGTAAGAGATGGAAGTCATTATATGGACATTGTGAAAATTGAGAAAGTTGCTAGAATTGAGTTTGATTTTGTCAAAACAAGAATTTAAGAGACTATATATGAGTAAGATTAGTGCAAAAAATATGAAGATTTGAGTTGGCATCTATAGTAGAAGATTTTTAAATTAGAATAAAAGAATTTTTTTTACATATATATCTGTTCAACGGCTATATATTAACTGTCAAAACGAAGAAATTGCTTAGGCTTGGTCTTCGGGATGACACCCTTGCTTGAGGACGCGAGGGTGCCATCCAATCCTTTCAAGGGGTGTCCGCCTCACCCAGCTTCCTCTTTCACCCAATCCTTCCACCCTTATCCTTCATCATCATCATACTCAGTTAATCCCACCCTTATCCTTCTAATAATTAAACTTCCTAAATTAAATAAGAATTTCTGTATCATTAAAATATGTCCTTGTTTTGGTTACAAGTTGAACAGGAAAAGAAAAGTTAGTGTGACGAAGGAAGTAGATAAAGGATAAGACTTAAGAGGTGGCCTGATTTAGTAGAGCACATAATTGTCGTGTGGAAAGCGTGTGCCCTCTCTCACTCGAGTGGGGTGCACAAATGGGGTTAAAAGTAACCATATCCACAAGTAGCCTTCCATAATCATAATACCATATATATTACCACCTGAGACTATTCTGATCAAAGACTTTCCTATATATTGAATTGACAGCTCTAGCAATTGAGGATGGAAAACCTTTGGTGCTCACTTCACCCATGCGCGATCGTTAGTAGACCCTAATAATCATATGCATATATATAAATATTTCACTCTAGCTACTCCTATATATGGGGATTATTTTAATCATTATGTTATATATATATATTATAGTGTTCATGCAGTCCATAATCTTAAACATCGTGTGTTCTATTCCTTTTATGGAGACGAAACATAATTTTTTAGTCACATGTGTTATCGTAAGGTTATTTCTCTGCATTAGAGCATCCATAACGCTGGTTAGTATGAACTTCGATCCACTTCAAGATGATACATCATAAATAAAACCTCTCTAAAAACCTTCGTTTTTCCTACAACATCAAACTTCCACAATTACCACCACAAAAAAATATTAAAGTTATATATTTAATATCTTTTGGAGTTTTATTTCTAGTGCTACTCTCCCTAAACATTCACATATGATATAGTGCTATCACGGTTACTAATGGCGATTTCTGCATAAAATACATCAAAAGCACGTATCTTTTAGGTGTGCTGGCCTAATTTGCTAAACAACGCACATGTCTTAACATATTAAAACTAATCCACCAGTCCATTAATTAACTTGTATTCCCTAAATAGTTTTAAACCAAAGAGGTAGAATATTGTTTGTGATCTACTAGCTACCACTAGTACTACTTTATTAGTTGGTGTTAAATCAGGCACCGTCCATGTGGGACGCCGTCCGTAAGTTAAGGGCACTGTCCTTATCCTGTCAATATTATTTTACCATAAACTCCTTGGATATTGTCTTGAATTCTCAATGCAATCAAGGGTATAATAGGAACCTCAAGGTTAAAAGCAAATACAACAAAAAATTGATGGTAAGGTGGAGAGTCAAGGGGGATTTGTTTTTATCTCTCAATCATTTATTTCAGACTCTTTACAATCCACACATTCTCTCTAGTGTTTGTTACCTCATGTTAAAGCAATAGACTTATTGGTCCTGGTAAATGGGTATTTAAATATACCTTGGGTATTTAGGAATCATACACCTTCGAATTAGGAACCATACACCCTAACCTACATCACACACCAATAAGAGGCTGCAACATACCCCATAATGTGATGTCACACACCCTAGAATGTGATATCACGAGGTGTATGAAACCTGAAACCCATATATGGGCAATAATTTCAAATTAGCTCTTTGATGGAATTGATCTTGATTGAAAATTTGGAAGGGGCTAGAATGGGTGAACCAAGAAGTTGAGTGAATGATGGATAATTCCGAAACTACTTGGAGAAGAAGTTAGACGGTAAACTTGGAGAGGTAGTCGAAAATAAGCATGAAAGGTTTTGAATAAGCATTTCAGGAAAGTCACCATAAATCCGATGTTGAATAAAGAAATTATCAGAATATCCATGGAATTTGTAAAATTAACAATACATGTGTCCTTTTGGAGCATGAGGACGAAAAATGGCACATAAGAAAAAGGCGGTGCAGGAGAGGATGGCGCAGTAGAAGCATATCGTTGCAAAACGAGGAGATGGTGCATGAGCAAGCACCTTGCTGCGCCATAGGGCGCAGGAGAGGGTTAAATGGCCATTTTGGAAATTTAAAATGTCAAAGTTCAAATGATTAATTTTATCGGTCAAAAATGTTATTTTGATGATTTCCTTTTGAAATAAGGAATGTATTAAATTTTAATTTACCTAAGGGGGACATGGACACACCATTCCGGCCATGGGTCAAATCTTAAGAAATATCTATGAAAGATTCGCTTATTATACCACTTGATGAAGTACGAATTACTTTGTTGCCGTATCATTTTCTTTTATATAGATATATTTTAGTTGATAGTTTTAGTATAGATAGATTGGTAGGATCATGTAATATATGCGGTGTTTGGTTTCAATTCGTTCAATAAAATACAGAAAGAGTCGTAACTGTGGTTTAGTTAGTTAGAGTACCGTTTTTTCAACATACGCTCTTACGCTGCAGCTGGTGTAAAAAAATATCTTATAGTCATTTAAGATACCTATTTTCTTCCTTGAGCTAGAGATTCTAGCATGATCATGGTGTAGCATACATGCCCCACGTATGCTGTCTCTTTATGAATCAATTTTAGCATTATGTTAATATTTCTAATCTAATACTGTCATTTCCTACAGAATAAATGATACTCCATTAATACACTATATGTAGAGCAACACGAAAAGAAAGCCGGCACATCACAAGAACAAATTAAGGACAAGAAAAGAAAGAAGTCTCTTTCTGTCAAACTCTAACTTCGACCATTTGTAGTGTAGTCAAGTATATATGGGGTATTAGTGATTATTCTCAATTACAAAATCGATTAAATAATTAATTAACATCCCAACTATTTAAACTGATTTTTGTTATGATCCATAGTTTATGTTAATTACGCCCCACTTACGGTGTGCGCATATAATGTATATATGTGTGGCCCTCTCGGGGCAAAAGTAAAGTTGCACTAGTTTTAACGTTATTTTACTAATTTCGTGAAAATAACGTTAAAAATAACGGACGGTTAATCATGCATCATGTGGTGACGTTGATAGCCAAAAGACAAAGGGGTACATGCACTGATCGGGTTTGTCCCGATTGCTAAGTATTTTGTGCCTTATGTCCAAGGCTTGATACCAAACCACATCGAGCCGGGGGTCTCACTGGAAGCAGCCTCTCTATTCTTAGGGGTAGAGGTAAGGCTGTCTACATCTTACCCTTCTCAGACCCTACCTTAGCTTTGCTATAGGTGGGATTAACTGAGTATGATGATGATGATGATGAGTTTATGTTAATTATCGATCTAGGTTTATTCTGATAATTTGTAAAGAAAAGGTCATAACTAATTTGTGGTAACTTTTGCATTCTAATTTTTTGTGTTGAAAAAGAGACACAAACGTATTTTTTGAGTGCACATTGACATTGAGAAGCATTCTACAGAGTCACAAACTCAAATTGCTATTGACCTTTTAACATGTGACAAAATACAAAAGTTAAGTCATAGTAGTGATGTGAAGCTTGGACCGAAGATAGTAAAAGTAAGAGGTATTTATTAATAGTAGGAATATCAAAATTTGAGAATTTACGTGATTGGCATATCTCTCAAGTATAGATTGTTCTCAAAATGTTTTATGCGGATGAACTAAGGGTAAATAAGATGAAAGATGTAATCAGTTATAGATTCTGAAAATAAGAATCTAGCGGATTTTATGCAATAATTTTGTTCATTACGTTGTGAGAAACATGAAATGTGCTAAAACACTAGATCAAAAGGATGACCACCTCTAAAAGACCACAATTCATGGTATGTTGATGTAGTAGCGGAAAGAGAATTGCGCTAGCCTTCGCCATGACATGCAATATTCCATCCCCTCCATCAACGACGTCATTTTTTTATACAACAAGTTTGATGTTTAAAAGGTTGGAGGTGTAAACCTCTAATGAGCTATAACTATAAACTTTATGGTTCAAACTTGTTTGTTTCATTTCTATACAAGACTATATATACACATACAAACACAATAATGATGGAGATAAAAGCTCCTCTAGACTTTGACTCAATAATTATAGTTTGACTCAATAATTACATATAATTCTTTGACTCAGGACTTTGATTCCAAGAATTATATTGTCAAGACTTTGACTCTTGACTCAAGACTTTGACTCTTGACTCAAGACTTTGACTCAAAGAATTATGTTGTTTCCTTATACCCCCCGTCAATGCAAGTCAGTGGAGGTCCAAGACGAAGCATTGTTCGAAATCTTTCAAATAACGGTTTTGGTAAACTCTTGGTGAATATATCGGCTACTTGTTTGTCTGTCGAGATGAATTTGGTGTGTAGTTTTCCAGCGGTTACCAATTCACGGACAAAATGATAGTCGATGTCAATATGCTTTGCTCGTTTGTGTGAGATAGGATTTTGACTTAAGAACAAAACACTCTTGTTGTCGCATAAGAGTGTCGGGCGACCCGGTGGTAGAGCATGAAGTTCCCGAAGAAGATTAGTTAACCAAATAATTTCAGCTGCCGTATTTGCCATTGCTCTATATTCAGATTCGCAGCTGGATCTTGACACTGTTGGTTGCTTCTTCGCGCTCCAAGAGACCAAGTTGCCGCCTAAGTAGATGCAATAGCCATAGGTGGATCTTCGTGTGTCAATGCATCGAGCCCAATCTGCATCTGAAAAACCTAGTAAAGTAGTGTTAGGTGGACGATCAAAAGTTAAAACATGTGTTAAGGTGCCTTTGACAAAACGAAGAATCCTCTTAACTAGCTGGAAGTGGGTGGTGGTGGGGTTTTGGAGAAATTGGCTAGCTTGATTGACGGCATAAGAAATATCGGGACGAGTAATGGTGAGGTATTGAAGAGCTCCCACAAGAGATCGATAGAGAGTTGGGTCAGGAAATGGTTGACCTTGAGTGGTGAAGATATCTTTGGATGTGAAGCCGGCTCTAGTGAGAATGTCATGAGCATACTTGGATTGATTTAAGAACAAACCCGTTGGTGTATGATGGACTTCGAGACCGAGAAAGAAGCTTAGCGACCCAAGATCCTTTATCTTGAATTCCTTGTGTAGTGAAGATGTGAAGGTTTGGATGAAGGATTCATTATTGCCGGTAATAATGATATCATTGACATACAAAGGAGATAGATTAGGGTACCTTGGTGATTGTAAACAAAGAGAGATGTGTCGGCTCGACTATTTTGGAAACCAAGATTGAGAAGAAAGGCGCTTAGCCTTTGGAACCAAGCACGTGGTGCTTGTTTTAGACCATATAGTGCACGATTGAGTTTGCACACATAGTTTGGTCGTGTAGAGTCTTCAAAACCCGGGGGTTGTTCCATGAAGATGGTTTCGGTGAGATGTCCATTTAGAAAGGCATTGTTGACATCGAGTTGACGAAGATTCCATTTGTTGATAATGGCAAGACTTAGAACAACTCGAATTGTGGAGGCCTTGACAACGGGACTAAAGGTATGTGAGAAATCAAGACCCAGTATTTGAGTGAACCCTTGAGCTACAAGGCGAGCTTTGTAGCGATCAATGGAACCATCGGGTTTGTATTTTATCCGATAAATCCATTTTGAACCAATGATGTTGGTAGTGTGGGCCGTGGGACGAGAGTCCAAGTGTGATTATCATGAAGGGCTTTGAGCTCATCATGCATAGCTTGGATCCATTTGGGATTTTTAAGAGCGGTTTTGATGCCTTTTGGGAGGTGAGAGGTGAATAAGGAGTGATGAAGTGGGTGAGTGGTAACTTGAGAAAGATCGACTATATGTTTGGGTTTGAAAATTCCATGCTTAGCTCGGGTTTGCATGGGATGAGAATTGAGAGTTTGGTTGATGGAGGGAGGGGGCGGGGGGCGGTTGGTATAATGGGATTGGATGGGAGGTCGTTGGGCTGTGGGGTAGGGGAGGAATGGGCCGTGGGAGGGGAGATGGGTGGGGAGTGTAGTGGGCTAGAGGGAGGTGAGGTATTTGGGCTAGAAGGGGTGGACTGGTGAATAGGGACGGTTGGGGTGTGGTGGATGTAATCAGTATAGTCATCACAATAGGGTATGGGAGTAGATGGGATTAGTTTGGGTGGAGTTTCGGTAACAGTGGGAGTGGGGTTGGTAGAGGATGGTAAATATTCATCAAAATTGGTAATGGGTAATTCATTGTTGTTTTTGGTTGTTGAGTTTTTGTGAAAAGGTAGGACGTCTTCATCAAATTTAGCATGTCGAGTTGTATAGACTCGACCCGATGTAGGTTCAAGACATCGAAATTCTTTGTACTTAGGACTATAACCAATGAATATGCAAGAAGCACTTCTTGGTTGGAGTTTATTTTTTGTGTAGTCTCTAAGGTAGGGATAAACTAGACAATCAAAAACACGCATGTTGAAATAGGTGGGGGGTTGTTTGAATAAAACTTCAAACGGGGATTTGTTATCAAGGATTTTAGTTGGTAGACGGTTGATTATATAGGTAGCGGAAGAAAAGGCATCAAACCAAAGGTTGGGTGGGGCATTGGCATTAAACATCATGGCTAAGCTGGTTTCGGTAATGTGGCGGTGTTTCCGCTCGGCTCTACCATTTTGTTCGGGTGTGTGTGGGCAAGATAACCGGTGATGGATACCTTGTTGTTGAAAAAGTTTTTGAACTTGGTGATTGGTGAATTCGGTGCCACCATCACTTTGAAACACTTTAATGGTTGAAGAAAATTGGTTTTGAGCAAAAGTTAAGAAAGTGGTGAGGATTGTAAAGAATTCGGATTTTGCTTTTAATGGATAGAACCAAGTAAAGCGGGAATAGTCGTCGATAAAAATAGCATAATATCGATAACCATCCTTGGAGGTCACGGGTGCGGGTCCGCAAAGGTCACAATGAATTAAGTCTAGTACATGTTCCGCGCGTTTAGGATTTTCAATAAACGGTAAGTGTTTTGCTTTTGATAATTCACAAGATTCACATAACCCTGGTTTGGGTAATATAGAAGTAACAAAAACACAACCAAGTTTATTTAAAATTGAAATTGTGTCAAAAGACACATGGCCTAAACGACGATGCCATTTATTAAAAGATGCACGAAGGTGCGATGCGGAAAGCGCGACAACTAGAGACTTGTGACCTTGAGAGAGGATGTAGAGACCATTTTCGCACGTACCTTTAGCTAGAACCTCCTTTGTTTTGCGGTCCTGAATTTCAAAAAAATGATTAGAAAATAAAACATCAACCGGAGAATCGTTTGTTAACCTACT
This sequence comes from Ambrosia trifida, assembly GCA_028751855.1. Taxonomy (NCBI): domain Eukaryota; kingdom Viridiplantae; phylum Streptophyta; class Magnoliopsida; order Asterales; family Asteraceae; genus Ambrosia; species Ambrosia trifida. Next base: position 56,763,914 of record CM054122.1, on the reverse strand, counting down.
AATTGAGAGTAGATTTTTTGTTAAGTTGGGAACTACTAAAACATTTTTTAAATGGATTGAGTCATTTAGAGAGGTGTTCCCAATGTGTGTAACGGAGGTCGATTGTCCGTTTCCAAAAGTAACCCGAAGGCTACCATCGTGGGATGTAACTTTGTTTAAGCCATGAATGGTAGGTAACATATGTGTTGATGCACCTGTGTCGGCGGTCCAATCGGGAGAGTCGGATGCTATGTTGCAAGTAGCATGAAAGGCTTCGACAAGATTAGCATCAAGGGAAGCCTTCTTTTGAGCAAACGAGACAAGTTGAGAGCAAGTTGTAGCATAGTGGCCGGTTTGGTGACAAAGTTGACAAAGAGGGGGTCGTTTGGAATAGGATTGGTTTCGGCCCTGAGAAGAGGAACGACCACGTCCTCGAGACAATGAAGATGAGGGCCGATTGTTCCTAGTTTTGCTAGGTTGGGCATAGAAAGCGGCTTGAGGGGGTTGGGGGTTATGAAGTTTTTGGACAAACATTTCTTGATTTTCGGCATTGGCCAAAAGATCACGGAATGAAGGAGCTGGTCGAATGGTACGTTGGGAAGTGGAAAAATTCTCAAAGGAGGCGCCAAGTCCTCAAAGGAACCAATGGCGTTTGTCTTCGTCATCAACGGGATGTCCTATAGCCGCAAGTTGGTCGGCAATGGCCTTGAATTTGCGCCCAAAGTCGGAGACCGAATCGGTCCCTTTTTGAAGGGTGCGAATAGAATCTTTGAGGTTATGGATACGTTCAATGGAAGAATGGCTATAGGCATTGGTGAGGGCTTGCCAAACGGATTTGGCAGTGGAATGGCCAATGGTTTCTGCCATGGCCTCTTCGGATATAGTGGAGTTGATGAGGAGGAGAATTTTTTGATCATCGGCTTGCCAAGTGAGAAACTCGGGATTGGGTACAGTGTGATTGTCGGCAATCACGGTTTCGGGAGGAGCCGGAGTGGTTCCTGTGACATGGCCGAGAAGGTTAAGGTAGGAAAGTACCGGAGTGATTTCCTTTTCCCATGCAAGATAATTGGTGGAGGATAATTTTATAGTTATGAGGTGGCTAAGAGAGTGAACAGGAATAGAGGACAAGTTTTCGACAGCCATGAATGGGGATGGTTGCAGCGAAATAGAGGTTGAAAAAAGAGGAAGAAGGAGGTTTGCTAGAGAGGATCTTGTATTGTTAGGCTGATACCATATAAACTTTATGGTTCAACTTGTTTGTTTCATTATGGAGATAAAAGCTCCTCTAGCCTTTGACTCAATAATTATAATTTGACTCAATAATTACAAATAATTCTTTGACTCAATACTTTGACTCCAAAAATTATGTTGTCAATACTTTGACTCTTGACTCAAGACTTTAACTCAAAGAATTATGTTGTTTCCTTATAATAACATACCCATTTGTCTAAACAATGGTATATATTGGATATTTCCAGCCCAAGAATTTTTCTTCATTAAGTTTTACTGAAACAAAACTTGTAAAATCAATATTTTTCTATAGTATTTTCATTTTACATTGTTCTCCAAATGTAATTTGATCTATGATGGAATGAAAAAAATACCATCCATTCAATTTTTTTTTTTACATTGTGTTGTTTCTGATTCACCTACATGAGCAACAACAATCCTATGGAACAACTTTCATGCCATATCACTTTGTAAAGATAAAAAAGGAATCTTTTTTTTTTGTTGTAATAAAAAGTGCACAAAGGTTTATGGAGTACATATTAACAAACTAGCTACATACTAAGTATATAACTATGTTGATTTTTCACTAATTACTCTACCATATATATGACATCATACAAATACTATACTAACATTATAAATTATAATTCATTTATAATGCTATGTATACTTTAATACTTTTAATCAACACATAAATTATATGATTAAACAGTAGTTTACATGGTTTGAAAACATTGAGAGGTGATACCATCACATCACTTTCACATCACAATTTCTATGGCTTGACCACTTTACCAATCACAATTAAAGTTGCTGCCTTTTTTTCTCCCTTCCAAAATGGCCTTAAAAACTAATCATTTGTTATCGTGGGCTAACTTAATGAAATAATGACTAAGAAATTAAGACCAACTTTTTATATAATGTGCCACTTATCATTGGTGCCCAATTAAGTGTGTCACCCGAAGCCGTGATTCCTAACAATGCAGTTAAATTAAAGTGGGATATATCTATTTTAGCATTATTTTGTTTTGGGACTTTGGCGTCTCACCTTAGCAATAATTAATCTTTCCACTTGAAGAAAACAGAAAAGCTATGGTATGCATGCGTTCTAAAATTCCCTTCTTCCATGGGTTTAAGTTGTATTGTGAACGGATAAATAAATGATTACAAGAATAGGGAAAACTAGAAAAATAAATGGTCATATTGATGAGAAAAACAGTTGACCATAAAATTTTTTTATAATCAACCAGTGTTTTCATTGACGAAGCACATTCCCATATGGTGCAAAGTATCCATTCTCCTGCATCTCCAGAAAAACATCTATTGCGCCGGGTCAAAATTTGTTGCATCGACGCAATAGAGAGTGCCAAAGTATCGTTAATTTCTTTATGCTCGTTCTAAGTTAGAAGTATCAATTATACAAATAATAATCCACTTAATTACATAATTTCTTTTTCATCTAGATAAATATAGGATATATGGGCAATTTACTTAATAGTACATTTTGTGCTAGGATTGCAAAACACAAATTTGTCTTTTGGTTAACTAGAACCATTCTTAACTAAAAAGAAGAAGAAAAGTCAAATCATATTTGTGTACAATTATTGGTCGACCATTTTGATGCCCCCAACCTCCTTTCACACTTATTGTTTAAGAGCTGAATTTGTAACAGGATTAATTGTTTTTGTAATTATAGTTAATTTATATTTATAGTTCTTTTTAGAAAGTTAGTGGACAAGAGAAAAAGATTACTACCTCATGTCGATTGGTTTTTAATAGGTTGGTTCGATCCCTCTATCTTGCCACTTGATCGAAGCCCTCGATCTCATAGCGGCTTGGTTTAGCAAAGCTCATCTATAATTAAGTTTAAGTTGTTGCATGCAATAACCCTTTTCTATAACTTGATTGCTTTAATTAGTTAACACAAGTACCGTAAAACCCCCAATATTATTGAATTATTCTACCTCAACCGCACTCTCTTTCCCAATCCCCACCACTCTATGAGTGATGACAGCATATTTCAAGATCTAAATTCTATCCACTATAATGTTCAGCTTTGGCCAAAAGAAAATGCCTTAAGCAATCATGCATTTAGTTGACCATAAAGGGGCACATGCCTCGTAAATATAAAAAAAGCTAATGCCTACTATACACACGTTACTAATAATCTCATCTCATATGCCCCCACCTTGTGTTGGAGTAGAATCAGAATTGATGGGTAGAACCTAGTTTCTTTGAGGTGCTAGATTCAATCCTTGATTTCACTAGGTTTTATTGATTTTCCACTGTCGTTTTTTCGGGCGGGAGGGGAGTCAGGTTTTCCCTGAAATTGGTGGCTAGGTGGGTTCTGGCTACCCCGGGACGTATGAGGCAGTGGCGCAGCTATTAAGGGGCCGGGAGGGGCGGCCGACCCCCCCTAAATTTTTGCTCAGAAGTTTCGATTATATAGTATTCGTATGAAATTTTTTTGGTATATACAGTTTCGACTCCCCAAAATTGGTTTTTGACCATCCGAAACTAGTGATTTTCGACCCCCGGTGACTTCCGATCCCCCGAAGTTTTGGGTCAAGCTTCGTCACTGGTATGAGATGCTTTTGTAACCAATTGGTGAGTACCCCGGCTAGTCGTGACATCGTTTGTTGACCGTTAAAAAAACAATCTCATATCATATCATTTTTAATCGGCTGTTTAAGATTGCACCGAACGACCGTTTAAAGGTCAGGGTTAGTGTCATGGCCCCCTCTTAAACAATTGTTTGAGAATTCATCGAGCGATTATAAGCTAGGTTAGGGGTTGCGACATAACCATCTACCTAAAGGGGTCGCGTAGGATTTGTAGGCCCTAAAATTATATCATATGTGTATATGTAACAATAACCCTACCTCATACATATAACATTTCCTCAACACATGCATTATACCCTACTTGTCCACAACAAGTCTTAATTATTCTAGGACCCACTAAACCTTTTAGAATACTATAAAACCCCCTAATACCTCATCTTCTCCTTCGCCTTCCATTAACAACTTCAACTGGATAACCTAACCCTAATTCTTATCAAACTCAATTATTATAAACATTATAGCCATGCAAGCAGGTGAGCTTAATGATTCCCACTACCTTCTTCCTACAAACCCTAATCCAGACATCATGAACCTACAAAACTCACCAATCATGCCGTTTAACGTTAACGAGCCCTCGAACCCATTCTACAATCTCCATATGAACCCTCAATATCAAGAAATTATCAACTTGCAAGCACCATATTTCAGGAGCAACTCAACTTCTGATGAAGCAGATGAGCAACAGCTAAGCATCATCAATGAGAGGAAGCAAAGAAGAATGATATCTAATCGCGAATCAGCACGTCGATCGCGCATGCGCAAGCAAAAGCATCTAGATGAGCTTTGGTCACAGGTTGTGTGGCTACGCAATGAAAATCATCAACTCCTTGATAAACTTAACAAGTTTTCAGGGATTCATGAACAAGTTGTTCAAGAGAATGCTAAGCTTAAAGAGGAGGCGACCGAACTCCGCCAAATGGTCACTGAGTGGCAGATTAACGGCACTTACCCTACTTTAAGGGACCTTGATGATATGTCAAACCCTTCTATCTCAAGTTCCTCAGACTTCTTCTAGAATGAGAGACATAGTTGAGTTTGTGTTCTTTGTTGATGTTGTTTAATAAGTCAATTACTATGTATTAATTCTAAGAGTTCCATGCATGAGGATGTAGTATAATAACATCTTTATTTTTTTTAATCATAGCCTATGATGTATATCGCGCATAGCTAGATAAATACAACATAACTTCACAGAATAGTGACCAAGTTTCCCAACTGTCTTACAAAGTTTCTTGTTCTTCTAAAGTCACCCATCTTATGAAGTAAAGTTTATTATAAACGTTAGTTTTTTAAGATCTTAAATGAGGCAAATGAAACATATACAAAGCTTTTGGATTATTTTCTTTTTCTAGTTTTTGTATTTAGCAGAATAGGCTTTGCGATTTAAAAAAAAGGATAACGCGCACAACTTGCTTCTGATTACCACTATCACAATGTAATTACTTGCCTTGTTTTACAAGTGGAAAAGGTGTGTGGGAAAAAAAAAAACTTGGTTAACTTTTTTTATACTTTTACCTTCTACTTTAAGTTAAGTTAAGACTCTTCATTGACCTACCATAAAAAGACAACATTTCCACTATTTGAAAGGATTTTAATTAGCAAGTAAAAGGTTAAAATATGAAAGAATGAAAATGAGATGACACAGGTAAAAATTAGTACCTTATCTAGCAAAGGCAAGCACTTTTTACTTTTTGAGGTTAAAATAACAAGACGATAGCCGTCACAGTCTGGGTTGAGAGAGGAGGACAAGATAAGCTAGAACAAGGTGTATAAGAAAAATTGCTACTAAAAAGAACAACATATATGAAAAGGTCCACCCAAAATGCTAACTTTCATGCACCTTTCCTTCACTGATTTGGTTTGGCTAATCCTAGGCTCTTACAAATATTATCAATGTGGATAAAGTATATATTTTACAATTTAACCAGTGGTTATGGGTTCCTGAATCCATATTTGGTACGGTAAAGCCAAAATGCACATCTTGTAATTACAAGAATTTAGGTTTTTAGCGTCGACACCTTTAGCGGCGACCCGCCAAAGTGTCGCCGCTAAAACTCACAAAAATTTTAGACCTACCTGCCAACCCTTCTTCTTTCCCTCTTTCTTTTTCACTCCCAGCTCTCTCTCTATCTCTCTCGCAGCTCTCCCTCTCTCACTCTCAGTCTCTCTCTCTCTCTCTCTCTCTCGCACTCTCAGCTCTCTCTCTCTCTCCCTCCCTCTCTCGCCAACCCTTCTTTCACTCTTCTTCTTCTTCTTCTTAACCACCATCGAACACCTCTCCTTTTTTCTTAACCACCGCCGGAGCAACCACCACCGGCTCTCTCTCCCTCCCTCTACTATCTCTCGTAAGTCTTCTTATTTTCTTTTTTTTTTTTCGTTTTTTTTTGTGTTTTATTATTTTGTTTTCTATTTTTCTTTTTATTTTTGTTTTATTTTCTTTTTATTTTTTTCTTATTTTTTATTATTTTTTTCAGTTTTTTATTTTGTTTTTTCAGTTTTTTTTTGTTTTATGTTTATTTTCTATTTTTTTCTTTTATTTTCTGTTTTTTATTTTTTTTCTGTTTTTTGGTTAATTTTTTTTTTATAATTTGTTTATGTTTGTAGGAAATGACTGATCTATGGGAAGAACGTGAAGTTTGTCGCCGTTAAAGGTTAGTCGCCGCCACTAATTGTTTTTTATTAAATTTTTATGCTTTAATTAAGTTTGTATATAAATATTTGTGTAAGGGGGGATAGGGCGCCACCCGAATTGGCCACAGGTACCAACTACCAGCACGGTATCACCGTCACCATACACGCTGGTAGTGGTCTCGTGGACCGTTTTGCTGGGGCTGTTTACCGTGCTGGTACCGTTGATTTCTTTTATTTTTGACTTTTTTATATATCTTTTTTTGTTATATCTTTTATTTTTACCATTTGTTTTATGTATATCTTTACCTTTTTTAAAACGGTTTGTTTAATAGAAACATTAAAGATAAATAAACATAAAAAACTAAAATTCATAACTATTAAACATAAAAAACTAATTATAAAATACATTAAAAGAAATAAAAAAACCTAGAGTTGGCGCAACAGTTGCAATGTCTCGACATGGTCAAAGCTGCTGTCGTATCGACACGCATACTCCACATGCGTGAGCTCGATAGCCAACTCCGGGTAAATGCCCGGCTCCTCCCTCAACGTGTTCTCGTACATGCTGGTCCACCGATCACACTTATTGGTGAGATCGGTCCACTTCCACTGCGGGCTGACGGTTGTGCGGTCATTGGTGCCAACTTGGCGGTTGAAATCGGCCAGTACACGTACCCAAAAAACCTGCGAACGACGTTGTTGAAGTGTCGGGTCGTTCGAGGCGTCTTGGTAGCATATCACCAATACAATCTCTTCTTCGGTGGTCCAACGAGTCATCTTCGTGTGTGTTTCTTTGTATATACGGTGGTAAAAGTGTGTTTTAACCCAACCGTATGCTAAGTTTATATATAAAAAATTTCGAACGGTTTGGTGGAACGGTATCAATGTCATTCAATTCGATTGAACAGTTTCCATACTGAATTCTGACCGTGAGGTTGGGACGGTTGAAATAGTATGGTAATTAATTTTAAACCGTGTGAAATAATAATAATAAATAAAAGGTTTAATGAAATTATAAAAAAATAATAAAAGAATCAGTGGAGTGTTGCCTACAAAAAAGTGTTTCAGTGAAGTAAATCAGTGAAGTGAATCAGTGAAGTGATGTGGCAAAGCAGAATTGGTTAAAATTAGTGAAGGGAAAAAAAATTGTAGTAGCACCTCTTTTGGCCTAAGTAGGTATATATGTACGTATACAGGAATGCCACTTGGCAAAAAAAATAAAAATAAAATAAAGGAAAAACATAATGCCACGTGGATATATAAATATCTTTAACGGGGACACCTTTAACGGCAACATGGGTATTAGGCACAACCAAAATTAGGCAAGATCATTAGCGGCGACAGCGCCGCTAATGATAGGCCTTTAGCGGCGACGCCTGTCGTCACTAAAGGTCCCCTGTGTTGTAGTGTAAGTAGATTTTAAAGTGCATATCAAAATAATTCACAAGAACTGAAAATTTATGTATCAAGTAACTGAAAAGAATATTTATTAAGATGCTAAAATGAAAAGCAACTGATTATATTGTAAAAAATGTCCATAACTATCCTAATTTTCAAACTATATAGAATAAGGATTATCAAACAAAATTATAGATGAATAATAATAATGATAGTTAATAAAATTCAATTACTATAAGTTCTAGTATTCTTGAATATATAAGCTTGTAGCTAGTACTTCATCTTAATTAGAGGTTATAATTAACCAAAAGTAATTCAGAACAGAAGTATTCAAACATCTTAAAACAAGTAAAATATGGAACATGAGCTTTAATCTTCCTGAATTTTTTTTTTTTTTTTTTCATTTCTTAAACTTGTCAAGTTACATAAAAATAGAGGATAGACAGGCAACAAGCTGCGCCGCCACCCCTTTTTGAATCGCGAACTCTTGTCCACTAAATACAAACCCCTGCCCCCTGGAGATGAACTATTGTTGTGGATAACCCGTTGAACCCTAGTCAAGAAACTAATAGCTTCTAGTGCTAGGGAGCCGAATGTATCAAAAGCCAAGGAGACAAAGACATGTTGGTTCTCTACACAAGCTTTAGCGTGCTTATCTACTTTCTTTGATTCCGCCTTTCTTGATGCTTGTCCAGCTACAAACTCGTTTTCTCTTAAACCAGCCAAAGGAGATACCCCCGTCAGGTCCACACAAGTATGTTTCTGTTAAAATATGTTCAGGTTGATACTCGTTATTAGATAATTATCTTATTTCTGGGTTAAGAACAAATGCAGGTTGTAGATAAAGCTTGTAGATTATTGGTGTCATTAATGGGCTTGCTGATGGACTGGATCAGGAGATGGATCAGGAGAAGACTTGGAAAAAGGCTTGACTTGTTGATGGATCAGAAGATCAAAAGAAGGCCCATAAGTGTTAAGGAAGTCTGGCCCACAGTTGATAATTGCTGTGGCCCAGTTCGTGTATGATGTGCCACGTTGGCAATCCCCGAGCTACAATACGAAGCAAGATTAAAAGGCTCAGATTGTTCTAAAGTGTGTTTTTGTGATCTCATCTAACGGCTACAATAGGCTTGGGTGTGTTTCTTCCCAAGCCTATATGCCCAGCTATATAAAGCTCATTCTCTCACTACTTACAAGTTTAGTCGTTCACTTATCTCAAATATTATTTTTGTACTCTCACATTCTCTTTGAGTCCATTCTAGTTCTAGGGTTTGTTACTAAGGTCTTTGTGTTGAAGACCTGAGGATTGTATTCCTGTTAGATCGTTAGGATAGGGTACCAGTGTAGTGGTGATCGTGTATTTGTCATCAGTTGGTGATATTTGTTTGTAAGATTCGTAATAATAATAATATCAGTCTATATTTTTGACATGGTATCAGAGCTGAGGCTCTTGATTTAGGGTTCTTCCATTGATTAGGGTTCTTGGGCGAGTTCTTCATTTTAATCTCAGATTTACTGAAGATTAGATCTATTCTTCATAGATCAGATCTGGTGAAACTGGAAGATCAAAAGTCTGATAGCTGATTGGATTCATAGCTCAGATTTGGTTGGTGACTCGTGGAGATCCTTACTGTGCCTTGAATTAGTAACCCTAAGTGAAGGTTACTGTTCTTGGCTTGCTGAAAGGTTGCTATTCTTTTCTGCGTCTTGAACTAGTAACCCTAAGTGAAGGTTACTGTTCTTGACTTGTTAAAAGGAAAACCCTAACTTGGATTGGAGGCTGGTGAGATTGTTCTAATTTTTTTTATTTTTTGAATCTTGCATCATTTAGGCATACTTGGCCGGGTTAGGGGGACCGGTTTGATATTGATAAAAAGGTGATTAGGCATTCATTAGGATCTGTCTGGTGTGATTGCTTGATCTTGTTTGATTATTGTGTTTCTGGTTTCTCTTGGTTTTATCCGGTTGTGTGAGTGTGTCTATTAGATTGTGGTTCCCTCATTAAGACCTGGCCTGGCACCCTTGAGTGATGAACCAGGTATCTGGACACTGATGTGGCTTCACCACTTAGGTTATTGATTTGTTGTTTATCTGGTGTGATTGATTTGTGAACCTTACTTGTTTACTGGTTTTTGTGTGTTTTTTTTCAACATGAATGAAGGTGCTTCTGCTACTTTGATTAGTAAGTTAGAGGCTAGTGATCCTCTATATTTGCATGCTAGTGACTCTGCAAATCTGACCATTGTTAATATCAAACTAAAAGGAACAGAAAATTACAATGTTTGGGCAAATGCAATGATTTTAGCCTTACAGGTTAAAAATAAATTGGGTTTTGTCAATGGTGAATGTATTAAACCTATAAATGATACTGTTCTTGAAAAACAATGGGAAAGATGTAACTCCATTGTGTTAACATGGATTTTAAACTCTATTTCTGAAGAACTGTACCTAGGGCAAGTCTATTCTAAACTTGCCTCTGAGGTATGGAGAGATCTAAAAGAAACTTACAACAAAATTGATGGTTCTGTAATTTTTGACCTATACAATAAAATCAATTCATTTGCTCAAAATGGTTCCTCTGTGTCTGATTACTATCACAAATTGAATATTATGTTGAAAAGTTTAGATGAAATACTTCAACTACCTGCATGCACATGTGATGCATCAAAAGAATTTAATGATTTTAATCACTTAATAAAACTGATGCAGTTCCTTATGGGGCTAGATAATGTGTATCAGGCTGTTAGGACTAGTTTATTAATAAGGGATCCACTTCCTTCTGTAAAAGAAGCATTTGCTGTTATTTCCAGGGAAGAGTCACATAGGAATTCTAATATAGTTTCAAAAGAACAAAGTCAGAATAATGTTGGTTTTTTTGCTAAAACTACACAGTCTTTTGATAATAAAAGAAAGGTCAATAAGGCTAGTGGGCAGAGTCTAAAATGTGTTCATTGCAATAAAACTGGACATACAATTGACAAATGTTTTGAAATAATTGGATATCCCTCATGGATGAGACCTAGAAATAACCAAGCTAAAAGGAATAGTGTGAATAATAGTACAAGTAACATTGTTCTAAATGATTCTAATTGATCTACTACTAGTCTTACTGCTGAACAGGTCACAAAACTTTTAAGTTTGTTGAACACTAAGTCAGATGATCCTCAACCTAGCTGTAATGCTGCTGGTAGGTTCACTGGTCCTTTCTGTTCTATTTCAATTGGTCCTTTCCCTTCTTGGTCTAACTCTTATATTAAACCAATATATTGTTTTGCAAGTCTTAGTATAAATGGTAGAACAATAGGATGGATTATAGACTCAGGGGCTAATCAACATATGGTTATGAATGAAAATGGGTTGATTAATGTAATAGATGTGTCTGACTTGAATATCAAAGTCAGACATCCAAATGGAACCAGTGCTGTTGTAACTAAAATAGGGGATATAAAATTAAATGATAGGGTCACATTATATGATGTATTTGTTGTACCTGACTACAACATTAATTTGATTTCTGTTTACAAGTTAGCTAAGGATAGCAAACTTACTGTGTGTTTTGATGAGGAAAAATGTTATGTTCAGGATTCCTCAACCAAGAAACACCTGGTGACTGGTAGTCAAATGGATGGACTATATTTTTGTGGTGAGTCTAGAGTTGTAATTAATACTAGTCATAGTAATTCTGACCTTGTTGAGTTATGGCATGCTAGAATGGGTCATCCTTCTGAGAATGTGTTGAAAGTATTAAAAAATAACTTAGGTTTTAAAAGTGTTGCTATTTCTCACCCTTGTGAAACATGCCATAAGGCAAAACAACATAGAGAACCCTTTCCCTTATCTGAACATAAGACTAAAGAATTAGGGGATCTAATTCATCTAGATGTTTGGGGACCATATAGGGTTAAAAGTAAGGAAGGTTTTAGATACTTCCTAACTGTTGTTGATGATTACACAAGGGCAGTTTGGGTGTTTTTAATGAAATACAAAGATGAGGTTTTTGAAAACATTCAGAATTTAGTCATTTTGATTAAAACACAGTTTAAAAAACAAGTTAAAATTTTAAGAAGTGATAATGGTCGTGAATTTGTGAACAATAAAATGAAAGATTTTGTTAAGCAAAATGGTATTGTTCATCAGACATCTTGTGTGTACACTCCACAACAGAATGGAGTTGTTGAAAGAAAACATAGACACCTATTGAATGTAGCTAGGTCAATTTTGTTTCAAAGTGGTTTTCCTTTGAGTTTTTGGTCTGAATGCATTCTAACTGCCACTTATCTTATAAACAGGACTCCTACTTCTGTGTTGAATGGTAAAACCCCTTTTGAAGTTGTATATGGTTATAAGCCCCCTATTTCACATCTTAGGATCTTAGGATGTTTGTGTTTCAGTACAGTCTTAAATAACAGTGATAAACTAAGTAGTCATGCCGAAAAATGTGTTCTCTTAGGATATTCAAATGAGAAAAAAGGTTATAAGTTGTGGAACTTAGAAACTAGGTCTATTGATTATTCTAGAGATGTAAGATTTTATGAAACTGTTTTTCCTTTCAAAGAAAATAAAAATTATGTTGGGGAAGAAACTGTTTTTGATAAAACTGTTAATAATGTAAACTTTTTTGACTGTTTTGAACACAATGCATCCAACCATCCTAGTGAAGGACCTCTTCCCGATGATGAACAGGGGGTAACACAAGGGACTGGTGCACATGGTCTTCAGCAATCTGGGTCAGCTGAAATTTCTGGTAGTGGCATGGCTGGAACACAGCAACCCTCCAGTAGTTCAGCAGAACCAGATAGGGCAGAAGGTGTGCATAGGAATGAGAGTTTAAACCAGTCTGAGGGAAATACTGAGCAGCAGTTGAATGCTGACTCTAGTATTAGAAGGTCAGCTAGGTCAACTAATTTTCCTAAGAAATTCAATGATTTTGTTATTAGTGGCAAGATTAAATATGGACTTGATAAAGTAGTAAACTACTCTAATCTTTCCTTAGAAAATGTTTGTTTTGTCACTACTTTAAACAAAAGTGTTGAACCAACAACCTATTATGAGGCTTCTTGTGATCCAAATTGGGTCACAGCCATGAATGAGGAGATGGAAGCCCTAAATAGGAATAACACTTGGTCCATAGTTGATTTACCCCCTGGTAGAAAAGCCATAGGAAGTAAATGGGTATACAAAATAAAATACAAATCAACTGGAGAGATAGAGAGGTATAAGGCTAGATTAGTAGCAAAAGGATTTAGCCAAAAAGAAGGTGTGGACTTTAATGAAACCTTTTCACCTGTTGTGAAAATGGTTACAGTTAGAATGGTCATTGCATTAGCTGTTCAAAATAGTTGGTCATTGTTTCAACTTGATGTAAATAATGCATTCTTGTATGGTGAGTTAAATGAAGAAGTCTTCATGAAACCACCTGATGGTTATTTTTCTGAGTATGAAAATAAGGTGTGTAGACTAAATAAGTCTTTGTATGGTCTAAAACAAGCTCCTAGAATGTGGAATTCCAAGTTAGTGGGAGTTCTTAAGGAGCTAGGCTTTGAACATAGTCAGTGTGATCACTCCTTGTTTATTAAAAACAAGAAGTCTGTGTTCATTGTTTTGCTTGTGTATGTAGATGACATAGTTATAACTGGAAATAACTATGATGAGATTCTTTATGTTAAAACTTTTTTAAACTCCAAGTTTATGATTAAGGACCTAGGAACTCTAAAATATTTTCTAGGCATAGAAGTCATAGAGTCTAGTGAGGGACTTTGCTTGTCACAAAGGAAATATTGCATAGAGTTGCTTGCTGAGTATGGAATGACTGGCTGTAAACCAGTTAGCAGTCCTATTGAGCAACATTATGTTGTTTCTACTTTGTGTGCAAAAAGTAAGGAGCCTCTAGTTGATATCACTGCATATCAGAAACTAGTTGGCAAACTTATCTATTTGTCCCACACAAGACCAGACATTGCCTATACAGTCCATGTACTTAGTCAGTATATGCATAAGCCTGCAAAGGCTCATCAAAAAAATGGCTTTTAGACTATTAAGGTACTTAAAATTATCTCCTGGGAAAGGGATAATTTTCAAGAAAAGTACTGAATTTGAGTTAAAAGCTTTTACTGACTCAGACTGGGGAAAATGTTTAGAGTCTAGGAAATTAGTTACCGGATTCTGTATATTTCTTGGTAACAATTTAGTATCTTGGAAAAGTAAGAAGCAGGCCACAGTCTCTCGATCTTCAGCAGAAGCTGAATTTCGTGCTATGTGCTTTGCAACATGTGAGCTTATATGGTTAGGAAATTTACTTTCAGAATTGGATGTAAAGGTAACATTTCCTTTATCTCTTTACTTTGATAATAGTGCAGCTATGGCCATAGCTGCTAATCCAGTTTTACATGATAGAGTTAAACATTTTGAATTGGACCTTTTCTTTCTAAGAGATTTTGTTTCAAAAGGAAAAATTCAAACTGTTAAAGTTGAGTCTAAGGAACAATTGGTTGATGTGTTCACTAAAGGGCTTTTAATTTCACAACATGAGTATTTGTGTCAAAAATTAAACATGTTTGATGTGTTTGCTCATCAACCTGAGGGGGGGTGTTAAAATATGTTCAGGTTGATACTCGTTATTAGATAATTATCTTATTTCTGGGTTAAGAACAAATGCAGGTTGTAGATAAAGCTTGTAGATTATTGGTGTCATTAATGGGATTGCTGATGGACTGGATCAGGAGATGGATCAGGAGAAGACTTGGAAAAAGGCTTGACTTATTGATGGATCAGAAGATCAAAAGAAGGCCCATAAGTGTTAAGGAAGTCTGGCCCACAGTTGATAATTGCTGTGGCCCAGTTCGTGTATGATGTGCCACGTTGGCAATCCCCGAGCTACAATACGAAGCAAGATTAAAAGGCTCAGATTGTTCTAAAGTGTGTTTTTGTGATCTCATCTAACGGCTACAATAGGCTTGGGTGTGTTTCTTCCCAAGCCTATATGCCCAGCTATATAAAGCTCATTCTCTCACTACTTACAAGTTTAGTCGTTCACTTATCTCAGATATTATTTTTGTACTCTCACATTCTCTCTGAGTCCATTCTAGATCTAGGGTTTGTTACTAAGGTCTTTGTGTTGAAGACCTGAGGATTGTATTCCTGTTAGATCGTTAGGATAGGGTACCAGTGTAGTGGTGATCGTGTATTTGTCATCAGTTGGTGATATTTGTTTGTAAGATTCGTAATAATAATAATATCAGTCTATATTTTTGACAGTTTCCTTAATTAGTACATTATGTATTGTTTGGCATAGACTCTCTAAAGTTCTCTGAAGATCCGAAAAACTTTACAAGTTTGATAAATCAACAAAGGATTGTAATATATCGATCTCTATAAGCTTATCAAGAGCTAAATATTGATTTATTATTTGTAGATTTACTTAACAGGTAGCTAAATTAATTTATGACTGCAAAACATAAGAATGAATTATCTATTGATGATGGTGGAGAGAGAGATATACCGGAAAGTGAACCAATCAATAAAACTCAGCGACTGATCTGGATATCGACACATCGCCACACATAAAAGATTGAAAGCTACATAGATGAGACCGAAGCACTTAAAATTGTGGTCTCTACCATGATTTCTTTTTGGCAAAGGCACAAAGCAACACAACTTTTGACATCATTTCAGTATTATACTCAATCATGTCTGCCATGAAATTTATCATATATCCCATAAAGATTTAGCATATTATACACGGAAAACAAGATTCGTAATCAATTTATCGATTGATGTATCTAGCAATCGTGTATAAATAATGTGACACAATGAAACTCTAGCAAAATCTAAGAGGAACAACCCAACAAACATTGCACCTGCTTATTGTGAAAAGTTTACAATGATGAATAAGCTGTTATATGTAGGAGATGAATGTAGTACAACTAAATAGGATATTTCATAATGTTTTGTTACTTGGAAGATAATGCATGTGATCAAATAACCAAGATAAACATTCCCTGTTTCTGTTTTTTTTTATTAATATCATTTGTGATTAATAAACTTAAAAGTACCTTGTTATTCAAACTAATAGGTTGCTTTAATTTTTTTTTTTTTTTTTTTTTTTTTTTTTTTTTTTTTTTTTTTTTTTTGACGTTTCACAAATCACTCCATTTCAGAATGTGGGCAAGTGCAAGGACCTATGAATCATGTGACCACCCAAAATCACTCGAAACTAGAATTCTCCTATATATAGGCAGCCCGTATAGATTTTTGAATGACAACCATCAAGAGAATGGACCTAAGAAAACTTATGATTAAGAAGTGATGAGGAGTTAATCCAAATCTATTTGCTATGTGTCGCGCAACTTGGTTGTAACAAAATAGAGGTGTTGGTCCACCTTGTTCAACTTCAAGCTCCTTTAACAACCACCTCATCCATAAGACCTCGCTAACTGTTGTGGCCATGGCTCAGTATTCCGCTTCAGCAAAGGAACGGGACACCATTGATTACTTCTTTGACTTCCACGATACCGGGGCTCCTCCTAGAAGTAACAAGTAACCCGTTCGTGAATTTCTAGAAAAGGGACACCCCAACCAATTTGAGCACAATATGTGACAAGGTTTGTCCCTCCTTCCTTAGGAAGTAGAATTCCTTTCCCCAGAGTCGCCTTCAAATACCGTAAGACTCTTGTTGTTGCCTCCATGTGACTATGTCATGGGTTAGGACACGAATTGACTTAACACATTGACTAAGTAAGTGATATCCGGTCTTGTGGCTTGTAAGTATAGTAACCGTCCAACAAGCCGGCGGTATTGATTAGCATCGGTTGGAGCGTCATCAATTATTCTTATCCAACTTTGGATTTTGCTCCAGAGGAAATAGCCCACCATCCTTTAAAATGTCTAAGGTGTACTTTCTTTGGCTCAAAACAAGGCGATCTCGTGTACGGGCCACCTCTATCCTTAAAAAAATATTTTAAAGTTTCAAGATCCTTGATGCTAAATTTCTCATAAAGATAGTTCTTTGTTTGTTGGATTTTGTCAAAATTGTTCCCAACAATTATCACGTCATCTACATAAATGAGAGCAGCCACATAAACATCCCTATTTTTAAAAATGAAAAGAGAATGGTCAACCTTCATTTGTTTGAAGCCGATTCCAATTAGGGCCTTCGTGAACTTTTGATACCAATTTCGTGATGCATGTTTCAAACCTTAGGGCAACTTTTTTAGCTTGCAAACCTTTGTATTTTCAACTTTTCCAAAACCTTGAGGGATCTTCATGTAAACCTCTTCGTCTAGGTCTCCATGTAAGAACGTATTGTTCACGTCCAAGTGATGGATGATCCAACCCTTTTTTATCGCAACCGTAAGTAAACTTCGTACGATGACAAGTTTTGCAACCGGTGCAAATGTCTCATGTAAGTCAACCCCCTCCATTTGTGTTAAACCCTTTGCAACTAGTCTGGCTTTATACCTCTCGACCTCGCTATTTGGCTTGTATTGTATCTTGTAAACCCACTTGGAGTCTATGGCTCGCTTTTCGTTCGGCAATTCCTCTAAAATCCAGGTACAGTTTTCTTCAAGTGCTTTTATTTCGTTTTTCATTGCTAACCTCCAATGTCTTTTATTAAGCTTTAAATTTAATAAAACTTGTAAACACTTCGTTTATAATCAAAGCTATTGTTTTATAAAATAACACAAGGGTTAAAAATGAGTTTTAGTGAAGAAATAAATTAAAATTAAAGAAAAGATCTGAGTGAATCTATAAATGACAACCAAAACAGATTTCGTAATTAAGTTAAAAGAGTTTTCAAAAATTAGAATTTTTTAACGCACATTATATGGTTGGAGATGTATCAAATAAAGTAGAATTACCAAAGTATCAACGAAAGAAATGGAATTATAGTTTGACTTTGAAGCATCTTTGAACGGCTGAACCCACGCAAGCTTCGATCTCATATTAAGTAACTTTTGACGGCCCAACAGGTTACTATTTGACCCAACAAAGTACCTTTTTATTTGTGTCTGGCGCTTCACTAGCCCAATTTCTCACTATTTAGACTTGTCGCTAGGGGTGCAAACGAGCCGAGCCAAGCCCGAGCTCGACCAGGCTCGAGCTCGAGCTCGATTAACTTATAAGAGCTCGGGCTCGAGCTCGGCTCGATTCGAGCTTTGTTTTCAAAGCTCGAGCTCGGCTCGTTAGTAATTTTTCAAGCTCGAGCTCGGCTCGGGCTCGGCTCGTTTGTTATCTATTAGTTAAATTATTAAATAAAAAATAATAAAAATAATAATTCGTTTAGGCTCGTGAGCTCGATAAGTGAAGCTCGAGCTCGGGCTCGTTAACTTAACAACTTTAAACGAGGGGTAAATATGATTAAATATTAAAAAAACTAATATTATACATAGGCTCGATAAGGCTCGACGAGCCTAACGAGTTTCATACGTCAGGCTCGAGCTCGGGCTCGATAAATAAACGAGCTTTGTTTTAGGCTCAAGCTCGGCTCGAGCTCGATAAGGCTCGGCTCGTTTCGAGCTTTTTACCGAGCCGAGTTCGAGTAGCTCGCGAGCGGCTCGGCTCGTTTGCACCCCTACTTGTCGCAAATCTATATCTATATCTGTATCTGTATCTGTATCTGTATCTATATCTATATCTATATCTATATCTATATCTATAATAAACCAAAACATTTTTAATGACATGTCATAATATTATGCAATCTCTCTTTTGAGAGATAACACATAGGATGTGATGTAGCAACTCTAGACCAATTAAAAAAATGAATAAATATGGTTTAAATATGATTTAACATAATCTATTAAATACCTAATCTACTAAATGTAAATATTAAAATTTTATTATTTTGTCTCTCATGTTTCCTCTCATAACTTTTAAATGTTAATATCTTTTATATACGAGATTTTTTAAAGAAAAAAATTACACCAAATTAACGAGCGTCTTATTATCTTTCCAACGAGTACCATAGTGCTATATAAAAAAATGGGGAAAAAATCGACTATTTTTTTGTAACCCGACAGGTATTGTGTCAGGTTTGGAATTAGTTTAAAAAAAATTGTGGGTTTGGGTCGGGCTTGGGATTAGGTGATACCCGACCCAATTACCCTTCTTTTTATATTAGAATATGATAATTTATGGCAGAGATTTGTTTAAAATAATAATAATAATAATAATAATAATAATAATAATAATAATAATAATAATAATAATAATAATAATAATCATTAATCATATATTGGCAGATGCCATTTTTATAGTTTAGATACTTCTAATTTTATTCATTTTACTTAGATTTTTTTAACCCGGGACGCTCCCGGGGTATAAACAAGTTATTAATGTTTTCCATATTTCTTAACATCAGGTATTGAGTCGTATCTTGATTCTGGAACCAGTAAGGAATCGGGTAAGTCTCAATCAGGTACAGTGGGAATCATGTATGAACCGGATCCGGGTACTAATGGTATAGTGGAGTACCCTGTAGACCCGGACCCGGTTCAGGTCGGGTCTGGTTCCTACCTGAAAACTGGGTATAACTGGGTATGGGTTTAAATAGATGCATTTGACCTTTGAACCGGTTCTTACCGCCTTACCGGTAGTATAGCCGTGTGAAACCAGTTATTTACCTTACTGATTTAGTATAAATAGGTGTTGAATGTTTATGTCTGATTGCACCACTTCTATAACTCTCAAACGCTCTCTAAAATGCTAAACTACTCGAATCTCTCAGCTTTTTCTATCACCAACGATGGCAAACAATGAAAAAGTTTTTTTGGTACTTGAAACCAAAAGAAACCCAGAGATCTGGTCCTACCACGACTTATGTCTCATGCCAGACAACACCGAAATGGCTCATTACAAGTATTATGGGAAGTTCTTGAAATTCGTGCCTAACTCAAGTCTCAAAAACATAGGGTTAAACATTGTCTAGCGAAAAAACTAAAAGGGAAGGGCAAACCAAAGCTAGTGTAGTAATGTTAAGTTATTTATGTTTAAAAATACTAACAAAAATTACAAAGTCACATCCATCAAGCTTCCAAATGCTAAATTGGTAAATGGTCTTTGATTAACTCCTGCATAATCGGCCATAGATTTTTCAACAACATGCTCATCGTTATTTGGGTCACCTGACTCGTCGATCCATCGACGGTAGATATCATGAAATCTTCCAATTGGTTTGGCTATACTTATGATCTTTGCTTTGAACTCTTCACTTGTATGGTCACTTTCAAAGCCCATTTCCTCGTCAAACCTCTCCTTAAGGCGATACCAAAAACCAGGGCCATAATAAAACCTTGTACCTTCCTTTCGTAAGTTTTGGGACCTAACGTGTACAAAAGCTAGTCCCAAGATGTACTGCTCGTCATCACTCCATGTTGAAGACATCTTTGAAAGCTTTTGGTTTTGACTTTTTTGGGTTCGTTTATGCATTTTAGAGTTGGGTAATTTACCAATACATTCCATAACTATTTATAATGATTTGGGATGCCCTAGAACCTGTTTTGATGGTCAAAAAGTAAAAAAAAAAAAAAAGGCTATATTGTCGTTGGTAAAGGCTAGAACCAATTACATAGGCTAGAACCAATTACATCGGCTTTCACCATTTTTTGGTAGGAACCGATAGGACCGGATTCTTGAAAATAAACGAGGAACTGGGTAGGAACTATTGGGTACAAACGGTCAAAACCAGGTTGGTACAATAAACCTTGTATCCGAATCATATTCCATAAGGTCTTCTGTAGAATCGACAACTGATATCAACACATCCATGAAATCTTTCTCCTCCACAGCTGCATAAGAGTTCCTCCTACTACGGTGTTCTTGTAACCATTTTCCCGCCAAACTATCAATTTCCATTGTGTAAGACCCTTCCCTCCTAAACCTATTATTATAATCGGATGAGAGGGTAAGGACGTACTTTTGAAATCAAAGTTTACATCAAACAACAATCCTAGTTTTTAGAGTTTAAACATAACGGAAAGCATCAACAAGTTATACACAAATATATTTTTGTTACGACTCTTGATAAAAGATTTATCCAAAAATTAGTGTGTTTGGTTAGGTTCAAGTGCTTGATCCTCCATCCGGGTGCCCATCATACCTTCAACCTGTTATACAAACAACACACAAGGTTAGTTAGCATAGAACATGAATTAAAAAAGATTAAAAGAACAATCCATAGTTGTTCACGGGTGAACGGTTGTTCACCCTTACTGGTTGACTTAGGATCTACCTGTGTCTCAGCAAACGGTCGTTCGCTCTAGGCAAATGGCCTATCAGTCTTTACAGAAGCTCCAGCTGCTCTGTTTCATCAGCAAACGGTCATTCGCTCTAGGCGAACAGCCATTCGGAAGCACTATCATGTTATACACTTTTATCCAGCCAATTCCATGACTTCGATTGTATGATACGAATTGTCCTAGACTTAGTCTAGAGCGATTCTAACATAGGAATGCCTCGGGCTCTACAATCCGCTTTAGGAATCGTCTATGCCTTGGTCTTACATGCCTATTGCTCAATGAGCATGAACTAACCCATTGTGACCCATTACTAGACCAAAATGATGACCACTATACTCATGGCCATATTTTGTTAACTTCACCGTAGCAATACACCATAGTATCTTTTCTTGAACAATACCCAAGCCTCTACGACCTCTAGAACTACAAGGCAACGGATTACTCATTTCAACTACTCATGTCTAATTTCCATTGAATAAGTTCTAACATAGAATCTAGTCTTTGTTCATGATCATTTTCTCCCATCACAACAACAAGACAAATGATAGAATATATGTAAATAACTAAATGAACTTGTACATACAACGTACCTCAAAGCTTCCCCTTTTGGCGAGCATCCGTCTCGCTCTTAACTTTCTTGGCTCTACTTGATTCGCCTAATCAAGCAACGAAACTATCGTTAGAACTTAGAACTTTTTATCCTTGTTCCACGATATGTTCCATACAAGAATCCAAGTTATCGAATGTGATTTTTACCCAACAACTTATAAATTCTCAGTTCATTTAAGCGATTTATCGAACACTTGGTGGGCGTATTTTGACTAGTAAATTCACAAGTCCAATTGTTTAGTTTACAAGACTACCTTTATCAAGCATATGACTCAACCTCATGTTATTGACCATAATTTGGCAACATAAGTTCATTAACAAGCATAATAGCCAAATTTTAATCAAAGTTTCGGGGGTTTTCACCATGGGGTCGAAACCCACCCCTTCACACTATAGTTATTATAATTTCAACCCCAGTATTAATAATTAGAGTGTGAGGCTAGATATTTGAAAACCCTACACTAATGGAAGCTAGTTTTTTTCATCAATCATTGATTTTCTCACTAATGGAAATTATCATCAAGAACCCTACTTTGTGAATCATCACCAAATCAAAAGATTTAACATACCTTGTGTTCAGCTTTTCGTAGGGACTTGTTTTCTTATAACATGCAATGATTTGGCTTGAAATTCCCCTTTGAAATCGGAAGATTTTGGCAGATTATGGTTCAAGGTGAAGTGTGTGTGTTTTGGTCGATCAGTAGATAACACATTTTTTTAAATATTTAGTTTAATAAAATTTGTTCTTTTGACAACTTTGGCCCTTGGGGTTTTGTTCATCTAAATAAATGCACAACCATCCTAACTTAGTTTTGACTTAGTGATTAATATCAAAACCATTTAACCCCAAATTTTAATGAATCAATCAATGCTATTATTTATATTTAGATTTTCGGGTGTTACAACTCCACGCCCTTAAAGAGGTTTCATCCGATTCATCTCTTCTTCGGGTTCCCAAGTTATAGGTGACCCTTTTCATGACTCTCATCTTACCTTTACTTGGGCTATTGTCTTTGTTATGAGGTTTCTAACCTTACGATCCAACACCTCCACCGGTCTTGGTGTTAGATTTCGCGTTCTATCAATCTCAAGATCACCGAGTGGCTGAAACGCCGCTTCTTCGGACAAACATTTGCGTAAATGAGAGACGTGTAAAATGTTATGAATAGCACTTTTCTTGTCCGGCAAATCTAATCGGTATGCTACCTGCCCTACCCGTTCCAAGACCTTGAAGGTCCGATGAACCTAGGGCTTAGCTTCCCTTTCTTTTTGAAGCGAATTATTCACTAATCATACAAGTATCTATTAATCCTAAGTACTAAGTACATAAATAAAACTCATAGTTGGCTTTCAGTTTGGTTTTGGTTTCCATAACTGACCTGCATAGCTGATAAACTAATAAAACAAAGTCATGACACTAACAAAAAATTCCATAAAATGTGGAAAGATATGGAATCGAAGTAGTTATTTCTTTTTGACTCATCAGTATATCCTTAAAACAGTACCGATAGATAAATGACAGAAAAGTCTCACTCAAGCTGCTTCAGCCAATCCAACCTGTGACTTACCATGATTAAACACTATGTGGTATTAACCCATAAAAACATATCCCAAGATCCCGTAGCAACACACCCAAGAATCAGAAATGGCAATCCAGGATGACCGTTTTATGATATATGGGTCAGGTTGACCCATAAAAATTTAATCCCTTTTCTTTATTTTTTTAATATTAAAATGCGACAGGCAAAAATGTCAAATATGACATAATTAGATAGGTTAAAACAGGTCAAATACAGATAGTATATTCATGTAAACACGCTAAAATTAGGGGGCTTTTCCGACTTTCATTTCAATGTGAAGTTATTTAATCATCCCTGACGGTAAAGGCTAAAGCACATAATCTGATTATAATTTTGATTCTTAAGATTGTAATTATCCTTTGGAGAGGGTACATCCAATAAACCCCTAAGATATATCTGTACTCAACATTGACGCAAGTCTTATGATGCGGACCTAGACCTGGTGACAACCCATGACCCGCCCGTTAAGAACCTGGACCCACCAAATGAAGTACCAAACTAGTCAAATTCACGTGGGTTTTTTCTCAACTACAAGTTAGGAGTTGAAGTTGTGGGAATAACCCACTCTTCCACTATAACGTTTGTTTTCCACTATGCATGTTTTTCCTGTATTTTCTCCATGTTACCATTATATTTATTTCCTGCATTTATCTCTATTTAAGCTTAAGTCCTTCACGGGTAGCTCAGTTGGTAAATGGACCGGGGATCCCTATTGGGGGTAATGAGAAATGATGGATGACTCCTGTCCTATGGTCACGAGTTCGAGTCCTGATCTCGCTCGGGTTTTACCAATCCTCACCGTCGTGCCTACGGGCGGGTGAGGGGTTGGGTGTTCCACGGTTTTGGGAACTGCATGGGCAGGCCTGACTACGCTAGTCGCCCGAGGTACGTATGGGCCCTCCATTGGGTTGGTCATGGGGTCTGTCCATAGTGTAGGGACTCCCCTAGGTAGTCAGGCAGAAATGTTTGTTGCTATTAAAAAAAATCTCTATTTAAGCTTGTAGTTTTGCGTTGAAAATTAGTGAAGAAAATTGTTGCAAAAAAAGTCTTGTCTTTTATCTTTTAGTTCCTGGAGCTTGACCCCCTCTAAGGGTTCCTCATTTGGTTCTTTAATCGTTCACTATGCTTCCATGTAAAGATTCCACTTCCACCGACGAACCCATCCAAGCACTATGTGAGAAGTTCGACCGGCCAATTTCTCATCCAACACATGGAAACCACAACCCACACCACTACGAGATCTGATGCCCAATTTCAAGCCATTCAAACTTCTATCCAACAACAAATGGAATTGTCAAACAAACTATTTGTGACATCCGTCACCCTCGTTTTTCATTTAATTGACAATAATAGCCCTTCAAATATTTCCATTATAGTCCCTGTAAGTTCGTCGTTTTCAAATTTAATTTTATAGCGAACTAAAAATCTTTTTATCATTTATACTAATTATGGATCAGGTATAAGTTTTAATCATATACGTATCTTGAAACGTCTACGCAATGGATGTTGTAAAATTTCAAGTTTTATAAAGATTTGGAAACTTTTAAGTTAAGTCAAGTTAACTTAGTTAATTCTTTTATAAAGAAAAAATTAACCTATTTATACTAAAAATTAACCTAGTTAAATTAGAGGGACTAGTTTTGCCAAATCTTTAAAGTTATAAAACAAAAATTTCCCTCTTTGACACTCAAACCCGGTTTTCCGGCGGGTGGATTCCGGCCACCAGAGTTCTTTTCCGGCGACTTTGTATCTAGGTTTTTAACGCGTCTTAGAAGCTTTAAATCGGGTCTTTATGATTCTTCATCATTGTATAACTGAATCAAACATAAATACCTCGCAATTAACATGTTTAAACGAGTTGAATGCGTGATGATTTGAGTGTGTTACCATCGACTTAAATAAGCTCAAACGATCGTTTTTTTCCAAACAACAGTATAAATTGATAGTCTTAATTCATTTCTGCACATCTCCACGTCGTAACCAACCCATAAAACATCACAGATTCGAGCTTTATAACCTTCAAATTTTCGGATTTTCTTTCGGCTCGTAATGCTCTTTTTGTGATCGATTCAAAGCATGTAGGTATGATATTCTTGTGCCATTTTGTTATTTAGATACTCCTTTACAAAAGCCCCATGAACACCAGGTCTTTTATTACCGAATTGAAGGTACTAGGAATTAGGGTTAGGGTTTGAATGTTTTGGGAAAGAAGATGAAGTTGGGATGTTGTTTTTATATTTAAGTTTTCTAAATAAATCAATAAAAGCCTTGGTAGACTAGTGGTTGTGATGTTGGTGTTCCATAGAGGGTACCCGGGTTCGAGTCCCCTTGGACGCGCATCTGCAATTTTTTTGGGATAATTCGTTTTTAATTTTCAGTTTCTTATTTTCTTTAAATAGATATAATATATAGACTTTGAAATATTCATAATAAATCCATTTCTCACCCAAAAATTATGAAAATTTAGGTGTCGCTTCTTGACACCATAAAGAAAATTTTCACACTTTTATTTTCTGGAAAATGTTTTATTTTTATATTTTTATTGAATTAAATTGTTTTAATCATATTTAATTGATTAAAAATTCATTTTTAATGATTTTAATCTCAAACTTTTTGCTAAATTATTTCTAATCATTATGAACTGAAATAAAAATATTTGGTTCAGAAAACATTTATTTTTATTAATTTTTCTATTTTTAATCATTTAAACATGATTTAATCTCATTAAATCAGTTTTAAATATGAATAAGTTTATAAAAATTATGGGAAAATTATTTCCATTAATTTACATCAGAAATCATCCATTTTCTATAAAAATAGCATTTTTGGATCATTTTTTGAATTATTAGTCTTATTTATGTTTAATTAGACATAATTAATAATTTATTTATTTATACTATTAAATATCTATTTTATAAATACTTTTCATATAAAATAGAAATAATTCTATGATTGAAAATCTTAATTACAATTTGTGGGATCATTGTGTAACTCATAAATATTTATTCCAATATTTATGATTATTGTATTTATTTACAATAATTAGTTAAAGTAATTAACTAAATTATTTTGTAATAATTATTTAAACATACGTTGACCTAAATATTCAATTGGTAATAATTATACTACTTAAATCCTAATTACAAACTTTAGTATATTATATACAACTGTTATAGTAATTCGACTTATCATAAAAACTCTAATTCCCCAAATCGACTTAGCAAACCCTAATGCCTTAGACCCTAGTTACCTTAGACTTTTTAGACATTTCCTTATTAGTATGCTTACACATTATAGGTTGAATTCCTCGGAATTCCCATTACTTAGCTCACGACCGCTTAAGTGGATTTTGATCGCTTTCGCAAACTGTGAGTATATCTTTTCCCCTTTTTACTGTTTAACTATTTTGGGGTGACTCATGTACTTACTATCAATTTTCTATTTCATCTTACTAAAATAGCAATTCTTATATGTGTTTGCTTGTGTCATTTCGTGTATCTATGACCTGCCAAATGATTAACCGTTGCGGCCTGGCTTTTCAATGAATAGTACTATGGTATATACCCTTGTGACTCTGTTGAGAGTCCTCGTCATTGCTATGTATTACATTACTACTAGCGCATAGTATATATATATATATATATATATATATATATATATATATATATATATATCTTCTTTCCTTTCATAGGGTTGATTTGACCCGGATACCACTTATTACATTTTGCAAAATAACACATGAATTGCTAAATTTTCCTTACTATATATATCAAACGGGTATGCTCACCAATACATTTTGTATTGACCAAATCATTTTCATACATGTTTCAGGTTCTTATGAGATTACTTCCAAGCGTTTGGAACTTAGATTGAGATTACTGTATCTTAGTTTAGATTGCTAGTCGTAATTGTTGTATTTCTTTCAGTGTAATAAATTATTAAATTCAATCTATTCAAATTTACATTTCTAGTCCATGATCTATTGAACAATCGTCACTACGTGACACCTCGATGTTTCCGCCATCGGTTGGGGTGTTACACTATTGGGTACCCATTTGAAACAAAAGGAACAACACATCCCTAAAAACCTTTCCTTTCGCTCTTTCGGACCTTCCAAGACCGAGCCATTCAATCAGTGGCGAATTTTGGCCCGGAACTTCGGGGGTCGGAAGTCAACGGGGGTCGGAAGTCACTAGCTTCGGGGGTCGAAACCCTATATACCAAAAATATTCTATACGAATACTATATAATCAGCACTTTTGAGTGAAAATTCGGGGGTCGGCCGCCCCTACAGAGGATCGCCCCTGCATTCAATCATCATCAACATAAAATCCTGCTGCCCACGTTCGACGGGTCAAACCCTTTGGACTGGATTTTCCAAGCCAACAACTTCTTGAAATACTATCACATTCCCGAACCAGAAAGAACCTCTGTCTCACAATTCTATTCTCTGGCAAGGCATTAAGTTGGTATAAATATCTCGATAACAATGGTATGCTCGGATCTTGGCTTGAATTCTCCCACGAATTGGCACTCCGTTTTGGTCCCTCGACATATGAAAATCGTCAGGCAACTCTTTTCAAATTGAAACAATCAACTACAGTCACGGCATATCAAGCTAAGTTTGAGAAATTATGCAATTGTGTTGTGGGTCTACCCAAGGAAGCTCTCTTAAACTGTTATCTTTCTGGCCTCAAAACCGAAATTCACTCCGAACTTGCTCTACACAAACCGACTTCCCTTCACCGAGCATATGGTCTTCCTAAATTATTGGAAGACAAATTCCTGCAAACCAACCCCATTGCAAACCCACCACCTTTACAACTCCTTTGCTTGATCACACCACTGTTCCCTCGCCAACCATGCCATCGCCGACCACTCCAGCCTTGTTACCCGCTACACCCACGTTGCCCACTGCTCTTTTGACGCCAGAACAACTCCAACAGCGCAGCTTTGCTGGTCTATGCTTTCGTTGTCCTGAAAAGTAGTACATAACGAGACACAACTGTAGCCTACCTCAATTCTTGTTATTTGCCGACAACTCGACCGAGGTCCCTACCGCTCCTACGCTGCCTTTGCTGGAGGATTCTACCACTGTTCCCCAATTTCTAAGCCTTACCGCAACCCTTTATTTTGGGTTGTCTCCATCAACCTCCATGCGACGATTATTCACAACCGGCCGGTTAGTGTGCTTGTCGATCGGGGAGCACACACAATCTTATCCACAAAGGCGAAGTATACTTGGGGCCAAGGGTGGCACTGGCCCCCTGTTTTTTGGCGCAGTATTGGAAATTTGCGATTTTCATAGGTAAATTGAGTCCGGGTTGAGTTCGGCCCCCGCCGATTTTCCACTACCGATCGAAAAAAATTGAGTTCGGCCCCCGCCGATTCCGAAACCAAGCTTTGCCATTTCTTATCCAGCCACATGTGGCTTCCTTGATACATCTAGTCGTTCAACCAACTCTGCCATTTCTAGTTCTCATGGGCAATGGTGAGCCGTTCAATTGTCAAGGTTTTTGCCATGTCGTTTCACTTGTTCTTGACAAGAGTTCTTTTACCGTTCCACATTTTCTTTTACCTTTCAAAGGTTATGAAATGATCTTGGGATTTTAGTGGCTTCGGTCATTAGGACTACTTAATGCCGACTTTTCGGTTCCATCCTTAACCTTCTGTCACAACAATTGCAAGGTCACATTGCGAGGACTACAACTGGGTACATCTGTCACTCCGTTTAAGGTTGCTATCCAAGACTTTGAGGACAAGGTCCTTTCTAAAGAGGTGGGCACTGATGCGGACCTCAACCCGGTAACAACCCATGACCCGCCCGTTAAGAACCTGGACCCACCAAATAAAGAAGCAAACTAGTCAAATGCACGTGGGTTTTTCTCTGCTACAAGTTAGGAGCTGAAGTTGTGGGAATAACCCACTCTTCCACTATGCATGTTTTGCCTTATTTTCTCCATGTTTCCATTGTAGTTATTTCCCGCATTTATCTATATTTAAGCTTGTAGTTTTGCATTGAAAATCAGTGAAGAAAATTGTTGCAAAAAGTCTTGTCTTTTATCTTTTAGTTCTTGGAGCTTGACCCCCTCTAAGGGTTCCCTATCATCTAACCTGCTGTTGAATGCTGTCAAGAAACCCTTGATTTTTTGATTTTCCCAATTCAATCATAACGTCAACCTATTTGTCAGAAATATAACATGATATTAAAGAACTCATAAACTTTTATTAATAACAAGAATAAAAAATAATACAGATCTAAAACTCTTAAAGATCAAATCACAAGACCTCAACAAACACTCTCTGAAATACATACAACTCTCAATACCTATCAACAGCTACAAAGATCAAATAAGATCAAAAGGAGAACTAAAGATCAAAGACAAGATGTCTTTGATCAAACCCTAAACTGCTCAGACGAAAGAGAGAATAAAACTAGAGAAAAAGTAAAAGTGATCGTAAAAATGATCAGAGGAGAGAGAGAGTGTGATTATATAGTCATAAGGTAGGCTCGGATAAGAAACACAACCGAGCCAACATCAACCATTGGATCACTCTTGATAAAACACAATTAGAGATGATCTGAACCCTTTATTAGGAATGGGGATGGCCAGCGTGGCAATCCACATTATAATTATAAAGCAAATGCCAACATGGTCCAGACACTCAACCGAGTCAAATTGGACTTCTATTCTGGGCTCGAACTCAGCGACACTTGGGCTTGGGCTTCACCTCTGGGCTCAGCAACTCTACTCAGCTCAGCAACTCTACTCAGCTACTATGAACCATCGACCAAAGTCTTAAACTACAAACATAAAGCAAACCATACTATAAGACCTGATCATATAATATAATCGAATTGAATTATTGGAAAGATATACCTGATCATCTTTTTAACACCCCCCCACAATTCGATTACCTAACCAAATGGGTCAAACAACCCAAGTCTTCTACATACTTCTTCATGAGCACTAGCTAATAGACCTTTAGTAAATAGATCAGCTAACTGATCTTTAGTGTTAATAGAAACTGTCTTAATAACTCCTTTTAGAACTTGATCTCTCAAGAAATATAAGTCCAATTCAAAATGTTTGGTTTTGTCATAAAAGACTGGATTACCAGCTGTCACACCCTCAAAATCCACTTGCGGAGTTTTACCGCGAGGCGCATGACAAACCAGGATCCAAACCAACGATCACAATAAACAAGTCTAAAATGAACATAATGCAATTTCAAAACAATGTTTAAAATCCCCGTTTACAGCGGAAGCTTATTCAAAACAATATTCAATAGTAAACCAAATGTTCAACGTTTGTAAAACCATGCAACCCTAACTAGACGCCGTGCAGACGCGTGCGCCCTAGTCCAGTCGTGCTACCTTAGCGACCTGAGAAAACATGTAAGAGAATACGTCAGCACAAAAATGCTGGTGAGTTTACAGGTTTTGTAATCCAAGTACCAAGTTAACCTGTCCATACTATAACAAATCGTAAACCAGTGTACGCTAGCTAGGCGTATGTTTTGTTACTACCACGATTGGAAAACCATTACTAACTCGTAAACCAAATATGTGCCCGATGTAGTAAACCTGTTGTTCCTGTTGTTCCTGTTTGAGACAATATGCACCCGCCGACCCTCCAAGTCGACGAGCGGGGTTGGTCACTCCCAATAGCGCTATTCACATTTCCCCGTTGTGCAATCCCGCACATTCATGGTTCCCCCCGGGACTTCCAAAGATCGTGTAGTACACAATAGAAACCCATAGTATGACAGTAGTTACCAAATAATCGTTTTAACACATGTTTTCTCCCCCGAAAATGTGAAACCAGTTTAAAAGAGGGGCCGTAAACTCACCTTAAGTTGCGTTACTTCGTAAAACGAATAACTCAGCAGCTATGCTAGTCCCGTAAAGCGGCGACCTAACATATGACAGTTACAAGCACTTAGACTAATAACCCGCAGGTTAGTTAGTCCCTAGATGTCCAGACCATAACCAAGTTCGTTTGAAAACACCGTGACTGTTTAACTGACCCAAAGTACAAGACTCGACATCTAATGAACCTCTAGACCAACATCCAATGATGTTCTAGACTAAACCGATTGTTCCCGAACCATAACACGACTTAACTAACCCAGTTAAGTATACTATACGCGTGACTCGCTAAGGTAGACTTTTATCTAGACAACGTTGTTAACCAGAATTTGCCGGGTGTCACATCATCCCCACGTTAAAAGAATTTTCGTCCCCAAAATTGCGCAAGTAACAAAAGAACAAAAGAAATAACGAAGGGAAAAAACAAAAGATAGAAACCAAAAGAGAGATTTACCCGAGTTGTCACATCATCCCCACGTTAAAAGGAATCTCGCCCCGAGATTCATTCAGCTGCAGAAGAGACATATCTCGACTCGAACGCTTCCTTAGGAAAGAGATGAGGATATTTAGACTTCATTTGATCCTCCCGTTCCCAACTGTACTCTGGTCCTCGGTTCGAGTTCCACTGAACCTTAACGATGCGAATCTTGTTGTGACGTAGGCTACGAATCTTGTAATCAAGGATCTCCACAGGTTCTTCCACAATCCGAAGACGATCATCAACCTTGATCTCTTCCAGTGGAACAATGAGAGACTCGTCAGCCAGACACTTCTTCAAGTTGGACACATGGAAGACGTTATGTACGTTACCGAGCTCCGTCGGTAAATCAAGACGATATGCCACCGGTCCAATCTGTTCCAGGATCGTAAATGGGCCGACATACCGTGGGTTGAGTTTGCCACGCTTCCCAAAGCGTATGACGCCCTTCCACGGTGAAACTTTCAGAAGTACTTTGTCATAAACTTGGAATTCCAATGGTTTGCGACGCTGATCGGCATAACTCTTTTGCCGATCCCGTGCCGCTGCCAACCGGTTACGAATCTGTACGATCTTTTCCGAAGTTTCGTACACTAGTTCAGGCCCAGTAAGTTGACTCTCACCCACCTCAGCCCAACAAAGAGGAGAACGGCATTTCCGCCCGTACAGTGCCTCGAACGGAGCCGCCTTGATGCTCGTGTGATAACTGTTGTTGTATGAGAATTCTACTAACGGTAAATGAGCTTCCCAACCCTTGCCAAAATCGATCACACATGCCCGCAGCATGTCTTCCAAAGTTTGAATTGTGCGTTCACTCTGACCGTCCGTCTGTGGGTGATAAGCTGTACTCATGTCTAGTTGGGTACCCAAAGCCTTGTGTAAAGACTTCCAGAAGTGAGAAGTAAAATGGGAATCACGATCCGAAATAATAGAAACCGGCACCCCGTGCTTAGAAACAACTTCCTTCAGATAAAGACGAGCCAAACGATCCATGGTGTCGGTCTCCTTAATAGCGAGAAAATGGGCTGATTTTGTCAACCGATCAACAATCACCCATATCTTGTCATTCCCGCTTGGTGACTTAGGAAGTTGTGTGACAAAATCCATTGTAATCCGTTCCCATTTCCATTCCGGAATTTCAGGTTGTTGCAAGAGACCCGACGGTTTCTGGTATTCCACTTTGACCTTAGCACAGGTCAAGCATTTACTCACGTATGAGGCTATATCTGACCTCATGTTTGGCCACCAGTAAAGCACCTTCAGATCTTGGTACATCTTATCTGAACCAGGATGAATAGAATACCGGGACTTATGAGCCTCATCTAGGACAAGCTCCCGTAGTCCCCCAAATAAAGGAACCCATATGCGTTCTGCGAAGTAGTGCAGGCCATCAGGCCTTCGCTCGAGGTGCTTGTCGGCACCGTGCATAGTCTCAGCTTTAAGGTTTTCCTCCTCCAAAGCTTCTAACTGGGCAGAACGGAGTTGATCAGGTAGGGATGAATGAATGGTGAGCTGCAACGCCCGAACGCGACGAGGTTTAGTTGATTCCTTCCTGCTCAAGGCGTCTGCTACAACATTCGCCTTGCCAGGATGGTACTTAATGGCACAATCATAGTCGTTCAGGAGTTCAATCCAACGACGCTGCCGTATGTTCAAATGTTGTTGGTCGAAAATATGTTGAAGACTCTTGTGATCGGTGTAGATGGTGCATTTGGTACCGTACAAGTAATGTCTCTAAATTTTCAACGCGAATATCACTGCACCCAACTCCAAGTCATGGGTGGTGTAGTTCTTCTCGTGCACCTTGAGTTGACGAGAAGCATACGCAATCACTTTCTCGCGTTGCATCAACACGCAACCGAGACCATGAATAGAAGCATCACAGTAAACAACGAAATCATCAGGGCCTTCAGGTAAGGAAAAAATAGGAGCAGAACACAGTTTGGATTTTATTTCTTCAAACGCTGACTCTTGTGGTTCACCCCAGTCGAATTTTCTATCCTTCTGAGTAAGAGTGGTGAGGGGTTGAGCGGTCTTCGAGAACCCCTGAATGAAACGACGATAGTAACCCGCAAGGCCTAGGAATTGACGCACCTCAGTTGGCGTCTTTGGTGCTTCCCAGTCCTTAATCGCTTCGATCTTAGCTGGATCGACATGAATTCCCAGTTCATTTACCACATGTCCTAGGAATTGGACTTCGCGTAACCAAAAATCACACTTTGAGAACTTAGCGTAAAGTTGTTCCCGTCGCAAAAGTTCCAAAACTAACCGCAGATGTTCCTCGTGTTCGGTCTTGTTCTTAGAGTAAATCAAGATGTCGTCAATAAACACGATGACGAACTTGTCAAGATATGGTTTGCAAACGCGGTTCATCAAATCCATGAAAACCGCCGGTGCGTTTGTAAGACCGAAAGGCATGACCAAGAACTCATAATGGCCATAACGTGTACGAAAGGCAGTCTTTGCAACGTCAGCTTCCCTTACCCGCAACTGGTGATAACCGGACCTCAAGTCAATCTTGGAATAGTAACTAGAACCCTGGAGCTGGTCGAATAGATCATCAATACGTGGAAGAGGATAACGGTTCTTGATGGTTAATTTGTTCAGTTCTCTGTAGTCCACACACAATTGGAAACTTCCATCCTTCTTCTTGACAAATAGAATCGGGGCTCCCCAAGGGGAAGAACTCGGCCTAATGAAACCCTTGTCCAAAAGTTCCTGTAATTGGCTGGACAATTCCTGCATCTCGGGAGGTGCAAGACGGTAGGGGGCCCGAGCAATAGGAGCAGCCCCTGGTACAAGATCAATACCGAACTCGACTTGACGATGGGGAGGAAGACCAGATAAATCATCGGGAAAAACATCAGGAAACTCGCGTACAACTGGAATATCGTCGATCTTCTTCTCATCACCAGAGGAAACAGATAAAAGTGCCAAAACGGCCGAATAACCCTTTCGAAGATACTTAAGGGCTTTCATACTGGAAATGAGATTCAGCGGAGCACCGCCCTTGATACCGTACACAGAAAGGAATTCTCCATCAGGAAGGGGAATCCGAATGATCTTGTCGTAACAGACAATCTCCGCGCGATACAAAGACAACCAATCCATACCTACCACCACGTCGAAACTACCCAAAGGTACCGGCATAAGGTCGATGGGGAACGACAAACCCGACAACTCTAATTGACACTCCCGAAGGATACTAGTAGCTTCAATCTTTTTACCGTCAGCCAACTCAATAATATACTTAGTCTCTAATGGTACGGGTACTACATCTAGCAGTCGACTAACTTCCATGGATACAAAACTCTTGTCGGCACCAGAATCAAATAACACACTAACAGAACGATTATTGAGAAGGAACGTACCGGTAACTGTGTCAGGATCCTGTCTAGCCTCAGCGGCTCCAATGACGAAGGCGCGTGCATTCCTGCCACCGCCCCCGTTGTTCCCATTACCGTTGTTTCCACCCTGCTTCAGTTTTGGGCAATCCTTCCTGTAATGCCCAGTCTCCCCGCAGTTGTAGCAACCCTGTTTCCCCGCAGTTCCTTGAGTAGTAGGAGCTGAGTTAGTAGTCGGGGCCTGGGTCGATGGAAGTGTAGCCCGACAATCTTTAGCAAAATGCCCAATTCGCTGGCAGCGATGACAACGGTTACTGTCGCAGTTCCCTTGATGATGACGTCCACACTTGTTACATTTGGGCAGTTTCCCCGCATAACCACCCTGCTTGTTACCCGAAGAAGAAGAACCCCCATTATCGAACCTCTTACTCTGCTGTGCTGGCCCAGATCCTTTCCCTTCATTATCCCACTTGCGCTTGTTGTTCTCTGGGGCCTTAACAGTCGAACCCTTAGCAGGCAAAATACCCTCATTCACCTTCAAGTTGGTCATCCTGTGAGCCGATCGGACCACCTCTGAGTATGTAGGATGATTTCCCGCAGCTACCAACCCTGCGATTTCTGGCACTAACCCCAAGATATAATGCTCAATCCTCCTGTATTCTGGCACATGCAGATCGGGACACAGCACTGCCAACTCATTACGCCTCACAGTATACTTCTCAATTTCAGACCCAGTCATCTTGAGGTTCCACACCTCGTGCTCTAGCTTTTGCACCTCTTCCCTTGGACAGTACTCACGCTTCAGCAGCTGCACAAAATTCTCCCAAGGCATAGCATACGCCTCCCCAATACCCATATTCTGGGTGATGTTATTCCACCAAGTCAAAGCAACATCCTGGAATAACGCAGCAGCATACTTAACCCGATCTTCTGGGAGACAGTTACACATCAGAAACACTGACTCCACTTTCTCCAGCCACCTAAGCAAGCTCACCGCACCCTCAGTGCCAGAGAATTCCTGAGGCTTACAATCCCGAAACATCTTGTAGGTACACATAGGTGGGGGTGGGTTAACAGGACCACCTGAAATGAAACGCATGAGGAACCACGAAGAATGTAAACAAGGTTCACCAATGAGGCAAAGAAAATGGATAAATCAACTTACCACCACCGTTGTGCCCTAACTGGAAGGCAACTTGGAGCAAGTTGTTCAGATCATCCTGCGATAGGTTAATACCTCCACGACCACCAGCACCACCGCGACCACCACCACGTCCACCATTGCGACCACCTCCACGTCCTCCTCGTACTCCAGACATGATTCTGGCAGAAAGAACGAGAAAATTTAGTTTCGCAGCTAAAGATAACCACTAATGTTCACAAAATCAAAGCTAGATCCAATTCAGGACTATCACTCCAAACCCAGAGCTCACCAGGGCTTCCATGCATTTCGGTTTATGATTTTGTGTGCACCCAAAATGATAAACCGCTCTACATGGTCCTCCAAGTGTTCTCCTAGTTCAAAGTTCAAATCACCGAACATAGACTTGTAGCTATACACCGTAATGCTACGGTAGTTTATAACAAGTGTTTCTATTGGAGTATAGAAGGGAGATGTCCGAGCCTTGGACAAATCTCAAGAGTATACGAGTTACCCCAATATACTACACTGCCTAGAAAGCAAGTAACCCGACCTAAGATAGAACGGATGATGTAACATAGAAAGACCAAATGATTTAGAGACACCCCGACAAGACCATACGTAAACTACCATAATGTTTTTAGTACCATGTGATCGTCTAGTGTGTGCGACTCGGCTATAGACTAGACTCTACATGCAGTCCTAGTTCACTATAACCATTGGCTCTGATACCAATCTGTCACACCCTCAAAATCCACTTGCGGAGTTTTACCGCGAGGCGCATGACAAACCAGGATCCAAACCAACGATCACAATAAACAAGTCTAAAATGAACATAATGCAATTTCAAAACAATGTTTAAAATCCCCGTTTATAGCGGAAGCTTATTCAAAACAATATTCAATAGTAAACCAAATGTTCAACGTTTGTAAAACCATGCAACCCTAACTAGACGTCGTGCAGACGCGTGCGCCCTAGTCCAGTCGTGCTACCTTAGCGACCTGAGAAAACATGTAAGAGAATACGTCATCACAAAAATCCTGGTGAGTTTACAGGTTTTGTAATCCAAGTACCAAGTCAACCTGTCCATACTATAACAAATCGTAAACCAGTGTACGCTAGCTAGGCGTATGTTTTGTTACTACCACGATTGGAAAACCATTACTAACTCGTAAACCAAATATGTGCCCGATGTAGTAAACCTGTTGTTCCTGTTGTTCCTGTTTGAGACAATATGCACCCGCCGACCCTCTAAGTCGACGAGCGGGGTTGGTCACTCCCAATAGCGCTATTCACATTTCCCCGTTGTACAAACCCGCACATTCATGGTTCCCCCCGGGACTTCCAAAGATTGTGTAGTACACAATAGAAACCCATAGTATGACAGTAGTTACCAAATAATCGTTTTAACACATGTTTTCTCCCCCGAAAATGTGAAACCAGTTTAAAAGAGGGGCCGTAAACTCACCTTAAGTTGCGTTACTTCGTAAAACGAATAACTCAGCAGCTATGCTAGTCCCGTAAAGCGGCGACCTAACATATGACAGTTACAAGCACTTAGACTAATAACCCGCAGGTTAGTTAGTCCCTAGATGTCCAGACCATAACCAAGTTCGTTTAAAAACACCGTGACTGTTTAACTGACCCAAAGTACAAGACTCGACATCTAATGAACCTCTAGACCAACATCCAATGATCTTCTAGACTAAACCGATAGTTCCCGAACCATAACACGACTTAACTAACCCAGTTAAGTATACTATACGCGTGACTCGCTAAGGTAGACTTTTATCTAGACAACGTTGTTAACCAGAATTTGCCGGGTGTCACACCAGCTATTGAAATAGCTGCATTATTATCACAACACAACTCAATAGGAGTTTTAACCAAAACACCAAGTTCTTCAAGCATATTTCTAAGCCACATAACTTCACAAGAGGCTGCACACATGGCACGATATTCAGCCTCTGCTGAAGACCTGGAAACCGTAGACTGTTTCTTGCTTTTCCAGGATACTAAGTTATCCCCTAAAAAAACACAGAATCCAGTCACAGATTTCCTTGTTTCAACACATTTTCCCCAATCAGAGTCAGAAAAAACTTTCAAATTGAATTGATCATTTTTCCTGAACTTGATTCCTTTTCCAGGGGAAAGTTTCAAATATCTTAACAACTTAAATGCAATTTTTACATGACCACTCAAAGGAGAATGCATGTACTGGCTTAATTAATGGACTGCATATGATATGTTAGGCCTGGTGTGTGCCAAATAAATCAGTTTACCTACTAACTGCTGATAAGCAGTTATATTGACAATAGGTTCTGAGTTATGAACTAAACCTGTTAAAACATGGTTTTGTTCAATAGGCACATTAACCGGCTTACAACCAAGCATTCCATACTCAGCTAACAGGTCAGTGCAATACTTCCTTTGGGTCAAAACTAAACCTTCTTCATCTCTAATTACTTCTATACCCAAGAAGTATTGTAACCTTTTTAAATCCTTAATAAGAAATTTATTTTTAAGACACTCTTTAAGTTTCTCTATTTCACTTATACTATTGCCTGTGACAACTATGTCATCAACATATACAAGTAGTATAATAATTAGAGTACCAGACACTTTAAAGAATAGAGAATGATCACATTTACTCCTTTGAAAGCCAAATTCATATAGAACACACACCAATTTCTCATTCCACATCCTAGGGGCTTGCTTAAGCTCATATAATGACTTTTTTAACTTACAAACTTTATTATTATCTTTGTTATAATATCCCTCAGGAAGTTTCATATAAACTTCCTCTTTTAAGTCACCATATAAAAAAGCATTATTAATGTCCAATTGAAACAGTTCCCAATTATTAAACACAGCCATGGAAATAACACATCTAACTGTTACAATTTTTACCACAGGGGCAAAAGTTTCATCAAAGTCAATACCTTCTTTTTGACTGTATCCTTTAGCAACTAACCTAGCTTTATATCTTTCAATTTCACCATTAGACTTGTATTTTATTTTAAAAATCCATTTACACCCCACTATATTTTTATTAATAGGTGTATCAACAATAGTCCAGGTGTCATTTCTACTTAAAGCTTCTATTTCATCATTCATTGCCTGAATCCATTCAGGACTCTTAGAAGCTTCAGTATAATTCCTAGGTTCAAACCCTTTTGAAAGGGTAGTAGCAAAACACTGAGACTCAATTGGTAATCTAGAACAATTGACAACATTATCTATATTGTACTTAACCTTGCCATCTAACACATAGTCATTGTATTTAGAAGGAAAAACAAAGTTCCTAGAAGACCTTCTGATAGTTTCAGGTTCAACAGACTCAGAAGTATCTCCCTTAGACCTTTCCTGGTTATCACTTGCAGTACTCACATGGTCTGCCATATCTTTACAACTCATTCTGTTGTTTGACTGCTGATTACCAGCCATGCCATCAACAACAGGATGTGTTGTAGATTGCTGATCCTCATGTGTTCCTACATCTAACCTACCTAGCCCCTTTCCATCATCATTGGGATCCTTTACTTCAAAATCATTTAGAGAGTCTGTGTTTTCAAAAGTGTCAAAAAAGTTTAAACAGTTAACATTTTTGTCAAGATTAGCATCAAATATTTCAAAAACTTTTGGTTCTTTAAATGGAAAACAATTTTCAAAAAACTTTACATCCCTAGAATACCCAATTGTTTTATTATCAAGACTAAACACTTTATAACCCTTTTTTTCATTTGAATATCCTATGAACACACATTTTTCAGCTTTACTATCAAATTTATCTGAACTATCTAACACAGTACAAAAACACAGGCAACCAAACAATTTCAAATGATCAAGAAAGGGTTCAAATCCATATAACTTTTCATAAGGGGTCTTTCCTTCTATTACTCCAGATGGTGTCCTATTTATAAGATAAGCAGCTGTCAACACACACTCAGTCCAAAATCTTATAGGTAAATTGCTTTGAAATAACAAAGCTCTAGCAACATTAAGAAGGTGTCTATGCTTCCTCTCAACAATCCCATTTTGTTGAGGAGTATAGGCACAAGTTGTTTGATGTATAATCCCTTTATCTTTACAAAACTTTCACATTTGGTTATTCACAAATTCAAGGCCATTATCACTTCTAAAACACTTGATATGTTTACTAAACTGAGTTTGAATAATATTGAAAAATTCTTTAATGTTTTCAAAAACTTCACTTTTATTCTTTAATAAACATACCCACAATGCACGGGAATAATCATCAACAATTGTTAAAAATTATCTAAACCCATCCCTACTAACAATCCTATAGGGACCCCAAACATCCAAATGAACCAGTTCACCAGCCTGAGTTGACTTATGGTCACTTAGAGGAAAAGGTTCTCTATGTTGTTTGGCTTTTAGACATATTTCACAAGGTTGAAGCTTATCATGTTTTCCTAAGTTGAGTTTGGTTTTTAAAATATTAACAGCTTGTTCAGAAGGGTGACCTAATCTAGCATGCCAAGTTTCAAACAATTCAGAACTGAAACACACCTTCTCACTTAAACAAGTATTACCACAGAAATACAAGCCATCAAGTTGATTACCAGTCACCAGGACTTTCTTTGTTAACTGGTCCTGTATATAACATGTAGTTTCATCAAAACCAACATACAACTTATTATCCCTAGCCAGTTTGTGCACAGAAATAAGATTAACTTTGTACTCAGGAACAACTAATACATCTTTTAAAACAACTCCATTAGCTAGAGTGACATTTCCAATTTTAGTTACCAAAGCTTTAGTGCCATTAGGATGATTAACATGAATGTTTAAATCAGACACTCCAACAAAATCAGTTAATTCAACTTCATTTGAAACCATATGTTCACTAGCTCCTGAGTCAACTATCCACCCAATCTTAACCTTACCCCCTACACTGCTAGCAAAACCAAATATAGGTCTACCGCACACATCAGCACAGAAAAAACTACCTGAAACATTACAGCTTTGTGGACTTTCCTTAGTTTTCTCATTCAGCAGACTCAACAGTTTGGATAATTGTTCATTAGTCAAAGAAGGAATAGGAGAGTTAGTTTCAATATTAACATTGTTACTAGTATTGTTAACCCTTCCCTTTTTTGATTGATTCCCTCTAGACCTCATCCAAGGAGGGTATCCTATTATTTCAAAACATTTATCAGCCAAATGACCAGTCTTATTGCAATGAGTACATTTTAATGTAGACTGATTAGTATTTTTGTTTCCAAATTTCTTATTAAAATCAGCAAACTGTTGATCAGTTTTAGCAAGAAAACCAACAGTTTGAGTTTTCTTATTTGTTCCACTAGAGTTCATATGTGACTCTTCTCTAGACACAATAGAATATGCCTCTTTAACAGTTGGTAATATGTCTCTAGCTAACAAATTTGTTCTAACAGTTTGATAACAATTATCTAATCCCATAAGAAACTGCATAAGTTTGATCATTTGACTAAAACTGTTAAAATCTTTGGAAGCATCACATGTGCATGGAGGCAATTGAAGAATTTGATCCAATTGCTTCCACATCACATTTAGTTTCTGATAATATTCGAAAACAGATGTTCCATCTTGACTAAATCTATTAATTTTCTGATATAAATCAAATACCACAGAACCATCAATTTTATCATATGTTTCTTTTAGTTCTTTCCAAACATCACTAGCAAGTTTAGAGAATACTTGTCCTAGATATAACTCTTCAGACATAGAATTAAGAATCCAAGTAAGAATTACATCTATCCCATTGTCTAGCAAGCACAGGATCATCAACAGGTTTAACACATTCTCCATTAACAAATCCTAGTTTATTTTTAACTTGTAAACCAAGGATCATAGCATTAGACCATACACTGTAGTTATCAGTACCTTTTAGTTTTATACTAACAATTGTTAAATTTGTAGAGTCACTAGGATGAAGGTAAAGGGGGTCTCCTGCATCTATTTTATTGATCAGGGTTACAGGATCAACAATAGCCCCATCATTAGGACCTAATGGACCCTGCCTCTGATCCCCTCCACCTCCACCATTTCCTTCATTATCCATGACAACACAGAAAAACAGGTACAAACAAACAGCAGATCACACAAGAGAGAACACAAACAATCACCACAAACACAGAGATCAGACAAACAGAGAAACAAAGACACACGGCGAAGCTGTACTGGTGATCCAGATCACTGGTTCATCACTCAAAAGGTGCCAGTGCAGGTCCTAGTACAGGAGCCTCCTATTAATCTAGACCAACCTTAAATCTAAACAGGGATACAACCCCGGCACAGACTCTCCTTAGGACAAACTCTAATATTTAAAAAAGAATGTAAAGGAAAGATCTCACCAGATAAGCCCAAGTTAGGGTTCGCCACAAACTCGTAGTATTATAGCCTTCACTTAGGGCTATAATACCAGAGAGCAAAAATAGAAAATATGCCTTCCAATGTTTCCACAGATCTGGAGAGTAGATCTGACTCCAAAATCCAGCTATCCTTCAGAACACAGCCTTAGATCTGATTAACCAGATCTATCCTAACTAGTTCCAAGAACTGAATCAGCAGAATGACCAGATGATCAGAGATGAATCAACACCTTCAATCAACCCAGAAACCCTAATTTCAGCGGAAGAATATGACCAAGACCGATAACAAGAGCCTAGAGCTCTGATACCATGTCAGAAATATAACATGATATCAAAGAACTCATAAACTTTTATTAATAACAAGAATAAAAAATAATACAGATCTAAAACTCTCAAAGATCAAATCACAAGACCTCAACAAACACTCTCTGAAATACATAAAACTCTCAATACCTATCAACAGCTACAAAGATCAAATAAGATCAAAAGGAGAACTAAAGATCAAAGACAAGATGTCTTTGATCAAACCCTAAACTGCTCAGACG
The DNA here is from genome assembly GCA_028751855.1 of Ambrosia trifida. NCBI lineage: Eukaryota > Viridiplantae > Streptophyta > Magnoliopsida > Asterales > Asteraceae > Ambrosia > Ambrosia trifida. The sequence continues at coordinate 56,720,870 of CM054122.1, read as the reverse complement.
AAAGAGAGAATAAAACCAGAGAAAAAGTAAAAGTGATCAGAAAAATGATCAGAGGAGAGAGAGAGTGATTATATAGTCATAAGGTAGGCTCGGATAAGAAACACAACCGAGCCAACATCAACCATTGGATCACTCTTGATAAAACACAATTAGAGATGATCTGAACCCTTTATTAGGAATGGGGATTGCCAGCGTGGCAATCCACATTATAATTATAAAGCAAATGCCAACATGGGCCAGACACTCAACCGAGTCAACTTGGACTTCTATTCTGGGCTCGAACTCAGCAACACTTGGGCTTGGGCTTCACCTCTGGGCTCAGCAACTCTACTCAGCTCAGCAACTCTACTCAGCTACTATGAACCATCGACCAAAGTCTTAAACTACAAACATAAAGCAAACCATACTATAAGACCTGATCATATAATATAATCGAATTGAATTATTGGAAAGATATACCTGATCATCTTTTTAACACTATTATTATATTATCAAATCACATCGTGTGATTGCGCCAATAGTTTTTTTAACTTTTAGGTTTTAGCCCAACTATTGTTTTCCCTATTTACAAAAGTTTATAGAACAACAAATCTAGCTTTCATCTTTCTCTCTCTAAAAATTACACCATCAAGGAGCAATTCTGAAACACTGAACCAAAAGTTGAATATCTATACTTCAACATGAGATCACAAAACGAGAAGTGGCGAAGTTGGTTCGAAACGGCAACTGTAACACTTTTGTAACTATTTTATGCTTAAGTTACATTATACTTGGGAACTTACCCACGTGCGAGGAGGAGGGGTTTCAAAAACGGGTTCAACGCAACCATACATAGTTGCGTTTCAATGTAAGTGTATTATTATAAACTGAGACAAATATACTAGTTGAGATATTGATGACAAAAGGGTTAATCATCAATTGAGTTTCATAGAGAACCGCGGATGGTGATGAAGGATAGTGATAGAGAAGATGATGAGATGTAAGCTCGTGACCACACCTTATAACTTTCCAATACCAGTAAAATATCACACCGTAAATTTTGATTGAGTACAAAGACGGGCATAACTCTCTAACGAACTCTATAACGCAAACATCTCATTGTTAAGGCAAAAGTTTTTTTTTTTTTTTTTCTTAGATTTAGTTCAAACGACAAGAGATATGAGTTGAAAAAATTATTCTTTAGATATCCAATATCAATGGATCATATATTTTCAGTTTTCACTTGTGTGTAATGGTAGATATCGCACATAAGACAAACAAGTAAAAGTTATATAGGTAACAAGTAAAATATGTAAACAATCACATTATTACGACAAGTTATTTGTGAATTAAAAATGGATACTAACAATAAATACCAAAAAAGATAGTAATTATTAATATTATAAAAATGCTTAAAACATTTTTTTTAAAGATGAACTTTATTAAAACGCAAGTGGTCCTCAAAGCAAGGACCACCGCCAACCAATTACAACATATACAACTGATTTAAAGCCCAATCTTTCCATACAATATTCTTAAATCTGGAACGAGAACTAAGCCACAAAAAAGCCAAAGATTTAATACTAGCAACAACTTTGACCATATTTGCCTCCTTTCGCCTAAACAACTTCTCGTTCCGAGCTTTCCAAATCACCCACATCGTTATCATAACAATACCATGAATGACTTTCTTGACCCCAAGCGTTTGCTTTTCTGTCCGCAGCCATATTCAGAAGGTCTTTTATCTCCAGAGCAAATAGCAGATCCAACCTGCACCATCTTATAATAGAAGACCAAACCCCAAAAGAAAAACCGCATCTGGTGAATATATGCAAAGCTGTCTCAGAATCCATCTCACATAGCACACAAGTCGAATCTGGTACATTTATTCGGCGTCTAATCAATGCCACACGAGTTGGAAGATGATCCATCTTAGCTCTCCAAACAAAAATTTTGACCTTTAAAGGAATCCAAGCTAACCAATGCATATAATACTCCCTTCGTTGATTCCTGTTTTTGAGAAGTAAAGTTTTGAAGTCATCAACTATGAAGATGCCGTTGTCGTTGACGTCCCACCTCCAGTCATCAGCAACAAAAGACAAACGGACCCCTACTGTAGGTATGAAACCAACATGTCAAGTTCTTGTAATTCTTCCACAGAACTCGGCTCTCTTTCCAGCTACAAATCAAACGACTCGCATTAAGGCCATTTTCCACAGCTTCATTATTCCTGCTCTTTTTATCAATAGCTAGCCTAAACAAGTTTGGAAAAGAGGCTTTAAAGGCGTATGTCCCGTACCACCTGTCAAGCCAGAAGTGAACAGTCCTCCCATCGCCTACGATACCTTTAAAGAACAGCTGCAAGTTACGGCCTTGCAGAAAAAACTTGTTAAGAAAAACAGCGATAGTCTTCCAACAACCAGCCTTGTTCCTATTAACGGGCAATAAACTCCCGTCCTATCTTTGAGAATGACAAGCCACAACAACTCTACGCCACATACTATTGACCTCACGTTTGTATCGCCAAGCCCACTTTGCAAGAAGAGCCGAATTAATGGAGATAATAATTAGGCTATGGCTTATTCTACGTTTTACCAATGTCTTTACCAATGTCTTTACCATTTCAGCGTCACCTATGGTCACATCAACAGAGAGCTCCATTGTCTTCTTCCAATAACACCTAAGCAATGAATAGAACCTTTGAGGATATTATACGGAAATCAGGAATTACGTCTAACATTTTGTGAGATCACAGGATCGTTTGAGGGTAAAAGATTTGAGAGAGAATTCTTGAGATGCAAAGATTCAATACATACTAAATGAAATGAAATGTTAGGGTATTTACACATGTGAAAGGGTGTGACCCTTGACTAACAACCGACACACCGGTTGGTATATAACCGCCACTTTAAATATCTAACTTAGGATAACTAATATAACTTAGGATATTATATGGATATTAGGAATTACGTCTAACATTCTCCTCCCTAATTCTTGATTTCCCCAAGGTCTTCAACTCCTATGAGACTTCGCATCTCTATGAATTTTATCCTTGGTAATGCCTTGGTGAGGATGTCGGCTTTCTACATCTCTCCACTGATATGATCAACTTGTATCTGCTCGTTCTCTATGCATTCTCTGATGAAATGATACCTTGTGTTGATATGCTTTGATCTTCCATGAAACATAGGATTCTTCATGAGTTGTATTGCTGACTTGATATCTACTCGTAGAGTTATCTTCTTTGCTCTTTCACCTGTGAGCTCGCTTAATACTCCTTGTAGCCATATTGCTTGACATGTTGCTGATGTTACTGCCATAATCTCTAATTCACATGATGACAAAGCTACTGTGCTTTGCTTCTGACTTGTCCATGTGAAAGGTGAAGCTTTGTAGTAGAATATTGTTCCTGTGGTTCCTTTTCCATCTTCTTGGTCTCCATAACTGCTGTCACTGTAACCAATGATTTCTGCTTCTTTTCCTCTGCTGTATTGAATTCCATAATTCAATGTGCCTTTGATATATCTTATCAAATGTTTAGCTGCCTTCATGTGAGTCGTTCTTGGCTTCTCCATAAATCTGCTCACGTATCCAACTGCATAGGTGATATCTGGTCGGGTATGTGTAAGGTACCTTAAGCTTCCAATTAGCTTTCTATATTCTGTCTCATTGACTTGTTCACTCTCATCTTCTTTAATGAGCTTCAGACCTGGTTCCATTGCATACTTTGTTGGATTGCAGTCTTCTAGTCTAGCTTCCTTAATAACTTTCTTTGCGTAGGCTGATTGCTTCAATTGTATCCTTCCCTGTGCTTGGCATACTTCTATCCCTAGATAGTATGTGAGTGGTCCTAAATCACTCATCTCAAACTTGCCTTGCATTTCCTTCTTGAAGCTTGATATGTCCTTCATTGAACTTCCTGTCACTATTATGTCATCGACATAAACTCCTATAATGATTGTTGACTGTCTTGAAGTTCTCTTGTACACTGATTGTTCTTGCGGACATCTTATAAATCCTATCTCCTTTAGGATGTTGTTCAGCCTTAAATTCCATGCTCTCGGTGCTTGCCTCAAACCATATAAAGCCTTCTTTAGCTTGTAGACTAGGTTCTCTTTTCCTCTCTTTACAAATTCATCTGGTTGTGATACGTAGACATCTTCCTTTAATTCACCATGTAAGAATGTTGATTTTACATCCAAGTGATGTACTTTCTATCCTTTCTGTGCTGCCAATGCTAGTAGTAGCCTAATCGTTTCCATTCTTGCAACGGGTGCAAATACTTCATTGTAATCTATGCCTTCTTGTTGTACATACCCTTTTGCTACTAATCTGGCCTTATGCTTGGTGATCTGTCCACTTGCGTCTTTTTTACCTTAAATACCCATTTTAGACCTATTGGTTTCTGACTTGAGGGGAGTGTAGTCAGTATCCAAGTGTTATTCTTCTCTATAGAGTCTATCTCGCTTTCCATTGCTTCTATCCATTGTGGGTAATCTGCTGCTTCTTTGTAATTTGCAGGTTCTTCATCATATACTAAATATAGATGTTCATAATCTTCTGGTCTAAGAGGTTGTGTGGCTGCATAGATGTCACTAAGTGATCTAAGGGCTCGAACTGGTCTATGTTGGGAACCTGGTGAGTCTTCTAACTCTTGAGTACTTGTCTCAACTGCTGGATCACTTGGCGGTGTCTCTTGAACCGTTATTGGAGTTCTTATAGCTGTGATTGGACTATTGAAGAATTCATTATCACTTTCTTGATCTTCACTGTCCTCATTACTTTGCTCCTGTACAGCTTCACTTTCTTGATCTCCATGTATCTCAAATCTCGTCCAAGATGGTTCGTCTTCGCTTCCTTCTTTCAAGTAGTTGTCCCAATCCCATGGTTCATTCTCTATGAATTGGACATCTCTACTGACATGTATCTTTTCTTCTATGGGATCATATAATCTATAGACTTTTGAACCATTTTCATTTCTTAGATGTACCATTTTCTTGCTTATATCTTCTAACTTCTTCAAATAGGGCATCGTTACCTTCACATGTGTTGTGCATCCAAATACTCTAATGTGCTTGATATTGGGTGCTTTCCCATTCACTGCTTCGTAGGGTGTCATTCCCTGTAATGCTTTTGTGGGTAACCGATTGTTGCTTCTGCCCATAAGTTATGTGGTACGTTCATAGCCTTTAACATGCTTCTTGTCATAGTCATTACTGAATGGTTTCTCCTTTCTACTACACCATTCTGCTGAGGTGTGTAAGGTGTTGTAAGCTGTCTGAGGATTCCTCTTTCCTCACAATATGTGGTAAGTGCTTTAGAAGTAAATTCTCCTCCATGATCCGTTCTTAATCTTTTGAGCTTGTGACTCGTCTCTGTCTGAGCTTCACTTAGAAACTTCTTGAAGTTCTCATAAACTTGATCTTTTGACTTAAGCATGTAGATCCACATATATCTTGAATAATCATCAACTATCAGGAAGAAATAGTTCTAGAGGTCTCGTAGCTCTAAAACTTGTTTGAGAGGGAAACGGAAGCCTGCTTTGTTTTCCCGTAATACATGCATCACATACTTGAGATGGGTGCTTAATCTTTGGTATTCCACGTGCCATTCCTTTTATGCTTAACTGTCTTAGTGAATCAAAATTCACATGTCCCATACGTGCATGCCATAACCATGCAGGTGATACTATTCTGGCTTGTAAACAAATCGGATTTGTTATTCTGAGCCTTACTTATTAGAGTCTATTCTTAGCTCTTAGGACTTTCATCAATAGGTTTCTGTAGGTGTCATAAATCCGTAGATATTTATTCTCCATAATCACTTTACATCCATTTTCTGTAACTTTCCCGAGGCTTAGGATGTTGCTTTGGAGTGTTGGAATGTAGTAGACTTCTGTAACTAGTCTTTGTTCTCCATTGTTGCATTCCAACAAAATTGAGCCTTTACCTTTGATGTTAACACATGATCCATCTCCAAACTTTACACTTCCTTCTATCTTTTCATCTAATTATGTGAAATAGGAGCGTCTTCCTGTCATATGATTGCTTGCTCCATTGTGTAAATACCATATCTCATTTCCATTATCTTCACTATGATAATGTTTTGGTATAATTTTCTTCTCTTCTAGAACTACATTTCTTTCTTCACCAACTGCCATAAGTAATGTGAGATCCCCTTCTTCCATTACTAGGTGAGATTCTTCTTGCTTACTTCGAGGTTTAGGACATCTGGGAGCTATATGTCCTACTTCATTGCAATTGTAACATCTTACATTGATACCATCTTTCTTGGGCTTGTAACTGCTGTCATCATGACGATTCTTAGTGGAATTTCTACCACTTCTCTGGTCTTTATGGCCATTTCTGTCAAAGTTCTTCCTCTCATTTCTTTGACTCTTATTGAACTTCCTAAAGTTCTGTCTACCTCGATTCTGATTGTAATTCCTGTAATTGCTGTAAGGCCTTCTCTCTTGCCTTGTAAATAACAACTTCTCTTAACCTGCGGGTCCAAAATTCTTCTCATCTCTTGACTTAAGGCGTTCCTCATAAGCTTTAAGTCTACCAAGCGCTTCATCTAGCATCATGGTATCCATGTTTGAGTATTGCTCTATGGATGCATTAATCTGTAGGAACCTCTCTGGTACGGAGTCCAGCAATTTTCGTACCAATATTGACTCTTTAATTTTTGTTCCTAGGGTTTTTGACTTTGTACTAATCGCACTTAACCTACCAGCAAACTGGTCTATGGTTTCTGTCTCTATCATTGATAACATCTTAAATTCTGTACGTAATGATTGAAGTCTTGCATTCTGGACTCGGTCAATTCCAATAAATCTTGTCTTTAATGCTTCCCATATTTCTCTTGCTGTAGGATGTGACGCCACCTGCATCACCATATCCTCTGAAATTTCCTGAAAGAGATAGGCAATCGCTGTCTTATTCTTCTTTACATCTACCGTCGACATGCCTTCTATGGGTTCCACTACTTCCCAAAGACCATTTGCACTCAATATTGCCTTAACACGAAAAGCCCAAATCGTGTAATTTGTAGATGTCAACATCGGTGTCTGGAGAGTGAAAGTGAGAGTCTCCTTCGTAACTGTCTCTCCTTTCGTCATTGTGGGTTTAACGGGCGTCTTCTGCGGACTTTTGTTCTTTTTCTTCCCTATTGTCCCCCTAACACCTCCATATATAACAATTCATCTAAATCATCCTTTCATAAAAGATTCAAGTTCCACAACCATGAGTGCTTAACTTCATAGTTTCCCCCCGGTGTAAAATATTGTAAGATTTTATGGATTCTTGACATTGTATGTGATTGTTATCATTATGTATTGTATTTGGTTGCTTGAACAATTATGTTAATGTTCCTTGATCTTGTTTTGGATTCACGGATTGTTCGAATGAGTTATGAAATTTGACTTCGTGAAATGAATTCGATCCTGTATGTCTTAACATAAGCTTAGAGTTTACATGTTCTTGAGTAATGAAGTGTATATTTGTCCGTCTTTGACGTTGATTGCTATTGACACCTAAGCCTTGTAATACTAAACTCGTTAGTACCAAATCATACTTTTGATGACAATCCAATTAGCTAGATAATCCATAGTCTTATGATATGGAACCGGGGGTGAACTATTGTTACCAATTTTTGTATTAATTTAGTTTCATAATTATTTACCATTTGTTAGATAATTCCAATATTCCTTTAAAACAAACAAAGAGAAAACTAGCAAGCTTTATAATAGCAAACTTCATAATTGTTTTGCATACTTATTTTGTAAATAGCTTAGACAAACAAACCGCTAGTGAAACGCTAACAACATGCTCCGTTGATTCGATACCCTACTTACCCTAGCTACCTAGGTTATTTAGGTTTTGCATGACCCATGATGACCGGCTCATCAGAGGCCCTAGGTCTTTCATGGCTAACTCACTAGTAAGAGTGGACATTAGAAGTTGATGTAGGCGGTCTGAGGAGGTGACCAAGAGAATGTCATCGACATATAATAGCAGGTACGCGGTCTGAGATTTCTATTGTAGATAAAAGAGGGAGTTATCACATTTGCTCTGAGTGAAGCCCATATGAAGAAAACAATCTGTAAATCATTGATACCATGCCCGGGGAGCCTGTTTTAACCCATAGAGAGACTTTTTCAATCCACATACATGATTAGGGAACTGTTTGCTACGAAATCCCATTGGTTGGTACATGTACACGGTCTCAATTAACGAGCCATGCAGGAATGCGTTTGTAACATCAAGTTGATGTTCAGGCAATGATTTGATGAGGGCAATTGAGAGAACCGTGTGAATGGTGGCCGATTTTACCACGGGGCTAAAAGTCTCGCCACAGTCAATTCCAACATGTTGTAACCTGCCATCACAAATTAAACAAGCCTTATAGCGTTCCAAAGTACCGTTAGAGTTGAATTTATGTTTAAATAACCACATGCTTCGAATAACATTCATTTGTGGGTGTCGAGGTACTAAGTCCCAAGTCTCGTTCTTAAAAGGGCATTATATTTGTCAGTCATGGCTTTATGCCAAACCGGTGTGGATAGGGCAAAGGTTGGATTCTTTGGTATGGGCACAATGGTGGAAGTATGGTGATTGAATGGTTGTTTAGGTTTGTGAATATCGTCCATGGCCCGAGTATGTATAGTGCGTTTGGGTGCAATACTAGGCGGCGGTTGTGTGGCGAGAGTCGAAGTTTGGGTGGTGGTGGGGAACAGGCTTGGGGACGGCTGCGGTGAGGGTTGTGCCTGGGCTGAATGGGGCTGAGTTGGTATTGGGCTGTGGGGTGAGATCGGTTGTGCAGGTGTTTGAGGTGGGGAGTTAGTGGGCTCGGGTGGGTAGAATTGGGTCGTAGGTGTTTCAGGTGGACTTGGATGAGTCGAAGGCGATTGGTGGGTGGGAGCCTATTGTGCACCGAGGTGGGCCATAGTTGTGGATGAAGGGGAGCGGATAGGAATTCATAGGATGCTTGAACTTTGTTTATGTGATGGAAAGGAAATATGGTTTCGTCAAAGATGACATGTTGGGAGATGGTTAATTAGTTGGTGTGAAAGTTAAAGCATTTATACCCCCGATGTTATAAGGGGTAACCTAGAAAGACACAGGGGTGGGACCGTGGTTCAAGTTTGTGTGTAGTGGTGGAGAGTATTAGTAGGTAACATAGGGAACCGAAGACACGAAGGTGATCATAGGTGGCTGTGACCCGGTATAGGATTTCTATTGGTGTATGGTATTTGCAGGTTTCGGCAGGGGTTATGTTGTGAAGGTAAGTGGCCATGTATAGACCATGATGCCAAAAGTTAGGTGGTAAACCCGCGTATGCGAGTAAGGTGAGGATCATGTTATTAATAGAGCAGATTTTGCGCCCAGCTTTACCGTTTTGGGACGAGGTGTGAGGGCAGGAGAGATGAAACAACATTCCATTTTGAGCACAAAATTTTTTAAAGTTGTTCTTTATGTATTCGGTTCCGTTATCACATTGAAAGGTTGTAATAGGGCGTTGAAATTGGGTTTTGATTTGAGATGCAAAGTTGGAAAATATGGTGTAAACTTGAGATTTGTTAGCTAAGGGATATATCCACAGAAAATTGGTATAATCATCTAAGAACAAAATATAATATCTATGGCCGCCGGTGATTAGCACGAGCGAAGTCCAAAGATCACTATGGATAATATCAAAAGGTGTAACAATATAAGAATTAGATGCAACAAAAGGTAAATGAATGCTTTTTCCCAAAATGCAAGAGTCTAATTTCACGTAATTATCATGATTAAAATTGAAAACAAAAATGATTGCGTTGAATGATATAAAAAAGGTGCTCTGGTTAGCTTTACTTTAACTCTAAGAAGACTTCAGTCACTATATTTTAAGTTTTAAAACTCATACAAGTTTAGCTAAGATAAGATTATTTATTGTGGTAACATAAATTATTATTTTTCATTGCCATTATATGAAATTTGTTCAAAAATATTGTAATCCTATGTGTTTATTTAGTTTGTGTAACACCCCAACCGATGGCGGAAACATCGGGATGTCACGTATTGATGATTGTTCAGTAGCTCATGCTAAATAATAAGTTTCAATAAATGATTTAAATAAATTACATACAATTGTTCTAAGAATTTGTACATCAAAATGAAAAATACTAGCTACACATATTCAAGCATTAACTCTAATCTTCGAGCATGTTATAACCTGAAACATGTTAAGTTTGAAAATATTTTGGGTCAACAAAAGTTGGTGAGAATTACATAGGTTTGAATAAAAATGTTGTACAATTCGAGTGTCATGGCTAGTCTAGTCCATATGTGAAAACAAAACTATCAGGTAAATCGAGTGCATAATCAACCCTTGTGACTAGAATATTGTGGTCCATCCCATACGCATATGGTTCACTCGATTATGTTATGTGTTCGATAACAATCACCCACGCTACCTATGTAGGAGGTACACGTATCCGGGTGGGATTGTCAGTCCAATAGATCTATCATTGTATACCGTCGGCTGATCAATGTTAATGATTATGCTAGAATAATGTGCTTACCCTAGTAATGTTTAAGACATAATGCAACATAGAATAACACGTAGACACTTATGATTGAATTGTAATTTGAATGTTGTAACATGTTTCACCCCAAAATAGTGAAATGGAAAAAGGGGCTATGTAAACTCACCTGAAATTCACTGTATAAGTATTAGCAAGTAGCAACAAGTCTGAACTTGGATTAATTAAGCTCTTGTATCCTATTACAAATAAATGATGCCTTAAATTCTAATGCAAATACACTTGTTTCATTTATTGATTGTATAGATAGTTTATTCAACTACCTAGACTCGCATTGAACAAATGTGCGTCTTAAAGTGTGTATGACTTAACGAACCGATTGTACTTGGTTTAGTTTCTAGAAAATATATGTGAATGTATAGTCATATACAATATATATTTTATTATGATATATTCAGGATTTCACGACTTGAGACTAGTTGTAAAAGAAACTTTTAGACTAGTGAAAATAATGTACGCGTAACTTGATTCGCGTTTTAGTTTGTTTGAAGACCGGATGATATATGCATTATGTTTTTTTATGTCCGCTTTTATATCATGACGAAATAAAGTTTGAATAGCGTCTATTTGTAAAATATAGCTTCTTTTGTACAAAATTATAGTTATATTTTGTGAAAATTTGGGCAGAGTTTCCTCTGTTTTTGTATAAAACCAGACAACTCAAGTTGTCTATATTTTCTCAAAACATCAATCCTCCAATATTCTAAACACATCAACTAAATCTTTATACACGATAAATGGTTCAAGTTATTAAAGCTATAACAAGCGAGGAAACTACATTTTTGACAAGTAATATATATATTCAAGTTAAAAAGAAAGTAACTTTTAGTCGTAAGTCGGTTCGGTTCGTTACAGATTTAAAATATTTATAATTATATATAAACAATAGTACGGAAGGTAACTAAACCAAATGCACAGGTGTGAGTTATACCTTCTTGCAAATAACTCGTGGACCAACACGTACGCGCCTCGAACCAAGTGTCTATAGATCTGACCAGGTTTGACCGTTAACTAAACTTGAAAGAACCGGACTTTGACCAGCCTTGACGTGTTGACTTGAGTCTTGACCCGAACCGAACTTGGGTGGAGTTGACCAGTAGATTGACTTGGTCAACTGGTGTTAATCAAAGCCCCAAAACTCAACCCGAGCACCTCGGTCAGACCTCTGTTGTCTTGACCATTGTCGGCCATCGTACAGGGACCGAACCAGTCACCTTTACTACTATTCCAAGAATCAATGCCAACCCAGAACTAAACTATGAGAACGAAACCACGTCACTAAACCCGGACTTACCCGAAAAGAACCATGCCATACCCGTGACCATTTCCGGTCACGGTAACAGGTCTGAACTGACTCCGTCTTTGTTCACCATTAGCCAGCACCATACACGAATCTGAACTTGGCTTTCATATTGTTATCGTTGCTTGAACAGGGGCAGAAAGGAGGGGTTTGTTGTTGTGGCCGACGGGTTTGTTCGAAACCCGAGTCTGGTCACCATGGCTCTTGTGGTGTCTCTTTGTGGCTGCCGCCACTGATATGGAGGGGAAAGGAGGGTGTGTGTGTGTGTGAAAGAATAAGCAGGGGGGGTTTGTTTTGTAAAGAATGAGGTTGGAGAAGGAAGGTTAACATGACTTTATAGATAGGGTTTTGTGTATGTTAGGTTAAGTGGTTGAGTACCGCGTATACGAGTCGGTTATTGACTCGGTCTCGTTTAAATTACGTAACTTGTTTAACCGCTAAAATAGATATTTTGTTAAATTTATTTATATAAACCAACTTAAAACGAGTGGTTGGACTATATATTTGTTATAATATATTTTTAGTCGCGTTTAGAAATTTGCAAGGATACAGGTCGGTTTACCAGTATGTTATTACTTACAAACGCGTTATTTGGCGAATTTAAATAATTAAATTTATTAATGAATAAGAATGTATTTCTTGTTAACGAATTAAAATCGTTTTATGAATAAAATATTAATATTATAATATTAGAGAAAAGCTGGGCGTTACAGTTTGGGTATAAAAATTGATTATCTTCTAGGGGCATTTATGGAAGAAAAGTGGTAAATTTTAGGAAATTGTAAATAAACCCTTGGTATACCATCTTAACTTTGGACAATTTGAACATATTTGCCCATGCATCATCCGTTATAATATAGTATAGATATAGATAAATAAACCCCTGACTTGAATGGTGAGGCTATAGTTAGTGGGAATGGGACTTTGGAGGGGTCGATTAAAATGGGAAGGGGTCATGGTCTGTTTGTTCATTCTCAAGAGGAGCTTATAAGGGAAGAGGTGAATGGAACGATGAACATGGCTGTTGTGGGTGAAAATCCTCAACATGATTTTACCTCATATCCCTGATATCGCATTCTCGGGATGCTAAAGGACTCTGTTGACTTCGGGATGCAACTATAATTCAGCATGTGCACATCCTGAAGATGGACTAACAAAATACTTTTCTTATTCATAAATGCAGGTACTATTAAGTTATAATATGGATTAATGCCTGACAACGTCTATATTATAACTCTCAAGTGAAGAAATCAGTGATAGAAGTGTAACTCATTCATCCGACATCTTCACTTTTATCATTTATATAATTCTAGACTAAAAAAAAAATTACATATATATGTACGTTGACCAATTTAAAAAAAAAAAAGTAATTTAAATGGCGAAAGAATATGTGAACTTCTTTTGAAAATGGTAAACGACAAATATGTAGCATTTAATTTTTTTCCTCTCTTGTTCACAAATTTATGCAAGATTATTGCAGAGAGTTTCGCTATAATGTCTAGCCAGTTTTTATAACCATTAAAGAAATTTTAATAATTTGAAACCGACAATATCATTACCATAATTAAAACATAATGTGGACAACTGATCGAGTTGTGTTTATAACCTCAACCTCATCTTCGGATAACCACACTACGTATACCCCTTCAACGACACACCAATCGCCACCTCCTACCGCCTCTCTCTCACCATCTTCGGACCAACCGCTCTACCGTGACCACCACCAATCGTCACCTCCTACCACCTCTCCCTTCGGTTTAACCGCCACGACTACTCGACACCTACACTGTACCGTCGTTTAACCATTTGTTCAATCCTTCAAGCCACGCACTATATCTTGTTAACCATATCTGACAACATTGTGTACCACCATCGTGATAAGTCTTTAAGATATACCGCCGCAACAAAACCGTCTGCCACGAACCTGACTCGTCTCTACTTGCATCTAATCACTTCTCGCCATCTGAATGGTGTGATTATAATTCAGGTTCGCGTCCATTTTGAAAATGTTTAATTCTTAAGTATGATGACTCGTTTTGATTTTTCGGCGACTACAAACCATTACGATAATTGAGTTTTTGATATACTATTCCGACTAACGAAGTTATGTTTATAGCTTGCTAAGTTATGGTATTTTTTTAGACGAATGATACAACCCTCAATGAGGTTAAGCCATATTTGTTTTGAGTTCATAACCATGTAAATCAAATAATTTCCAATTCGTATCACCTTGTGGTTAGTCCTCATATATTTGACCAAATTTTCAATCAATGTATCTATATTTATTTAAATACTAAAATTCATATCCTGAAACAATATAGTTAAAGTTATCACTTAAATTTTATAACATGTATAATGTAGTTTATTAATTTTCAACGAGATATGAGTAGCCTAACTCATAACTTTATGACTTTCCAAAATCTTGAATATGTTAGAAAAAGATTTAATTAAGATAGTAGGGACATGGTTATGTAATAATAAAGTGGTGTAGTATTTATCCCTGAAAATGTTTCGCTATGTCTTGAATTATTTTATTTAATTTCACATGGATGGGTGAATAATAGAGAATCAATATTTTCTTCTTTCAAGTATAAGCAGTGTATAAAATAAATAAATCTTACCACATCATAACTTGGTATATACGAGATATAAGAAATGAGTTAAAATGATTTAACCAAGTAGCTAAACCTTTGATTACATAATGTATTAACACATTGTTGAACCTATCGTCAAAATAGTTAGTCAAGAGTAGTAAAGATCTCCGTCGCCGGACAATCAACGAGTCAAAGAATCATATAGTCGAATTATTTCTGATAAAAATTGGTATAGGTTCAATCGTAATTCATTGATTCTCATTGATTTCTTACAAGGCCATCACTACAATCAAGGTGAGTATTTCCTATCCCCTTTTTTTGTCTTTATTCACTTTTGGGGTGTTACATGTACATTTATACAAAATACACATACAAGTTCACATTTTTACAATACAATTCTAGTACATTGTGCATTTGCTTACATACATGCTTTATGCTTAGACATTACATGTAGAATACATTTGTACTTAGTGAAATCATTAACCATGTACAAGCCGACCTTAATATTGGATAGCGCTATTGGATTGACAACGCACCTAGGTGATTCTCCCCCTTTTTCATCGGAGAATCCATGGTCATTGTTAAGTTATTATTCATTTATTGGATAAGTACACCGCCGTTCATTTTAGTACATTTATACAGTCCTAGGATTGATTTCGCTCATTTGTATGATACATAGTTTACATAATTGCACTGTAGCTTTGCACTTGAATTGTATAACATTTTCCAACTTACTATATGTATTAAAACTAGGAATGCTCACCAACATTTCATATGTTGACAAAACTTATTTTGTACATGTTTCAGGTGCAGTTTGATCTTAGTTGCATAGCATTGGATTTTAGTGCTTGCTTTTAATAATTTATTTCAAATTTCATGTTTTGTTCAGACTTTTGTATTTTTCCCATTTCATCCATGTAAGACAATTTAAATTATTCAATAATATATTTACATTTTAGTACCATGTGCTTTTGAACAATCGTCACTACGTGACACCTCAATGATTCCGCTATCGGTTGGGGTGTTAAACTATGATTGAAGATGGATTTAAACTTGTAACCGATACATATTTAATATCGGCGATAAACAAGGAAACGGCTGAATCATTGACTGACCAAGAAGAAAGAGTCAACCAACGACTAGTTTCTGTTGAAAGACCTCCAACGTTCACCTGAAGAAGCTGTTACACAACATTGAAGACTTTAACTACTTAGCGGATTTCGTGGGATCCTTTAGTTATTCTCATGTATTATATATATGGGAGTATGGGACGAGTATAGGACATTTACATACACTTTGCTTACTCTATAGCTGCACACAAACACTTAGACACATACACAATCATTGTAACCTTAGTACACTCGTCCACATATTCATCCAAACTTGTACTTTTTTTACCAAATTAATATTAACAAATAAGGCAGTGGCCTAGTCTCCTCCCGTGGTTTTATGTCGGCGATCCACTATTGATCAAGGGCTTTCCTCGTATATCGAGTGTTGTTCTTTGTATTTTACTTACTCATTCGTTCATTACAAACAGTTCCATCCCGAGGATATAATTGTCCATCCCAAAGTAAACCTAAGCCATCTCGAGCATAGTTGTCACTAATTTACTCTTTTTTGCATCCTGGTTGAACCTTTTCAAAATATAACTAGTTTTAATAGCAAATTCACATTCTTAGCACACAACCTCATAATTTCTAATTTGGAATACAAGATTATTTTTACTAGATAATTTTTGACCAAAACAATGGCTAAGGGGCTGGGGTTACTAATATCGACATGTTCGAGAATTTGGTGTCTAAGGCGGTGAACGATGAAGGCTTTCAATCCATGATCCAATGAATGTATTATCCGTGAATATTAGAGGACTGGGAAGTGACGGTAAGGGAGACTGGATTTCTAATATTCGTATGATTAATGAGGTTAGTTTCGTTATGTTGCAAGAAACGCAATTTGCTTCTTTGAATGGTACGGATATTGGTAGTTTGAGCATGTCAACGCTATGGGAAGGTCGGGTGGACTCACATCGATGTCGAATCCTAAAAAAATTGTCAAATGTTCGGTTCATAAGCATAGGAATTTCTTGGTTGTCAACGGGAGTTTGAAAGATACTGGGAAAGTTATGACCTTAGTTAACGTTTAAGCACCTCAAAAGTTGTTGGACAAGAAGATTATATGGACCGATTTGAAACAGGTTATTATCCAGGACTTGAATTACTGGATCGTCGGAGGGGACTTCAATTTTATAAGGGATAGAAGTGAAAGAAAGAATTCCTATTTTAATGCTTCTTCTACTAATGATTTTAATGAGTTTCTTGATACAGTGGGGTTACACGAGTTCAGCTTGAAAGGCCTTAAGTTCACGTTTGTTACAGGTAACAAGTGCAGCATGATTGATAAACGGTTTATTTCGTAGAATTTTTTGAATAATTGGCCGACCACGGAGTACCGAGCTTTGGCAAGGGAGAAATCGGACCATAGCCCTTTGGTTCTAAGGGTTGAATACCGAAACTTTGGTGCTAAACCTTTTCATTTTTCAACTCTTGGATGTCTCGACAAGATTTCGATGAAGTTGTGACGAAGGCGGCCACGTCTTTCGATGGCGGCGGTCCTCCAAATGTTTGTTTAGTGAACACGTTCAACTTTATTAGGACGTTTATTATTGAGTATAAATCCAAGAGCATGGTCGCTGAGCAGGAAGAGGAGTCGCCTTTGTTGTCGGATCTTAGAGAATTGGATGAGATTATTAAAGTTAGAGATTTTTCTAAGGCCGAGCATTAGATGTACGAAGAAGGTAAAGTGAGGATAAAAGAAATAGAAAAATACAAGTATAAAGATTTGCGACAAAAAGCGAGGGTTCGATGGGCTAGAGAAGGCGATGAGAATTCGAGTTTCTTTAATGGGTTGGTTAACAAAAGTAGAGTCTCAAATTCTATTCTGGGGTTGTTGGTTAATGGCGTTTGGGTATCGAAACCTTCTCTTGTCAAACGAGAGGTTTTTTTCTTTCTTCAAGAACAATTTCGTCGAAGATATAGTGGATCGGCCAGCATTGTTTTGTGGTAATTTGAAAAAGTTAACTGATGAAAGTGCTTTGGATCTAGTGGCTCCATTTTCGGACAAGGAAAAAAAAGCAAGCCGTGTTTGATTGTGGTAGCGATAAAGCCCCGTGACCGGATGGGTTTAATTTTCGTTTCATTAAGAAATATTGATCTCTTTTTGAAGCAGATTTTATGAAGATATTTCAGAACTTCGCTGAAACGGGTATTATTAATCATGGGGTGGGGTCGTCTTTCATTACTTTGGTCCCGAAAGATAGCGATCCGGTTGTTTTAGGAGAGTATCATCCAATTAATCTTATAGGGGTGGTGATCAAGGTTATTTCAAAGGCTCTAGCTAATAGATTAAAGTTGGTGATGGATTTCATTACATTTGAGACGCAATCGACATTCATATCGGGGAGGTACATTCTTGACAGCTCGTTAATTATTAGTGAAATTTTATCTTTGGCGAAACGGATGGGGAAAGAATTGTTTATGTTTAAAATAGATTTCGAGAAAGCGTATGATAATGTTCATTAGGAGTTTTTGTTATTTATTATGCGGAAAATGAACTTTCCTCTAGTGTGTTGTAGATGGATATATGGTGTGTTGTCTTCGGCGTGTTCGTTCGTCTTAGTTAATGGGTCTCCTACATTCGACATCAGTTATATTAAAGGGATTTGACAAGGAGCTCCCATTTCTCCATTCTTATTTATTATTGTGATGGAAGCGTTTTCTAGCATTATTCAGAAGGCTTGCGATATTGGTTCGTTTGATGGGATGAGACTTCCTAATGGGGGCACTATTATATCTCATTTATTATACGCCGATGACGCAATGGTTATGTGTGAATGGTCTCATTTTAATTTTAAAGCGTTAAGGAGGATTTTGAGGATATTCCATTTGTGCTCGGGTCTTTGAGGATAAGTCCACTTTATTTGGTGTAGGGAAGTCCAAGGATGATGTGAGGGTTGAAGCGAGTGTCTTGGGTTGTAGATCGGGAGCTACTCTGTTCAAGTATTTGGGCATTCAAGTAGGCACGAATATGTGTCGTATAAACAATTGGGATTCGGTTATGCAAGTTTTCAAAAATAGGTTGTCGAATTGGAAGGCTCGTGTGTTATCTATGGGGGAAGAGTGGTTCTTATTAAATCCGTTTTAGAAATTCTCCCGACTTACTATTTTTTATTGTACAAAGCGCCGGTGGTCGTGGTGAATAAAATTGAAGGTATTATTAAACAATTTTTATGGGGTGGCAATGATGAGATTGGTAAAATTCATTGGGTAGCATGGGACAAGGTGAGGAAAGCGAAAAAGGATGGTGGTTTGGGTCTAAACAAGCTTGGTGTCTGTAATGATGCTCTTCTTTTGAAATGGTTATGGAGGTATAAAAATGAAGAGGGGGCTCTTTGGAAAAAGGTCATTGATGCTATACATATTTCGAAAAGGAGGTGAGATGAATTCCCTTGGAATAAGAGAGTTTTGGGTACTTGGAGTAAACTTGTTAAAGTGGGATATAAGCTAAAGGTCTAGGAGGTGAAGTTTGTGAACATGATTCGCGGCCTAGTTGGAGACGGGAGAAAGATAAATTTTGGTCGGATCCATGGATAAAATGCGAGCCGTTAAAAGATCTTTTCCGGAATTTATTCCGGTTAGAGACCAACAAATGGTGCAACATTGTGGATAGGATTGGATCTCAATCTGACGTGGGCTTGGTTTGATGGGATTGAAAAAGGTACCCTAGTTCAACTCCTGAGATGACAGAAGTCGTGGTTTGCCATAGGCTTGTTTCGGACACTCGCTTACAAGATGAGAAGGATGCTTGGATATGGAATAAAGGGACAAACATGCACTACAAAAAAATGCCATTTAGTGACACACATTTTTAATGGCATTTAGGGTATGTGACACTAATAAGGTTTTTAGTGACACTTTTTGTGTGCCATACTTGCTTAACACGTACTTTTAGTGGCATTTAAATGTTATGCCACTAATTTTGATTTTTAGTGACACTTTAAGTATGCCATAATTGTTTGATACGTACTTTAGTGGCATTTATTTTTGTGCCACTATTTAGTTACACACATTTTTAATGGCATTTAGCGTATGTGACACTAATAAGGTTTTTAGTGACACTTTTTGTGTGCCATACTTGCTTAACACGTACTTTTAGTGGCATTTAAATGTTATGCCACTAATTTTGATTTTTAGTGACACTTTAAGTATGTCATAATTGTTTGATACGTACTTTAGTGGCATTTATTTTTGTGCCACTAATATCATTTTGTTAATGGTACCACTAGGTGCGACAAATGTTGACACGAACCGTACTCGACACGAAAAAGACAGTTTTTGGGTCGACAAATACAACCAATTAATGAAAACCAAATCTAATAAAAGAATGATTACCAAAACAATAGGAACAAAGGGGTCGAGCAAATACAAAAGTGACGATTGTCCCTACAATGAATTTCGGAGAATGATTATGCACATGGGATTATGTTTGCTGCAATCAGTTTTAAGAAAAAATAGTAGCAGGTATCAATATTCATCAAAGATAATTGGAGATTCATAAGGAGATAAAATAAAAAAAATAAATGATTTAAGTTTGGAAGTAAATGAATTCATTTAATGTCTTATTAAGTTTGCTAATTAATTCCACCCCAAATAATTGTTGACTTTATTAAATTTTTTAGCTACAAGTGCTAGTGGACGGGGCGTCACCAGAATTGGTCACGAGTACCAGTACGGTACCACCGTCGCCACTCATGCTGGTAGTGGTCCCGTCCCCCCTTATAACTTTTGTTTATTTAGTAAAAAAAATGGTTTACATTGGTTTGGGTTTAGTCTAAACATGTTAGTTGTAGGGGTGTGAATTTCTGACACGACCTGAAACCTGACATGAACCTAACACAAAATTCGCGGTTTGGGTTTAGTCTAAATAGGTTTTGGTCAGTTTTAGGTGAACCCGCGAAGCCGTTTAGCTAGACGAGCCAGGCTCAGGTCAACCCCGATCGGGTTGGCAGGTTCAATTCAAAAGAACCAAAAAAATAAAACTTTAGCAGTAGAAGGCAATGAATATGAGAAGATTAGACAGTTGACAATTCAGAAGAACCAAAAAAAACTACAAGAACTTGGAATTAAAGACATTGTAAGGTCTTGTACAAGTTTATCAGAAAGTCAAAAAACAAAGAAAAACAAAGTGAATCATAACACTCATGCTGGGGAAATAAATTTTGTAGAGCAACACCGTCCACAATTTATTGCACCAATGTCCATGAATAGAGTTGCTAATCTCACGAAGTTACGCCGTGTGGTTGCTTCAAATGTCTCTCAAAAGGTTTCATCTACTTCAAATGAAACACAACCGAATAAACAACCACAAACAGTTACCATGAGTGAAACAATTGAAGGTAATAAAAGAGGATCAATTGGAAGGATGGTTCTTGTTGATGAGGATGATGATGATGAAATATCTCAAGGTATTATTTTGTTAATCTTAAAGTTTTGTTCAATAAAAATACATTTTATATTAATCTACTCTTTTATGCTTGAAGAAGGTAACAAAGAGGATATGGAAGTAGGTGATGTTGGTCAAAATGATGAGTATATGGGTAATACATTACATGAAGATGGAGGCAATGTTCAAAAACAACTACAAGGCCCTGAAAAACGAAAAGCAACTACATCTTATTCAAAAGGTAGTAGTATAAGTAGGTGCAAGAGGCTAAATATAACTTCTACCGTCTCCAATGAGTGTATTGAAAACCATGTTGATGACGAACCTGTTGAATACAATTTTGAAGACCACCAAGTTTTTGAAACTCAAGGTCATCAAGCTAGTGAAATACAAGGTAAAACTTTAGACAAATTGTAATGATGTTTAAGAAATAAAATGATAGAAGATATGTTCAAACTGTATTATAATTTGTAAATTGTTTTTCTACTTGTTTTCTTTCTTTCTTTTTTTTTTTAATTTCTTAGGTGCTCCTAAAAAGGTTAGAAGCTATACACAGAAAGCTGAAACTTGGAAGATGGATAGTAAAAAAAAAATAGTTGTCACATTCAACAAATTAGGAAAGCCTGTAGGGGATGAAGGTACTGAACTAGTTCAATTCCTTGGGACGCTTGTGAGGAATCCTGATCATGTATCCATAGAATATTCTGACTGGAGAAAGGTTCCCAAACAAAAGAAAGAGGACATGTATTCACTCGTTAAGGTATATGTCTTTATTAAGTTTCAAAATGTATCTACTAGATAAAGTAAGAGGTGTATCCTTAATATATATAATTTTTGTTTGTAGTCAAAATTTGTTATTTATCCAAATGAAACAAACAAGATTAAAAATTGGATCTTCCAAAGCATGGGAACAAAATGGAGATCGTGGAAAGGTTCGTTAAAGGAAACATGCTATGATCCAAGCCTTACTGTTGATGAAATCGTGGCGCAACATGTTAAGAATGACGACAGATTGAATCCAACTCAATTTAAAGAACTTGTTACTCGTTGGTTCACTCCGGAATTTCAGGTAACAATAATCTGAAACTTTGATTTCTTTTACAATATTTACAATTATCTAATTATATCAAAGAATTCTTATCATGTATTATTTTATCATTTACCATAGAGTATATGTGATGTTAAAAGAATGAGTCGCTCAAAGATGAAGGAGCCGCATGTGAGTGGGACAAAGTCATTTGCTAGACTTGCTCATGAAATGGTATTATTCTAGCTATTTTTTACATTTATTATATTTTAGGGTTTTTATTTCCCTTACTAACCATCAAACATCAATTATAGTCAATGAATAATAATGGTGTATATCCAACACGAGGAGAAATGTATATCGCAACTCGCACTCGTAAAGATGGAAGCATCGTTAATGATAAAGCTGCTCATGTTATGGTAATATATTTTTAATGTCCCTATATATCATGGGTGTGTTTAATTTTTTTATGATTACGTATTTTATTACGTGTTCAGGCTTCATTAAAAGATATTGCCAATGAGTCTACAACCACACCCGGTGATCCATAAGATTTTACAAATGATGACTACTCAAAAGTCAAAGGCCCTGAGAAAAGAGGATATGTTCGGTTAGTGGGAAGGATGCCAGCCGAAAAAACTAATGGTACATCTTTGAAAGATTCACAAACTATTGATCAGCTAACGAGTGTTGTTAATGCTATGGCTGTTATCATCCAAGAACATATCCCAAATGCAAACCTATCTTCGATTCTTAGCAATAAGAACATACAGGTAATTACATGCATGAACCATTGTTTGTTCTTTTACCATTACATATTTATGTACTATTATTTATTTAATTTATATGTTTTAGGTCCCTGGTATTGATTCTTTGGTACGTAACAACTCTTTACCAGTTAACGAAATATCGTCTTCAAGAAGTCATGATGATAATGGTAATTACTATTAACTTTTTACTTTTAACTATTTCGTAATATTAAACGAGCGTGCTTCTTAGTTTGAAATTGATTAGCCAAAACTTTCCATTTTACAGGGCTAGAAACACGTGTGGACAATTGATCTATAACTCTTTTTGTTGACATTGCAGTTAAGGTAATATGTTGATTTTTTGTATACTTGTTATGTGTTTGGACAAATTATAAATGGCTGCCTATTAATTATATGTAGGTTTTTTCTCTAATTGTTAGTTGTTCGATCATATTTGTTTATACTGGATTTTCCTTTGAATAGGAACAATGAGTTTCATAAATTAAAGAACTTTTAGATTTCATTGAATAAATACTGATACTTATTTATATGGTTTATGATTGCAGGATATATATCATTGGAAATTTTGGAGCTTAGTTCTATGAAAGTTGAATTCTCTCCTAAAATAATGTTTAGATTCGTCGTGCAAGCATTTGGAATATGTTATTTATTACATAATGTTTTGCTAACATTTGAAATATGTTTCGGATTGAATTTTTATTGAAGTATATTATGATAATTTTTACATATACAATTTTACTGAACATTTATTTATATTTTATATTGTATATCATTTGATTTGTGGCAAAATTATGTGCCACTACAAATAGTGCATATATATATATATATATATAACTAGAAATGGTTTTTACCAACACAAAATTTGTACCACAAAAGTTTTTATATTCTGGCAAAAAAAAAGTGTCATTAAAACTAGTATAAATATGTAATTAGGATTACTTTTTAAAGACACAAAATATGTGTCACAAAAGTCTTTTTTTATATTGTGGCAAAAAAAAAAAGTGTCACTAAAACTAGTATAAATATGTAATTAGGATTACTTTTTAAAGACACAAAATATGTGTCACAAAAGTCTTTTTTTATATTGTGGCAAAAAAAAGTGTCATTAAAACTAGTATAAATATGTAAATAGGATTACTTTTTAATGGCACAAAATATGTGTCACAAAAGTCTTTTTTTATATTGTGACAAAAAACAAGTGTCACTAAAAGCCAACAAAACTTTGTGTTATAGAATGAAAATGTGTCACTAAAAGGCTTTAGCGTCAGCACTTCTAGTGACACTTTTTTTGTGTGCCGCACATTCCTTCAAGTCCCTTTAGTAGCACTTTTTTTGTTTTTTTGTGGCACTTTTTGTATGTCACTAAATGGCATTTTTTTTTTGTAGTGATGGTGTATTAAGTGAAGGAAACGAGATTGTGGCTGAACGGTGATGAGTTGTGGGACGGTACATATCGGTTCAAGTGGTGTAAGTGGGTTCCAAACAAGTGCAATATCTTCATGTGGAGGGCGAATTTGGATAGAATTCCGACTATGTGCGCTCTTAAACGGTGGAATATGATCATTGGAGATGGTCTTTGTACGTTTTGTGGTGAAGTGGAGGATACTACGGAACATATTTTCACGGCTTGTCGTTTGGCTAATGGAGTCTGGAGCGGCATCTCGTCTTGGGTAAACATCCCTCCTGTTTTCGTTTTCTCCCTCAAAGATATCCTTCAACTTATAAATTACCTGGATGGATCAAGCAAGAAGAAGGAAATAGTGTACGGGATCCTCATCTTGACATGTTGGCGCATATGGAAAGCTAGAAACGAAAAGATTTTCTCAAATATTGATTCGAACGTGGTAAAAATTACATCCGATGTTAAGTCTTTGGAGTTTTTTTGGTATAAGAGTCACTGGCGCAGCTTAGTTGGGGCCGGCGGGGGCGGCTGACCCCCCCCCCCCCCCGAATTTTGCGTAGAAGTTCCGATTATATAGTATTCGTATAGAAAATTTTGGAAATATAGGTTTTCAACCCCCTGAAACTGGTTTTCGACCCCCCGAAACTAGTGACTTCTGACACCTCGGTAACTTCCGACCCTCCGAACCTTCGAGTCAAGCTTCGCCACTGATAAGAGTAAATCTAAAGTGTGTGGGATGGATTGGAAAGGCTGGTGTAATTTTTCTTTGACTTGATGTAATCTTTGGTCGTGCGGTTTATCTCTAGTTTGGAGATAATCCGCCATGTGTGTTAATAAAGTTCACATTAAAAAAAAAATAATAATAATAAACCATTGCGTGTTCAACAAGCCAAAATACAAATCAAACTCTGCGTCAAGAAGCCGCATCTTACCGTCATTAATGCTTTAACACAATCTCGAATCACCGTGTATTCACAATTCTACCAAATATTAAAAAGTGAAAATATTTAAAAGATTAATAGCATAACATATTTAATTCTCCGATTAGACCTTTCTAAAAAAATTAAAAAAATTAATTCCCGGATTAAACTCTTCAAGTTTAAAACATGAAATAAAGTCAGATGAAGATTATCATGGTTTGGTTGTTATGGAAGGCGAGGAATGACACAAGATTCAATGTTCGGAATGTCAAGGCTATAGATGTGGTGACCGGTGTGAAATCTTTATCTTTCTTATGGTTAAAAAGTAGAACGGTGTACAAATCCATTCTTTAGAAGGAGTGGTTAATTTTCCTTTGTATATGTTGTATTTGTGCACTCCTCTTCTTGAGGTGTCGCGATTATTAATTAAAGTTAATTTAAAAAAAAACAAAACAAAAAAAAAGTTTATAACAAGAAATTGTTAGACCATAAAGAGTGGAGGGAAAGAGGAGGATGAAGCGTCATGTGGCACTTTTGGGTCCCACGTGAAGGGATGAAAATTGTGGGGACTGGAAGGGGGAATAATAATAATAATAATAATAATAATATTATTATTATTATTATTATTATTATTATTATTATTATTATTATTATTATTATTATTATTATTATGTGTGTTAAAAAAAATCAGCCAATCAAAACAAAAAGCAAGTGCCCCCACGCCAAGGTAATTCTCCCCGCCTCCCCCTTCCAAGCCCACCCGGAGCGGTGTCCTCCCCCCCCCCCCCCCCCCTCCTCCTTCAAGCCCCTTTCCCCACCCCACTCCGAGTGCTCTTACACCTGTGACAAAATCGCGTCAGTTTATGCTAGCAGGATCAGAAGTGCGTCCGAACAACTTTAGTAGTTGTATCAATATATTAATTAATAATTTTTATAGTTTTCGCTATAAATTATGTTGAATAAGTCGTGTTAAATAAAAGAAAAAACAAGGTGTTGAAAGTTTCGTGATTTCTTCAAATAATGTCTTTAAGGCTACAAGGGGTGGTCACCAATTTATCACATTCATCACACCCAATCAGATTCTGTCATCTCATTTTATCACATTCTATTATATTCCATCACTAAACCCATGCGACGGTGTTCACAATTATCACTAAAACTATCACACCCAATCACTTTGTGATACCTCATTCCATCACACCCATCATTATTTTTTAATAATAAAAAAAAACAAAAAAAAGTAACTTTTTGGTGGGACCATGGCTGCTTTTAGCTGCTTTTTTCAGCCTTTTGTTTTCTTTGTTTTGTGATCAACGTGATGGCCATCGAGATAATTCATCACAGCCGTGATAAATGAAGGGGGCGGTGTTTCGCAGTGGTCATGATATCACGGGGTGACCATCACGGACCACCCCGGCTCTAACAAACCATCTACCATCTTGTATCCCCGCGTATGCACATTCTATTCTTCCAAAAATAAAATTGTGAAAATATTTGAAGATTAATAACATAACATAATTATTTCTTGGATTAAACTCTTGTAGTTACAAATTAATCTAAACGACATGTTTGAACCTGAGATCTTCTTTCTAAGAGTCATGTGTCTCTGCCGAGTGTGTTAACCTCAAATTGACTAAACTCTTGTAATTAGCAATTAACAATCAGAGAAAAAAATACATTTGGGGGCCAAAATTATTACTCCTACGACGAAATCACATTTGTTTACACTATCAAGATCGACGAAGTATGTCAAAACAACTTTATTCTAGAATACTTTATTTAAAACCATACCAACAATATCGGTACCCACGATGATTCAGACCGAATATCATCAGATACTACTATTTGTACGATCGAAAATTTTAGGAATAATTATTTTATGGAATTCGATCGATTTAAGACATTTGCCTATATCCTTCTGGGTTTTTTATAACATTTTTTTTTTCAGGTTCTCTTTCGATTGATATACCAAGTTATAGTTCTGTATTAATACTGTAATGAACGAACCAATACCAACCGAATTTTGCCGCAACCCACTTGGGAATTTCACTAGTTTAATAAATATTATTGTAAAACTTGAGGTAAACTTAATGATTCTTGTATTTTTTTTTTTTTTTCAATTTCAATATAGATAGTCTTTCATCCCATAAATGCGAAAATTACATCAAAATAGTAGGCAGACGAGCAACAAGTTGTCTCGTCACCTCTTTCTGTATGGCGAATCATATTCTACTGAAATCAAACCCTTGCCCCGTGGTCGAGACATTACCACGAATAACCCGTTGGACCTTGATTAAAAAACCGATATCTTCCTGTGCAAACACCCAAAGCTATGTGCGTGATCACCAAGCCTAACGAGGTATCTCCATATCACAAAATTTCCTTAATATCATCGAAAACTTCGTCAAGAAGCCGCATCTCACTTCTCACCGTCATTAATGCTCAACAAGTAACAACCAATACCATCTCACGATCTCATATTTTCATATCACCACGTATTCTCATTCTTCCCAAAACAAAAACCATCAAAATATTCAAACATCAATAACATAACATAGCATTAATAAACATAATTAATCCTCGGATTTCAATAAACTCTTCCAATTTACAAAAACAAAACAACATTTTGTGACACAATATTGTTATCCTACGCATCAGTTTAAGCCAACAGGATCAGCAAAGAACGTCGGAATATTATCTCCAGCCATAATAACAACAAACTTGGGGCTCATGTTTGATTCATCTAAAACCTTTGAAACCTTAACACTCTCGATATCCTGACCGGTTGTTGCTGACCGAGACCGACGGTTATATTGAGAACAGGCTAAGATAACCAACGCAATTGTTATTAGAGACAGCATTGCGGCTATGCCACCGAATAGATAAACCAACGGCGAATCGAAATCCCAGAAAGACGAGGATGTGGTTGAGGTTGATGGTGACATTGCGTTTGTTGTTGTTGTTGTTGTTGTTGTCATGAGTGTGTGTTTTTAGTGTGTGGGAAGAGAGGGGGGGACGGGGGTGGGCATAATATATATGGTGGAAAATGTACAAGTATGTTAGCAGGAAGTACAAGTAGTGTTACAAAGAAATAATTTAATGGTGATGGAATTCAGGTTGTAAATGGTTGTAAATTGTAATAAAGGTTATATATTCTTTTTCTGTTTTATTGAGTTTTGGTTTTGGTTTCTTTCTTTTCAAGCTTGTAACTTTATTGGTGGGTTAAACACTTAAACGTATGAAGAGTAGTATTTGAAATTGGATTTTCTTTTTAGTGTGATTAACTTTCTTTTATCAACAATTGTAAAACCTAAACATCATTATATTTTTTACCAATGGGTAGTGATCCATTAATAAAGGTAAAGCCTTTAAAACACATAGGTTGTGGAATGTCATGGGTTCAAATCCTAAAGACTATGGGATTAAATAAATTAACCTTTCAAAAAAAAAAAAATCTAACATTATATTTTAACATTTTTAAACCCTCACGACATATGTCGATGGCGAGCACGATACCACTTATGCGTAAAGGTGTGCAAACTTCGGTTTGATTCCCTTATTAGCCTTAACTGAAATCGAAGTCATCGTTTAATTTGTTTTATGGTTAATCGGTTTAGTTTATTCGGTTAATTTTTTGTTAGGTTAAAGTCGGTTAATGAAGAAGTAGAGTCCTAATTCCTAGCACGGAGACGAACCCCTACCCCACAACAACATTCTCACAAAACCTTGGCGGAGAACAGGCCATTTGAATGGCCAAGTATGTTAAGACAACAGACCTCCGCTGAGTCTCAACCTCCGTGGAGCCCAAGACCTACAAGGCCACACGTGGAGTGCAATCCACCCGTGCGAGACCCATCGCCCAACTTGGCGATGGTCTCCTGCGGATCACTCACCACCTGACGCGTGTCAGTGCGGGCCTGCAATGTCTGAACACCAGATGGGAAGGTGCAGCTCCCCTTATCTCCACTTGGTGCACTCTTCCCCTTTGTGTCTGGTGTCACCTCAAATAATCCTCCAGAAGGAGCAGACTGACACAACCTGGCGCCGCCTGACACCACCTGGCGCAAATAGAAGAAGATCCGACGGCAGCCAATAGCAACACGCCACGTGGATTATTGGTAGGGCGGTACCTGTTTCTCTCTCTCTTCTGCGTTTATTACATTCAGTTACCTTTTAGTTTCCTTAGTCCAATGCTAACCAATTGGGCCGAAAGGAAGGCAAGCCCATAACCCGAGCCCAAGCCCATCGTCGTGGTTATGGGCCAATGGTAACCGGCCCGTGTGTTCCCTATATAAAGGAGCTCACGCCTACTTTGTACAGGATCTTGAACTCCAGACCCTCGAGCATTATTACTCGAACATACACTTACACATACCGGGCCAACCACTATTTTTGTGTCTGCTATCACGAGTCTTTGAGACTCTAGGCGGTCGCCACCTTTCACATGACCCACGGATTATTTATAGGTCATGGATCCAGCCACGGTGTGAAGCAAAGGATTATATCTTACAGCAAACACGAGTTATCACCTCATGTACCTCCTGTGATGTAAGTACCACACTCATCTATACTCGTTGTTTCTTCAGTTAATAATTTAGTTAATAAGAAAAATTCCAATACTATGCTTGGACTATTTTTTTTCTTAGAAATACATGAATTGATGTGTGTGTATAAATATATATATATATATATATATATATTAATAAAAGAAAGCATATGGCGCTCAATGAGGTCATATGCAAGTCACTAATCATGTTCAAACAGTAAATAGGAATTATATGTTCATCCAGAGCAGAATAGGTTAAAACTACCCCTTCAAAAAAAAAAAAAAGGGCCACACCTTCACTACCAGCTCAATCATGCCCTGCAAAAATTGCTTCTGGCTTTGCTCCTCATCCAAACGTACTTCTTCTTTTTAATATACATTTTCATTCTTATTCACATGATGAAAATTGTTATTTTCTCATATTATAGTACATTAATTTCTAGGCTACATCATAACACATATTTTAATACTTCATATTAGATTTGCTATCCCGGAAAGCTTCCGAGATATAATCTAGCATATACATAAGATGAAGGTATAATGACATGAAATTGAAATATAAACCATAAAATACATGATATTGAAGTATAAGACTAGAATGATATCAAAATATGAATGACTCGGGTCATTTTGGTCCGGTTAACCGAGGGTACAAGAAAAACCGATAAACGATTTTTAGTTAATTTGGTTTTCGATTAATCAATTTTTGGTTAATTCTGATAGTTTTTGGCTTAGTTTCGGTTATTGCTTACCTATACCTACGGGTTAATGTAATTATTTCTAGATATAATAGATGTTATACCCTTCACCTCCATCCCCATCAAGAAGGATAGTGTTCTCCATTGTTCTTGAAGTTTTTCCATCACCTTCCAACCTTCACATTAAATCGGGAGTGGGGGCGGTGTTCCCTATCGTCACAAACTATGCAAAATTACCTTAGAAGTATTGTAATAATTTGTTATCTTTAGAGCTTTTATCTCTTTTACTTTCAAACTTTTACCACACTATATCTATATATTATATCTATATATTAAAAACTTCTATAGTTTCTGTATGGTAATGTGAGCTGACTAAACAGTGGGTGTTATGTGGCGTCCATAATTTTCCTTTTTTACGGTTTTTTGTTTTACAATGTTTAATTTTTAAACTAAACAAAATGAATGTTGGTTCAAGTTGTTGGGTAGTTGGTTCAGGTTTGATTCCTACTAGCTTATATTGTTTTCATTATAATGCAACCTTCTTTTTAAGCTGAAACAAACAAAGCAAACGTATACTATTAATATTTTGTTTTCCTTTATTAAAAGTAAACCCAATTATATATTTACATGTAATTTAGTGATACTCTATTAATATGAATAAGTGTTTAATTTTTTGGGGGTTTTTCATATGGTAATTTTCTTGTTTATCTAAACTATCGTTCACTTTTTCGTTGTTACCTTTTGATGTTCAAAGACAAGACCGGAACTAAAATCATCATACTTGTGATTTGGGATGAATACCTGAATTAGCAGATTTGCTTTTAGGGACAAAATTAGAGCTATTAAACTAGATTTGAATTTGAATCAATTTAGGTTAGATGGTCGAGATGTGACGATGATGGATGGCCCCGTGGCATGGATGATGACCCGAACATAGAGAGTTGGAGAATGTAAGAACGATCAAAATTGAATGACCGATAATGATTGATGATCGGTGACAATGCAGCAGGTACAGTTTTTCTTAAGATAAAAGCCCAACAAAAACAACTTGTGTATGAAAAAAAAAAAAAAAAAAGAAACACACATGTCACAAGCTTTGAAACTCATTCAAGGTAATTAAGGGTAACCTGTATAACAATATATTATCCTTTAGTTTGATCATACAACTAATATATAAGAGTTTGTTGGGTTAACCGGTTGGTTTACGGGTCACGGATTAATCGGGTCGTTTACCAATCATGGGTCGTAAGTTTTAGTTGTTGTACATGAAATGAGTTAAGAGTTTGAAAGGTTCATGTGCGTTGAGTATACGTTGGTTTGCATGGAATAAGCTAAACTCCTAATATTAATTTGCATGGCTATGGCTAGAAATATTTGGAGTAGTAAAGTATTTGCTTTAGGTAGCGTTTGACCAAGTACAGTGGATGTCTAACTTGTAACACCTCAATCGATGGCGGAAACATCGGGATGTCACGTATTGATGATTGTTCAGTAGCACATGGTAAATAATAAGTTTCAATAAATGATTTAAATGAACTACATACAATTGTTCTAAAAATTTGTACATCAAAATGAAAAATACTAGCTACGCATCTTAAAGCATTAACTCTAATCTTCGAATAAGCCATAACCTGAAACATGTTAAGTTTGAAAATATTTTGGGTCAACAAAAGTTGGTGAGAATTACAAAGGTTTTGATAATTGAATAAAAACTTGTACAATTCGAGTGTCATGACAAGTCTAGTCCATATGTGAAAACAAAACAATCGGGTAAATCGAGTGCATAATCAAACCTTGTGACTAGAATATTGTGGTCCATCCCATACGCTCATGGTTCACTCGATTATGTTATAAATTCGATAACAATCACCCACGCTACCTATGTAGGAGGTACACGTATCCGGGTGGGATTGTCAGTCCAATAGATCTATCAATGTATATCGTCGGCTGATCAATGTTAATGATTATGCTAGAATATTGTGCTTACCCTAGTAATGTTTAAGACATAATGCAACATAGAATAACACATAGACACTTGTGACTGAATTGTAAATTGAATGTTGTAACATGTTTCACCAAAAAAAAAATAGTGAATGGAAAAGGGGCTATGTAAACTCACCTTAGGTGCATAATGAGTTCGTGCGTTTTATTGAGCGTGCAAACACTTAGTAATAATGCCTTGTAAAACTCGGAACTAGCTAGAGGAGATAATGATGGATGAAAACTTTAGTATATGGGAGATGGGATAATAATGTTTTTTTTTTATTGAATGGTATAAAGAGTTGAATGGTAGGCTATAGTATTTATAGTGTATAATTTGGAGTTGTAATTAGGGACTACTTTGACTAAGCTAGAATTTAGGAACAACTTTGACTTGACTAGAAGATCATATTTACTAACACTTTGACTTGACTAGGAGACCATATTTACTAAAACTTTGACTTGACTTGACTAGGAGACTACGTTTGACTTTTCAGGTTTGACTAAGGGACCTTGAAAGGGTTTAAGTTTAATTGGTTTTAATTAACATCACAAAACACCAAATGGTGTAGTGGTTTGTGTGGTGTGGTTAAGGTTTAGCCCGCCAGGGACTCGGGTTCGAATCCTGGCATAGGCAAACATTTTTTTAACGTTTTTAAATCAGAATTTTTAATACAATCCAATTTAATATTGATCATAAGTCATTATTTAAACAAAAAAAAATTAACAAAATGGATGGTAAAGATACTGTAAACATGAATCGGATGAACAAACGATGGAGTTCTATATATATATATATATATATATATATATATATATATATATATATATATATATATATATATATATATATATATATATATATATATAGGGTAGAGATCCTAAGAGAACCAACCCCTATTTGAGAACTGAGAGAACCATTCTGAGCCACACATTTCATATAAAGGCAAAAAAAAAAAAAAAAAAAATTTTTTTTTTTTTTTTGCTTTAATCGCACATTTTTATGCAAGGAAATTTTTTTTTTTTTTGAATTTTTTTTTCATTTATACATATGTGTATATGACAATTATACATATGTGTATATAGCAATTATACATATGTGTATATAGCATTTTTCAGCTATACATATGTGTATATTTCAGTTATACATATGTGTATATAGCATTATACATATGTGTATAATGCAATTATACACATGTGTATACTGAAAAAAAATACAAAAAAAATAAAAAAAAAATTTTTCCTTACATATAAAGCAGCGATTTTTGCAAAAAAAAAAAAATAAAAAATAAAAAAAAAAAAAAAAATGTTTTTGCCTTAGAGAAATGTGTGGCCCAGAATGATTCTCTAGTTCTCAATTTGGGAAAAGGTTCTCATTTGAACCAAATCCTATATATATA
This sequence comes from Ambrosia trifida, assembly GCA_028751855.1. Classification (NCBI taxonomy): domain Eukaryota; kingdom Viridiplantae; phylum Streptophyta; class Magnoliopsida; order Asterales; family Asteraceae; genus Ambrosia; species Ambrosia trifida. The sequence continues at coordinate 56,687,168 of CM054122.1, read as the reverse complement.
TATATATATATATATATAAAGAAAATTTGTGTGAAGTTACAGTCTCCCCTACTTTTAGGAACTTCGTCCCGAAGTTTATTTTAAGAAGAAATATTTGAATAGTGTTGAGGATAGTTAGGGTGACTATGGTTCAGAGTAGGGTAAGAGTTTAAGGAATGTATAAGATAACCATAAATGCTAGATGGACTACCAAATAACTAGGGTTTGTTATTGGTCTGACCCTACAGTATCCCTTTCCACGTATCATTAGTGTTTATATATAGGGTGTACCGCAGCTAACCCATCACACCTCTGATAGTTCGAAAACATACGGGGTATCTCCCAAAACCTTAATAGAATTTCACACTACCTTAATGTACCTGTAAATTCATGATTATGTTCCGGACCACAATCACCAATTTACTTTACATTAGGGTTTTGTGTCCTTCTATGACTCTAAACACACATGTAAGTAATGCAAAATAGCCTTGTGATTGAATCGTATACAATGTATCCAAAAATAAGTCCAACTGTTGAGTAGGAAAAAGACCTCTACCAGTCAGTGAGTAAGAACCTCTACTGATTGTTGAGTAGGTGCGATAGCCTCTACCAGTCGTTGAGCAGGTTGTAGGGCCTCTACCGACTGTTGAGCAGGCATGATGACCTCTACCAATCGTTGAGTAGGTTATTTGGTACTCTACTAACTATTGAGCAAGTACTTCATCCTCTATCAGTTGTTTGATTAAGTGTACCAATTATTACGCACATGAATTGCAAATTGATAATATGTACATGTAAGCAATCAAGTATCAAGTATAGCATACGAGTTGTAATAGAGTTGCCCTAGACAAGGTTAATGACTCTAGGTGTGTCTATAGCAAATAGTTTATATTCCATGAATTCTAGTTTCAAATGTTCAAATATGGTAGATAGTCGAATCCTCATGTATAACTAAGGATTATGTTTGATGCAACACACAATCAAGTTTCAATAGTTTGGTTATCATGGGTGACTAGCTCATGTGTGAGAAGGTGAAGGATATGAATTTAGTTCTTGAGATGATGATGAAAAATCTTGAAGCAGAATCAAGGTTGTGAGAGATAGTGAATGTGAAGATAGTTGATAAAGAGTTTATTTTATAGTAAGGAGATTATGTAGCAGTGTAAATTTTGGGGTTTGGATCAAAGGTTATAATCAAGTGTATAAGAAAACATGATTGTGGTATATGCCAAATATTGTAAAAATTTGAACAAGTTGAAAATGAGTGAGTGTCGATGGAGAATTTAGAGACTAGATATTATTCCTATGGATAAAAAAAAATCTTATTTTCAAAATTGGTTTTATACATAAAGCAAAAGTTGTTAAATAGTACAAGCTAAGTGGGCTTTGATTAAAATATTCCCGTTAGTTGGAGATTTCAAACATGACATTAGGTTTTGAAGATCAAGGTTCTATTAAGTGATTTTTAATAGTTTAAAGCATTATATAGAAAATTGTTTGTTACGTCAATAAATAAACAATTGAATTTAAGTTTGAGGACATCTTTTGACAAACATATGTACTTTGTAAAGTTACTAGGTAATGAAAATACAACAAGATTTTGAAATCTTTAGTTTGTGCTAAGGTATGAGGTTATAGTTTTTAAAAAATAAGTAACATGTGGAGAAATGAAATAATATGATTTGGGTAGGGTGTTGAATATTTAAAAAGTGGCTAAGATGGTAAGGTGAAGTGTGATTGTGAAATCCATAGATGGTTATGAAATGAGATTGATTTAAGCTGTAAAATTTTGAGATTTTAGAGCTTAGTTTAAGGAAAGTGAGTGTAATTATTTATTCATTAATTAAAACGAATAAACCAAAACGTTGACTTATCAAAACTTCTAGATTCTAATAACATAGTGAAGACATGCTTTAGCCAATAAGTGAACACTCATCCCGAGAATTCCCAGGTAGGCATCCGGGTCCCTCGTCTGATTGGGATTTATGCGCAATGCCAGTCCTAGACAGAAAACTCAGAATACAGGCGTTAACCCTTCCAGATTGCACGTGTTCGTTATTAAAATTTAGAACTTCTACGAGATCTTCAAGGTGGTTCAGGCTAAACCTGAGGATTTGTCCTACTAGTCTAAGAGTAGATCTTGTGATGGAGAGCACTCTTCTTGTAGGGACTAAAGTAAGGATAAGAAGTAGGATAGAGAATAGAAACAAGTAAGGTTGCAAGTAAAAGGAGCAAGTACTGGTTAAAATCCTATGGTTATAGACTAGATTATTTTTTTTCTAATAACCTAATTCCCTATAACCATGGCTCTGATACCAATCTGTAACACCCTAACCGATGGCGGAAACATCGGGATGTCACGTATTGATGATTGTTCAGTAGCACATGGTAAATAATAAGTTTCAATAAATGATTTAAATGAACTACATACAATTGTTCTAAAAATTTGTACATCAAAATGAAAAATATAGCTACGCATCTTCAAGCATTAACTCTAATCTTCGAATAAGCCATAACCTGAAACATGTTAAGTTTGAAAATATTTTGGGTCAACAAAAGTTGGTGAGAATTACATAGGTTTTGATAATTGAATAAAAACTTGTACAATTCAAGTGTCATGGCAAGTCTAGTCCATATGTGAAAACAAAACAATCGGGTAAATCGAGTGCATAATCAAACCTTGTGACTAGAATATTGTGGTCCATCCCATACGCTCATGGTTCACTCGATTATGTTATAAATTCGATAACAATCACCCACGCTACCTATGTAGGAGGTGCACGTATCCGGGTGGGATTGTCAGTCCAATAGATCTATCATTGTATACCGTCGGCTGATCAATGTTAATGATTATGCTAGAATATTGTGCTTACCCTAGTAATGTTTAAGACATAATGCAACATAGAATAACACATAGACACTTGTGATTGAATTGTAAATTGAATGTTGTAACATGTTTCACCAAAAAAAAAATAGTGAATGGAAAAGGGGCTATGTAAACTCACCTTAGGTGCATAATGAGTTCGTGCGTTTTATTGAGCGTGCAAACACTTAGTAATAATGCCTTGGAAAGCTCGGAACTAGCTAGAGGAGATAATGATGGATGAAAACTTTAGTATATGGGAGATGGGATAATAATGTTTTTTTTAATTGAATGGTATAAAGAGTTGAATGGTAGGCTATAGTATTTATAGTGTATAATTTGGAGTTGTAATTAGGGATTACTTTGACTAGGCTAGAATTTAGGAACAACTTTGACTTGACTAGAAGACCATATTTACTAACACTTTGACTTGACTAGGAGACCATATTTACTAACACTTTGACTTGACTTGACTAGGAGACTACGTTTGACTTTTCAGGTTTGACTAAGGGACCTTGAAAGGGTTTAAGTTTAATTGGTTTTAATTAACATCACAAAACACCAAATGGTGTAGTGGTTTGTGTGGTGTGGTTAAGGTTTAGCCCGCCAGGGACTCGGGTTCGAATCCTGGCACAGGCAAACATTTTTTTAACGTTTTTAAATCAGAATTTTTAATACAATCCAATTTAATATTGATCATAAGTCATTATTTAAACAAAAAAAATTAACAAATTGGATGGTAAAGATACTGTAAACATGAATCGGATGAATAAACGATGGAGTTCTATATATATATATATATATATATATATAAAGAAAATTTATGTGATGTTACATAACTCATGAAGCAGCTTTTGACCAAGTCACGTGAATGAAGTTCAATTGAATAAAGCACCGAGTCTATAGCTACTTTCCTGTTTACTAGGTCGTACTTGTTTAAGTTTGTTATTTTCTCTTTGTTTTTGTTGCATGTATACCTATATAAGTATTTAAATAGTTGATAATAATATAAGCTTTCCTTCAATTTTGTTCCGCATATTTCCTTTGTTCAAGTTCACATTTATCGGTGAGTTTTGAGTGTGTGTTTAACAAGGGGCCTGAACCAACATTTGGTATCAGAGCCTAGGGCTCGTACCAGGGAAGCCTCCACCGCCGGCGGGTGTGTCGGTTGGTGGAGGGCAGGCGTGAAAGAAGAAGGTTCAGGAAAGCAGGGGTTGTTTTGGGATTGTTCTAACAGTGGAAGACATGGAGGCGTTGAAGTGTTTTGGTGAGGCGTTGTCATGCTGGAAGGGCCATTTATGACGTTGGGGGTGACCGGTGATAGACATTTGTGTTCTATGGCTATTAGTGGTGTTGAAAGGAAGATGATTCAGGTTGTTTGGTTGTTTATTGCGGGTTTGCGTAACTGGTATACAACCAGTAACAACAATAGGTTTTGAAGGTACCTTGATCGGCTTTTTCGTGATAAGAGGGGACCAGCATTATAGCATGATAAACGGGCAGAAAGTATCCGTCAAAGCATGTAGCTTTGGATCGTCTCGTTTGCTAAGGTGAAAGAAAATGTTAGAAGCTGGTAGCTTGTTTTCTTTGTTGGTGGAGATGTGAGACTTGATTTTGACCCTTTTACATATGACAATATCATAGCACATAAATTGCAAAACATTTTTCTATTATATGTATTCAAACAGGGTATGCTCACCAATATATTTTGTATTGACCAAATTATTTTTGTATATATTTCAGGTTCTTATGAGATCACTTCTAAGCTTTTTGAACTTAGGCTTAGAATGAGATTTACTGTACTTTAGTTTAGATTGCTAGTTTCAATTGTTGTATTTCTTTCAATGTAAAAAATTATTCCATTTAATGTATCAAAATTTACATTTATAGTCCATGAGCTATTGAACAATCGTCACTACGTGACACCTTGATGTTTCCGCCATCGGTTGGGGTGTTACATAAATCCTATATTAAACTCCCCTTTTCAAAATGCGGGGTTTCCCCTACAGTGACCTCAGTTGTTTATACAATTAGGCTGTCCTATTGAACTCAGATCTTGGGATCTCCAGTCAGCTGAGTTAGGTTTCCTTTACATGAACTTAGTCTTTCACGGGCTTTTGTCCCAACCCCATTGACGATATCTGAACCAACTTTCTGCTTAAGCCTTTTGTTAGTGGATCCGCAATGTTATCCTTTGACTTCAGATAGTCAACAGTGATAACTCTTGTAGAGATTATTTGTCGTACTGTATTATGCCTACGTTTTATATGCATGTTCTTACCGTTATACATTGTGCTATGAGCTCTGCCAATTGCCGATTGTCCATCACAATGTATGCATATGGCCGATGCCAGCTTCGGCAACCTTGGTATATATTCAACAAATTGACGTAGCCGTTCTGCCTCTTCACCTGGTTTATCTAAAGCGATGAATTCTGATTCCATCATGGATCTAGCAATAACCTTTTACTTAGATGATCTCCTCGATATTGTTGCACCTCCAAGTGTGAACACATACCCACTCGTTTCCGTGGAATCATTCGTGTCAGATATCCAATTTGCATCGCAGTAACCTTCAATAACTGCTGGATATCTACTATAATGCAGCCCGTAATCTTGTGTGTATCTCAAGTACCGAAGCACCCGTGTCACACAACTCCAATGAATTGTACTTAGGTTGCTCGTGTATATAACTTCTCAAGAATTTTGTCCACATAGTGAAACTGACTTATAACAAATCCATTTTGGGTTCGCATGATTTGTACTCCCAAAATCACATCCACTAATCCCATATCTTTGATGTCAAACCTTGCTCTCAAGACGTCCTTTGTTGCCTTTATCAGTTTCTCATTGCTCACAGCAATGAGCATGTCATCTACAAACATCTGGTGTGTCTTTCACATACATACACTTGTCACATTCATTGATCTTGGACCCAAAATCAAGCATGACATGATGAAACTTTTGATGCCAATGTTTTGGAGCTTTTTTCAAACCATACAAGGAGTTGGCAAGCTTGCATACTTTCTTTTCTTGCCCCTTGGCTATGAAACCCTCGGGTTGTTCCATGTAAATATCTTCCTCTAGATTTCCATTCAAAAAAGCTGTTTTCATATCCATTTGGTGAACTTCCAAATTTCTAACGTTTGTAATGGCAAGTACCATCCTGATGGATGTTATTCGCGTTACAGGCGAATATGTGTCAAATAATCCAAGCCTTCTCGCTGTTTATAACCTTTGATCACCAACCTTGCCTTGTATTTATCAATGGTGACATCTGGCTTCATCTTTTTCTTAAAGATCCATCGATATCCTAGTGGTTTGCATCCTGCGAGAAGATCCACTAACTCCCAAGTGTGGTTTTATAAAATAGAGTCTATTTCACATTTTATGGCCTCCTTCCACTAAGGCCTGTCTGAGGAATTTTACCGCTTGTTGGTAAGTTTGAGGTTCCTCATCAACCATGTATGTGAGGATACAGGTTCAAAGGAATTTCCAGTCCTTTGCCTTTTACTCCTTTGGACTTTTCCTTCATCGATTTGAGGTTCATCACTTGCGACCTCCTCTATTGGACTACTATCCTCAACATGGTTTGACGGCCACGATTCATCATTTAGAACACTCTCCTCAAATGGGTTTGAAGAACCTGGTTTAGATTTTCCCGAACATGGGAATATGTGCTCAAACCATGAAACATCCTTAGATTCCAACATGGTGCCATTATACACTTCAGGATTCTTGGAGTCATACACAAGAAACTGAAATGGACCATCTAAACGAGTGTATCCATTGAACACTCAATCTACAGTTTTTGGTCCTATCACAAGACGCTTTGGTGGTGTCACTACAACCTTAGCTAGACATCCCCACACTCGCAAGCGTTTGTATGATGGTTTAATTCCCGTCCACAACTCATACAGTGTTTCGTTCTTTTCCTTACGAGGAATCTAATTTAGACGAAGTTTGCTGATTGATGTGTTGTAAAACACATCTCTTTTCCTATGTATTTTGTATATTATTTGCTCATGTTTTTATTCGTTTCCTGTTGTTTTTATTATGTATTTATTTATTTTATTATTCTATAGGTGTTCATGGAAAATGAACTCAAAATGAAAGAATTTTAATCGAGACACCAACACTAGAGAGCAGATGTTCATGAACATTGGAGCGTAAACGAGGACTTGGATCGAGTCATAAACACTTGAGTTGGAAGTTACTAAATACAATAATACTAAAACTAAGTAATGAACTTTACAAATGAAATAAGCAACAGATCAAAGAAACGTTGAAGTAGAGTTGAGCAAAAAAAACCGGTTCGGGAACCGAAACCGGTAAAATCGACCTGAACCAAAACCGGTTTCACGTGAAACCGGTACTAAAAAAATCTCAAATCGAACCGAACTGAAAACCGGCCTAAAACCGATGAAAAAACCGATCAAAAGAAACCGAAACCAGTACACAAACCGGAACCGAACCGAAACCGGTATCGCTAAAACCGGCCGAAACTGGTTTAAGAAAAATACATTTTTTGGCCATAAACACAAATAAAACTTTGTTGTTGTTTTTTTTGTATTAATATTCAAATTCCTTCTTTAAAAAACCCTAAAAGTTATTAAAAGTTAAATTTTATGTAATTTATACGATTTTAAAAAGTGCGCAAAAAAACCAATTAAGAACCGAAACGGAAACTGAAACCGAACCGAAACCGGTCTTACGAATCGACAAAACCGGTCCAAAATCGAACCGGTTTGAAACCGAAACCGGTTCGGCCAGGAACCGGTACTGTAGCGAACCGGTTTAGAACCGAGACTAGTTCAGAACCGAAACCGGTTCGGCAAAAAAAAACCGATTTGCTCACCTCTATGTTGAAGTACAATTTAATAAAAAAAAAAGGTAGCGGCCCAGTGAAATAAAAGAATGAAGAAACAAATCATCATTTTAATGGATAGCAGCCCAAGACATCTTAAAACGACGCTGGCCCAAACGACTTGCACAACAAAAAAAGAAACCTAATTAACAAGGGGATATATATTTTTCTGGAATTGCGCGGCTGAAGGGACAACTCGCCAACAACATCAACCATTGGGAGGAGGTAGAGAATTTTTTCAAGGGATTGGAAGGCCTAAAATCATATACGGAGGCTATAGTTTGTTTTTTGCGAGTGTCGGGTTAACTTTTAATACTTTGTGTTTTGAAACGTTTATTCCATGACTTTGCATTGTTTTAAGACTATGTTTTTATTGATTTCAAGTACGATGTTTGGCTAAAACGTTAGTGGCCACCTAAGTTTGACATGATGACTTTTTTATTTTGGTTTATGTTTCGGATTTGGATTTTATAGTTGGATTTATATTTTAGTAAGAAACTTGTTTATGATTCTATGATGTGTGTGCGTACTCTTTACTGATTTATGATCTTTTAATGTTCCACGAGTGTCTTAGTGAATGTCTTTCATGTTTGGATACTTGTTAGAATTACTTGCATTGTGCTTGTAATTTACTTTATGGTTTTAGGCCTAAATTCCATAGGAACATTGATTGGGAGTTTAGAGGTGTTTTGGTCAAAAATTACCTAGTAGAAATAATTTTGTATTCCAAATTAGAAAAAGTGAGGTAGAGTGCTAAATGTGTAGAATATGTTAAATACTCAGTTGTATTCTGAAAATAGCAGTTTAATATAATAAAGAAATAACAATATGACAACTATGCTCAGGATGGCAAAGAAACTGGTCAGGATGGACAGTTATATCCTGAGGATGTAACTGTCTGACAGGATGATGAAATAGGAAAAAATCAATGAATGTAAATGTAATGCAATAAAGGAAAGACACTCGATGTACGAGGAAAGCCCTTGATCAATGTAGATCGCCAGCACAAAACCTCGGGAGGAGTCTACGCCCCTGCCTTGTTTGTTAATATTAATAAGGTGAAAATAGTACAACTTTGGATAGGTGATTAACGAGTATCTAAGTTTACAATATGTGTGTTGTGTGTGTGTAGAGAGTATCAGGTGTTCTATGAAGTGTTCAGCAAGTGAGAAGTGTCCTATTACTCGTTGATCACCCCCTATTTATAGTTACATGAAAGTAAATAATGAATCCCATCATATCCGCCGTCTTTAATGATCTTGTGGGCTGTTTCAGGTGACCGTTGTGTTGTTACAACTGAATATGACCATTGTAGCAGCTGTTTCAACTTAATATAGTTGTTTTATGGTTGTTTCCTTCTTTCTCGCCTATATTTAATGCATATTGGTTACAAGTTTGGCTTCTTCTTTGAGTTTGGACTTGTTCCACACGCATAGCTCTTCAATGATCAGCTCTTCTGACTTAAATGAGTCAATATAGCTGTTAGGGAGGAGTTACAAGCCTTAATATTGATTAAGTGTACCTGCAATAATATCATAATAAGATCATTCGTTAGTCCATCCTCAGGATGCAAAGAGGTCAGAACACTGTTATATCCTGAACCCTGCTTAGTCCTTTAGCATCCTGAGGATGTTACTCAGAAAAATATGAGGTAAAATCATCCTGCATTCATATAACAATAATATAGTTCGTTAGTCTATCCTCAGGATGCACATAGGTCAGAATGTTGTTTCACCACCAACAATTGTCCCCAAAAATATGTTACCGTAAATATCTTAACGGTTATAATATTTTTAATTATGATGTTTATATTCTGAGGATGATTAGACATCTGATAGGATATCAACAGCTATATTTTGGTCGATGATTTAGGGATGAGCATTACACCTTATCACCTTCCACCGTCTATATCTAGACTTCAATCCTTCCTTTATAATCACAACAGAATTATCAGAAATGTTATTTCTTCTTTCTTCTCTGTTTTTATCTGTTTTTACCAATCTTCAAATTTTTTGTACAAAGAATTCTCAGGATGAGTAAAAAATCAACAAGGGCTGCAGGAAGTATAGGAGTCCATAAGGACTTTATACAAAAAAACCCTGTTACAAGATCCTGCAAACAAAGTATGTACATTCATAGACAATGATATCCTTTCTATGAATAACTCAGGGGCTTTCCCTGAATTAACTGTGTTCCGGCCATATAACCAGAATGCGAAGTCTGATTTTGCATCCCCTATATGGATCTGCTTCATGTACCTGCCTTTCCACCTGGGTTTAAGATATCCATTCTCCCGTTCATCAAAGAGTTCTTTGATATAACTGGGATGGCCTATGCCCAGGCTATGCCTGAGGTTTGGAGGATCCTGATAGTCTGTAATAAGATCATCGAGAATCATGGTATCAATCTTCATATTGGTAACCTGTCTTACCTGTATAAGTTGAAAACTCATGGTTACAACCGTTATGTTCTTCAGCTTACAAAGATCCTCATTTCTTGCATAATGTTATTAAGTCTGACAGGTCTTGGAAATCAAAGTTCTTTTTTGCGAAAAGGGATTCTATTCCTTTTGGGGATGATATCCCTATATCTTGGCTAAAAAGTGGTAAAGATTATTTAGGATGTTTAATGAAAATTTTGTAATGATATCATGAGGATATCACTAATACTCTGAAAATTTTGTGTGACAAGTGCTTAACTTGCCAAACTTGCTCCTCTTCTGACTGATTCCATTATCAGGTACAAAGCTGTTTTAGACTTACCTATCTCAGCTAGATTTTTGAAATAGAAGAGAGCTACATTACTAGTCAAGTCACAGAGATGTCCGGTAAGTATTACCTGTTACATCCTGAGGATGTTTTTGTCTTGTTATGTGTACCTGTCTATACCTGTATTTCTTTACTATTTTCAGCAAAGAAATCCACCTTCTTCGACCTTGATGATATCGACAGTCAGGATGTCAAGGCAGTCAAGATCACTTCGCCATCCAGCTCCAAGATGACTAGCCATCCTCATCCTACTAAGTCGAGGGCACCTGCATCCTCTAAGAAGAGGAAGACTGCTGATGCCTCTACCTCAGCCCGAGAGACTACTCCTTTGAGAGCCTCAGTTTCGAGGATGTCTTGGGCAAGATTTCCCAGTTCACTCTTCAGGTATGATGCTATCCTGAAGATGGCATAAAATATTAAAGATAAAATACTTACCTGTTCTTTTTCTCTTGTAGGGACATGAATATCTGCTGAAGTCCCTGGATGAAGTAGCTAAGGAGATGAATGACACCAAGGCCAGCCTGGAAGATATGAAGAAGATTGTTCAAGAAAAGATCAAGCATCTTGAGAAAGAGCTGGGCAACGTGCAGAATGAGCTCAAACTGGCGAAATCTGAGTAGTCCAAGACTATGCGGGAGTCTGGGTATCGAAGAGGTGGTTTATGAGCCTATTCCTGATGCTGATCCTGAAGATGCACCCAAGGAGCCTGAGGATGCAGAGGTGAAGGAAGCCAAAGCTAAGGTGGCTGAGGTGGTGAAGGAGTTACAAGTGGGCGCTGAAGGATATAATGGCTAGGCTGGAACTCACTTTTTTAGAATATTTGTAGTAGTAGTTGGTTGAACAATTTCAGACAATTTATTTTGGTATGTAATAAGTCAGGATATTATAAGGTTTGGGGTGGAGGGATCTTGGTTTCAAGACGAAGCCCCAAATCTTTTATTTGCCCTGGACCATAGATGTTGACACCTGGTGGATGGGTCCTGGCTTTCGATAAAGCCAGGGGTTGACATCAAATTTTGATTATGATGCATTAATAATATATGGTAACAATCTTTTGACGCTATCAGCTTTGTGTTCTTTGATATTCTGCAAACATTAGCAAACACTTAGGATATAAAAGAATGATCAAAATAATACCTTTCTTTCTTTGTTGAATAAATCTCCTGATCTTGCCACATTTTTCATAAGTCCTTCTCATCGTCAGGATGGTCTTCATTATCCTGAGGATGTCCTCAGTTTCTTCTTCATCCTTGGGATGGCCTTGCATCCTGAGGATGTTCCCAGTGTAATATCTTCATTATAGACTTTAAGTCTATAATCCTTTGTAAGAAAGAATTGAATCCTAATAAGATCATGTAAAGGAAAACTTTGTTATATACTGGCGACTTAGGCCTTTGGTTTAACTGGGATCAAACCCCTTTGAAATAGTCCTGGTGACAAGACCAATATGTAACATCTTGGGAATAACTGGCGACAAGGCCCTTAGGAATAACTGGCGACAAGGCCCTTTAGGAATAACTGGCGACAAGGCCCTGGTGACTAGACCAAATACGAGAAAGAGACATTGAAAAATGTCTAAACCTTAAGAGCTCCATCGTATATCTCAAAGATAATGAAATTGTCAGCCACTTTTACATGGACTGGTCCCACCATCCCGAGAATATACATGGGCGTCGTGCACTCCAGGCGAGGGTTGCTAACCCAATGTGAAAGGTGAAAACCTTTAAACCTTAGGAAGGTGTCAAACACCTTAACGGATGAGAGGGTGGCCAACCCCCTAGTCTTCTAAGCATTCCATCTTCAGGATGGTACTGCAAAATTCTCAGGATGTACTATTTCTAAACCATGTTTAGTAAAAATATAATCGATCGAAATAGATAAAGGATAAGTACTTACATATGGAGATGATTCATCTCTATCAGCCTTCAACTTCATCCCACCTGTGATTCGGACCATGGTTTCTCTTCCTGAAAGATCAGTCACATGCATCCCTAGGCATGGTAGTATTTTAAGTGAATTGCATTCCAAGCCCTTGGTAGAATTTCTCCTTCCATTGTTGATAACCAATATGCTCCTTTACCAGCTTCAGAATCAATCAAGTATGGACCTTCTCACTTGGGAGCTATCTTACCATTGCTTGGTTTTGTTGTGTTTTGGAAGGCTTTTCTTAATACCAAGTCTCCTTCTTGAAATATTCTTATCCTGATATTTTTCTTGTAAGCTTTAGCAATCCTTTGTTGATATGCTGCCATTCTTATTTTAGCAGCATCCCTGAGTTCATCCACAATTTCCAAATCCTGAAGTAATGCTTCAGAATTGGTAGTTGCATCCTGAAGATGTTTCCTTGCTGTAGGCATGACCATCTCTGTTGGCAGCATTGCTTCTGTTCCAAAGACCAAGGAGAAAGGTGTCTGACCAGTAGCATTCTTAGAAGTAGTCATATCAGCCCAGAGTACAAATGGAAGTTCTTCTGCCCATTTCCCTTTCTTTTCCCCAAGCTTCTTCTTCAAATTGTTGACGATGATCTTGTTTGACGATTTTGCTTGTCCATTAGCTTGAGGATGGACTGGTGTTGAAGTTACCATCTTGATCCCCCAACTCTCATAAAAGTCAGTTGTTCTTTTGCTAATGAATTGAGAACCATTGTCACAAATAATCTCAGATGGCACTCCAAATCTTGTTAGGATGTTTCTTTTGATGAATGAGACCACCTCTTTATCTCTAACTTGTACAAATGCTTCAGCTTCAATCCATTTTGAGAAGTAGTCTGTCATTACCAGCATGAATACCTTTCCTTCGGGAGCTTTGGGTAGCTTTCCTATTATGTCCATTCCCCATTTCATGAAGGGCCATGGTGAAATAATAGGATGTAGTGGTTCAGCAGGCTGGTGAAGGATGTTGCTATGTCTTTGGTATGGATCACACTTTTGGGAACATAGCATGGCATCCTTCTTCATAGTAGGCCAATAATATCCCGTTCTCAAAGTCTTCGAGTAGAGAGATCTTCCTCCTGTATGATTTCCACAGTCTCCTTCGTGGATGTCCTTGAGAACCTCGTTTGATTCATCCTTGTTGAGACACCTCAAATATGGACTTGCAATAGATTTTCTATACAAAATATTGTCTATAATTGTAAATTTAGATACCTTCATCCTGAAAGCCTTTGGGTTTTCTTCATTTGGAATGACATCTTCTTGTAAATATCTTATTATGGGAGTCATCCATGATAAATCGTCTTGTGCCTGAGTGGCTAAAACAATGATATCCTCAGGATGGACTGTTTTATCCTCAAGATGTGCCTGGTTATCCTCAGGATGTACCTGGCTATCCTCAGGATGCCACTCTTCAATTGCTGGTTTCAGAATGTGGATGATGGGAATCTTGGACCCTTCTGGTAGATTAAGGGAGGACCCCAGGTTTACTAAGGCATCAACTTCAGCATTTTCTTCCCTATGTACCTGTGTTAGTGAAAATTCTAGAAAAGAAGTTGATAAATTTTTAACTTTTTCGAGATAAAGAGCTAATTTTTGACCCTTTACTACATAAGATCCATTAAAATGTTTAGCAATCAACAAAGAATCAACAAATACTTCTATATTAATAATATGCATGTCTTTAGCAAATTGCAAACCAGCAATGAGAGCTTCATATTCTGCCTCATTATTGGTTGTCTGAAATGCACATCTAATAGCATGGGGTATTTTGTCCCCTTGTGACGATTTTAGCAGTATTCCTAGACCTGTTCCTTTTGCATTTGAAGCACCATCAGTATACAAAATCCATTTTCCTAAGTTTTCGTTTAATTATTGTACTTCAGATTCTACTTCACTCAGGATGTCACTACTGAAATCAGCCACAAAATCTGCTAGAGCCTGAGATTTGATTGCATTTCTAGGCTCGTATACTAAGTCAAAGGCACTTAATTTTACTGACCACTTAGCCATTCTACCTGACATTTCTGGTTTTCTAAGTACATTTTTAATGGGATAGTTAGTTTGTACGTGTATCCTATGTGTTTCAAAGTAATGCCTTAACTTAGTAGATGCCATTATTAAAGCTAAAACAAGTTTTTCGAGATGAGAATACCTGGTCTCAGCATCTAATAGAGTTTTACTTACATAGTAGATTGGATGTTGTTCCCCCTCGAAGTCTCTTACCAATACTGCACTTATAGCATTCCCAGAAACTGCAAGATATAGCTTCAGTCATCCTCAGGCTTCATCAGGAGTGGAGCTGCTGCTAGATACTCTTTCAGCTTCTTCAATGCTTCCTCGTGTCTTTGTCCCCAGTTGAATTTACTATTTTTCCTCAGGATATCATAGAATTCTTTACACTTATCTGAGGATTTCGAAATGAATCTGTTTAAGGCTGCTATCCTACCAGTCAATCTTTGTACATCCTTGATGTTTGTTTGTTCTAGGATGGATTTGATTTGTTCTGAACTGGCTTCAATGCCTCTCTTGGTCACTAAGTATCCAAGAAAGTCGCTAGTACCGACTCCAAAGTTGCACTTAGCAGGATTCAACTTCATATTATAAGCATCCAGGATGTCAAAGGCTTCTTTGAGATCCTGAAGATGGTCTTCAGCTTTCTTGGACTTCACTATCATGTCGTCGATGTAGACTTCCATTGTGTCCCCAATCTTTTCTTTGGACATCATGTTTGAGAAACCTTTGGTATGTTGCACCTGCATTAAAAATGAAATTAGAGATTGTTCAATAAAATTAGGAATGTTCTTACCGATCTGCACAGTGATTTGACATCTTGGTCAGAATGTGCTTTGACATCCGAGGGATGGCACTATGCATCTTAGTCAGAATGTGCTTTGGCATTCCCGCAAATATCTGATCCTCCGGAGATAAAATTAATGAAGCTAGTATCCTTGGATGGAGATGCTGCCCTTTCTGGGATGCCAATGCTATCCTGAATCTTTGACTTCTTTCTGCCCAGCAAATCCTTAAGATGGCCCTTGCTTAGGAGATGTTCTATTTCTTTTCTCAAAGCAATGCAATCTTCAGTAACATGTCCAAAATCTTCGTGGAAAGCACACCATTTGGATTTGTCCTTCCATCCTAACTTGTTATCTTTCCTTAGCCATCTTGCTTTGTCTCCAAGATCCTTCATAGTGTACATTAAACCTGTTAAATCCAAAGAAAAACAATAATCTAATAGTTTAGGACAATCCTCTTCATCGTCATCCTCAACCACATTGACCTTTTTATTATCAGGTATAGCATATGGTTCATATTTGTAAGGTTCGTATGTGGAAGTGGACTTCCGATTAGGATTGTTGTATCTTGAGGATGTCTCTATCCTCTCCTGTATCTTCTTGTCATCTTCAAGACGGATGAATCTTAAAGCTCTATTCCGAACTTCATCAAGATTCCTACAAGGATTCATCACCAATTCTTTATAGAAAGGCGAATCCTTCTGTAGTCCCATCTTGAAGGTTTGCACTACTGTTGTGACATCTAGGTTTGGGATGTCAAGTGCTTCCTTCCCAAACCTTGTGATATATTCCCTTAATGATTCTCCCTATGGTTGTGTCACCCTGTACAAATCACTTGTCAAACGTTCAAATGTTTGACTGCAAGAAAACTGATTATTAAACATGTTAATCAAATGTGCAAAAGAAGTAATTGAATAGGGAGGAACACTTAGTAGCCATTTTAACGCTCGACGAGTGAGGGTAGAACCAAATCCTTTGCATAAGCATGCTTCTTTCAAGTTTGCTGGAATGGGGTTTATTTTCATCCTTTCCCTGTATTGTGCTACATGCTCTTCAGGATCAGTAGATCCATCATAAAGCTTCATGCTTGGAGTCTGGATTCTCTTTGGAATCTCAGCATCACATATTGGAGGTGCAAAGCAAGACACCCTTTGACATGCTGAAGATACTTCAGGGATGGGATGCATTATCCCTGGCATACTAGACACCATATCCTTGATTTTCTGAAGCTCTCTTGCCAACTGTGGACTTATACCTGTATCCTGCAAAGAAGCAACATCGTTAGTAGCAAATGTACTAGAACTTAAATTGTTACCATTGTTGTATCCTTGGGATGGTTCGGTGGTATATCCTCGAGATGGCTCCACAACATATCCTCGAGATGGCTTGGCAGTGTATCCTGCATCTCTAGTTGTAGCCATCCTGGGTGCTGAAACAGTTTCTGGTGCAGAGAGTCCAGTACTCATGGGGATGAAATCTCCTTGATGAATGCCCCCAGAGATGCCAGAATTGAAACCCAACACTCCAGGCTGCAATGGTGTCCCCATGTCTTCAGCCGGTCTCTTTGACACGAAAAAAGGAGGAGTGGATCCAGATGTTGCCATCCCAGATCTAGCAGTATTAGGAGCAACACTCGGGGTAATTTGTGCAGAACTCTTGGGAAAGGTAAGAGGGGGTGGTAGAGTCACATTTTTGGCAGAGGTTGTGGATGGTGAGGAAGAAGACACAGATTTTTGGTTTGAGGCCATAGTTGTCAAGAATTTTGAAGCAAACTGATTGGGAAAAAGTTTTAACAAGTTTTTGTTAAAAATAGCACCACTTGCCCCACGGTGGGCGCCAAATTGTTTTGGTCAAAAATTACCTAGTAGAAATAATTTTGTATTCCAAATTAGTAAAAGTGAGGTAGAGTGCTAAATGTGTAGAATATGTTAAATACTCAATTGTATTCTGAAAATAGCAGTTTAATATAATAAAGAAATAACAATATGACAACTATGCTCAGGATGTCAAAGAAACTGGTCAGGATGAACAGTTATATCCTGAGGATGTAACTGTCTGACAGAATGATAAAATAGGCAAAAATCAATGAATGTAAATGTAATGCAATAAAGGAAAGACACTCGATGTACGAGGAAAGCCCTTGATCAATGTAGATCGCCGGTACAAAACCTCGGGAGGAGTCTAAGCCCCTGCCTTGTTTGTTAATATTAATAAGGTGAAAATAGTACAACTTTGGATAGGTGATGAACGAGTATCTAAGTTTACAATATGTGTGTTGTGTGTGTGTAGAGAGTATCAAGTGTTCAATGAAGTGTTCAGCAAGTGAGAAGTTTCCTATTACTCGTTGATCACCCCCTATTTATAGTTACATGAAAGTAAATAATGAATCCCATGATATCCGCCGTCTTTAATGATCTTGTGGGTTGTTTCAGGTGACCGTTGTGTTGTTACAACTGAATATGACCGTTGTAGCAGCTGTTTTAACTGAATATGGTTGTTATATGGTTGTTTCCTTCTTTCTCGCCTATATTTAATGCATGTTGGTTACAAGTTTGGCTTCTTCTTTGAGCTTGGACTTGTTCCACACGCATAGCTCTTCTGACTTAAATGAGTCAATATAGCCGTTAGGGAGGAGTTACAAGCCTTAATATTGATTAAGTGTACCTGCAATAATATCATAATAAGATAATTCGTTAGTCCATCCTCAGGATGCACAGAGGTTAGAACACTGTTATATCCTGAACCCTGCTTAGTCCTTTAGCATCCTGAGGATGTTACTCAGAGAATATGAGGTAAAATCATCCTGCATTCATATAACAATAATATAGTTCGTTAGTCTATCCTCAGGATGCACATAGGTCAGAACGTTGTTACATCCTGAAGCCTGACCAGTCCTTCAGTATCCTGAGGATGCTACAGAAAATATAAGTTAGTGTTATCCTGAAGATTTCACCACCAACAAGAGGTAATTAGTATTCTTCCTACTCTTGAGACCGAGAGGTGATAGGTAGTCAGGTTTGTCTTTGGTGCTAGAGGTATAGGCTAGAAACGCTGAGAGATCAGGTTTTCCTAGGTTCTCTAGTATTATTTGCTTATCTGTGTCATAGATTGACTTTACAGGTTACTCCTTGCACTTTAGGGTGTATTGTGATTGGAAAGTGAGAAATCTAAACTAGTCTAGAGAGTACTTTAGCATAGTTAGTAAGACCGAGAGGTGATCTAACCAATCAGTGAGATTAGTAGCCTTTAGGATTCCTTTTCGGTCAGTCTTGATAAATGATCCGGGAGCCACTAGAGGTATAGGCTAGAAACGCTGAGAGATCAGGTTTTCCTAGGTTCTCTAGTATTATTTGCTTATCTGTGTCATAGATTGACTTTACAGGTTACTCCTTGCACTATAGGGTGTATTGTGATTGGAGAGTGAGAAATCTAAACTAGTCTAGAGAGTACTTTAGCATAGTTAGTAAGACCGAGAGGTGATCTAACCAATTAGTGAGATTAGTAGCCTTTAGGATTCCTTTTCGGTCAATCTTGATAAATGATCCGGGAGCCACTAGGATACTAGGGGTGAATATTATAAGATCCTGATTGCCAACATAGTTTCCAAAGCCAGGGCAATTCCAATTTCTTTAGTAGGGATTCGATACCCAGATGGTTGCCTTTCCCATCTCTGATTTCCCTCCTTAGTAATCATGTGCTATCTGCTCGTTAAAGTCTTTTAATTTATTTGCTTTAGTAATTAGTTAATTAATAAAAATCACAAAATCCAATTCGCTAGGCTAGGAGTCGATAGAGGTCTAGTATCGAGAGTCGCTATATTGTGTCGATATTCCGGACTTACTTGCTCTGCTACACTGCGACCGGTACACTTGCCGTTAGTGTGTGATTTTGTAGGTTTTTCTATTTTTAAAACTTGAACGATTTATTTACTACACATTTCACACATCACTGATAATAATGCTTCCCCCCCCCCCCCCCCCACATGTCTTCACTCATCCCAAAACCTATCAACATGGCATTCATCATTACTTTCAAAGTACGGTTCTTTCGTTCCTCCATGTCATTCAATTGTGAGGAGTAAGAAGGAGTTAGTTCATGTATGATTCCATTTGTTCACACAAATCAGCAAAAGGTGAAAATACTCACCACCTCGATCGCTCCTGTCCTTTTTGATCTTTCTGTTAAGTTGATTCTCAACTTTGGCTTTGAACATGCAAACTTTTCAATAGCCTCGTTCTTACTCTTGAGTGAGTACACATAGCAAAACCGTGTGCTATTATCGATAAATGTTATGAAGTACTTATTCCCACCTCTAGTAAGAACCGATTTCAAATCACACACATTGGTGTGTATAAAATCAAGGGGACTGGTGGTTCGTTCCACCTTTTTGAATGATTTCGTTCTTTGTTTTGCTTCAACACAAGTTTCACATTTATGATTTGAGTCAATATCAAATGTTGGTATGCAATTTAATTTAATTAAACGATGCATGAAATTAAAGTCACATGACCTAGTCTACCATGCCAAATATTAGAAGACTCAAGAAAGCAAGCACTAAGCAGAACTAGCGTTATTCATTCCATTGATAACCATTACATTCAACTTGAACATACCATTTAGGGCATAGCCCTTATCAACATGCATACCACTTTTGGTCAACATGACCTTATCAAACTCAAACACCATTTTAAAACCAAACTTGTTCAACTGCAACCAGACACAAGACACTTATGAATCTCAGGAACATACATCCCGTTTGATAACGTGAGTTCCTTACCGGACGTCGTCTTCAAAATCACATTTCCTTCCCCTTAGATGTCAGCAGTAGGAGAATTTCCCATAAAGAGTTTTTCACCATTAATAACCTCCTTAAAGGTGTTGAAAAAGCTCTTGTCAAGGCACACATGCCGGGTCGCCCCAGTATTAATCCACCAATCCTTGACATCCGTACCAACTAGGTTAGCTTCAGTGACCATCATCGACAAATCAGAGATCATAGCAACAAGCTGATCAATCATGTTCGCTTGTTGGACAGTTTCCTTCTTAGAAAGCTTGCATTCACTAGCCCGATGACTTAGTTTGTCACAATTGTAACAAGTTCCTTTGAACGTCTTCTTGCCGAATCCACCTTTAGGTCCAAGGTGGGAGCTTTTCACATTGGTTTTCTTGAATCCAGTCCGTTTATTGCCTTTGTTACCCTTTCATGATTGACCATATTCAATAACATTTGGTTTAGCGGTTTCAGGAACGACATTCTTCTTTTGAGAAACTTTGTTATCTTCTTTAATACAAAGACGCGCCACCAAGTCTTCAATTGTCATTTCCTTTTGTTTATGCTTTAGACAATTCTTGCAATCAATCCAACTTGGTGGTAGTTTCTCAATGATGGTTGTGACTTGGAATGTTTCGCTAAGTACCATTCCTTCTGCATGAATGTCATGAAGAATGACTTGCAGTTCTTGGAGTTGACTCATAACTGTTTTTCAGTCCACCATAACAAATTCCAAAAACTTAGCCACCACAAATTTCTTTGTGCCTGCATCTTCGATTTTATATATGTGTTCCAAAGAGTCCCACAACTCTTTGGGAGTTGCAACTTTGCAATACACATTGTAGAGCGAATCAACCATTCCTTTTAGGACATAGTTTCGGCACAAGAAATCAGAATGATTCCAAGCCTGAATTACGCTCACAGACTGAGCATCCATGTCCTCTTCAGCAATCTGAGGAACGGTTTCAGTTAAGAACCTTGCAAGGTTCAATGTTATCACGTAGAACAACATCTTTTGCTGCCAATGTTTGAAGTTCACTACGGAGAACTTCTTTGGTTTTTCACTAACCAAGCGATGGTGCACTACCGGACTACACGTGCGTGTAGGTTCCTAAGTATAGTTTAACTTAAAATTTTAATGCCTTCCAATATTTTCCCACTTATAAATTAACCAATTTTCCATTCCCTCCTCAATATGGGACAAGCAACATTGGAAATATTTCATTTCAACACTAGTGTGACTCTCATTAACACATAAATTCCAAGATAAACCTGTCCTGATTAAAAATTACAATGTGGGATTCTACGAAGTTTTATATTTCTATGTAAATATAAATATAACCTTTGGCGCCTCGGCACCGGAAGCCATTCGTTTCCTGACCATAGTCCAATGGGTTATTAATAGCAGTGTCTCGACTCCAGGGGGGGGGGGGGCAGGGGTTCGTTTTTAGTAGGTTAGGGTTTGCCGTCCAAAAAGTGGTGGCGGCGCAGCTTGTTGCCCGCCTGCCCGCTATCTTGATGTAATTTTTCGCAAATTTTTCTTTATCAAAAAAAAAAAAAAAAAAAAAAAAAAAAAAAAAAAAAAATTAACCAAACGAGCCCGATCCGACCCAAGCTGATTTTACAAGTTTTCTAAAGGCATCCATTTTCATACCAACTCATTTTAATTCCGTTACACAGCCAACTTACAGTTTTATCACTCATGAAAATTATGACATTTTGGAGAAAAAACGATATTAGGGTCTCATATTTCAAATGGTGTTTTTGGAAATTGATTTGACCTTTTATGCTTTTCATTATTCGTATATTTTCAAAAAAGATAAAAGCAGAAATTGATTTTTGGTTAGCGTACTTCATATGATGATTGATTAGAGATAAAGTCTTTAAAGGTGACTTGCACAAGATAAACAATATAAAGTAACTCTTTTTTGTCATTACAATATACAATATTCTTTTTATTGTTAGTCTACCACTAGTAAGTACCGCGTGAAACCATCAAGTGAGAGGTGCCGTGTCATGTGACTCAGGGTAACACCCTATGCCAGCATTGCGTGAGGCTTAGCTCCGTGAGTGGTCTTATGCTTGTGAGAAGCCAACAAACCGTTTACACTAAAAAATTATATGAAATCGTGAGTTAGTTGAGTGAAACCACGTACACCTGTTAGTGTGTGAAGTTGTGAGCGAGTGAGCGAGCGAGGGCGAGAGCGAGGAAGGTGGTGATCTAACATTGGCATGTCCATGAGTAGGCTTCAGCATCACTCACCTTAAGACCACCTGTAGTGGTTATTGAATTGGACGTAAATGCCCATTTTAGCGCCCCTTTAGCACCGCCCACACCACCACCTAGGTGTGAAAGGGCTTGAAATCCTTTGAGCATGAAATAATTCGCGCTTTGCTCTCCCTATCTTCCTCCAATCAATTGCCGCCACCCACCTGCTAGTTCCTTTTATTTATTTTTCTTTTTTTATAATTCAATTTTAATATCTTTATATACTCACACTCACAACACACAACACCACTACACCCCTTTTTATTTCAAGCCTTTATTGGGACCCGCATGCCACTTGTCAAAAAATGTTCAAGTAAGAGAATCCAAATTTCACCCCACTACATATGGATATGGATGGCCATACTATTTGTTGTAATAGAACAATGCAACTTTGTTTTTTCAATTTGTATGTGTGCTTTGCTCTTGGACTATGAATGAAAAATTTCTGAGCTATTTAATTAGGTCACATGTATATTAATTTGTCTTATTGATATCGAGCTAAAGATTTTATTAAATTACTATGATTACAATATGTAATATGTTTTATACTTCATAAAATCTATGCATCAATTCCAGATCAATTTTCGTTTACCTCAAATTCAAAGGAATATTACACATTAGACAAAGAATAACTTAAAAACTCGCCATTCATATAACTATGGATTTTTACATTATGTGGAATATATCAAGCACAAACCCAATACTCCATAGATGTACAAGTTTAAACTTGTTGAAGATGAGGAGGGGGTGGAAGAGACAATGCAAGGTAGGTAGGGTTAGTGTCTCCAGGCATGATGATAACAATCTGCGGCTCAATTTCATGCGATAAATGTGCCTTAGACACGGTTGAAGATGGCTTATGATCTCCATCACCACCCGAATATGGTTTCTTCATAGAGCATGCTAGAATGATCAATGCACATGCTATCAAGCAGAACACTAGAAACATGCCTCCAAATAAGTACATCAAAGAATTCCATTGTTGTCCGCTGTCACCGGCCATGATGACTGTAGAGGTGGTGCTATTTTGGATTGTTGTCATTTAAGACCCTATATCACAGAATTATTCTTCTTCTTTTGCTTTGTTTGGAATGAAATGAAAACTGTTTGCTATGGGTGTATTTATGGTGATGCATGAATGTTATAGTGCATGAATTGTCCTTTGAAGGTGGGTTCCATCTCTTTTGCCTTATAAATTAATCTAGCATACTACATTTTTCAATAACACACACACACACATATATATATATATAAGGGAAAGGGATACCGAAAACCCTCTAAAACGAGAAAACCCGGTAAACTCTAACTTCCCAAGCTTTTTATCATCTGAAAAAATTAGGGTATGTAATATACATGATTTTAAGAGTTTTGAGCCAAAAAAATCAAAAAAACGCCGAGTGGATATTTTAAAAAAAATAAATAAGTTTTTTTTGTGTTACGTATGTTACACAAAAACAGACATGTTACATATGTAACACAAAAAACTTATTTATTTATTTTTAAAATATCTAGTCAGCGCTTTTTTGTTTTTTTGCTCAAAACTCTTAAAAACATGTATATTACATACCCTATTTTTTTCAGATGATAAAAAGTTCGGGAAGTCAGAGTTTCCCGAGTTTTCTCGTTTTGAGTGGGTTTTATTTTAACCACCCCTATATAAGTATATATATATACACACACATATAAAGAGATAGAGGACGAGTCTGCGAGAGAGATTATTCTAAAAACAACAAATGTTATAAAAAATGTTGTAAGTTAACGGGTACACAAAATACTCATACGCACTCAAGAGTAAGGCAAATTGTGTCCAACTAATTACATTCTAGCGAAAAAAAATATATAACACATATAAAGTGGGATATTGTCCATGTACGTATGAGTTACTCATACGCGCAATATATATGAGCAAGAGCACTTGTACAAAATAACAAAGAGGGACTGGACACTTGGGTGCATATATAGTTGACATTGGATCGGAATCATTATTGTTGTTACGTCTTTTGGACTCACCCTTATACGTGTAGGGTATCAACTTGTTTTAAAAAAAACATAAAACACTATAATCGAATTAAAAAAATAATCGATTTTATGATACATATAAGAGACTGTGAAGTATTTAAAATATTTTCTTCCAAAAAAAATGTGAAACTAGATTTTAGAAAACCAACATTAACATCTATTTTAAATCCCTCACAACCATAAATAACTTTCAATTCATGATCCAAAAACATTGTCTGCGTCAATATCTTAGTCCTGATTAATTTTATCAACGGTCCACAGTCATTTTATTTTTTTTTTAAATGTTTTAAGGTTTTTTAATTTATCCTCTCCACATAATATTATGAAGAGTATTTTAGTTTTTTAGGTTTATTAATAATTATGTATTAAACATTGAATAAAAAACCGGCATAAGATGGCTGAAGTAGAATAATACTTTGTGCTTCACAACCATTTTTTAAAGCTACAAAACATCTTATCTAAATATAAAAGAAGTTTATCCGCATGTCCTTTTACAAACAAAAAGTATTATCAAAATTCAAACTGATTTCAGAGAAGCACTTTTACTTTTTAGAATAATTTCACTTTACAAACCTTCACAGAACACAAAAATGTGAAGGTCTTACAGAAAAATTGGAGCAGTTATTTTTATAACATTGTAATTGTAACCAAATTAACCTACGGACTGTAAATTATTTTTAAAAAACACACGTTTCAAAGTCAACAGGTGGTCTAACCTTGATATAACATTTCAATAATCAAATGTTTAACGTGACCTTAGTGAAGTAAAATAAACAAAAATTTGTTTGCCAATAAAGTTACTTGTCTTATGTAATAATCATCAAGGATAACACAAAAATAATTTCAAGGAAATATATTCTGTAATGCAACATATGCCTATTTAAGCAAGCAACCTCAAAAAAGCAGACGAAGAATGAATAAAAGCTTAAAATCCGGCAACTTTTCTTGGGGATTTCCAAACTTAGTGCCAGGCAGCGCGAGGCTGTTCGTCAGATGGGTTTTGGGGAGTTGTTGGGATATGTTGTTGACGGGATCCCTGTTAAGCTAGCTCACTACGTATTGGATGCCTTCCAAACAGATAGAATGCGGCTGAAGTGTCGCCAACAGGAATTGAATATTGACGCAACTGTTGTGCAGAAGGTGTTTGGTATCCCCTGTGGCGGCATCAAGTTCTCAAGTTTAACAGAGCCAGACGAGTGGCATCCAAAGTTGCGGGTATGGCGCAATCGCTATCCACGAGCAATTTATGTTTCAACATCGTCGATAAGGAAGAAGATACACGAAATATGATGACATGTTCATCTTCAAAGTCGACTTCATTATGCTCTTTGTAACAACAATGATCAGTTGTCATGGGAATGGCCTTTGCAGGGAAGAGATCCCAAAGTGCTTCACGACTGAAACAAAGTTTGAGAGTATTGATTGGTGTGATTTCATGATAACTTCCCTGCGGACATGTAAGCAAAAGTGGAGACGTAGTGATCCAGGATCTGCCTTCGCTGGACCATTGACCTTCATGACCGTAAGCTTTTTCCATTTTAGCTTGAAAACTGCATTTTTTTTATTCTGTTTTATTCTCAAAAATATTTTATTTTTTAATGAGTTACTTCCCTTTTTTTGGCAGCTACTATATGTGGATAGTTTGGCCCTCCATGATGGAATGAACACTCCAGCTGGGGTGCGGGCAATGCATCACTGGTCGCAGGAGTTGCTGACGAAGCGGCAAGACTATGAGATAAGCCATGGTGGTTTTGGTATGGGTAGGTTAAAGGACGTGAGCGTTGCTGCAATTGAGGCTGAATGGCAAGCGGATTTTAGGACAGATTTGGCAGGCAGCGCTGGTGATAAGTTTGGGGTAAACAGTTCCCTGGTTTTTTCCTTCTCTTTTGTATTTGATTTTAGTGATTTTTTTTGTTTGTTTGGGCGTGTCTATAAGTACGATTTATATGTGGTTTTCGATGTGCACCAGGTTGAATTGCGCGCGGCACGTGATGCGGTGACAGAGTTCAGGGTGTTGAAGTTGCGAGTAGAGTCGGTCTTGTCTTCCCTGATCTCGCGATATCCCAATAAGAACGGCGTTGTCAGTTTGAAGGCTGCCTATGAGAAGGAATTAGGATTGGACCGGGATCCGTCAAAGCATTTGGCTACACCATCAAAGGTGATAAACAAAGTTGTTAGAGAGTTGTCTGACAAGTACAAGAATCCAGCTCCAAATGATGACGCCGCCAGTTTCGAAGGTTAAAAAAAATCTAACACCTATCGTTTTAAAAAAAAAATTTTACACTGGTGTACATGATTTAAAAAGGCAAAGAAATTAATATTTTTTAAAACAGGGGCAGGCGATGATGCATCTGATTCAATTGGAGCCAGCAGTCTACCTGGGGCTCATGTCATGAAAAATGTGGCGACTGGCCCATCTTCAGACCCTGTTTGTAAGGGCGCCACAGTTGAAACCGATGACTCATCTCATTCAAGTGGTGATGGTCGATGGTTATTTTGTAACACCCCAACCGATGGCGGAAACATCGGGATGTCACGTATTGATGATTGTTCAGTAGCTCATGGTGAATAATAAATTTCATTAAATGATTTAAATAAATTACATACAATTGTTCTACAAGAATTCGTACATCAAAATGAATAATACTATGTACACATCTTCAAGCATTAACTCAAATCTTCAAGCAAGTAGAACCTGAAACATGTTAAGTTTGAAAATATTTTGGGTCAACAAAAGTTGGTGAGAATACATAGGTTTTCGAATATAATTGATAACAATAGTTTGTACAACAATCACAGTTGTATAATGATAGAGCATGAGTCCGACATGTAACAATGCGTCTTTTGTACAATCAAACCTTGTGTCGACTGAGACCTAACTCGCAAGTTAGTAAAAGTGTAATTGTTATCGATCATCCCTGAATTTATGCGGGGGGATGGGTTTGTCAGACCTATAGCGTTATAATCTAAACAGGCGGCTTGATCAATGTTAATGATTGTACTGTGTCTTTTTGTTACAGTCAAATGATAGAATGAGTAAATGATAGTGTACAAGTTTCAACAATGTAAGAATGAGTAAATGATAGTGTATAAAATGTTTAAACATGTTTCACCCCAAAATGTAAAACAGAAAAAAGGGGCTATGTAAACTCACCTTAGTGCTAGAATTGAACCCCTTGATATAGAATAAATGTGGCTCGAAAGTATCCAAGTATCACCCTATGTTTAAGGCAATAATATAAGTGTTGGGAAAACTTAAAAGTCTAAGTTTTCTATTCCAAAGGTATTCTAGGGTTCCTAATTTGGGGATTGATAATTGATTGGTAATTAATTTAGAATAATTGTTAATTACATAGTTAAATAAGAAATAATTAATAGAAAAGGATTTTTGGCAATTCTCAACTAAAGATGGTTGTATTAAAATGTAGTAAATGTGAAAATAATTTTTATAAAATTATTTTCTTAATTAATGAATATATAATATATTAATAATTATTTGACAAAGTATAGACTTAAAATTTAAAAATATTAAAAATTACAAATTTGAATCAAAAATTTATATTTCTGATCTAAATGATTAATAATAATTTATGTGAAAATTTGATGTAAAAATAATGAAAAACGAATTTATTATGATTTATTTATGATTAAAATAGTAAAATTTTTTCAGAAATAAAAATCATTTCTGGAATGTTTATTGTTTTATAAACTTAGAATAATTTTTGTGGAATTTTATTAAATCGTTTTGATGTTTTTTTAGAATTTTATAATTGTAATAGAATAAACTTGTAATATTTATTTTATATAATAAATAAAAGATTTTTGAAAAACTAAAAATTGTTTGATAAACTTTTCTATTAGAACATCATAAAATAATTTTTGTAGAATTTATAAATCATGTTTGGTATTTAAAAACCATTTTTAAACATAAATAACAAGAATACAAAAATAAAAGGGGTTTTAATCAAAAGAAAGAAGAAGAAAAGAAAAAAAATGTGATGGTTAGGACTCAAACCCGAGTCAGTGGCGGTCCAAGCTTTATCACAAGCGTGGCTCACCACTGAGTCACACCCTGAGAACGTTTTTAAAGTGGAAATGACAGAATTTATATAGTAACTGTAATGAGTCATCTTCCCCAAACTATATCTAAAACCCTAGAATTCCAATCGAAACATGAAGGCTGTTCTAGCTTGATTAACAATGGGGTTTATAACTAAAAAGGGACGATAAATATGTAATAGCAATAGAATTAAACATACAGTTTGCAAAACCTCCAAGAACACGAGTCAATTTAGAAGTCAACGGTTGTAATTATGCAGGATTTAGGGCTCGAGATTGCATTGTGATTGTGAGGTTTTGATTTTCGGCACTCTCTGCTCAAATGAGAACCATCAATTTATAGTGTCGTGGCTTGGAGTGCTCGTATGGCAAGTTGACACAGGTTCGGTCAAAACGTGTTAATGGAGCCCCAAATATGGAAGGAATGCACGATGTTAATACGCTGGGTCAAAGCTTAATTGATGCCAGTCACTAATTTACGAGAATGGTTACCAAAAATGATTGTAGGCGCGTCAATTTGGAGGTTTTTCGTCGGTGGGTCGGGTTTGTTTGTCCAGCGAGAACAACGGGGAAGAAGGGTGGAGGGAACTGGGCTCTTGGTGGGCTGCTTGGTTTGGGCCACGGGGGGGGGGGGGGGGGGGGAATGTTGGTGGGTTTGGTCCGATTTTTTTTTTTAAAGGAAAAGTTGGGTTTAAGTTTTTATAACTAAACATCAAATACTTTGAATATTATTATTATTATTATTATTATTATTATTATTATTATTATTATTTAAACCAAGTGAAATATGTATATATATATATAGAATTGTGAGTTAAAGACAATAAAGGTGTGGGTATATTTGTATAAAATGGATGATAATAGGGATAAAGATGTATAAAATTTAGGACTTTTATTTATTAAAATTTGGAGAAAAATTTTGCGATGTTACAGTCTCCCCTACTTTTGGAAACTTCGTCCCGAAGTTTATTGAAAACACAGGGTTGAAGGTAATTGGGTAGAAATGAAAATAATTGTGATTTGGAAAATTTGGGTTATAGCATGGCATGAATAGAATAAACTGTCTCGAATAGTGTGGATAAGAGGCGTGTTATGTGTGAGTTGATTGACTAAATGAACTACCAGATAACTAGAGTTTACATTTGGTTATTTCCCGAAACCTTGATAGAATTTCACACTACCTTAACGTACCTGTAAATTCATGATTACGTTCCGGACCGCAATCACCAATTTACCTTACATTAGGGTTTTGTGTCCTTCTATTACTCTAACACACATGTAAGTAATGCAGAAATAATCATGTGGCTGAACCTTTGAATATAATGAGTCCAACCGTTGAGCAGGGAAAAGACTCTCACCAGTTAGTGAGTAGGAACCTCTACCGATTGTTGAGCAGGTTCGATAGCCTCCACCAGTCGTGCAGCAGGTTGTAGGGCCTCTCCCGACTGAGCAGGTTCGATAGCCTCCACCAGTTGTGGAGCAGGTTGTAGGGCCTCTCCCGACTGTTGAAAAGGCATGATGATCTCTACCAATCGTTGAGTAGGTTATTTGGTACTCAACTAACTGTTGAGCAAGTGCTTTATCCTCTATTAAGTGTAGCAATTATTATACACATAAATTGCAAATTGATAATATGTTTATGCAAGCAAGTTTATAAGTATAACGAGTATAGTATATATGAGTTGTAGTTGTATGGATTTAGATATTAATATAGCAATTAGTTCACATTCAAACAAGCATGCATATAAGTGTTATGTTTATACCATACAAACAAATCTCAGACAAAAAATTTCAATACTAGAATTTATTACTTGAATCAAATAGCGTTAATACATAGAATAAAAAGCAAACAACATTCAAATGATGGGACTTGCTGTTAAGTAGCTGGAGGGTCTTGATCTCGGTTTAGTTTAGGGCATCGGTTACGGAAGTGATTTGGGTCTCCACATTCGTAGCACTGACCATAGTTGTATCTACCAGGACGATTAGGATTAGTAGCCTGAGCAGGGTTGGTTGGTTGGTTGGTATTAGGGTTTGGGGTCTCACGACATGTGTTGACCAGATGGCCATACTTACCACAATTGGTGCACAAGCGACACGCTGAAGCAGTGGGATGATGTCGTTTGCATGTGTTACACAATGGAAGGTTTCCTATATAAGGTTTCTTGTTAGAAGCTTGTGTAGTGAGGTTTGCATCAGGATCCCTGGTCATACGCTTCTGGTTCTCAGTAGTTACCGCGGCTACAATACTTGCTTTCTCGCCTTTCCGAACTAAGGTCCCGTTCTTTACGTGATTGTCGGTTAAGGTAGCTGCTAGACGCTTGGCCTCTTCGAGGGTAGCAGGGTTCCTTCCCCATACCGTGTCCTGAATTTGCATGGGTAAACCACCGATATATTTCTCAATGGCTACAGGTAGGGGAGTGACCTTATGGGGCAACAACAGACTGAGCTCATGGAAGCGGGTATTATAAGCAAGGTTTTCCCCACTATCCTGAGCAAGGGTGTGGAACTCGTCCTCTAATTTCTTGACCTCGTTACGTGGGCAAAACTCAGCTTTCATTATCTCCTTGACTTGATCCCAGGTCATAGCAAGTGCAACTTCAGCTCCACGGGTGCGCTTTTCCTCATTCCACCAAGTGAGTGCTCGTTTGTGAAGAACACTCATAGCATAACGGACCTTAAAGTTATCGGGACACTCACTATTAATGAAGGTATTCTCAATACCCTCGAACCATTGTAGGAGACCAGTAGCTCCCTCATCTCCACTGAACTTAGGGGGATTGCAGGTATTAAAGTGTTTGAGAGTGCAGGCTGGGAGACCATTCCCGTTTCCATTCCCGTTCCCATTGTGATTCCCGTTGCCATTTCCATTTCCATTGCCGTTTCCATTCATTTGGATGACTTGGGCTAGTAAGTTAGGAACCAGGTTTGCGATCTGTTGTGCCATTTGTTGAGAAATGATCGCAGCCAGTTGGGCATCACCTCCATTGTTGTGGTTAGTGTCGTGGTTGTGGTTGTGGTTGTGATTGCTACTCCCTTCATCATGATTGTCACCACTGTTAAGGCGAGCGCTGCGACGTGGAGGCATGATCTTGAAGAGACACAATGAAGGATCAATGAGACATGAATGAGGTAATATAAGGAATGTAATCATTTATCCATTTATTAAAATGAATAAACAAAAACGTTGACTTATCAAAGATTCTAGATTCTAATAACATAGTGAAGACATGCTTTAGCCTATAAGTGAACACTCATCCCGAGAATTCCCAGGTAAGCATCCGGGTCCCTCGTCTAATTGGGATATATGCGCAATGCCAGCCTAGACAGAATACTCAGAATACAGACGTTCACCCTTCCAGATTGCACGTGTTCGTTATTAAAATCTAGAACTTAGACGAGATCTCAAGGTGGTTCAGGCTAAACCTGAGGATTTTGTCCTATTAGTCTAAGAGTAGATCCAGTGATGGAGAGCAATCTTCTTGTAAGGATTAAAATAGGGATAAGAAGTAGGAGGGAGATAGAGAATAGGAATAAGTAGAAAAGCAAGTAAGAGAAACAAGTACTGGTTAAATCCTATGGTTATAGACTAGATTATTTTTCTAATAACCTAATTCCCTATAACCATGGCTCTGATACCAATCTGTAACACCCCAAACGATGGCGGAAACATCGGGATGTCACGTATTGATGATTGTTCAGTAGCTCATGGTGAATAATAAATTTCATTAAATGATTTAAATAAATTACATACAATTGTTCTACAAGAATTCGTACATCAAAATGAATAATACTATGTACACATCTTCAAGCATTAACTCAAATCTTCAAGCAAGTAGAACCTGAAACATGTTAAGTTTGAAAATATTTTGGGTTAACAAAAGTTGGTGAGAATATATAGGTTTTCGAATATAATTGATAACAATAGTTTGTACAACAATCACAGTTGTATAATGATAGAGTATGAGTCCGACATATAACAATGCGTCTTTTGTACAATCAAACCTTGTGTCGACTGAGACCTAACTCGCAAGTTAGTAAAAGTGTAACTGTTATCGATCATCCCTGAATTTATGCGGGGGGATGGGTTTGTCAGACCTATAGCGCTATAATCTAAACAGGCGGCTTGATCAATGTTAATGATTGTACTGTGTCTTTTTGTTACAGTCAAATGATAGAATGAGTAAATGATAGTGTACAAGTTTCAACAATGTAAGAATGAGTAAATGATAGTGTATAAAATGTTTAAACATGTTTCACCCCAAAATGTAAAACAGAAAAAGGGGCTATGTAAACTCACCTTAGTGCTAGAATTGAACCCCTTGATATAGAATAAATGTGGCTCGAAAGTATCCAAGTATCACCCTATGTTTAAGGCAATAATATAAGTATTGGGAAAACTTAAAAGTCTAAGTTTTCTATTCCAAAGGTATTCCAGGGTTCCTAATTTGGGGATTGATAATTGATTGGTAATTAATTTAGAATAATTGTTAATTACATAGTTAAATAAAGAAATAATTAATAGAAAAGGATTTTTGGCAATTCTCAACTAAAGATGGTTGTATTAAAATGTAGTAAATGTGAAAATAATTTTTATAAAATTATTTTCTTAATTAATGAATATATAATATATTAATAATTATTTGACAAAGTATAGACTTAATATTTAAAAATATTAAAAATTACAAATTTCGAATCAAAAATTTATATTTCTGATCTAAATGATTAATAATAATTTATGTGAAATTTTGATGTAAAAATAATGAAAAACGAATTTATTATGATTTATTTATGATTAAAATAGTAAAAATCGATTAAAAATATTAAATAAATGATTTTTCAGAAATAAAAATCATTTCTGGAATTTTTATTGTTTTATAAACTTAGAATAATTTTTGTGGAATTTTATTAAATCGTTTTGATGTTTTTATAGAATTTTATAATTATAATAGAATAAACTTGTAATATTTATTTTATATAGTAAATAAAAGATTTTTGAAAAACTAAAAATTGTTTGATAAACTTTTCTATTAGAACATCATAAAATAATTTTTGTAGAATTTATAAATCATGTTTGGTATTTAAAAACCATTTTTAAACATAAAAAACAAGAATACAAAAAGAAAAGGGGTTTTAATCAAAAGAAAGAAGAAGAAAAGAAAAAAAATGTGATGGCTGGGACTCGAACCCGAGTCAGTGGCGGTCCAAGGTTTATCACAAGCGTGGCTCACCACTGAGCCACACCCTGAGAACGTTTTTAAAGTGGAAATGACAGAATTTATATAGTAACTGTATTGAGTCATCTTCCCCAAACTATATCTAAAACCCTAGAATTCCAATCGAAGCATGAAGGCTGTTCTAGCTTGATTAACAATGGGGTTTATAACTAAAAAGGGACGATAAATATGTAATAGCAATAGAATTAAACATACAATTTGCAAAACCTCCAAGAACACGAGTCAATTCAGAAGTCAACGGTTGTAATTATGCAGGATTTAGGGCTCGAGATTGCATTGTGATTGTGAGGTTTTGTTTTTTGGCACTCTCTGCTCAAATGAGAACCATCAATTTATAGTGTCGTGGCTTGGAGTGCTCATATGGCAAGTTGACACAGGTTCGGTCAAAACGCGTTAATGGAGCCCCAAATATGGAAGGAATGCACGATGTTAATACGCTGGGTCAAAGCTTGATTGATGCCAGTCACTAATTGACGAGAATGGTTACCAAAAATGATTGTAGGCGCGTCAATTTGGAGGTTTTCGTCGGTGGGTCGGGTTTGTTTGTCCACCGAGAACAACAGGGAAGAAGGGTGGAGGGAACTGGGCTCTTGGTGGGCTGCTTGGTTTGGGCCAGATCCGAAATGGGCTCAGGGGGGGGGGGGGAGAATGTTGGTGGGTTTGGTCCGATTTTTTTTTTTTAAAGGAAAAGTTGGGTTTAAGTTTTTATTACTAAACATCAAATACTTTGAATATTATTATTATTATTTGTGTTATTATTATTATTATTATTATTATTATTATTATTATTTAAACCAAGTGAAATATGTGTATATATATATATATATATATATAGAATTGTGAGTTAAAGACAATAAAGGTGTGGGTATATTTGTATAAAATGGATGATAATAGGGATAAAGATGTATAAAATTTAGGACTTTTATTTATTAAAATTTGGAGAAAAATTTTGCGATGTTACATATTTACCGGCCATAACGCACAGCCTACTGCCGATGTTCCATCCCCGGTTAATAGGGTTGAGGTGCCACCCCTTGCTAAGACCGTCGGTGTGCGCAGTGGAAGCAAAGGTCCCCCATCCTGACACTTGTCTTCAGGTCCACCTATTTATATGTTTATAATTTTTGTTGATTATTATTAGTATTTACTTTTTTTTTATTCTGCGGCGTCATTGGTTGTTGATGTTGGGATGAGTGGGGGAGTGGCTAAATCATTGGCAAGTGAGCTTGATGCACACAGAAAGATGTTCGGTCTTTTAACGATTTGGCTTGGGTCTGATTGTAAGTCCCTGTTCTTTTGAAAAATAACGCTCTTTTCCAGTTCTGTTTGTATGCCTGTACCTAACATGTCCTGTGTCATGCATGAACATAAAAACCCAGTTCCAGGCACCTCAAGTAACGCCCGTCCAAGATTGAGTCAGCCAACGTTTAGCTTAGGGCTAACACAGGACATCGCAGCCGCTCAGGAGCCAAATGTGAGTGGCCAACAGAAGACACCCCTGAGTCAACCAACTTTTAGCCTTGGTCTCACACAGGAGATGGCGACTGAATCTGTTGTTGGGGATCGCATGGACGTTGAAGGTTTTGTGTGCACATTTTTTAATCCCTACACATTAATTTTTTTCCTTCTTTTTTAGTAATTACTTTTATTTGTCTATTATTTTTGTGGTAGAATCGGACGTCTGCGCAGTTGGTTTGAATCAACCCTCTTTTAGCTTGGGCCTAACCCAAGAACCCGTATATTTGACAAAGACAGGTTGGAAACCCGCAGTTCAGGCTGGGCTATTGAGAGATGGAAGTAAGGGGGCAGGTAGTTCGCAAACGACCGCTGGCGAGACTAAGGAGGGTAAGTGTTGGGCACTTTTTTGTTTTTGTCATGTTTTGTTTTTTTTTTTTTTTTTTTTTTTTGCCCTTCTGTATGACCAGATTCAAGACGCATCACTACGTTGAAGAGCCATGTACACCGGGGCGTGACTAAAGCTATGGTGGCTAGGTTACCTGT
This sequence comes from Ambrosia trifida, assembly GCA_028751855.1. Lineage (NCBI taxonomy): Eukaryota > Viridiplantae > Streptophyta > Magnoliopsida > Asterales > Asteraceae > Ambrosia > Ambrosia trifida. Next base: position 56,651,607 of record CM054122.1, on the reverse strand, counting down.
TGTATTGAATGATCGTGGTGAAATGGACACAAGGAATACAAGGACGGAGCTAATGGTGTGGGAGTTCCTGTTTAGGACTACCGAAAAGACAAAGCTGATGGAAAAGGCAATCCGTGAGGCTAAACAACAGTAAGACCAACCAAAAATAAAATGCTATTTCTCTTTTTTTCCCCATCCTTTCTGATCATTTTATTTACAAATATACATTTTTTTTTTAATTTTTTTTTTCATGTTCGTTGCTGTTGTTGTAGAAAACAGGGAGTTGGAGGTTGTATAGATGAGGCAAATATCGACCCCATCGAGTATTACCCGTAAGTTTACACCAGCGTAAAAAAAATCCCCCCCCCCCACCACACACAACACCTATGCTAACCCTGATATTGCAGGTACGTCATGTACGAGGACCGCTATGGTGTACGCTCTGATGCCCCACTTCTGCAATCTTTGGCGTTAGGAAGAAGGTTGTATGATTCGGTGCTGGATTCTTGGGTTAATGTCCTTAACAACGACCCGCTATACTGTTCCGTTGGGGGGTTACGTCGCTTGTTTCTTGCAAGTACCACAATTGTGAGTACGCGTGGCAGCCAAGTTTTTTGTTGCTTAGAGTTTTTTTTTTTTTTTTTTTTTTTTTTGCCGGCTTTCGCTTTAACAGTGATGTTTATTTATTTTATTTTTTTTGCCGGGTTGAATGGATGTTGAGATTGGTTGATGACCCGGAGGGGCTTCGTTTGGCAGCTTTCAAGAAGGGAGTTTCCGGGGCGGTGCACAGCATTCAGGGGCAGCTGGGGTTGCAGTCATTCGACATGGTTTTTCTCCCGGTCCTAGAAAATAAACACTATTACATTATTGTCTTCGACTTCAAACATGATGGCGTCTGCCTCCTAGATAACATTGCCCCAGAGAAGTCGCCAGTGGTGCTGTCCGACAGCAACGTATATTACGCTAAAAGCACGTCGTATAAAGTGGTAAGAAATAAAAAAAAAAAGAAAATTTCTTTTCTGCTTTGTTATTAATGTTTCGGACCCAAAACTTATACGACTAAAACCGCATTGCAGAAACATATCTTCCTTAAGTACCTAGTGTTGGTCAACCACCCCAAGGCGGCTGCGATGAGCGAGTGCCACATCAGGCCAGTAACTTTGCCGTGGAAAACGTACAAGAACACAGTGGACTGTGGAGTCTTTGCAATGCGCCACATGGAGAACTACTGCGGGGTTTCAACACGTTTCAACTGTGGATTTAACCTGAACAGTAAAAGAAAGCAATCGCAGCTGGACACCTTGCGGAAGAGGTACGCAGTGACAATCCTGTTGTCGGGGACAAACATCTACAGAGACCGGGTTTGGCAAGACGCAGTTAGAAAGTGAGGGCGGTGGTGTGTCTGCTTGGGTGGCGTGTTTTGTTGATCTTGTTTGGTGTTTTGAACAAAAACTTTTGTGTAAGCAAAAACACTAGATGTTTTTGGTTGTAGGCTGGTTAGGTAGGCTAATCTACGTTAAAAAAACAAATCTTTCAGTTTAAGTTAAAAAATGGTGAAATTTACCCTGGTGTAAAAAATAGAACACCGAATAAAAACGACCTCTTCGTCTGGTGTGTGGTTTACACTAGGGTAAAAACTTGGTTTATATATTAGTTCATATGATTTTGCTTCATCGTTTTGCTATGGATATCTTTTTACACCGGCTTTTGAAAAAAAATGGGATCGTATGTTAAAAAAAAAACCTGGTTTATCTGAGGAAGAAAAATCCCACGGTTCGACAAATACACATTGGGCAACAACAAAAACAAAAAGAAAAAAGGGATCACATTGCGGATGTTTACATCGGTGTAAAACCTTGTGTTTGAAACAGTTTGTAAAGGCCATCACGTGATCTGTAAGGACGTCTTCGTCGTTACATGAGTCACTTGGTCAAAGAACCCCCCCCCCCCCCAAAAAAAAAGGGTCAGGCCCACTTTATTCCTGTTTTTGTACGGGATACACATGTAAAAATAAAACGTGGAAGTTATCTGGTTGAGTTTACATCGGTGTAAAATTGTAAAAATGGACTCTGTTCCCATGAACAACAAAAGTAGGTGTGAATAAAAAATTAAAAACAGTGCAAAGGCTGTGCCCCCAATCAACATCCAAAAAGACACTTGCCTTTCCCCCCACATGGGAAGCACTTTTTTTCAACTCATATGATGATTATTACCACCCCTTCTCTTTCTTCTCTTTCTTTTTTCACTACTTATACCCCCTCTTTGGGAGTGCCAAAAAAGGGAAAGTCACTCGTTCGTGCTAAAACTACAATCACAAAAGGTGCCACTCACAAAAAAAAACTGCTTAAAAAAACGTTATTTATTTATTTGTTTACATGTTTATTTTTTTGTTTTTTTGCATTGTTTACATGGCTTATATTTTGTTGCTTATTTTTTCTACCATGTTTTATGTCCAACTAAAACAGACATGGGTGGCGGCGAAGAGAGGCCTCATAAATTCCCACGTAATGAGAGGAAGGGGAAACTAGTGCAAGTATGGCATCGTTCGCAAATGGGGATAACACTGGGCACAACCACTCCTCCGCCCCGCCAGCCTGTGTTGCCTGTCCATCAATTGATGCAGCCGCCCCCTCCTACTGCACCGCAGCGAGGTTATGACAATGGCAAGTCCCTCGCACGCGATGTGTACGGGGCCAGGCCGTCGTACGGTCCGCTACCATTGTACTCCAGCCGGGGGTCGCGGGTTACGGAGGGTCTCAGACCCACGGTCACTACACTAGCCCACCGTGGAGGGGCCGGGGTACCGAAGGCAGCAGGAAAGGGACTGAAGTCAAGTTGCTCGATTTGGGGTACGGTACACCATTGGGCGAGGATATGCGTCCGTGTGTGCCGGATACTAATCCTAACGTCGTGGACAGGTCAGCAAAAACCAGTCGCATCAAACCCACAGAGGACTCGACTTCAGGGGCGTCAAAGGCGCCCCTACCCGATGAAGAGTACTGGACCCAGACGCCGCAAGTGACGACGACATTATTGGTTTTGACTGACCTTCTGAAGACGAGACTGACTGGGATGCAGCCATGTCGCCAAAAGGGCATGATTAGAGAGGTATCTGGCCTGTAGGCTTTGATGTGGTCAATGTATCTAAAAAATAATGTAGGTGTGACCATGTGTGCTTGTTATGTGTACTGTTCTAGGTGTTCCAGGTGGCTTGGGTCTTTTACACTGGTGTAAAAAGTCCCTCTAACCACCCCATTATGTTATGCTTAATGTTTAATGCTTGTGCTACGTCCCTCTAACCACCATACTTATAAAACTGATAAACCACATAAATCCACCGTTCGACAAAACCCCCAGCCCCCCGCCCCCCCCCCCCCCCCCCCGTAGTTGAGTCTTGGTTTTTACATGCAAATTACAAAAAAACAAAACACTACATGGTGGTGCTACACATCATGCATGGTTTTAGCAAAAATGCACGTTCGACAGGTACGACTTAGGTACATGCGACAAACATTTTACACCATGCCAAAAAAAAAACCCCACCAGCTTTCTAATAGTTCCATATTACTACTACAAATTTGACATTTTTTTACCACCCAAAAAAAGGGGATCACGGGGCTGGATGATATTCAGCAAAACAACTACTTCCCTCCGTCTTTGTTCTTCAGTGGGCAGTTCCTGGAATCGTGGTCGGTCACAAGTTCAAAGCATGTCTTGCACTGGCGCGGGTGCTTCCTCTTCTTGTTGTTCACAGCCTTTTCGCCGGGTCCCACTAGGCGGCAATTGGTACCACAGCCCTTGTTCCTTATTCCCTACGGATTTGTACACGAAACTTCAACGTCATCTTATACCCCTAACAGATCAGCAATCACATTGACGTTTGCGGGCTCCGGCTGCACTGACTCGCTGGTCTTCCTAAAAACATCATCCTTGATACACATGAGCTGCTCTGAAAACGTAGATAGACGATCAGGCGAAACACTTAATCGATCAACGCATTGATTAAACATGTCAAGCAACGCATTGATTAAACATGTCAAGCAACGCATTTCGCATAACAGCTTGGTCGCTGTTGTCAACTCCATAACGCGCATCAACATAAAACACAGATTTGGGTAACACGTCACGCCTCCATCTATCCATGATATACTTCTCAGGGATTTCCTCTACTTTTGTGTATTTGAACACACAAAAAATGTGTCGGCACAAGTATCCATTACGGGTCCAAGAGTTGCATGAGCATGTTACATCTCCACTACTTGAGTCAACCCTAACCTGTGTGCGAAAAAAACAATAAATAAGCTAGAGAAAAAAACAAACAAAAAATCATGGCAACTGCGTGATTGTTCTAAAATGATACTACCGTGTAGTCGTTAACCGGGTCTGTGCGCTTGTCAAGGTGCGTTACAGTGTACACCTTCACCCCATCGACTTCATCTTGGTTGGTGATGAAACACCACAACAGCGAATCTTAATTCCCTTTCGGACTTCATGGAACATTCTTTGAGAATAAATCATGGCACATTGCTTTTCGATCGCCAAACCAGTCTTGAATTCAGGGAGACGATACTCAGTTTGATGCTCCGCAACCCTTTGCCTATATCCTTGGGAGTCCATTGTTGTATCAAAACACAACAAAAACTGCACAAGTGTATTGGCCCAGCTAGAATTGACTTTGAATGACGCGTTCGAGCTTTCACACCGGGATGTGGTCTTCATGAGGCACGACATTGGGATTTCACGAAAGTACGCAGGCACCCACATCTCCCTGATATTAAACATATCTTGCAACCACTCATTTTCTGCCAGCCCGTACTTGTCCAGCAATTTACCCCATCGGGTTTCAAAAGTCGACGGTTTTATGTAAACATTCAAGACCAACTTATGGATTGCCGCCTGAACTTCTGCGTTGTCAAAGCCACCTCCAACAACATGCTCAGAATAAAAATTTTCAGCTGTACATGGGTTTGGAATTCTCAGGGAAATTAAAAAAAGCAACCATCTTTGAAAATGTTGAAAAAAAATTATTTCTACCTTCGCCGTCAGTTTCTTCATAATGTGCCACATACATAAGCGATGTCTTGCCTCAGTAAAAATAGCGGCCACGGCTTGCTTCATCGCTGGGTCCTGGTCCGTTAACACCAACTTAGGCTGCTTCCCATGCACTCCAAGGAACGTGTTGAGCAACCAGCAATAAGACTCGATCGTCTCACTAAACAGTAAACTGGCGCCAAAAGTAACGCAGCGTTTGTTGTTGTCCACCCCAATGAAAGGGACAAATATGAGATTGTACTGCGTAAGTGAAACAGGCAATGTAATAAAAAACACACTACAAAAAAGAAAAAAAGAAACTTGGTAACAAAAAATTTCCCAGCTGCATACACTAAATACGAGATCAACCTACCACTTTACCTGTTTGTTTGGTAAGTCGCATCGAATGCAAGCACATCGCCGAACACTTGGTAATTTATCTTTGATATCTCGTTAGCCCAGAAAGCATATTAAGCTCGCCATTGACAAGGCTATACTTGAAAGAAAAGTTTGGCAAATTCTTCACCCTATCGTTTAGCTTGTCAACCATCATCTGTGAATCCCTGTTACCGATGAACATGCGGATACTCCTGGCAAAGTTCTTGTAATCAACAGGGGTGCCCTTGACATTGTGGTGTCCCCCTTTTAGGCTAACTTGCATCTTGTGGGCTACTGTGGGGCCAACTTTGTTGAGGCTTTGCCGGTGAATGAATTCTTTGGTAGAATAATCCAACTTCCTCCCTATTTTTGTTAAATCTCTGTTATAAGAAGGAACCAGCATGTGATTGTGACTCTCTTCGAATTGATAAATCTCCCACATTAACGTAACATCGCATAACTTGGCTCTGACACTTGCTTTACAGTCGCACACCTGGAAAGTTGACTGCCTAATCTTCAAAGATGTTTCATCTAGGCAGTCGAATTTCCTTTTTGTTTGGGGTTTCCTTGACTTTGAGCACAGTATGTACCTATGGGTGATGATGCCTTTAACCTTTTTTACAGTTCCAATCCTAGTAGAAAACACACAGTTCTTAGCATACGTCTCATACATTTGGACCACGTCTTGCCACTCCTTGTACTTAGCGGTCATGGTCGGTTTTAGCGACTCGTCTACTATTGGTTTCTAGTACCGGGTGCCATTGGTTGTGAACCAATAAGCACACCCAGATCCTACAAAAAAAAAGGAAAAAAAACACAAAACCATTACAAAAAGTCTACATAAACTTTACACCAGTGTAAAACAAAGAACTACTGACTATGCGACTTCTGTATAAAACGAGAGACGGCCTGTATAAAAACTTTACACCAGTATATAACAAAAGACCTTTCCATTGCAAAAGAGGCAGATTCTAGTCCGTATAAAAAGGCACCTATACATCTACACGAGTTTACACCTGTATAAAATGTTTACATGCGTGGGTATCGAGTGCATTTTTTGGACATAACACCGGTGTAAAAAAAAACTTTCCCAAAGGACACCTAGCAAATCATCAGAATACGCCGATCAAAAAACAAAAAAACAACAAAACACAGGATAGCCGGTGAGCCGGTTCAAAACACAAACACCAAGAACCCCCCCCCCCCCCAACTAAAACAAGAAGAACAAAAAACACAAAAAGAAAAAAATAGAAAGCAAACCGAAAAGGGATTAAAAAGGGAAACATTACCATCTTCCTCAAGGAGGGCCGGTTGGCTTATGGGGGAGGCATTGATTTCTTCACCAGACGAACCACCTTCATCGACCGAGAAAAACCCACCAATCGTTTCTTCTGACTCATCCACCACCCTTTTCCCCTTGTCAGGTGCCGATCGCAAAATGCTCTCAACCGAACCATTCTTTGCTTCTGAGCTACTTGCTGGTGGTGCTTCTGCAAGAAATCTGGCAACGTCCTCTAGTTCTTGGACAGTGAAAAATTCAATACCATGTACGTCGTCGTTTGGTTCGTCCATGATCACGAAAACAGTGTTTCTAGGGTTCCCCTTTGTTGAAAAAGTGAAATTATTGGTGGTTGTTGATGATCTGCATGTATGAGAGGTGTTTTAGGTGAGAGTATATATGTGGGTATGGTGAGTATCAAGTAGTATAATATTATGGGCGGGAAAAATTTTCTAGGGATATTAACCTACTGACATTTGTGTAAGGTACTCTCACCAAACAAAATATTAAAAAACACTTTGATGATTCTTTTATGAAAGATAATAATATGGAATGGACAATTATGCCTGTGAATATAATATACATAAGAAGCCTATGTGTCACTTCGTAATTAGCCAATCGGAGTTCTCAAGTTCTCGCAACTGAGATAAGTTCTCAAATGATCTCATTCCTATATATATATATATATATATATATATATATATATATATATATATATGGGAAGGATAAATTGAAAACCCAAGTAAAAACCATCTAAAAAAACTTTTGGAAAAAATACAAAAGGTAACATACATGTTTTTAAGCGTTTTGGGCCTAAAAAATAAAAAAGTGTTGATAGGATATTTTAAAAAAAAAATAAAGAAAGTTTGCACTGTTACATATGTTAAAAAGCTGAAAACATATGTTACCCGGCTCTATTACACATGTTAAAACGCTTAAAACATATGTTAACATGTATATTACCTGTTTATTTTTTTTTAAAATATCCCATGGGCATTTTTTTTTTAATTTTTTGTCCCAAAACGCTTAAAAACAAATATGTTACCTTGTGTATTTTTTTTCAAAAAAAAAAAAAATCTTTTTAGATGGTTTTCACATGGGTTTTCTCAACTCAATGGAGTTTTCAATTTATACTTTCCATATATATATGGTAGGGTTCCTGTAGGAAAATTGGTTTGTGTGAGAAGGATTAAAAATTGATATGTATGTATCATTTTTTTGACGTATTCATGATGTTTTGGATTGTTTTGCTTAGAAAAACACCAAACATAACAATTAATAACCGAAAACAATGTATTTTAGACTTAAAACTTAAAATACTATGTCAAGAACATTTAAGCTGAGTGTTTTAACTAATTACTACGGTGTTTTATCTGTAATTTAAATTTAATGACTATAATACATTGGATTGTGTTTTAAATTTTTGTATATTATTGTGTTAAGTGTTTTTCAAGCCAAAACAACCCAAAACATCATTCCAAAAAAAAAAAAAAAAAAAAAAAAAAAAAAAAAAAAAACATGATGACTACATGTCAATTCTTAATTCTTTTTACACTTCTTACACAAACCAATTTTTCTACAGCATCCTTCATATATATATATATATATATATATATATAGGGGATGGATAAAAAGGAAACCTCATCTTCATGAAAAACCTTGTAAACTCTATGGTGACCATTGATCAAACTTGATCAATGGTCCTTAATTAATTGTTTATAATAATAGAAAGCCACTTGCATTTGTGTGGTTGTAATGAGATCAAGGGCAAATGAGTCATTAAAGCAAGTGGGTCAATTTAATTTCTGAATCCTAGGTTTAAAAAGGTTGATTTGACACTTGTCAAGTCATCTCTCTCCTACTTTGTGGCACTTTCTCCAGCACGAAAAATTAACATACGTTAGTGTTGTGATGCAAAATTCTGACCTTATGTGAGACATCGCTAACATGTGTTACTAGGCATATACTAAAAGAACATAATAAAAGATCACATAAAATGTGTATTTATTTAATAAATGATAAAAACGATCATTACAATCAATACTAAAAATGTATCAAAAAAGTTTTCATACATACATAATTATTTGTGAATGATAAAAAAACTATCATAACAACATAAAAAAGATCTAGCTATGCTTCGTTCTTGATACCCATCTTCATCTTTAACACAAAACATCTCTTCACCTACAAAAAAAAAAGATAACACGTGTTAGTTGGGCTCTCCGAAACATATAATGAGACATTACTAACATGTGTAGTGTATTCTAAAAACATATGTTTTACTGAAATAACGTATGTCATCTGAACCCTAACACACGTTAGTTAGGCATATACTACGTATGTCATATGAACCCTAACACCTGTTAGTTAGGTATATACTAGCATGTGTTAGCATCACTAACATGTGTATAAACAATACCAAATCTACAATGCCATGTGTATCGTACTCAAATTGAAGTGCCAAATGTATAATACTCAAACATGTGTATAAACAACACTAAACGCGATTTTTACAACTATGTTAATACAACTACTCAAATACGATTAATATGGTTTGAAATCCAACAATATATCAGTAGCATGTGTTAGCATATTCTAAAACATATGTTATACTGGAAATAATGTATGTCATATGGACCATAACAACTGTTAGTTGGGTATATACTAGCATGTGTTAGCATTACTAACGTGTGTGAGCATACAAGACTCGGACCGTAAAAAATAGATACGAGTTCATAACAATTTCACTTGCCAAAAATTTATTAAACAGAATACAAAAATTATTTAAACACCCTATTCACCAAAAGATTAAAAATTTATAATCTTTATAAAAAACATCACTTACCACAGCCACATCACCAACGCCTTCTTCTTCCAAATAGCCTACTCGTGAAAACCAACACTGGAACAGATACACATGTTAGTTTGGGATCCTCAAACACATAATGGGGCATCACTAACATGTGTTAGCATATTCTAAAACATATGTTATACTGAAAATAACGTATGTCATATGGACCATAACAACTGTTAGTTGGGTATATACTAGCATGTGTTAGCATTACTAACGTGTGTGAGCATACAAGACTCGGACCGTAAAAAATAGATACGAGTTCATAACAATTTCACTTGCCAAAAATTTATTAAACAGAATACAAAAATTATTTAAACACCCTATTCACCAAAAGATTAAAAATTTATAATCTTTATAAAAAAACATCACTTACCACAGCCACATCACCAACGCCTTCTTCTTCCAAATAGCCTACTCGTGAAAACCAACACTGGAACAGATACACATGTTAGTTTGGGATCCTCAAACACATAATGGGGCATCACTAACATGTGTTAGCATATACTAACATAAAAAGACTACAAATTTATTCATCAATCACATGTGATCTATCAACCTCATGTCCCCAATCCAATAAAAATCTAACATAAACAAATTAATAATAAAAAAATAAATAAAAAAGGTTAACATAAGTTTTTTTTTCATTCAAGCATTTGATCGAACACTTGGTATGCGAACAAAAACTGCAAATATATAAGGATTTGAAGGACATGGCTCGAATACCACTGATCACATCAAAACACATCCATACTCCCCTTAAAACCGAGTATTAAATCAAATCACACTCTTAACACTAACAACCAAAAAAAAAACGAGTATTATTAGTAATTTTTACATACATCTTATTCATGGTACTATTTTGTTTAAAAAATAACAATAGAATGGTTTTAATTTCATGGTACTGTTTTGGGTTTTGCTTATTCCTAAACCACACACACTTTCCCGCATGTATAGCCCCAACCTTAAAGGAATTTCAATGTTAAAAAAAAGAACATCCTAACTGAGTGTGTGTATATATATTATGTAATGATTGAAAAAAAAAAGAAAAAGATCTATGAAAAGCAAAAGAAAGAAACATATATATTTTTGATCGGAAAAAGCAAAACAATGTTTAAACTTCTTATTTTAAACATATATAAGCAAAGCAAAAGAAAAAAAATTACTCACTTTTTTGGGACATCATATTTGTTCCACCGGAATTCGGTCGGATAAACAGAGGCACATCATCGTTCAGATCTGGTTCAAATATTTATTATCATAGAATGAGAGAGTGGGTGAGATGATGGTCGGAGGTGGTGGTTGTGGTGGTAGTTGTGATGGTGGTGGTGGTTCTAGAGAGAGGGAGGGGAAGGTAGAGAGAGGATTGCTTTGAATTTGAAAAAAAAAATGAAGAAAGAGAGGAGGGAAAACATATATATATATATATATATATATATATATATATATATATATATATATATATATGGAGAGAGATAAGGGGGTAGTGTAAATGACTAAGTTACCCTTCTTACTATAATATTATGAAATATTGGCTTGTTGATGTGGATGAATATTGTCCACTCAATGGGTTTATTGGAGTTTTTCATCTAAAATGGGTTTTTTCCATATACTTCCCCTATATATATATATATAGTGTGAGAGAGAGAGAGAGAGAGAGAGAGAGAAATTATAAATGTATAATGACCCCACGAAACGTATAGCTTTGACACACGAATCCTTCTATTTTCCAACTTTATCCATATTTATCAAAAGAAGTCTACTGTCACAACTCTTTATTATTTTCAAATAATCTATCCCTTGAGTTTAAAGGAAACTTTTTTATGACCCTTAGATTCTTTATGAAAGAGAAATATATATTATTAGTAATACACGTTTTGATAAGTATATAAAAAGAAGAAGCAAAGAACGTAATAGTATATTTAGGTTCATGTAAAAACTCAGTTATACATAGACTATAGTCCGAACAATAACACTCATGATGATAAGATGAAGACACGTTGGTATGCTAAGTAACATTCACATTTTACAATCCTTCTTGTGACACATTATACAAACTCATATAGTTCCGTCCACAAGAATAAATAAAGTCATAGGCTTATGTAATGCAAGCAAAACACACAACAATGATTCATATTAGAAGCACAATGATTAGGATGGTGTTCTTTGATTTTCAACCAATGGTGGTGTTTTGAGTTTGGTGACACGAAGTTGAGGAAGGGTGTTGGTTTGGTAGATGAATGGACGGAATGGAGTAGGAAGGGTCTAAGGCTGGACAAAATGGGGTACGCATGGAGAGGAAGGTTGAGCGGCATGATTATCCTGATTTGGCAACGCAATAGTAGCGTGCGAGAGGATTGAAGATAAAGCGGCATGATTGATATTTTTTTTTCTCATCCACTCACTGCCACTTTCAAAAAGTATTAAAATTAGCTTATTATAACTTAGGCTAACTTTTAACTTAGACGTGTTTACTTAATCATGTGTCTTGGTTATTTATACGGTCATTTCAACGTAGTTTTTTTAATACTTATGTCATGTTGTTGAAACTAACACTTACAAACTTCCCGCTGGATCACGCTCCTGGCGCAACACATTACTAGTATATTTATCTATATGTTTTTCAGTTGATTAATGCATGTCTCCAAATTCTTTTGCGCTATTTTATATATCAAGCTTTCTCTTCTTGTTCTTATACTGAGTGTCGGAGCTGTATTGATATCATAATAAACTAAAATGATATTAACAGATTTCTCTTCATTAACTTTCTTTTCTCAATTGCATCCAAGTTTCCATTTATTTTTCACTTGCAGCCTAGATTTTATTTTTCGCTCATTTCCCTTTAGCACGTGAACTTTAACACTTGATTATCGATTATATTATTATGAATTAAATTTTTAATTGAGTAATTAGTAGAACACATTCCACTAAATTAACTATTGAGTTAAAGGTCGGTTGTCATGTCATTGATCATATGATTACAAGAATAACCTTTTGAGGTTTGGTTCTTTACACTTTACACACGTCCAAATTACTATATGATATAGCTAGAAGCTCATCTATGCTATATCATAAAACTTAATCGTACAATTTGTCACATAACTTCACAACCTTTTTTTATTAAACATATCGGCCATTGAAAAAGCATGCCCCTCAATATTCATATCCCCTTTCCCTAGGTCGCTATCGATAGAATGAAAAGAACACACAAAATAACTAGGGGTGTAAACGAGCTGAACTGGGCCAAGCTTAATTGGGCTCGAGCTCGGCTCGGTTCAAGCCTAATACTTTGAGCTCGAACTCGGCTCGAAAGTAAAACCCAAGGGCTCGAGCTCGGCTCAACTCGGCTTAAATAATTATAGAACAATTTAAAAAGAGCTAAAAGCTCGGCTGAAGCTCGCTTTAATAGCTTAAACGAACCAAAGCTCGGCTTGAGCTCAACTCGTCAAAGTTAAATAGTATGTATACTACATATAAAATAATAATAATAATAATAATAATAATATAAAATTTGTTTGGGCTCGTTTAGGTTCGCAAGCCTAAACGGTCTTTATAAAATTAATGAGCTCGCTCAAACATTTTACAAGCTGGGCTCGACTGCTCGAGCTTGTATTTTCAACTCGATAAATAAACGAGCTGAGCCGAGCTTACTCATTTAAGTTCAAGTTCAAGCTTGAGCTTACCTGGATCGGCTTGACTCAGCTCGATTACAGCCCTATTTATTAAAGTATTTAGGTCACTTAAACGTTTAAGTTTAGGTAAAAACTTCTCCATCTAAAAGTGCCTTTTTAATTAAGAGTATTAGATTTGAATAATCCCAATTATCAACTATTGGCTATCACTAATCCCATCTAACAAAATATGTGTTGGTGGTCATACCTTTTACCATATCGTCTATCAACGGACCATGACTAACATATTGTCCACCTTTTAACAATCAACTATTGCCCACCACCGGTCCAAACTGACGTGGCATGCTTGCGTGCCACATTCCCACTTGTGTGCTATATTCTCTCTTAGTATTATGTTAGTTATGGTTCATTGGTAGACAATATGTTAAAAGGTGAGACCACCAGGACACATTTTATTAGTTGAGACTGATAGTGGCCAATAGCTGATTAAAATAAAGCACTAAAAGTCCTATGCTAAAGTCTAAATGAAACATAAATATTGAAATAACTGATTAAAATAAAGCACTAAAAGTCCCATGCTAAAGCACTAGATCAAACTGCACCTGAAACATGTACAAAAATAGGTTTGGTCAACATATGAAATGTTGGTGAGCATTCCTAGTTTTAATATATATAGTAAGTTGAAAAGATATACAATTCAAGTGCAAGCTACAGTGCAAATATGTAAACTATGTATCATACAAATGAGCGAAATCAATCCTGTGACTGTATAATGTACAAAATGAACGGCGGTGTACTTATCCAATAAATGGATAATAAGCTTAACAATGACCACGGATTCTCCGATGAAAAGGGGGGAGAATCAACCTAGGCGGGTTGTCAATCCAATAGCGCTATCCAATGTTAAGGTCGGCTTGTACCATGTTAATGATTTCACTAAGTACAAATGTATTCTACATGTATTGTCTAAGCATAAAGAACGTTGTAAGCAAATGCACATAGTACTAGAATTGTATTGTGAAAATGTAAACTTGTATTTGTAATTTGTAATAGTGTACACGTAACACCCCGAAAATGAATAAAAGCAAAAAGGGGATAGGAAGTACTCACTGTTCGCGTACTAGCTTGAAATTCAACCGGACAACGTAATTTGAATTGAGATTACCCCACAGGATTAACCTAAAGAATTTGATAATGTGTAAGGGAAATAATTCTAGGATACATGTATTTCTAGGGTTTCGAATTGGGGATAAGTATTTGTTTGATTAATAATCAAATTGTTTATTAAATATAAGAAATTTAATAAATAAATAAACAAAAGTCTTTTTGTAAATTTTCAAGTTAAAGATGGTCACAATATAAAGTTTTAAGTATGAAAATAATTTTTATAAAATTATTTTCTTGAAAATAGAATATTTAATCTATTTATTTCAGATTGTCAAAATATAACTTTAATATTTAAAAATATTAAAATTAAAGAATTTTTGAATTAAAAATTGTATTTCAGTTCTAAATAAATAGAAATAATTTATATAAAATTTTGGTGCAAAAATATTGAAAAATGAATTTATTATGATTTATTTATGATTAAAACTAACAAATATTAATTAAAAATATAAAATGAATGGTTTTTCTGAAATAAAAATTATTTCTGAAATGTTTATTGCTATACACGTTTAGAATAATTTTTGTGGAATCTTATAAAATCGTTTAGATATTTTTATTGAATTTTACAATTATAAATGAATAAACTTGTAATATTTATAATATATATTAAATAAAGTATTTTTGAAAAACTAAAAATTGTATAATGAACTTTACCATTAGGAGATCATACAGTAATTTTTGTAGAATTTATAAACCACTTTTAGTATTTAAAAACTATTTTAAAAGATTAATATATTAAATATATATATATATATATATATATATATAAGGGTAAAAAAAATGGTTGTTGGTTATGGGAGTCGAACCCGGGCCTCTGGCCGGTTCGAGCTTATCACAAGTGTGGCCACCAACTGAGCCACACCCTGAGAACGAGTTAAACTGGATTCAAATTAATTATATAGGTTAATTGTGTTAATTGATAAATGATTTAAATGAGAAAAAAAGAAACCGTTTGTGGGGTTCCAACCTTGGCCGAAGGCCGGTTCTGACCTCATTGCAATGTGGGTAAACCAACTGATCTAGATCAGTTGGTTGTTGTTTTTCTGTTACAAAAAGAATTTTATATGTTGTCTGCAAATCGTGTTCTTCCCCAATTCGATCCAATACGAGCCCTAATTTTCAAATCACTACAATTACTGATCAATAGCCCCTGGATCTTTGGGGCTATTGATCGTAGGGTGCCGATGAGTAAAACCCACCAAAAAGAATGAACTTACAATCACGAGTCGTGTGAATTGCCTCGGTCAACAGAAAAAGTCAAACACGAATCAAAGGCTTCGAATGAGAGGTTGATAACAGAAATTGAAGATGGAGAGGGAGGTTTCGGCGAGTGTAGAGTGTTGTGGGAGGTCCAATTTATAGGGTAAAGGTCCGGATGAACGATTTGGCAAGTTGACTCGTAATGATGATGATGACGCGTGAATTAGCTATGATTTGGAAGGTTTTAATGATGATTGCTTCTGTGATTGACGCGGATCAGTCAAAGCATTCAACTACATTCCATATTCGGATCAAAAACACGCGTATGGATGGTTGATTAAGGCAAGTCGATGTGCAGTTGACTTTTTATTCAAACTGTTCGAATTTAGACATGATATATAATTAATATGCGTGGGTTTAGGATAGATAAGGTTGTGTAGCTCAGTTGGTTTGTGTGTTGTGTGTACTTGAACCGGCTATGGGCTCGGGTTCGAATACCGGCCCAATCCTTTTATATTTAGACAATTTTTCATCTATTTTTATATCGTTATCAACATATATTATGATTATATAAACCCGAAAGTGTCACAGAATATTTTTTTGAACGTTCGAAAATGATGAAAATGCAACGTCGTATTAATTGAAGTTTCAACGTACATAGAATGTTAAAATAAATAAGAAAAGTGACGGATGTCACAAGGTATGCTTCTTTGCAGGTTGATAATATGAGTCGTTCCAACCTCCTCTTAATGGGGATCTTATAAATGTCCACGCTTTATTCTCCTCGGCAATCTCTCCAGATTCGGCACTTTCAACATATTGACTATGACTATTAGTATAATAATAGTTGCTAATGATTCAAACCGCTACTTTTTACCGGCATGTAGGTCAAACTGCATATATTATATAGAACATAGCATGCTATCATGTCTCCTTGTAGCCTTTAAAAAATTACCTCGCTGTGAAGCAAAGATGCTTACACACACAAACATATATTGATTCTTTTAATCGTTTTAAAGTTTGAATTATGTTTCCGCCCTGTATTGTCAACTCCGCTGCAACGCGCGAGTTCCCTGCTGGTGTAACTAATATAGAGTTAAAAGAGTTTTAAGATTATGAGTGCGATTCTAAAAATATCGTGTTTAAGTAGATTAATAAATGAAAAGGCCTTTGAGTTATGAGTGAGAGTCCATCTTGTCATATTGTAAAGTTGGTTAATGGGCGGATATCAATCCAAGCCCAATTTCAAGACTCCGTTTATAATTTTTTTTTTTCAGAGTGACCCATTGTCATTCTGCTGGTCCGTTGTGAACTGACCGCCCCGTCTAAAGCTAGCCCAACGATGTTCTATCAGGCCTCGTGCAGGATCATCGGCCTTGGTGGCTTCCCTTCAGAAACCGTATTGCCTTCATACGAGTTGCCTCGCCGAAGTAACAACCGGATTAAAACCGGTGTGTCGCTCAGGATCGAACCCCCTCGGTGAGTTTGTCACCATCATTTCATACTAAATATCTTACTATTTGATGCAGATGGGGATTGAACTTGAGTCTCCTAAAAGAACCCAAGTTTTTTCACTACTTGATCTATAGTTTTTCCTTTTAAATTTGTCGAGCTTTATTTTTTGTTGCTTTTAGAGTTTGTAGGTAATTTTTCTGTTAAATTCATCAAATAAAAATAAAGTATTTATGGAAAGTTTAATAGATAACTAATTTAAGCTTTATTTTTTATTGCTTTTAGAGTCTGTGGGTATTTTTTTTTTCTGTTAAATGCATCAAATAAAAATAAAGTTATCTATGGAAGTTTTATAGATAACTAATTTTAATTATAAAAAAACTGTAAAAAAATCATAATACACTTATAAGTAAACATTATATGCTTTCTATAGTTTTTCGACTAAATTACAAAACTCGTCCTTTATGTTTATAGCGGGTTGCGAATTATGTCCTTTACAAACATAAATTACTTACAACATACTTTATGTTCAGAAAACCTTTAACCTAAACACAGTTTGTTTTTGGGGTTAACTTTGATCATTTGCACCTCACGTGAGGACAGTCTAGTCTTTTTACATTCTTTTCAATTCCCCACCCTATTAAAACCCACATCTTCCCTAATTCTCCCCCATTTCACCATTTAGGTTAAAGTCGTCCTTCAAAACCCTATGAACTAATCGAGAAACGATTCTACGAAAATGGTGCAAAGTGAGATTGAAGGTGATGGATGGTACTTATGAGAAGTACTCAGTGATGATGAGGTTATGCAACTATACGATAATGTAGCCACAATTTCACATTTTTTTTGAGAAATTAGTATTGACTATTGTTCTAACGTATAATTTTTTGAAAAAATTCAGCTGGTAGCCCTAACCTTTTAAACCAAAAAATTCATCATGGTGGCAGGTTAACAAATCCTCCACGTCGTACTTATGTAGCAGGTAAGGTTAATACTGTAAACCTGGGTGATATCGACTTGTTCTCTGTACATGAGGTTGATCTGATGATGAGCTTGTTAGGTTATCCTGCTACTGATCACATATATTACCATTGCTTAGAACCCGAAAAAAGACTTAGACAACGATCTTAGAGACCTTAGTTGTGACAATGATGTTTTAAAATTGGGTGAATATGTGGCAGAGCATAAGTTGATTGATGTTTATACCATACATGGGTTGAAGAATATAAAGGCCTTTTTTGCCTCACCAACAAAAAAAAACATTGACTATTGAAGAGATAGATGAATCTGGGCCATATGTTATTGTCCCAGCTACAAGATTATTTAAAAATGTGCATGATGGTGAGGCAGGGCAATCCAATGAGGCTGGAATAGGACATTCTAGTGAATTGGAACAAGAACATGACATAGGACAGTATAATGTAGATGATGTCCTTGAAGATGATGTAACTGGTGAAAGTGATAATGACAGTGATTTCATTGTTGATGAGAATAATACTTTTGTTGATTATGAACTGGACATGAGAGATTACATGATGAATATTGACTTAGAAGTGGAGGGCAATAACTTAAACAATCACAAACATGAAGATGCAGAAGGAGAAATGCTAGACAATGACAAATTTCTTAGTGATTCAAATTCTGATGGTGTTGATACAAGAATTAAGAAACACATGTTACATAAACTAAGAAGAGAAAATGAAAGTAAGGCAAATTTTTACCTAAGCCAAGTCTTTGGTACTAAGGCTGAAGCAAAGAAGTTGATTAAACAGTTGTCTGTTGAAACAAGAAGACTCATCAAAATTGTCAAGGATGATAAAACTAGGCTAAGGGCAGTTTGTCAACAGCCTTTACTAGATTTTGATATTGATATCAACGGGGTCCATGTTGATAGTCAAACAAAGGTGGATAAAGGTAAAGGGAAAAGGAAGGAAGCTACAAAAACCTCTAATGAGAAGGTAGCCGCAAAAAAGACTAAAGATAAGGGGTCAACTGTGAATGTTGATAAAGATAAGGGGCCAAATGTGAATGTTGGTAAAGATAAGGGGTCAACTGTGAATGTTGGTAAAGATAAGGGGGCAACAAAGAATGTTGGTGGGAGAGGGAAAAAGACAAACCCTGAGGAATATCAATGTCAGTGGGCACTGTTGATATCTAAAGTTAGTGGGGCATAATCTTGGATGGTGAGGACTTTTATTAATGAACATAAATGCCTTCAAACTAGAAATATTATGGCCTGCACTCCCACCTTTTTATCTAAACAAATGCTTGAACAAGTTGATGAAAACCCAATGATCCCATTTAGAGCTGTTCAAGAACAGCTTCAAAGGAAGTACGAACTTGGGGTTTCAAAGATGAAAGCATATAGGGCTAGATTTAAAGCTAAACAAAAGGTTGAAGGAGACTACATATCACAATATGCTTTGTTAAGGGATTATTGCCTGGAACTGAAGAGTAAGAATCCAGGTACTACTATTAAGATTGAGATTGAACAGTAAAACAATCCAAATAGTTCAACAAGAATATTCAAGAGAATCTATGTTTGTTTATGACCTTTAAAACATGGGTTTAAAGCAATAGGAAGGAATCTGTTGGGTCTAGATGGGGCATTCATGAAAGGTCCATACCCAGACCAAATTCTAACTACAGTAGTGCGGAGTCCTAACAGTCCTGGGATGATGTCCTAACACCTTTGGCAGGGTGGAGTAAGATCAAACCACTCAATGAATCAACATTGTGATCCACGATGCCCACGATGTTCAGGACAAGCATAAAATCGACCTTCAGGGTTGCGAGATGTCCAAGATGTGAGGATTACAGCTTCCTTGCCACATTCGCAGGCCAACATTGTTGTAGGTATCAATTAGGGTTTGCAAAGGATGAACCCTAAATTTCTTATGTTGAAATGGGGAAGAATTGGAGAAGATGTGGGTTTTAATAGGGTGGGGAATTGAAAAGAATGTAAAAAGACGAGACTGCTCTCACATTAGGTGCACATGATCAAAGTTAACCCCAAAAACAAACTGGGTTTAGGTTAAAGGATATAACGTGCAACGTTTTCTGAACATAAAGTATGTTGTAAGTAATTTATGTTTGTAAAGGACATAATTCGCAACCCGCTATAAACATAAAGGACGAGTTTTGTAATTTAGTCTAGTTTTTCTTTAGTTATCAGTTGTTTCTTAAACTCATCTCTCACAAAATTCTAAAGAAAACATCATATATCATACATGTATCATGTAACTTCGTAATGATCAGTGTATAACAAACCTACTTTTATATTTCATACAAAATTAACTAAACATTGAGATTTTTTTCAACATTTGCAACCCTATAAGGCTCTCATTTCCGAAGGAAAAATAATAATAAAAATTTCCCCCATAACTTCTACTTAAAATGTAAATGCCACCTTATCGGGGACCTGAGAGTTCTATGGCTTGTCCGAGCAAAGAAGAGTCAGTGAGGTCCGAATATCGCTCCGATGATGATAACTCGGGTGTACGGTACTTGTTACTTGACTCGACTCCCTGCGAAGCCTCCCATTTCTCCGCTAGCCCATCGCCTTCGAGCATTCGTACAACTTCCGACATTTTCGGCCTGTGGCCGGGAAGATATTGTGTGCATAATAATGCCACTTTCACGATTTCCTCTAACTCGATTCTATCGTAATTGTTCTTTAAATCTTTGTCGATTAACATATCGAGTTTCTTCTCTTGATTAATCTTTTTCACCTGTGAAATCACATTAACTTTCGGTTTAGAATCTATAGCTATTAAATAAGTAAGTGCACCATGTGTTACAATAGAATAAGCCCATTAGTGTTTTTCATGTTTCTCTTATTTCACTCCTTTGTAATATATTTCTTAATTTAATAAAGTTAAATAAATAATGTAAATAACATTTTATAACAAAATATTTTTTTTTGTAATTAAAATCATCACTATTAGCTTTTAATACTTTCTTTAATCAACTCATTTAATAATTTAGTTTCAAACCTAGTTGCAAAAGAACAGAATCTTTATATTCAGGCAATGTGGCATTGCCGGAATCTTTATTTCCCGGCTATGTGGCACGCGTAGAAATGAATAACTAAGTTTACCCAATCAAGCATTGCTCCTTTCTGGTTGGCAGCTTTGCCGAACTCTAAAGCTCGTTGACCGGTGATCAGTTCAAGAAGGAGGATTCCGAATCCAAAAACGTCAGTCTTTTCTGATGATTGGCCTGTAGAGAGATACTCTGGTGCTATATGGCCAACGGTGCCACGAACCGCAGTTGTTACATGAGAGTCTTGATGGTCTAGCAACTTTGCTAAACCAAAGTCGCCAACGACTGCTTCACAACAATCATCAAGCAATATATTTGCAGCCTTGACATCTCTATGAATAATTTTGGGGTCACATTGTTCATGAAGATATAACAATCCTCTTGCTGCCCCTAATGCAATCCTCTTCCTTATGGCCCAATCTAACACTGGTTTTGCTGCAAAATATTATTCATCAATATAACTTTTCAGTAGGGTTGACATATCGTGTTAGACACGACCTGTTAAGACACGAACACGACACAATAACTTTTGTAAAGGCGTCCAAATTGCTCATTTCCAACAAACTACTGAAGGAAAA
The DNA here is from genome assembly GCA_028751855.1 of Ambrosia trifida. Classification (NCBI taxonomy): domain Eukaryota; kingdom Viridiplantae; phylum Streptophyta; class Magnoliopsida; order Asterales; family Asteraceae; genus Ambrosia; species Ambrosia trifida. The sequence goes on along the minus strand of CM054122.1, from coordinate 56,630,016 downwards.
AGCTAGCAACGGACGGAATACCGACAGATCCTTCACCGACGGAATTCCAAGTTGTACCGACGAAACTCCATCAGAAATCCGTCGGTAAGAATAATTAGTCATTAAAAAAAATCAGTACTTTATATTTCCTAATAAATTATAAATTCTTGAAATTGAAGATTGTACCTTTGAGACGAGAAGCTACACTGCCATTAGACATATAAGGGTAGACCAATAGTTTTTCTGTTGGAGTCATGCAAAAGCCATATAATCTGAGTAGGTTCCTGTGTACAGCTAAGCTGATCATCTCAACTTCTGTCTGAAACTGCCTTTCTCCGCCTGCAGCACCGCCATCTTTGAGGCGTTTCACCGCCACGCAACTCCCATCTTGCAGTTGTCCTTTGTAGACATGCCCAAAACCTCCTTTACCTAATATGTTCTTGTTGCTAAAGTTGTGTGTTGCTATTTGAAGTTCCCTGAACTGGAACTTCCTTAGATTTCCTAGTGAAACTTCCTCATGATGTCTATCTGCATTGTTTCAATCAAGAATCCGAATAAAGTTAGTTACAAATTTGGTTTTAAAAGGCGCGCCTGAAGCATGAGGCGTTGGTCAAACTTAAGGTCTGTGGGATGCGTGATGCGCGTGCTTTCTTAATTAACTCCTAAAAGCGCCTCACGTTTTTTTAAGCCATATTTACAAACCAAACATGATTTACAAACCTTTGACATCAAAGAACGGTTCTTGATGATGTCGTCGTCTCCACCAAATCAAGGCGAGTCCAAAAATGAGCAACGAGATGCACCCGAGGCTCGTACTGATGGCAAGAGCAACTTTGTGACCTTTTGATCTTGGCAAAGTGCTATCACCTTCAAAAACAATAGTGGAATATGCAATAAGTTCTATAAAAATTTGAAATATGAATTAAATTTATTACTAAATCAAGAAAATGTGCATAACATTATACCTTGAGTAGTGTTTAAAGTCATTGACATGGGCATAAGTGTCATTCCATGACATTCTTGCTCAGATCCTGTTGGGCATATTAAACGGTTCCCAACAATGCTGCCATTTGTAGATATAGATTAATTAGATACACATTCATCGCGTGCACGAAAAAGATTGGGGAGTGATGCAGAGCTTACTTGAAGGTCTTAGAAGGAAACCTTGGAACCGGACCACTTAAGTTATTGAAGGATAAGTCCCTGCAAGTAATGCAAAGTTTGTAAGGAGATGTTTGATCATTATTGTGATTTGAAGTTTTGTATAATCAACTTCTAGTGTTTGAATCTGTGATTATGGTTATGATAATAATAATAATAATAATAATAATAATAATAATAATAATAATAATAATAATAATAATAATAATAATAATAATAAACCCTTCAGATTTATATTTAAAATAAAAAAAAATTCCGGGATCAGGGGATCAACGGACCCTCTTGACTCTTCTATGGTTCCGTCAATGCGTTTGTGTAAGTGCAAGTCTACCTAGTGGGCCTTACAAAACCTCAATGTTACCATAGTGAATAATTTAAAATGACATCTCATCACACAGTTTGTGTTTGTGTATGTGTATTATATCTAGTGTGTCCTACATGACCATGAGTCCATGACACTATCATATGCATTATTATTTATAGTGATGTTAAATCAAGACAAGAGAAAAAGACATGAAATCTTACACAAAAGCAAGTTGGGTCATATTGGCTACTGATTGTGGGATTGGTCCAGAAAGACTATTGTTGTTAAGCCTCCTGTTAAAGTCAACATTAGTCAAAGATGGAACAGGAGTTAATTAATCACAAGAACATGATCAATAAAAGTTTTTTAAAACTTTTAACATACTATACTTAATATAAGCTTACATGTATTGAAGACTTGTTAACTGGCCTAAAGAAGAGGGAATTTTATTGGTGAATTCGTTATCCGAAAGATCAATCGTTTGAAGCTTCTTAAGTCTACCGATTTCTGCAGGGATTGGCCCGGTAATGCGGTTATTCTGCAACAATCTGCATCAAAATCACTGATTAAACACCCTTACAAGCTGCCCATGTGACCATATTTACAAAAATTTAAATAATTTGATTGACACTTACACAATTTCAAGATTGGTTAGGTTGCCAATGCTTGATGAAAGTGTGCCTGATAAATTCTGGCTAGGTGTTCCCCTAAGAATGATCATATGAAACAATAATATTTTCAAATACTGAATCCCATAACAGTACTCAATACGTATAAATTTTTGGATGAATACATGTAAATTTACACTCCTACTGAACGAAAAACGGTGGGGCCAGGGAATCGTCCGGCCACTACGTGACATAAAACACATTAAAATACCAAAAGATAGACTTACAAGCCAATGACAAGGGACTCGGAATTGCAAGTAACCATGGTCCAGCTACATGGATCAACAGCATCAGCATCCCAATTCTCAAGAACACCATGAGGGTCAATCAATGAAACTTTTATACCCATTAAAGCTTGCACTGTAAAAATAATAACACACATTAATAATCTCAAACTTAAGCTTATCATATCAAGATTTTACAAAAAAAAAAAAAAAAAAAAAAAAAAAAAAAAAAATCATATATGATTATTTACCTTCATAGTTTACACCTTTAGGAGAAAGCAAACCATTTGTACAACCACAAAGGATCAAGAAACATATGAAGAACCACAACCCCATTGTATATAATATGAAAGTAGTTAATGCAAGTTATATGCAAGTGCAATGTTATAAGTTATGAAGGTTGGATGATGATGATGATACATATTTTACACAATAATCTGATAGACCCAAGAAAAAGCAGTGTGAGCTCTTTTGTGTTGTTTTTTGTAGTATAAAGAGAAGTAGCATGCCTGGCAATGGGTCAGGGGCAACAAAAAATAAATGAAAATAATATTACTTTTTCGTATATGTCCTGACAATTTGAGTAAACTTTAAACTAAAATAAAGCAACTAACAAATAAAGGTGAAATTATTGAGGGGAGAGAATGATGATTGATGGTTTCCCTTAATCCTTTGTTGCTTAAATTATGCATTTGCCTTGTAAAGAAGAAGAGCATATGGAGATAATGGTGTTTATTTTAAATAATCACTCCAAGAATTGTTACTTTTATGATAATAAAATATAAAGTTAATTATAAATATTGTGACCCACATGATCAAACATAGATATCTTTAAATGGTTTTAGATATCCATGGTGAGTTTGTAGTTTCTTTGTGGATTTTTGTATGAAATCTTTCAGATTCAAGACAGGGATCATTTTAGATTTAAAAACATTCCATGAGTTTTGTTATTGAATACTCATGCATATGCTATTTTTTTAAGGGGGATTGGTTGAAATCCTTTTTTAAATTCTATGTTTCTAGATAAATATTATTTGAATAATATAAGGAAATAAAGGAATTTTTTAACATCTATAAGTTGTTTGAAAGAATGGGGGGGGGGGGGGGGGAGCTATGCGGAGATTGAGAGTTCGATTCTGGTCGGAGCCATATTTATCAAATGTGGGAGTTTCAGTAAACTGTACAGACTGGCACAATGTGTTAGGCGGAGCTCCACGCTTACGGTTAAAAAAAAGTTGTTTGAAAGAATGAAATGGAGGGATTATTTATTAATTAATTAATTTATATTGGGGATTGTTTGTTTAGAATGTTGCTTTATTGAATGGTGATTCAATACTCCACTCATAGAATTCACTTTTTTCACACGCTTCTCTTGGGAGAAGAATGGTCCTTTTTGTGTGGCTAAGGCACCCGATGCTACCCAATTCTACCATACTACTATACTAGTAAAGAAAAGTGAAAAAAATAAAAACAAGACAACCTTTTAATAATAGCTTATTTAAAAAAAAAACCACATATTTGATGTTTATCTATTTACAAATTAAAGGGTTTTAAGTTTTAAGTTATACATTCTCATTAATAATTTTTCGTCAACACGTTAGATAAAAGACAACTTTTTTTTTCTTGTATACGTCATTTGGTAACCTAATACACTACCAAGATCTTGAGTGAACATAGTGATGTGTTTTTTTTTTAATGTGTCATTTTCAAAAAGCAACATTATTATATTAACCTAATATTTGAATTGGGAATTAGTTAGTGACGAAGCTTAAACAAAGTTTTCGGCGATGGGGGGGCTAAAAGTTACAGGATCCTTAAGTTAGTGAGAACGGACTCATTCACGTATACAATTTTCAGATTGAATACTAGTAAATTTACACTACTAAGGAAAAAAGCAGTGGAGGTCGGAGCATCCCATGGCCTCTTCAATCCTTCCCCCATAGAACTAGCATTTTGATTGAAAAAAAAAAATGCCATATAATAAAACATAATACGATCATGTTAACTTAATATTTAGACAACCATATTACTCAAGCAAGGCAAAAAGTTATTATTTTGATAACTAGAAAAAAAATATAGATAAATTGCCGCGCTTAGTAATGAAGATAACAAACAACTATCAACATATTCATAATAATGGCTTTACTATTTTTATTTAGGACCTCGAATTACAATACTTTTGTGTTAATGATTCTAGTGTCATCTACATATTTGTATTTAGAATTTACTTATAGGCTACAGGGGGACTGAGAATATAAAATGATACCGAGTTAATAGGTGTAAAGTGCACACTCGTTCATAGTTTTTTATTTCAAGCTATTGACTATGGGGGTTGCAAGAGGGTCACACCCCTTAGCGGGTCACTAGCTAGGGTCAGGGGCCTGCCGACGCGGGGGGGGGGGGGGGGGGGGGGGGGGAGGGATCACCTCTAGCTAGGGTTGTCAATATGTAATTTGTATGAGACACGATTAGATCTATTTACTGTATGTGATTTTTTTATTTTTTTTAAATAACTGAAATTAGGAAGCTATGATCTATCATTTCTCCTTCTGGTACATTAAACATATAATTGCGTTATAAACATGAAATATAAGCTAGTTAAATGAGTTATGTTCATGTTTAGAACTTGTGCTGTTTGCGTCGTCAGAGACCTGTCAAACCCGCTAAAACACGGTTTACGAGCCCTGCCTCTAGCCAGGGAACGCCATGGATTTCTAAAAAGTACATGGTAATAATCTTCAAAAGTAAATGAAGATCGGTAGCAAATGGCCATTGATGGTGGAACTTAGTTATTAATGGAAAAAAATGGCAATTGATCGGTGGAACTTAGTTATTAATGGTTGGGTAGCGATTGAGTTACGGGTTGAGCTAATAGTTACCACCGAAAGAGTCTTGTAACACCCCAAACTTTTATAAATGGAAAATGTCACATGGTCTTAAAAGATAGGAATATATGGAATAAAAGTCCAAATACATGTAAAAATGGAAAAATGGTTTCACAACAAGGCCATGAAAGGCAAAGTGGTAATTCTTGATAAGAAAAACTAATATTGAATGGAGGCTATGATCATCCTTCTCATTTTGCATTTAAACCTCGTGGATCGACAATAATGGATTGGTTTATATGTGGAAGATTGAAGATGGCCTGTTTTCTCAATGTTCTCACCTGTTTTGAGGTGTTTTTAAGCTCGGGCTCGGCTTAGCACAAAGGAGGTAAGAATCACGTTATAGTTGGTATATTATTGATGTTTGTAGCTGATGCATTTGGTTTTTAGTAATTTTAAAAAGATGTCAATTTTTCCGGTGTCAAAAATTTGATGTGTCGACTCCAAAACATTGGTTTGGGGAAAAAAACTTATTTTTACTAAACCTTTTTACAAGTTTTAAATTTATAAAGTAAACGATAGTCACTCAGAAACTAAAACCAACACATAGGCAGAGAACCTGACGTGTATAGTATAGCTTGCTAGGGCAAATACCGAGTATCGTATTCCAGAGAGCACACTTTCCCCCTACTCAACCTTTCATCAGATAACTAATCGGGTTTTAAAAAAGAAAATAAAATGGAGGGGTTTAAGGATAAATAGTTTTAAAAGGTTTTGAGTTTGATAAAATAAAAGGATAAAATAGTAGAGAAAGCGGATATGTACATCTCGGGCCCCGCCGTATAAGTAGTTAAGTTTACCATTAAAATTAATATTTAAGATTAATTATTTGTGAGGAGGACGAGAGTGATCTTGAAGTGTTGACTCCTTGATAGAGAAACGGGGGCCACTACTGAGTAGTGTGCTAAACCTTCCAATGCGCTGTCCGCATGAAGGTACTCCGACTGAGCCTTGCATGTAGCAAGATTCCCAAACCGCGGTCAAGTCTCTGGTCCTCTGACTCATCTTCTTCTTGTAATGGAGGCTTCACTTCCGACCTAGACACAGCCTGTACCTGTTACAGTAGCGATGCTTTCTACGGATCCATCTAAGCACAAGGGTGATGTAGAGATCAACCTCAACATACTATGAAGAATCAACTTAATCGTATGTTTCCTGGATATTTTGTATGTTTCCTCATACCAGACGCTTTTTCTTTTTAAGTCCGTCGTGTCGAGCTAATATCTGTTTATATCTTTATGAGATATAGAGTTTGGAGCTTGGAGCTTGGAATGTTCAACACTATTTTTTGAACCTTGAAGTAAAAAGTAAACTCTTACATTAAATGTTTGCAGAGAGTTTGCTTTCTAAGTTTTACTAGGAAAATGCTATCTTTAATATTTATATTACATTGATATCTATTAAACTAATTTTTTTATTATTTAGTTTTTACCAACATAAACTATTTGTATTTAGTAAACTAATTATTAAGATGCGATAATGATAAGTTAATAATATTTTTTGGTGGATAGTTTTTGGTTACACACCAAGTGTTTGACTAAATGCTTGAATGAAAAAAAAAACTTATGTTAACCTTTTTTTTATTTTTTTTATTATTATTTTGTTTATGTTAGATTGTTATTGGATGGGGGACATGAGGTTGATAGATCACATGTGATTAGTTTTTGATTATGTGTTTTGAGGATCCCAACTAACATGTGTTTTTATACACATGTTAGTGATGCGGCTGTGGTAAGTGATGTGGATGTGGTAAGCGATTTTTTGTTATACATATGTTAGTGATGCTAACACATGTTAGTACATGCCTAACTAACATGTGTTATGGTTCATATTAGTTGGGGAGCCCAACTAACATGTGTTTTAGTATATGCCCAACTAACATGTGTTACTGTTCTAGTGTTGGTTTTCATGAATAGGCTATTAGGAAGAAGGCGGCGTTAGTGATGTGACTGTGGTAAGTGATGTTTTTTACAAGGATTATAAATTTTAATCTTTTGGTGAATGAGGTGTTTAAATTAGCTTGAATAAATTGGTTTCCTGGCTTTATGAAAACTGAAAAGGGGTTTATTCTTTTTAGGGTTCATATGACATACCTTATTTCAGAAAACATATGTTAGTATACGCCCTTTCACATGTTAGTGATGTTAACACATGTTAGTATATACCCAACTAACATGTGTTACGGTTTGTATGACATACGTTATGTCAGTAAAACATGTGTTTTAGAATACACTAACACATGTCATTGATGTCCCATTATGTGTTTGTAGAGCCCAGCTAACACGTGTTACCTTTTTTTATAGGTGAAGAGAAGTTTTTGAGTTAAAGATGATGAGGATCAAAGAACGAAGCCTAGCTAGATTTTTTCTATGTTGTTATGATGTTTTTTTTTTTTTTTTTTTTTTGAAAAATTCACAAATAATTATGTTTGTATTAAACGGTTTTTGATATGTTTTAGTGTTTATTGTTATAATCGTTTTTATCATTTCTTAAATAAATACACATTTTATGTGTTCTTTTAGTATATGCCTAGTAACACATGTTAGCGATGTCTCACACGAGGTCAGAATTTTGTATCACAACACTAACGTATTTAATATTGGTGCTGGAAAAAGTGTCATAAAGTAGGAGAGAGGTGACTTGACAAGTGTTAAATCAACCTTTTAAAACCTAGGATTCAGAAGTGTCAAATCTCATATTTAAAATTACCTTAATGCCCTTAATTATATTTTTTATTAGATTGGCCCACATGCTTTATGATTATTATATTCAAATAATGATCAAGCTTGATCAATGGTCATAAGAGAGTTTGCAAGGTTTTTCCAAAAGATAGGGTTTCCATATTATCCACACCATATATATATATATATATATATATATATATATATATAATATATATATAGGCTAAAGTATCCCTGTGAAAACCCTCTTGAGTTGTGAAAAACCCGTGAAAACCCTATGTAACAACATTGTTTTTTTCTAATTTTTTTAGAATAGCATGTATACTTAATTGTATGAGTTTCGGCCCAAAAAAAATCAAAAAAGCGCCGAATAGATTTTTTTTTAAAAAAATTACGTAACACAGATGTTACATAGATTTTTTTGTTGTTACACATAAAAAAAATTACGTAACACATATGTGTAACAAATAATCTACTCGGCGCTTTTTTGATTTTTTTTGGCCAAAACTAATAAAATTGAATATAAAAGCTATTCTGAAAAAATCAGGAAAAAAAAATGTTTTTACATAGGGTTTTCACGGGTTTTCACAACTCGTGAGGGTTTTTAATTTAAACCCAGCCCTATATATATATATATATATATATATATATATAGGGGGTGGATAATATGGAAACCTCATCTTTTGAAAAAACCCTAGAAAACCCTCTAGTGACCATTGATCAAGATTGATCAATGGTCCATAATTAATTCCTATATAATATTCAAAAGCAAGTGGGCCACCATAATAAAAAATAGGATTAAGGGCAATATGGTAATATTGAATTAATTTTTTAAAATTTAATTTTATGAATCCTAGGTTTAAAAAGGTTGATTTGACACTTGTCAAGTCACCTCTCTCCTACTTTATGGCACTTTTTCCAGCATGAATATTAACGTACGTTAGTGTTGTGAAAAAAAATTCTGACCTCGTGTGAGACATCGCTAACATGTGTTACCAGGCATATACTAAAAGAACATATTAAAAGAACACATACAATGTGT